>OX382268.1:3416387-4739310 GCA_947507595.1 Pyralis farinalis | reverse complement strand
CTATGGATGGGTTTATCTATCTCGAATTTCTCCAAACTTCGGAGGACATGATAAGCCGTTGGTCCCGGATGTTGTAGATAAATGACAGTCGTTAAGCTGTCAGTGGCCCTCGGGCGGCTTGAAAACACTGGCCTCCGCCAATCCGCATTTGAGCAGCGTGGTGGAGTATGCTCTAAATCCCTTCGGTTGAAGGGAGACCCGTATCCCTGCAGTGGGATGAGTAAGGGTTGATGATTGATGTGGTGTGTATATAGAAAAGTGGAGATATGGGTAAGGAGATAGATCCTTTAGTCGAGTTATTGGCATTGGACGGATACTTTAAGGCTTTGAGCTATGTCGGAATCGAATCTCTTGTATATCTGCTTCTACTTGTCTTAGTCTAGGCGTTTTAAAATGAAGTAACTAATTTGAGATGAGCTGTCTATTACACCCGCAACACTAGTAGTGAGTTTTGAACGGCAAAAGGTCACGGTTATCGGTTCCCCATTGGTTATTTACTTCTTGAATAGTGTGGTGCGAGGTCTCATTGGTCCCGTATGTTTTGAAGCCTGTGATATCACAATGATTTTCAATCCAGACAGTACACCACGTACGCAACAAAGATATATATAATTCATCGTCATCATTTCAAACGTTCCCCTTAGACATCCACAGATGTCCTGCGCTGCTTCCATCTATCGGCTCTAATCGGCCCAACGTTGCATTTTTATACACTTGTCATATTTTAAACACGCATGATCGGCAACGCACGAGACACCCCTGGTGTTACAAATGTATCATCAGGCGGTCTATACGCTTGTTTGTTACCTTAGTGGTAAAAAAACGCTTTATTACGAGTACATTCACGCACTAATACGAAAGAATCTGATTTAAATCACAGACGAAGGTTTACCATCAAGGCGGACTTACAATTCAAATAACCCATGCCTTATATAATTTTTACAGTAAAAAAAAACGTGTTGCATACAATACAGACAGAGCCTTTTCGAGAATTTATTTGGGCAAGACCCAGTGCTGTTATTATGCGATATCCTTTATCTGATATCTCGATTGTACGCAGCTGCAGATTGTTCAAATCGTATTAATCGAGTGGTCTTAAGATTTTAATAATAGACCGTGTATTTCAACCGGCAATCAAAGAACACCCGACTATAAATAAGACCTTTTATAGCGGTCATTCTGTAAGGGAATTTTGATTGAATATACGTAACCGCCCTACAGCTACGTACTTGTTCATAATTGTAAATAGTATATATAAATCGTCGACAATGTGTACGATAAGAATTTGTTTAAGGTTCCATACCCTAAAAGGAAAAACGGAACCCTTATAGTATCAGTTTGTTGTCCGTCCTTATATCTGTCTGTCGAGACCTTTTTCTCAGGAATGGGTGACGCTATCAAGCTGAAATTAATACCAAATACTCAGGTCTGTAATCCCTTCGAGAAGTGAAAAAATCAAACTTCTAAGTCAACGCAATCAAAACATACGGCTGTTTATGCCTCGTTTATGCGCATATTTTGACACTCGCAAGCGATTCAAACCTATAGGGTGCTTCCCGTTGACCTAGAATTATGAAATTTGGTAAGAAGCAATGTCATGTAGCACACATAATTGAAAAAAATCCGAAAACCGTACATTTGTATTTCCACCACAACAAAAAAATACTTTTTTGCGACAATAATGCGCGAAAATATTTTTTTACGGAACCCACAAAGCGCAAGTCAGGCTCGCACTTGAAGGATTTTTTCTTTCTCATACGATTGTACACTGCTAGTTAGACTTTATGTTGATGTTATCAGTAAACTCCTGAGAGAATTCCTAACACCGTAAGGAATTGCTGTAAGCGCTTAATATTAGATTGCTCGTATGCTTAATGCTAATTTTCCACTATACGTGCTATATAAAAAGACGAACTCGGTGGCGCAGTCGTTAATAACGCTACTTCCACACCAACACTCATAGGTTCGATTTCCACACAGAACAAGCATTTGTGTGCATGAATCTATCAAAATATCTCTTATCTTGGTCTGGGTGTTTTTAGGGAGGTAGAGCGCATCAAAGCTTCCCGTTTGGAGAAGTACCTCCACCTCACAAAAAGCTGCTGCCAAACAGCAACTCCCTGGAGGGTTGTTGTGTTACTGCGAGTGAGCGACGCCATCAGTAATCAGGGAGTCGCTGTGTTAGCAGCCGAGGTGGCGTCGCGCGAGTGATATCTAATGTATTACCTCAGGTAAACGCTTTACATCAGGTCGGCGGTATGCTTGTATGCCTCCCGATGATGTACAAATGGAAAAACACCTTTGTATTTTGTGAATAAACTGAACAATGCAATAAGAATATCTCCGTAATATTAAACAGGTGACAAAGTAAAAAAAACCTGTTGTATTTAGAGCAAATACCAATCATTCATCTTTTTACTCGTAGGCGATTTAAAATCGAATAGTAATGAATTGCGAGAACTCGATTGTAACCTCAAATTGTGTCCCACGCTTATAAATCTTAATGCAACTGTTTCTTGCAATTGTGTTACTGTAATTTGGACTTTATCGCATGGGTGTTATGATTAATAGAAGTGAATTTAATCTGTCATGGAAAAATCAATATGGTGGCCGTTTAATTATCATTTCACCTTGCTCCAGTTATTAAGTGCGTTTGTCTTGACAGGTGGCGTTTGATTTTACAGTATGGTTTTCGTGTATCAGATCAGTAATATAGCTATGATAAGACATGATATTGAGTGACATGTTATGTATTGGAGATGTGATGTATCTTATCTTTGAATGAAAGTAGTGTGGGCGCATTTTCTATAAATAGTTACTTACACTTTCTTCGAAAATTCGAATGCCAAACTGTGTACTTTTAACACATAGCACTTTGGAGTAAAGACGAAGCTAACGACTACTCATACTTTGGAATCGGTGGACTTGATACCTGTAAGCTACAGGAAGGTACAGGGAACGTAACTATACGTATCTGCTTGAAAATGTGAACTTCCAGTTAAAATATGTGTGTGCTATTTCTGTGCACCCGATTAAGTTTAAACTTGTGGTTATGTTTTACATATTACTGAAAAGGTTATATAAAAACTACGAAATAATAGCGACAAAAGACTTTAAAAGATACTTTCAGTCAGTTAATAATAAATAATGGTCACTTCTATTCTACATTTATGAGATGTTGACTCTAAGATAAATTTTTGTTGTTCATAATTTTTTGTCATCATTCCACTGTTGAGGACATTTTTTCTCGTACTAAAAAGTTCGGCAACTCCTATCTTTGTCGAAATATTAAAAAGTGGAACGCCTTGCCTGCACATGTGTTTCCTCCTTCCAACAACATGGGATCCTTCAAACGAAGCGTGAAGAAGCACATTGCGGGCCGGCACGGTAGCGTCAACTGACAAGACACGGTAGTTCTTTGTTAGTTGCGGCTGCAATTTGGGATCCTCTTTTCGCTTACCAACAGGCGAAGCGGAGCCGCTATGCTGAGCCAATATAATATATATATATATACTTACATACAAAACATACAACTTACAAACAAAAGACTCAATTATTTTAAATAACACCTTTTGTTAGTGTTCAATGATAAATTTAGTCAATAATTATCACGAATAACTAATTAAGCAAGCAATGCTGATTCCTTCAGGTACATTAACACCTTTATTTTTTTACCAAAGTGAATGGGAACCTGATTGTGACGAACTCCCGCACAGTCAGGTGTACTGATAATTTGGTGTAGTGATAATATGCCGATCGAATGATTGTTCACATTGTTAAACGACCTTTATTTGCCTTGTTCATTGACCGACTTGCGCAATACAAAATAATAATTGTAATAATTATTAAATCAACCCCCGCTGAGCTGCAGAGGCTTATAAAAGGTTATGTTTTGTTTTTTATGATAAACATTTCTGGAACAAAAGGTGTTATTAGTTAAATTATGATGAAAGATAACTTCTGTAATCTTGACTATGTATCTTAACGTAACCGTAGAATGCATTCAACATGCTAAGTTATCTAAGGAAAGTCAACTGAGCACAATCTCAATGGATTCTGCCTGCTATTAAGAACGTTTACGGCGTATGGGCATCTTCCACCTCGAGGCATACCAGATCGATGGTTCTATATTATTATAGGCAGCCATCAATGCAGGCGTACCACAAGGCTGCACTTTTGCACCCATTTTGTTTATTCTGCATATCAATGCTTTGCTTCATGTGTTCAAGTCTGTATCTCGAGATTTTATCAGAACCTAGTAAAATTGTGTCTGAGTCTAAGAAGTACCTTATACAGATCTCGGATTGACAAGCTTAAACTGAGTCCCTCCAAAACCGCAAGTAGTGGTCCGTTTCTGTGAATTTCTATTTTGATATTAATGGTTTTTGTGGGTTTATTTAGTGTTCGCCTTATGCTATTGTATAAATCGTATGTTTGTTTATTTATATTAATGAGCATAGTTAGTTCAAACATACTTTACTAATCTACGAAGAGATTTTTTTTTTAGAACATGTATTAAAATAAAGTTTAATTTATGCAAGACGCGATAGAAGATTAATCAATTTGTCTGTACAAGAGAAATTCATACAAGTTTCATGTTACTGGCTGATATGAGTGAAAATATCGTTGGAAATCAATTTACGCACTAACGGACCGCAAATCACTTTCTACTATAGCGAATTCGTTGCAGATGATTGCAGCGATCGTGCATGCTGTATGGACTGTACACTGCAACTTGCACTCTCATATACAATCTAGTTTATGTACTTTCGATGTAAAGGTGTCTACACACTGCTGTCAATAAGAATTTTTAGCGATTTAACATTTTTGACGTTAAAACGTCTATTCGCTTATTGCAGTGATGTATGTTTTTTTTACATTATTTCTTGCAAGCCTTTATAGTTAGGTAAGAGAGATAGGACACATCAAAGTACTCGTAGCTCCTTTTTTTCAAGTACCTACCTACACCTCTCAGAGTGCCGCGGCCAAACACCCTGGGAGGGGAATATTAGAATGAGTAAGGTTAACTGTAAGCTTCTGAGGTTTTGGGACACTATTATGCAGAGCAATACGCGTTATTGATAAAAAAATCGGTTATCGGTTTCATCAAATAGTTTTATTTCTTTTAACCAACCGAAGTAATTTCATTAATGACAATCATTAGAATGTAACTTTACGTGGCAGGATTACTGCTATCATAAACCTCAGAATATCTGATGATGTTAATAATGTCCCTAACGACCTAACACATGTTATTATTTCGCTGTGATATTTCGTGGTACTTTTCCAGCCAAAACTGCTGTAGGTCGCAAAAATATGATGTTTTCTGCCTCTATTGCTTCAAAAAATATACTAATCACAATAGTGTAAGAATCAAGACGCAGCGAACTACTTTTTGGCCTTAAATTACTCTGTTTATAGCCCAAATTATGGTGTAACACAGCATGGTCTACCTTATACGGAAATCCGTGGAGATTTTATTGTCATCATAAATACTTTAGGTACATAATGATCTATTTAGCGTTTATATAGCGTGTTTCGAAACGTAGCCGAATTTGTGTTTACAGTATGATGTGTGGGTCTGTTACATCGATTATAATAATTCCCGACTAACATACATTGAAGTTCTTCCTCGACAATTAAAGAAATATGTATTTACAAAAATATGATATTCGTAATTCCAACAGCAATGTACAGCCAAGATCACGCGAGTTTCAGTAGTGCTCATGTTATTGTCCATGGTTACAGATAGTAGAATGAACTTGTAGCTATGCTACGATCAGTACTACGACTTACTAGTACATATGTATATATCGCACCCTTAAAACTAAGGTAACCTGAATCAAAAATTAAGAAACTTCAGATTTTGCTATTAACGCGCCGACATTGTGTCCATTAAGGAATCTCTTGAGAAAGCAGTGGCCTAATCTTCCATGGTAACAATGCGTAAATCCATAGATTCCAGACAGATTAAAGGACTGTATGAAAGCAAAAGGAGACCATTTCGAATTTTTTTTTTTTTTTTTGTTGAGTCTTCCATAAATACGTATATATAAGTTTTATTAAGAAATATATATTCATTTGTAACAGAACTTATGGCCGGACTAGGTACAAAATAACTATGCATAATATATTTTCCAGACTATTGTTTTGTTAAGTTCCCACAAATCACCTTTTTTGTTCACTTTAGTTCTAAGGGGGCTATATGCAGATGTGTTATTATTGCTCACAAATACATTAAAACGCTCGTCTGTACAGCAAGACAAATATTTGTTGTATGCCTATATCACGTACCGCTGTATGTACTACGTACAATTTTTTCTGTGTAAATAACAGCTTTTTGTGCACTGATGTGAAATGCAACTCGCTCGATTCTCGACTGGAGAAGTAATTTTAACCATGTGACCTCTATTATGATAGTACTCATAACATTTTTCAAATTGTTCTAAGCCTTGGCACTGTATATTTATTTCAGAATTAACAAATACAGATAACGCAGAAATACATGTATACGTCCCCGTTTGTTAATTACGTTAATTATTGTTGACTACATAATTATCCATATCTATTGTATGTACTTAGTGCACTTCCCATTCGTCTGTTTCGAAAATTTCATTTTCAACGACTCTCGCCAAATACCTCTTGCCTTATCGTACGAGCAGCAATTTATAGATATAACTTTCTGCACTGTAACCTACCGCAATAGATATACAGCTCATAATTGATTATGAGTCGCATGATGATGCCGCGTATTATTATTGCTGCCACCATACGCACATTTCGCTCACATGTCCTAGGTTTTGTTAGTTCCTCATAAGTTTGTTCAATCTATTTAGCCTACATAGGGCTTAGACGCTTTCTTCTTCCTAATAAGTCAATTGTCAAATGATAACAATAAAATTGTCAATGTCGTAAATATGACACAGGAAATACATCTATACAGCCATAAGAATTTTAACTGCACTAATGATTTTTATTTCTTCAATTATTCTATATATATTTTTATTATAATTTATTCAAATGTACCTAAATAATTCAGCGACTGTATAGTTTGTATCGACTAACCATTTATAATGTATATAAAAACCTGACCTATCATTAATTGTGACTTTGTAATTCAAACATAGTGAGAATAATATATATGATGATGTAGGATTTCAAAACGTACTAATTTTATAATAAATTAAACAAGGTTTTTTTTTATTTTAACGTAATATTAAAGCTACATTAATATTGTTATATTATTCTGTAACCTGTGTGCAAACGCACGAGACATAACCATCGAACTAAAGTTTAGTATTTCCGAACGCGCCTTAATTGGCGCCATTTTGTTTTTGGATTGGAATTTTTATTCATGAATTCTTGTGGCCGCTTTAGTGTGTTCCATACAATCCTTTTACGGTTGGCTTAGCGTTTTTTGCCATTGAGCACTGCGCACGCGCCGATGTTACTGAGACGAGTGAGCAATTAACGTTACCCTGTGTTTTGTCCACTGTTTGAACGTTTCGCTTCTCCAGGCCAATCAACTTGATACTTCGAATTTCCAAACTTACATGTGACATTTTTTTGCCCCGACCTTTTCTACAATTCGATCGCTCACATTGTGAATTCTCTCTGTATGTTCAGCATGACAAGTATTCGCATTTGGTTACGTTAATATGTCAGTTGTTTTTGCTACGGCCTTAAGATTTAGTACACTGCAGACAAGACTAACAGTCTTATGGAGTACCTATGCATGAGCACTGTCTTAACCAATTCCGATCAATGTACTCGTTAGCGTGTGTTTACAGACAACAATAAATCTTTATTTAATTGAATTATCTGAACAGCGGACGCGAGAACACGTTTGATTTAGACACCAATCCACCTGAACTACATATAGACATCTCAATGCTAATTCCTAGTAAATTAAATCACGCAGGGCTATTTGCATTCTCTCTCGGTAAATCAGCGCTCTCGAGTTAACCAGCTTTCAAAGCAAAACCAAATACAGTTTATCTAGGTTCAGTAAATTTTAAAGTGAAAACAATGCCCGCCACGCCTTTCCATTTCTCTAAATCAAATAGTCGAAACCGGCCGCGGTTATGAGCGACGCTGTCCGTACGCGGGCGAGCCGTTGAATTATGGCCGCGCGGGCACCTTAGCAATTTATTGCGATTAGAACCTAAGATGGTCGATGGTCTGATAGCGTGTGCATGCTCAGAAGTATCGAATTCGCTGTTCCGAATAACAAATTGACTCGAGCGCTCGTTCAGTTTGTTCCGGTTGATTAATGATTCAGCTTCTGTTATGTAAATTGAGAAAGTCATTGCGATCTTAGAGATTAAATTTATTGAATGAATGTTGGTTTGTATCTCATTGTCCAATGTCAGCGATCAGTGACATCTGCAGAATATTTGGTAAGATGTTTAACAAGTGTGTGAATAAGCAACACCAATCAGCGCAATCCCAAATCAAAGCAAACTTGCCAAAGATAATCTGACTTATTCACACACAACGTTTTTCATTGATTCTACGCCAATATTATTAGGCGCAATGCAAATAATAGGCAACAATTAGCCGATATGGCGCGCCCACAAATATTCAAAATCAATTACAATGCTGACTAGAGTACTCTTATCTCTAGTCTTGTATAATTCAGTTAATGGCCAGTGGTCAAACAATGCAATAATTGTATCGACAATTACGTGGGGTTAGATTATAGACTCTGATTGGCCCTAAAAGTATATGTGTCGTCAGGAAGGCGAAAGGCTTTGTTGCATTCGCAATGTTTACACCAAGCAATAGTTTGGCAACTATAGAATAAAATAGTAAAAGTTTCATCTCTAATTTTAACATCTATGTCCATTTCTAAATGGGTGCTAATTGCTCAATCACCTCGGTAGTTGTAGATTTAGATTTTCACAACAATTAACAAATGTCTAATATAAGCGGTGACTACTATTTGTGATAAATAATTTATTTTGTCTAAACTCGATTATTTAGTAATAGTAATCAACTAATTACTGGCGTCAATATGATGTAATTCTAACATTTTGATGTGTGTGGACCTGTCACCTGCATTCGTTCATCAAGGTTAGGGTTTGTTAGTACAGGTCAGCTGTGAATGACACTGCATTAATTTCTAGTAGAGGTACCATTATTGATATAGGATCAAATGGACTATATTTCATTACCATCTTCGATAGAACATTAAACACATCAAAAACGTTACAATAATTACAATATGTTATACATTCTTAGCAACCTATGTATTGTTTACATCTGCTTTATTAGTAGCAAGTAAATATCTCTCTTTGCCTTGAAATAATACTGTCAATTGATTTACTCATATAGTTTTCACTTGTGATAAAATTCTCATTTGAATAGTTACTCATTTAGCTGCACGACTACCGATATCCTTGTAGAGGTCACCTGATTCCAAGTATAACCATATTGTTTGTAATTTGACTTACAAATTACATGAATAGTAAATTAGTGGTGACTAATTCTCCGCTTTCCGCATTTCGTTCACCATAAAATGGGTTTCGTTGCTGCAAATTGGACATTTGTCATAACACCATTATTTAATTTTCGTCTTAGTGCTTGTGGCCGATGACGATGTTTCCTATCTCTTTAATGACTTTTTGCTGTAGTAAAGAACTAGGCGACCGAGTCTCCTTCGGCGTTATTCTTTTTTTATAAAATCGCGTTTTTAGAAAAAACACATATAAAAAAACGTAAAATGCAAGACTTATCTAAACACAAATTTTCATCAAAATCGTTCTAGCTGTTTCCAAAATACACGAAACATATTTATATATAGGTATATACAAGAATTGCTCGTTTAATGTGATAGGATAAATCATTTGCTGATTAATTTAAAAGTTTTCATGCTACTTATAAAAATATATGAATTTTTTAGAGAGGTAGGGCGCATCAAATCGTCTCATCTGGGGAAGTACCATCACCTCATAGAAAACCGCAGCCAAATAACCAATCCCCTTGAGGGTTGTCGTTTTCCTTTGTGTGAGTAAGTCACCAGTAAGCTCCTAAGGAGCTGCTGTGCTAGCAGCAGAGGTGGCATCGCACAAGTGATACTTAATGTATTATATATAATAGGCTTCGGTAGCCGCTTTCCATCAGGTGGGCCGTATGCTTGTAGGCCTCCCGATGTAGAATAAAAAAAATCTAGAATTTTCTACCTAAAAACACTGTAATCCTTTTGCTGTCACTCAGTTGTATGTTCGTCGATATATCAAGGGTCTCCAGCTTATATGTTAGGTTTACATATATGAAATTTAGTGCCCAGCGGTAAGCGGCTAATATTAGGCAGCCCGTAGGACTAATGGAACAAAATATCTTCTTAAACTTTAAAGCCAAATATCATAAGATCTATATAAGATCATCAACAATTCTCACTGCTCGTGTCTGAATCAAATCACAAGGTTGTACCTGATAACTAGATGCTCCAATTCAATGACTAGAATCATATTTTACGTGGAATCATCAAAATAAGGGCTGAATTTACAAGTCTTACTTGTAATTGTAATCCCTAAAATCATTAACATTTCCATGTAATTCCCTATACATATCGTAAATTGCCCCTCGTAATCAGACAGTCGTGTGTCGAATCAGAACAAGTTTGGTGGCGTGACCAATCCAAGATCGTAACGATTAAGGAATGATCGAGGTTACTTGGATATGCCGTTGATGAGTCTCTTGGCCCTTTTACCAATTTTATGAACCATCTGAGTACTATCTAAGTGGCGTGTAAATCAGATCGCTGGTTTTGTTTCTTTTCAATAGTCGTAAAGTTTAAAAGGTTCGGCGCAGATGCAAGCTCCAGCCTGCTTAAGGTAATGAGCCAATTCCAAAATATTATGGTTCATCATATGCTATCTAATGAAGTTCATTGCAGTGCCAGGTGTAAAAATAAGACTATTTTGGAACCCGCAATGAATTTAATCAGACGAAATAACTAAAGTATCATTTATCTCCCCACACATTTGTATCAATGAAAGTAGCAATGAACAATGAAGGTCGTTGCAGTCCCAGCTAAAACTGCGATGAAATTTGTAGGACCAGGAAGCTTTAAAATTTACTTGCCAATTGAGTGACAGTAATATGGCACAAATGGTATAAGACGATAAAGAGACGTCAGTCTGGGTCAGGTGAAGCTTAGCAGTCACGGTATACGGTTATAGCTTATCACTGCCGGCAATCTTATTTAACAAACTTTTATTCCAAACGCGTATTTGATTAATATACAGTAGCTTAGACGTATCTCCCTAGTTGTGGTGGCAACCAAACCAGAATCTACTTCCGCAAAAACATACAAGCAATTCAATATTTAATTCCTTTTCAAGACTGCACTGCCAGGATTTGGTAGGACTATTATGCTGTTCTTAATATGCCGAACACTCGCACAAGGACGCACACCAGACCTTTTCGTTTAAGCAATAGCATTAATGTAACCGAAAAGGTTACCTGCAAGGAATTCAGCATTTCAGTTGGGCGCCAAAAACCGCATTCTCAGATAATGAAACTGCATTGCTCAAATACTTTGTTTGCCATCGGATACTCGCCCCTGTCGGTGAGTTTAAATGCGAATTGGCTGGTCTTAGGCTTCCTTATTGGAACTCTATCTTCGATTTCTGTTGCGTAATTTTGGGGTAAAAGCTTGAGTAAAGAGGAACTCCAAACGTGGCAGTGGTGCGACGTCGGTATGGTTCATATGCGTATGCCATAGTATTTGTTTACATCAGCTTTCAGCAAAGACTTCTATGTATACTACGTATGTAGTATACATAGAAGTTTTTGGCTTTCAGCCTCCGGCGTATCTAAGGTGGCGTGTACAGGAAGCTTTACATATGCCCGCTTAAAAAGTACGCAACTGGTTTATAATATGTAAAATAGATTCAAATGGCGTTCATTTATAAAAGTCACTCAGCATACCTGCGATTCAGAATGCTGTATTTTTGTCACGACTTTAAGAATGTTCTCCCCTGTTTGTCTGTTGTCATCATAATCTTCAACGTCCTTATAAAACAACATCTTCCATCTGCATCATCATCTGATGTCAAAAGCTAGGTATGCTAAGTAACACCAAGGCTTTTTCGATTCCCGCTCAGAACAAGCATTTGACATGTTCGTGTACACATGTCTGCGTGTCTTGGTCTGATTTTGTAAGAGGTATGGCGCATCAAAGCGACCCTACTGGGGAAGTATCTTTACCTCACAGAAAACCGCTCTCTTGACGGTTGTTGTGTCTCTACGAGGTTTACCAGTAAACTCCTGAAGGGTTGCTGTGTGCTAACACAGCAGGGATCAGATGAGCCGTATGCTTGTATGCCTTTTGACGGTGTGCAAAAACATTAACATTGCCGTAACCATTTTAGATTCCTATGTTACCTTTTGATGATCACAGCTCCGCTATCCGCTTATGAGGCGACCCTACCCTGCTCCTTATTAAACCAAGGCGTTAGTGTAGTGCTAAATTGGATTCCGATTGGATTCGTATCATAGATTAATTATTACTTTACGATATGTTGTTAAGGTGAAAATGGTTATTAATAGACTAAACTGCGAACTATTTTGTATTGATTTCAAGATATAATTGCAAGATATTTATAGATATTCGACATGATAGTTTTAGATTAGAATACTGTAACAAATTCTATGGTACACACACATATACCTAAATAAATATAGATAGTTAAATGAGAGAATGATACATATTTACTTGTTGTTCTTTCTAGCGTTATCCCATTTAATCCATAAGGAATGGCGGGGTGTGTTACCTAAGGCTAGGAATTTGACTTTGATTGAGGATATTGACATGGAGCTACTGCCAACAGACCTTCCAAGACTCAGAGGGAAAACGAGACCTTCTTAGATGGTAAGGTTACACTATCTTTCAAAATGTAATTTCTAGGCCGTGCGGGTTTTTTCACTGTCGAGCAAGTGATAATAAAAAACCAGTTGAGAATGCGCAAGCTTGCATTGCCAGAGGAACACCTGGCTCGTCAATTATATAACAATTCAATTTTTTTTTTAATTTGTCGGCCATTTTAACTATGTTCCTTAAGAGATAGGAACGGTGTTAGCTGTATATTATGCTATTATTATTTTAAAAATTATGTTAGAAAGCTTTGTAAACCCTGAGTGCGATAAGTTATTTATATGTAGGATACCGGTACTATAATATTATTTATGTATGTATATCTTCATGCTAGGCCCCTTGCGGGGTAGGCAGAGAGAACCGAGCACCATAAGACGTGGTCATTGCATACCTCACTCGCTTTTTAACATTCGTAGCTCTTTACATGCACGCACGCCGGTTCCTAGGGCTCCTGACATCGCCTTCGGATAAAAGACGATAAATTCACATCTTTATATGTTATTATTATTTATAAAAATATAAGAAAGTTACATAAACCCTGAAAGCGTGAGCTAGTTATATTTAAAATACCTGTTTCAAACCTGAAAAGCCGTATCGCGCGCAGGCAAAGCCGCGGGGAGAAACTAGTGTTTTATTTTAGGTTGCTTAAGTATATCTGAAATGCAAAACACTCCAATATTTCTTTCAATCATAAAGAGGAAGACAGAAACATGCATTCCCACGTTAATCAGAAAGTGATAGAACATCCGACCTTCGTCACCTCGGCCCTGGGGCACTATGCTGATGTCTGGGATACCTAGAAATAGCTTTCGCATCGAGGGCGGTGCAGAGTGAAAGTTTGGCTGCAGGGCACGGAATCAGGGGCCAAGGCCATCTTGCGCCTACATGCAAGTAAATGTTGCTATGTTATCAAATCGCCTCTAAACTACGAGTATATAGGAACAATCGGAAATGAAATGTCTTTTATTTGCTAGGATACTTTGATAGATAGTTTTATATTTATTGGTTCAGCATGTTCCGCTAATATTACAAAAGGCATGCTAAGTTTAGTCTGATTAATGATTAGATAAATTATAGTTTAAAAAAAACCATAGCATGTTGATACTCGTAATTCATTCGTCATATATTACGTATGTAAAGTTACGAGGATGATAAATAAAATTAAAGATAATATGTCAAATGAAATGTCTAGAAAAGTCAAATGAAATGTCGAGCTCGGTGGCTCAGCCTGACGAGCTCGGTGGCTCAGCCTGACGAGCTCGGTGGCTCAGTCGTGAATAACGTGACTTTGACACCAACTCTCTTGGGTTCGATTCCCACACAAGGCAAACATTTGTGTGCAGGAACATGTCTGTTTGTCTTGGTCTGGATGTTTTAAGAAAGGTCAGGCGCATCAAAGAACCCCCTTTTTGGAAGTACCGCCACCTCACAGAAAGCCGCAGTCAAATAACAACTCCCTAGAGGGTTGTTGTGTTCCTGTCGTGCGTGTGAGTGAGATCACCAGTAAGCTCCCAAGGAGTTGCTGTGTAAGAAGCAGAGGGGGCATCGCGCGGGTGATACTTAATATATCGCAAGCGTTAATAGACTACGGTACCCGCTTTACATCAGGTGGGCCGTATGCCTGTATGGCTCCCGACGTAGTATAAAAAAAGAATGAAAATACTTAGAAATTACAAAAATTATTCATAAAACGTTTTTCTAATAGCCATTTAGTCGGCACTGGTTTAAAGTTAAAAGGGTATGCTGAGTTAGTTTAGTCGGAATTAACAGCAAAAGAGTTACGAAAGATGTGTATCGGGCAAGCGTGCATGGAGATCGAGATTTAATATGGGCCACCTAAACGGATATATATATACATATAGATCAAATTGGTAACGTGTTGAAAAAGAGGCAAATCAAAAGCACCTAAAACCGAAGAGCATGCATGAAGAGATCGATGAATGTGAAAGAAGCAAGAGAGGTTAAGTAAGGCATTCCATGGTCTCTGCCTACCCCAGTGGAAGACATCGATGATATGTATGTATGGTTTAATGCGCTTACAATTTAACATTTTAATGTCAAGGGGTAATTGATTGTAGGTATATTTTATTTATTATTATTGTATTAACAATTTGATCTCTTGATCTCAGTTTAAAATTGATAGTAATAAATCTGAATGCGTTTTAACAAATGCTACGAGTTCCTGAAGCAACATGATTTTTTCACATTTACAAAGCTTTAAAAATGATTTAACTTCATTTAACTTATATGGGGCTTCAAGTGCTCCTAGTTTTTTGTGTGAATTTTGGAACAAATTGAGAACGTCCTGCCACAAAAATAACCTATTATGGTGAATGTCTACCACGTGCGTGTCAGACGTGTTCGTTAATGGTTCCGTACCATCATACTGTTGTTAATATTTTTTTATAACAGTTTGAGACTCCATTAATTTTTAATTTATTTTATTTATATATTTGTTAATAGTTTAATCTATTATACAGGCGTTGTTTCGCGAAAGTCAAAATTTACATCAATTTAGATCAAATTGATGTACCTACCTGCTTCGTGTGCTTCCGCCACCAATTTGTTCGTGGCATGCCAAATTAGCCATGGCAGCGACGGCATGATGCGTCTGCTAACGGTAGTGAGTGAGTGCCGACCGGCGCTAGTTTGAATGTACTAATTGGGGGCGGAAGCACACAAAACAGGTCAGATTAAATTGCATTATATTATTTGTCGTTTTTGTACACAACGGAATGCTGGTGGCTACTGTAGCCTAAAAGTGTCTGTATGTATCTATACTAATATTATAAAGAGGAAAGATTTGATTGTTTGTTTGTATTGATGAGGCGCCGAAACTACTGGACCGATTTGAAAAATAGTTTTTCCATTAAAAGAGGACAATGTCCCTGATGAACATAGTCTACTTTTTACCGCGGGAAAATGCTTCATTCCTACGGGAAAACGCAAACGAAGTTGCGGGCGGATGCTAGTTACAAATAGTTGCGCTCGAGGTTACCGACGTTACCGTCGCTTGTACGAATTGTTATTATTATTATGAATCTTCCTTACATTATCCCGTTTTCTAATCCATTAAGATTGGCGGGATCCGCTACCTAAGCCTAAGGATTTGGCGAAGATACTGAATTTGCCATGGAGTAACTGCAGTCAGCCTTCCACAAATCGGGGGATAACCAGACCTTTATTAGGTAAGGCCAAAAGTATTTGAATAGTATTTTTTTGGAGACGCGGGTTCCGGGGAGCAATTGATAATTACAGATAAGTACGTAAATCTGAAAATATAATTTCAGTGGTACATGCGCGGGCCAGGATTCGAACCAGTTCAATAAGGTGGTATTTTGTTGCTGTTCTATCACTGCTCATTTCTTTTGAATTGAATTTTTACTATTGTCATGTCCTTCGCCAGAATAATCCATGTAATTTTCGTAAACACCAGAAAAGAGAAATCAAAATCTAGACCATAACGAAAGAAGAAGTGGGAAGACATACAAAAAGTTAGTAGGTATTTGAAAGTGTTTTTTAATGAAATTTCAACTGTAACAACTATTTTTGAAATCGATTAAAAAAGTGAAACCGTCTTTGATGTCGACGCCAGCGATGATTAAAACCACAATTAATAGACGTTGAATTAAATGAGGGCGGGTTTCCGTTTTCTTTTTAATTTTTTATTATGTAGAAAACTATGACATGGTTATGAAATTATTTTCTACAGTCTCATTTGCAGAAGCAATCAAACGTCTTGTTCGGAGCCCGTTGCACAATAATTAAAACATCGTAAACGTTGCGTGCGCAGGCGCATGAGAGCGGGTGGTAATTAAGCGCTGCTCTTTATAATTTCCGAGATCCCTTTATTGGGGAGTTAACAGATTAGCTTTTTCTTTACCTAAGACATCTCTTAGAATTGAGTCTTATGCAGCGTCGGGAGGCTTACGAGCATACGGCCCACCTGATGTAAAGTGATTACCGTAGCATACACACTCACAGGAATACAACAACCGGGGAATTGTTATTCGGTTGCAAATTTCTGTAAGGTGGAGATACTTCCCTAATACGGATGCTTTGATGCGCCCTACCTCTCTTAAAATACCCAGACTAAGACAAACAGATATGTTCGTGCACACTAATGTTTGTCCTGTGTGAGAATCAAAGCCACGAGCGTTGGTGTTAAATTAGCATTGCTAACCACTCCACCACCGAGCTCATCAAATATAAACGTATTATGTCAACGTAACATTCATGTGGCCTGTAGATGCTTGCAGTACAGGAATATCGTTAGTGTTCGCATTCAGAGAATATGTAGAAAGTAAATATATATCCTCTTTGTTATAGATCTATCTTTTATAAACTATGACAGTTTAATGATTTTCAATAAATGACATATATTGTAATCATTGTTGATAACATTGTAAGAGAAATATTTTATTACAATATTCTATTCTCGTTTAGTTTATAATTGATATCAGAATATTAACAAAATGAGCTCAAACAAAGATCTCGAGGTAACAGTAGACGAAACTAAAGTTATTTATGAGACCGACGTTATTGTGGATAGTTCAGAGGAGCCACCCATGAAGGATTGGTCGTCCCTTGATTTTAAAATTAACGAAGAAGAGGATAAACAAGAACGCTTTCATCAAACCTTGTTCAATCCTGGCAGTGGTGAAGTATGTACTAAGTACGGTACAATGTCTGATAGCCAAGTTTTAATTAACCCTCTTTACAAATATCCAGCTGTCGAAGATCCTGGTATTACGGAAGCATTACTTGATCCCATAGAACCAATCATATATCCAGACAATGGACAGATATTTTATTTAAAGATCTGCAAGGATATGAATCAATGCCCAGTAAAACGTTTCCATCGGGGATTGCTTGAAGATGTCATAGATTTGAGGTATTATTGTGTCAATCCCGTCGGTGTACGCGCAATGGCTTTGGCTTTACAATACAACAAAAAAGTTAAAGTGCTAAACCTCACTGAAAACTTTTTGAATGTTGATGCATCTTACCACCTAGGAGACATGTTAACGAGAAATTCTTGTTTATCCGAATTAAATTTATCAGCATGTAGAGTTGGAGCCTCTGGAGCCAAGTGCTTGTTTGTAGGATTACGCTCAAATAGAAACCTTAAAATACTTAATCTAAATAGAAATCAGTTAGGAGACGAAGGTATAGAACATCTAGCAAATGCGATTATTCATGGCATCAATATACAAGAGGTCTATTTGAGCTCCAATCAAATTGGAAGCAAAGGTGCAGTTGCTCTAGCTGAAGCATTCGAAACTCATAACAAATTTGTGGTCTTAGATCTGTCAAACAATAATTTATTCTCCCCGGTTGGTGTTTTTAATTTACTCTGTCTTCTGCAAGAAAATAGACATCTGCAGGAGTTGTATTTATCATGGAACGGCTTTTGCGGAACACGATTTGGTCAAGCACTCAATAAAGCTGTGAAAGCACCAAATTTACGCCATTTAGATCTTAGTTAGCCATAGATGAAATTATTACAATGTTAAAAAGCTTGCCTGACGCTAAAAATCTGGTAACACTTGATTTGTCTTATAATCCAATATCATCGGAAGACGCCTTGGCAATATTGACGAAGTTAACATTAGTTACTGTGAAAGTGCAACGAGTCCTAATGGATAACGTTTTTGTAGATGATGCCTTTCTAAATTTGTTGGACTCGATAAAAGAAAAGAAAAATCTTGTCGTAACTTACAGTGGCGTGAAGAAAGTTATCAAAACTGTTAGTGTTGATTCTCGAGAAATAGCCCTAAATCGTGTTGATTATTTAACAAGAAACCAAAAAAGACGATCAACGACGACGAATTTAGCTATTGTGGTTTTACAGTTAATAAAAGATAATATTTTAATAATGAATACTAAAGATTTTTACTTGGCTATAAAAGCTGCTGGCCTCCCGCTAGATGATGACCTTATAGAGGAAATAACCAGTTTGTTCCCTGGGCCAAGAACAACAAAATCGAAAACAATTGATATAAGGCTCTTGGTTGATTATATCAAAAGAAAATGGCCAGACGAGAAGTTACCGTCAACGCCGCCATTGGAGCCCGAACCAGTACATACACAGCTTGTACCTAGAAAAAGGAAGAGAGTCAACGGGAAAAAAAATAAAATGGACAAGTAACCTTTTTGTTAAGATCGACTTGACTTTTATACTAGTATTATCATAAACGTGTTGTATCTACATACATGTACAACTTAGTAATTTTAATAAATATATGAATATTCTAATAAGTTTTCAATACTGGTTATTTCTTTATACAGTATATTCTGACGACAATAAAATATTAACCGAAAATGTGTGTCCAGAGGAGGTAAGCCATTAGTCCTGTAACCGATTCAAAGTAGCCTTGAACTACGGATTCACTGAGACTGAGACCAATCACAACATAAAGAAGAGTATTTCAATGTTTTTGAATATATTTGAATTCCGAATGAACAAACTTAACTTTAGAGTATCTTAATATCTTGTTCCCGATCTAAAAAGTGACTGACGAAAATTGGAAAAAGTCTAAAAATCTCTGAAAAACATTAACTCTGAAAGAAGTCGAACTCGCGCTTTCTTAATACCTTTCTTTGATTTCCTAATGTCTTTTTGATTTCTTAACTTCTTTAATTTATCATAACGAAAAGTCTTGATGAGAAAAAATACGTTCGATTATTCTATTCTGAAAAAAATACGCTTGAAAATTTTATCCATATTTGACAGGAAAACTTAGTACTCGTATCTATAATCGCTTTTCTGTAAAAATATGAATAAAGTAAGATTTAGATTTTTTAGGGTTCTGATTTCGAAAATGGAAAAGCTCGAAAACTGAATGCCAAAATAAAAAATCTACACGATGTATTAAAAAATTGATGAATATAATATGTATTACTTCACATTAATTTCGTGGTATTAATATTGGAAGACATGAAGGTATATACGAGTAAAATGCGTGTCCACGGTAAAGGTAATAAAGGTTCCGCTTTTTCGTATGTTATACAGAACCCCAAAATTAATCGATTTTGAAAGAGGTTTGGCAATAAATATATGTTCATATATATGTATCAACATATATTGTTGATTTGATATTTATATAAATAGTTGTAGTAGGAAGCGCTGATATTACCATCTCTTACTATACGTTAATTAGTCCCTGAGGTGATAGATTTAAAATTCCTAATATGTGAATTGTTATTACGTGGTACACAAGGAATAATTTTCAAATTTCATGTCTCAAAGTCTAGCTGTTACGAATTAGGAAACAGATATACAACGTGCTAGTAGTAGGAAGTATGAGCCGAGGAAGGCCAAGACTAGAGGGAGGCTAAACCTACCATGACCAAATTGATCGTGGTTTATCAGATGATAACAGGAGCCTTGGAAACCGGTGAGCGTGCATGAGAAAAGCTTTGAATGTTAGAGAAGTGAGGTTTGTTAGGACCGAGTCATGTGGGACTCGGTTCCCTCTACCTACCCCGTAAGGAATTTGGCGTGAAGTTATAGTATAATAAGGTCTAACTGTTTGTGTTGCGAGTTGTCTATCAGGCAGTAAATCTGTCAATTAAGGTTCTGTTTTATATAGCAGACAAACGGCTCATTATTTTTTTTAAACTAAATTCCTAAATTTATTTTACCTTGTGAATTGCCGTACGCGATCATTTCACAAACATTTGGTTGCATGGGCTAAACTCCTTTGCCCGTCCACATATCACAAAAATATCTTTGTTGTCTTTATAGTAACAAATAAAATAGGTCTGTGGTGGTAGTGACATATATATTTTTTGACTAACAGTAATGTTATTTAAATGAATTCAATATTTGAATTCACACACATTCTAATCAATAATATCCCGCAAAATGTCTTCCTCAGAAGAGAGTTCCCGGTCAGATGAAACTGACTTAGTAGTCTGTCGTAATGTAATCAAGGAAAGCTCAGAAGATCTACCTATGGAGGACTGGTCGTCTCTCGAAATTGAAGTAACTCCACCGAATGAAAAAGTAGCCCTCTATCATAAAGGCCTATATGATCCTGGCAGTGGAGAAGTATGCGCTAAATACGTTACCATGTCCGACAGCGCAGTGTTTATTCACCCCTACTACAACTATCCACCTATAACAGATCCTGGAATAGAGGAAGCTTTGTTTGACCCTTCAATACCAGTCATATATCCTGAGGATGGACAAAAAATTTACTTGGCAATCTGCAAGGATATGAATCAATGCCCAGTAAGGACATTTTACAAAGGTTTACTTGATTCCATCATAGACTTGAAGTATTACTGCGTCAATCCTTATGGAGTACGCGCAATGGCTTTAGCCTTACAACACAACAGAACTGTTAAACTTTTGAACTTTACCGATAACTTTTTATCTGATGATGCATGTTACCATTTAGGACAAATGTTAACGAAGAATTCTTGTTTGTATGAATTAAATTTATCAGGGTGTAGAATTGGAGAGTCGGGAGCAAAGCGCTTATTTGCTGGATTATCTATTAATAGAACTCTGAAAGTACTCAACCTAAACAAAAATCAGTTAGGAGACCTGGGCACACAATATTTAGCAAACGCAATTATACTGGGTATCGACGTAGAGAAAATGTATTTAAGCTCCAATCAAATAGGAAGCCAAGGCGCTGTTGCATTGGCAGAAGCTTTCGAAACTTATAACAAATTTGTA
Organism: Pyralis farinalis; assembly: GCA_947507595.1. Classification (NCBI taxonomy): domain Eukaryota; kingdom Metazoa; phylum Arthropoda; class Insecta; order Lepidoptera; family Pyralidae; genus Pyralis; species Pyralis farinalis. The sequence goes on along the minus strand of OX382268.1, from coordinate 4,717,735 downwards.
GTTTTAGATCTATCATGGAATATTTTTTACTCTCCTATTGGTATTGTTAAATTACTTAGTAGTTTACAAGAAAACAAAAATCTTCAAGAGTTGTATTTGTCATGGAATTCTCTTGCTGGGCCTCGATTAGGTCAAGCAATCAGTAACGCTATTAAAGCGCCAAATTTACGCCACTTGGATGTTAGCAATAATAAGCTATCTGGAGAAGCAATAACAGAATTAATAAGCAGCTTAGCCACCGCAAAAAAAATGGTAATACTTGATTTGTCTTTCAATCCTATGTCAACTGATGATGCTATCACAGTGCTGTCAAAGGTAAAATTTGGTGCTGTAAAAGTGCAAAAAGTTTTTATGGAGAATGTGTTTGTAGATAGTGCCTTTTTAGCTTTGCTAAATACTATGAAATCAATGAAGTCAAAGAAAAATACTGTCGTTACCTACGGTGGTCTGAAAGGCGTTTATAAGCCTGTCGGTGCTGACCCTCGAGAAGTAGTGTTAAATCGTGCTGATTATTTGTCGAATAAACAAAGACGGAATACTTCCAATATAGCTATTGTAGCGCTGCAACTTGCAAAAGATAATATTCAAGTGCTGAATGCCAAAGATTTTATTACGGTTATTGAAACTGTCGGGCTTCCTCTAGATGAAGATCTCATTGACGAAATAATTAATGTATTTCCTGGACCAAAAGATAAATCAGGAAAGACAATCAACATAGGGCTTTTAGTTGATTATATACGGAGAAAATGGCCTGATCGAAAATTACCACCAACGCCTCCTCCAGAGCCTGAACCTGTACCTGAAGAACCAGCTGTTAAAAAAGGGAAAGTCAAAGATACAAAGAAGAAAGGGAAAACTAAGGGAATCTAATTAATGTCATATAAAGATTACATTTTTTTTAATTGTTTTGATTTGTGTAATACATCTATTTTTGAATAAAATTTATTTATACCTTTTTATGTGTAAATGTATACGTATTTTAGTTCTTTTTGATGTGATATTGTATAAATAAAGGGTTTATTTTATTATATACTTAACGTATGTATATATATATAACCGTTTTTTTACTTATTGTTACTTCCACTACCTACGAATTCAATAGTTTATACCGGATTTAGTACACATTGCAAGCGCGTGATATGTGCCCATTGTGGCACGGCACGGCATGCATAATAACTTTGTGCATGCATACGTCTTGAAAGTATTCACGTTGGCGCGGCGATAGTTAAGGACTTACAATTTGTGATTTGCATCGTTATGGCCGACGGGCTCACACCGCTGCCGTGTCCACTGTTTCCGTCACGACTTATATACATGTAAATATTTTATTTTTTACTCCTTAGCACAATAGTGAATAAGGTAGCTAGTTTATTACTTACGCATGCTCTTTCATAAATAGCTATATTCTTTCATTAATTTTATAGAGGAGTATATATATATATATACATACATACATATATATAATCATCCCAAAAACTAATGAACTAACTAAACTAATGTGAGCAAAGATCAGTGTATCATACTCGTAATACCGCTTCTTTGAACTTGAATACTTTAGTCCACCACGGACCTTGAAACATGAATAGGTAGAGCTCCTCTCTCCACCGAGTGGGGTATCGGACAGGCGTAGGCGGCAGCCGGTCCAACCACGTTCCGTCAATATTTTCAGCGATTAATAGTTTTAAATTCAGTATTAAAATCTCATTGCAACAAAATAAACTTCCGCAGGCCATTATACTTTTTTCGCATATTTTGAAACAAATTGGACCTTTTTGAAATCGCACTTTTTATCGGTCGACATTTTGTATGTTTACAATTTGCCTTTTAAAGATGCAATGGTAATCTGAAGGTACAAAGTAGTTAGTTTACCGGTGTCCACTATTACCGGCACAGATGAACAAATTACAACATGACCAGCGTGTGTACCAGGTCTCGGAGAGGGACGCAGGCCGCCGCCCCGGCTCGCCGCGGTAGCGTGCGTCACGCAATCCCGTCTGTCTGCTTTATTATTATTTATTGCTTTCCAATAATCTCCGACTAGATAATACGTTTAACAATATAAAATGCGGCTCCGCGGCATTCTTACATGTTATAAATGTAGATTTCAAGTGAGATGTTACCGGAGTTTGCATCTATATCTGTTATAGTTCTTTATGCTATAAGGCTAAATTATGAACTTCTATTTTTGCATTGAGTATTTTATAGCAATTGTGTTCTAAGCGAGTCCTGTCCAGTCGTTTGTCCGTAATAAATACGAGTGTTGGTTATCGCCTATGGGGTAATTTGCTCGGGAATAAACTAGCCAGGGTTAGAAATTCTTATTTAGATGTGATTTATATTTAAACCGTGTATTGCATAAAGAATGAATCTATTTTTTTATTTAATAATTTATGTTTTTGCTTTAAGTTATACGCTATACGCAAGACCGTATTCCGATACCAGTAGGCTTACGCGCGGTTCCATTCTGTCATTATTAAGCACATCAACCCTTACTCATCCCACTGCAGGGATACGGATCTCCCTTCAACCGAAGGGTTTAAACTTTAAAGCATACCCCACCACGCTGCTGAAATGCGGGTTAGCGTAGGCCAGTGTTTTGAAGCCACCCGAGGGCCACTGACTTAGCTTAACCACTGTCATCTGTCGACAACAGCCGGGACCGACAGCTTAACGTGCCCTCCCAAACACGGAGAAACGAGATAGATAAACCCATCCATAGACAGGCTGCAGTCGATGTTGCTTAACCTGAGATCGAGCTCTCAATTATTTAACAAATTCTACTAATGTTAGAAACATGAAAGTTTGTGAAAATGTATGAATGTTTGATTCACTTTCACGCGAAAACGGCTGAAGAGATTTAGATAAATAAATATTGTCGGACAAATTACACAGCGCCATCTAGCCTAAAGTAAGCGAAGCTTGTGTTATGGATACTAGACAACTGATAAACATACGTAAATACATTTTTTTTATAAATACATACTTATTATACATAGAAAATACCCAAACCAAGACAAACAGACATGTTCATGCACACAAATGTTTGCCTTGTGTGGGAATCGAACCCTCGAGCGTTGGTGTCAAAGTCGCGTCATTCAAGACTGAGCCACCGAGCTCGTTTAGATTTAGATAAAGTATATATATATCACACAAATAGACTATCCGCCAATCCGCATTTGAGCAGTGTGGTGGAGTATGCTCTAAACCCCTGCGGTTGAAGGGGGACCCGTATCCCTGCAGTGGAATGAGTAAGGGTTGATGTGGTGGTGATTTTGACATGGAGCGACTATCGTCAGATCTCCACAACCCAGAGGGAAAACCAATCGGTTCTTCGATTAGTCTTTCGAAATATAGTTTCTTAGACGTGTGGGTTTCCTCATCATATTTTCCTTCATCGCCGAGCTAGTGATAATTACAGACGTGCACATAAATACAAATTTAGTGTGAGTGAGGTCACCAGTAACCTCCCTACGAGTTGCTGTGTAAGCAGCAGAGGAGGCATCGCGCGAGTGAGTGATACTTAATATATCTCACGCGTTAATAGGCTACGGGGTACCGGCTCTACATCAGGTAGGCCTTGTATGCCTCTCGAAGTTGTATAAAAAAAGCCAGAATTCGAACCAGTTGGTCAGTTGCTTCTTTATCCACTGCGCTATCACTGCTCCCTGTTTGTCCCAAATAAAGTTATTTGTACTTTTTCTTTGCACTAAATTCTGTCATCATTTTTTTTTTATTTGCAAAGAATAGGATTACAAGATCTTAGATGTCAGATATGGATGGATACACTATTCTGCTAACATATATTAACATGCAAATTTTGAGTCAAGAAATTCTTGGACGCTATAGAAACACGAAGTTATTAACAATTGTCTAAGTTTGTTTGACATAAGCCTCGTAGGAGCCATCTTGAAAGTTTCTGGTCTATAACTTCACGCCAAATCCCTTGCGGGGTAGGCAGAGAGAACCGAGCGCCACGTGACTCGATCCTTACATATCTCACTCGCTTCTTTAACATTCATTGCTCTTCTCATGCACGCACGCCGGTTTCTAGGGCTCCTGACATCACCTTCTGATAGAACATGACCAATTTGGTCATGGTAGGTAAGTCTTGGCCTTCCCCGGCTCCTACATCCTTCCACTTTTGCATTGTATATCTGCTTCGTCATTCTTTCATCTTGCATTCTTTCTACATGTCCGAACCATCGGAGCATGCCTCTTCTTATTTTAACACCGACGCTCTCTTTCAGACCAACTCTATTTCTAACATCATCATTGCGAATACGGTCTACGAGCCTTACGCCACAAATTTTGCGCAGCGCTCGCATTTCAACCGCGTTTATTCTACTTTCATGCTCTTTCTGCCATACCCAACTCTCGCTTCCATAAGTTAGCGTTGGGACCAACACTGCATTGTGTATAGCGAGTTGTGCCTTCTGGCTCAGGATTTTACTGCCAAGAAGTTTTCCCAACGCTCCATTCACACTATTCCCAGCACTCACTCGTCTTTCCACATCTGCGGTGTACCTTCCATCCCTGCTGAAAGCGCATCCAAGATATACAAACTCATCCACTTGTTCCAACACTTCATCATCAATCGTAATCCTTACATTAGTTCTGGATTCTTCTCTTTCAAATACCATTATCTTTGTTTTCTTCGCATTCAGTAGTAAGCCTTTCTCCATACAGTCGTCTTTCATCGCTGTGACCAGTGTTTGCAGTTTAGATGGTGTATCTGCTAATAGCACGGCATCGTCTGCATACAGCAGACAGTTCACCACTTGGTCACCCATGCGCAATCCCACATTCGTTGACCTTATTCTCTGCAGACAACTATCGAGATACAGGATAAACAGCCTAGCAGATAGCATGCAACCCTGTTTGACACCAATTTTGACATCAAACCAGGGTGACATGCCACCGTCTATCCGCACACATGCTGAGCAATCCTTGTAAGTGGACTGCACAGCACGGAGCAGTGAACCGTCAATCCCATATCTCGGCAATATGTCCCACAGTTCCTTTCGCACAACCCTATCAAAGGCTTTCTCAAGATCCACAAAACCGCAGAAAACCTTCCGGTCTATGGCCAGATGCTTCTCTACGATATTGCGGAGCGAGAAAACTTGATCCGTACATCCCCTTCCATTTCGGAAACCTCCTTGTGCGTCCCACAGCATTTCATCGGATTTCACCCTCATTCTCCTTTCAATCACCTTTCCATATACTTTTGCTGCTAAGCTGATCAAACTGATGGCCCTATAGTTGGCGCAGTCCATGCGTGATCCCTTGCCTTTATACAAGGGCACGATGACTGCGCGTCTCCAGTCCATTGGGACCCTTCCAGTTCTCCAGCATAGGTTGCATAGGTACCAGAAGGCGTCCCGGACGTAAGTGCCACCTAATTTGATCATCTCAGCTGTGATCAGATCAATTCCCGCTGATTTTCCATTTTTCAAGCTTCGTATCGACCATTCGATCTCATCCATAGTTATGCCTTCGTCGGACGCCGTCAACGTGGAGGAAGCATCCGACTCACTCTCATTGCCAGCGTCCGAGGCATACTCATACATTTCCTCAAAATATTCACTCCACCGTTCTAACACTTCCTGAGTGTTGGCAAGAATGACACCAGCTTTAGACTTTATCTTATCCATTCTGGATGCCGACGAACCACTCCGAGACTTCTTTACCTCTCTCCAAAAGAGTTTGGTATTTGCCTCGAAGTTTTTCGTCAGCCTCTCTTCCTCATTCATAATTTGTCTTTCACGCTTCTCTTTCACTAAAGCCTTGGTTTCATTCTTGCATAGACGGTACATTTCTTTCTTCTTTTCTCTCATATTTTCATTTAAAGGCAAAGATGATACGTAATCCAGCCACGCTTTCCTCTTTCTTGCTACGGAGGATTCAACCTCCGCATCCCACCAGGCATCTCCTTTCGCTGTTTTACGTCTCTTTGCGCATCCACAAGCTTCTTTTGCACTATCCACCATACTTTCTTTCAAAACTTTCCAACAATCATCCACATCTGAGTCGGAGAGGCTTGCATTTGCAAGTCTCTCACTTACCAGATGCACATACATTCTCCTTACGCTTTCATCTTGCAATTTTTCGCTCATTATCCTTTCATGATCTCCAAAAGGGATACGCACTCGCCAGTGCCTCCACTTCCTAAAAAGGCCCACAAACCGGCTTACCACCAGGTAGTGGTCCGTCTCAAGAGTGGGGCCTCTAAAGGCTCTTGTATCCATTAAAACATTTCGGAGACGTCTATCTATTAAAATCAAATCAATCACACTTTTTTGATCATTCCTTCTCCATGTATACGTGTGAATATCCTTATGATGAAATAAAGTATTCGACACGAGGAGGCCTCGTTCCATACATAAATCTAGTATAGACTTACCTGCTTCGTTCACTCTCTTATCTCCATACGGACCAAGAACAGCTTCATAGCTGTATCGCTTGGTCCCAACCCATCCATTCAAGTCTCCACACATAATCACTCTTTCGTTCCCTTCAACTAAGTCCAAAACATCCCTCACAGACTCCCAAAACTTCTCCAGTTCTTGAGCACACGCTGAGCTTACGGGAGCGTATGCTGCAACCAAAAATACTCGCGTGATGCCCAGTTTAATACGAACCCAGAGAAGTCTAGGCCCTACCAAACAGTAATCTCTTACACCAGTGGCTAAGCGAGAGGAGAGTACGACACCTACACCAGCACTGGCATGATCGTCACGGTCTACCCCAGACCATAGGGCCATCATACCACCGGGCAGATCATCGGTGTCGCTCCCCTTGCGCTTAGTCTCTGTCACACATAAAGCATCCAAACGTCTATCATTCATTACGTCTATCAGTTCATTCGTCTTATCTTTCAATCCACCTCTCACATTCCACGTGCCTATGCGGCACTCGGCTCCCCTCGTCCCGCCGGAATTGGCGCTGCGTGGTGGGTGGCGGCCCCCACCGCCGCATGCAGCTGTATTCGCACCGACGGGGGCGGATCGGTGCGCGTCGCCTACGGGGGACGCCCTAATCCGCACGTCGGTGCGCTCTTGGTCCAGAATTGCAATCGACTGATTGGCAGGGGTCGCGAACGAGCACGCTTCTGGCACATGACCCCCAAAAGTTTCTGGTATTTTGTTATAAACTCTAAGGCGCATATTGTAACAACATTTACTAAATAACTACGTTTTAGGACAAAATTCAAGTGCAAGTCTATTAGGACCTCTGGTATTTCTGGAATATACTTCACTGGCCGTTTTGAAAAGATGAGGGTGTTGTTTACAAATTTAAAAATTTCAAGAATATACATTACAGGCACAGTTAATATTCCTAGTTTGCGGAACAGAGGCTTACATGCATCGTATGGTCCTTTACAACATATAGCTCTTACACATTCTTTCTGGGCTATTAAAACTCTTCTAACCTCTGTCGTTTGTTCCAGGTAACTTTCCAATGTAAACGGAGGGCCCGTTGTCAGAACATCTCTTCGAAAGCTAAGTGGCTTTATTGGGCCTAGATAGACCGGAATCGACCGTATCCGAACTTACATCTGCAACGCTAAGTAAGCCTAGTTTTGCTGAACTTCGTACTCCTTATATGGACTTCTAGTGCATTCTGATGGTCTAGATACGTCATCTTAGTAAGGCTGATTTGCATAATGAGAGTCTTTGACTGTAGATTCATTGATAAATATGATCATTTAGCATAACACGCATGAAGTTAAGCTTATTTCATGACACTGCTTACTTGTTAAGAGAGGTAGGGCGCATCAAAGCAGTCCGTCTGGGGAAGCACCTGCACCTCACTGAAAACCACAGCCATATAAGAACTCTCTAAAGGGTTGTTGTGTTCCTGCATGTGAGTGAGGTCACCAGTAAGCTCCCAAGGAGTTGCTGTGTAAGCAGCAGAGGAGGCATCGCGCGAGTGAAACTTAATATATCGCAAGCGTTAATAGGCTACGGTACCCGCTTTACATCAGGTGAGCCGTATGCCTGCCCACGTAGTATTAAAAAAAACTATTAGCTTGTGAACCGTATTCGCAATGACGATGTTAGAAACAGAGTTGGTCTGAAAGAGAGCGTCGGTGTTAAAATAAGAAGAGGCATGCTCCGTTGGTTCGGACATGTGGTCTCGCTGTTTTTAAAAGAGGTTGGACACATCAAGTCCGCCCGTCTGCGAAGTACCTACCCTCCACCTCATAGAAAACTGCAGCCAAATAACAACTCCCTGAAGGGTAGTTGTGTTCCTACAAGTGGATGAGGTTGCAATTGTACTCCCATGGAGTTACAGTGTTATCAGCAGCAACGTGCGAGTTATACTTCATGTATTACAATTGTTCACCGGCGTACGGTAACCACTTTAACTCAGGTTGGCCGTAAGCTAGCGTGCCTCCAGACTTTCAATAAATTATAGATCTTAACATATATTATATCTTTCTTCATTTATTAAGAACAATAAATTAACTAATTAATTACTAAAATACTAATTTGCTTTTCTCAGTTCTCTCTGCCTACTCCGGTAGGGACCTGGCGTCAAGATATTCATACACACATTAATTGTTCTTTCGTATACACGCTAGGTTACATACAATTGGTAGGCTTAGGTAGCGGACCTCGTTAAGTCTAATAGATTAGGAGTCGGGATAACGCCAGGAAAAAGAAGAGTACGTATAATCTTTTTTTTATACTACGTCGGGAGGCATACAAGCATACGGCCCACCCGATGTAAAGCGGGTACCGTAGCCTATTAACGCTTGTGATATATTAAGTTTCACTCGCGCGATGCCTCCTCTGCTACTTACACAGCAACTCCTTGGGAGCTTACTGGTGACCTCGCTCACACGCAGGAACACAACAACCCTCTAGGGAGTTACTTGGCTGCGATTTGAAATCGCTAGGTTTTAGATTGTGGACCCCGCCAAATCTAATAAATTTGGAAACTGGATAACCCTAGGCAGAGAAGACTCGCTAGGATTACAAATCTCACCTACTCGTAACATCTCGTTTAATTTCCTAATGTCTAATCAGTTTATTTTCCACATAAATTGGAGCAGAGAGTTGCACCGCTTTGTCGGCCTCGTGACTTCCGTCCCCCGCACACTGGCTTAATTAAAAATTAAATTAAAAAGTTAATTGATCTCTGAAAACATAAATTAAGACTTAATGAACTGATGTAAGTAAAGTGTAGCCTATAAATTATGTATTAATTGCCGTTTCGAGAGTTATGGCGGCTGCTTTAATTGAAGAAACAGTGTTTGGACGTTAGCAGCCACTTGTTTATGTAAAGAGGCTTATGATTCAAAACGGGAGACGCAGTTTATCTGCCCCCGTCATCGTGACTACTGCCGATTTCATTTAATTTCTTTTTTTTATATACAACGTGAGAAGACATTCAAGCATACGGTCCACCTGATGTAAAGCGGTTTTATTTTTTTTTTTTATATATATATTAGCTCAGCATAGTGGCTCCTCTTCGCCTGTTGGTAAGCGAAAAGGGGAGCCCAAATTGCAGCGGCAACTGACAAAGGACTACAGTCTCCTGTCAGTTGACGCTACCATGCTGGCCCGCAAGGTTCTTCTTCACGCTTCGTTTGAAGGATCCCATGTTGTAGGAAGGAGGAAACACATGTCCAGGCAAGGCGTTCCACTTTTTAATAGTTCGACAGAGGTAGGAGTTGCCGAACTTTTTAGTATGAGAACAAATGTCCTCAACAGTGGAATGATGACATCGCAAGCCTACACGTGTGGTTCTATGACGGAAGGGAGAGGGTGGGATAAGGGAAAATAGTTCTTTTACATTTACATAATACATTAAGTATCACTCGCGCGATGCCTCCTCTGCTGCTAACACAGCAAGTTCTTAGGAGCTTACTCACACGCAGGAGCACAACAACCCTCTAGGGAGTTGTTATTTGGCTGCGGTTTCCTAGGAGGTGGAGGTACTTCCCCGGACGGGCTGAATTGATGCGCCCTACCTCTCTTAAAAAAATATTCATTCATTATCATCTCATTGGTTCATTTTTTACTCTTATCCGCTCCTTTCCAACTTAACTTTTTTCTTTATATTCGATGTAACCCAGTGGATTCGAATATGAGGAGTAACGATCGCGACTTGTCACATTCACTGCTAACAATCCGTTTCTTAATCCGGTAGGATTGGTGAGGGCAGCTTAATTTTTTTTTTTTTTTTAAGGTTTTTCATGAACTACTGTCAGACCTCCACAACCCAGAGGGAAAATCCGACTTTTCTTAGGTTAGGGCACACGTTGAAACACATTTCTAGGACCTCGATGTTTCTCACGATGTTTTCCTTCATCGCCGAGGGATAATTACAAATATGTACATATTTGAAAACACGAAGCTTAGCTTAGTACTGCCTGGATATGAACCGAGGACCACTTCATCGATAGGCCGGTTTCTTACTGATCTATCACTGCTTACGCAGCATCCTAGTATAACCTAGTAATCTATCTATCTATATATTTATCTTTACTGCTTCAAATCCTAAAAACTCACTGTTTTTTTTAACTACTGTCATAACTCGAAAGTACCGTGCTTAGGTAAGGCTTAGTTCTCATGCAAAGCCTATTTCATTTTCAATAGAGCCTAGTTTTCTAAACGACAGGCTACCCCGCGTGTATGTCCCATTTTTGTCGCTAAAGATTACAATGAAAATTGTTTACATCCTATATTTTGTTTTAGTAATCTGGCAATCTTTTTATCTAACGGTGACATAACCCAAAACGGGTACTGATAATATCCCATCGTTATCACTAGCTGCCATTAAAAAGCACTTAACCCGCGTCATCCACTCGTGCACGCAGATTTTCACGGCCGCCAGTAGAAAGTGTTACTTCTTCGTGCGTGGCGTGGGTCACGTGGGTGCACTCGTTTACGAATTCGACGCCGTCACTTTTCCGCTCTCGGCTTCTGTTTACACTTTTACTTTTGTATTCTTTACAATTCACACTTGGCTCGCACAATAAGTGAGATAGTACTCGCTTGTTGGAGGGCTCTCGGTTTTTATGCATGCCTGGTACCCTTGATCTGTTTCTACATGCAGAGCTGGGCTAGTGTAGTTACCGTGTCTTTGTCCGCGCCTGTCGAATTTTCAAAATCCTTCTTGGGTTTGTGAAATTTCTACCTTCGCAAATGAACTCCGAAAAGCACAGCGGGAATTTTATTAGTGGTACTGTTTTCAAGTATACGGCGTGCCTGATATGAAATGATTGCCATAGCTTACGAGCGCTTGGAATACAGGAAGTATTATTGACGCGTTGCCACCCCTGCTGGTAACACAGCAACTCTTTAGGAGTTGACTTCTTAGTTGGCTGTGGTTTTTTGTGCTCATTTGATGCGTCTGTCAAAAATACAAATGCAAACATACATGGAGGATTGGACTGGAGGGTTTGAGGTTCGATCGGCGCTTGTAGCTGGGCGTTGGATGCAGTGAGTTAGTCCTAATCATCTTGTCCTCTTCACTAACTTTTCTTCATTCCTTTCAATCCTGCTTCATTTTGTTGCATATTTACTGTGATCACCATATTTTTTCGCATGATACGCCTATGAAGTTTACTTGAACGTCATTAACCCTTCGAAACCCGGGTGGTTCGAAAACGTATGTAACGGGTTCTGACTGCTCAATCTTATCTGTTTAAATTGCAATACATTTCCTGTTTGAAGCTTCTTGCTTGCCTCTCGCGATTCTTCCTGGGTGATAGCTGAAAACCAGTGACTTGCGTTAACGCAAGTAATTCACTGAGCTGTAGCCCTTTCGTTTCTCTGCGACACACACGATGTTACACCAATTACCTTATATTCGTATATACATCATGTCTATGTTAATTGTGTATTTGTGTCGGTACGTATATGTTTCCTGTGTATGTTTTATCTGTCTATATGTCAATTATGTATTCCTTTGTAGTTCCAAAACTTATTAATGTAATGCAGTGATAATGTGCGGAGCGTGGTGCCGACACAGCTCTTCACTTCATATTGTGATGTTCCTTATTGTAATCATGTTGTACTGTATTTTTTTTTTTTTTTTTTTCATTGTGTGTGTTTTTGTGAAATGAATAAAGTGTTATCTATCTATCTATCTATCTACATGTCTCGTGTGGTAATCGAACCCGAGCGGTAGTAATAAAGTAACATTGTTAATGACTCCGCCAGCGGGCTCGCCACTGTGCTGCATGCCCGTGTGTCACAAGTCTAGCTGTACGAAATGAGTCACGAACATTGAAATTTGGATATTTCACACTTAGTGACAGTGACTTTGATTTTACCGCATCATGAGTAATCAAGATTTAAATGTCTACCTTATTTGGATTTTCTCCGTGTGTTCTTATTTGGTCTGTGACCACTACACATATATAGGTTATAGTGGGCGTGGTTATTATAGAAATCTTGATTAGTCTAAGGCCATAACCTCTAAAAGACTTAATTGGTTCATGTATTTGGTTGCCGGCTTTCTTTTCTTAATAAAATATGCACATACAAGCTACAGTCAATGACGAGCTCGGTGGCTCAGTCGTGAATGACGCGACTTTGACACCAACGCTCGTGGGTTCGATTCCCACACAAGGCAAACATTTGTGTGCACGAACATGTCTGTCTGTCTTGGTTTGCGTGTGGGATGAAGACTATTTAAATAATTTTCCATGAACATGACAATTGTGAGAATGCATAACTTTCGTAGTCGAGTATTACACGATACGGCGTAATAAATAATATTTGAACATTGGGAGGCATACAAAGATATAGCCCACCTGATGTGAACTACTTACCGTAGGGTTTGGACTTCAATGCACAAAATAATAATTATAAAACAAATAAAGAAAAAATAAGTAGTAGGTAAAAAGTGGACTTCTCCTAAGGTGCACGGCAGTTGAGCTTCACTTGACTAGCCATCTCTTTGAGGTTTTTAAATGCCTTATTTGTCATATTGCTGTCTCTCACTTTGCCAAGAGGGGAAGTCAATTCCAAAACTTCCTACTCCTACAAATTTCTTCGGATTAAATTCGTTGCGAGTTCCAAGGCAGCTTTTGTTTCACCCCCGGGACAGCAATGAACTTCACTGTTCATTGCCTTTTTGGTGGTCGCCGCTGTTAATTCTGGCTATACAGGCGACACAGTGGTGGGAATGAGTGGTGGGCCTGTCCCGTATTAAAAAGGGATGTTCTAATTAAGTCTATTACACTGTTACACCTATAAGACCTATTCAGGATTAAGATATGTATGATAATAATATTTTTCTTATTACATAACTAATAATAATAATAGCTCAGTTTCAATAAAACCTCTAGATCTCATTTTAATAGCCCGCTTTTTTCCGACATATTTCCAATAGTCCCAATACCTGCCGTGACCTGTTCATGGGCATATTATCCGATTAATATCCCCTGAAGCAGGTCACGGTGGGTATAATACATTACATCATTCTTTACGAAGGGACCTCTACGCGTTGGATTCATATCCCCGCGCACGCATATCAAATGACCGGGATTAAAACCCGTGAAAAAAGAGATATAATAATAATAAAGTGTTAACCGTTTAATATTTTATCCATGAAGGAAATAACCAAATTGAAATGGAGAACTGATAGAACGATTTTGATTTAAATCTCAACTCACCGCTACGGGACGGGGGTCAGGTATGACGCGCAGCTCTAAATTGCCTAGGTCACAGATTTGACCGATGGCTCCACTCGGTGTTTTAATTACGCGCTAAAACATTATTTTTAGGTGAGATAAAGACACACATGTCTTTATGCATCTTCAAGTAGTTTAACGAAACATTTCTGGTTGGATTATTAAAATTTGTGAATTCCGGGTATAATTCTTTGAATTTTTAACATTGGATTTTATTGATAATTTCACACATGTTCCGCATAAATTTTATCTTTCTGCACTCATTCTCCATCATCATCATGCACCTAACTATGACAAATCCCACACTCCTCCGTGTACGCAATGCGCTTAAAAAGGATACAAAAACTTTTCTTCGCGTATTATTAAACAAATATTTTATGGTCGATTTACTCAACAAAACCTTAACAATCACAACTAAAGATAAAAATCGAAAGTACTTTTCAACGAGCTCGACATTTTTATAATAATAAATAAATCAAGACAAAAATAAAGATCCTTTCAAGAAACGCCTTAAAATTTTACGAGGTCCAAGAGTAAATTCAATTTCTTATCTGATGATTTTATGGAGTCCATGCGACCCAATAAGGGTAGTGTGGTCAATTTACGAAAACGCCGACGGCTCTTCAATAAATAATGGAGGAGTTGTTACTTATCTTTTGGAGTAATGGTCGAAGAAACTCTCGATGACGGGTTTTGACGAGTCCTGGCGAATTGTTGTGGTTTCCGAGAGTTCTAAATCTTGCAAATTAACTCTGCCGAGGTCTAATTTTTTATTGCCCTGTATAAAACCAACTAAAAGAAGTAAGTAAGATATGACTTGAAAATTGTTTAACTGAATAAATCAGTGAGATTTGTTGAATACTGATTTAAAACTCTGAGGATATATTATTTTACTGATCGTTAATTCAAAAATGTATATAAATCCTATGCAGAATGATTTTAATAAAATTCAATTTATAATCATTGTTATCATCCGTGTATCAAATTATTTTGATAAAAATCCCATCATAGCCCAAATTAGGAAGTTCCTCTACCTCATGGAATACTGCAACAAAATAACAAAATATCTGATCTGTCAGTGCGCAAAATATTGGATGAAATACAAATTAAATACAAATACGTTTTATTTTTTATTTTAATCATACCGTAACATCATAACACCAGGGTAGCACGAGCGATGCTCCTAACGTTCCAAATGTCCATAATCTACGCTAACTGTTTACCATCTGCAAGGTAGGATCTTTCTTACGCTTTACTAGTAACAATTTTTTTAAGAGCCTATTACATCCATATTTTATAAGAATATTTGTATATACGATGACGTATAGGGTCGGCAACGCGAGAGTGACACCCCTGGTGTTGCAAATGTCCATAGGCTACGGTAACTGCTTACCATCAGGCAGGCTGTAAGCTTGTTTGCCACCTTAGTGGTATAAAAAACGTAGCGTAAGCTATTCAGGTCGCATAGACTAAGTAATCAGTGATCATTGTAGTAAATACCACAATGACTTGAAAATAACACGTGCGCTACACATGTGAAATGGAATCTAATGTCACTGTTAATGGCGCCATAAAATTCTACACAAGCTATAAACAGAATACAAAGGTTGGCTCATTAACATAGGTCCCCTAAAGTTCAGTGATTAGAAGGTACCTGACCTGCTTCCGCTGATAATTTAACAAACAAGTTTATGTCGTCGGTTTAGCTCGTGAAAATCTAAGATTTAGCTTATCCGTGATTAGTAGAGCTGATTTGAAGCTAAAGTCTCAAATGAAATATTTAGTAGTTTCTAGATTTTTTATGCACTGTCGGAAGACATACAATCGTACGATAATATGCTTCCTGTGAAAACTTGCTATATAAAATATCGCTCGCGCATTACCACCTCAGCTGCTAACACAGCAGCTCCTTAGGGGCTTTAATTAGTATTTCAGCCGTGACAAATTAATACACAGATGTCTCGTTTCTAATATGAGTCTTCTGGGTGTTAAAAGATCAGCTTTAGAGTTTTAAGCTAACCTCTCCCTTTACGGTTTCTGCGTATGTTTTGGGCAAAACTCAGTTGTTTCTCATACTATATTGATGATTCTTTATTAATAAATCGTACATATATATATTCGGGGTGGTCATATCTACCGGTTGAGTGGGTGCGCACCACATGCAAATAAAGTCGGCTTTTACTCGAAAGGTATAATATGATATCACTGCAGGAGTATTATACTACGAGTATTTTAAACTGCCTCGTAGGCAGGCCGTGCACTTGTTTGTTACTTTTGTGGTGCAAAAAACAATGATGGCATGGTCAAATTCAGTTTGGAAATAACGGACTTTTACGTGAACAAATATATAATATATTTGTCCACGTAAAAATCCATTATTTTGTAAAATCTTTGAAATAATAACTGAAAACTGATACAGATAAACAAAGATCCTCTTCAGTTTGTGAAGTCGGTTAAAAATATCTTATGTCGTCTTGGACCATCTTTAACTAACCGCATGTCATGTTACTTGACTTGCATAATGGATTAGACATAAGTACCGCACGGAACGGGGCAACCATCTAAGCTGTTTCCCATCGATTCCGGCGCATCGCATCTAAGTTGTAATAAGCGCGATGTTAAGGCGGCCTCGTTACGCATATCATCAGTCAAACAGTGGAAACGACGGGCGGTAATTCGTGGCGTTAACGTCGCGTTTCTCTAAGAATGTAGAATTATCAAAATCTGAAGCGACTTGTGAAAAGCAGGAGCGTTTACGTTGCACAATCGCGAGCGACGCTGTCATCGGTCTACCAACCATCTTCGGACGTGTTCAATGAATATCTGAAATTAGTGCGGATTATAAAAGTTTAGCTTCACTCGACATTTTTATGTAAAATAGCGTTTTTTATGTCCATTTATTTATTTTATGTTAATAAGAATAAAATATTTATAAATAATAACAAAACGAAAGCTTATGTAAATATAAAAAAAATAACAAAATCGTTAGAACCGTTTCTGAGATATACGAAATAATTTATAATTGTATTGCTCGTTTAAAGTAATAGGATGTAGAATTATGCTAACGGGAACACAACTCGCAATTAACCAGTTTTAATTTAATGTATTTATATCGATATTTCAAATCGATAATATTATATAAATTTTCATAATTCGGCGAAGATCACCAGACGAAATTAATAATTTTAGTGAAGATGTTATGATAACTTTATTAAAAAATATGTAACCAACCGTCTTTATCTATATCTCTGTTAGCAAGCGATTTTGTTATTTTTTCATATTTCTATAATCGTCCTGAAATATTTTTGCACCATCGCGTTCATATCTGACAGGCCAAGACGATTGCTTACGAACGTGTACGTCTAGTATTTCCGCCCGTATTTTCCACAGCCGTGCTATCTGGGACACCTGTAGACCTACCTGGTGACCCCTTGAGACACTCCCAACTATTCCAGTATGGAATGGTCTACCATTACCATTCCATACTGTACCTATATATATATATATATATATGTAAATATGTATTGATTGTATCGAATTGAATAATTGAATAAGATTGACGGTTTTACTTAAAAAAAAATATGTTTGACATACGAAAGGAGTGATGATTGCTGCGGTGGTCATATGTGATCTCTTGGGTTGTAAATGATTCATCAATATCTTTAGATGCACCTTCATTTACACGTGGTACATCCCGAAATAGCAAACAGGTCTCTGGTTAGAGATATATTTAACACAGTCCGATTGACTCAGATTACAAGATACTGTAGACATATAAAAACTTGCTAAGTGTTGTGTTCCTGTTAGTGAGGTTGCCGAAGTAAGCTCCTGGAGAGTGTCTGCGTTAACAGCGCAGTAGGTCATGTACTAGCGATACTCCTAGCATGGTTAGCTGTTATGGGCTGCTGGTTGTTTGCTACTGCCATGCAATTTTCTAAGCGACTCGTAATGGCTGTGTGCGTCGCTGTGATCACAGATGTCACAGCTTTGACATTGTCTACTGCGATCACGGCTAAATTATTTGATATTCTATAAGGCTGTAAGCGTACGCGAGGCTGTTTGCCTTGTAGAATTCCAATTCCAAACGCAGCCTTGCGGCGCTAGTGTCGCACAACCATGAAAAGCGACACCAAAGAATTGCAATTTTGTGTTCAAGGCTGTAACAGCCGATGTTTCCGAGGATGTAAGGACGTTTGCTCTTACAGAATTGCATGGCTGGACGTAATTTAAAAGGAAAAAAAAACATCATCAGTGTAATTTTCTCCTGATCTTGATGTTTGAACTACGCACTAGTTGCTGGACAAAGCTCCAGAGGTACAGCGCTCGTAAAAGGATTTCGTTCCAAAACCCTTATGTTTGGGTTTTAATACGGTTTTAAAAATACTAATACGTTTTTATACTACGTCGGGAGGTATACAAGCATACGGCCCACCTGATGTAAATCGGGTACCGTAGCCTATTAACGCTTGCGATATATTAAGTATCACGCGCGCGATGCCTCCTCTGCTGCTTACACAGCAACTCCTTGGGAGCTTACTGGTGACCTCACTCACACGCAGGAATACAACAACCCTCTAGGGAGTTGTTATTTGGCTGCGGTTTTCTGTGAGGTGGAGGTACTTCCCCAGACGGGCTGCTTTGATGCGCCCTACCTCTCTTTAAAACATCCAGACCAAGACAAACAGACATGTTCATGCACACAAATGTTTGCCTTATGTGGGAATCGAAACCACGAGCGTTGGTGTCAAAGTCGCGTCATTCACGACTGAGCCACCGAGCTCGTCAAAAATTATAATAATTTCAAGTCCTGTTTCAATATACCAATTATTATAATAATATCTCGTTAACAAAGTCGCTGAAAATTACTTGGCCATTAAATTAGATAGGACCGACCGCAAAACTAACATCAAATGTGTTTTCCTTGTGCGGTTATTTGGGACCTGTGTTACCAAACGAATAACTGATATGTTATTTTGCAAAGCATTCAGAGAATAGGTCTTTTTAAAAATAAGTCTTTTAGTCAATGAGTCGGAAGTAGAATAACGTATTTCAAGAGTTTTTATATTAAGAGGACATTTTTATATTAAGGCATATCGCGAATAGGTGTATATACAACTACAGCCATGCAATTCTCTAAGCGACTCGTAATGGCTGTGTGCGTCGCTGTGATCACAGATGTCACAGCTTTGACATTGTCTACTGCGATCACGGCTAAATTATTTGATATTCTATAAGGCTGTAAGCGTACGCGAGGCTGTTTGCCTTGTGGAATTCCAATTCCAAACGCAGCCTTGCGGCGCTAGTGTCGCACGACCATGAAAAGCGACACCAAAGAATTGCAATTTTGTGTTCAAAGCTGTAACAGCCGATGTTTCCGAGGATGTAAGGACGTTTGCTCTTACAGAATTGCATGGCAGGTCATTTAACGACTACTGAACCACATACACCTGCCCTTTTTATACAAATGCCAAAAAAAAAAAAATTCGTAGTTTACATGAGTATGTTTATGAATTCTGTGATCAATCGTAACCTTTAAGCGCTTTAGCCCATTGGACAGCTTCAGAATACTTACATCATTGCGGGTGACATAAGCTACGGTGTGTCTTTAAAAAGTCTACGGTCCCTTCAAATAAACTTTGGCTATGAGATGTCTACTTTTTATCTTATATAAATTTTAAAATACTCAAAAATATACTAGACCCACTAGTTTTATAGCGTAGTTTACGAGAAATTATCATTGAAACTCTTTATCAAATGAAATTTCTAGGAAAGTCGGTGACTAGCTCATTAACACCGTGTTAATGACGCAATTTTGACACCAACGCTGGTGGGTTCGATTCCCACGCAGAACAAACATTTGTGTGCATGAACATGTCCGTTGGACTTGGTCTGGATATTTTTTTGAGAGGTAGGGTACATTAACGCAGCCCGCGTGGGAAACTACCTCCACCTTACAGAAAACAGCAGTCAAATAACGACTCCCTAGAGGGTTGTTCTGTTCCTGGGTGTGAGTGAGGTCACCATTGTGCTCCTGAGGAGCTGCTGTGTTATCAGCAGAGGTAGTTTCACGCGAGTGATACTTACCGTTCATATGCAAGGGTAACCACTTTACATTAGGTGGGCCGTATGCATATATACCTCTCGTCGTTGTATGTATATAAAAAAAGAAACTGTTAAAGTACTTTAAAGTAATTAGTGTATATTTCTAAATTTCAGTTCAGTAAACTGAAATTTCTGCCAAATATAGGACCAACATAATTAAATTTTATAAAAAATTTCTGATTAATAAAAACAATTCACTTTTTAGTACCCATTTGAGCATAGCACGCGCGCTTTTTAATCTTTCATATTTTATAACGATTTTATGACATATACCAATCAAGTCGATCTCGGAGGAGCCCGGAGCCACCCACGATTGCGACCTTTCCTATCAATACTACCTACCATGTTATTCATTACCGCTCATAATGGACACATTGTGGTATCAGTGGGCACATCGCTCACCTGTCGCCGGCGCCCGCCGTCTTTAATGAATTGAGATACTCTTCACCGTTCACCATCGATCATTTGGCCAATTTGCAATTACCGTCGCTATTTATTTCTTCCTTTGTGTGTACCTAAGTGATGTTCGAATAAATACATTTCTTTCAGTTGGTACGCTTGTAAAGATTGTGGTACACCGGGCGACATTATCGGAAAATAACTGTTACTTAACAACATTACATTTTGTTGTTACAATACAACAAACACAAGTTCTGTGAAAATGTATTTAGAGCCCTGACTAAGGTAGTCAGGGCTCTACGTATTTAGTGTATATTACACGGGTGACAATCAAGCATACTGCCCATCTTATATGAAGCATAGCGAACAGACGCTTGGAATAAATACAGAAAGTTATATAACACGCATACTGCCACTTCTGCTACCAACGCAACCCCTGCGCAGAATCTATTAAATAACTCTTTTAATTGAATTTTCAATATAATGAATTAATAAATGAGACAAATCCCGTCTGCTACCAAAATTGGTGTCAAACTATGGCGACAAGCTACCGTTCATCCGTACACAAGCAGTGCAATCCTCACAATCCCGTCAATTCCGTTTCTCGACAACATGTCCCATAGTTCTTTAGAGCAACTATCTTAAATGCTTTTCTATTTTCACATTATTTCGAGGTGAGAAAACTGCTCGATGTGCTTCCCACAGCATTCCATTAAATTTGATACTCGTTCTCCTCTCGTTTATTTATCTGTACATTTTAGTTGCTAAGTTAAACCTTCAGTAACTTGAATAAAACTCAAAATGAAATTGATTTATAACATTTATATTTTTCTTACTTTTATTACTTTGCTATACTTTGATTAAAATTTTAACTCGATAGTTCTGCGATATAGCACTTCTGCGTTATTTTATTCAGTGCAATATTATCCGAACACTTCGACACTGCAAGTCAGCCAAGACAAATACAAGAAATACTCGATAGTATTTCAAAAAGAAAGCTATGAGCAATAAGTTATTGCAATACGAACCAACAATGTGGCTCGTTTGTGGTCATATTTATATTGGCAACAACTTGTGGGGCGACCACGCGACGGGCGATGCCGGCCGGTGAGCGATCACCCTACACACCGAATGTATTACAAGAAATATGATTAGACGATTGTGGCGGTTAGTTTATTTATTTTGTAAAAAGGGTTAACTAGATTGAACACTCGCTGGGATGTATAGGTTTCAGTTTTTTTTATTAATGTTTACTTTTTTATTAACCATGGAATGTTTTATGAGGGCTAGGGCCCTTATAGAGCGTTCGCTATGACCTAAAGGTTCGTTATACATCAAGATAGAGTGGAAAACATGCACAGATAGAGACATACATAATTATTTTATTAATATGTTATAAAATACAAATAAATATTTTGATGTTAAATATATAAAATGACGTACTGCGATCAGATGTTTTCTCTCGCAAACTATAAAGTTGAAAAGTATGAACTAATAGTGTAGGTTTTTCGAGGAGATTATCACATTTTGAGAGAGGTTCTACCTCTCTTAAAATGTGGCAGTTGCATGTGTCCACGCAGACCTACTGGTCTGGGGAAGTACCTCCACCTCACAGAATACAGCAACCAAATAACAATTCACTGGAGGATTGTTGTACTTCTACGTGGGAGTGAGGTCAACAGTAAGGTAGCTAAGGAGTTGCTGTGTTAGCAGGAGAGGTGTCATCGCGCGAGTGATATTTAATGTATTGCAAGCGTTCACAGGCTACAGTAACCGCTTTACGTCACGTAAAGCGGTTGCTTGTATGCCTCCCGACTTTGTATAAAAATGTTTTTCGACATTGACACCGCAAAGCATCTATGGCTAAACAAATTCTGGTGTAAGTATTAATAAGTATTGAGAAAAATTAATGAATGTAAGGTAAAACTTTAAAATAACCTCAAAAGATGATCCCTTACGGCCGGCCAAGTCCCATTACGTCGGTTGATTACATATCGGTACGATTAGCCTGCGCGTGCCCATTCCACAAAGGCGCCGACGGATCTAATCCCGGTGCGCAGGGATCGACACGTCCCGGGAAGCAGCGGGATCCCGGAATTATCCTGAGATTGAGTACTTTGAGTACTAATGGGTATCTTTGTACCGTTATAAATGTATTGTGTAATGGTATACCTACACACGGTGGTCCTGAAGCGATGATCAGAAGAATAAGGATGTATCTAGACATTTGTATGTATAATTGACTTTGAAATCGAAAAATATGTCGTCGAATGCTTGGTTCCGTAGTAAAAGTAGTTTATATTAGTGAACAGAATCCATGTTGATGGTCTCTTTTTGTATTTGTTTTTAACACTTTTATATAGTCTTGATATGAATCTTTATAATATACACCTTCGGGAAGTCGGTGTTAAAGTATGAAGAAATGTGTTCCGTTGGTTCGGACATGTAGAAAGAATGCAGGAGGAAAAAAATACGAACCAGATATACAACGCGAAAGTAGAAGGATGTAGGAGTTGAGGAAGGCCAAGACTTACCTACTATGACCAAATTAATCGTGTTTTATCAGAAGATGAACTTACGCACATCACTGGCTTCTTTCAAGCTTTCTTTTGTAGATTCATTGCTCTTCTCGTGCAAGCTCGCCGGTTTCTAATGCCCCTTGCATCGCCTTCTGATAAAACACCACCAATTTGGTCATGGTTGGTTAGTCTTGGCGTTCCTCGGCTACATCGCGCCACTTTCGCATTGTATATCAGTTTCATAATTTTTTTTATACAACGTCGGGAGGCATACAAGCATACGGTCCACCTGATGACACGTGTGACCTAACCTAAGAAAGGTCTTGGTTTCGCTCTGACGGCGGTCGTTCTAGGTAAAATTCAATTCGCCTAATCCTTAGGTTTAGGTAGAGCTCCCCGCTAATTCTATTATTATGTATTATGAAACGAGAAGAGAGGGTATAAATCACAAACCAATAAAACACTTGACTGTGCATAAAGGGCACCCCTCGCTCACCAAAACACTACGTTTTAGCGCCTACATATCACAGCATTTTTTTTTATACAACGTCGCGAAGCACACAAGCATACGGCCCACCTGATGTAAATCATTTACCGTAGCCCATTAACGCTTGTAACATATAACACTCGCGCGATGCCTCCTCTGCTGCTTACACAGCAACTCCTTAGGAGCTTACTGGTGACCTCGCTCACACGTAGGTTTTCTGGGAAGTGGAGGTACTTCCCCAGACGAGCTTCACGTCCAACGTAGCGTGCCTTTTCTTATCTTAACACCAACACACTTTCTTACGTCATAATTACAAACGTAAGACATAATAAGATATGTAAGGATCGAGTCACGTGGCGCTCGGTTCTCTCTGCCTACCCCGCAAGGGATTTGGCGTGAAGTTATAGATAGAGAGATAGATAGATAGTAAGACATCAAGTATCATAAATTTCATATATATAGTTTTTCCAGAGGGAGATTTTGTACAAAAGTCGTGTGCGTAGGTACCTCTGTCTCACCTATTTCTACCGCCAAGCAGCTATATCTATCGCTAAGCAGCTATATTTATATAGCTGTGCTCCGGTTTGAAGGGTGAGATATGGCAGAGAAATTACTGAGTACTGTGGCGATACGGCCTTAGGTCACAAGATTGGCAGCGCGCGAGTGACATCCCCGTGGTATTGAGAGCGTCAATAGGCTGCGCTGACCGCTTACCATCTAATGCGGGCCGCATGCATGTTTGCCAATCTAGTTGTATAAAATATACAAGATATGTGTTACACATACTTTCAATCTGCCTCAAATATGTACTTAAAAATGCACACCACAAATGCAGACAGTTTCATGTGTCCGGTTTTTTTGTCGATCTTGGCCGTTACACTACTATGTGCGAGGGTAATGCATTTGTTGCCATACATCGATGCCATTAACTTCTTAAGATCCATCGGGATGCACTTGTTGCACCAACGCAGGTGTTCAAATGTCAGCTGTACATATGCGAGACGCACATGCTGTCTGTTTGTTGAGAAAAATATTATTCATCAGACTATTTATGGTAAACTACAATTGTTGCACGTTTTATTGCCAATGAGTGTACGTTTAACCGATAATAGCGTAGTGGATAAAGTAACAACCTGTGGTAACAACCTATTAACTGAATGGTTGCAGGTTCGAATTTATTTGGGCATGTATCACTAAATTCCTGTTTTCGCATTTATATAGGTATATATTTGTGATTATGTATGTATATGAATCCGCATGTCCAAGACATTATATTTCGGAGGGCGTGAAACCTCAGAAATGGCTGGTTTTCTCTGGGATGTGCAGATCTGACGGCAGTCGCTCCATGTCAAAATCAACATTTTTGCCAAATCCTTAGGCTTAGATAGCGGATCCTGACAATCCTAGGGAATTGCGAAACGGGATAACGCTAGGTAGAAGAAGCTAGTAAAAAAATTACAGACTTGTTCCTCGTTTATACCACGTGAGTGGCAAACAAACACTTGATTGCCCATTTGATTCTCAAGAGAGGCAGTATGCATACGAGTATAAGTGGCCCGATTTGGGAGCTCACGAAAAACCTCAGACAAATAACCATTCCCTGTTTAGTTTCTGTGAGTAAGTGAGGTTGGTTGGTTGGTAGGCACGCGCTTGAGAAGTTTCTGTGTTAGGGGGGTGACGACGCTCTTTGTACTGCAACGGTTCATAGGCTAAGATGACGACTTTCATCACGTGTCCCGTATTCTACAACCTTGCTTACCAATTTGGGAGTATAAAAAAATCAGGCGGTTACAATAACTTGAGGTACATATCTGTTAGCACATTGTTTTGATGAGGCACGACCTAACAGCCTCATTTGGTAACCTCACTGACCCACAGGAACAAAACAAGACCTATAATGGTACCTCCCTTGCCGATATACTCACTAAGACCTACCTCTCTTTTATTAGGGCCTAGTTTCCTAGCCTAGCTATAAAAAAACGCGCAATCATTACTAGTATTTCATGCCATAAGCTTTACACCTGAGATGGGCCGTATTCTTGGTTGCATATAAAAAATGATAATTGGCATATATATATAGCAATAGTGTTGCTACTTTATGCCAGTAAAGTCTTCAGTTTAGAACCATTTGAAAATCTTAATTCAGGAACTGTGCTGTAAAAATACTTGGGAAGGGTACCTAGACCCAATCAACCCAGTTTAAATACCACCCGTAAAACGATAGTGATTTTTACAAGGTTTTCTTGATGAACTTATTCACGTCTTCCAAAAAGTGCATAAACGTGTTATATTTGAGTGTTTTCATTACTGTATAATTTCACTAGCACATATGTTACAAAATACTATCGAAATTGTCGCACAAAACTAATTTTATACTGAATTGTAAAAAATTCAAGTATAACAACAATGTCACTCGTCAAAAGCGCGGGAAGGTGCTGGTAATTGCCTTTGTCTATAAAGGTGTATACCCACTTAAGTGCAGTACAAAAAGTATGTAAATAGTGTATCCATTCCATTCTCATTGACAGCGGCGGGCCCTTGGGCGGTAATTACGGATGTTACAACTGCACAGTGATGGCGTATTACCGATATCGCACATCCGTATAATTCGACGTTGCGGCCAGTTCCCACGCGGCTCGAAGGCCGAACACGACCAATTGCGAAATGCACCTCACTTGATAATGCATCTATGAATTTCTATCATTCTCAATTTGAACATATAAACACGATAGTGCGTACGCTTCGATCTTTCTTACTCGGCCGTCTCTCCTATTCGTAATAGAGGCTAGACAATAAGGTTTATAGTAGACTAGCTACTCGACCCAGCTTTGCACGGGTGGTCCAATCGTTACCAAACTTCACAGGATCACCTGCTGGGCTAACCAGAAGAAGAGAAGAAGAGAATTTTCATCAAAATCTGCCCAGTCGTTTTTGAGTCCATAGAGGACATACAGACAAACATTCGTTTTTATATATATAGATATGGAACAGTGATAGCCCAGTGGATAAAACGGCATATTGATCAACTGGTCCCCGGTTGGAATCCTGCCATATTTTCGGATTAATGTACATGTGTCATTCTATGTAAAAATTAATATCACCGCCTAATCCTTAGGCTTAGGTAGAGGACCCCTAATTCTATTTTTATGTACTAGCTGCTGCCCGCGGCTCCGCCCGCGTGGAGTCAAATAACGTAGCCTATATGTTAATCCAGATCATAATCTATCTACGTG
Source organism: Pyralis farinalis (assembly GCA_947507595.1). Classification (NCBI taxonomy): domain Eukaryota; kingdom Metazoa; phylum Arthropoda; class Insecta; order Lepidoptera; family Pyralidae; genus Pyralis; species Pyralis farinalis. Next base: position 4,691,338 of record OX382268.1, on the reverse strand, counting down.
CCAAATTTCGTTCAAATCCGTTCAGCTATTTAAACGTGAAAGAGCAACAAACATCCATCCACACATACAAACATTCGCATTTATAATATTAATAGGATTATGAAACGAGAAGAGAAGGTATAAATCACAAACCAATAAAACATTTGACTGTGCATAAAGGCACCCCTCACCAAAACATTACGTTTTATCGCCTACATATCACAGTAATGCAAGCCTACTCATCAATGAGAGGATTTTTTAACCAAAAAGCCGATAATTGCTACAATGTTAATCTACATTACATTCTACATTAACCCCCGACACCCCGCAATTTCGTGTCATCGGTTCTCCACTGGTTATTTCCTCCATGGACGAAACGAACCTACAGCCAGCAATGGAGCTACTGTCAACCATTTTTATATAAACTGTATTCGTATTCGCATATCGCATCTCTAAAGCTATCGTGGCAGACAATATATTAATTACAACAGCTTGAAATAAAAAAGTAAAAAAGAGCTCGGTGGCTCAATCGTGAATGACGCGACTTTGATACCAACGCTCGTGGGTTCGATTCCCGCACAAGGCAAACATTTGTGTGCATGAACATGTCTGTTTGTCTTGGTCTGGATGTTTTAAGAGAGGTAGGGTGCATCAAAGCAGCCCATCTGGGGAAGTACCTCCACCTCACAGAAAACCGCAGCCAAATAACAACTCCCTAGAGGGTTGTTGTGTTCCTGCTTGTGAGTGGGGTCACCAGTAAGCTCCCAAAAAGTTGCTGTGTAAACAGCAGAGGAGGCATCGCGCGAGTGATACTTAAGGCGAGGCACTGGAGACGAAGCAGAGATTTTAGGAGGTGAGGTGTGGGGGCAAAACGCGCACAGACTAGAGAAAAAGTTAAGTCGCCTGCACCGCACTCAAGGCGGGCGCTCGACGCTCCGTTCGTTTCTGTGACGTGAGCGTTTCGCCACAGTATAAAATATTTCAGTAGTTAATTTAATCAACTTTTATTACGTAATGGGATGTAAAAGGCTTGATAAAATGATCCCTGCAGTAGAGAATCGTCTTTACATATACCAACGTAGTTATTAACCGACTTCGAAAAAGGAGGAGTAGTAAAGTAAAATTGTATTATTTTGTTTGTAATATCTTTAATGTACATTAAAAAATACACAATAATAATAATGCAGCCGAATAACAATTCCCTGGTGGATTGTTGTGTTCATGCGAGTGAGTAACGTTAACACCTTACAGAAATCTGCAGCCAAATAACAATTCCCAAAAAAGTTTTCCGTGAGGTAATAACGTCACTCACTCGCATCAACACAATAACCCTCCAGGGAATTGTTATTTGGCTGCAGTTTTGAGCATATTTTCGTGACTTAATGAGCGTTTTAGCGGGCAGCGTCAACCTGATTTTTAAAGGGCAGCTTCAAACTTTTGTGTTACAGTATCTTGAAATTTCACTCATCAGTTTTTCATAACGCGCCTAAAGAAGTGTAACTTCAATACAATTTCATAATCATTCATTTTTATTTGAATAAATACATGATTCAGTAAAGCCACGTTTGAATTAATCCTATTTCGACTGTAATTTTTCAAATCATTAAACAGGTAACATGACGTAGGCAATGAAAAAATTGTAGTCAGCTCCTGGTCTATGTACAAAAAATAATTAAGAAAAACTTTGTATTATAGATCCCTGATGATTCACCTACAGGGGAAAGTTGTTTCGTATATAGACTATGCATTTTTGACGATTGTATAAACTATAAACGACATCCCTACGTGTTGTATTATCGTTCGCTCGGGGCTCGAATCGGCCTACTTATTTGTTTATACTATGCTGAAGTCCCTGGAGTGGGTTACATATTAATGTGACGAGAGTTCAGCTTATTTGAGCGACTACCGTCTGGCCCTTCTGTTATCTATGGTCTGACCTCTGTAGCTGACGTCTTTCTAGCCTAAATGCAGCTATCCAGTTATTTTGACGAATTAAATCGGTAGGAAAATTAAAAGTAAACAAAATAAGCAAAATGTATTAGTTATAAAAATATATTTGATAATTTTATCGTTTTAAATATTTTATCAAGAGGAAAAAAAGATAACTACTAAAGTCTAAAATTGACTGACTTCATTTGGCATAATATTGACCATCTCGATTTCATAGTGTATTTGAACATTTTTGATTATAATTATATTTGAGCAACTATTACTAGTGAAAAGTGATCCCAGGACATTTAAATATTGTATGGCTCCTGCACCACTTCACAACGCAACCTATCATGATGATTTTTAGTTGATTTACAGTGATAAAAATGAAAACGTACACAACGATTTGACATGTGCTCGCTTGTGTGAAAAATGTTCGACTAAGCGACGCGTGTACACGACTTTAAGCCCTGCTCACTTGTACACGATTTTCGTTCGGTCATTTTTTGAGTGCCGTTACATTTCCTGACTTAGGTATTATTTATTCGTAGTATTAATAAGCAACATTTTCGTCGCGCGAACGCCCCCAAAACCCCGGAAAATGACACCTATGTCATTTTTTTGCCATAAAAAATATATCGGCTATTTTGAATTTCCAAATAAATAGCAACTAGGTAATCAGCGCCCCAAAAACCTGATAATTGACACCCATATTATAATTTTGACATAAAAAGTATATCGGCCATTTTGGATTTTAAAATAAATATCATCAGCGCCCCCAATAAATAATCTGGAAAAAGATACCCATGTCGTAGTTTGGCACATACGTTATCTGTGATTATAACATAAATGGTATATACTTATATATAATAATTTAAGAAACAGCTAAATTCTTTTTCGTTATTTCAGGGTTTGTCGACTTAGTAGGTACTACCGTTCTGCATGACTGTGTATTTTGTCAAAGTAATCTTAAATGTGAAAATGTATATATTTGAAAAAAATATATATGTCCTCTATTTGCAAAGTTCGATTTAATCATCTATACCTACACAGAATTCGACATCAACCACGGAATCGGAAGCCAATCGAGAGAAAAACAAACTATTCATACTAAGTTACTACTGCGCAGTTTTCAAATTAATACCTTCATATATGATGTGAAACTTTGGTCATACTGTTATATTTAGTCTTTGTCATCGAGTACCTGATTACCAAATCTACTGAAAAATAAATATACATTATTTTCTATAAAAAGAGAGTAATTAACATGCCGTTCCATATAGTTTTCTTTTCCTGTCCTTCTTTTGGATAACAACACTGATTTATTCCTGATTTTGCTTTTTTTATTGGCCATTTTCAAATATTTTTCTGATACGCACGGCAGCACGTACTTCGATACAGATCTGACGTTGGCAAGCGCCCGATTGGTACTGGTGAGGAAGCGCGCGGCGCGGTGGCTTGTGAAATCGCTGGGTAACGTTAAGGCGACACCTCGATCGTGAAGCTTTAAAATGGCTCCGCCCAATCACCCCGCGCCCCTCAATTGACACTCGACGCTCGATTTGTAAAATTTGAAATTAGCGCCTAATAGGTAACCTGGGGTCAACGAATAGTCAATGCAAACGAACAGAAAAGCTACAGAGTCGCGTCACACTTAAATAAAATTTATAATATCAATATTTAATAAAAATTATTGATTTAATTATTATTTAGCTTTATACATACTGAACCAAACATATTTATTTAAGCTAGACGGAAAACAATAGTAATAATAGTAATAAAAAACTACAGAAACGTATTCACTTTTAAAAGTTTATTGAAAGAGAAATTAATGACATCGTTTTATGTTTATATCTCTACAAGTTAACATGTCTTGGTATCTATGTTGTTCTTACTTAGGTCTCGTCCAGTGGCGCCCTCATTGAATAAAAAAACATATTATAGCATAGAAGATAAACATTATGAAATCTTATGTTACATTTATTACGAAGATAGTAAAGTATGGGGGTCATGTGCCAGAAGCGTGCTCGTTCGTGATCCCTGCCAATCGAGTAGATTGCAATTCTGGACCGAAAACGCACCGATGTGCGGATTAGGGCGTCCCCCGGAGGCGACGCGCACCGATCCGCCCCCGTCGGTGCGAACATAGGTGCATGCGGCGGTGGGGGCCGCCAACCACCACGCAGCGCCAATTCCGGCGGGTCGAAGAGAGCCGAGTGCTGCATAGGCACGTGGAATGTGAGAGGTGGACTGAGTGATAAGATGAATGAGCTGATGGACGTAATGAATGAGAGACGCTTAGATGCTTTGTGTGTGACAGAGACTAAGCGCAAGGGGAGCGACACCGATGATCTGCCCGATGGGATGATGGCCCTATGGTCTGGTGTAGACCGGGACGATCATGCCAGTGCTGGTGTAGGTGTCATACTCTCCTCTCGCTTAGCCCCTGGTGTGAAAGATTACTGTTTGGTAGGGCCTAGACTTCTCTGGGTTCGTATAAAACTGGGCATCACGCGAGTATTTCTGGTTGCAGCATACGCTCCCGTAAGCTCAGCGTGTGCCCAAGAACTAGAGAAGTTTTGGGAGTCTGTGAGGGATGTTCTGGATTTAGCTGAAGGGAATGAAAGAGTGATTATGTGTGGAGATTTGAATGGATGGGTTGGGACCAAACGAGACGGCTATGAAGCTGCTCTTGGTCCCTATGGAGATAAGAGAGTGAACGAAGCAGGTAAGTCGATTCTAGATTTATGTATGGAACGAAACCTCCTCGTGTCGAATACTTTATTTCGTCACAAGGATATTCACACGTATACATGGAGACGGAATGACCAAAAAAGTGTGATTGATTTGATTATAATTGATAGACGTCTCCGAAATACTATAATGGATACAAGAGCCTTTAGAGGTCCCACTCTTGAAACGGACCACTACCTGGTGGTAAGCCGGTTTGCGGGACTTTTCAAGACGTGGAGGCATTGGCGAGTGCGTATCCCTTTCGGAGATCATGAAAGGATAAGGAGTGAAAAATTGCAAGATGAAAGTGTAAGGAGAATGTATGTACATCTGGTAAGCGAAAGACTTGCAAATGCAAGTCTTTCCGGCACAGATGTGGATGATTGCTGGAAAGTTCTGAAAGAAAGTATGGTGGATAGTGCAAAAGAAGCATGTAGATGCGCAAAGAGGCATAAAACATTGAAAGGGGATGCCTGGTGGGATGCGGAGGTTGAATCCTCCGTAGCAAGAAAGTGGAAAGCGTGGCTGGATTATGTATCATCTTTGCCCTTAAATGAAAGTATGAGAGAGAAGAAGAAAGAAATGTACCGTCAATGCAAGAATGAAACCAAGGCTTTAGTGAAAGAGAAGCGTGAAAGACAAATTATGAATGAGGAAGAGAGGCTGACGAGAAACTTCGAGGCAAATACCAAACTCTTTTGGAGAGAGGTAAAGAAGTCTCGGGGTGGTTCGTCGGCATCCAGTATGAACAAGATTAAGTCTAAAGCTGGTATCATTCTTGCAAACACTCAGGAAGTGTTAGAACGGTGGAGTGAATATTTTGAAGAAATGTACGAATATGCCTCGGACGCTGACAATGAGAGTGAGTCTGATGCTCACTCCGCGTTGACGGCGTCCGATGAAGGTATAACTATGGATGAGATAGAATAGTCGATACGAAGTTTGAAAAATGGAAAGTCTGCGGGAATTGATATGATTACAGCTGAGATGATCAAACTAGGTGGCACTTACGTCCGGGACGCCTTCTGGTACTTATGCAACCTTTGCTGGAGAACTGGAAGGGTCCCAATGGACTGGGGACGCGCAGTCATCGTACCCTTGTATAAAGGCAAGGGATCACGCATGGACTGCGCCAACTATAGGGCCATCAGTTTGATCAGCTTAGCAGCAAAAGTATATGGAAAGATAATTGAAAGGAGAATGAGGGTGAAATCTGACGAAATGCTGTGGGAGGCACAGGGAGGATTCCGAAATGGAAGGGGATGTACGGATCAAGTTTTCTCGCTCCGCAATATCGTAGAGAAGCATCTGGCCACAGACCAGAAGGTTTTCTGCGGTTTTGTGGATCTTGAGAAGGTATTTGATAGGGTTGTGCGAAAGGAACTGTGGTGCATATTGCCGAGATATGGGATTGACGGCTCACTGCTGCGTGCTGTGCAGTCCACCTACAAGGATTGCTCAGCATGTGTGCGAATAGATGGCAACATGTCACCCTGGTTTGATGTCAAAATTGGTGTCAAACAGGGTTGCATGTTGTCTGCTAGGCTGTTTATTCTGTATCTCGATAGTTGTCTTCAGAGAATAAGATCGACGAATGTAGGATTACGCATGGGTGACCTAGTGGTGAACTGTCTGCTGTATGCAGATGGTGCTGTCCTGTTAGCAGAAACACCATCTGAGCTGCAAACACTAGTCACAATGATGAAAGACGAATGTATGAAGGAAGGCTTACTATTGAATGCGAAGAAAACAAAGATTATGGTATTTGAAAGAGAAGAAACCAGAACCAATGTAAGAATTACGGTAGATGATGAAGTGTTGGAACAAGTGAATGAGTTTGTATATCTTGGATGCGCTTTCAGCAGGGAGGTACACCGCAGATGTGGAAAGGCGAGTGAGTGCTGGGAATAGTGTGAATGGAGCGTTGGGAAAACTTCTTGGCAGTAAAATCCTGAGCCAGAAGGCACAACTCGCTATACACAATGCAGTGTTGGTCCCAACGCTAACTTATGGAAGCGAGATTTGGGTATGGCAGAAAGAGCATGAAAGTAGAATAAACGCGGTTGAAATGCGAGCGCTGCGCAAAATTTGTGGCGTAAGGCTTGTAGACCGTATTCGTAATGATGATGTTAGAAATAGAGTTGGTCTGAAAGAGAGCGTCGGTGTTAAAATAAGAAGAGGCATGCTCCGATGGTTCGGGCATGTAGAAAGAATGCAAGATGAAAGAATGACGAAGCAGATATACAATGCAAAAGTGGAAGGATGTAGGAGCCGGGGAAGGCCAAGACTTACCTACCATGACCAAATTGGTCATGTTCTATCAGAAGGTGATGTCAGGAGCCCTAGAAACCGGCGTGCGTGCATGAGAAGAGCAATGAATGTTAAAGAAGCGAGTGAGATATGTAAGGATCGAGTCACGTGGCGCTCGGCTCTCTCTGCCTACCCCGCAAGGGATTTGGCTTGAAGTTATAGATGTTCGAGTGTCATAATGGCTGATAGCGCCGAGTAAACACAGGATTTTTTTATTTCGAATAAATAAGAGAAATAAAATTATCAGATTGAATTAGATTGAAATTGAAATAGAAAATTGGAATTTTTTTGCAACTCCCTCCTGGTGAAGATTCACAAGTTATTTTACACAGTTAGGTATAGCTCTGGTAGGGATCCTAGCTTTTTCCCTAAATATAATACACTCTCGAATGACTAGGTATGCGCTTTCACTAACAGTCAATTTAACTTCGCGAATTTTATAAAAAAGTACAGGAAGAACTTGACGGTTAGACTGTAATTTTGCGCCTATTATTTGATAATATACGTCTCCAACTAAGAAAATACTTGATTTATTGTTTCTCAATTCCACTGCCATCTTATAAAAGTTAAAACATTACGTATTAATCACGAGAATAACTGACATTCAAAATTAATAGACGGTTAGGTAATTATGACGAAGTTAACGATGCTCTCTCTAAAGTTATTCATTGGTTTAGTGTTAATAATCTGCTTTTAAATGATAAAAAGACTAAAGTAATTAAGTTCTCAACACCTAATGTAAGACAGGTGGCTACCAATGTACATGTTAGTGGAACTAATTTAGCCTCTGTGGAGACAACTGTGTTCTTGGGTATAACAATTGACTCCAGACTACAATGGGGCCCACAAATTGAAAAATTATCAGGAAAACTAAGTTCTGCAGCCTATGCAGTGAAAACTATTAGACGGCTCACTGATATTGATACGGCTAGAATAGTTAATTTCAGCTACTGTCATAGTATTATGTCATATAGAATTGTTCTTTGGGGTAACTCCGCGGATATTAACACCATCTTTTTATTGCAAAAGAGAGCCATAAGAGCTATCTACAAACTTGGTCCCCGGGAGAGCCTTAGAGAAAAATTCAAAGAAATAAATATTTTAACAGTCGCATCGCAATATATCTATGAAAATCTTTTGTATGTCCATAAAAACATAGACTCATTTTGTAAAAAGAGTGATACTCATAGCATAAATACTAGATATAAGCATAATCTTGTGTTATATGCAAGCCGTCTCCACAAAACAAGTAATTATTTTATGGGGCAATGTATACGGTTCTATAACAAACTTCCCAGCAATATAAGAGATTTGTCAATAAACAAATTTAAAACTACTATTAAAGCCAAATTGTGTAGCAGGGCATATTATAAAGTATCTGACTATATTAATGATAAAAATGCCTGGGAGTGAGTCGATCCAATTATAATGTAATTAACAAAATATGTAAATTTGTTTGGATACCAAAAGAGGGATGCCTGAGTTTTTTGGCAGTATTTTTATCAGTGCTCACCTAGTCATAAACTGCACGGTAGGGAAAAAAAATGTGACGATTCCAAACAAATGTAGCCATTTTTACGGAATAAAAAGATTTTGACTTTGAATTTGAATAAATGAATACCGCGAGTACGTGCGGCACTGCCGCGCAACTTGTATGAACATGTTTCGATGTAATTCGGCACGGATTATCGTAATCCAAATAAGTTAAAAATTAATTTCCGAGTGTTTTAAAAGCAAATGAACAAAACTAAGACATATGCGTTAGAAAATAAAAACTTTGAAAAATAAGGGACACCCTAATATACATATATACAAATAGATTTTATAATCTATTCATATTTAAAAAAAACATGTGACAAATGATTTTCTTGCTGTTTCATAACTTTAACTTCAGTATAATGACATTTATTGTATTTTACTTATGTATACTCTGTGTTTTGTATTGTTGTACGTTTCCTTGTTATTTATTAAACTCTCAAGAAGAAAGAACCAGGACCATCTCTGATGTTGCAAAATAAATCTAATCCGTACAATAGTTCAATACTAACCACAATGTATAGAATAGATGATTTTTTTGTGTTTTCAGTGTTGGTTCATAGTAAATATTATTTGTTTTCACGAGTACCATGGGTATAAGTATACTATCTATCTATATCTTCACGCTAAATCCCTCGTGAGCGCCACATGACTCGGTACTTACACACCTCGCTCGCTTCTTTAACATGAAACATACCGAGTTTTTTAAAAACTATCAAAATATACTATTTTACTAGTAATTATTTTAATACAAAAAAAAAAAAAAACCTCCACTGGTTTTCTATCTTCTGATTGGATAAATTTCCAACGTAAACTAACCTTCACCTACGTACAATGTCTAAGTCGGAGTTCGGTGAGCTTATAATGGTAACTATGAGTTTGTCGTCCCGTATGACACTTACGTTAAAGTAGCATATAAATCGAGTAGTGATTCTTCTAGTGGAATATGTTTATTTAGTAAGTTTCTCCTAAAAAACAAAACAGCAAAAATATTCTATTTTATAAGTTTTTATTTTAATACAAAGAAATAAAGAGTCTCCACTGGTTGCTATGTGCTGAGAGCGCGAACCTTATTGGTATAAATTTCCAACGTAACCTGACCTCCACCGACGTACAACTTCTAAGTCGGAGTTCGGTCAGATTATAATGGACATAATAGGAGTTTGACGTCCTATATAGGTACGCGGTCAGCCTGTGGATAATGTATACCAATTATCAAATGTTACTGTTTATTCCTGCAAAAAATAACTCTTATTTAATTAATGCAGTTTTATATAGAGTTATTAAGTAAGCAAAATTAAAAAAAGTTTGAAGAGGAATTAAATAGCTTGGGCCAACCATACCTAGGAACTGTTCTAAAAATATGTCTACACAATGTTATTATAATATGTTTAGTGAATATAATAATTAAAAAAAATAAATACCTTGTCTTGTTCGCCTCCGCCATTCTACGAACATTTTCTTTGTATTTTTATTCTATATATTTTCTTTTTAGTGTTCCCCATTATTACAACAGTATAATAAATATATATAAACCTATAATATTATTTACTACTTATATCTAATAATAATACACTTACGCTAAATACTATAATATTGAATATTTACAACTATTAATTATAAAAACTTCGGTGTCGCGATGTAAATGGAGCGAGCTCGAGCAGACAGTCGCCATAGGTCTCACCTCGAAGCGGGCTGCAGCCGGACTGGCTGGATGTAGTTAGTCAACGCGTTTATAATCCTCATTACCGCACAATAAGGTCGAAAACACGTAGCACCCAAGACGAATGTGATCGCTTAGAAATTGTCAGAAACTTAAAATATTTTTAAAAAATTTCATGTTTCACTTATCAAAATATGCAGCAACCATATTATAAACATAGACATTACTAATAGATTTAAGTAATTTTGAAGCGTATAAACAGAACAACTTCGTTGTAATTTCAAAAATAATGAATTTCAGGAGGTGTTTTCGAAAGTAATTATTATCGAATCAATTTTACACAATCGCGTATTTGAGCAAGCAAATTCAAGATAAAGAAATGAAGTTATTTATATTAAAATCTTAGATCCGTCAGTTTAGTCATTAGCCTATACTATTCGATGAAAGTTGGTCTAATTTTTCGATGTGTCGCCTTAAAGTTGAGGGATAAATTTTAATTAAAAAATATAGGACTTCAGTTGAAAACCAAAATTTAGCAGGTTCTCTGTAGTATTTAAAGATAAATATTTCCATATAAAAATAATGTGTAAAGTTAGAAATTTCATTAACAAATTATTCGTTTTAGCCTTTATTTTAGCCTGTTTTCAGATTTTTTTATGATCGAGTAAAGTACATCCTATCGTGTAACGAAATAGCACATTCTTTAGACAATATCTTTAGGTGTTTCTGATATTTTTTGTAAGACTGTTATTTAATAGTAAATACCTCAAATATTTGATCTAGAAAATCATTTTTCTCCGCTTCGTCTCCAGTGACTCGCCTTAATATATTGCAAGCGTTAATAGGCTACGGTACCCGCTTTACATCAGGTGGGCTGTATGCTTGTATATCCCCGTCGTAATATAAAAAAAAAAGTAAAAGATGAGTGTACAGGAATCATTCATTCATACTCGTACCTAGGTAATTACATAATCCTGTCGTGAGCTCCCACTACAGGATAGACTAAGAAACAAGTTACGTCATCGTGTACTCATGCCAAGCCACGATAGCAATCTTGATACTTGCTCGGCTTATACCCGAGTATCCGCGGGATTAGAATATTCTCCCGAGCTGCATCATTGCACTTCAAACGCTCTAATCATCTCAACACCACCCTGAGGGTTGCCACCTGACAAATATATTTTTTTATACAACATCGGCAGTATACAATTGTACAGACCACCTGATGAAGGCGGTTATCGTAGCCTAACGCTTGTAATACTTTCAATATCCCTCGCGCCACCTCTGCTGCTAACACAGCAGCCATGCAATTCTCTAAGCGACTCGTAATGGCTGTGTGCGTCGCTGTGATCACAGATGTCACAGCTTTGACATCGTCTGCTGCGATCACGGCTTTTTATTTGGTATTCTATAAGGCTGTGAGCGTACGCGAGGCTGTTTGCCTTGTAGAATTCCAATTCCAAACGCAGCCTTGCGGCGCTAGTGTCGCACAACCATGAAAAGCGACACTAAGGAATTGCAATTTTGTGTTCAATGCTATAACAGCCGATGTTTCCGAGGATGTAAGGATGTTTGCTCTTACAGAATTGCATGGCAGCTCATTAGGACCTTACTGCCTCACTCACACGCCGGAACATAATAACCGCCAAAAGAGTGGAGGTGCTTGAAAACACCCAGGCCAAGACAATCAAACATGTTCACGCACACAAATGTTTATGCTGTATGGGAATCGAACCCACGAGCGTCGGTGTTAAAGTAGCGTTATTTAGTCACCGAACACGTCACCGAATTCGTCAAAATACTATACTACTCAATCTATATCTATAAAAGAAAGTCGTGTTAGTTACACCATTTATAACTCGAGAACGGCTGGACCGATTTTTATGATTTTTGTGTCTTTGGATTTGTCTTCGTCCGGAATAGGATAAAAAGTATTAAAACATGGAAAAAATAACAAAAAAAAAATATAAAGTAAATTCCATTTCTCATATATTTTATATGAAACTTTTTTTTATGATATCTCAAGAACGAATTAGTATATATCTATATTATATATATAATTCTACTGTACGTGTGTATGTGACTGAACTCCTCCTAAACGACTGGACCTTTTTTGTGTGTGTTCAAGGGGACTCGAGAATGGTTTAGATTCACAATTGGACCCAATAGGTGGCACTGCAGTCGGGTTCTGGGAAACTTTATATTATGGGACAGGACAACGTCTGTCGGGTCCGCTAGTTGTCAATAAATTAAATTATTATGTTTGTCCATCGCGCTATGTTTGCGTTATCCTGTAAGAAATATATTATTTTTTATTAACGTTCCATTATATACAACTTCGACTGCAATGTCTCAGAGGGATTCGTACTATTATGAATATAAAAGTGTAATTATTTGTTGGTTTATCCATTTTTCAAATCAAAACGGGGCGACAGATTGATGTGTCTTTTTGTATGGAAATTTATTTTGTACGGAGTGCTCGATAGTGATTGGCTACTTTTAACCGCGGCAAAATATCTTACTCCCACAGGAAAACACGCTTTGTTTCCCTTTACCACGCGGGCGAAGCCGCGGGCAACAGCTAGTCACAGAATAAATAACAATAATCCTCTTCTGTAATATAACTAGCTGCTGCCCGCGGCTCCGCCCGCGTGGAGTCAAATAACGTAGCCTATGTGTTAATCCAGATCATAATCTATCTACGTGCCAAATTTCATTCAAATCCGTTCAGCCGTTTAAGCGTGAAAGAGCAACAAACATCCATCCATAGCTCGTTTTTTTCCAACATATTCGCAACAGTCCCAATACCTGCCGTGACCTGTTCATGTGTATATTGGTTATCTCCTGGAGCAGGTCACAGCGGGTATAATACATTAGATCATTGTTTCCGAAAGGGCCTCTACCCGTTGGATTTATATCCCCGCGCACGCCTATCAAATGACCGGGATAAATTTTATTTACTTGGAGCCACCATGTAAAAAACTCGATATCTTCGCCAGACTTCGCTAGATCTCCACGACACTGGGAAACCAGACTTTCCTTAGGTTATTACATATAAATATGTTTAAATGTATATTAACTGCACATCAAGGCCTTGTACGCAGAGAGCCGATGCGATACACTCCTGTATTTATTTAACGTTCATATCTCTTTTCGTGTACGAGTGTTCTGGTATTATTCCGTTTCTCAATCAATTAATATTGAATACGTCCGCTAGCAATGCCTATGGATTTGGAAAATATATTGATTTTGACATGGAGCGACTGAGGTGTGAAACCTCCAAAACCCAGAGGGAAACCCAGAGGGAACTAGATCTTTCTTAAGTCATATATTTGACTTAACATCTGTGTTCAATAAATACGTTCCTAGACCTGTCTCAAGTCTTACCTGGAATTCTATAAATTTCACAACCCTACCACCATCAGGTTGGATCTAGTAGTTAGCTACCGAGTGTTGAAGGCTGTAATCTGGCTGAGTTAGATCTACTGGCCATTGCCCCCGTATTAACTCATGCGGTAATGTTAACAGAGTATATATTAAACGTTCTATATGAAATCGTCTTATACAACACAAGCGGCAAACAAGTATTTGGTCGAGCTCGGTGGCGCAGTGGTGAAACGAGCTGTTAGTTTACTTTGACACCAACGCTCGTGGGTTCGATTCCCACACCGGACAAACATTTGTTTGCTTGAATATATATCTGTTTCTCTTGGTCTGGATGTTTTTAAGAGAGGTAGGGCGCATCGAAGCAGCCCGTCTGAGGAAGTACCTCCATCTCACAGAAAATCACAGCCACATCACAACTCTCTAGTGGTTTGATGTGTTTCTGCGTGTGAGGTCACCAGTAAGTTTCTAAGGAGTTGCTGTATTAGCATCGTGGTAGTGATACTTAATGTATTACAAGCGTTTATAGGCTACGGTAACCGCTTTACATTAGTTAATACGTATGCTTGTATGCCTCCCAACGTAGTATAAAGAAAAAAAACGCAACGCTCGTCATTAAACCAGTTATTTAGCTTTAGCCTATAGATGCTTTCAATATGAAGAGCATCGCTTGTGTGCTACTTCTGCTTTCATGGACTAATTCGCGGAACATAATGAAGCTCAGCAAATTCTCCTGCGATTGTTCAGAACATGGAATTGGTTATCCATTTGGGCTGGTCTCGATCACATAAGTTTTGACGAGGCCGGTAGTAGAGTGATTAGAATGACTACTTTAACATCAAGGTAACATCTTGTGGGTTCGATTCCCATGCAGGAGTAACACTTCTGTGTATGAACTTGACTGTCTTGGTCTGGGTGTTTTTAGGAAAGATAGGGCACGTCAAAGCCCGTCTGGGGAAGTTCTTCCATTTCACAAAACCGCAGCCATATAACAACTCTCTGGAGGGTTGTTAGATGTGAGAACTTGTAATTGCTTTGTTAGCAACAGGGATGTCAACGCGCAAGCGATACTTCCTGTATTGCAAAGGTTCATAGAGTACGGTAGTCACTTTACATCAGGCGGGCCGTCTGGTTGTATGCCTCCTTGTATGTTTTATGTATGACGAAATATCTTCACCTGCACGTGATGCGGATATTAGAAACTGTTTTTTTTGAGGCTTTCGAGGAACTGGATATCGTCCACATTCACAGCCAAATAATTCTCAAGGGGATGTTGTGTTTATTCTAGATAAATCTATTTAATACTTTATTGACCACAATAAGTTGGTATTAAAGGCGGACTTAATGCTAATTGCATTCTCTACCAGTCAACCATTGGGAGTGGAGAAAAATCGCGATTACGGATTTTATTAAAATAAAAATAAAATAAGCATGGACCCTGTAAAGAACATGCACCTAACTATACATACATAAACACACAAAACATAAGAGTACATAACGATAATACATACAAAACCGTAGTAATACATACGCATTTTCCTCTATAAATAACTGTAATAGAACTTATTACATAATATATACAAGTTATACAACACATGTTGGATGAACTACTGCTTGGACAGGCTCTATAAAAGATAGGCACGTAACTTCTTTTTAAACGTAAACTTGTTGGGACCTAGAGTCAATGGAATTGTTACCACTGGATATTTGTGAACTTCCCAACGTATACATAGTCACTTTTCAATGAGTAGTCGATAAAGAACCAGCATATTAACCGATTGGTTCCTCATCAAATCTTGGTGTAGATATGTACCACTAAAATAGGATTTATTTATTATATTTCTAATTATCACTTGTTCGACAGTGAAGGAAAACATCGTGGTTCAACAAGTTAACCTAAGAAAGGACTGATTTTCCGTGTGAGTTGTGTAGGTCAATCGCTTTAAGAAAAAATCAGTATCGCCAAATCTTTAGACTTAGGTGGACCCCTCCAATCCTAATCCTAATGTATTAGTAAACGGAATAACGTTAGTAAGAAGATACATTTTTCATTTACAAATTAAGATATACAAATAAAGCCCCTCAATTTCCCAACTTATGGAAATGGCACAAATAATTTGTATGCATCGTGCGTTGCTGCAATCGAAGTTAAAAGGCAGCCCGGCGCCGCCGCTTCTGCCCATAGCCACATGGAAATGCACCATTGCCGTGATGCGGACAAAGGGCCAGGAACTCGGGAGCCACAGCTGATTTCAACACTTCACGTTACTTTTGGAATATTCCCACAGACATTTTAATGCCACAGTGGCAAACTTGTGCGAGAATCCATAAAGGAAGATCCCTACTGGGGTCTTGAACACCCATCAGACTGGCCTGTGCCACGGTGAATATGAAATAAAAAATAACCAAACCGTTGCCAGTTCGTATGAAATTGGCAATATAAAAAAAAAACAATTAAAACGCTGCCTACTTCATAAGATTTCACAGCGTGTTATTTTTTATTGTACATATATATTTAATCAGAAGGTGTTGTCAGGAGCACCTGGAACCAGCGAGCGCACATGAAAAGAGCTATGAAAGTTACAGAAGCGAGTGAAGTATGTAAGGACCGCGTCTTATGGCGCTCAGTACTCTCTGCCTATCCCGCAAGGGACCGGCGGGAAGATATACATGCATACATATATTTTCGTAGTTGAAATTTGGATGACACTGGATTGATGTGAAATTGGTTAAAAGAGTTTGTGCATAATGTTTTAATTTATGATAATCTGTCGTAGTACCGTGCTAGGAAACGGTCGTGTTCATGATGTAAGTTTTTGCGAGCTTCCAGTATTTTTTAGGCTACTGAGCTGGCATACACGTGTTATGGATCTGCATAATGTCAAAAACTGTTACCAATGACTAACTATGGCCATGGCATGGTACTGTCACATTCCTTGAAGAATCCCATACTATAAATCGGAACACACAACGAACTTAAATGAAATGGAAAATATCCAATTTATATTTAAAACTGACGTCCATTTGTTTTTAACTGCGGATTCTAGAAATATGTAAACTGAAGCAAAAATAACTGTAAGCAAAAAGATGTAACGGTTGCAAGAGGCAATCGTAATTTAATAGGTTAAATATCGTAGTCGATAACCTACGATACATTAAAATTTAGATATGCATGAACATCGCGGAAGGGCCAGTATAAAATTCAATCAAAGCGCGTGAAATTACTAGATAGCCATCGAGACCAATCAAGTTAATGCCTGACATTCCTGGTTTAATCTCCAATATCTCGAGTAGGGACAAATGTCGGGCTGCAACTAATCCTTCCCTCTAATGGTTTCATAAAATCCCTTGATTGGCCACGGCCATCTTTGTTAGTCGATACCGATAGTCCTTCCGTATCATAATCGTTGACTATAAAATTTGAATGGTGATCTACACAAATTGGATCAAAGATGAGTGATGAGCCATTTCCTACTAGCACTGTTATAAATCAGAGTTTTGTTATTTAAGATTGAATTGCACCATAACCTTTTTGATTTAAATTTTGTGCAGCAGTTCACGTTGTGTATCGATCGTAGAAAAGACACCTCTAAATAATTTTGTGTAAAATATGTAATATCTTTATTGTATAAAATTATAAGAGCTTACAAAGGAAGAAGGTAAGCAGCACAAAGGCCGGCTTATATCTTTAAGGAATCTCTTCCACTCATCCTTAAGGTATTTTAGAGGATTGTAAATATTATACAATGCAATGTAGTTAACTGTTAGATTGTTCATAAACAAGGTTGCAGAAAATTAAAATTTTACTAGTAAATATTTCCAAGAACAGATTTATTCTAAGACGGAAACATTCGATCGCTTGTTCCTTCAGGTCACTGAACGACTGACGTCTGATTAAAATGCCTTTCCTTAGATTCCATTGAAAGGAAATTTACATTTTTTAAGAATGTTGTTAGAATGTTTTCAAAATTTATGCTATGGATGCGAAATTTATCACTGATGCTCGAAAATCGTACACTTACAGAGAACATAAACCAGCGCTTTCGAATCCCTTAATTTTTTTTTGCCAACACTTTATTACCATACGAGGCGGAAAGATATCAATTTAAAATGCAAATCAACGTTGTTTAATTGTGACTGTTAAAACAAAAAGGTTTAAAAACTCAATCTTGTAACGTATCTATCTCATACATAATCTTTGATGGTAGCTTCCACCGCGTCTGCCGTAATTATACTGGCCTCTGATAGGATTATAAATTATCAGGACCAAAAAAGGAGTCACGGGCGCATCGGACGCGCGCGCGCCGCCCAAACCCTGTTCATTACTGAATTTGCATATAAGTTTTACGATCGACGACTGAAAGGAAAATGGCATGGGAACCTTCACTGCTCCACATCCAGTAATTCACTTTCGTTTGACAGTTCTCTGATATAGAGACGAGGGATTACATGCTTCAATGTCGCCGTTTTCATTAGCCGCAACATTTTTATTGGCAATTTTGTCGTCTAAAAACTCGAAGCTTTTATAACCTTTTTCTTGGCACGTAGTGTGGTTAGAGATGCAGGATCGAGTTCCTTGTCCGTGGTTCGATTTAGTTTTTTTTTTATTATGGCCTGTTGCGGTCAGCGAAGGAAGTGTTGTATAACGTGAGCCTCTTTTAAAGTGCGACGTAAAGGACCTGCGGTTTTGGATATGGATTACAGTTCCCATGTCGTAAAGTCGTTAGAGGCGTCATTTTTTAATTTTGTTTCGTGACGAAGTTGCGATCACACGAGGTTTTTCTGATGCGTAATCATGGTGAGGGCATGAGTATAATTTTGATCCATCTTAGAATCAATTATAGGAGTAAAAAACTACATTATAAAACGTGATATGCGTTATAGCGTGTAGGTGAATGGACAAACTGGCATAGAATACATCTTTTTCATGATAATCCTGCGAGAGTTTAGCTAGTTACTAGTGTAGCCACAACCACAAAAGTGAAACCTCATAAAGAAGGGTATATTATTAACAGGCGACTGATAGTAAACATTGACGAATTGTACCTTATATGATCCATTACTCAGTAATTATTGCGTAAGAGACGTAATTCCGTCTCTCAGAGTAGACTTAACATATTTCATAAACATAATTTGAACTTCTTGACCTTAGCTAGTAATCCAAATAGGTTCAGAAGGACATCTTTAACCTGCAAAAGATCAGATATTACATAAATTTCGAAACATACATCAGAGAGTGGAACACTCGATATAACGAGTAATATACGATAAGTATCTCTAAGTTCATAGTATAAGGATAGCATTTTGGACAAGCGCGTGCGCGCCGGTCACGAGGTGCACCCGATCCGGGTTTAGATACAAACATTTGTTAATATTATGTAACAAATCAGAGATCAATTACACACGCGGACTATTTGATGCTGCTTCTATTTGATTAAGCTGATTATCTGATACAGCAGAGACTGTAATATCTAAGATATTCGTAGTTTATACATAGCAAGCCCAGTTTAGTTACTTCTTCTAAAAGTTGCTCCATTTAGTTTCTTTTTCTTCTTTAACATGCTCTTTATTTATTACTTCTTCGCAGATTCTGTCACAGTTCCTTCGTAAAAAGCCAATAGCGATGGCTAAAGCTAAAATTAAATGGTGAATTAACTCGCACTATATAATACTAAATAATCTATACTTAATAGCTTAATTTAAATAAGTGTAGGTGATGCAGGCGATACTTACATTAGATTGTGTCATTCTCAGACATCGTAAGCCATGGTGCAAAATGTAACATCTACAATGTTGTCACTATGATATATAACACTACCAATATTCACATATCAGTATACGATTTTGCCTGTTTGATATTTCGCCTGCACTATTTAACATGTGATTTAGATCGCAACGCATTCTAGCGTCGACATTAACAGTCAACTCACGACTGACGCAAGGACAGCTCCTGATGAAATTGTGCGTTCGTAATGTAGTTGTAACTAAGTTTAAAGCTGCCATTCTGTCGACTGCGATATGCAGGACATACTCGTAAATTTTATTTGCAAGCCGCTCCTTTCGACAATTGTGTAGCGAAAGAAAAGTTGCATGCATTTGAATTGCGTTCTTGTATTTTTGTTCTCAAATTTTAACTCATTCGAAATTCGTCTTGTGTCAAAATTTTTATCTAGCTAGAGATTAACGATGTGATAAGCTTGTGATGACATATTGATATGCTTTATGTTTACCTCTTAGTTTTAACGCTACAATGCACACTAAGTTTAGTTGTATCTAAAGTCATGCCATGATTTATGTTACATTAATATTTTCAATAAAAAAAAGTTATGTTTCTGTATAACTACGTCAGGTCCTTCGTGGAATAGGCAGAAACAACCGAGTGGCACAAGATGCGATCAGTATACACATCACTAATGTTCAAAAGCTCTTTTCGTGCGCGTTCGGTGGTTCCTAGGGCTCCTAAGATTGCGTTCTGATATAAACGTTATTTGTCGTTGACTTTATCACTATTATGCAACATCTTATTTTTATCCGTAGTTTACTTTTCGTGTTTACGATAGCAATCATGATATATGATCTTAATAATTCCACATTCCAGCTCATACATTATATACTGCCTCGCGATGTGGAACCCCATCCCGAACTCTTTACGACGTTGAAGGGCATCCGTCTTAATAACCATAAATCTATAAAAGTTTGTTTGTCCATTCGTTTATTGCTGGTCGACGACCTGATAAACAAATATTTCATGCCCCAGAGTTTCCTGACCCAGACCAACGTAAACACTTGTCTAAGGTCGGCGACGTCTTATTCATAGATTTAATATTAGCTCTTGTATATAAAATGTCGTTTTATATAGAAGAAGTTGAACAGTTTTTAATGAAAAATGTATCATAATTAATCGAATTGGTGCCTCTTCTATAAAGATCCTGGGCACAGGAATCAAATTAACTCTTTATACTCGTCAACATTAAAAAGTAAAGTGGAGTTAGAACATTTAACTTTAGAATATGTTGTTTAGTAGGACAGGAAATTGGTAAGTCTATGTTGTTTGAGAACTGGTCCGTCATCATTTGCGTCTTCATAGTACATCTCTGAAGTATTCGGTGTGTCAGATCTTAAGAAGCTGTAATAAACCATGCCGGCATAGGTCCTCCCTAGCCGCTTCTTTTGACTCAATATGCGTCACCTGGGTGAAACCGTTGTCCATTTTCATTTTCCTTAAGGACGCATTTTACCTCAAAGTCACAATCGCATTTAGAATTCTCTCATTTTCGAACCTCTTCAGTTAAAGTTAAAAGCAAACTTTAACGCGATTTCAGTTGTTCATTTTTAACGCGATTCATACTGTAACTAATTTATGATCTTTCTTTTTCTTTGCGATTTGACGTGACGATTGACAAATCAATATTGTTTTATCATTTGCTAAATAAAATCGAAATTATATTTTATTGTCCAAATTATACCAGAACGATATTTTGTTGGACTTTAGTTTCAAAGAGATAAAGAATTAAAATGAACTAAACCTTGCCAAAGTTAGTATAATCAATACAAAACATTATGTTAACAACTTATTAGCTTAGGATTTATACCCATTGAGTCAGAGCGAAGCGATAGTCTAGAATTATATGTAGCATATATAACTCTATTTCGGCAACACAATACACAATTTTCTACCGTGTTAAAAAAAGGACCAGTTGAGGAGAATGAGGTCAAAATACTCAAAATACATTGCTGCTTCTTGTTTGGACTCTCCGTCAATCGGCATATTACTAAAAATACCATTAATAATTCCTCTGCGTCGTTGATTTATCTATAAACATTTCAAAACCTATGTTTTCATGACCAAAACATTTTATTCTTTGCACTCACAAGCATCCAGAGATAATATAATCTAATGGGCATTCTTCCCGCTGCGCTGGTTCGAAGAACTGGAGTCATTTTTTAGGGAAGCGTGACGGACGCAGCAATTAGGGACGATACCGCATCCATATTTGTCATTATACGTAATGTTCGGAGATTATTTCATGCTTTGGGAGCGAAAACTGGTAATAGTGATATATTTGTATGTCCAGTTCATAAATCAAAAGCTCTGGGGATCGCTGTACGGGAGCTAACATAAGATGTAAAGGAAATACAAGTTCCATTTGATAAATACATTAATAATATCGAGACAGTATGCATTAGCTCATGGGATTGTCGTCATTAATTGAAGATCGATGGTTTTATCGATGGGATGTTCGCTACTCATCTTATTTCTCGGTTATCCTCTTGGTTCGCTGATACGCCAAACAGTTAACCTTCTTTATTTGGTTGGCAAACATTAGTCTTTTCTTTTATACAACGTCGGGAGGTGTAGAAAGCATACGGCCTACCTGATGTGAAGCAGTTACCGTACCCTATTAACGCTTGTAATTTAGTATCACTCGCGCGATGACTCCTTTGCTGCTTACGTAGCAACTCATTAGGAGCTTAATGGTGCCCTCACTTACAGGAACACAACAATTCTCTAGGGAGTTGGTATTTGGCTGCGGTTTTCTGTGAGGAGGGGATAATTCCCCAGACGGGCTGCTTTGATGCGCCCTACCTCTTTCAATCTCCATGCCTCTTATTCCCTCAACGTTTGCCTAAACGATGTCCTTAGGGAATTTGATTTGTCGTACCAGATGCACGTTATAGTTCTTCTTCATCTTTTTAGCCCAGATTGTTGCTATTTATTTTTATTGCCGTGAAGTATTTAATTCTCCGCCAACACCACATGTCATATACATTTAACTGCTTTATATACCTTCAAGTCGAAGTCCACCTCTCAAATTCATACAGTAATACAATCCCTGAATTAGGTTATTACACTGTATTTTTATACCACTAAGCAAATGAGCGTGCGGGCTGTCCGTTGGTAAGTCGTTGCCGTAGTCTATGGACACTTGCAAAACCCGGTCATCATTCATGCGTTGACAAGCCAAATATTCTTATCGATCTTTTTTACGAGCGCCATGCTATAAACATTTCATTCCCCAAGCTGTAGGCGGTAGATAACATACAAGAATTTTCATGTTTCTAACTTTTGTTTTCTAATTTATTTAGTATAATGAATAAAAAAAATCGGCCAAGTGCGAGTGGGACTCGCGCACGAAGGGTTCCGTACCATTATCTATAAAAAAGGCAATAAAATCACGTTTGTTGTATGGGAGTTCCCTTAAATATTTATTTTATTCTATTTTTTAGTATTTGTTGTTATAGCGGCAACAGAAATACATCATCTGTGAAAATTTCAACTGTCTAACTATCATGGTTCATGAGATACAGCCTCGTGACGGACGGACGGACGGACGGACAGCGGAGCCTCAGTAATAGGGTTCCGTTTTACCCATTGGGTACGGAACCCTAAAAAAAATCGTCAATAGCAGCAATTACCCAAAAAAAGGTTGACATCAGAGGAGGAGAAACTACTATTTCAACTTTGCCCAATGTATAGGTAAATGGCATCATGTCGTTCAGTTATATCGATAAGTTGCTCCTTTCCCATTAATAAAGACGACTGACAACACATTATATGATGCACTGCAAATGTAAATTTTACAGCAACAGCACTAGTCGTATTGAACAGCGTCGACAATCCCCCCCAGCTTCCCATGCCGCTCTGGAGTTCGCAGGTCGGCGTTGCGTGGGACACTTAGGAACTGCTTAGGAATAGCGTTGTGTATGATAAAGGCATTCATGCAATTCAATATGTAATGTTTTCATGCAAATTCATGGGTCGAGATGTCATAAGCGTAGCATACGTTGCGTAGGTGGGACCAGTTTGCATAGATTACGCTACTTTGATCTTCAGCATCTCTAGATATTCGGTAAGAAGTGAGGGTGTGTAAGTTACTCATTATCACCTTTAAAACCAATGATGGTTAAATATGTATCTTCGTGGTCATGCATATGTCCACCGCCAAATAACAATCCCTTTGTAGGTTGTGTGTTTTCCCGACTAAGTTCACGATGCAAGCATTCATTGACTGCTATACCTTTTCACATCATGCGGATGTATGTTGCCTGTTATAATAAAAACACATACAATAACAAAATATGTAATAAAAAACTATGTTATTGTGAACACGAAAAGACAAATTAAAATTTAAAAAATTAATATACCGTACGCCTTAAAAATACGTACGGTATTGTTTGTACCAGTATTAATAAATTTTAAAGATAAGTAAGACAAACTCAACCCCAAAAAGATTAAGTAATGTGGAGTGATCGTATTACAAAAAGGACTAAAACATCACATCAAAGGAGATTTCACTAGCGAGCTTTTGAAACTCAATCAGAAACAATGACGGTAAAAAAAGACAACCTATAAATTCATGTCCCGGCCCAATTTACGGAACACTCTGGACGGGAGCGTGTCCAAATCTGGTCCCGTCACATTTTTTACCATCCCTAAATAAAAAACAAACGTTTTTACCGTCGACCATTATTTTTTACCTAATGACGCTCTCCGGCAATAAGATAATAATAATAGAACTTAAAAGGACGAGCTGAGATTATAGCTCGGTAATGCATTTGACTATTCGAATATGAAGGAAATTCCTTCGATAGTATTTGTAAAAGTTTGAAACTCACACTTACGACAAATTGATCATTTTGGATACAAATTGTTTGATAATTCTAGAATTCAATCTATCTGTACCAAAAAATTTCATTTATAAATATCAGGTGCAACTCAGGGTATTATCCTTGTTCCAACTTTTATTATAATTCTTTATTGCACATATAAATACAAACAGTTACATGTGTATAGTAAAGATAGTACAGAGGCGAGCTTATCTCTAAAAGAGATCATGTTTAGAAGACGCTGTCCGCAAACTTGGCAGCGGTAACTTTTAGTATAAGCAAAAGGTACGTATTGTTTTATGATCAATAGTCGTGTTTGACGAGTTTGAAATCATTGTTTTTGATTTCTTAACATCGATTTACAAAGCAGCTTAATTGAGATGAAATAAAAATAGCCATAACAATTTTACTTACATGCATAATTGGACGCAATTGATAATTTTCCCTTACACCGTGTAATTTGGTATCGTATGTGGTCGACATCGTGAATTAATTACAGAACATAATGTCCTTAGGTATCGCTTATGTCTTGTAAATGATTAATGTGTCAAAGTGGTTGTAGGCTTTTGATATTATAAGATCACATTTAAATTTACCAAATAATATTTCGATTTCAGTTAAGCTTAAAATGGAAAAATATCTATTCTATAATTACATATAATAACTATGTATTTTATCTTATTGTATATGGCATCAGTGCTAGGCCTGTGGATAAAAAAACAACTACTATGCTCGACTGCTCCTGGTTGGAATCGTGATATTGGCATGTACCACTACATTCGTGTCTTACGTGTACGTATTTGTAATTATCGCTACATATTGCTTGGCGGTGAAGGAAAACATCGTGAGTAAACCCGCACGTCCAACAAATTATTTTTCCTAAGTCGTGTGTCCTAACCTAAGGAAGGTCTGGCTTATCCTCTGGGTTGCGGAGCTCTAATGGCAGTCGCACCATGTCAAAATTTGTATTTTTTAATCCATAGGCGTAAGTAGCGGATAGTACCGCCAAATCTATTGGATTAGGAAACAGCATTACGCTAAGAACATAGTTTGATTATAGATGTATTTGTCTTGAATTAAAGAGTTAATGCTCACTTTAGCAATGTAGTTTGATATTGCACACTGTGACACATTCCTTGTCACCATTTATATTAAACACACTGCGAACATATATTTACGTAAATCAATTACTTGTAAAGAAATTGTCAATTAAATTCTTCATTATCAAAAACAACCCTAAAATGTGCCGTCAGAATGTGAATGAAGAACACTCACTTAATCTCTACTTTTAATGATGTCTCGTACACACCCGTATCATACTTTTGATTGATGGCCTTGGTCAGACCCAAGGCGGGGGCCTCTCCGTAATGGACTTCTGACGTTGATTTAATAAAAACCCTTCATTACACCATCAAATTCAGCCAGGGTCAGGACCAGAGCAGGCCATACGAGGTAAACGTTGTACACCATAATTATTTCGAGCATCCAAGATCACGTTTCGATCAATTAAAGTAACAATTTTAATGTTAGAAAGCGCTTTCATCATGCATACATACCGCATTTGACTTCGAAAATTCGACGTGTACAGAACTCCTTTGTTCACATTCCTTTCGTTTATCAGGACTACCTCGCGGGAAAGACTTCGTTCGCATTAAAAAAATACCCGCCCTAAAGGTCAATGCACATCGCAATTAGAAGACGCTGCCCGCAAACTTGGCAGCGGTAATCAGTCACGAATACGCACGATGAGAATCGTCGAGCGGCCATGTTGGAAATATTGCATCGCAAATGTATTTGTGCGTGCACTTAGTTACGAAGCGCCTATAAAAACCTCCGACGTTGTCAGGTCTTCTGATGTATATAAAAATTCGGCAGGGTGCATAATGAAAGGAGTTTATTTGCTCTCGGCAGGTTATCGGAATGATGGGTGCCTTCGCACTTCGCTCAATTATTCAAGGGGCAAGCTGAATACAGTTTTCGTCGCATCGGCATAGTCGTTTTACACAACGGATTGATTAAGTGCGTTTCACGTTTGTAGTCGAACTCTATTATGAAAATATTTGTATACCTTTGAGCGAACGTTAGCTTGTGTGGTCCACTTCGTGACAAATACAAGAGTTTTATTAGAAAAACATCCAGTGTGTTCTTTTAAGTGACAAACCGAGTCGAGATAGATGATTACATTGACCAAAAGCCGAAATATTTGACAAAGACAAACAAATGGCAACATGTTCAAAATTGTTGTTGCGACGTCAATGGCCGCATAAGTGCTTTTTAATCGACAGTTTCAGTCATATTGTTACTTTTTTATTTGAGTATTTGCCGGAATCTCGTTTGTCGTTCATCATTTTCTGTTGTTTTAGTTCATAATGTTTGGGATCATCGTTAATATATGTACCTACACTAACCCTTCTCATTATATCTTTTTTATGGCGACCAAGTTTACGTTAGCCAAATGAAATGGCTTAATGCTTTACAAAGATATAGTTGATTTCTCATAACCTCTTACTTACATTTACCTCTATAACAATGAGTTACGTTATAATCGAGAGTAACGTTCGAAATACCGCACTATTATGACATTTCTCGAGTGTATAATTCGCATAATTATGCCGGCACGGTGTCTTTATGCCTCAAAACAATAGAATAAACTTTTTAATCAATCACGTGTTGCAACGCTCACGCTTGTCTGTTAGTTTTGGCACCGACTTGCGCAAACCGACGACGCAACGCGATTGTCTTGTCGGCATAGTTACTATCTGCGAGAATTGACAAATGATCCGCCATATTGCACGGCTAATTAATAGTTCCTGATAATTCTCGTGTGGTTTACATCTTAACATGTAATTATTATAGACATTAATATCATTTCATAATAACGTTACAAAAAAAATACCATCTATCAAAATTGTGACCTACGCGTTTGACCATTATGCAATGTGTATTATAAAACAATCACGTAGTTTCTAAATGAAAATACACATTAAAAACCTTAACAAACAGACGTACCCACAATCAATCATGAGCCACACGTGCGTTCAAAATCTCGGATTGACATTTGCGCGAGTTGCGTCACGATTCTGACAACAAAATGATGAAAACGTGTAACGCAGTCCTTGTTCTGAACGCGCCCTGTCCGCCGACATGGCGCACTTTAAATAAATAGGTAATACACTCGCTCGACATTACGTTGTGAAACCTATTTATAAAATCAATGTGAAATTACCGCCCGCGGTACATACCTGCGTTTTCTATTTATTTCATCAGCCATTTGTGAATTCGAGGGTCATGTTTGATGTATTTATTAACTACGGTCTAACTATGCCTCATTATTTCCACTTGTTTTGAATATAGTTTCTGATCTGTTTCAATTTATTTTCATTTAATCATTGACGCGCGATTCTTTTTTTTTTGCATGCATACTTGCCAGTTCCTAGGGCTCCTAACATCATCTGATAAAGCACGACTAATTTGGTCGTTTAATCATTGTATGTTCATTTAATCAATGTATTGTATTGTCTATGTAGAATTTATCCCTCAATGTCTAGAGCATGTTTTGTTTATGGCTATGTTTAGAAATGTTTAACCCGTGCGTTAAATTATACAACATCCCGTTTTATAAGATGACAGTGACAACGCGATGCACGAACAGATAAGGAAATACTACACAAGTGGCAATAGAAACATGCGATACCATCTACTCGAATGCAGTGTTAACATTACCGTCACTATCTACTGTAACTCCGCGTAATAAGGTATGTTATCTGTTAATTAGTTGGCGGGAAAGTTGTATATTTTTTTTAATGTTGCCAACGTTGCATGTGTGGCGCGTTTACGAAGTGTGTCGCAATTAAAACTTCTGCGCGCCGTGTAATTACATGAGTGGTGTCGAAAGCTGGTCCCGTGAACGATCTGTCTATGGCTCGTCCGAATTTTTAGGAGGGCAACGCCCCATAACCTCAGTGACTTGATTAATTAGGCGTGGAGCGGAGGTGTGTGACGTCGTTGATCGTTGATTGGCCAATAGACGTCGACGTTCTGACTGGACTGTTTAAACCTGTTTTATCTAACTATCTATGATCCCCTTGCGGGGTAGGCAGAGAGGACCGGGCGCCTGATGACTCGGACCGTCCACACCTCACTCGCTTTTTGAAGTAAAACTTCTTTTTTTTCTTTTTTTATTGTCGGGCAAATTACACAGCGCCACCTAGCCCCAAAGTAAGCGAAGCTTGTGTTATGGGTACTAGACAACTGATAAACATACGTAAACACATTTTTATTTTGTAAATACATTCTTATTATACATAGAAAATACCCAGACCAACACAAACAGACATGTTCGTGCACACAAATGTTTGTACTGTGTGGGAATCGAACCCACGAGCGTTGGTGTCAAAGTAGCGTAACAGCGCTATTCACCACTGCGCCACCGAGCTCGTCTTTACAAGTCTAGCGTGCGACTTGGGGAGTAAGCTGGTGAATGCGTAACGAGAGCGTTACGAAAAGTGTGATCGGGCGAGGCGAACGGAAGTTGAGAGGGAGATATAAGTTAGTGAAGATAGAAAGAGAGAGAGTTACGTTTCGTATATTACTGTAGGGACAGAGAGGTGCGAGCACACATTTTCTTTCATAGCGAGTTATGTTTCATATATGTAAGACACAGTGCAGGCCTATTGTCTGTATCACACTATGGAGCTAAAGAAGTTTTACTTCAGCCGTGTGGTCTAAAGCACACACGTTTTTTTTTTTAATTTTTGCAAATAAATTATTTTATCTTAATATTCATAGCTCTTTCCATGCACACACGATTCCTAGGGCTTCTGACAGCACCTTCTTATAACATCCGATCTATTTGGTCGTGGTAGGTGAGCTTAGGTCTTTCTCGGCACCTACATCCTTCATCATTTTAGGGTCGGCAACGCAAGTAACCCTCTTGGTGTTGCAAATGTCTATAGGCTACGGTAAGTGCTCACAGACAGAAGCACTAACACAGCGACTTCCGACGAGCTAACTAGTAACCTCACTCGTTGGCAGGAACATAGCAATCCTCCAGGGAGTTGTTATTTGGATACGGTTTTCTGAGAGGCGAAGGCACTTCCTCTTTCCTCTCTTTTTTTTATAACTTTTTCTCAATCTGTGTTGTAAAAATATAGAAAAAATTCTTAGGAGCTTACTGGTGACCTTACTCACTCGCAGGAACACAACAACCCTCTAGGGAGTTGTTATTTGGCTAAGGTTTTCCGTGAGGTGGTGGTACTTCCCCAGGCGGGCTGCATTGATACGCCCTACCTCTCTTACGTACATTTATTATGAGCTGCCTGTTTTTATGAGAGGTAGAGTTCATCAAAGCCTCCCTCTGGAGAAGTACCTCCACCTCACAGAAAACCGCCAGCCAAATAACAACTCCCTCTGGGGTTGTTGTGTTCCTGCGTGTGAGTGAGGACACCGGTTGCTGCGTTAGCAGCGGAGGTGGCATCGCTTGAGTGCGTCGCGTGAGTACTTAGCGTTCATAGGTTACGGTAACCGCTTTATATCAGATGGGCCGTATGCTAGCATGCCTGCCGACATTGTATTAAAAAAAATCTGGTGCTGCTGTGTTCCAAATGGTTCCTACCATGTCCTGAATCGCAGTAGCGGTACGAAGGCTTCACAGACACCTGCAATTACGCAATGTGCCCAATGTTATGTTTTTTTTTGTTTCCAACAAACGTGCAATTTGGTCTGATTGACGGATTTGTTATATGTACAGGGTGATTTTTACAATTGTTTATTAAGTTTCCCTTTACTTTTTCTTCCTTTATCCCATCCCCATTAGGATTGGCAGGGTCGCTACCTAAGCCTGTTTGGCGATGATACTGATTTTGGCTTTTTAGGGTTCCGTACCCAAAGGGTAAAACGGAACCCTATTACTGAGACTCCGCTGTCCGTCCGTCCGACTGTCACCAGGCTGTATCTCATGAACCGTGATAGTTCGACAGTTGAAACTTGTACAGATGATGTATTTCTGTTGCCGCTATAACAGCAAATACTAAAAAATAGAATAAAATAAATATTTAAGGGGGCTCCCATACAACAAACGTGATTTTTTTGCCGTTTTTATAGATAATGGTACGGAACCCTTCGTGCGCGAGTCCGACTCGCACTTGGCCGATTTTTTTTATACAACGTCGGGTGTCTCTGGAGGCATACAAGTAAACGGCTCGCCTGCTAAGTATGTGTACATGTATAGCCTCCTGCAACATGGAATCCTTCAAGCGAAGCGTGAAGAAGCACCATGCGAACCAGCATGGCATCGTCAACTGACACTGTAGTCTTTTGTCAGTTGCAGTTGCGATTTGGGCTCTACTTTCGCTTACCGTCAGGCGAAGCGGGGCCACTATGCTGATCTTACTTAAAAAAAACTTTCATAAAAACATTAAAAATGTTTTTTTTAACGTCGGAAGGCATACAAACATTCGATCCACTTCATGTTAAGCGGTTACCGTTGCCTGTGAATGCAACGCATTGAGTATCGCTCGCGTGATGCCATCTCTGCTGCTAACACAGCAACTCCTTAAGAGTTTATTAGCGACCTTAATCACACACAGGAATTCGACAACCCTCCATGGAGTTGTTACTTGACTGCGTTTTTCCTTGATGTGGAGACATTTCCTTAGACGAGTTGCTTTGATGCGCTCTACCTTTCTTAAAAAACATGATATGAAGCGGCTGCCGTTAGTCCTTCACAACCCAAAGATATAACCAGACCTTTCTTCTAGTCAGGTCAGGTGTTTCGAAATGTAATTAGTTGGACCTTTTCCTCGTGATGTTTTTCTTCACCACACCGGGACTCGAACCAACGACCAGGCAGTTAATTCAGGTACTTTAACTAGTTATCATTTGTCTTTAGCATATTAACGTTTGTGATGAAAAAATGTTATACTACTATGCTAATAGGGGTACTGTTACTAAATTTCACTAGTAAAATATAGCATACAGACGTACAGCATAGCTATGAATGTTAAAGAAGCGAGTGAGGTGTATAAAGACCGCGTCTTTGCCACTCGGTTCTCTCTGCCTACCCCGCAAGGCACCTGGCGTAAAGATATACGTACATACAAATATAACATACGTATAAATAATGTTCATGATCGTAGATGTAGAATTCGTACTTAAATGGATATGTTAATTTTGACAAATTATGTTCATTATAGATGATGGCGGTATAATTCATACATTTCATGTGGAGTTCGGTTCTTTCTGCGTACTCCGCAAGGCACCTACTTGTCTTGAAGATATACATAGATAGATAAAAATGATGAAGTCGAAGTACTGATTTTTTTTATACAACGGCGGGAGGCGTACAAACATACGGCCTACCTGATGTAAAGCGGTTACCGTAGCCTATGAATGCTTGATACCGCCTCTATTACTAATACAGACAGCCCCTTAGGAGCTTACTGTTGACCTCACACACTCGCAGGAACATACCATCCCTCCAGGGAGTCCAGGGGTTGCGTAAATAAGTCGGTATGTAGTCACTCGATTTATGTATAAAGTTATTATGTAACGTATATGTACATCGGGAATTAGTAAGTAAATGCAATATACCTCCCAAAATATTTGAATGTGTTTGATATATGCCTGCTCCAAAGCGTTATTGGCTCCGCGACTTCTCTCCCGAACTGTGCAGGGCGCCTGCGCCAAAATGCCCGAATACACGTATTAAATTGTGCAGCTGCCAGGCTCAGTCTGACCTGGTTTGAAGTAGCAGGACTACGTCAAACCAGGTGAGTCCGAAAAGATACCCATATATACCTCTTATTAAAATTCATATGTGTCAATCAACGGGTATATTACAATGGTATTATTTTGCATTACATTCTTCATTTTGTGATAATACAATATTAACCGTGAGTGCAGTGATAGCCCAGTGGTTAAGGAACCCGCCTGTTGAGCATATGTTCCCCGGTTCTAATCCAGGCAGGGGCATGTACCACTAATGTATTACTTGCTCGGCGGTGAAGGAAAACATCGTGATGAAACCCTCACGTCCAAGAAAATATATTTCGAAAGACGTACCTACTACTAAGACTGGCCTACCTACCTAAGAAAGATCTGGTTATCCCTCGAGGTTGTGGAGGTCTGACGGCAGTCGCTCCATGTAAAAATCAGTGTCTTCGCTAAATCCTTAGGCTTAAGTAGGGGACCCCGCCAATCCTAGTGGATAAGAAACGGTATAACGCGAAGAAGAAGAAGACAATATTAGCCGTGAATACTTTAGGTTGTACATTGTTATTGGTTTATTATATATAAATAACCCACTTCAATGTACATAATTATTTTTAGAGATAACCTCCAAAAGTTAACATTAAAAATATATTTTTTTAATATATTATTCTTTAATTCATTGTTTTATTTTTATTATTTACATTTTTCAATATAAACCAGTTGAGAACGCGCAAGCTTGCATTGCCAGAGGATCACCTGGCTCGTCAATTATATAACAATTCAATTTTTATTTTTTTTATATGTCAGCCATTTTGACCATGTTCCTTAAGAGATAGGAACGGTGTTCCTGAATGTTCCTATTCTACTTTTTTATGCTGAATCCGAATCTTGAAGTCAAAATGCGAATATTCGAAAAAAAAAACGCACAGACAAACATATAGATTTCATATAGGAACGGTGTTCCTGAAAAAAATATTGTAAAATATAAACTACTAAATTCCTCCCAATAGCTGGAACAAGGCACAAACCATCAGTGGTCAAGATCACAAACCTCACAATACGTGCTGTGACCGCTTTCTGCATCTGGCCCTTGATCCATTTTTTCGTCGGGAGACATGCAAGCCTACAGCCTACCTGATGCAAAGCACTTACCGTAGCCCATGAACGCTTGTAATACGTTCCCGTCACAGCAATTCCTTAGGAGCGTCACTGTCCTCACTCAACTCAACTCACGAATACTTTGATTCTTTAACTATCAAGTGGTGTAATTAAATCGTGTATATAAACGATAGATATGTATCTGCAACACCAAACTGTCCCCCGATTTTGTTATCATCGTTACTCTGACCTGTCCCCCACTATGGAAGCAAATTTTAAAACCGTATCACGTCAAAAAGAGAAAATAGTGCCGCGTCAAGGTTAGAAACAGAGTTGGTCTGAAAGAGAGCGTCGGTGTTAAAATAAGAAGAGGCATGCTCCGTTGGTTCGGACATGTAGAAAGAATGCGGGATGAAAGAATGACGAAGCAGATATACAATGCAAAAGTGGAAGGATGTAGGAGCCGGGGAAGGCCAAGACTTACCTATCATGATCAAATTGGTCGTGTTCTATCAGAAGGTGATGTCAGGAGCCCTAGAAACCGGCGAGCGTGCATGAAAAGAGCAATGAATGTGAAAGAAGCGAGTGAGGTATGTAAGGATCGAGTCGCGTGGCGCTCGGTTCTCTCTGCCTACCCCGTAAGGGATTTGGCGTGAAGTTATAGATAGATAGATAGATCAAGGTGTAAAGAAACTGGTGTTAGTGAAAGAAAAGAATGGAAAGATCCGCAACGACAAGAGCGTATACATTTTTCGATATTTGTTATTACCTACACAAATTTTGTGTACAGCCTGTATACCGAGCACAGTACAACGTACCTTGGGAATCGTTAATGGCATTTTAATATGTTCGGACATTTAAATATTGTTTCTGAGTTGTTATTTAATGTATTTTTTTCTTGTCCGCAGGTTGGTTCGGGTAGCGGTATTGCTGCTGTATCGCGTAGGTAATAAGTATAATTGGCAGAGGGGATGTCAAGATTATGAAATATCACTGTCTGTAACTTTAAGAGAGGTAAGGAGCATCAAAGACTGGGGAAGTGCCTCCACTTCACATAAAACCGCAGCCAAATAACCACTCCCTAGAGGGTTGTTGTTGTTCCCACGTGTGAGTGAAGTCACCAGTAAGCTCCCAAGGAGTTGCTGTATTAGCAGCAGAGGTGGCATCAGGTGGACCTTATGCTTGTATGCCTCCGCCGTTAAATAAACAAAGCTTATTATTAATAAGTATATCTTTATGAGATTTCGCATGTTCCAAAATGTTGTTTTTTAATATTTCCAAATAAAAATTCAAGCTTGTCAATAACTACTTATTAAACAAAATAAAAACAAAATCGATGATAAACAAATGAGAAAAGCTATCGATTATATGAATCTCGCTTTCCAATCTAACGTATAGGAAATCATAATTTTACAAATACGAAAAAAAAGTATCAATCAATTGAGTGAACTCGAGAAATACTTGGTCGAGAAATAATAAAAGTAGAGAGACATTAAGAAATTATACTAATGTTTTACAGTTCATAAGTATTCAAAACTCATTTAAACTTCAGTTAGGCGATATAAAAAGTCGAATTATAACAAATGTAAAGCGAGCGTGTTTCTGACAGATAATTACATAGACCGACATGGATATTACACCGCCGTGGCACTGGCGATGGCGGGGCGTCATTTGTACCCCGTTGCACACCTGTGAATAAAAAACTTAGCATAAAGGTAGGTACGGATCTGGTAAAAAGTAAATGTTAGACATCATTGCATCCTAGGATTTTTTTCGGTAGGCTATATTCAGGAACACCGTTCCTATATCTTCTCTTTTTTTAAATATTGTCGGACAAATTACACAGCGCCATCTAGCCCCAAAGTAAGCTTGTGTGGGTACTAGAAAACTGATAAACGCACGTAAATACATAAACATTTTTTAACGGAAGTATCGCGTGTTTTATTTATCTTGTTGAACCTGACGTTTCGAACGCTTTGCAGCGTCCGTGGTCGCAGGAAGACTAAGGTGATATTTGTCTTACATTAGTTATTCAATTATTACATCTACCGACATGGATGTAACAATTGCGAAAACCTAAGACAGTAATACGTAAATACATACTTATTATACATAGAAAATACCCAGACCAAGACAAACAGACATGTTCATGCATACAAATGTTTGTATTGTGTGGGAATCGAACCCACGAGCGTTGGTGTCAAACTAGCGTAACAGCGCGTTTCACGACTGCGCCACCGAGCTCGTCAAATTTGAATTATATGTTTGTCTGTGCATTTGTCGTTTGTCTGTCGCTATTATTTTTAAATATTCGAATTTTGACTTCCATTCGGATTCTGCATAAAAAAGTAGAATAGGAATGTTCAGGAACACCGTTCCTATCTCTTAATGAACATGGTCCAAATGACCGACAAATTAAAAAAAAAAATTGAATTGTTATATAATTGACGAGGTGTTCCTCTGGTAATGCAAGCTTGCGCATTCTTAACTGGTTTTCTATTGAGTAAACACGACTAACGCGTTGTAGCATGGCATGTAGGGTTTGTTATTTTTATAAAATCACACTAAAAACCCCACAAAAGTACTAAACCGTTCGAATGAGGAGTTATCCATGCCAAGTTAATGCGCTTCCTTTTAATGTAACCACTTTTTATCAATCGACGTGCGTGCTTGTTTGCACCACTAATATTTTTCAGGACAAGTAAGCACACAATACGCTCGATGTACTAATCACAAGAATAACATATTACAAGAATACACAAAATAGGAGTTTTGGCGTCATGCAAATAGTAACATTGCAACATTTTCCAACCGCTTACATTAACGTAATTATCTCTGGGAATACTTTTTGATCTTTGCATTTTCTGCTCGCAGTCATTTCCAAGCATTTATGAACTTCAATTCTTGAACCAGACTGAAACAATCCTTACAGAGCATTCTCCATTATGTTGAATTTGTACATAAAACTAGATCATAGCTTTAGTACTGGAAATGATAAATATCATGAGAGAAAGATAAAAAAATCCTTTCTTTGCCATTAATAACTCGCGTGCACTAAGACATGTCTTACATTTTTAAAATGTAATCTTATTGTAGCTTATTCAATTCTCTTAGTTATTTCTTTTTCTCTTTTAGTCTACTAGATTTCCGGAAATGACCATTGGCATAGAAGAAATATAATAAGAAGCAAATATCTTACTCAACTTGACAACTTGAACCATTTGAGTTATCGTTTTACTGCAACTAATTTAAATATTCAAATTGGAACCTTCCCTTTTCAGCATCCTTTGGCCTCCCACACAATAATTACAAGTTATCAAACAATCAGTCAGTCATTTAATGATGTCTTAGATATGACAGCACCGTTATTACCACACATTAAGAATGACTAGGAATTTCCGCATTCCGCGGTCGAAGCCGAACATCTATGATCTTTCGCCGAAATAAATATTATTTATAACATAAACTTGGTCTTCCTAACATTACCGCGTCTATCACAATAGTACAAAAGCTTTCTTTGTAAGGTTACAGATATGTTTTAATATGAATCTCCGACTTCCTTATGTCTCTGGTTGTACATTCTTCATGTTCCTTGCCAAATTGACCTTAGGGGTAGGAGTAACAGAGTACATATCGATCAATCCTCAACGATAGTTTGACATTTAAATGTAAAGAGAATTTATTGGCCGATTGTCGCCTATATATGTGTAGCGAATACTTTAAGCCTGTAAAGCCGAAAGCCAAAGTCGGCGTTATGCTCAGTCACCATTGGTCAGCCTTAATTCTTCTTTTCGTGATCCATTAGCAGGCCCGTAATGATACTGTTTAGTTTTATTTGACCACTTATGCGCACGGAGGAATTAACCACTTCGTTTATACGATGGTATGATAACACTGTAAGGAAGTAACATATCTCATTACACAACGCCGTTATTTCTTATAAATTTTATGTAATGACCGGTTGTAATCTGAGTTTATAAACTACCACTTTTTTATACAATGTTGGGGGCCTGTCTGAGAGCAAGGGGTTACTTGTTAGGCATCAGAATATAAACTTGCACTGCCGCTACC
Organism: Pyralis farinalis; assembly: GCA_947507595.1. Lineage (NCBI taxonomy): Eukaryota > Metazoa > Arthropoda > Insecta > Lepidoptera > Pyralidae > Pyralis > Pyralis farinalis. Next base: position 4,654,317 of record OX382268.1, on the reverse strand, counting down.
CCTGTTTCTAATATTAACTTTCCTGGACCGTCTGTAAATTTAATTTCACATTTCACACCAACTACATATCTTCATTTTTATACATTGTATAGTCTTATATAAGTATGTAATCTTTGTGGACAATTTACTCTATATTGATTTTTGCGCTACGCTAGCAGTACTATCCAAGGTAGTATAGATCAATCCTGACAATATTTTCAAAAGGCACATTATAAATATTTTTTGTAAAAAAGCTATATGTCAAAATGTAAGCATTACGCAAAATTTGTGGCATAACGCTGCAGACCGCGTTCGCAATGATGATGGAAAAAAGAGAGTTGGCTGAAAAAGTGTGTTGGTGTTAATATAAGAAAAGGCATGCTCCGTTATTTTGGACATGTAGAAAGAAGTCAGGGTGAACAAATTTCTACGTGTCATTTTTATACAGCATCGGGTGGTAAACGAGTATACGACCCGCTTCTGCTCTCATTCTATCATCATTATGTATCGCAATCTGGTTAAGATTTTTAGGAGATCAAGTCAATCTTTTTTGCGTTTAAATTTTTTTTTTAACCCAAAAGTAAGGTTTTTGTCGGTTCAGTCCGGTTTTACGACTTTTAGAAATGACCTAACGCTTAATTATGTATATTTATATCTTGTTTATTATGTAATTCTGGTCAACAGAAATTATAAACAAACACATGTATGATTGAGATGAGGTTAAATAACCTCATCTCAATCATACGTAATATTACGTAAGTGTCTACATGTTAGATAACGTCAACAGGGTTGCCACCTACGCGGATTTTTTATTTATCAAGAGCTACTAGCGGCATCACATTTTTTTATATTATGTGTTTTCGCCAAGTCTCTTGCGGGGTAGGGACAAAGAACCAACTAAACAAATAATAATACTTAATAACTAATTTTCTTTATAAACATTTCAAAACATAATTCATATCCCTAGGTAATAAGGCAATTTATTTTGTAACAAAAAATTAATCGTCTTATTTAATGTATAATTTTGAACTTTTATGGTTGTTTTAACTTTTATTGTCGGTACAGGACTTACCGCGAATTGTTTTATATTTCCCCGATTTTTCGGCGACGTTGCAGACGCCACGGTCACGGGACTCAAAAAATATAGTCTTAAAATAAATAAATTTATTATTTATATCGACTTAAAATTATTTATTTGGTATTTATAGGTTTTGTATCTACTCATTTTCGAAAATCCTTTCTTATTGCATTCCTTGTGTACACAAGGAATATATTCTCCAAATTAGAAATTTTAAGCCAAGGTATGCAAGCTGGTATTTGTCAATCACAATATTGCATTTTTTTTACTTTTCTGTAATCATTGTCTGACGTGATGGATGCTCACAGGACGACGTGGCCGAGGGATGGAACACGTAGACCTAGTATGAAAAGAAGAATAGTGACAAGGTGTTCCAAAGTTTTGCTGTTTAATGCTTCTTAGCGTTATCCTATTTCCTAATCCATTAGGATCTGCGGGGTCCGCTATCTAAGCTTAAGTATTTAGCTAAGGTAATTTTTACTTGGAGTGACTGCCGCCAGAGAGAGGTCTGCCTCTACAGCCCAGAAGGAAAACCAGCACTTTCTTAGGTTAGGTTACACGTGCGTGTTTTCTCACGATGTTTTCCATCGCCGCCGAGCAAGCGAAAATTACAAATATGTACATTAATTCGAAAATACCAATTTAGTGGTATATGCCAGAATTCTATACTGGGACCAGTCGGTCAATTGAACGGTTCTTTATCCACTGGGCTATCACAGCTGTCCATCGTAAACGTTTTAATCTTAATAGAAATATTAGATATATATATCACATACGCATATTTTTATTTGGATTGGTTAATAGCGATTTGATACAACACTACAGTCGAGGACACTTTGAAAAAGACATCAGACGGCAGCCCTAGTATCGATACTGGAATCGATGTATCACATCGGGCCGATTTGTCAACACGGAGTAGGCGACGCGCGCGCATTGTCGGCGACGAATCGATCAGAATTAATTAGTGAATCGATTGTTAAGATTTATCTGCCGCGGACGAGATCACCCGTGTATCGAGTGCGCTAACGAATTGCTTTCGATAGTCGGCATCGATCATCGTAGGTGCTTAATTGATGCATGTTGTGATGTACGGTGATTGAATGTTGCTACTTTGTTGCCATGTCGAATACAGAGACAAATATTAAATGACAGAAATCGAAACGTGAACCTATAAATTTATGGTCATGTTTCTTCATAATGTATAGTACTTATATAGTAGCTTTTCAGGAACACCGTTCCTATATGAAATCTATATGGTTGTCTGTCACTTTTTTCGAATATTCGAATTTTGACTTCAGATTCGGATTCAGCATAAAAAAGTAGAATAGGAATGTTCAGGAACACTGTTCCTATCTCTTAAGGAACATGGTCAATATGGCCGACAAATTAAAAAAAAATTTTTGTGTAAAATCGCCTTTTCCAAGCATGACGCCTGTATAGATTAATTGACAAAGCAAAATCCTTTCTGAACATAAAATTTGGTCGTTTGAGTCGTTTCTGAGGTACACGACTATATTTATATAGAAGAGAAGTAGGTAGGACGCATCAAAGCGACTCGTCTGGGGAACTACTTACACCTCATAGAAAACTACACCCAAATAACAACTCTCTGGAGGGTTGTTGTGTTCCTGTGTGTGAGTGAGGTCGTCAATAACCCTAAGGAGTATACTTAATGAAACTACTTGATGAATTGCAACTATTCGTAGACTACGGTAAGACAGACAGATTTTTTAAATCGAGTTTTTGAACTCTAATTGAATTTGATCATATTTTCATCGTAATACCTTTTTCCTAATCCTCGATAATTGGAAAATAAAAATGTAACAGCAACAGAGGATGAGTTATAAAAAAGAAAAAAATGTATGATAAAATAGGCAGTGTGTATTTTTTATCGCCAAACCTGGTGTAAGCTCTTTAACTTCAATAAATACTAAATTTTTTTTAAAGCTGTTTGATTTGATTGATGGTGTTAACCACCTAGCGGCTTGTTTAATGATTGTTCTTATAAATATAGGTGCAGTAATAAGTATTACTCGAGAGTTGTTGTGTTCCTGCGTGTGAGTGAGGTCACAAGTAAACTATTAAATTGTTGCTGTGTTAGCAGCAGAGACGGCATCGCATACTACGGTATACGGTAATCGCAAGCGTTTATATACTATGGTATCCGCTTTCCATCAGGTGGGCCGTATGCTTGTATGTCTTCCGATGTTGTATAAAAAAATACTTAGAGTTTCCAATAGAAAAGTTCTCTAGAACCGCAAAGTACGCGACCATTGCGGTTCCAGTGTATAAGGATGAATTCCCAACCGTCTTCTTTTACGAGGTTAAAATCTGAAATAAGAATAGCATATGAAAGCAATGAATGTTAAAGAAGCGAGTGAGGTTTGTAAGAATCGAGTCACGTGGCACTCGGTTCTCTCTGCCTACCCCGCAATGGATTTGGCGTGAAGTTATAGATAGATAGAAAACCTTTAAATTGCTTTGTAAAGTAAGACTTCAAAGTAACTTTAGGATATTTTAATAAATATGATTGCTATATGTGCACTTATGCACACTGTACATGAAAAATACACCTATTTTCCGCTGTCACGTAAGTTGAAATGAAAAACATGTCTGATATCAACTATGTACTAAAAGCAGTAATTTAGAAGCCGACTAATAATTCTATTATGTTATAAAATTACCTAATTAACTTTAGAGAGTAATAAAATAATATCAATTGCCAATTCAGGCATGCCGTATAAAACTGACCGACAAATCGATATACAATTTGTATTGTTACGTAGCGTTATGCAATCGTATCGTATCTCGTATTGTGTTAAAATTGTTTTAGGTACCGATTACGCTAAATCGATACCGAATTGCTTGCACAGAATAGGCACCCCGGGAAGTATCGAGGAGGGTCAGCACATCAGATTATCAAATAAAATATATATTTTTTTTTACTTTTGTAATTCAATCTACTATGTAAATTAATCCATTTTGATATTATTTCAATATATTTTTAAAGATAAGAATGTGGATTGGCCTTAAAGCTTTTTCTTGTTGAACATAACACATTTATCGAGCTCAGTGGCGCAACTCAACGCTCGCAACGCTCGTGTGTTCGATTCCCACACAGGACAAACATAAGGTGCATGAACATGTTTGTTTGTCTTGGTCTGGATGTTTAAACAGTTGACAGTGAGACATGTTCATGCACACAAATGTTTGTCTTGTGTGGGAATCGAACCCACGAGCGTTGGTGTCAAAGTCGCGTCATTCACGAGTGAGCCACCGAGCTTGTCATGGTTGGCCGTAAGATCGGGTTTCTCCTGCGGCTGATGCGCCAGTGAACCATCGGGGCATCTCAGCGGAGGCAGCGAGGGCTGGCAGAAGTTGGCCTGCACGGCTTTAGCTAGTCGCCAGTAGTTACGCTGGGCGTCCTCTCTTACGTATCTCGTCCCTCTTGCAGACCTTGGTGGCAGTATTATAGCCTGATATCAGCAAATTAATATTCGGATCTTGGAGGGTGCGACCCCTGGTCCAAGCGCGATACGCCGCCTGCTTGTTACTAACAGCTTCAGCGCACTCGCGATTAAACCAAGGGCGTCTCTGGCTTTTGATGACGACATTGGAGTGAGGAATGTAGTATTCCAGGCCAACGTCGATCTCGTCACCAATGGCTGCAGCACTCGCCGTGAGATCCTTCTGACGGACTGGACGGACGGACACTGTTTCTCCATTAGTTTGTCTACAAAGGAGCTGTACTGATCCGTCGGACGGAAGTTGCATTTGATAGCCCAATTCTTGAAGAAGGTTATTCGTACGTATATTGATACAATCACCTTTATATATATTATTAATAAAATAAATCTTATATAAATATTAAATAAATATTTTATACAGCACTCGCTACTTATCTGGCAGGTCATTTACATAACTAAGTATTATCTAATATAAAATGTGAAATATTTTTTTGCTGTAAGTGAAGCAGCTTATGTCAGTAAACTCGTGCGAATATGTCATTTGCAGATTGTAACCGCCATTGTCCTGCGTGTCATTGGACTGACAATATCACGCAGTACACGTGTTCAAGTCCACATTATTTTAATGTTGTGCTTTGGTAGTTTTTTTTAACCATAGTTGACAATTATTATGCGTCATTAGTATTGTTGAATAGACTAAAACAAAAAGAATACACCATTTTTTTTTCACAAGTTACGTACATTTTTAGTAATAATTTAATAATAAGTTAAACACTAACTTTTTATATAGCTTTCGCTATTTTCTCTTGATAAATGAAAATTAGTCTATGTAACGTTTATATGTAATGAGAAAATGGAAGTATCAGGAGCCAAGGAAGACCAAAACTCGCCTACTATGACGAAATCGGTCGAGTTTTATCAGAAGGTGACGTCAGGAGCCCTAGGATATAGCGATATAACGTGGATAAAAATGCTATGAAGATTAAATAAGCGAACGAGGTGTGTAAGGATTGCGTCTTGTGGCGCTCGCTTTCCTCTGCCTACTCCGCAAGGAATAAGGAGTGAAGACATAGATTAGATAGATAACGTTTAGAAAAATGCAAACGCCACCCAGTTTTGCGTAAATTAATTCGAGAAGTTAATAAGCCTGGTTGTCGAGTGATTAGCAATGTTACTTTAACACTAAGAACTCACAACGACATGTATTCCTGTACCAGACAACATTTGTGCGCATGAATATGTTTATTTGTCTAGTCTGGGACACGCATCAATGCAATGCAGCAAATTTTTCAGTAGCTTACTGCTAATCTCACTAGATACATTATCACAACACCTGTTCAGGTAGTTATTATTTATCTGTCGTATTCTGTAAGCTGACAGTATTTTTTATCATAGTGCTATATATTCCTGTTGCCGAGTCTCTTTTGGTAATAGGTAGGTAGGTTTGGTATAGGTGAGGCTGACTTTGACATCTCAATATACTCAATAAAAACGTCTTAAGTACTATCTGCCTATCTCGCAAGGAACCTGGCCGGAAGATATACATACATATATACAATAAAAACATAATATAACATCGTCTTTGAACCTCCGAAACGTTATGTAATATTTCTCATATTTGAAAGCAATCCGACTGCTGAAGTACATCCACCTCACAGTAACCGGTAGTCAAAGACCAACATGCTGGTGGGTTATTGTGTTCCTGCGAGTAAGACTGTCGGTAACAACGCCAGCGCGTAAGCAATACTTCGTGTATTGCAAGTGATCTTATTCGCTAGGGTAACCTCTATTCATCAGGTGGCCGTAGTCTCTCGACGTCGTTATAATAAAAATTAATGGTCCTAGAAAAGCAGTGGCGGCTAGTGTCCAAATTCTAACCAACCCGTTTTCCCAACGCTGCGAATAGCGGCTCATTGCACCACAGAGGAACATGCCCGAGGAGTTGGTACAGGTAAAGACCATCAAGAGCTCGCTACCTGCTCACAGTCCTGTGCTGTAAGACTGAAACTAGGTCATCGACGTACCGATAATGATAAATTACTCCATTTTAGGCATGGAACATAAATATTTCACAGTAGAAATGAACCAGTGTGTGGCGAAGTTATTTAAGAGGGGTAGGGAGCATCAAAACAGCCCGGCTGGGGAAGTACTTCCACCTCACAGAAAACCGCAGACAAATAACAATTCCTTAGAGGATTGTTGTGTTCTTGCGTGTGACTGAGGTCTCCAGTAAGCTCCTAAGGAGTTGTGTTAACAGCATAGGTGGCATCGTGCGAGTGATACTTGATGTATTGCTACGGTAACCGCTTTACATCAAGTGGGCCGTATGCTTGCATGCCTCCCGATTTTGTCAATATTTCACACTTTAAATGAACCTGCCTGAAGCGAAGTTATTTATTCTGCTGACGGTCCCTGAGAGGTAGCTAGTAGTTATGCGACCGCTTTGTTCAACAATAATTATTATAACACGCACATGTACGTGCCTACTTTCACTCGAATTTGCATTTTCTCTTTGCGTACTAAAGTTTTTGCGACAGATATGGAGATGGGATAGAGCGATGGCTCAGTGGATAAAGAACCAGCCTCATATCCACGGTCCGGGGTTCGAATCCTGTACCACTAAATTGTTTTCGGATTTATGTACATATTTTTAAATATCACTTGCTCGCCGGTGAAGGAAAACATCGCGAGGAGATCAGCACGTCCAAAAAATTGTATTTCAAAAGACTTGTGACCTTACCTAAGAAAGGTCTGATTTTCCATCTGGGGTGTGGAGATGTGACGGCAGTCGCTCCATTTATCAGTCAGTATCTTCGCCAAGTCCTTAGGTTTAGGTAGCGGATCCCGCCGGTCCCAATAGATTAGGAAACGGGATAATGCTGAGAAGAAGAAGTAATATAAAAAAATGCACTGTGCTGAGCAGCGATGATGCTGCTGGCGAAAGAGAGTTAGGAGCCAGCTGAATTCCCAGTTGGAGAAGTACCTCAACCTAATGATGTGTTTTTGCGAGAAGTCAGAAATTCGAGGAGCAAGGGCAGCAAGAGGTTCATAAAACAGCCGTGAAAAAGGTTTTCACATGATACCGTAACACGCGAGACTCCCCTGGTATTGCAATCGCCCATAGGCTACATTAGCCGCTTACCATCACGCAGATCATACGTTCGACTTCGAACTTACAAGTGTAAACAGTTTCTGAACAGATGCCGTGTCTATTAACTACACTATCGTACAACCAATCGGGTTGTTAGCTTGTTTTGCCACCAGAGCGTATAAAAAAGTACATAAAATACTAATGAGCTTTCAATTACCTTGTTAGGAGTTTTACATCGTCATCACTATTAATTTATACTTCTTAAACGCGTCGATGCCCTCCTTTGATTAGCTAAATATCTCAATATGAGAAGTTAATTGGTTGTATTAAAAAAAAAGTAAAGAAACTCCGGCGGAAACGGCCAAATACCGGCCGTCCAGATATGTAATAGCCTCTATTAGAAGAATTCGATCGCGGTATCATATGTTCCGATCGCACTTTGCATCGCCGCAAAACTGCGGCGATCCTATTGGCTGATACCGTCTAGGGTTGTCGCTTTTGGAAATGCGTACTCGCAAAATATTAATACTACCGCATATGTTTGTTGCTTGCTGAAATGAAATAGTTTGATCTAGATGAGGGTGTCATACTAAAGCAAACCTTAAATTTAGCTCATAACAAACAGTTCTTCAAAAGGGGTTGTTGTACATTGGTCACAAAGTAAATTCGTCACGGAAAAAAGTATGTGTAAATTTGTCACTGTTCTATTTTAATGAAGTTAATACGTCATATATTAATATGAATTATTGTAAATTCGTCGCAATGTTTTTTTTTCGTACAGATATTGCTACCGGTACTTCAAGCAAAAATTAAGACTTGTGATGAATTTACAATAACTCTTACATACCTGTGACGAATTTACACATATTATTTAATTTAATATTATAAAGTGACGAATTTACTTTCAATGTATGGAGTGTACAAAAATATGACGAATTTACTTGTGACGAATGTACAACAACCCTTCAAAAGTGACATGAATTAGTTTCTACATAATGATTGCGTTAATATAAGATAGCATTGGTAATTTTTGTTTACAAATAAAAATCTTGTCAGTAAGAATAGATGAATGGTGATTCACTGTCTCTCTTTCCTCTGCTTCTCTTATTTTCTTTGCTTAGGCGTTACTATTGATTAAAAACACAATATAGTCCTAACTGCTGCCTAACTAAAGGAATGCGATTTTTATTCTGATATCTAGTGTTGTATGATCATATTATAATATCAGTTTGTAAACCGTTATATTCAAATGTTTAAGTAATTTTCTTTACAAACTATTTTCTAATATCATTTAGAGACCAACATTTTTTTAGGAAATGTATATTAGTTATAAACGTATCATTGTTTTTCCAATCAAGGGACAACCTTAGATGGACGGCACGTGCGTTCAGTACATCCGTTTCGATCAACTATTCGCAATAATATTCCGATAAATGCTATTAGCGTTGGCAGATTTATATAGTTTTACTTTCAGCGGATTTAAACGACATTTTACTATTTATCTTTATATAAAATTGGAATTAAGTATTGCAGTGAAAGTGTGTCTGTTATAATTTCCCAAATGTTCATAATTGTAGGTTAACGATTGTAATTAATTTGTAGATGTAGTAAAGATATGCAAATGGATATATGTGTTTTAGTTAATTAGCTTTTTAATTTATTTAAAACATCGTTTGTCATAGATTTACTTTTTAAATGCATCGCGTGTGGTAGAAAGTTCACTATCATATTTGAGGCCAAGAATGACTTGCAAAAGATTAACTAACAACTCCCTGGACAGTTGTGTTCTTGCGAGTGAGTGCAGTTACTACTAAGCTCTTCTTGATAAGTTGCTGTGTCAATAAAAATAACGGCAAGGTGCTGAAGATACTCTCATAATGTGTGCCGTATATCTGTTTACCATTATTATAAAAAAAAATCATGCTCGTCCGTTGTGCACGCCGTCGGATTAATGAACAATGTAATGCCAAAAGTGAGTTTGGACACACCTGTAGGATGTGTATTTTTGGCTAATTTTAAAACAGCCTGAATTCTTCTTAATTACTCTCTTTGCCAAACCCAGCTCTCGCTTCCATACGTTTGGCGGTTGAATCAGCGCCTTGCTGTGTTGGATGAGCCATCTGGTTCAAGTTTTTACTGCCAACAAGTTTTCCGAACGCTTCATTCGCACTATTCCGTCCTCACTCGCCTTAACACATCAGCGGTGTACCTTCTATCCCTGTTAGAACTACATCCAAGATATACATTCTCATTCAGTTGTTCCGACACAACCGTCAACCGTAATTATTGCTTTCATCTTGTTTTCTCAAATACATTATCTTTTAATCATTATTACTTTTAATTATTCTTTGTATTTCGTTTATTTCCTGTGCCTCAAGGTGGTCTGGTAGAGATGGTGCTGCGATAAGAAAGCTTGTATTTAATATGATGGCCAAAATCTTACAAAGCCTCTACTTGAACACCAAATACCAGTTTTCATAGAAACAGTAGAATAGTTATAACGAATGAAACTGTTTCCAAAGTAAAAACCCGACCCAGTGTGGGTTGGACACGTACCTACGCTGAGGGTTCCGTATAAACTTGTGAGGATGGAAATAGTTCGTCCATCACGAGAATCGCGTAAACAATGAAAGCAAGATATACCGAATTGAGGAAAAAAGTTAACTTTGCCGTTGGTAAACTGTAGTATCGGATACATCGACATACGTCGATTTTGGCAGTATTTTTATCAGTGCTCACCTAGTCATGAACTGCACGGTAGGGAAAAAAATCGGCCAAGTGCGAGTCGGACTCGCGCACGAAGAGTTCCATACCATTATCTATAAAAACGGCAAAATAATCACGTTTGTTGTATGGGAGCCCCCTTAAATATTTATTTTATTTTGATTTAATTATTTATTCTTAAAGTGAATATATAACTAAATATTCTGTGAATATTTCAAGCGTCTACCTGTTGCCGTTATCAAAATCGAGCAAAAATAAGCAAATAAATCACGTTTGTTGTATGGGAGCTCCCTTAAATATTTATTTTATTCTATTTTTTAGTATTTGTTGTTATAGCGGCAATAGAAATACATCATCTGTGAAAATTTCAACTGTCTAACTATCACCGTTCATGAGATACAGCCTGGTGACAGACGGACGGACGGACAGCGGAGCCTCAGTATAATAGGGTCCCGTTTTACCCTTTGGGTACGGAACCCTAAAAATTGTGACGATTCCAAACAAATGTAGCCATTTTTACGGAATAAAAAGATTTTGACTGACTGACTGACTACGACGAGGTTAGCTTACCAACTGCAAATAAGTTTGTAATCGCAAAATGTACTTTTTGTTTTGCGATATAACTACAATATTTACAGTTTCAATTTTTTCTCTTCTTGCGCTACATGACATTACTTCTTGCCAATTTTCATGATACTAGGTCTAGTGTAGGGAGGTTTTGATTCCATTGCGAGTGTCAAAATATGCGTTTCAAACGAGACATAAACGGCCTTGGAGCAGTGAAGAAATCAAACTTCAATGTCAACGCAATTGAAACCTCTTTTAAGGGATTGCAGACTTGAGTATTTGATATTAATTCTTAAGACGGGCAACGAAGTAATCATATATGGGTTCCGTTTTTCCTATTGGGATACGGAATCCTCAAAAAGTCATTACGATTATTAGTTACCAAAGCGGAGATGCGTGTTCATTCATTTTGCGCATCGAGCGTGGTAAAACAGGCTAAGTGTACAGCCATGCAATTCTGTAAGAGCAAACATCCTTACATCCTCGGAAACATCGGCTGTTATAGCCTTGAACACAAAATTGCAATTCCTTAGTGTCGCTTTTCATGGTTGTGCGACACTAGCGCCGCAAGGCTGCGTTTGGAATTGGAATTCTACAAGGCAAACAGCCTCGCGTACGCTTACAGCCTTATAGAATACCAAATAAAAAGCCGTGATCGCAGTAGACGATGTCAAAGCTGTGACATCTGTGATCACAGCGACGCACACAGCCATTACGAGTCGCTTAGAGAATTGTATGGCAGTTTTCATACACTTAGCCCGTTTTCTCCGCTTTGGTGGAAACCGGGTCTAAATGCGGGGTTTGTTTTCGAACGTCGTTCTAGCACCTACCAACATAACAGACGAGTACCTACGTTGACAAGTGGGCGACAGTAATCTAAGATCTCGCATACATCTGCATACATAGGAGGGGAAACAATGAAATCGCTGACATTCATTATGCATCTGCTACGCTGATTATTATAATCGTTCACTGTGTACTTGTCCGTCTGTGTGTCGAGATAAATCATAACATTGTTCTTCATTTACATTATGATGTTAACTACTTGATACAAAGTCATTGTGAAATCATTTTAACCTGTGGGAAGAAATAGGTTGTAACACAACTTTACTAACTGTAAAGAAGTAATATATATATATATATGTTACCATATATGATACCTGTTTTAGACCTATTTTTAAGAACCCCAACTGATGTCTCTGAGTTATCGTAGATGCACATCAATAGAGTACATATTATTATATAGCTGTCGTGGAGGTACTTTACTAATTAGGAATTATGCTGGATCCTAACTCTCTTCCGCCAGCATTTTAGTTGCTCAACTCGGGTTTTTGTTTAGTAGTTATAGATGAGTTTTAGTGTTAACAATAAATATCGATAACAGTAGAAATATGCCGGTTTATACTTTTTACTATTATACTTCTTTTCTTCAAATTTTTAATAATGATTATGATTTACGACTTATACCTATCCACATCCTGTTCCAGAGAAGTTTTCTTCCGAGAACTCTCAAGCTGTGGAATGAGCTCCCAGCCGAGGATTTTCCAAGGGACTACAGCATGGAGTTCTTCAAGAAATGCGTGAAGAGGTCTTTAGAGGGTCGGCAACGCATGAGTGACACCCCTGGTGTTGCTAATGTGCGTAGGCTACGGTTTCTACTGTGTCCCATCAGGCAGGCTGTATGCTTTATTGCCACCTTAATGGTATAAAAAAGAAATCTCCTTTGTCCTCTTTAATAAAAAAAAGTATTTTTAAATAATTATCAAACATCAAACAATTTATGGACAGTTCAACTGGTTAAACTATTTATCTATGTCTTCTCTTCGGGTAGGCAGAGAGAACTGAGCGCTACATGACTCGATCTTTAACATTCACTTCTTTAAAATTCATAGCTCTCTTCACGCTAATGAAGCTGTTTCTTAAATATCCTTGAATAAACTTTAAAATTATGAACAGCCTCCTAGGTACTTTTTTTTTAATCGATTGCAAAGGAATCTATGTACATAAATATGGCCACAGAACAATTGAGTTGATATGTGAATGTCTTCCAACTGAACCTTCGATAATCTACATCCGCTGGTAATTTCAAAGGCGGGCTGATAAATAATAGTATTTGCATGCAACTGTGTAGGCAACATATTGTATTATGCACTTGCAAGAGTTACGCGAACATTCGAGAACGAAGAGGATCATTTCCATAAGCTTCGAAGACTTGAATTATCGTTATGGAAATGAATGCTTATTTTAGGGTTGCGTATGTTAAAATATAAAGAGGGAAACCTCATGTAACTTTATTTTATATCTTAAGAGGTTCTAGAAGAGAGTAGCTTCTAGAACGAACCTCTCTATGTAACAAATCCCTACAAAAAATCGGCTTGCTGTGTTATATTGAGGTTGCTAGCTTGCAATAGGTGTTTCCCGCTCTCAAGTGACATGAGTATTTTTTTTTATGAAAATTGCAATTGCTATGAGTTGCTACAACGTAAAGTTATTGTACGCAGCTGCAGTGTCGCTTGGAAAACTATTGTTTGGCTGCGTTTTTTTGTATCCTAGGCAAAGAGAGACAAGCATAGGTAGGTAAAGATGTAAAGTGAGTTACCGTAGCCAATAAGGCAAGGCAAGCAAAGGCAAGCTGCTGACACAGCTTGAAAAGCTTGAGAAGGTCCGACATATAATGCATACGCATCATGAAAAATCTCTCTTGTCTTTCGTGTACGCAGCAAAGTTTAATGTAGATGAGAGAGACAATCTCTGTTAACTACACAATGTCTCAATGTGTTGTGTGTGCCAGCTTTTAATAACCGACACCTATACGAATATGTTTCATGATTTTACAGTTTTCAGAGTAGTAGCGAGTTCATTTTATGATCAGAGCGCTTACTGGGAATTTTCCAAAGACTTACGTTACTAATATGTTTGTGTTAACGTTGATAATATATATATATTTTTAATTTAGCTGCCTCTAGCGGTACATTTCGGAACCTCGGGATTCCAAGTAGGTACAGTTATCGATGTAACGTAATTATTTCCGAAACGCACTAGCCGCTGCGTATTCGCCGGATAAATAATCACCAGTTTCTTATATAATGTAACGATTGTGTTAGCAAGGTAAATTACCCCAATAATAGACACCAATCGTGCGAGATTTGATCGTCGGTAGGCAGCGTCGAGTCCACGTTCAGCGTCATATCGCCGATCTGGTGTAAGGTGGGCGCGGTCAAACGCTAATTGTGTCGATGCTGCCGATAGACTGTGGTATTTAACGGAAACAAGTGTCGCTTGTCAAATGTGGCGATAATAAGAGTAAGGTACTCAATCACTAAACACGCTATCACGAATACGGTCAATATACGTTCGCTCCCGTTTCTACGTAAGGAGTCTAAAGAGAAGACTTTCGGTGGTGGAGAGGTTAGGAATGCAACATCAGCACTGACGTTCGTGGGTTCCAATACAGGGCAAACATTTGTGTGCATGAACATCCCTGTTTGTCTTGCTTTGAGTGTTTTTCAGAGAAGTAGGGCCCATCAAAGCAGTCCGTCTGGGGAACCTCCACCTCACAGTAAACCGCAATCAAATAACAATTCCCTAGAGGGTTGCTGTGTGAGATTGCCGTGTTCGTGTGAGTGAGTGGGGTTGCCAGTAAGCTCCCAAGGAATTTCTGTGTTAGCAGCAGGGCTCACAAGGCGCGATACGATTAGTAAACACTTTCCATCAGGTGGGCCGTACGTTTGTATGCCTCCCGACGTTGTATAAAAAATGTACAAATGTTATCAAAGGCACAGCCTTGTATAAAATTATGCGCCTGTTAAACCCAGACTAATAAACCGAGCCACCTAAACTTTATTTATCTTAACTAATAAACCTATAACTATTTACTACCGCCCATAAACCTACAAGGTCTAATAGGTAAGACCTAGATCTAAAACTGGGTAGACATAATCGACCTTACTATTATAATAGGTTCCGCTGTAAAACAGGTTAAGTATCATCAGGTGTTTTAGTCGGGGCAGTTCCTAAATTTTTCAGAATAATGGAATTCTAGCATTTTCAGGATTCCATGGTAAACCTTGTAGGAACCTTATGATTGTTACTCTGTCCATAGTCTGTATCTACTCTGAAATTTGCTAAATTTGGTATGATAGATGTTTTTAACGCCATAAAAGTCACGAAGAAAAAAAACATATAGTTTACTTACCTCCCATTAAGTGGTAGGTATTTTTTTTTTATTAGTGCAGTCTATCGTGTGTTGCAGAGATTTTTCCAATATATTAAGGAGGCGCTAGTTTACCTATACCAGTCGACCAACTTAAGAAAATCTTTAACATATTCATTTTTTACGTATGAAGATTAAAGAGAAAAATACCAAGACGCCTCACCAGGACAAATGCTTCTTTGTACACAAACAAAGATAGCCTCGTAATCACAGTTTATAAACTGTATAAAACTGTGTATAAAATTTTGCGTTGCTAAAAATGGGAGAATATTTTAACCAATAAGCTGATAACGCCGCGATGTTGATCCGCGAACTAGCCAATGAGAGCTGTGCGTTCTACTTTACCCTCCGACCCGTAGCGGTGAATTGAGTTACAACGTAATATCGGTCCCATCGGCTCTCCATAGGTGACATATTTTTCAATTATTACGTTTCACTGAATTATCTATATTTATCTATGTCACTTCCGAACCCTTACCTGTGTGACTCCCACTCGCACTTGACTGATTTATATCATACTTCGTATTACGTGGGCAATAAGTATTCTGAACTCCTGATATTAAACAGTTACCGAAGTGTATACACGTTTGGCAAAAGTATGGTTCGCCACAAGCTTCCGGATTACATTCGTTCGCAGCAACATTACAACAAGGAATGTAATCTATTTGACTAAAGTACGCTCGTGGGCTCTATTCCCACGCATTAGAATAACCACGTAGCCATGGCAGCGGCGGCATTCATCTACTAACGGCAGTGGATGGGTGCTGGCCGGCAATAGTTCGCATGAACTAATTGGTAGCGGAAGCACACAAAGTAGTTTAGATCATATTGTCTACACTTATTTTCGACGAAGATTTTACTACATTTGATATGTTGAATAATATGTACTTCAGTGTAAGCATAACTATTATTATTATTATTAACTAGTCTCTGACGTACTCTCTTTTGCATTTCAAAGTTGATTAATTTACCAAACATATTTGATATTGGCTATTTAACCAAACATTATAAATTGCCTGTGTGTGTTTGTTGAAATGGAGCTGTATCGTGTATATAATATTTGTGTGCATGAACATGTCTGTTTGTCTCGGTCTGGGTGTTTTTAAGATAGGTAGGGCGCATCAAAGCAGCCCGTTTGGGGAAGTACCTCCACCACAGAGAAAACCACAGCCAAATTATAAACATCATTTACAACTCCGTAGAGGGTCATTGTGTTCCTGCGTGTGAGTGAGGTCTCCAGTAAACTCCTAAGGAGTTGCTGTGTAAGCAGCAGAGATGGCACCGCGCAAGTAACACTTAATGTATTGCTAGCTAATAAATAAGCTGCAGTAACCACTTTACATTAGGTGAGCCGTATGATTGTATTCCTCTCGACGTTGTATGAAAAAGTCGTCTGCAAGGCAAAGACTTGCTTTTGCTTGTTAAATATCGGTGTGCCCTACATTTTCTATCTTCCTTCTTCCTTCCAACCTTCTGTCTCTCTTCGCCGAAGCCCACGCGGCTGTGACTCTAGACCCTGCATGCTGAATACAACATGTTTCACATTAGACCGTTTCGAATTTGCATCAATATTTATTGGATAGAAGAAATTATTATATAGAAAAAGCACGAAAACTTGCGTTACGGCTACGCCAACTGATTACCATCGGGCAGGCCGTACGCTTTCCATAAGATGGTGTTTGGTCTCATGCTTTATCACCAATTGAATAGTATATTCAGTTGCGTTTTAATCCATCGAAAAGATTATATTTTTCTAATGCCATCATATCTGCTGCTTTCGTACTTCTCGTATACATGCACTATCTCGCTCTATCGCAAAGTTCTCATGGAACAATATGCATGATTGATATCTCAATTGTATGTTCATCCTTGACACCTTGCCCAGACTGTTGTAACGTGTTATTTGTTCTAAAATTATATGCAAGATTAGATAGATGCATACAAATGATTTATCTGTTCTAAATGCCATAGGTAATTTGGTAACCTCGTGATTTAATTCAATATGCTGACGACATCAGGTCCTGGGTTATGACCGGGGGGGGGGGCAATATCTACTCAATATTAAACGTATTTTAGAGTGCTCAATTACGGTAGAGGTTGCAAAGTGCAACCGTATGAGATACAAATATTCGTCTATTGTTGGTAACCATAAACCAGTAACCCAATTGACTGCGCATGAAGGCACCCTGCGCTCTGTGAACTAGCAATAAGAGGAACGCGTTCAATTTTACCCCCCTACCCGTAACAGTGAATTGAGTTACTGTGGTGTAGCAATTGAAGCATACGGCCTGCCTGATGGTAAACAGTCACCGTAGCCTATGGACATCTGGGGTGTCACTCATGCGTTGCCGACCCTCTAAAAACCTCTTTACGCATTTCTTGAAGAACTCCATGCTGTAGTCCCTTGGTAAAACCTCGGCTGGGAGCTCATTCCACAGCTTGAGAGTTCTCGGAAGAAAACTTCTCTGGAACCGCACAGTACGTGACCATTGCGGTTCCAGTGTGTGAGGGTGAACTCCCCGCCGTCGTCGGCGAGCGGTGCGGTTATAAAAAGTAGCTGTTGGCATCATTTCGAACAACTCTTCAGAACACAACCCGTTGTACAATCTGTAGAACACACAAAGGGAGGCAAAATCTCTCCTTAAACTTAAGGGTTCAACATCGTGCTTCGGAGGGTACGTTAAGCCGTCGGTCCCGGCTGTTGCCGATAGATGACAGTCGTTAAGCTAAGTCAGTGGCCCCCGGGCGGCTTGAAAACACCGCCAATCCGTATTTGAGCAGCGTGGTGGAGTATGCTCTAAACCCCTTCGATTGAAGGGAGACCCGTATCCCTGCATTAGGATGAGTAAGGGTTGATGTGGACCGTGTGTAAGCTTAGGATTGTCGACAATTCTATCGGTGTAATATCTGTCTCATGGTTCTTAGCACTTATCAACTTATTGGTTGAAACATGCTCCCGTTGATCAGGGCTCGAATTACTAAGATATTTAGGCGCTAAAGCACTAGGTTTTTGTAGAAACGGTGACTTTATGCGCAGTCATGTGCAAGTAGTCTATTGCTTTGTAGTTGAAACGCTGAATTATAATAAATAAATAATAAATATTGTCGGACAAATTACACAGCGCCATCTAGCCCCAATGTAAGCGAAGCTTGTGTTATGGGTACTAGACAACTGATAAACATACGTAAATTTTTTTTTTTGTAAATGCATACTTATTATACATAGAAAATACCCAGATCAAGACAAACAGACATGTTCATGCACACAAATGTTTGTATTGTGTGGAAATCGAACCCACAAAGTCAAAGTTGCGTAACAGTGCGTTTCACCACTGCGCCACCGAGCTCGTCATTATGAAGCCACTGTCCTGGTCAACTACGGTATTAGACCACCGGTGTGGGTAAACGACATTGGAAGCTAAAGGTCAATACCGATCTCAATTAAAAAAAAAAGAAGTATCGACTGCTCAGTCACGACATTCACTACTCACAAAGCCATCATTTGTGATTACAATTAGCAAAAAAATCACGTGGAATTAAACATTTGAATAGATTGACGTTTTTGCCGACCGTATTTAGCCGTTCTCTTTGCAGTATTCACTCGCATTGTTTTCTGCGGGAATAATTGTAATGACATTTGCTTGTAAATAATCGGGTTTGCACCGTTCAGTTTTGTTATTTGGTTACAATCCCCGGCACGTTAGTTGGTACACTAGCACGTAGTGAAAACACAGCTGTGCCAAAGAGTTAGTCTTTGTCTAATTTTATCCTGCACGCAAAAATCTGAAATCTAAGCCGCGAGACATGGATAAGGAAAGTATTGGTAGTAATGTAATCGTATTCGTAATGGCGAAATAAAGGGGTAGAGCTCATCTCTGTGGCTCGAGTTGAAGCTGACGACTGAACAAGTATCTACACGTCACAAAAGACTGTATAAAAATAACAGATCCCTTGAATTGTATCGTATTCAATAGATGGTTTAAGCAATGTTTCTTTGAGATCAATAGGTCAGTGCTCCTTTAGTTGAAAGCGTTCACAGGCATGGCTAATCAGTGCACATTTGGCGAGGCTTTTACTTCTAAGAATTATTATCTAGAATTTGAAGAAATAGCTTGCAGGTAGGAGATGGTTGCACCTACGCCTGTCACTCTGTTTACAGTAAGTACTATCGTAATCCATTCGTAATTCTACCTAATCATGATTGAAATAATTTTTTAAAAAAATCTGTCATCTTGTTTCACAATTCAATTGTCAGGCACTGCACATGATTTAGATTGCGAAACTGTTGAAAGGGTAATTGTGTTTATATATGTAAATGTATGTACTTGGCTAGTCATTTACCTAAGTAGTTAAAATAAATAAAATTTTGTAAAAAAAAACTAAACGGTAACTGTTTTTGGATTATAATTGTTTTATGGTTCGGGAATCTAAAAAATTGAAGAAAGAATTGAAGCAGGATGGCAAACTCGCAAACAATCACACGATTGTGCACGCGGTTGCCGTAGTATTAGCGCTGTTAACGCAGCAACTCCACCGGCTTCTTGGTGACCTTACTCGCAGGAACACAATTACCATTCAGCAAATTGTTTGGGATTGTTATCTATTTATTTGATTTTATATATGGGGAGGCCTATGTTCAGCAGTGAACGTCTTCCGCGTGAAATGATGATGAAATTGTTATTTCTTTGCGGTCTTTTGTAACACTTGTATACTTCACTAGCAGGGTTGCTTATAATCATAGCTGTACACTAAGAGTAAAATGTAAACCGATCATGCGATCCAAGACGTAAGCAACTGAATATGCATATTAACTTGGCTCACTCACTTTTATTGAATGACACATTTGATTCATTACTAACCAATTCTTGTCTGTTTGTTTCAGAGATGGCAGCGGCGGTGGTTTGTCTTGTACGACGATGGCGAGCTCACCTACTCACTCGACGAACACGTGAGTTAGCCTTTTATATAATGCTACAGTGATACATAATAGCGAAAATTCTGGGTTTGATTCTGATTTCTGTTGCTTGTTTGTACTGTTTTAAAGCAAGTTAAACCTTTCTGTCGGAAGCATTATGTTTTCTAGAAGGTACATTGGTTCAGATCTTCAACAGAAATGGTGTTATTTTCTAAGAATTTAAGTCTCCTTTAAAGCGAAGGTATTGGACACCGGAACAAAAAATATTTGAGGTTTTCGTTCATTCCTATTGTAGGTTACAATTTACAGGTCCACTAGAAAGCAGCGCTAGACAAGACAGGTCTGCGCCGTTTGAAATGTGGCCAAAAATTCTCCAAATAAAGTGATTACAAAAAACCGTCAAGTGCGCGTCGAACTCGCACACAAAGGGTTCTTTATATACCACCATTTAGAAATCGTGCCACAATGACATGTTTCTTGTCTGGGAACTCTCATAAATTTATAACTTTTTCAATTTTATTATTTGACTGCCGTAATAACACAATCTGGGAAAATGTCAAGTATCGATCTATTACGGTTTAAAAGTTACCTGTGACAGACGAGCGTACAGACAGACGGATAGACAGCGAAGTATTTTGGTTCCATTGATATCCTTTGCGTACGGAACTCTGAAAATATAATCAAAAATTGTTACAGGACACAGTTTCCCTCAAAATCCACAGTAGTTGTAGATAGTCATAGACACAATAGCGAAAATAACATTATCTCTTAGTTTTTTGACATTTGACAGACTAAAGCCACACGTTCACAGTAAAGAGTTTCTGTAAACAGGCGGGTCGGGACGTAGAGTACAACATAGGCTACTTATTGCCACGGTAACGGGATCCCCCATGGAAGAAGACGAATGTTGAAGCTAGTTTCAGAACGACATGTCATGTTAGACACCATTTTTAGGATTCTGTACCTCAAAAGGAAAAACGGAACCCTTATAGGATCACTTTGTTGTCCGTCTGTCTCTCCGTCTGTCAAGAGCCCTTTTTCTCAGGAACGAGTGAGATATCAAGCTGAAATTAATATCAAATACGCAGATCTACAATCCCTTTGAGCCGTGAAAAAATCAAACTTCTCAACGCAATCAAAAGATACGGCTGTTTATGCCTCGTTTATGCGGATATTTTGACACTCGCAAGGGAATCAAAACGTATAGGGTACTTCCCGTTGATCTAGAATCATGAAATTTGGTAAGAAACAATGTCATGTAGCACAAGTAAAGGATAAAATCTGAAAACCGTAAATTTGTAACATCAAAAAAAATTTTTTTGCGAAAATAATTTGCGAAAATATTTTTTTACGGAACCCCTCGGTGCGCGAATTGGACTCGCACTTGACGGTTTTTTTACTCTTATGGTGTGCGCCATAAGAACGATACATAGGTCAAACAATCTAGCTTGAGGTGTCGCTGTGTGTACGTCTCTCACTGGTACACGAGGAGAGCCACCAGATGGAGGCTTTGTACAAAAATCGTCTGCGTGGTGAACCTCTGTCTCACCTCACCTATTTCTACCGCCAAGCAGCTATATTTATATAGCTGTGTTCCGGTTTGAAGGGTGAGATATGGCAGAGAAATTACTAGGTACTGTGACGAAACATCCTTGGGTCACCAGATTGGCAGCGCGCGAGTAACATCCCAGCGAGCGTCAATAGGCTGCGGTCACGGCTTACCATCTAATGCGGGCCGCATGCTTGCTTGTCAATCTAATTGTATAAAAAAACACAGTAACATATATTTACCCTTGGGCCCACCTATGTGTAACTGATTATACTAAGGTGTAATACATACGCTCCCCGCAAACACGACTAATTATAACGTTTTCCTAATATATTCTCGAAGGATTTCAGCGTCGAAGTCCCAACATCTCAGTTCCAGCATTAAATAGTATTAGTTCAGTCGTAAATAACCGTGTTGGCGCAATGAAGTGCAATGTATTACATTGTGGCCCGGGTGCGTATACCGGCGGGCCATTGAAAACTCCCAGTAGGGTAACAGCCCAGTAATTGACTCTTTAACGGGAATATAAATGCTCCTCCATATCTCATAGACTTCATGTTACGTATAAAGTTTTTGAAGTGGCGGCGAAGGAAATTATAATAATCCGCACCTTCAAGAAATTGTATTTCGGAAGACGAGCGACCTTACCTAAGAAGAGTCTGGTTTTCCCTCTGAGATGTGGCGGCAATCGCTTCATGTGAAAATATGTATCTTCGCCAAATGGTTAAGCTTAGGTAGCGGACCCTGCCATTCCTAATGGATTTGAAAACTTGAAAACTACTATTTTTCTTTACGCACGCTTGACTTGAGGAATAAGCTGATGAATGCGTGACGCGCGTTACGAAAAGAGTAAGTTAGTGAAGATAGAAAGACAGAGAGATACGTTTCGTATATTACTGTAGGGGCAAGAGAGAGAGGTGCGAGCACACAGTTTCCTTCTCTCATAGCGAGTTAAGTTTCGTATATGTAAGACACAGTGCAGGCATATTGTCTGTATCACACTATGGAGCTAAAGAAGTTTTACTTCAGTCGTGTGGTCTAAAGCACACTCGTTTTTTTTTTACTTTAACGACAATAATAATGCTATTCGATACCGCAATGATTTACATTTACATGTTACGTATAAAGTTTGTTGAAGTTTTTTACTTCAACGCAAATATAAATGCTGCTAAATACTCGTACATAATAGACATACGACGACTGTTACGTATAAAGTTTGCTTTTTACTTTAACGCAAATATAAATATTACACGATATCGCATTGACTATTATGCGTCACTTCTATGCCCAGTATAATGGTGCTTGATACCTCATATATTTAAATGTGACTTATAATGGTTTGTTAAAGATTTTTATCTCGTCACTGTGCTTCTGTTCAATAAGCGTTTCCTTCCACACCTACGATATCTACAAACTAAAAAGATCTACAAAGGTACAAGTTCAACTTCACCCCCGCTAGCGGTAATTTGAGTTTCAAAGCAAAATCGTTCTATCGGTTCTCCATTTAGTAATTTCCGTCATGTATACGGCCCACACTCTATCTATCTCCACGCCAAATCCCTTGCGGGGTAGGCAGAGAGAACCGAGCGCCACATAACTCGATCCTTACACACCTCACTCCCTTCTCTAACATTCATTGCTCTTCTCATGCACGCTCGCCGGTTTCTAAGGCTCCTGACATCTCCTTCTGATAAAACACGATCAATTTGGTCATGGTAGTTAAGTCTTGTACTCGGCTCCTACATCCTTCTACTAGCGCTTTGTAATATCTGTTTCGAATTTTATCATACATACGTTCTCTTTACACTCTCATATTGCAATTTTTCGCTCCTAACCCTTTCATGATCTCCGAAAGGGATACGCATTCGCCAGCGCCTTCACTTCATGAAAAATCCAACAATGAACATAATAATGTACGGCTTACAATATTGAAATAAATCATTAACAATTGCATCAACAAGACAATTTCACCATTTACTCAGACACGCTCCCTTTCCACCGGCAACAAAGTAAGTGATATAAAAACAAACGTGTCCAAACTAGTCCCATGACACCAAACAGGTAAAACAAGACTCGGTTTCATTCGCACCTACCATTTATCAGTATCAAATCTTTCACATTTTTCCTCGCCGCTCATAAATATTCATATATTGGCGTGGTTGCAATTTCATGTGCGTACATGCATTTTAATACCACCCCGTATATAGAGGTTGGCGTACGGAGGGTACAAAAAGTTCCCTCGTAGTTTCAGTACCGGGAACATTTCAAACAGGAAGAGTGGCTTTCTCCCAGGCTTGTTTTATGGACAACGGCGGGAGGCGAGCAAGTATAAAACTCACCTATTGGAGGTATCTACCGTTGGCTATGAACTCTTGCTTTACAAGAGATATGTCACAAGCCCTAGGAGCCCGTGAACGGCTCTCTCTGCCTACCCCGCAAGGGTCTTCACGACGTTCCTTTGTTACCGCCCCCGCTGCAGACACAGCTACTCCCAGAAGTCTGTAATCTATCTTATATCTTCAATCCACTGCAAAGTATGCAGAGAGAACCAACGGTCACCATTGCACGTCTCACTCGCTTCTTCATCATTCTCTTTTCATGCACGCTCACTGATTACACAAACTTATTTTTAAGTTCTTAAATCCACTTTATGCATGCATTTCCACCGTCATCTTTAGAGCGAAAGCCGCCCTCAACTCAAAAGGTGCGCCCTTTTAATCAGTATAGGAGGCATAGGCTGAATAAGGAGTAGGAGACAGCTAACAGTCAATTGAGGTCGCGAAGAGTTGCTGTGTTGCCGGCAAGGGCAACGCGTGAGCTATGCTCGTTACGGTAACCACTACACATCAGATTGAACAGAGATTTCCACTCATTTTTGTCCCGTAAATCTCTTGCCTATATATTTTCTGCTCTCTGTTGATCCCTTGCCTAACTGACGTTTGATACTGATGGAGCCCTTTACTTATTGTACTAAACCTCATGGGGTCGACCCGTTGTAGTATATTTCTTTTACAATTATTAATTATATTTTCTGTAGAATAGCAGATCTCAAGTACTCTCAAACTCTCAAAATTTTGAACCTTTTCTCATTAATTCCTTTTCGTTGCACACGTATAATAACTTACCAATTGACTTATGATGTTCCGCCAGTTTATTAAAGAGAAAAAACTCGACATTGCATTGAAAAATATATGCTATTCGAAATTCAAACAGTTATGAGCTGCCAGGAGCGAAAAGCTTTTAGTGTGGTAATGTAACTGCTTTCTTTGTATAATAATGGAATTTGTTTGTAAATATAATTGCTTCCCAAAAACAAAAATATCGCTATGTAACAAAAAACCCTAGCTTATTTTTATAACATATTATAAATATCAGGATAGCACAAATAAGTGACTGATATCCATACAAGTAATCATTTCCTGTCGACATGCTTTCATATTATGCAATACTGACCTTTCGTATCTGGTTATATATCGTCAAAACTAGTTTTATTGACAGTAATGACGAGTCACAGTTTCAAATTATATCCGATGCGTGGTAAAAGTTTTCTACCAACCGTCTATTAGACATTCGTGAAGGCGGTCACACATTGATGATGAATGAATTTGTGTAATAAGCTTACTTAACGTGTTCGCCCCACAGTGATCTAAATTCTACAGCGCGTATACAAATTGCCTTGTTTATGACTTCTTTTTTCCCCTCTTTGTTCCCATAATATGCCGCTAAAACATCCCGTGTGGGCTGTTCCTAATATCTCCCACCTTAATCCTTCATTCGGGATATTATGCTATTAGAATATTTAATTTAATTCACTATTCCCAAAATATACCACGCTTTATTTTGGTGTTTTTGTAAAATCATGTTTGTACAGTTAGTTAGTTATTATTATTATTATTATTACAGTTTATTAGTTTTTTTACAGCCACTTGAGACGAGAGAACAATAATTATTTTTGTAATCAAGACTGAGTGACCGAGTGATTAAGAAGACTAGATTAAACGTAATATTTTTTATTTGTTAGTTTTGCATGCAGTTTTTTGCACACGACAATACATTATCATTAAATGTACCTGCTTCGAAATTAATTCGTGGAATGTTTTGGGATTCGAAAATAAAATATTCATTTGTTATTGCATAATATCCCGAATGGGGCATTAAGGTAGAAGATTTTGGGAATAGGTACACCACAATTTATTTTTGCACTTACATCCCACGTGGGATGTTTTGGCAGGATATTATGGGAACAGAGGCTTTTTTTCTACTGTTTCCATTTTTTTGTTGATTACGGTAAAGCTCACAATAGATGCTAAAGAAAAAATGAAACTAGCTATGATCCGGGACTAGCGAGCCTGCGACTTCCACACTTCCACCACGCATACCCGGCATCCCGTGGAGACCGCTTTTTCTACTTTCTTTTCTTGATCTCTTTTATTTGACGAGCTCGGTGGCGAAGTGGTGGAAACGCGCTGATATACTACTTTGACACCAACGCTCGTGGGTTCCATTCCCACACAGGACAAACATTTGTGTGCATGAGCATGTCTGTTTGTCTTAGTCTGGGTAAATTCTATGTATATTAAGTATGTATTTACAAAAAAAAAATATTTACGTATATTTATCAGTTGTCTAGTACCCATAACACAAGCTTCGCTTATTTTGGGTCTAGATGGCGCTGTGTAATTTGTCCGACAATATTATTATTATTTTATTTTCCTCGACTTCTAAGGTTCGTATCGTGACGCTGAATAACCTTCCTCAAGATATTTTTTTTTTTTCTAATCACTAATAGTTCCAGAGTTTATTTTATTGTTGTATAAATTGAAGTTTTGCACGCGTGTAAAATAAAACCTAAGCTAATTTTAAGGTATAAAGTTAAACAAGAATAGTCATTATTACGAGTATCTTAATTACATTTGGTAAAAATGGATATTTTAAGATAAATTATTCAGGGGAATATTCCAACATAGAAATTTTCCATCTAAGACAGAACTGCATTCAAGGGATGTCTATTTTAGAAATTATGTAAACAATGATGTTTATAAAGTCACTTCCATGTAGGTGTTCTGCAAAATATATCTTGATACATCAACAGTACTATAGCAACGTCAATAATACATTATCCAAGTAGTCCAATAAGCAGTACGTAAGGCGTCCAATGATATTGTATTAAAAAGAGGTAGATGTCGTACTAGCGCGCAAAAACTGAGGCAATGAAATTAACCCAATTGGTCTAATATGCGCTATTCTACGATGCGCTGACGTATTTCAAGCGCAACTCTTGACAGATAGCTATCTCTCTCTATATCATGCGTTCCGTATTATCTATCCTCTTCATTGTTGTAATCTATATACGCTTAGTAAGTAAGTACTATAATGTCGTAGTGGAACAATAACAAAACGACGCGCAGTATGAATAGACGTCATCTTTAAATACAATATCATTGAAGGCATCTCATTACCCCTTCCCCCATACCTGTATATGCGTATCGCACTCTATGTCATCGGGAAGTACGATAACTTATGCATAGCTTATGCATATGCAAACTCAACTCATAAATTAATGTGATAGTTAATGAGAAACGCGGAACTGTACGTGAAACAGGACGGGTGTGGGTGCAAGTGCGGCCTTCAACGGTGCCCACTTATGATTTATGTCTAAATACATTCATTTCGCGTATGTCTACGTATTGATTCATTGATGTTCTTCCTCCTGGCGTTATCCCGTTTCTTTTAATTCATTATGATAGACTGGGTCCGCGACCTAATCCTATGGATTTGACGAAGTTAGGTACTGATTTTGACACGTAGTGACTACCAGTCAGGCCTCCACGGCCCGGAGGTTTGACCTGATTATTCTTAGGTTACTTATTACACACGTCTCTCGATAATAGTCTTAGACGTGTGAGTTGCACGTTATCTTTCTTTCATCGTTATAAATCAGTGGTGATATTCACATTGCCTCGGCAAGCCATATTCGAAACGGAATCGAAAAGATTTCATTCAGAATTCATACATTTTCATAGACAATTTTTCGAATCAGATTCGATATGTTTTCATTCAGATTCCATACATTTTCATAGACAATTTTTGAATCCGATTCTATATAGTGTTTCGAGACAATGTCAATACCCCCTCAGAAAACACGAACTTAGTGGTATATGACCACGCCAGGATTCCAAACCACAAACCGTGGAATATTTAAGCGGGTTCTTCATCCACAAGATAAAACTTCTCGTATCGATTTATTGATATCCCCTTAAAGCAACTATTTTAATCATTCATAAATATACCTTGAACTAAGAGTCGGGTGCTTAAATTCAATTTGGCAGAAGCAATGAAAGTCTTTCAACTCAGTATAATCTTAAGTAAACAGACGGCTGAATGAGTTTTATTTTATGAAAGTACTAACAAACTTGCCGAAGTAACTGATCCTTGCATATTTACAACCAGCTTTTGGGTTTTACAAACGCCGCCGGAAGCCGCGGATCATTTAAATGTGGATTTATTCGCTCTTAAATCCTTTTGAATTTGTGCAGAAATTACCGCTTGATTGAGAAAGGAGTGATGCATAACGACACGCGCATTAATGTTTAAAACCTCAAAGGACTTTTTGATTGGTATCGTGTACATTTTCTCCAGATATAAATCCAAGCGTGCGTCACTCGTACAGAAGCCCCTGCCTGTTATTAGATTAAAAAGGATACCTTACAAGTAGGCGTCACGACTAACGCGAATGATAGTAGAAATGCCTGCTTACAAAACAAATAAAGTCGTCGCAGAGAACATTTGCGCGATCAATTAACTTCAGTTCGTGTCCACAAGGTATCATCGTTAGCCATAGTCTAAAATGCCACGTATCCAAGTCCGTCTTACATTTAAAATACTTTGTCGCTCGGAGCGTGAACAAAACGTAATGTTCAAACGACATGCAATTTATCAGTTCTTGAACAACTAGACAAATCATTGTATCTACATTGCATTGAATGTTTTTTTAAACTGATTTCTAAGCGATTATTATCTATGTTACAGAATGTTAGGAATGGCCTCGGGTGACATTGTTATATTGAAATAAAGTGGGAGTTTGTATAGTCAGTGCCAGAGTTAAATGATTCTGCAACTTTCTAGACACGGTCTAACGGAGGTGAATGTGTTGGTTTCTAAGTCCTATCCATCTATAACTTTACGCCAAATCCCTTGCGGGGTAGGCATAGTGAGCCGAGCGCCACATAACTCAGTGCTTATACACGTCACTCGTTTCTTTAACATTCAAATTTCTTCTCGTGCACGTTCACCGGTTCCTAACATCTGATAAAACACGGTCAATTTGGTCATGGTGGTAAGTCTTTGCCTTCCTCGGCTCCTACATGCTTCTACTTTCGCGTTGTATATCTGTTTCGTGTTGTTCCTGCGTTTTTTCTACATGTCCTTACCAACGGAGCATGCCTCTTCTTATTTTAACACCGATTAGACTCTATTTCTAACATTATCATTGCGAACGCAGCAAGTCAATAAATATAAGGTAATATCTAGATTTGAATGATATAGTATCACTTACATTACACCTTTAACATTCAGCCCATGAATATTGCAATATAGGAAGTGTCACTCGCACCTTAGGAGCTTATTGGTAACCTCACTCATTCATAGGGGCATACGAAGGGTCCGGGAGTTGTTTTCACGGGTTTCCGCCCTACTCTCTTAGATATTCACCATCATCATTGGCAGAGCTGCGATAGCCAGCGGAGCCACATTACCCTCAAAATTGCCGTTTGGGATAGACTGATGTCATCCAACTAGCGTTTAGACGGTAATAGTGAGAAACTCCAAAATCGACACACTAATAGCTAACATATTGTAGTTTTGTATCCTTTCATTTGAAATTTAAATGTTCGTTGGTGAGGAAGTACGGTCCAAAATCGTACCAATTAGAAAAAAAAACATATGGGAAAACGTATGGCCGGCCACTCTGCAGTGCAGAGTCTGCACTGCACTCCCATCAACAGAAAAAGTAACAGCACTCGTCGCTAGATGTCGTACAGGGTTCCATATATTTTAAAAAAATTAAAAATAAAATATTTAAATATTTTTTAAATTTAAAAAATATCAGCTCTGCCTACACAGCTTGCTGTTATTTACTAGTTATCATCCTTAAACGTAAAGTCAACCTAACCTGCACCTTACCGATTAGAAATAATAATATAACCTACCGATTAGAAATATGAAGATATACATACATACCGATTAGAAAATGAGGTTTGGCGAAAGAAGGACATAACATAGCGATATTTACTAAGAAGTTTACAGAGTCGGCAACGCGTGAGTGGGACCCCTGGTGTTGCAAATGTTCATAGGCTTCGGTAAGTGTGCTTGCTTGCTGTACGCTTGTTTGCCACCTTATTGGTATAAAAAAAAGCATTGTTACTGGAAAGGATTTAATTCCATGTAAAGTTGTGTATACACGATGGACTAAGATCACCATTAAGATAATGAAGAGTTACTGTGGGCGGCAACGCATGTAAGTTTATGTTGCTTTTTAGGGTTCCGTACCCAAAGGGTCTGTCACCAGGCTGTATCTCATGAACCGTGATAGTTAGACAGTTGAAATTTTCACAGATGATGTATTTCTGTTGCCGCTATAACAACAAATACTAAAAAATAGAATATAATAGATATTTAAGGGGGCTCCCATACAACAAACGTGATTTTTTTGCTCGTTTTTACTCGATATTCATAACGGCAACAGGTAAACGCTTGAAATATTCACAGAATATTTAGTTATATATTTACTTTAAAAATAAATAATTAAATTAAAATAAAACAAATATTTAAGGGGGGCTCCCATACAACAAACGTGATTTTTTTGCCGTTTTTATAGATAGTGGTACGGAACCCTTCGTGCGCGAGTCCGACTCGCACTTGGCCGATTTTTTTTTTACTTGGCAATACCAAGGCAAGGAGTTCATTCCACAACTTAAAGAGTTCTCGGTGGAAATCTTCTTCGGAACCGCACAGTACGCGACAATTGCGGTTCCAGAATATGAGAATGAAAGCCAACCGTCGGCAAACGCTGCGATTGTAAAACGAACTCGGAACAAATCCCGTTGCACAAGGGTAGAAGAACACACAAATCCCGTTGCACAAGGGTAGAAGAACACACAAAAAGGAAACGAAAACTAAACTAAAATATCTCCTTCAACTCCCCTTAAACATAGTCCACGTAACCGCTTCACATCAGACAGGCTTATTTTCCATTCGACGTAGTTTAAAAAATCTGTATATATACTTTTGCCGAACTGATGTTAATAAATTCGTTTTACCCCAGCAGACCCCGGCAGGTATAATTAACAAAATGTCTCAAGGAATTATTTTCGATAATAACCGCCTAGTTTGTTACGCTTGTCTGTCTGTTTATTGTGATTATATCTCACCACGAGTCATTATCGTAATTGTTGGACAATTAAACGTCCGTATTGTTCTTGATTGCCATTCAATCGGTCACAATAACAATGAGGTCCTCCTAAATGAATATGAGTTTCTTCTAAGATCAGATTCATTTTTGCCTTACGCGAGGTCATAATATCAAATACTGTTCGCAAATGATATTTATCTATCTATAATTTCATACCAAATCCCTTGCGTAGACCTTGCACACACCTCACTCGCTTCTTGAACATTCATGGCCCTTCTCATGCACGCTCGTCGATTTCTAAGGCTCCTGACATCACTATCTGATAAAACACGATCAATTTCATCATGGTAGGCAAGTCTTGACCTTCCTCCTACATCCTTCTTCTTTCTTTGTGTATCTGTTTCGTGATTCTTTCTTCCTGCATTCTTTCTACAAGTCCGAACTAAAGGAGCATGCCTCTTCTAATTTTAACATTTGTCATATTCGTGTACATATCAAGCACTTAAGCGGTGATAGCCCAATGGTTAAGGAACCGACCTATTAAACAATTGGTCCCCGGTTCAAATCTTGGCATGTATCACTAAATTCGTGTATTCTGACTTATGTACGTATTTGTAATTATCACTAGTTAGGCGGTGAAGGAAAACATCGTAAGGAAACCCACACGTCCATGAAGTTATATTTCCAAAGACCTAAGAAAGATCTGGTTTTCCCTCTTTTTTTATAAATCATAAATCATAAATCATAAATTTTTATTTGCTTAAAAACATGGTATAAAATGATGTTACAGAGAAAAAAATCAATTGGACCATACATGTTTTGCTAGTACAAAGAAAATAGCATGCAAATATTAATCGAGGAAACTTTTTAAACTATATATGTTTTCATCAAGCAGCCATTTATATAATGCTTTTTTAGAGCGATCAAGATTTAACAATTTTATATTCTCGGGTATTTTATTAAATATTTTTACACACATACACAAACAACTGTTTATATATTTTTTTATTTTAGGGTTATTATCATATACCAGTCTATTCCGATTTCTCGTATTACGAGGATATATGTCACCTGCTTTTTTAAATAATGTTTTGTGCTTAGATACAAACATACAGATTTCATATATATAAAGAGCTGGGACAACAAACCAAGAGTCTATGGGGGCTATAAACCAAGAGTCTTGAAAAATGGTCTGCAAGATTCCCCTGGTTTCAGTCCACATATTGCCCGAATACATTTCTTTTGGGCAATGAATACTCTTTGGATATCTGTACTATTACCCCACACAACAATCCCATAACGCAATATAGACTCAATATATGCTCGATATGTCATGACCGCTGTTTGATTATTTGTTACATTTTTTACTTCTTTTAGAGCATATACAAATTTATTTATCCTCATGCATATACTATCGACTTGCGTTTTCCAGTTCATGTTTTGATCTATGATCACTCCTAAAAATTTGATCTGTATTGCTTCTTCAAGTTTCGGTATATTCATTTTCAAATCATATTTTACGTTAGGGGACTTATTAAATTGGACATAGTATGATTTATTTAAATTAATTTGTAAATTATTTATTTTAAGCCATTCTAGAATTTTGTCGATTGTATTAGTAATATCGTCTTGATGTCGTATTTTGGAATTCATTGATTTCTTGGTAGTCACAATGATTGAGATGTCATCTGCGTATAAAATACATTCATGATTTATAATGTCAGTGATATCATTAATATAAATTAAAAAAAGGAAAGGTCCCAAGATGCTCCCTTGCGGGACCCCGTATTTGTTGTTTTTAAATTCCGATGAGTAGGTAGTCATATCTCCACTTTTGTCAATTTTATTAATAACGGCACATTGCTTTCTGTTCGTTAAATATGATGCCAGCCATTGCAGAGCAGGGCCTCTGATTCCTATTTTTTCAAGCTTTTCCAATAATAAGTCATGCGAAACGAAGTCAAATGCTTTAGATAAGTCAAAAAATAATCCGGTGGTCCAAAAGTTATTATTAAGATTAGTCATTATTATTTTTATAAGCGAGTATGTTGCTAGAGTAGTGGATTTTTGCATTTGAAAACCATATTGCTCATTTTTTATAATATTGTATTTATTGGAATAGTCGACCAATCTATTGTACATACATTTTTCGAAAATTTTCGATAAGATTGGTATGAGCGTGATTGGACGATAATTGTTTACATCCCTTACACTGCCCTTTTTAAATAGGGGTTTCACAATTGATATTTTTAATGCATCTGGGAACTGTCCTGAAGTAAATGACATGTTAATGAGATGTGTCAAAATGTCTATCAATTCTTCAGTGCATTCTTTAATTATTTTGGTGTTAATTTCATCATAACCTTCTGAGTTAGTGTTGTTTAAAGATTTTATTACCGTTTTCACTTCCTCTCTTATTACTGGTTTGAGAAAAAAAGAGTTAGCTCTCCGACACCTATTCGGCTTGTCATGTAATATTTTGGGTGGATTTGATGCTTTGTCTACATGTTCGATATAGTGATTATTGAAGGCGTTAGCTATTTCTATGGGGCGAGTTACAGTTTTATTGTCAATCGTTATTTCCTCTATATTGTATTTAACGTCAATGTTGGATATTTCCTTTCTGATAATTGACCATGCTGCTTTGCATTTATTGTCATGTTTATTCATAAATTTGATATTTTCGTTTAGTTTCGATTTATAGATACATTTTTTTAATAGTTTAGAATATGTCAGATATTTATTTTTATTAAGTACGTTTTTATTTTTATAGTAATTATATCGTAGTGTCCTCTTTGTTTTACAGCTTATTTTTAATCCCTGGCTTATCCAATTACTCTTTTTATTTAAATTATTTATTTTGATTTTAATTTTAGGAAAACAAAGATTGTAGAATAAACATATGATGTCATGAAAACTTTTAAATGCTTTGTTTAAGTCAGTTTCCTTGTGTACATCTGACCAAGTAAAATTTTGCAGACATTCTTTAAATTTTCGGATATTGTCCTTGTTATAGTCTCTTCTATAAATGAAATAAGAATCGGAGTTTTGTATTATTTTGTTTTTTAAAGGAAAGCTCAACAGTTGTGCTGTATCGTGGTCAGAGAGATGAAGTGGTAGTACAGTGCCCATTGCCTTTGGAATGTTACTGAAAATATGGTCTATGCACGATAGTTTACGTGTGGGAACGTTAATATGAATTTGTAAATTGTGATTACTACATAGATCCTGCAAATATGTCACTGTACTATGTTTTTTTAACGTATTTATGTTAATGTCACCTGCTATGACGATACGTTTTTTAGACTTATACTTTTGTGCTGTATTGTATAATAATTCGTCTAATTTTGTCAAAAAGATAGTAGCGTCTGAGTTTGGCGTTCTATATAGGCAAATAATAATTATGTTGATTAGGGGAATTTCTATACCGCATACTTCAAAAATATTTTTTGTGGCATGAGTTTTTGCTAATGTAATTTTTTTATAAGTTATACCTTTCTTTATAAGAATACAAGAACCGCCCCGTTTTGTTTCTCTACAAAAACTATCTGCCATTATACCATGGCAGATAGTTTTTGTACCATTAAGGTGGTAAACAAGCGTACGGCATGCCTGACGGTAAGCAGTTAGCCGTAGCCTATGGGCATTTGCAACACCAGGGGTGTCACTCTTGCGTTGCCGACCCTGTAAGAACCTCTTCACGCCTTTCTTGCAGAACTCCATACTGTAGTCGCTTGGGAAAACCTCGGCAGGGAGCTCATTCCACAACTTAATAGTTCTGGGTAGAAAACTTCTCGTGAACCGCACAGTACGCGACCATTGCGGTTCCAGTGTGTGAGGATGAACTCCCAGCCGTCGGCGTTCCTCTGCATTGTGGAGGTCTGCCGGTAGTCGCTCCATGTAAAAATCAGTATCTTAGCCAAATCCTTAGGCTTAGGTAGCAGACCCCGTTAATTCTATGGATTTGCGAGATAACGCTAAGAAGATACTAGTCGAGCACTATTGTCTCACATAGTCTTATTACACTTTGTGAGGGGATTTACTTTCAAATTGTACTTTTGAGCCTCTTGAGTTTTCGAAAATTTCTGTCATCCGTGGCGAATCCCATCACATTTAGTGGAAACACCTAGGCACTGCGTATATACGTATCCCGCTCACCGCCATCCACCGAATATGCAGGCTAACTGAACTAACATTGCCCAACCGGCGGGTACCCTCTCCCGCGCTCGCCGGCGGAATGCGGGCATGCGGCTATGCGGCCGAAGCGTTGTGCAAGCGATGCGCCCGCGCCGCACCCACGCAGATTCACCTGCCAAAGCGACGCTTCCGTGTGCGCATGCCCAAAGTTAGGGCACAAGTGGACGGTTATTTTACAGCTGTGAAAAAGACATTGAAGGCAAGTGTAAGTTGGGATGTATATGTCTGAAACACGAAACCAGCTTCACCTGCTCGTGGACCTAGACAATTAGCAAACGTTCTGGCAAAAGAGAGGTACCTAAATAACCTAAATGGGCAAGTACCTCCAATTTTCAAAAGACAAGCTAGTAACAATCCTCTGCAGGGTTATAGCCCTACAAGTGAGACTACCAGGAAACTTGAAAGGAGTTTCTAAAAACAGCGGCGGTGTCAACACGCAAGCGATACTTCTTGTGTGGTCAGGGTTTATAGGCAAAATATGTAATATACACATAGGTATATTTTCATACAACATCGGGAGGCATTCAAGCATACAGCCCATCCGATGTAAAGTGGTTACCGTAGCCTACACCTACTTGAAATACATCAACTCGCGGGACGCTACCTCTGCATACATGCCTTATATGGACTTCCTGATGTGAAACACTCGCATCACAAGAACCATCTCTCCTATCTCCTCTGTTTAGGCAGCAACACTCTAAAGGAGATTATTGTAACCTCAATCACTTCCAGGAACAAAGATTATGATGAGGCATTTCCACCCCAACTATGTTTGGGGCACATAATCTTTCTTTGTAAATTCTGGCGAATAGTTGTTCAAATATCAAAGTTTAACCAGTTATCGTTTGGAGATCGCGTATCTCGTGAACTGTGCCCGATGAGGTAACGCGCCGGTAGTGAACCGCCGATTTGCAGCATTCTATGTGAAATTGTTGATATTTACGACGTACGCAACTTTAACGCTTTTACCTTGCTTGTATAAAAATACGTAGTTTTTAGTCTGTGTACTATTGGTGACCCAGTTTTGCTGCATTTACCCTTTGGTCATTAAATTTTCTTTGCTTTATGCGAGGTTTTTCAAGTGATTCGGGTGCCACAAGCTTACGGTTAGTCTGAAGTATTTTTATTGTCTCTCTGCTCGGGGAAATAATTGTTTGATAATGGAGACAAGTAGAAAGAATTTGAATAGTTTGTAGGGGGCAACTAATTGCCATTAATAACTAATTCGTAAAGAAGCGAGTGAGGTGTGTAAGGATCGAGTCATGTGGCGCTCGGGTCTCTCTGCCTACCCCGAAAGGGATTTAGCGTGAAGTTATAGATAGATAGACTGATTGCCCACGGTGCGAAGAGTGCTTTAGAGCGGCATGTGCCGGGCGCATTTCCTGCGTTTCGGCTCAAATGACTGTGAGATCGGTGGGAGCTTTGGGTAGTGGTGGGTTGTCTCTCTGCTTGCTGGATTGAATGTCGAAGGAGGCGGAAGCGGGTGTGAGCAAGCGGCCGTCGACATTAGTGCAAGTTTGCGCAAGCGCATCCGCTCTCGAAACTAGTAAATAGACTGGACTACGTTTAGTTTTAATAGCTTTTAAACATACCTTTAGTACAGACAGCAAAATGAAATGTCATGTCAGGCACCGGTCTGCCCTGATTACGATGACGGGTAATTTTAAAAATCGAAGTGATTTATATGTATATATTAGCAGCAGAGGAGGCATCGCGCGAGTGAAACTTAATGTATTACAAGCGTTCATAGGCTACGACGATGGTCGAGGTGGAAAAGATATCGCCGTCATTTACACAGTTTTCCAAGTATATAACAATATATATTTAATACGTAACAGTATATGAAACCTGATGTTTAATAAAAATGGAAACGGAAGGAAAACGGCCATCTACACGACTTGAATTGTGGTGTGTAGTCACGTCCGAGGCACCTGCGGATGCAACATTGCAACTGTGGGCGGCGTCTACTGCATTTGCATCAAACAATGATAAATATTTGTAACCGCGTAACTAAACTATACAATATATGGACTATTTAAACAAAATTTTGCTTTAATAGTGTATTGTTATCATTCAGGATGTATTAACGCCGACATTGATGCACGGCAGTGAAACGTGGGTATGACAGAAGAAGCAGGAAAGTAGGATGCACGCTGTGCAAATGAGAGCGCTGAGGATATGTGAAGAGGTACAATGATTGATAGAGTAAGAAATAGTCACGATACTAGAATTATGTGGGTTGAGATGGTTTGGACATTCAGAAAGAATCGATGACAAAAGAGTTTAAGAAGGTTATGGAGCTAGAGTGAATCGGCAGCGCCGCCTTAGACGCACACATAGAGATCAGATTGGTGATGTGCTGAAAAAGGGCCAAATTAAAAGCACCCAAAACCGAAGAGCATGATGCATGAAAAGGTTGATGAGGGTTGTAGAAGCGAGAAAGGTATGTTTGTATTGGTGCTCCGGCCTATCCCAAAGGGAGACAGACTTGATGATATGTATGGGTTGGTTTGCGAACGCTATATCTACGAAACCATAATGGTCATACTTAAATTCTTATAAGACGTAATTGCTTGCCTTTTTTATACAACGTCGGAAGGCATACAAGCATAAGATGGCGTATGTAGGACAGAACCTTTTAGTACTTAAGACTCAATTAATTTCAAAATATGATATTAAAATGCCTCCAAAAAAGTTATAAAAGGAACCCTTATGGCACCACTCTGCACTGACCTCAGCCTTGGTTACCAAAGATATGAATAATCAATCACAAAAATCACAATATCTAGTTGACTAAGGTTTGTAATACAACAAAAATACATATTTAAGAAATGCTTTAGCACAGTCTTTTTTTATACCATTTAGGTGGAAATAAGCGTAAGCAGTTACCGTAGCATATGACCATTTGCAACACTCATGCGTTGTTGATACTAACATCCTTTAGAAATCACCAAAAAAGCGCATAAGTTTGTTTCTGAAGGGTTTTCCTTCACAAATAAACTTAATTATGCGGTGAGAATCTGAGTAGCTCTCGATTTTTAGGCTTGGGATAGGTTTGAATCTAGTTGGGGTAATAACATTTTTAACTAACATAATTTTAAAAGGGAACTTAGTTATATGGATCAATAATTACTTACGGAACCCTCGTGCGCTAGTCCGGCTTACACTTGGCAGCAGGAACAGGGCCCGCATTGACGTGACATTAAATATTAATTAATCTTTACCGAAAAATATTTTTTCTCCTAGTACTGTGTTCAGTCAGAGGTTTCTGTAAGGTGGAAGGTCTTTCGCAGTTGGGCTTCTATTGTACACCCTACCTCCCTCTATATGTAAGCTATATAGTATGTCCATGTAAATGAAAAATCTGCGTCATGTTACAAATATATTTGCTAAAATAACTGTCTTATGTTTTAGATACATTTATACACCATTTTGTATGTTTTAATCTAAAAAAAATCTTATATCTAAACTCAGTCTGATTTGAGATGACGTAGGTACACCGCCATGAATTTATTTTTTAATTCTCAATAAAATCTATCATAGTACAGTTAAGTGCACATCGAGCTTTACACTTTGATCTTTGTACCGTTCTTATGTCGTACATAATAACAATTATAATCGAACTTCGAGTGTTAGGCTGCTTTTATCTGATCTGATAAAAAATATCTCATATTTAATACGTCAAACTTATGATTAACTTATATACTTTCATGCATACAAAAATTTTGACCATCGCGTTATCAATGACTCCTTATTGACGAGCTCCGTGGCGCAGTGGTTATTAACGCTGCTTTGACACAAGAGCTTGTGGGTTCGATTTCCACACAGGACAAATATGTGTGCATGAACATGTCTGTTTTGATTAGAGTGCTATTGACGCCTTGAGGCCCGTTATATACTTGGCGCCATATAGCGCATGGTGGAATACAGCCACGCGGGCCTCAACGAGTTAAGAGAGGTAAAAACAGCACGTCTGGGAAAGTACCTCCAGCCTACAGAAAACCGCAGTCAAATAACAACTCCTTGGAAGGTTGTCGTGTTCCTACGAGTGAGATTACTAGCAAGTTCCTAAGGAGTTGATGTAAAGCGGTTACCGTAGTCTATGAACGCTTCTAATACATTTAGTATCACTCGAACGATGTACCTCTGCTGCTAACATAACATAACAACTCCTTAAGAGCTCACAGGTGGCATCACTCACGCGCTGTAAAACAACGACCCTCCAGGGTTATTTGTCTGCGGTATTACTTCCCCAGGGTGTTCTATATATATTAAAAACACCCAGACCAAAACAAACAGAGATGTTCACGCACACAAATGTTTGTCCTGGGTGGAAATTGAATCCACGAGCGTTTGTGTCAAAGTACCGTTACTAACCACTGTGCCACCGAGCTCGTCAAAGCCGTGAGCTTTCTCACGAATTCAATTTGTAAACACAATCAATTTTATCACATATTAAGTCAATCCGACCATCGTTTACACTGTCTCAACCTGTGCCTTCCATCATTATCTCTGGACAAACACTGTCAGACCATCAATCTTCCTTATGAAGATCACTCATATTTCCTTGGGCCTGGAAGAAAAATTTGTTGTCACAGGATCCATACTCGTTCTGTGTCATAGTTTCCAGTAGCCAATCGTTTATCTTTCCCCTGAAATGTAGTTTCTGGATCTCCGACAACTGCTTCATTGATGGCAGCAGACTCATCAGGAACATGTAATCCGTGTCGTTCTTGGGCACCTCGTCGAAAGCCTTAAGCTTAGTTTCCACCGTGTCAGACAATGTGTTTAATCTTTTAAGAATAACCCCAATCTTCTTTGAATCCAGCGCTTTAGAGCAATCCTCGGATATTTTCTTTGAGTTGTTCAATGAGGTCGATTCCTCAGCATCTTCGCTGTGACTTTCTGTTTCTGACAATGATGTTGATGACTTCGGTTTGGTGTTGTGGAGTAGCTCGTCTTTCAGGAACCCTAACGCTGGGTACCACTGCCATGTAGACAAGTAGTTCTCTGGTATGTCGCTGTGGCTCGTTGTCTTGGCTTTCTTTAGTTCCTTTCTGTACTGATCCTTTAGGTGTTTCCACCTTTTCTTCAATATGATCTCTGTAACAATGCGTAATAATTGTATACAATGACAAGACGGTAACATACAGAAGTCTGTTTCAGTGCTAACAACCTTTGACTTAACGTTAACCTATTGGATTATGTAAACGGCGGACCCTGGGCTCGGAAGCAAAAGCGAGGGACGTGACCGGTATTAACGCTCGGATGATGATGATGATAATTAAATTATATAAACCTACTAGAGGATCCGACATAACTCTTGCCTGAAAGTAAAGATGTAAATTCCTAGAGCCTCACAGGAATTAGGAATCTAAACCATCCAAGGACACATAATTCATGAATATCGGTCCAGCCGTTTAAAAGGAGTTCAGTGACAAACACATGTACTGAAGAATTATATAGATATTTAACATTAATAGTGTCTACTTTTGTAAATGAATCGAAATCCAAAACTGTCTCATCGTATATGTACTATAACTATTGCTATATTTTAAAAGGCAATTATTACAGCTTATATTAAAACGCAAGCTTAATATAAAGCGACGAGGATGGCAGTATTGAAGGGGGAGCAGCGGGCCGCGACGCCGGCCGCCGTCCGCCGCGCCCGGCCGCCGGCCGTGTAGCGGGGCGGGGCGGGGCGCTCGACGACTCACTGCAGATCCCTACTTCCATGGCATAGCAAACGCGACTCAACATTGTCCCAACGTGGAATTTATTTTAGGAACACATTAGCGACAATGAATCATTTCTTGTGAAACTTTACAAACATTTCCTTTCATAGCAATATTCAAAACACAAAACTATTTTATGAAGTAGGTAGTATGAAATGGAAATGAGATTTGACTACGTTATCATATCAATTTGTTATGGTTACATGCATGACATTTATACAAGGCTCTAACAATACCTAATCTAAGTTAAATGATCAAATTCTATGATTCTATTATAAAAAGTTAAGATACCGCGTTTTTACATAGACAAACCTCCATCACGATAAATACTCACCGTCAATGTTTAAATCCTTGGAGATGGTCCGCCAAATCTTCCTATGCATCGCCCTGTTCTTGTAGCACGGGTGTGTCCGCAGCCATAGTTCAGGTTGGGCTTGCACATGCACTATGATATCGTCAAAGGACATGGCGATGAGTCCGCACGCTCGTCGGATCGGTACTGGCCGCCGCGCCGCACGCCGCACGCTCCGCCCCCGCTCCCCGCGCCGCGCCGCAAGGTCGCGTACCTTGTGCGGCACGCGCGTCGGGGGCCTGCGAGTCGCCCCCTGCCGCTGCTCGCACGCTGCACCCCGCAGCGTCGCCGCCGTGCCGCCCCGCCCCGCCGCCCGCCGCCCGCGGCCGCACCGCGCGGGAGACAGTTTATCAAATGCTTTACCAAAAGATTATCAAGTTTTTTACGCGCAAACAAAGCTGTCAGTTCAATGATGCAGTCTGTTTGCTACAGAGTCTGCGATAAAATTATAGGTACTTTGTGTAGACAATTTAGCTTCTTACAGCGTCTGTGAATCTCTTGCATGATGTTTATCTCTTGCATATAAGTTGGTGTCAACTCCATTAAAAGAGATTCTGATGGAAGAGAAGTAAGGCACAGTGAACGATGATAATTTAATCAGGAGCCACTCGACTGAGAAGATTTTTAGACATCGGGATGCAATCAAGCGTACGGTACCTGATGTAAAATGGTTACCGTAGCCTATGAAAGCTTGCACCCCAAGAAGTAGCGCTAGCGGGTTTCACCCAACTAAGTGCTTACAAGCTTACTGGTTCTCACTCGCAGGAACACAACAACCCTCCAGACTGCGGTTTTCTGTGTCCTGTGTCGCTCGCGTGTTACGTCGCTGCTAACACAGCAACTCCTCAGCAGTTTAACGCTCTGCAACAAGCCTCTGCATGGCTACGTCAGCAGACGGTGTGCCAACCCTTGAACGAAAAGCAGGTTATAGCTTACTTACTTCTTTTGACGAGCTCGGTGGCACAGTGGTACAACGCGTTGTTACGCTACTTTGACACCAACGCTCGTGGGTTCGATTCCCACACAAGACAACAATTTATGTGCATGAACATGTCTGTTTGGATTGGTCTGGTGTATTTAAGAGAGGTAGAGCGAATCCAAGCATCCCAACTGGGATAGAACCTCCACCTCGCAGAAAACCAAATAACAACTCCCTAAAGGTTTGTTGTGTTCCTGCGTGTGAGTGAGGTCACCAGTAAGCTCCTAAGGAGTGTTGCTGTGTTAGCAGCAGAGGTGGCATCGCGCGAGTGATACTTAATGTATTGCAAGCGTTCATAGACTACTACGGGGTAAACTTACAAAGCCAGTGAGGGACCATATGGCCCATAAAAAGCCCAACAGTTTGCAACAGACAAAAGGAATAACATACTGGTTCAGTATGCGATAAATATGCAACACGAGAAAACAAGTTAAAAACCTTATTATTTGTTCGTAGTTAAAAACCAAATAAATTGTTTGATAATTAAAAATTATAACTGCTGTTAATGCCAGCCGAAACTTCGATCATGTATACACGAACACAACGC
The DNA here is from genome assembly GCA_947507595.1 of Pyralis farinalis. Lineage (NCBI taxonomy): Eukaryota > Metazoa > Arthropoda > Insecta > Lepidoptera > Pyralidae > Pyralis > Pyralis farinalis. The sequence goes on along the minus strand of OX382268.1, from coordinate 4,611,515 downwards.
AATTGCCAAAATAACAATCACGCCATTTTAAACCCTATTGTTATCATGTTAATTTTAAGTAGCAAATTTACAACTGTTAAGTAAATTATTTGCGGTGACTCCATAAAGACGATAATATCGAGACAGTTATTTGAATGCCTACTTGTAAATGCCGGTTGATTATTATCAGCAAAGTGACATGTCGGCATGTTTATATGGACTTATCTCGGGAAACTAGTGTAAGAAACCCATCTTGGCGATGGAAGACCCATTTTGACGAGCTCGGCGCAATGGTCAGTAACAGTACTCTGCTTGTGGTTTCTGTTTCCACACATCACAAACATTTGTGTACGTATAAACATCTCTTTGTCTAGGTCTCGGTGTTTAAGAGAGGTAGGGCGCATCAAATCAGCCTGTCTGGTGAAGTAGACCTCACAGAAAACCGCAGTCAAATAATAACTCCCGTTGTGTATCTACGTGTGAGTACCAGTAAGGTCGTTAGGAGTTAGTTGCTGTATTAGCAGCATGGGTGGAACCCGCGAGCGATACTTTCTTTGTTGAAAACTTGTATAGGCTACTGTAATTTGTTTAAATAAATAGAATAACATAATTTAATTGCGTTGTAAACTGCTTTTTAAGATGATAAAACCTATACTAATATATGCAGCTTTAGAGTTTGTTTGTTTGAACGCACTAATCTCTGGAACTATCAGTCAGATTTGAAAAAATATTTTTTGTATTTGGTAGCCCAATTCTCGAGGAAGGAAGGGGAGCTACAAAATCATGACGTGGCCCTTAGAAACCGAAGAAAAAGAGAGGAAGTAAGAAAAAGAGACTCCCACGGGATACCGGGATATGCGCAGACGAAGGCGCGAGTAAAATATAAATATAATTCCTAACTATAGTTAGAAATTTCTATAGTTAGAAAATATAATACTGTTGCCGTTTCTAAAAACTGCCACTATCATTGATTTCTTCTTCTTAGCTTTATCCCGTTTCCTAATCCATTAGGATTGGTGGGGTCTGTTACCTAAGCCTAAGGATTTGGCGAAGATACTGATTTTTACATTAAGAGACTACCGTCAGGCCTCCACAACCCAGAGGGAAAACCAAATCTTTCTTAGGTCAGGTCCACACGTCTTTCAAAATGTAATTTCTTGAACGTGCAGGTTTCCTCATGATGTTTTCCTTCACCGCCGAGCAAGTACATAAATCAGAAAACACGTATTCAGCGGCATACTGCATACATGGCGCTAGGATTCCAACCGGGGATTAGTTGGTCGATAGTTTCATCCACTGGACTATCATGGATTTATTTGCAAACAAAAAAGGATCAGTATTTTTGACCTCTAATTAAGAGGGTGCACAAAGCTAAGTGGTGCCCTCATTTTGTTTTTATTAATAACGCGGTAATTAAGACCAATTCCAAAAAAAATGCTCTATAGTGCACTAAAGAACCATATTTATGTTTTTTGAGAAATATTCTGTTTTTATTATTTACGTAGAATTAGTCATACTTTTTATTATTGCTATAAGTGGCCACAATAAGCAACAATTAAAATTTTGGTTACTTGTCAGAGATAATAAATACAAGATATGTTTCAAAAAAACGTAAATATGGTTCTTCAGTGCACTATAGAGCGTTTTTTTTGGAATTGGTCTTAAATACAACGTTATTAATAAAAACAAAATGAGGGCGCCACTTAGCTTTGTGCACCCTCTTAATAAAACACTTGACCAAAAACAAAGTAATTAAATATTGTGTTTTGGATTAACGCCCTAAATGAAATACCAAAATTTCAGATATGCTACTAGTTTCGTTAAGAGACCCGTGATGCACGGACAGAAGTACAGTACACTACAGTAACTTGGCAGCATTTTGATACCAGTTTTACCCTTTAGTTAGGGTACCCTAGAGATTGCCGAGAATCAGTAACAATTTCGTGTTCGCCGTTCACCAGACCCGTCATTGCCAAGATGGCTGCGCAAATCAGCGGAGATCAGCGGCGGAGTGTGCTTAGTGTAATAGCAGGTGGGTAATAAATAGTGTTTTGCCTCACGCTCGCTCTAAAACGTCATAGTGGAAACGGCAAAAGGCGGGCCTAGCGGCCTGAGAAGGTGCGCCTGGTTGTGACCCGAGACAAGAGAGGTAGCGAGAGCGTGTAGAAGTCGCTGTGCTTTTCCTCTACAGCATTGTGGTTTGATGCTTATAAAACTTACTCAAAAGTGACAAGTATTTCTTTTATATAACGTCTAGAGACATACAAGCATACGGCATATTTATTTTAATAATGCTTCGAATATACATTAAATTAATTAAAAAAAACATTACACACACTACAATGCGTTTGTCGTTTGACACACAAACGCATATGTACCCAAATATACCTATTTTTTGTTTATGGTTGAAGTCTGTGGTCATACTGAGAAGAAATTAATATTATTGGTCTATAATATTATTTGTCTATGGTTTTACTGAATGTCAATAATAATCATAATTATGATAACTATGTCTATGACATAGTTTGTCTAATAGATATTTTGTGTTTTATATATTAGTTATATTATAACGTTCAAACTTAAAAAATAAATAATTTAGGGTCGAATTCCGACCACTGGGCGACCACTAGTATAAATAAATATTTAATAATATGCTATATATAGTACAGTAAAGTTTTATTGACATGATATATGACGAGCTCGGTGCTCAGTCGTGAATGACGCGACTTTGACACCAACGCTCGTGGGTTCGATTCCCAAAAAAGACAAACAATTGTGTGCATGAACATGTCTGTTTGTCTTGGTCTGGATATTTTACGAGAGGTAGGGCGCATCAAAGCAGCCCGTCTGGGGAAGTACCTCCACCTCACAGAAAACCGCAGCCAATATAGCAGCTCCCTAGAGAGTTGTTGTGTTCCTGCGTGTGAGTGAGGTCACCAGTAAGCTGCTAAGGAGTTTCTGTGTAAGCAGCAGAGAAGGCATCGCGCGAGTGATACTTAATATATTACAAGCATTAATAGGCTACGGTAACTTCTTTAGCTGGGCCGTATGCTTGTATGCCTCGGTAAGAGATATGAATGTTAAAGAAGCGAGTGAGTGTGAAGAACCGAGTCAAGTAGCGCTCGGTTCTGTCTGCCTACCCCGCAAAAGGATTTGGCGCGAAGTGATAGATATATATTGCTACTATTTGAAATGGTTCATTTCCCACATATTGCTGGTATATTTGCCTTTTGAAAACTCTTTTAATGACTAGCTGAGACATTGAAGAGACACACGCATTTGAGAGAAACTTGGTAAAGTGTTAAGGGACGGAGAGAACTAAGTTATTGAAGAATTGATTGAAGTATTAGCTTGTAAGAACTAACAGTACAGCAGAGGGCATCTATCTGGGCTATATCTATACGAGCTTCTATGCGCATCGGCCCTCGTACTGTCGCTAGTGTTTACTAGAGTAAAAACACGCACAGAAAAACGCCAGTTTCAAACCGCTCTTACTTTAAACCGCTTCAGCTCGTGTCTTATTCTGCTCACAAACAGTCATTAGCGCTGGCGGCGTCGCGACACGTATAACTATAAACATAGGATAAGCTGGTTCCGTACAACTTACTATGTAAATGTTGTAATCTGCATTCATGCAGCGAAAAAGAGGTCGTCATATGCGACTATCCGGATATGCTTATCATTGAACATGGCCCAGAAATGGGTTACTTAAGACATTGGGTACATACTGATATAACTAAGTAGCTTAATGGCTCCGAGATACGACAGTTGTAGTGGGATTGAACCCACCGACATGGACAAACCTTAAAGAGAGAAAACTGTCAAAATCACATGGTATTTGGTGCTGCGAGTAAGTGAGGTTGCTATGTTAGCAGCGGGGGTAGTAATATACGAGCGATATTTCTTGTATTGCAAGATAAATAAATTCATAGGCTACGGTAACCACTTTACGGCAACTTGTCCGTGTTTAATAACCAGATCGACTAAAGAATATTCGACCCTGTAGCTAAGAATAAATTTCGGGTACGTGTTTTTTGTTGTGGGTGAATGAGTTATCAGTAACCAACTGAGGAATTGTGTAGTAGCAACGGAGATGGCAATGTGTGAATGACACTCTTTGTATTGCATGCGTTAGACTACGATGATCTCTTCACATCAGGCAGGACGTAAGACTGTTTGCCATTCTACGTAGTGTAAAAAAGTGTATTTTTATATATCGTTGAAAGAAAACAATATTATTGGAAACGGTGCATCCTTTTAAGTAAATAGTATCCCTTTTTCACGTTAGGAACCTATTATATACTGTATGATAATGGGCCCATAACATAACCATGAGCTCAACCTGAAACTCAGTAAAAAGCTTATCAAAATCTTTATTAATGTAGAAATATAAACGAAAACTGTTTATTAATATGATTTTTATTGAACAGAATCCTGCCTTTTATCTGAATATGTATTACGGAGTCAGTTGGCCGGAAATGGAAAGCTTTAACTATATTAAAAGAAATACACATAGAAAGCTGAACGGCGGCGGTAGTGTTAACAAAATGAATTTAGAAATTAAATTTGTCCTGATTTTGCCTACACAGGTAAGTACAGTTTAGAACCCAATGAAATGACTTTAGCTTAGATTCTTTTCGAGCTATCATCTATGTCCATACGGGTTCACCATGATGTGACTGATATGCAGAATACTTTTTCGGAAGTAATGATATGCCTAATTCTTGTGCTTTACTCCTAAGCTTTTAATCAAATGCCCCGCTTTCTGTGTGTTTCAACCTCAGACTAAGATTACCTCAATTGCTGACCTGCAAAAGCACATTTAGATAGCCCGAGAGATTTAAAACACCTTTTAGACCACCCACATACTGATAAGCGTTATCAGCGAACATAAAACCCTTTCTTTAAAAGTCGAAAAACTCTTGGTTTCGAGATTTACATCAGTGATTTATCTGTTTGGATAACTCTTCGCATTTTACGGTGGGTATAACTAGTTTTGTAGTAAAATGGATGTGGACAAGTACAGCCAGTGGCAGTTAATGGAACACTTCTGGGGCAGTAAATGTAGCTTCTCTTTTACATTTACAGCCACTGACTTTATCACAGGAACGTCTGGGACGTTTCCGTCTGGGTCTCCAGGAACATTTACGACATAAGTCTTTTTCAATCGCCATTTATTTTATATAACATTAAAGCTTTATTTATTTTGTTATAATATTAGTTGGAACAAACTGCCAGAAAAGTAAATCCGCCAGATTCCTCTGACCTGTGGGTCACATAAAACAAATAGATACAGAAAGGGAAGAGTATCCATGATCGTAACGGTAGACGACCTTAGACATCCTAGGTACACGACCGTTGGATTGTTGAGGTGGAAAATTGTCCACGGAAACTTTAGTTCATTGACGCGAAGTAGCTCAAAACCGTGAACCCTGATGTTCGTGTCAGAGACAAAGATAGGTATTTTATTCATACGTATTGTACTGCTGCGGTACCCATGAGCGCATGGTGATCTATGCAAATGTTGATGGCATTAGTTACCTGGAGGTCGATCATAGTCGCTGGACATCACATATCGGATATCGGCCCAGTCTAATACCTCCGTAAAAAAGAAAGGCCTCCTTGACTGTTTTGGCAAATGGTGAGACACTTTTGGCAAATGACACGTGTCACATTACTTTGCCATTAAGCTTATGCCAAATACGTCGTAAATAACTGTTAATATTCTTCTTGAAAAATCTGTCAACGTGAATATGCAGTCCGAATGATCTGGAATCACAATATAAATTTCTCGTGTCACACGATCGAGCGTGGATCATCATCAGTCATGCAGTCGCGGGGTGTCCGTGGCGAGCCAATCGCCACCAATTATGTGCGCGCCGTAAATCAGACTACCGACGTTGTGACGCCCCTGAATCGAACATCTCAACCGGAGGTTGGCCGGTGGTACAAGTCACAAACGAACTATCTAAATCATCGCTCCAACCACAATTCAAGGTTTTTGTGTTGTCACCAATGCTGTGTTAGAAGGATCCCGCAGTATATTAAGTGCAAATTTTACACATTTTTTTACAGAGAATTTGTACAGATGGAGAAAACCTCTACTTCTTAGTCACATGTCTTTAATTAGACTAAATCATCATTAGAAAAATACTGTTTTTTTTCCGCGCGTATCTATGTCAGTAATTTCTTTTATTGTATATGCAGATATTTACTGTGTACTATGTGCTTGAGATATGTAGAATTTGTTTTCTACCTCAGGTCAGGTTCTGAGTCTGATTCTTAGTATAGGTATTCTAGCGCTAATTTTACAGATAACACACTAACGCCATCATGCCCCTTATCTAATTGCTCTTAGGAAACAAACAACTTCGGTAATATTCACTTATATATAGTAAAGTGAAATGATGCTTCATAGATTTATATAAATATATTTTATATAATTATGATAATAGATATCACTGCTACACCAGATATATTTTTGAGATTGTATATGTCTTCCCATTTGATAAACCAATTTTTCTCAAAATGTCAATGTGTGTTGATTCATCGACTTCTATACTTGGACCACACAACGTCGTACCACATTTTCCGGTCTGAATGCGAGCCCGGAGCTGTCTTTGACATCTGAGAGGTGGTTTTTGGTGATGGTGACCACTGGGAATAAGGGCACGTTTGTGGGCCGTAGTACACCATTGACGTTTCTACAACTTGGACTGTCAGTACAGAGCGGGGAAAGCTGCTGTTTTAGGGCGCCGAATTATTTAAACATGCCTGTTCTACTTCGCGCTCTGATTTCGCTCCTTCAAGTTTTATGTATCTACTCCATATCTTTACGCTAAGTTCCTTGCGAGGCTGGCAGAGAGCACTTCTTTAACATTAGGTTAACATAGCCTTTCTCATACACGCTCGCCGTTTCTATGGCTCCTGACTACATCTTCTGATAGAACACGACCACTATGTTCATAGTATGACGTTGTATATCTGCTCCGTCATTCTTTCCTCCTGCTTTCTTTATACATATTATATTATATATACGAACCATAGGAGCATGCCACTTCTTATTTTAAGACTCATACTCTCTTTCTAATCAATTATTTTCTTTTTATGACACCATCATAGTCTAAAGAACGAAAATTTTGCGCAAAACTCTTGACTTCGACCACGCACCTACTTAACCCTATGATGTAAAACTTGAGAGTGCATGAAGGTGTTGTTGCATCAGATACTCAGAAATTACATACTTAAATTTTTTTGTAGTGCATCGTGACAAAGAAGCATACCTACAGCCTGACTGTTCTGGAACACTTATAGCCTATAAACTAATGTAATACAAGGTGTTTACTTGTAACCCCACTCAACTGCAGAAACACAACAACCGTTTACAACTTATTATTATGGCGGCGATGTTCTGTAAGGAAGATGTCATTTTCAGTCAGGCTATTTGTGAATTGTCGCTTATTGTCTTCCTAATATTTTCTAAGTACCAGTATTTGAGATACCAGTATGTGATCTATAATCACAAGTTTGTCAATGACACCGACATTATCTCTAGTTCCTCATAACTGCAGTTAAATCCCGGTTATAATCGACCCAACAGCTGCCAGGCTAATTTAAGTGGAATTCGAGCACCCTGAACTTGAAGAGAGACCGCTATCCCAGCAGTGGGATGAGTATTTAAACCCGTAGCCAAATAACTATGCCCTAGAGGGTTGTTGTGTTCCTGCGTGTGAGTGAAGTCACCATTAAATTCCTTAGGTGTTGCTGTGTTAGCAGCAGAGCAATTTTGTAATTGCAAGCGTTCATAGGCTACGGTAACCGCTTTCCATCAGGTGGACCGTATGCTTGTATGCCTCCCGACGTTGTATAAAAAAAGATATGGGTTGTCTAATGCTCCATTATCCTGACGAGTATAAATAGTCGCCAAAGTCAATGCTAAAATCGAACCGGCAACCGTGTGACTTGCCTACCTAGCCACTAGACCTGGTAGTCTAGTGGCTCTAGATCGACATTATGATAGACACCTGTAGCCCAGCAGTATCACAGAGATACGTATGTGATAGTAAAAGCATCCATCCGTGTAATTGGCGGTCAAATATGAAACCCACCAAGCTCGTTACATGCACCGTTACCTGCTTATTTGATTGAATCTCGCATATACAGACCGATGTTAAAACTCCCGAGTAGTTAAACTTTTTAAAAGGAAAAAAACAGCAATAATATATTATCTGTAAAGTTCTCATAAAGCACGCCTACACATTGCTTATTAATTTTCTGAAATTGACATTGGAACACGTGGAGTTCATATTTAATCTTTTTGTTTTGGCAGTCAGTCCTATCTCGAAGAAGGTTTTCTCGACTACTGTGAGAGGAAAAAAATCGGCCAAGTGCGAGTCGGACTCGCGCACGAAGGGTTCCGTACCATTATCTATAAAAACAGTAAAAAAAACACGTTTATTGTATGGGAGCCCCCCTTAAATATTTGTTTTATTTTAATTTAATTATTTATTCTTAAAGTGAATATATAGCTAAATATTATGTGAATATTTCAAGCGTCTACCTGTTACCGTTATCAATATGGAGCAAAAATGAGCCAAAAAAGTCACGTTTGTTGTATGGGAGCCCCCTTAAATATTTATTATATTCTATTTTTTAGTATTTGTTGTTATAGCGGCAATAGAAATACATCATCTGTGAAAATTTCAACTGTCTAACTATCACGGTTCATGAGATACAGCCTGGTGACAGACGGACGGACGGACGGACGGACAGCGAAGTCTCAGTAATAGGGTTCCATTTTACCCTTTGGGTACGGAACCCTAAAAACATAATAAATATCTTCATCGGAGGAAAGAACCATAATATATGTGTGACGGGAACTAATATACGTTACACATATTATATGTATATACACACATATATATAATACATTATCTACTAAAGATTCTTTTACATGTTTAAACAACACCTGTTTCCAAGAGCAATAGCTGCAATAGCCCATTAGAATAGCACCTCGCTGAGCAAAAGCCATGCTGCAAACAAAGTGTCACGACGGGAACATACTTCGCATTTAAGACAAAGCTCCTGATTTGACTGAGTTAGTGATTTTGTCAAATATCTAATATGTATACAACGTGTTAGGGCGCGCACACGACAGACTTTATGAACAGGTATAACACTTTTATCCGGAAAATACCCTTATATAGGGTCTAACTCAACCCCTCCGTAGCGCACCTATTTAAATTTCGTAATGATCGTTTTTAAGGCGTGAATTTTAATAAAATAGTAAAACCACAATAACACGAAAAATTGAAATCGTATGTATGTATGTATATCTTCACGCCAGGTCCCTTGCGGGGTAGGCAGAGAGAACCGAGCGCCATAAGACGCGGTCCTTACACACTTCACTCGCTTCTTTCACATTCATAGCTCTTTTCATGCACGCTCGCCGGTTCCTAAGGCTCCTGACATCACCTTCTGATAAAACACGAATGAAATCGTATTGACTTTAAAACATACTGAAAAGGTAATAATGTCAGTAAAGTACCCAATAATTTGTAAAATATTGGAAAAAAGTTTTTTTTTGGTATACGTTTCTAAAAGAAGCAAAAAATATACATCTACTCTAAAAATATTTCCATTTTATATAACCCAGTTTACATAATCATTTTCTGTATTCATTCAAAACTATTTTAACTCTTCTAAACACCGATAACATAATTATAATAATAGCATAAATATAAAAGTAGCAACACATATAAAACATAGTGTCTGCGTGAGCACAGGTAACATTTTAAATAGTACTTTTGGTTGGATTGGGTTGAAAATAATAATACAGACTTAGCTATCGAATCAGAGGAACTCGATATTGGTATCGTTGTTCAGAAGAGCTAACAAATTGAACTGACAATCGGATTGAAGACACCAACATGCCAAAAGGTTTTCTGAAAGGATAAATGTTGCATAGGAATGCATAGGATTATTGAATGCGTGCAAAGAAATATTTGCAGGATCAGTAACGGCAGCGTTTGTATAATATATAGCGTTTCTTTTCGCATAGGTTCCGCCGGACTCAAACAAGCATTCAGATGTAATCCATATCGAAAACTATCTAGTTATATCTCGGAAAGTAATATAACAACATCCTGTACTTACGAGAATGTTATCGCCCTAAACAGGTATCTGAGCGTAAGAAGATTAGCTGATTGTTGCAAAGCTTACAACGCGATGGTGCTATAACCGGTGCGGTGCGTGGTAACTGGACGCTCCGCCGTGTGCAGCTATGTTGACTCTGATTAAGTGCTGTAATGCCCTCAATTAAGACAGTAGGTCTTGAGGAGTGATTTTACTGCATAATAGTACATACGTTTGAATAAAACGTAATCTGACTTACTGGAAGACATATTATGCCAACAGCCTCGTTTTACAGTCGCACAGCTCGCCGACGGCTAGGAGTTCATCATACACATACACTGGAACCGCAATGGTCGCATACTGTTCGCTTCCAGAGAAGCTTTCTACCCAACAACTATTAAGTTGTGGAATGAGCTGCCTGCCGAGGTTTTTCCAGTCGACTACAGCATGGGGTTCTTCAAGACAGGCGTAAAGAGGTTCTCACAGGGTCGGCAACGCAATGGTGACACCCCTGGTGTTGTAAATGTCCAAAGGCTGCGATAACAGCTTACCATCAGGCACGCCGTACGCTTGTGTACCACCTTAGGTATAAAAAAAATATTGACGTACAGCCCAGATCGATACGTTTAGAAACTTGACGTAGGAACGTTTTATTTGTAAGTTTCTTTCGGCTATTTTTCACCAATTGTTCATATTTGAAATAATTACAGATTAAAATAAAAAGAACATAGTTATTGTTCTTCATCTTAGCGTTCCCTGTTTCCTAATCCACTAGGACTGCCGGAGTTCGTCTCCTATTGCCGAAGATACTGATTTTTATATAGGACAACTACTGTCATCCGTGACACAGAGACCAGACATTTCTTAGGCTACATCATACATATCTTTCGAAATATAAGTTTTAGAACTTGCAGGTTTGATGTCTTTCTTCATCATCAATCAACCGCGTCTTATTGCGCTCGGATCTCTCTGCCTACCCCGCAAGGGACTTGGCGTGAAGATATACATACATACATCAATCAAGTGATAATTACAAATACTACTTAAATCTGAAAACACGAGTTTAGTGATAATGTTTAATTTATATAAACCGGTCCTGTCTGGAAGGGTTTTGAATTTACTGACTCTCTACTTCTGTGCTCTACCATCTGAATGTCCTCACTATCAGAAACCTACCTGGTCGGAGACATAAATCTGCGGTAGCAGTTAGCAGGTAAACATCCATACAGCCGCAAGATTGTAGTTCAAACTAGATTACAATTGCCGACCCTGTAAAATCACGTTCATAACTTTTAGATGAACCCTATGCACTCTATAATCTCGTTAAAAACCTCGAATGTATATATATATGTATGCACAAGGCATAAATTTATTCACATAACAGTTAATTTTATTTTGTTAGTAAATTAGAAGCAGTTATGTTCATCCTTAACACCAAGGTCTGGTCCTCATTAGTTTACTAACATTTTCCTAATCGGAGTTTAGGATCATTTAACGTCGCATTTCTCCTGTCCAGCGCGTAATATGAAAGCGTGTCATTTGACTCTATCTTCTATTACTTACTTATTGTAGCCAGCAAACCGGCCTCCGTTTTAGTATTCATATCCCGTTATCCGGAGAATTACCACTTAAATCCTACGTTATCTATGTTCCACCTTATGTGTAAGCAGCACGCGACACCGCCCAAACATTCGTGGGATTTCGTGGGAATTTCCCATTTACAAAATATACTGACAGTATGAACTAACCAATGGAACAAATATGAATAAATCGTGGGGGAAGCACACCAAGTTTCAAATTGCCTGTAAATTATGCTACCGCAATATTACACTTCAACCTATGAACTTATTCTTAAAGTATCATCAAATCTTTACGAAAATTATGACATCAAGTACATATACTCATGGAAGAATAACCAAAATCGAAAAGAAGAAAAAGACAAACATACAAAGAAAAGGGGTTCTTTAAAAGTAATTTAATAACTTCCTGGCCGATAAAATTTTGACCAATACGACCATCTTCGGATCTTGGAGTTCTTCAAGAAATGCGTGAATAGGTTTTTAGAGGGTCGGCAACGCATGAGTGACGCCTCTGGTGTTGCAAATGTCCATAGGCTACGGTGACTGTTTAACATCAGGCAGGCCGTATGATTGCCACCTTAGTGGTATAAAAAAAAAACTACCGCAATACAATCTATCAAATTGTGAAGTAACTGTATTTATATTGTATATGTATTTATTGTATATACGTATTTTCATATGTATGTATGTGCATAACATTTATTCAAACACATACTGCTATCTGTGACTGACAATGTGTAATTGCTAAAGGTTTTCTGGAAGAGATCTCTTATTTACATATGCAATAAAGAAAGGGTGTAGATCGAACTATCCAAATCAATTGATCAAGTACAAAGATATTCGATCCGTCATTACTTGTCCCACCTAGATGGATAGATGACGAACGCCCGATATTTTTAATGCGCGAAGCCGAGGATCACATATTATGGAAAGCGTTAAAAAAAGGCTTTATCCAGCAGTGAGTAGATGGAGACTGATGTTGAAGGTGAAATATCCTCACCAGTCCTAGCACGACAATTTCAACAGTTACAATACTATCAAGATGGGATAACAAAGCGCTGGAATCGGATGCGGCGGCTCGCGCGCGCACCGGAAGTGTCGCGTGTCAAACAATGCCCCATTGTGGGGGTAATTGCACGATGAGCGGTCCCCCACACGGAGATCTGCTCCATTTTCTACAGGCATAAAGGTATGTGCCTACTAAACAGGTTCCAGCTATTTATATATTATATGGAAAATAATATTCAGAAATTAAAGCATTTAAAATTCCACAATTTAGAATAGGATTCCTTAAATTTCAGGACCGGGTCTGGTGTGCTCCGGTGTGGTCTGGTGTAGCTCTTTATGCTTTCTATAAACTTTTTATGAACTTAATGCTTTCGTTTAGTTCCACTGCAATATTAGATGCTATTGATTCGAATTTCCAGTTAGTACTGGTATTTTATTGCAATTAATCTTAATGAGGCAAAGTCATAAGGGTTTATCGTTCTTCTTTCATCATACCTATATAAACAGAAAAATACTTACTAAACTGCTGGTTCGACCAACGATCAAAAGGTCGATGTATCGTGCAAGAGTCGCCCTTGCAAGATGCTAATTTCACACATTTGTAAGACATTTGAAGGGCCTCTACTAAAAAGAGAAAATGAATAGGCAAGAGATCTACAGGAAACAAATAATAAAAAATCTAATATTTGTTCGACATTACCACTTCAACACAAATTCATTACAGTGCTGTATATGGATCTGCCTTCCACCGAAGGAGGTTTATTTAAAATATACTATATAACGTTGCTCCATTGCGGACTGGCGGGGCTAGTCCGCCCACTGAATTGGTTTCAAGACTGTTCTCTATCTATAACATCCAGGATTAACGGTTTAAAGTGCACTCCGTAGGTCATGATTTACAAATTCATTCGTAGCGAGGCTACGGTCGACATCGCTTAAACATTTATGATTGGACGAGAAGCTCGACGAAATGGACATTCTATGAGAAAGAAATAGCTAATGGAGATTTGGTAAACTCAAGCGTATATGAGCTATTCGAGAACTCTCACCGCAAGAATTTTATAAGCACTAACTTGTTGCCATTAGCAACGCGCTCTACACTTATCAAAAATAGGGTTACTCTGGAAATCAATACCAATACGTCGGTTAATTTGACTTTTGCAGATCATGACAGCAGCCCCAGACTATTTGATCTTGATGGTTGATTGTCTAATTTGACACTAGTAATGAGATGCGACTAATAATGTTTACGAAATTATAGTAGATATTACGAAATATTAATCATAACTTCCACATTGGACTTGAACTGTCATTAACGTTCCTCCGATTGCACATGCAATCACATATTCCTGTCTTTGAATTAAACATTTAGAATATACTACACCTAAGCGTAGAAACAACTCATATCGATACAATCTGAGTGGCTCATTGAATTGGGTAGAGTGCGCACTCGCCTTTGCGACCCATGTGTTTCTGTCCCATTGTAATACAATAAGCAATTAAGTTAACTGATAAGATCATTACCTACATATGCCATATGAATATATCACCATTGAATATGTACCAAATGTACTGCACTGTGATGCCAAACGGTGTAGATGTTTCATGTCCTTATAAAATGTAGGCTGTACGTAATTCACCGATATCTTTAGAACAAATAAAAAAGTATTATATTATTATTTATCAAATATATTTGATAGAATCAGAAATTATATTTATTGGGAGACTAAGCGCCAAACCTATAATTAAGAAGAACACCTACTACTGGGGAGTCCTTATGTCCACATCTGATGATGATCAGACCAGCTCGACGTACCATATCATTGTATCGTTATCCGATAGAGTAATAGAAATTAAACTAATATATAATATCCTTATATAGTCTTATAAAGTAGACGTCAGAATGAGCAATCTAAACAATAAGGGATCATGACTCATTACTGTAATATTGTAGTCAGTTTTCTGATATATAAAAATAGATGTGAAAGATGATGTTATGATAATATGGTAGTGGGTGGGTACCGGCCGGCGCTAGGCCGCATGAACTAATTGGTGGCGGCAGCAGCAGCAGCAGATTAGATCAAATTGCGTGTAAATTTGACTTTCGCAAAATAACGCCTGAATCTATTAAGTATGATAATATGTATGTATTTATAAAAAAAAATGTACCCATAATACAAGCTCCGCTTACTTTGGGGCTGGTTGGTGCTGTTTAATTAGTAGATGTGAGTATGTATCGTATGGAATCGAAAACGACGAAACGGATTTTTATGAAATTTTCAGAAAATTTTCAGATTATTCCCGCGGGTAAACCTGTAAAGTTTGGTAGCGATCGGATCACCCGTGCGAGATGACCCATGCGAAGCCGGGGCAGCTCGCTAGTATTTTATAAATAACACTACATATATATACATATAGTTCGTAGCACAGATTTTTTCGACTATCGATAAAATTGGGACCCACTCTCACCTTATAACTTCTCCGAGATTCGAAATGAAGAATTCGCAATAAATCAGGCAGACCGACGCGACCCGCAATCAGAGGTCGTATATAATCAGGAATCGATTAAAAATCTTATTTAATTAACTCTATATTCCGCGTGCGATGTATCGAGATCTCTATCAACGAATGATGAACGCGATTGGTTTGTTTCGGCAAGTTTTTGCCGAGAGAAATTGATAATTATGTTCATTATTTAGTGTTATGTCTAATGGTTAGGATACCTAACTTATGTTTAAACTATCAGATAACTGATTGGAATGTAAGATAATTGGATTGTACAGATAGAGAACGTGTATAGAATTAAGTCCGCATTTGTCAGTGAAGTTTAATGAAATGAATTATGTTGAAACCGTATTTGTTACATTAGAATTTGGACATGGCCGGACATGGTCTTCGATGTTTTCTGTGGTGTTTAGCTGTTTTTACAATGCAATACGACTAAGGATGAAACGTCTGCACCTTAAGTAACATTAGAATGGTTTCTTCTACTTACGGAACCATTAGACACGAAAAGGAAACATTACTATTGGAAAATGTAATGAAATACTGATAATTCGCACAATGCAACAATTGCGTATACTCACTTTTTGTGAAGTGTGTGATCAGTTCAACTTATTTATTTTATTTATCAGAAGATTTAACATTAATTGACTATTACGAACATTGTTATGGAATATAAAGCTTCAAAGAAATAGCTGACGGCTTTACAAAGCAACTTTCTGCAATTTCCATCAATATTAAACTCACGAAAACCGCCGCAAAATACGAGTGAATTATCAAAACGGCAAACAAATCCAGTAAATATGACCGCAGCCCGTTGGAGCGGCGCGGCGGGCGAATCGCGCCCCCGGGCTACTTCACCGCTATCTGCTACAAAAAGCGTCGATTTCGCCGCAATATGGTAGTAATGCAAACAAAGCCGCAGGTAGGAAATGCACGTCCACTTCTTGTGCGGTATAAGTTATAAACGATAAGCAGTTCACTATGATTCTGTTTTGAGACGAGCTATTTTAATGTTAAGTTTTTGTTGCCATATATGTGTTCTAAATGAGATAGCAACAACAAACCAATATAAAAAAGAACGCAAGACTGAGTCTGCGGCTTAATTAGACTGTTTTTTACATCACTAGACTGGAAAATCAGCAGAGGATCCGTTTCTGTGTAAGATGTAGGTACCATGTTCTTAAAATAGGCTTGCACAAGGAGAATCATGCGCGCGTTTACACAGCGCTGCCTAAGCACATTCGCGTATCTTCCATAAGTCATGGATGTTTTATGTTCAAAACAACTTAGGCATCTACCATTGATCGGTATTTGAACACGCAGTTATGTAGGATTTAACACTCCTAATACAAGTTTTATACCCACTGCAAAATATTTGTAGGCAAGAGTTTGTGAATTTCGACATGAGCACATTCGAAGCATGCAATTATCGCTTCATTTCTTCACTTGTGACACACACTAAAAGACAGTCATTCCGTCACAGATTGTGAGTACGGAACCGCTACGGATAATTTTTGTTACGCCAGCACACTTCTATGTTATTTTGCCATTGTGGTACAGTTAATGCACGGGGAAAGTTGCAGTTCTATTGTTTCATGCCACATTTTCTTCCTTAAAGGATATCATGATTGATGGAACAAAACAAATGGCAACAGATCATTAACAAATAATATTGCACGCAAAGTCGAGAGCAATAATAGACCAGAACCGGTGTATTATATATATTATACCAACCAACCAACAATACCAACGAAAAACGATCGAATCCTGGCATGTATACCACTAAATTTTAAGTACATATTTGTAATTATCACTTGCTCGGTGGTGAAGGGAAAATATCGTGAGGAAATCCACACCTCCAAGAAATTATATTTCGAAAGACGTGTGACCTGACCTAAGAAAGATCTTGTTTTCCCTCTGGGTTGAGGAGGTCTGACGGTAGACGATTCATGAAAAATCTGTATCTTCGCCAGACCTTAGGCTTAGATAGCGGACTTCCCCAATCCTAATGGATTAGAAAACGGGATAACGCTAAGAAGATAGCTGACAAAGTCAACTATGAAAGTTTTAAGCCTAAATTAGTTTAGGGTCATTCCTGAAAAATTGCGGCATGTTATCCACGTATTTTTTTTTTTAATTAGTGCTAATAAAGTTTGTAAGATACTGAAGTATAACATTTTAAAGGTTATACATTATACACGTTATTTTCACGACTTTGGGAAAACAAGGCTCGATTCATTTTCATTTATTATCCATTGTTTATAATGCCAATCAAATAATTCAACTTGTATTCTTTAAATATTTCTTTTTTTATTACGTATGAAGACATGGACTTCGCGTAAAGTTCTACTAACGTCCTACTAATCAAACTCAGTTATTCGCCATCCCGATTTAACCAATCGTTTTTAACTAACCGTTTGTGAATTTGCAAAAACGCTATTGACGTTTCAAAAAAATGGGTTGCCCTGCCAACCAACCAACTGTAATAATATTTTCAGAAATCATGAGAGTATCGTTTATTCTTAATATACTTCAACATATACGCATAATGGGTTGAAATTAGGGCCCAAGTGTAATATTTATGTACATGTGTGGGTCAGAGCACACATAAAATTGGCGGGCACTATGTCATATAATGACACGCCGCCGCGGACTTGTGGTAATGCGTTCCACATACGTTACCGGAGACAACCACGCCCACTGCGCTCGGGGCTGGCACTCATCGCTGACTTTATGCTCTTGATCTTAACAATCAGGAGTTGGTCATTAAGGAATATCTACTTACTTCTCTTGTATATTTGGTACGCTCAAGTAATGTCTTTTAGCCATACAATCGAACATATGAATATTTTACTATTATGTTGATATCGCTGCCTAAATTTATCAATTGGCCTTTCATATGTCTTCCTTATTAATCTTCTTCCCAGGGTTATTCCGTTTCCTAATCCATTAGAATTGGCGGGGCCCGCCACCTAAGCCTAAGGATTTTGCCAAGATACCACGTGGAAAGCCAGCCTTTCTTAGGTTAGGTCATACATTTTTCAAAATATAATTTCATGGGCGTACGGGTTTGGTTAGGATGTTTTCTTTCACCGCCGAGCAAGTGATATTTACAAGTATATACCTAAATCCGAAATTACTAATTTAGTAGTACATACTCATGCCAGAATTCAAGCGTCAATAGGTCAGTTTGTTGTCCACTGGGGGGGCTATTTATCGCTACTTTTTTTTATTTTTAATAAAAGCATTGATGGAACTAATTTACAAATATATTTAAAACTCCGCTAGGAATACACAGTCAATAATTTAACGTAAAAGAAACCTGGATATATTTTAAAATACATGAAATATTATTTGAAACCTGCCAACCCTACGAGAGCGCATACCACGCCTGCATGCAAATCGCTCAAGTGACACCGAGGACACCACAATCTCTTATTAGCACGGAACGGCTAATCTTCGAAACGCGGACGCTGGGTTAGTTAGGTTAGCCTATAAAGCGCAGGTCTTATTTCTAGCGAGTTAATTATGTTCCGTAACATAAATTCTTTGGCTATTGTATAAATTTAAGTGAGAACTGTCAATTGATTGTTTTAACTTAATCCTTCAGTTCATCCGCGTCCATCCACTCTTGCAAAATTATGCACCAGTTTTAGTGGTATGCTATGGCCTGTAATCATTTGCTGTCCATCCACTATCTCCTATGTAACCAAGATCAACAGAGACGACCATCAAGGTCACAATGAATACTAAGTCCACAGCATGCTCATATGTCTCAGCATCCTCTATGAATCAACTTTAAACTGCGATCATGAGATTGCTCATAATATGGTATCTAGTAGAATACATAGGTACACACTTGAAACTTGGCATAGTAATAGTAACATGTGGCTTCTTCGTCTTCCACCCCTTATTTGATTTGGGATAATACTTCACATATGTTTTACTCCTATGCTGGTTAGTTATCGATGAAATTGGGCGTTGTGCCAATTTTCTTCTGCAGGGACTTTCTGTGAAGCTTTGTCTATCAAATGTCACGTAATATAATAGTTATCTATATGTAAACAGGCAAATACAAAACGTGTACAGAACAGTAGAGTATTCTTTCCTACTCCGATGTTAAACAAAGTAGCTTCTGATGAGCTTGCTTTGGTGTTCTCAATAAATTGGAAACAAATGAATTGGTAGAAAAAACAATTTGGAAACATGCAAAATCGTATATGTTTACTTCAAATTTTTAATAATGAAAATGGTCATATTTCAACCAATGGAGCAAACACTAGTTATAAATGACCAATTGAATCGCTGTTATTAAGACCTATGCTTGCGGATTACCCCGTGAATAAGGTAACAAACCCAATTATATGGTACCAATCAAAACCAGTTGCAAATCCAGCGTTGGTAAATAGAATTTATGGCTAAGATGGCGGAATCTAGATTGTTATCTTGACTAGAGGAAGTTGGATGTCAGGGCTAACTCACCTAGTTAGACGCTGCTCCTGTTTCAGGGTCGTAAGTTCACCAAACGTAGCGGAATTTGAAATAGATTTAACAAACATAATTGATCAAGAAACTTTATCATGGTGTCACTGAAACAATAAGGTATATTATAGCTTGCACTACCAATGTGACGATAATTTTTCCTCTTTTTCTTCATAGCTGTATCCAGTTTCCTTATCCATTAGGATTGTTGAAATCCGTTATCTATTGAATTAAACAATTTTTAACGGAAGTATCGCGTGTTTTATTTATTTTATGAACCTGACGTTTCGAATGCTTTGCAGCATCCGTGGTCGCAGGAAAACTAAGGTGACATTTGTCTTACATTGGTTATTCAATTATCTACCGACATGGATGGATTAATTATATATGTTCAGATTCACACAAAAATCGCTCACGGTGTCCGAACGTTTTTGAGTAGAGCTCTGGGTTTGTGACTTGATTATTTTTAGGACTGGATCCCAAGCAGGTGGTACTTCCCAACCATCTTCTCTATTGAAATTGGGGTGTTTTCTTATTTCAATAGCCAATATAAATAAAACACGCGATATTTCCGTAAAAATATGTTTAATTCAATGTGTAACAATCGCGAAAACCTAAGACAATACTATCCGCTACCTAACCTAAAGAATTTGGCAAAGATACTGATTTTGGCATGACCTGCTGTCAGACCTCCACAAATAACAGGGAAGACAAAACATTTCACATGCCTTTTGAAAATTTCTTGGACGCGCGTTTCCTCACACCGTCTCGAGCAGATGATGTTTACAAATCTGTACATAAATCCGTCAATATTAATATCGTGTGTGTCCACATCATGATTCGAACTTGGACCTAGGCCATTCATCACTCTTTAAGGTAACGACTACTATTTCATCATATTGTCCACATTGTGTCACATCACAGATTTCAAATCACACCTTTAGCTTCAATACCGTGACTAGAGCGCATTTTATTTTACAACATTTTATAACTAAACTGAAGCCGAAGCTTTTTCACTTTTATATATTGTGGGGTTAAGGTTCTCTTTTCCGTTATAAAATCTCTAGGCTACGTCAATTAGGCGCGCCATACACTATTTTTCACACGATAAAAAAATACGCACAAAATTAAGCTTTTCCCGTGTTTCATTAAACAACTCATCGTGAAATAAACGAAGGATGAATTTCTCACCACGTGTGTCGATGATAACCATACTCATCCATAATTTGCCTTTAGCCGAGCCTTACTGGGTCCGGTAGCCATGCTATAAGAAATTTCTCCCATTCATTTGTGGTTCTGGATTATGAAAACAAAAATCTATTGACACGGTTGTAAATATAACCTATTTTATCTATCGTTAGGCTGTTTGTTATACAACGTCGGAAGGCAGACAATCATACGACCCACCTCATGTTAAGGATACAGGAAATGTCGCACGCGCGGTGCCTTCCATGCTCTTACCACAGCAACTTTTTAAGAACTTACTGCTAAACTCAAGTCACTCTACAACCCTTCAGGATGCTATTTGGCTGCGCTGTTTTGTGAGACGGAGGTAGTTCCCTAGTTATGCTTTGATGCGCCCTATCTCACAAGTATACTCCTGAGGACGCACAAGCGATACTTCCTGTCTGTGACCGTAGCGTTGATTGGCTACGGTAACCAATTTATATCAGGGGGGCTTATATGCCTTCTAAATGTAATTCACAGCCAGTTCAGTCGGAGTGCGAGAGTGTAGATACTGGAAAACAATGAGTTTATTACTATTGTGTCAGTTTACACCGCAAATGCAGCCGCTGCATACATTGGCAGTAGGAAGTGCGCACTCGTCAGACTTTCCGGTCTGAATCCCGTTGCAAGATGCGGGCGCATCGGTCTATTTTAGAAACGGTGCTGAGCGCAGGCGCTGTTCGTCAACTGCGTGTTGGTGCAAGGCTTACGAACATAGCGATTTCCTTTTTTCACACAATGTTAGGAGGCTAAAGAGCGTACAGTATCCCTGGTATATCGCTCGCGTTGCCATTACTGCTGCTAACACAGCAGCTTCTTTGGCTGCGGTCTTCTGTGAGATTTGGAGAACACGTTTGTTGTATTTGATGATCTAGTTAATCATTAGAAAGACATGCTTAATGAAATTAAACGGCCAAAACTTATATTACTAGTTACCTTACAGCATGTTACGATGTGTCATTAGGGATATTAGGGATAGGGATGTATATATATATATATTTTATAACCGCTCCGTTCGCTGACGGCGGGGAGTTCACCCTCAAACGCTGGAACCGCAATGGTCGCGTACTGTGCGGTTCCAGAGAAGTTTCCCTCCGAGAACTCTCAAGTTGTGGAATGAGCTCCCAGCCGAGGTTTTACGAAAAAGAAAATGACGTGAAAAGGTTTTTAAAGGGTCGGCAACGCATGAGTGACACTCCTGCGTTGGTGTTGCAAATGGCCTTAGGCTACGGTGACTGTTTACCATCAGGTAGGCCGTATGCTTATGGTACCTTAGCTTATTTCTATAAAAAACAAACTTGTAATGTTAATTCATACGTAAATGCGGTCAACATATGGATTTGTTTATCCCATTTTTTTTTGTCTGATTCGGTCAGGTTGCATCGTTCGCGATTTCAGACTATTTTTATGTAATTGTATGAATAAAGCGTTCTTTAAACATGTCATAGAATATTGGTACATATGAACGCAATATAGGATTGCACGATGTTAGTAAATACGGACTCTATTGTTTTAAGAGATATTTCTAGTAAGATGCATCGGCCGAGATCACAGACTCATTTCATGTAGGCGTAATGAAAGAGGTTAATGATCTTGGCTAATGAATTGGTTATAAACTCTAATTTATTATCACACAATCAATTAGATATTATAGGTTTCTTCATAGTTAAGCAACGGACCTAACTATAAAGCAAATACATTAAGGTCTGACCGCCATACCTCGATAGTTCATAATTAACATTCTGAAAAAGTTCCAATTAGTCTAAGTAGTTTGAATTGATTAAAGATTTTGAGTAGACTGAACAAGTGTAAACAACAAGAACATACCTTTTTTACCCCCCAAAGAATTTGGCGGGAAAGTATAAATACAAATGCGTTTGAGAGATAGGACAAATTTCCCCAGACAAATAAAGGCCTGAACACTGTATTTATATACGTCTGGAGTTTAGTGAGATGTAAGAAGAGGCCTATGTTCGAGATTTCTCAAAGTGAAAATTCTCGATATCTATCTCTAGCCGAAGTAAAAAACCTAATTAAAGCATACTTTACTAGATTTTGTTGACTTCACTAGAAAGATAGAATTTTGTTATGGTTATTTAAAATTGTCTACTTCTTGTTAATATCATTACACTGAATAAACAGATTCGATGTGTACAATTAAAAAAAAATCCCGACGACTTCAGAGATTTCGAGGAATTCTAACCGAGAATTCACGTGCCTCGAGAAATTAGGAACATTCATTCACGTCACAACATTGGACAACAGACGTGACGAATATACACTCCACGTGGCTGTCATATTCTGAATTTCACAGAATCTTGGGAATGGGTACAAATACATTAAAGTCTAGTTATGTCAGTGTGACCCAATAGTTTAGTTGAAACGTGAGACGTAAATACAATTATGTATGAACAAGTATATCAAACCGTCGATATGTCATGATTGATTGCATTGACAAACGCTCGTGGCTCATAAATTGTAGCAAATAAGGAAACGTTCATACTCCCACCCGACTATTGTTAGAACGCTCGACCAATATTTGGTGCATATTTACAAACGACAGAACTAGAGATGAAATGTGTGTTCGAGGAATTCCAACTGATGAGGGAAAGCATACTTTTAACTGGCGTTTCGTCAGAAAGACTCAACGATGCCAACATTTTGTGGGAAATTCGGTATTGTTTGTAGGACAGCTCTGGACAATAACTCTTTTGTTTTGTATTTATGTGTAATGTGTTTCCATTTCGACAGCCGTGCGTTGAATATTTGTCTATTCTTAAACAGGTCTTTATTTCTTTTTAACATTCGCGCCCATTTTCGTTTTAATGAATCCATTACTTTTTCAAAAATATATATCTCTCCATTCAGCCAGGACCCCTTACGTTATTCCATTGGTTTGATTTGTATCCCAGCAAAATATCTATGAGTCGTTTATTTATTTGAATTAATGTGTTGTTGTAATTGTGTTCGTCCTTGTGAAATATATATTTTATACGCGACAGACAACCAGTTTCTTGCTGTTAATGATTATATATTTGCATATCAGGTCACACAGCAGTAAGATAGATCCACACCAAGTGATAAATAGTGAATGCTGCTTTAATGCGATCAACTTAGTCAAGTTCAGCATTGAATGCGACTATTTGTGAGGGTTGGCATAAAATATATTTCCTATGTATTACTGCCTAATTTTTTTTGGAGGTATTATAAGGGAAAAGACATTACCTGTACGATGTGCAACGGTTACTGTAGATGCTTACAGCATAACTTCGCTGTAATCATTGACGCTGTAACTTTTCACCAGCTGCGTCATCTCCTTCTCCGTCCTAGAAACAGAACATCTTTGGAATTCTTATTTGGTCGCAGTCTTCTGCATCTTATTAAATATTGCTTACGTCTCACGTCTTAACAGTAACCTTTTAAAATGGAATTAGATATAAGTAGTTAGTACTTTTTATGAGGATCATTTCAATGTCGACAGCTGAAGAACTTTGACTGTGGTACAAATTTTGAAAACACGAAATAAATCAGCTGATCCATAATATATGAAATAGTTTTTGCAGGGTTAATCCACGGTCGACACTGCGTCAAAAATGTTCATTAAATTACCTTATAATGCAGTAAGATGCAATATGCATCTCAGTATTTAATTAGTAGCAGATTTTTATTTAAATTTGTTGGACATTGTGTCAAATAGGATTAAATACTTATGATTATTTGGTCTTATGTATTACCTAGTCGCACTAACAAAGTCGTTAAACAATTACTAGTTACACATAAATTATTATTTATAGTATAACATAAAAAAGAGCTTGTTTTATCAAATTAAAAAACATCAAAATTACATTCATTTAAGAATTGCCCATAAGAATAGTAGGCAACATGAAAAATGTATCCTTTAAGCCTCATAGACCCAATTCACCTTAATGAGGTCCAAACTAATTACCGGCGTCCATTTGAGATACTACCACTCGCCGCCGCAGACACTTAAAGATAATTCTACGGAGCGCGTGCGACGTTGAGAAAGCGTCCAGGATATTGCAGACATGTATCAAAGGACTGGTAGCCTGGCTCGGCGCGCCGAGACTCTCGCCGCGGGGTCCTTTCCCAAGGCCATTTATAAATATCCCAGCTCTAACTACCTTTTAATCGCACGATTACTTAGTTAACACATTTCGCATTTCTCGTCTGCGAAAATGAACATTTGAGATTTATGTCAATTTGTATTTTGATTATCGCTTCGGGCGTCGTTTCTAAACTTCTGAGTTTGATTTGCAACGCCTTTCGTATCATTATTTTTTATGATTATTTGAGAAAGTTTATCGTTTATAAAATCATTATCATTGTATTATTTTGTTCCTGTCCATCAACTACTCTAAGCTGGACCTTCCCTTTGTAAATTTTGCATCAACTGTTACTTCAATGAGGTCTCGTTAGTAACGAGAGATAAACGTTAGTAACCTAATACATATTAGATTGTGATTTTTCTGCTTCTTCTTTACATTCATTTGTAGTTTAATATACTATAATAATGTTTTGTTTGTTCACAGCCGGACACGGTCCCACAGGCGAGCGTGGACATGACAACAGTCTTAGAAGTAAGCGAAGCGGACACCGTAACTGGCCACGCTCACAGTCTGGCCATCACTGCTCCTGAGCGGGTTACCTTCGTTAAGGGCACCTGTCGGGAGGAGACGAGGTGGTGGGCAGATGTGCTCAGTGTCTATCCTCGTAGTAAGGTAAGTCTGTGGAAATGCTTAAAAAATGAACTCGACATTTGTGATATCCAGCAAAGTTAGATTATCAACTTTGTAGCTAAAACTTGTTTCTTTTTTAAATCCATCAAAATTTTAATTAACGCCTTCCCTACCTAAATCCAACTCCATGATTCCACGTTAGTTAGTCTGGCACTATTTTAACTATGTTATTAGTATTTTCCATTGCATCTACTGTAGCGTTGTTGTGTGGTACCGTCTCTTTCTTCTCCTTAGCGTTATCTCGTTTCCTAATCTATTAGGATTGGCAATGTCTGCTACCTAAACCTAAGGATTTGGCGAAAATACTAACTTTTATATGGGACGACTACCGTCAGACCTCCGCAATCTAGAGGGAAAACCAGATCTTTCCTAAGTAAGCCCACAGGTCTGTCGGAATATAATTTGTTAGATATGCTGGTTTCCTCGCGATATTTTCCTTCGTCGCCGAGCAAGCGATAATTACAAATATAGATCAAAATCCGAAAATACGAATTTAGTGGTACATGCCAGGATTCGAAGCGGGGACCAGCTGGTCAATAGTCTGGTTTCTTATCTACTAGACTACCACTGCTCTACACACACACTGTTGTGTGGTGCCGCCTAACTTAATAATTCCTATAACAGGCGAACCTGGCACTTTAATTTCTATTTTTAATAGCTTTTTTTCCACTTTGGCATTTGCCCTGTATCCAATACAAGCAAATAAAATAAAGTTGACCCCATCGCCTAATGCGTTACAATCTGCCAGTTTCAGTAATCCTCATTAAAACAGACATTCCCGTTTGAAGTAAACGAAAATCACCGCTACCTTCTAGTACTTACGGTACAAGTAATTAATTTAGCTTATATAAAAATCTACAGTCGGTGACATTAGAAACTGTACTCTGTAACTACACCATCAGATTACATTTGATAGTTTCGACATCTGAAACCGATAGTATGTAAATTCGTAATCATCCTTATCAGCCTACTCTCAATTAAGTGAATGTGACTTCCACATTATGTCGGATTTTAAATGGAGATAATTTATCCAGAGAGAGATGTCAACTAATCACCGCTTCGCGGATGCATCTAGCTCGTTGGATGCACGCATCTAATTGCGACTACAACCCTGGTCAATTACAGATGCACCATATAGGCTAACAACCACACATCCGTCCTCATTATAGCCTCAAGGAAATGTCAGCCTGCAGTACCAAAACACAGTGTTTACTCGCATGCATCTGAATGTAGACAGATATAAAGCGGAGTGCACATTTGTCCATTTCGAATATGACATGATTGTCAGTCAGGTATTTTAGACGCAACAGGTTAACTTTAATATTTGGGATTTACATTTAATATACATATATATATATATATATATACGGTTAAAAATGATTATATATTAATAATATGTAATAAGTGTTAACATTGAAGCAGATCCAATCACATGTTGAGCATATAGATATAATAAAAAAATCTTGCTCTTTCAATTTTAAATTATCTTAATTTAGAGCAATTTACGCTTTCCTGGTCTCTAGACACGAAATTGTATTACGAAATTATAGGATGAAATAAACTGTAGTTGCTATAATTGTATTACGAGTATTATAGACCAATATGGAATCCAACAACTTATGCATAGTAAGCATATCAAATTCGTCAAATGTTTTATACATATTTATATATAAAACTTCTGTAGAACGATTTGGACACCTAATCTTACAAATATATAACATTGTTTTTAAAATCGATTGTAGTGTAACATACAAACAAAAAATAGACTCCTTTTTGTAGTCGGATAAACATATAATTGTCACCATTAACTATTATAAATATATTGCATTTAAGATTAGAGATGAGTTACAGAAAAACCACTTTACATTTCCACTAATTATACCGCAAAATATTCATATTTAATGAGATATATTTCGCGTTTGAATATGTGAACGGACCCTAATGAGTTTGTCGGCGAAAGCGGCGCGTGCGCAAATTGTCCACTATTTTCTGACGTTGCAATTTGATATAACTGCACTGAAGTACAGCTTCCTACCTCGGCACGGACGGAAAGAAAGATTTTAATTATATATTTTCATGGCTCACTCTGACTTTTACGATGTAGTCATTAAAGCTTGAAATAGTGTGTTTATTATGAACAGTTTAGGAAGTAATCATTCTTTCATTTCATTAATTATACTATTGATTGGCGAATTATTGGATACTGGTTGCAAATCGCCGGTTTGCCCGCTTTCGATATGCAAGTAAACAGATTCTGTGTCTAATTTGTAATGTATTCCAAGGTAGAATTTATTTATTTAAAATAATAGAATGTAGAGATTATAATACAAGAAATTTACTTTTAAGAGAGGTGGGGCGCGTTAAAAGCGGTATGACGCATCACGGCAGCCGGTCTGGGGAAGTACCTACTCCTCAATTAGTCTTAACAAGCTCTTTTAAACATATTAAAAAATATTTTTATTTCGGCTAATATCGATCCATAATTTGTGTCATACATTTAGAACGTCATAGTAATTACATAAATACAAAATACCAAATTTCTTCTTACAAATAACATGCTTCATACACATAATATCAATTAGAAATATAGGTAATCAGAAATAGTATTTTAACATAATTTTAAATCGTCACATACACACTAAAATACAAAATAATAGTACATACAATGTCAAAATCATTATCAAATTCCATATTAATTCCAGCGTTCTTTATATAGTCATTTATTGTATACTAGCTGCTGCCCGCGGCTGCGCCCGCGTGGTGTCAAATAACATAGCCTATGTGTTAATCCAGATCATAATCTATCTACGTGCCAAATTTCGATCAAATCCGTTCAGCCGTTTAAGCGTGATAGAGCAACAAACATCCGTACATACAAACTTTCGCATTTATAATATTAGTAGGATCCCTTTTATCATTAACGTCCTTTTGACAGAATTTTTAAATTTGTGTGTTGAAATATTTAGAATAAATTTCAGCGTAAAATCGTACACTAAGACCTAAATGCAAATTTTGCACTTTGTGCTGGGCGTCACAGTTTAATTTTTGTTTCTATTATTTCTATCATGGAAATCACATATTTTCTTAAAATCGAAAGAAATAAAAAAATATTTAATTTTCACATTTTTTGACATACAAGTTATCAATTTATTTTTCTATTCTGTATAAAAATACTTATTCGATTAGCCAAGATTTACGTAACAACCCTACTTCCTTTATAAAAAGTGGTCTAAATTGAGGCCTAGGCCAGGATATGTAATCTAACACTGAAATTTCATCACTGAACACATTCAGTAGTGTGCAGTGCACAACCCCAGACAGACACAAACATAGTAAAAACTATCGTTTTGGCTTCTTTATCTATATTTATATAAAATATTTTACTTACAATGTCGTCATGCTAATATTTTATTAGAAAAGAAATACTACTAAGGTGGCAAACAAGCATTCGGCCTGCCTGATTAAGATAAGCAGTTACTGTAGCCTACGGACAGTTACAACACCAAAGGTGTCACTCATGCGTTGCCGACCCTGTAAAAAGCTCTTCAAGTCGTTTTTTTTATTTTCTTACCGGGGAGTTCATTCCACAACTTAAGGGTTCTCGGTAGAAAACTTCTTTTTAACCGCACAGTACGCGACTATTGGGCTTCCAGTGTAAATAGATTCAATTATTATTGATTCTTAACTAAATTGATCCCAGATAAATGTCACAAATTTGTTCATTTCCAAGTAAAAATCACGTACACAGACTAACGCCGCGTATAATATTTTTGGAAAGTGTTTTTATACATATTATACTAGCGAGCAAATATAAAATGTTATTTTTTTATGCGGCCGAGAAAAATACCCGAAGATGAATAATGTGATTTGAGCATAAATTATCGCCTCAGAATCCTTCAAGCACTCGTAGCTTTTTATAGAAAAAAAAAACATAAAACGACTGCCTTTTAAATAGGTAAAAAGCATTGGTATGTCACCTCATGCATATTGATGATGCACCATACACATGCGTGCTGTACTCCATTCAAAAAAGAAGAAACAATGGATAAGCTTCGATCGGATATGGGTTAACGTAGGGTCCCGTAGGTACTTTTATTTTCAGTGACGCCAACAATTGTTAACTATTTTGTGCATAAATGGAGCTATGCTAAATGCTGACATGAATTTATTGTAATTTCTGATTGATGATTTGAAATTATACCTATATTGGATATAGGTTAAAAGAGAAAAAAAGAGAATTGAATAAGATAACATTATATTTAAAAAAGGTAAGACGTGTCTAAGTGATCGCAAAGGTCCAATGGCAAATATATATTTTTTTATCTTTTTTCTTTATCTTTTTATGAATGACAAAGAAGCGAGTGAGGTGTGTACGGACCGAGAGTTGTGGCGCTCGGTTCTCTCTGCCTACTTCGCAAGGAACGGGAATATGAATAGATAGAATTATTGTATGACTCTGTGAGACTTTTTCGACTTTGCAACGATCATTACTTAGGTAGGTAGTGTTAGTATGGTTACCACACAGATAAAGACGCGCTATTGTCTGTCTGCGCGCCTCCACTCCCTCTACTCTCTGAAATATCTCACTATATGTCGGCCCCGCACAATCGATTGTCAAATTGACATATCCTACACTGAAGTGAACAATTGAAGTGATTGAATTAAATGTTTTGAGACTTTTATTTCTACGATATACAATGTAAAAGAGACATAATACAAACTGTTATACTTTTACATTAAGCATATATATCTGTCTCAGCCTTGTAATATTTTACGCACGCTTTTCTAGCATTTACATAGATTAATTTATTATAACTCCATTCATTAAATTAATTACGCTATTAATTGACGACTTATTGAGATCTGGTTTGCAATCGTCGGTTTGACTGGTTTCGATATGGAATCATACACATTCTGTGTAATTCATAATCTTTTACGTATAGTTTTTTTTTATAGATAATATAATCTGATTTGTACAATACTTTAAGCATGCTTTTCTATTATTTACATAAAAAATAAAAGCTTTAGCGTTTTTATTACATATCTGCGGATCCCTAAAAAAGAGAAAAAACTGAAAAATCTGGTGTAACTGGGATTTGATGTTGATTTATTGTTGACTTAATGCGAGGCATAGTCGAAGTTAAGCATTCATTGACTGCGGGCATCACAGGATGCGTAGTCTAGTTTTTGTGAGGAGGCTAGGGTTGAAGACACAACTTTCATATAAATTTTAATTACAATTATATGATATGGTAAAAATCTCAAACTACGCATAGCATTATTGAATTCATTTTCTATACTTTATATTATATACAATATTGATATTGTAATGTATGACAAACAAATGACATACAATCGCGTTGAAGTTATCATAGTGTTCCCCTGTAATATTTCTTTTTCGACGAAAGCTTTGAATAGGAAATTGTAACTTTGAATAAATTATAATGTTACTTTGTTGTGACAACCCTGTTGCCATATCCACTTGAAACGGAATACAGCACAATGTGTGGACAATGCGCCCGCGGACCGTGACCACACTCGTTACAAGTCGCGGAACAAGTCCCGCACGCACTTGGATTACAATTTTCCTATTCGCATAGGATTGTCACCAGAAATATAATTCTTAAGTTCCATCTCGGGAAAATAATTGTAATTGTCCTAAAAAAAAATATACATTTTGTTAATATCGTTACATGTAAATCGTTCGGTAACATTTTTGAGAAGATGCCTATGTGTATGTAGGTCTGTGTGTCTGCAAATGTACGTGGGCACGTAAATTCGGTTTTCTCCCGAACCGATGAAGGAATTGATGCGATTTTTTTATAATGAGTGTAATTCCAATGTCAAAGTTTTCGGTAATATTTTATAATGTCGACTATAGTTTGGTAACCAGGCGATTGAATGTTATTATTAGTGCCTAAATAGACAATCGAAGAAGAAGATTAAACTAATCAGGCGCTCCTGTCCTGATTCAAGAACGTAATTCCAATACCGATTTTTCGAAATTGGTTTCCAGAATCAGCGTACTGATTAGATTCTGAAATAAGTTGCAAAAAAATATGAAATTTAATATATTTGCATATTTTAATATCTTACACGATAGCATTCGGCAAGTAGCAGAGACTAGTTATTTGTGTTTCTAAACGAGAGAATTTGCCTGCATTCCGCATTTGTCCTGTGGATGCATATGGTTAAAACGTTCTTATTAATTATATATATATTGGCGCTTGACTATATATTATATTTGATCGGAACTACCTATTCAATATACCAATATATATATATATTCAATATACCAATTTTGAGTGCCATAAAGGCAGTTTAAATTAGGTGTGTAATTAGTATAATGAGATTAGTTTCTGTGGCTAACGATTAGAAACACATTTTTTTTATTATTATTATTACAGCAGGCGATTCTGCTGGCCATGTTAGTTTTGAAATTACTCTTTTTGACGATCTAATTATTTGCAAAATGATAATTCCGTTATCTACGTTAGTTATATGTATTTTTCTGATCAAAGTATGAAGGAAATAAGCTATGGAGAAACCACGAGACCAATTTTACGTAATAACTCTATTCACCGCTACGGAACGGGGTAAAGTAGAACGCGCAACTCTTATTGGCTAGTTCACGGATCAACATCACGGCACTTACTGGTTAAAATATCCTTCTATTGGTCAGTAGGCTTGAATAACTGAGATATTTAGGCGCTAAAACACAACAATTTTGTGAGCGCGGTGGTGTCTTCATGCGGCGCAGTCAGAAGGTTTATTAATTTGTGGATCAAAGACTTTGTTTTTCTGAATGTCAACTTTGTACGTGTACATAGGTAACAAATTATATATATCCTCAATATTTCTCATTAAAAAGCCACATTATAAAATATATATTGTTTACAAGTTTTTAAATGTTTTATTTCATTTACTACGGGTAGACAACCCTGTGCGGGATGTTATTCTGTGATCGACACGTATTTTGTTCATCCCTGGCTTCTAAATTAAGGATGTGAGTTTCAAGGTGTTTTATTCACCATTATTTAAAATCCGGCTGTCTTCTGTCTGTCCTCGCTAACCTTCTAACGTCACACAAAGACATCTTGTATTCACTCTAAATTACTCGAGATGTACTTGGTCTTGAACTACATAGAGCAAGGAAATATCATTTTAGTACCAGAATATATACCGCACGTTCTTTACGAGTCAGCCAAAGAGGAAATAGGATAACTGTAGTTAAAAACAAACATATAACACGCTCTATTGCTGTAGGATGTAAAACATGATGAAAATAACCTAAGAAGAACCGATGAGATATTTTTGCATAGTAACATAACTCATCGCCAAGGGTCGGGAGGTAAAGTAGAATGCGCAATTCTTATTGGCTAGTTTGCAGATCAACATCGCGTCATTTATCGGCTTATTGGTTAAAATATCCTCCAATTGGGGTCGGCTTGAAACGCTGAAATATAGAGGCGCTATAATATTTGTTTTTTTTTAGTGTGGGATACCTTTATGCGCCGT
This sequence comes from Pyralis farinalis, assembly GCA_947507595.1. Taxonomy (NCBI): domain Eukaryota; kingdom Metazoa; phylum Arthropoda; class Insecta; order Lepidoptera; family Pyralidae; genus Pyralis; species Pyralis farinalis. The sequence continues at coordinate 4,578,325 of OX382268.1, read as the reverse complement.
CAAGTGGTTACGATTTAAAAGCATGTATATTCTGCAACAGACTATAGCATCTGACAAAAAAAGGCAGATAACAATAAATAATCTATCTAGGTAGGTATATCTTCACGCCATGTCCTTTGCGAGATAGGCAGAGAGACTGAGCGCCACATGACTCGCTCCTTACATATCTCGCTTCTTTAACATTTCTCGTTCTTCTCATGCACGCTCACCGGTTTCTAAGGGTCATATGATGCAACCTTCTGATGCAACATGGCTAATTTGGTTGTAATATTCCTCAGCTCCTACATCCATCCACTTTTGTGTTGTACTCGTATATCCATTGTTTCTACATGTCCGAACCAACGGATCATGCAGCTAATAAAAGCATGTTCAAGGGTGGATCAACTATTCTTTGCAAAAAACATGTCCCTCCATCAATTAAAAATATTTAACTATGTAAAAACAATTGTTCGCTGTAATTTTATATCCAAACAGTAATTTAGAATACTTAGAATTGATATTAAAGAGCGTTCAACTATATAATTTTAATTATGTTTTATTGCTTTTATGGTAACTTAGGTGACAAGATTCACTCCCCATACAAATTATTCCTGTCCCCACGTCTACTTCAATAGTTCCCTGATGCAATAATTTTAAAATTTTATATAAAAGTGTATTCATTTCTACTCATGTTATTTTCTACAACGGTTTCTAAACGCCCTTAAATGCTTCCCAGATTTTTAAGTATGATTTTGCTATTTAGAAAAAAATAAACAAATTGTGTCCCAATACTAATACCCAAACAGATGTCCGCTAAGTTACTCTTCTTAAAAGTTATAGATAAAAACATAGATGGCTCTAACAGTCTCAATTGTGGCAATTAATGCCTGAGGATGATGCAATGACATTCCGCCATTTTGTGTGTGTGATAGTGGAACTATTGTTTTTACATAGTTAAATATTTTTAATTGATGGAGGGACATGTTTTTTGCAAAGAATAGTTGATCCACCCTCAAATATTTTATTACAACATAGAGCATTCTTATTACACAAAAAGAATACCGAGAACTCCAATTAACCCGCTCCATTTCTCCGTATGTCATGAACTCTATACGCCCGAACTGTTCCCAGATCAACCTAATTTATCAACCGCCGGTACGTACTCGTTGAGTACATGTGGTCTCATCGAATGCTGTCTGTATGTAGGATCCTATTTCATCAATGAATATACATGCAATGTGTCAATTTAACAATAGAATTTCCCGAGGCAATAAGAATAATCTTTAATAACCACCACCTGTCAAAACTAACAGTCAGATATAATAGTTATGGCAGGTGTCCGTCCCTCTTCTGCAATAACCTAGTATCAATAATCCCTCCAGACCTCATTACAATAGACTAATAATTTCCTACACATTCGCAATAGTCCCAATACCTGCCGTGACCTGCTCATAGATATATGGTTCTATCGATATTTTTATGAGCGGGTCTCGGTGGGGTGTACAACATAACATGAATCTTCTCAAAAGGTCCACTACGCGTTGGATCCATATCCCCGCGCACGCCTATCAAATGATCTTTAATAATCTTTGTTTACCAGAACAATCACATACATTTTTTTAAACCTATGGCACCCGCACTAGGCGCAGCCTGTCACGCGGGGGCCTTATTTAGGATATCCAAATAACAAGAACAAAGGAACACAGCGAGCGGCACAGTAAACAAACAAAACTTATATAACGTTTATAACGAAATATAGAATTTAGGTGTGTACACAGATGAAATTTTTATGTAAAGAGATTGAAATAGAAATAAAATAATATTGCTTACATTATTATTCTTTATTTGTACGGTGTGTGTGCGTACAAATATGATAAATGTCTGTGTGAGTGTGCTGGATGGCTGGGATTTTCCCAGTTGGTTTTAAGAGAGGTAGGGCGTATCAAAGCAGCCCGTCTGTGGAAGTACCTCCACCTCACAAAAAACCGCAGCCAAATAACAACTCCCTGTTATTATGTTCCTGTGTGTGAGTGAGTGAGTAAGCTCCTAAAAAAAGGAGTTTTGGTGATCCAACAGCAGAGGTGGCATCGCGCGAGTGATACTTAATGTATTGCGAGCGTTCATAGGCTACGGTAACCGCTTTCCATCAGGTGGGCCGTATGCTTGCGTGCCCCCCGACGATGTATATAAAAAAAATAGGAAACACGATAACGCTAGGACAAAGAAAAAGACGCACAATAAATATTGAAAAGCCGAATCGATTTAAAATAAAACAAAAGGAACTAAGGAATGTTAGATAAAATGTAAGGGAAGAAATGGAAGGCGTAAGTATGAGAGTAAAGACAGCTGTCGTGAACAATAAGTATACTAGGCTAGACAGTTCCCAGTGGTGTTTAGTTACGATACGACTTCGCCTTACCTAAAAGGGTTCGACATAACCCGATTTCTCAACGACATGTAATTGCTTCTAAAACTCCCGACGAATTCGTCCGGGCACGTTCGGCCCACTTCGCTCAAACTGTGACCATAATTAGAACGGGTTACATACTGCGTGCCATAGTCTACAGAACTCAGTACGATCATTTTTATTAAAGTAATTAGCAAAACTCGCTAAGAGAAATTCATTAACTGTATATGACTAATCATTTACTACAAAGCATTATCTAATGGTATTTTAATAAAGCAGTCGAAAAGTGGACTTTTATACACATGCTCGAATGATGCATGATTTACTTTTTATTTCATATTGCATAAGTCATTTTAGTTTATAGTTTCTACCAATAGATGGCGTCATGCATTTTATATTTTGTACTCAAACACGCAGTAGAATATTGTTTCTCACATACATAACCTCTGTTATTTTAATATGTGATTCCTTGCGTCGCCCCAGGCCAGAGGCAGTCCTAGAGGGTGTTTTAGTCAGTAGAAATCACCTCCTATGTGATTCAGATCTTCGGATCGTTCCGAATAAATCGCTCCATGGAACAGTTGTGTTCTTTTAATACCCACATCTAAGTATACGAAGTGCACGGAGTGCACCCAGACCACCTAGGTTGATCAACATCAGTTGTTGAATTTCTGTTACTGTGGGAAGCAAGAAATATAAAATATATCTCACAGTCACAGTATATTTACTTTCAGCGCGTTACTACTATGTTTGCGTTAACGTTGATATTTTTTGTAAGAAATTTATTGTATACAGTTAGTTTTACAAAAAACTTAAAGTATACTTGACTTTAACCTATCGTATACTGTTAGTTTTACAAAAAACTTAACGTATACTTGATTTTAACTTATCGTATACTGTTAGTTTTACAAAAACTAAACAGTATACGATAAATTAACAAAACAAAAAAAAATGATTTTAATGAGATTAATGATAAAGATTACTTTCGCGTACATACTATCCAAAATAATTCATCCGTTTCACATTCATTTAGAGGCAATAAACAAACAGAGACAGTTCTAAACACTATTGACATATAATGTATGCTTAATCAATCTTTTTTATGCAAATATTGCTGTATTCTACATTTTTATTATATGTATTGATTATGTTTTTATGTTTTTGTAGATGGAATTTAATTAACAAGTAAAATATTTTTATCTTTCCGTCTGGTAAAACAGGTCTAAGATTAGTATCAATCACGTTTAAGATTAGTATCAATCATGTTTAAGATTAGTATCAATTGGTCGTACTGCTTAATTTGTCTTCTATGTCTATGACTCATAAAGATGTTGCCTAACTTTTCTTTTCTTAGAAATATTATGTAGGTCCCTTGACAAACTGAAATTTGATCCACTAAAACCTGTACTTTGCTTTAATCGCAATAGAGTGGAAACAGTCCTTGGTTTTCCTAATTGGAGTGAGTTATAGATGATGACCAAACATCATTTTTTAATTGGCGGGGTCTGTTACATAAGCCTAAGAATTCGACAAAGATCTCCATAACCCAGAAGGAATATCAGACCTTTCTTGGGTACGGGATTCCTCACGATGTGTTCCTTCACCACCGAGCAAGTCATAATTACAAATATGTACATAAATCCGAAAAGACGAATTTAGTGATACATGTCCTCGCCAGGATTCGAACCCGGAACAATAGGTCGGTTCTTTATTCACTGAGCTATTATTGCTTTTAATTATCAAATACTATATGTACTATGTATATAAACTCATCCCGAGTTTGTTTGTTTGAGCGTGCTAATCTCTGGAACTATCTATCTATAACTTCACAGACAGGGTAGGCAGTGAGAACCGAGCGCCATAAGACGCGGTCCTTACACACTTCAGTCGCTTCTTTAACATTCATAATTCTTTTCATGCACGCTCGCCGGTTTCTAGGACTCTTGACATCACCTTCTGATAAAACACGACCAATTTGGTCACAGTAGGTTAGTCTTGGTCTTCCTCGGCTCCTACATCCTTCTAATTTTGCATTGTATATCTGCTTCGTCATTCTTTCTTTACGTCATCATTACCAACGCGGTCAGCAAGCGTTACACCACAAATTTTGCGCAATGCTCTTATCTCGACCGCATTTATTCTACTTTCATGCTCTCGCTGACATCTCTTCCAGTCGGATTTGAAAAAATCTTTTTGCATTTAATACCTCAATTGTTGAGAAAGGTTATAGATTATGCAACATCACGTTACGACTCTTAGAAGCCGAGATAAAAGAAAGAAAGCTAGAAAAAACGATTGCCACGGGATAGGATATGCGAGAACGAAGTCTGAGGTTGCACAGTATATAGTAACATATCTAGGTCTAAACGTCGTGTTGCTCATTACATTCCACTGTGTATGTGATCGGAGGGCGTCTGTGTTATGTGCCTTACAAGTGTAAGACCAGTGTTTCTAATAAATACCTCTGAATTTCTAATAAATACCTTCTAACGCTAATCACCATGCCTAACTAATTGTCGGTGGGTCGCTGAGGTTGTCTCTCCACATTACGCTGTCAATACTTTCTTAACAATTACTGTATACTTAAGGCGTAAATACACTATTGCATTGGCTCGAAATATTTTTAACAACTAAAATGCTTTTTTGAGGTAGGTTTTTGTTAAGAGAGATAAGGTGCATCAAAGCGAAGGCTGAAGTATGTAGTCTGGGGTGCTTTCACCTAACTGAAATCCGCAGCCAAATAATTCCTTAGAGGGTTGTGGTCCAGCATATATTTTTTATTATAACAAGCATACGGCCCTATGAACTGATACTGATGATAATGCCTGTTACGAGTATAAATTATTTATCACTCGCGCGATGCCATCTCTGCTGCTAACAAAGCAACTTCTTAAGAACATCCTAGTGACCTCACTCACAAGTAAGAACACAGCAACCCTATAGGGAGTTGTTATTTGGCTGCGGTTTTCTGTGAGGTGGAGGTACTTCCCTAGACAGGCTGCTATGATGCGCTCTACCTCTCTTAAAGAGTGTGAGTAAGGTTACCAGTTAGCTTCTAAGGAGTTGCTGTGTTACAGAGGTGGCATCGCTCGAGTGAACTCTAATGTATTGCAGGCGTTCATAGGCTACTGTAAACACGTTAGATCAGATGGGGCTTATGCTTGTATGTCTAATAAAATCCTAACATTGTATAATAAATTCCACGTTTGAAAAAATAGTTTTTACTAAATATTCCAAATGGTTCCAATATTACTTCGGTAAGCGGATTTCGGTTTAAATTAATCGGATTGGGACCTTTGGAACACGACTAGTATGGAGCAGGCTTTATCTTAATTATATAGGAATCTTAAAGAGTATAGGGATTCATAGATTACGCGGTTTTCCCCTCCATAGTACAGTAGGCCAATTCTACTAAAAAACTGCAACTGCAGCGCGGCGTGTGTCAAAATGCGTACATTTTGACGTTTCGTTAAACGTCGCTGCTGTCAGATCGCCACAATGTACGCATTTTGACACACGCTGCGCTGCAGTGCAGTTGTAGTTTTTTTAGTAGAATCGGCCTACAGTGCAGTGCTAATACATTGTTTAAGGAGAAACACCACTCTCATTGCACATATAGATTTGACCGTAATGATTTTATCCTTTAGTGGAAGAGAGGTAGGGCACAGCAGCCTGTCTGTTTAAGTAGCTCTTTACCTTACAGGCACTGCTACCAACTTACAACTCACTTTCATAAATTTTATTCCGTTGTATAGAGATTGTTTATGTGACGCATAAATTGATAAGTTAAATCTGGTGTCACTTTTATTCCGGGCAAATGCACGGCTCCTGTGAAATAGATCTAGAGCGTAGAGAATCATAGAATTCATAGTCACAAAGTCCAAATGTCTTAGCGGGGTTCATACTATTATTAATGTAAAAGTGTATTTATTTGTCGGTTAGTCCTTTTTACAAATCAAAGCAGAGCAACGGATCGATGTGTTTTTTTTTTGTGGCAGGCTACTTTTACCTCGGCAAAATATCTTACTCCCAGAGGAAAACATGCTTTGTTTCCCTTTGACCACACGGGCGAAGCGTTAGCGAGGGAATCAAAAGAGCACTAGGTGAAAAATCTTTGTACTCGAGTGCAACACGTAACTTTTCATTTCACCTCAGCGAGGAAATGACTAACAATATGACCTGAAAGAAAATGGCGCACGCAAAGCAAATTAAAAAAGTACACCAAGGAGTTTCCGAGTCTGAGTTTATAACAAATTAAAAAAAGTTGTATGATAAATTCGGCACCATGGAGGTATAAGTAATTAGGTTTAATGATGTTTGGAATTCACAAACTTAGTACACACGATGTTGTAAATTCAATTTACTTTATCCTCTAGCGGATAAAAACTGCTTTGACACTCAGATATCGAAGAGCAAAAATACTCTTTCCGAGATGGGGGGATGAAAATATACATTATCAATGCTCTAAAATGGACGTTTCAATTGAATCGAAACCGTTTTGAAACGGTAGGTACCTTAAAAATCTGTCGGGTGCGATGAAATACGGAACCTCAGATTTGGCCGCTAAGAATTCTTTTTTATTTCTGAAATCAAGAAGATATTTTTCATACTTACTTACTTATACATAGGCTAGTATTGTAAAATAAATAAATAAATATTGTCGGACAAATTACACAGCGCCACCTAGCCCCAAAGTAAGCGAAGCTTGTGTTATGGGTACTAGACAACTGATAAACATACGTAAATACATTTTTTTTTTGTAAATACATACATATCATACATAGAAAATACCCAGACCAAGACAAACAGACATGTTCATGCACACAAATGTTTGTACTGTGTGGGAATCGAACCCACGAGCGTTGGTGTCAAAGTAGTGTAACAACGCGTTTCACCACTGCGCCACCGAGCTCGTCAAAATGTAATCTATTATGACACAAGAAACTAGTGTAATTTCTCTTACGTAAATTAGTTTTGTATGTGATACTGAATTTTAATTTAGAACCCGATTGCCGTTTCTACCATCAAATAATTTTTAACAAGATTTATTTAAAACGACAAATGGTAATTTTTATATTATCTACGATACGAGAACAAACATCATTTATTTAGTACCGAAATTTAATTGTTTAAGAGTTTTCAAGATAGCGTTGGGCTGCAAACACTGCCCTGGTGTACCTCTCCTTGTTCGATTTAGGTAGATGATTACCCGTGTGTCCATTCCAAATTAGAATTACTGAATTCTCTGTGTATTTTTCCAACTAATGCTTCTCCATTCATCATTACACAACCATTTCCAAGACTCGCTTTGATTATAAACATGACACTAAAATGGTGCCATCAAAGATGACATCAATATGCCGCCATCAAAGCTACTTAGTACAAACTTTGCTTCCTCGTCCCAAATTGTAATTTTAAACAAGCGGGCTGGAGGGTCTGGGTTATATCAAAATGGCGTTCTTAGAAAGTAGGACGCTCTAAATAAATGTTTAATTAAAACGACGTGTATTTTTTATACTAAATCTGATGCCAATTTAACATACGGAACGTCAAATGTGAAAATTGTATCATAAGCTAAGAACACTGTCAACTATAAAGATAAAAAATCGGCCAAGTGCGAGTCGGACTCGCGCACGATGGGTTCCGTACCATTATCTACAAAAGCGGCAAAAAAAAAACCACGTTTGTTGTATGGGAGCCCCCGTAAATATTTATTATATTCTATTTTTTAGTATTTGTTATTATAGCGGCAACAGAAATACATCATCTGTGAAAATTTCAACTATCTAACTATCACGGTTCATGAGATACAGCCTGGTGACAGACGGACGGACGGACGGACGGACAGCGGAGCCTCAGTAATAGGGTTCCGTTTTACACTTTGGGTACGGAACCCTAAAAAGAAATATTATCCTTTGGGACCGCGCATGTACATGTAACATTTTTTTAAAATCTTATTGTATAATATTCTTTTCTCATATACCTATACAGTTTCTCTTCATTTCTCATAATTGAATGAACGAGTACAGATGTTATAAATAAATAAAAAATATGGCATATAATTTGTAGTATATACATGAGAGTTTTGTAAATGTCCACGGGAACAGGTGACTTCAAATCGGCCAATCTCAAAAACCTTAACGAGCAAAACCTAACAATCTAATTACACAATAAAAATACATATAGGTATATCCTCTACGTCTGTCAACTTGTGTATCATGTTTTAGAACCGGTAGTTAGAGCTGATTTTTTGCGCTACCGAGGGCATCGGACATCACATTCTTGGACCGATGATGGCCACCATATGTGGACTGGAGGAAATGGTCTTGAACACTGCAGCAGTACGATTTCATTATTGATTGGAGCGAGGTTCCACCTTATTTGGGTGTTCGTAATAACTAATGTTATCACAGAGTAGCTTTACGTCCTTACTAACAGGGATGCTTCAAGACAACTATACATTTAGAGTACAATTTTTTTTTATACTACGTCGGGAGGCATACAAGCATACGGCTCACCTGATGTGAAACGGGTACCGTAGCCTATTAACGCTTGCGATATATTAATTATCACTCGCGCGATGCCTCCTCTGCTGCTTACACAGCAACTCCTTGGGAGCTTACTGGTGGCTTCACTTACACGCGGGAATACAACAACCCTCTAGGGAGTTGTTATTTGGCTGCGGTATTCTATGAGGTGGACGAACTTCCCCAGACGCGCTGCTTTGATGCGCCCTACCTCTCTTAAAACATCCAGAATGTGTAAATAAATGTCTCCGTGTACTCTATCCAACCTTACCTTAACTATGACCAGCTCGATGGCGGAGTGATTAGCAATGTCTACTTTTACACGAAGACTAGTGGGTTCGATTTCCACACATGACAAACATTTGTGTGCATGAACGTGCCTGTGTGTTTCTGACAGTGAATGAGGTTATCAGTAAACTTCTAAGGAGTTGCTGTGTTAGTATTGTTCACAGGCTACGGCAACCGTTTCCCATCAGGTGAGCCATATATTCGTGAGTCTCCCGACGTAAAAATACGCACTGCCTTCATCATACCCTTACCCTGATAATCGTATCTTCACGGATGTACTGCCAACGAGTCGTGTGTAAAAATGAAACGCGGCCTGTTCACTCTTACATATGCCGACCAAATCAATTAGCCACAGTAATGCATGTATATGGGCCGCGATCATGATGTACGTATGCAAGGTGACCGACCCCGGATCGCCGGCGTCGAACCCGCACTCGCCGGTACCAATATACCTCTACGACACTGACACCGCGCTATCTTACTGTGGATATGCTCGTGGTATTTTTTCATATCTCAATAAAACAACTTCTTCGTACAGAGTTGCAGAGGAGGTAAGTATATTTATACAATATCGGGAGGCATACAATTATACGGCCCACCTGATGTAAAGTGACCTTAAACTATGAACACTAGCAAAACAGTATCACTAGTGCGTTGCTACCTCTATTGCTAACGCAGCAATTCTTTAGAAGCTTACTTTTGACCTTACTCATTCGCACGAACACACCTACCCTTCTTGGAGTTATTTGGCGGTTTTATATATTTATAAATATATAATTTTTTATAATGTCGGGAGGCATACAAGCGTACGGTCCACTTGATGTAAAGTGGTAACCGTAGCCTATGGACGATGGTAATACACTATGTATCACTCAAACGATGCTACTTCTGCTGCTAACACAGCAACTCCTTAGGAGCCTTTGCCCTGTGCGGGAATCAAACCCATGAGCGTTGGTGTCAAAGTCGCGCGCGTTATTAACCGTGGCGCCACTGAGGTCATCAAAATACAGAGATCCTATGACGTCATTATACTCAATTATCATATGACTTACTTATAATCAAGTATAGTACCTCCATAAGCACCTCCAACTCAAAACTGCAGCCAAATAACATCGTCCTGGAGGTTGATGCGTTTTCTACATCAAATGCGCGTATTTCCAATCTATCTATACATCTATACAGATAAATAAAATTGGAATGTCTGTTTGTAGTATTAAAATAACCGCTTTTTACTAAATGCATATACACGGTACATATACCAAAATGAATATTTTTGCAATTTTTGTCTGTCTGTCTGTTTGTTCCGGCTAATCTCTGAAACGGCTGTACCTATTTTGACGCGGCTTTCACTGGTAGGTAGACGACTGTTCAGAGCACAATATAGGGTACTTTTTATCCCGTAAATATTTAGGGTTCCTGCGTAAAATATGAAAAACTGTTAAAATTAGGGGGAAATATCTTCCCCTTCGGGGGTGCGATTCACAAAATAGAAGAATTTCATTAAAATTAGCATAGGTATTTCTATACGCGAAATACAGAATTAATAAGTTATACTCGTAGTAAACTCTGCGAACTGAACAATAACTTTTTTGTTAAATTCCACGCGGACGAAGTCGCGGGCACAGCTAGTGTTATATAAAATTAGTCATAGCTTTTGGTTGGCAAAAACAATTTTATTTTTTTGTGAGGTCCTGAATAACGGTAATTTAGTAGTGCGCTCATACACCATTTAAAATATAGGTGTAATTTATATAAGACAAGAATTCCTAGTCCATAATAAATCTAAGTACAGTCCACATTACATCATCGTGGAATGATGACTCGACAGCGGCTTCTCGGCAAGTCATCAAGACATCGCTTACAATGAGGGCGTGCTGTAACCGAGGGGCGCTTATTGACGGCGCCCTCCCCTGTCGCGGACCGCGACTCTACCTGCACAATGTCTGTCAATTCTCTTGTGTAGCCTCCTTCACAACTTCCTAAGCTAAAAGATAAACCTGTGACCATTTTTTATGCAATAGCAGCATGCAGCCCACTTGATGTAAAGCAGTTACCGTAGCCTATGGACGCTTGCAATACATTAAGTTAATAGATTCAGGCGTTGTTTTGCGAAAGTCAAATTTACATGCAATTTGATCTAACCTGCTTTGTGTGCTTGGCGGAAGCTTGCAGGAAGTTAGATCAAATTGCAAATACATTATGTATCACTCTGTGGCAAAACTTTGGAAATATAAGTAAGTGAGAAGCTAAATGTTTCACTACAAAACTTACTCATCTCACTACTGCATACTCAACTGCGGATTGATGGAAACCAAGTGCTTCTAAGCCGGTCGAAAGCCACTGACTAAGCTTAATGACTGTCATCTAACAACAGCCGAAACCGTCGACATGACCTAAGAAGAATAGAAAAGGTCAAGATACATAAACTCATCCATAGACATGCTGCGGTTGACAGTGCTTAACCTGTCGACGAGAGTGCCACGCGCAACGACGCTGTCGAGCTTTTTGTTAAGTATTATGAAGTAATATAATTGATTGGAAATAGTATTGTGTACATTGGTGTTTGCTGAACTTTAAGAAGAGACATGCTCCGTTGGTTCGGACATGTAAAAATGATGAAGCAAAGGATTACGAAACGGATATATTTCGCGAAAGTAGAAGGATGTAGGAGCCGAGGAAGGTCAAGATTGACCTACCATGACTAAATCGGTCGTGTTTTATCAGAAGGTAATGTCAGGAGCCCTAAAAACCGGAGAGCGTGCATGCGACCAGCTATTAATGTTAAAGAAGCGAGTGAGAAAAAAATGTTAAGGGTCATGTGGCGTTCGATTCTCCCCGCCCACTTCACAAGGGATTGCGCGTGAAGATATAGTACTGTAAAGTAACATTTACTGACACGCGTGTTTACCGTTGGCAGCAATCTTTTTTCCTGTGGAGTAAGTACGAGTGAGTATCATAAACACAGTTTTTAATTTCTTTATTCGAAGGACCCGAATAAGGTTGAGTTTTGAGTCTCATTAATAAAAACATTAAAACGTCAAGTTTTGCGAGAACTAAAAATAAAACTCAAATAAAGTTTATGTTATGAAAGTTTACTGAAACGGGTTTTTGCTTTTTAGTGGGTCTCTTTACCTTCTTTTAGGTTGTGTTTACGGTTCTTGTTTTACAATGTATACAGGACATAAACCAGCGTAACACACGTGTCTCTTGACATAAATCAAAGACACAAAAGTATCACTTCACCTGATTTACTTACTGTTTGTTTGTATATTGCCATAAACCACTTGGCTGTGCACAAATATCTCAGCGATTTGCCCAATAGACGTGCCTTGATGTTGATCTGGGAACTAGGCAATCAGAGCCGCGCATTTTACTTACCGGTGTATTGAGTTACTACATAATATCGATCTCATCGGCTCCATAGGTTCATTCCTTCCATATTGCAGTTTATTGCAGTTTTACCTTTCAGTTAAACATACAAGTAATAGTGGTAGAGCGCATCAAAGCAGCCCGTCTGGGGAAGTGCCTCCACCTCACAGAAAATCGCTGGAGGGTTGTTGTGTTCCTGCGTGTGAGTGAGCGTTGTGACAGCAGCAGAGGTGGCAGCGCGCGAGTGATACTTAATGTATTGCGATCGTTCATAGGCTACGGTAACCGCTTTCCATCAGGTGTAATAAGTCCTATAAGTGTGGTTGGCATAATGATTTTAATTCTTTTTTGAAGGACTATAAATACGTCAGAACATAGACCTGAATTTTCAGGCATTGTCATAAATTTAAGTCAGACGATTATGATGTTGACCTAACCTGAGAAAGGTCTGATGTCTTTTGAAATATAATTCCTTGGGCGTGCGGGTTTGCTCACAATGTATTCCTTCACCGTCAAGCAAGTGATAATTACAAATACGTAAGAGTACATGTACATGAAACCGAAAACATAAATTTTGCGGTAAATGCCAAAACTCGAACCGAGGACCATGTGGTCAATAGGCCGCGTCTTTATCCACGGGGTTATCTCTGCATTTAAGTAATATATATATATATATATACATATATATATACTCGTATACTCTCTATTGCTAACAAAGCAACTCTTTAGGAGCTTAATTTTGACCTTCCTCATTCGTACGAACACAACTAACCCTTCAAAGGAGTTATTTGGCAGTTTTCTGTGAGGTGCAGGTACTGTCCCAGGGAGGTTATATATTTTTTGATAACGTCGGAATGCATACAAGCGTACAGTCCACCTGATGTAAAGTGGTAACCGTAGCCTATGGACGCTGGTAATACACTATGTATCACTCAAACGATGCCACCTCTGCTGCTAACACAACAACTCCTTAGGAGCTTACTACTAGTACCGTATCTTCTGTGTATAAACAAACTTGTTGTAAACACATGTTATTAAATATTACATAATTTTAAATAAACTCAAATCACAGTACTATAACTCCACGTGGACGTTATCTATATAAAATCGGAGCAATATATCAGTTCACCGACCGGCGCTGTCAGACGTATCGACACGATACGACCACAGTACACAAACCGACCAGCACTTAAACTTCATACAAGTGGCTAATTTGACTGTAGAGACATTCGTTCCACTCTTTTGCGATGATTATAAATGAATGCGTTCGAAATACTTCAGATTTATTTTATGATCATCAGTAGACACGTGCATTGGACAAGCATAATGCTATTTTTAGTACTATATATCTATCTATATCTTGCAAGCAGACATAACCCTACTCTTTTTACTATTGACACCCATATAGAAGAAACGGCTCATGTTATTTAGGGGTTATATTATTTTATAATGGCTATTTCATAACAGTAACAATCTTTTGATACAATTATATCGCTTAGAACATTGGTTATATCAAAGACGGCGCTTACTGTTAACGTCTATTTTCAATATATAATTCTTCTGTCACCAAACTCCTTCTAGACGGGCCGGGACGTCTGTCGCGTCCGCTAGTTATAGTAAAAATGTACTTTACGTTTGAAGTAAAAACTTCTTAACTTCACAAACTAGTAAACACTATTTTTGGATTATTAAGAAATATTTATTTAAGGAGTATTTTATATTTGAGATCATTTTTATAAACGTATTAATATAGTAGTAAAATTCTCATTACTATGTTGTTTTACATGAAAAGAATGATTATTATCTATATAATACAAATAAATTTATAAATACATATCAATTTTATAAAATTTCATAACAACAATGCAATTTTTCAGTGCTTTTCACCATCCCAAAAGTTGCCAACGTGCTTAAAGGAGTTTTAATTTCAAAAATCCCTACAACCGGGGAAAAGGCAACGTTTCAATTTCAAATAAGCGTAGTTGAGTTACTGTACTCGTCAGTATATTAAATAATGAGACACGCTCAATTGGCCAGCCGCTAACGGGACGTGCGTCCGATGGCGGCGCCTGCGCACCATTTTTGTTGTTCTCTGTTCCGACCAATTAGTTGTTGGTGCACACCTGAAATGGCGTTTACTCGTAATTCGCTTCGGTGACACATAAACATTAACTTTTTATTGTCTCCGGTTAAAAGCGCAGATTTAATTAGAATACTTTAAGTGAAAAGTGAATGTTTATCATTGTAATTAACTATTAACGGGTTCGTGTCGTGTACTAATTTAGTTATAAATATCCATTAATGCGGTATCTGAATATTTTTGATGCCGCGAATAATTGCAAAAAGAAATTGGGTAATATACATATCTTGAATTTAGAAGGAAGGTCGTTGTCCTATTGAGCCCATCCTAGAGAGCCCAGTGGCGGAGTAGTTAGCAATGATCCTTTAACACCAAGCCCCGTGGATTCGAAAAATACACAAGACAAGCATTTGTGTGCATGAATATGACTTGTTTGTCTTTGTCTGGGAAATTGGCTACGATAACCTTTTTACATCTGGTGGGCCGTATGCTTGTCTCCCTCACGCTGTTTTAAAACACCGGCCAAGTGCGAGTTAGACTCGCGCACTAAGGGTTCCGTACCATTATCTATAAAAACGGCAAAAAAATCACGTTTGTTGTATGGGAGCCCCTCTTAAATATTTGTTTTATTTTAATTTAATTATTTAGTGTTAAAGTGAATATATAAATAAATATTCTGTAAATACTTCAAGCATCTACTTGTTGCCGTTATCAATATCGAGCAAAAAAATCACCTTTGTTGTATGGGAGCCCCCTTAAATATTTATTTATTCTGTTTTTTAGTATTTATTGTTATAGCGGCAACAGAAATACAAAATCTGTGAAAATTTCAACCTGGTGACAGACGGCCGGGCGGACGGACAGCGGAGTCTCAGTAATAGGGTCCGTTTTACCCTTTGGGTACGGTACCCTAAAAATGGTAAAAATAGGGGTTGTTAAGGGTGGCATAGCAGTGGCTATTACGGCTTTTGAATACGAAACTTCATTGGCTGTTCGTATATTGTTCCTCGTGAATCTCGTGATAACAGATTATATAAATATCTACTTACTTACCGCCCTATTGACCAACCGGTCCCCGGTTCGAAACCTGAAATGTACCACTAATTTCGTGTTTTCGAATTTATGTACACATTCATAATGATCACTTGCTCGGCGGTGAAGGAAAACATCGTGATGAAACCCTCCCGTGCAAGAAATTATATTTCGGAAGACGTGCGTCTTAACTTAAGAAAGTCTTAACGTAATACGAGAAATCGGAATAGACTAGTATATGGTAATAACCCTAAAATAAAAAAATATATAGACAGTTGTTTGTGTATATGTGTAAAAATAATTAATAAAATACCCGAGAATATAGAATTGTTAAACCTTTATATCTATCTCGATTAATGTTTGCATGCTATTTTCTTTGTACTAGCAAAACATGTATGGTCCAATTGATTTTTTTTTCTCTGTAACATCATTTTATACATGTTTTTAAGCAAATAAAAATTTATGATTATGAAAGGCCTGATTTCGCTTTGGGTTGAGGAGTATCTTCGCCAAATCTTTAGACTTAGGTAGCGGACCCCACCAATCCTAATGGATTAGGAAACTGGATAACGCTAAGAATAAGATAAATATCTACTTTCTTGACGAAACATGACCGGACACCAACCTGTCTTCCACAATCGACCAGTATACCATTATTGGCTGGTGCTATTGCTTTAGCGATACCGTCAGTTATTAGCCGAAGCTATGTGCTTTCGAACAATTAAACGATGGAGGTTTCTAACCAGGTTTCACATTGACTGGTCCTGTGGGCGAACACTCATTGTGGTCTTGAAGACTGACTGACTCCCGACACTCACTTAATAGATAAACCTTTTATTTGGTGGACTGTATATTATTTGCCTTATTTCGTGTGTCAATTATTTTAATAAATACAATAATTAACAAATAAAATATACTAATGTATACCAAGTGCGTAACATGTTTTCGAATGGTGCCATTTTATTATATTTATTTACTATTTTAGTACTGCAACTGATATATTTACATTTGCGTGGCAGATGTGCCGTTCAAGGGAACTTTCGAAAAAATCTACGCATTGAATGATCCCGGTAACTTAGGAAATATTCACAAAACGGCACATTTGTGATCAGAGTTCAGGAGTAGATAATTACAATGAATTAAATGCCAGAACATTCTAAACACAGCCTCGGTGCTATTATGTTCCTTAAAACTTCAGTTAATTAAATTGAATTATTTATGACGTGAAACATCTATTGGCGCGCCTTGGCAGTAAAATCGAACCGTTTGCCGTGACGGCAAATGGCATGACGATCTTATGCCGTCATGCCCCTCTACGCGCCCCTCTCGACTTCCTTGCACGTGTGTGTGCGTCCGCATGCTAGACACTCCGTTGCTGGTCTGCATAAGCTGTTACTATATATTTTTGATTTATTAAAAATTTTAATATTCACTAAGATGTTTCGCACCTACCGGGCGTCCCGTGACGGCTACAGTTTTTTATTTATTTATATGTTTTCCTTATAGTCTATATAATAGTTTTATAACATACGGAACAGAGACAGACTTAAATATAGATGTATATATGCCACCACTGGAGGTACTGAGAGAAGCTAAAGCAATATACTATTTCACATACTGAGGCA
The DNA here is from genome assembly GCA_947507595.1 of Pyralis farinalis. Taxonomy (NCBI): domain Eukaryota; kingdom Metazoa; phylum Arthropoda; class Insecta; order Lepidoptera; family Pyralidae; genus Pyralis; species Pyralis farinalis. The sequence goes on along the minus strand of OX382268.1, from coordinate 4,561,018 downwards.
GACGGTCTAATGACCAGCCATGCAATTCTCTAAGCGACTCGTAATGGCTGTGTGCGTCGCTGTGATCACAGATGTCACAGCTTTGACATCGTCTACTGCGATCACGGCTAAATTATTTGGTATTCTATAAGGCTGTGAGCGTACGCGAGGCTGTTTGCCTTGTAGAATTCCAATTCCAAACGCAGCCTTGCGGCGCTAGTGTCGCACAACCATGAAAAGCGACACCAAAGAATTGCAATTTTGTGTTCAAGGCTGTAACAGCCGATGTTTCCGAGGATGTAAGAATGTTTGCTCTTACAGAATTGCATGGCTGGCAATAGTGTATTCCACATATAAAATTATTATAGGTCTTACTACTCGACGAATAATTACCGCAAAGATCTGAAAGACGCCCGATTTCTAAATAGAATTGAACACACAATTACAAACAATTTCCTACATGCAGTTTCTCCATGTGCAAATTGTTTGCATCACAGCCCCGGCACTATCACGACGCCGATGAAGATGTATTTGGCGGGAGAGAGTCTAATTGGCCGCGACGAGATGCACTCGCACCTCGCTGCATCCGCATTATGCAGCTCAGAATAGACACGTATTAATGGCCGCACGTTTCGATCTGTATTTGTCTAAAAAGGCCGCGAACTTTCTAGCGACATGCGAACTTGGCGTATTCGGGAAGAAGAAGAGGATTTTCATTGTAAGGAAATCGATTTTGGTACATTGAGGCGCGCGTTAATTTTATATTTGGTTTGTTTAGTAATGAACAATTAAGATTACAGACTAACTAAACCCGCTATGGTAAACCCGCCCTAAGAAATTGTAGGGGTGATAGCGAACCTTCAAACCAATAAACCACTTGACTGCGCTTGAAGGCACCTAGACGCCTAGATATCTCGATTTGAGCCTACTGACCAATGGGAGTATGTTTTAACCAATAGGCCGATAAGTGTCTCGGTGTTGATCCGTGGTCTAGAACTGCGCGTTCTACTTTACCCGTAGCGGTGAGTTGAGTTATTGCATAAAATCGGTCTCATTGGTTCTCCATAGGTTATTTCCTTCATGATCTCAATCGTCCGCTGCGTAATTTAAAAGAACTGACCATACAAACAGAAAAAAAAAAACAGTGACTGTATTCTAGGAGTGTATATATGTCCTTCTGAGTGCTTTAAATTTTTCAATCTATTGACGGGAGATCCAGTGAAGATCGTAGGAAGCCGATGGATGATAGTGACACATGTGGTAGCCTAAGAGGCCTATGTTCAACAATGGACGACCTTGGCCTGAAATGATGATGACGAGGTACACAAATTATTATTCTTCATACATTCCGTCTACAACACAACGCGTGTGAGATTGAAATATTTGATAGCATTTTGCTAATTATTATAGTTATTTTTTAACATTTACACTGACTCGTCCGTAATAATATCCATTACGACCACGATTGAGATATTGGCGAAGGATTATGAATTAATCGTGCGTTCAAAATCCAATAAATATCATTTGTTGTTCGCAGGGTCGGCACAAACGGAACGCCACGTTTCCCGGAGGTCAAACAGCCAGCTTATTGCAATCATCTACAACTAGAAGTGAGTATTTTATAATTGTATTAGTCGTTATTATACACGTGTGTGAATAAAACACATATGCACATACTTAGCATTGCTATAGGTGAAACTGTTTAAAACTAAACGTAGTACTAGGGGCACAAAAAGTTTTGCGCTTCTAGCTAATCGGAACTATTTGAATTTCGAATGTTATATTTTTTGAAACGTTGCGACCTTCTTAGTAATAAAAAAAAACAATTGGCGGGAAATCATTTGTCAATTGTTTTTTATCACACATCAAAGTTCTACGTACGCAACGAAAATGGAATTGAGTCGAAAAGATTTTAGAGCGATGTTTTTTTATGATTTTAAAATTCTCTCTCCGCAAGACTGTGCTGCTCGTCTTCAAAATGCTTTTGGGAGAGAAGCACCTTCTTTGAGCACCGTGAGGCGATGGTTCGCTGAATTTGAGAGAGGTCGAGTTTCTTTATATGACGAATTTCGTGAAGGGCGGCCTTCAACTGCCGTCAACGTAAATAATGTGGCTACTGTTAAGCGGCTAATTGAAGAAAACCCGCGGATTACCTATGAGACAATTCGAGAACTATTGAGGATTGGTATGAGCCAAATTCAGAAAATTTTACACGAAGAATTGAAAGTTCGGAAACTTTGTTGTCGTTGGATCCCTCATGAACTGACAGCGGAGCAGAAGCGGGCTCGCGTGGAATGGTGCTCACAGATGCTACTGAAGTACGACCACGGACATTCTAATGCTGTTTATGACATTGTCACAGGAGACGAAACGAGGATTTATTGTTTTGAACCCGAAAAAAAACAGCAATCTTGTGAATGGGTGTTTGAAAATGAGAACAGGCCAACAAAAGTGAGGCAGGCGAGAAACGTTGGTAAAAAAATGATCGCGTTTTTTTTCTCAGCTACGGGTCCCATCTGCACAATTCCACTTGAAGATCAAAAGAGTGTTAATGCCGAGTGGTATTCTACCATTTGTTTACCCAGGGTGTTAGAAAAAGTTCGCGAAAGACGATCAAAAAGCCGCGTTCTCCTACATCATGACAACGCTTCTTCACACACGGCCAACAAAACAAAGTCATTTTTAACTTCCGAAAAAGTACAACTCGTTACCCATCCTGCGCATAGCCCCGACCTAGCACCCTGTGATTTCTGTATTTTCCCCAAAATCAAAGTTTTGATGAGAGGTTTCACTTTTACCAACTTCGAAGAGGCAGTGATAGCGTTCAATCAGCTCGTAGAAAACATGCCTTCAGATCTGTGGTCCTCCTGTTTTAAGAAATGGTTCGATCGCATGAAAATATGTTTAAAATGTAAAGGAGAGTATTTTGAAAAGCAATAAACATAATATTTTGGTTATAACATGTTGTTGTTTTAAGTTACGCAAAACTTATAGTGTACACAGATTCACCCATAGCAAAATTTCCTGAGCTAAAGTTTCTATACAGGTTCACCCATAGCAAAACTTCCGGAGCTAACGTTTCTATACAGATTCACCCATAACAAAACTTCCTGAGCTAACGTTTCTATACAGATTCACCCATAACAAAACTTCCTGAGCTAACGTTTCTATACAGATTCACCCATAACAAAACTTCCTGAGCTAACGTTTCTATACAGATTCACCCATAACAAAACTTCCTGAGCTAACGTTTCTATACAGATTCACCCATAACAAAACTTCCTGAGCTAACGTTTCTATACAGATTCACCCATAGCAAAACTTCCTGAGCTAACGTTTCTATACAGGTTCACCCATAGCAAAACTTCCTGAGCTAGCGTTTCTATACAGATTCACCCATAACAAAACTTCCTGAGCTAACGTTTCTATACAGGTTCACCCATAACAAAACTTCCTGAGCTAACGTTTCTATACAGATTCACCCATAGCAAAACTTCCTGAGCTAACGTTTCTATACAGGTTCACCCATAGCAAAACTTCCTGAGCTAACGTTTCTATACAGATTCACCCATAACAAAACTTCCTGAGCTAACGTTTCTATACAGATTCACCCATAACAAAACTTCCTGAGCTAACGTTTCTATACAGATTCACCCATAACAAAACTTCCTGAGCTAACGTTTCTATACAGATTCACCCATAACAAAACTTCCTGAGCTAACGTTTCTATACAGGTTCACCCATAACAAAACTTCCTGAGCTAACGTTTCTATACAGATTCACCCATAACAAAACTTCCTGAGCTAACGTTTCTATACAGATTCACCCATAACAAAACTTCCTGAGCTAACGTTTCTATACAGATTCACCCATAACAAAACTTCCTGAGCTAACGTTTCTATACAGATTCACCCATAACAAAACTTCCTGAGCTAACGTTTCTATACAGGTTCACCCATAACAAAACTTCCTGAGCTAACGTTTCTATACAGATTCACCCATAACAAAACTTCCTGAGCTAACGTTTCTATACAGGTTCACCCATAACAAAACTTCCTGAGCTAACGTTTCTATACAGGTTCACCCATAACAAAACTTCCTGAGCTAACGTTTCTATACAGATTCACCCATAGCAAAACTTCCTGAGCTAAAGTTTCTATACAGGTTCACCCATAGCAAAACTTCCTGAACTAACGTTTCTAAACAGTTTCACCCATAGCAAAACTTCCAAAGCTAGCGTTTCTATATAGGTTCGCCAATAGCAAAAGTTCCTAATTTACCGTTCCCTTGTTATTCAGTAACATAGTAATGCTTTTTTTAATAGTGTGGCGAGAAATACATATACAAAACAAATAAGAATATTGCTTGCCTGTCATTATCACCGTTATATATATACGTAGCCCCGCCTGGTGCGAAGTGGATACACGCTTGCATCGCATGGAGTACAAGAATAGTAAAATAGCAGTAGAATAGTGTCATCAGCGCGTTACCTCCGCTTTGAGGCATTTACTTTCTAGAAACACCAACCCCCACCAGGGAATTTGTGTGTTGGTCCAGGCTGCTTCTTGTTCAATATAACTGTGCCTGACTCTCATTTACCCGATCCATCTTTGCTAATTGGCGAGGTGCACCGGTTGCAGGCGAGGTTGGCTTTGATATCACTTACATACGGTTACTTGGAGAATTACTAACGTACGTAATAGAAACGATAAACAAGTTCTTCTGTTGCTCAAATCTTTCTTTTTAGCTGCAACACTGTGCCTTCCAGAGTATTCAGCGGACGCGTCGACCCTCCGGGATGTGGCGGATGGCTGTGGGTCCACCAGGCCGAGGTACTGCGCTGGTGGCACCACAACGTGGCCGGGTCCAAGGGTACAGCCGCCGCAGCCAGAAATCCCAAGTCTGGCTGCCCCTACACCTATAGACACCAAAGGTAAGGCTGCATGTAAAAGAATTATATATACAGGTGACGATAATTATATATTTAGCTATCGATCTGTATATATCTTTACGCCAAGTCCCTTGTGGGGTAGGCATAAGGTACCGAACGCCACATGACTCGGTCCTTACATGTCTGTCCCGTTTCTTTAACATTCATAGCTCTTCTCATGCATCCTCACCGGTTCCTTGGGCTCCTGAACTCACCTTCTAATAAAACACGGCCAATCTGGTCATGATAGGTGGATCTTGGGCGCCCTCAGCTACTACATTTTCCACATTTTTTTTATACAACTAGATTGGCAAACATTTGACATTTGACGGGAAAAAAGCTGATGTTACAAGGAGTAAGGAGTACTTAGCTATTTTTATTTATTGAACCCACGAAGCCTTGGTGTCAAAGTAGCATTACTAACCGCGCCGACACCGAGCTAATCGTATATATGAATAGATGTACATATAAGTACAGCGGTAGCCTTGTCACACAATTCACATTTCATGAAACATTACGAAACATTTCTTTAACCTTTTACGTGACAAATCCAATTCATTCAACTTAATTATGGTTCTGACGAAAAATTGCTCAAGCGATTTTGACGCCACATTCCACCCACAAACCAATGACAAAACCTAAATTGAACTTCGCACATAGTTTATTACGACACACTAAATTAGGGCACGAGCGAACTAACGCCATTCACAGAATGGTATGAACATGCCATAAATTATAAATCTACACCAACGTACCTCAGTGCTGCTATTGGGCGTAAAAATACACCTACGCCGCCGTACGCGTAGCGCCCAGCGGGTCTATTCACACGACGAGGAATTCTGTCGGGAATGCGGATATTTCACTTCGGCGTAGGAGCCTTTCAAAGCTAAATCGAGAAAGAGTAGTTTTTAAAGATAAAGGTATATGTAAGATATTTTAATACCTTTATCTTTGAATTAAACAATTTTTAACGGAAGTATCGCGTGTTTTATTTATTTTGTTGATATTTTGTTGTTCACATACTGCAGAGTTTTGTGAACATACACTGGACCAGCCAAACCATTACATCCGATTCGATAAACCACAAATCCTCGCCAAGGAGAATCGCTACATGCCGAGAATGTTGCGCGAAGCTATTGAAATAAGAAAACACCCCAATTTCAATAGAGAAGATGGTTGGCAAGTACCACCTGCTTGGGATCCAGTCCTAAAAATAATCAAGTCACAAACCCAAAGATCTACTAAAAAATGTTCGGACACTGTGAGCAATTTTTGTGTGAATCGGAACATATATAATTAATCCATCCATGTCGGTAGATGTAATAATTGAATAACTAATGTAAGACAAATATCACCTTAGTCTTCCTGCGACCACGGACGCTGCAAAGCGTTCGAAACGTCAGGTTCAACAAAATAAATAAAACACGCGATACTTCCGTTAAAAATTGTTTAATTCAATGTGTAACAATCGCGAAAACCTAAGACCAATACCTTTATCTTTATTTGCCATTGGGCACTCGCGGACACGTCTTAAGCTTTTTTTTTAATTTAATCTTATTGCATTATATTCAGTTCTCTTATTATTTTTAATCTGCTAGCTTTTCGGAAATGACTATTGTCAAAGAAGAAATGAGAAAGACACTTGCTAATATAAGTCTCTTTTCAAATTGTGGTACAATTATAATGATGTCAAATGGTAGAATTAAAGGCGAATAAGAAAAGGTTGTATGTGCTGAATTATTTCCATACATCTTTGTCAGTTACATATTCATCAATTATATTAAACCTTTTTAACAGTAATATGATTAAACCTTGTTTACTCAGGTTATATAATAACTGAAAAGTAGTCACCGTTTATCAAAATTACACCAAGTATATATTAAGTTCCTCTCTTCACGTCAGCGTTACGCCTTGCACTATAAAATAATAAATAACACCGGAACGTAATTCATACAAATTAATTTACAATCATGTGAATGGCTGAACTCTCTCTAACCCATGGTATCCACACTTTCATCCAGTGTTCCCGAGTCACTCCGGGTTGTAACTCAACCGCGCATGCATCAGATAAGGCCGCCTTTCGCAACGCACATACAACCATCATTTTCACAGTCAATATGTTATTTGAATTACAAATTTCGTCCTACTGAATGGTTGTAATTATTCGCTATTATGCGATAACTGTGGCAGGCAACGGCAATGGCGGTCGGTGATTCATAGCAGACACGCATTTAGCAAAATGACAAATGTATATAATGTTTACGATCTTTATATATATATATATATAAATAAATAAATATTGTCGGACAAATTACACAGCGCCATCCAGCCCCAAAGTAAGCGAAGCTTGTGTTATGGGTACTAGACAACTGATAAACATACGTAAATACATTTTTTTTTTTGTAAATACATACTTATTATACATAGAAAATACCCAGACCAAGACAAACAGACATGTTCATGCACACAAATGTTTGTACTGTGTGGGAATCGAACCCACGAGCGTTGGTGTCAAAGTAGCGTAACAACGCGTTTCACCACTGCGCCAACAAGCTCGTCAATATATATACATATACTACTTTTTCAATTGCAGTTTTAGCCTAGTGGAAAAAGAACCAACCGACGGTGCTTCATTCGAATGTGCGGTCATGTACCACTAAAATCGTGTTTTCGGATTTATAATACATATTTGTAATTATCACTTGTCCGGCGGTGAAGGAAAACATCGTTAGTAAACTCGCACGCCCAAATTATATTTCGAAAGACGTGTGTAACGTAACTTCAGCCTGGTCTGAATTTTCCTCTGGGTTGTGGGGGTCTGACGGCAGTCGCTCTCTATGTTAAAATCAGTATCTTTGCCAAATCCTCAGTCTTTGGTAGACCTCACCAATTCTAATAGATTAGACAATGTGATAACGCTAGGAAGAATATGGTACTGCTCTTTCAGTTTCTTCAGTACGAGGGTAGTTGATTTCACAATTGTGCTGAAAACTACTAGTTGGAATGGCCAATAGGGAGGATTACCTCCTTGCGTATTACGATTTAGTGACGGTCGCGGGGAGCCAATGAATGCAGGCGGTGTTAAGTATATAATGTTTACTGTAGTAAAATAGTAAAATTATGATGATGATATACTATATAAATGTACTCATTTTTATTAAATAGGTAAGGTTCATAAATCAAATTTCATATTTGATGTTGGCGGGACTTTTTCGCATTTTTTTATGCAAACATACGACCCACCTGATGTAAAACGCTTACTGGTGACCTAACTTACACGCAGGTACACAATATCCCTCCAGGGAGTTGTTATTTGGCTGCGTTTTTCTGTGAGGTGGAGGTCCTTCCCTAGACTTGCTTTTATGGGCGCTACCTCTCTTAACGCATTCGGTTATATTCGTTTATGAATTATAGATTTATATTAAAATTAAACTTTTTTTACCACTAAGATGGCAAACAAGCGTTTGGAACTACATCAGGGGTATCATGCACATTTCCGAAGGTTCCTTACAAGGAATCAAGCAGGTGAGTCTCGCCGCGAGCGGCCCCACAGTAAATCTAGTATGGTGAGGCGTCGACAGCGCGTTAGCTAATTAAAGCCCGTTATTGGGCTGTGCGGGGTTCCGTTCCGCGTAATTTATGGCCAGCAGCGTGGCGATACGCTGATAAACTCGACGTACAAGCTTCCAAGGGCTCCTATTAGGCTTACGATACCGGTATGAAAAGATGGCGCCCCTCGATGACATGGAACCACCAATCTATTAAAACAAATACTCAGGGTACTACAAAGTACAGAGGAGAGGTATCACATGCTGGTAGTGTGTCTACGTTAGTTTCCTGGTGCTTTTCCTTATACATTTTCATTCTCGTATACAGAATTGCTCTACAGAACAATCACACAGTCCTTTTGTTTAGTGATAGACTAACCTATCTTAGTTGTTATGTATATACAATTGGAGCAGTAACAGGCTAGTGGTTTGAATCCTGGTACGTGTACCACTAACTTCGTGTTTTCCGTTTTACGTAACATCCAAGAAAGGAAAGTTTTCCGCTATAGTGGTAATGTGACGGCAATCGCTCCATATCAAAAGCAGTATCTTCGCTAAATCCTTAAGCTTAGGTAGCAGACCTCGCCAATCCTAAGATTAAGGAAACGGAATATCCTGAGGAAGTAGAAGAGGATTTATGTTAATGATAAATGACCAAACGACAAATTAAATATCCATAAGTGTTAATAAAAATTTCATAGTTAAAAACTTATGCGAGATTATATTGAGATTTCACGCCTTCTATGGTTGACTAATAGTAAGAAATCCCTATATGGATAAGTCCGCCATTGTAAAATTTCATGCTACATACGTTTATTTTTATCATATACAATTTTTTTTTATTAACCAACAAAAATTGTGAAACTTTCGACAACAAGTATATCTACTCTACCCAAACGACTTTAGCATATATAACCTGTCTACATATTTTACTACCTGAGCACGGAAACTTGGCTGTCTAGCTCAGCAAGACAGCCAGAATTCCTTGTCAATTAGAATTATCCTCTACTTCCACCATAAATCAGGGAACCATTCCTGAGCTAGGTATTACCGTTTCTAACTCAATCCTGTAACCACTTAATAAAGTATAAAAAAAAAAATATTTCTGTACATTTTTCTGTTGACTATTGTACTGGCATTATGTTTTTGTGACATATCCAAGTGAATTTATTCTTTTATTATTTAGAAAAAAAACACATATGGATAGGGAAGTACACACAAACTTGAAAAGCCCGGGTAAAGCTCTCTGGGGGCACGTTATGTAGCTGCGAGGGACCAATAAACTATTGAGAAGTCACCGTGGTAGCACCTGAAGTAACGTGCAAGCGATACTTCTCGTATTGCAAGCGTTTAAAGCTACTGTAACTACCTTACATCAGGTGTGCCGTATGCTTGAAGTTGTATAAAAAGAAGAAAAATGTTTGATATAAATGATGACATATTTTTTTACATACAATTTGGTTTAAAAACGATTAACAATTTGATTAAAACGATTACTAGAACTATACTATACTGGTACTAGCTCGGTGGCTCAGTCGTGAATGACGCGACTTTGACACCAACGCTCGTGGGTTCGATTCCCACACAAGGCAAACATTTGTGTGCATGAACATGTCTGTTTGTCTTGGTCTGGGTATTTTCTATGTATAATAAGTATTTACAACAATTTATTTACGTATGTTTATCAGTTCTCTAGTACCCATAACACAAGCTTCGCTTACTTTGGGGCTAGATGGTGCTGTGTAATTTGTCCGACAATATTTATTTATTTATTTACTATACTATACTTCAAGAGTACCAATCTGCAATAATTAGGAACAACAATAAAATTTGTTGTATTTGTTTTTCGGTATAGATATTATTATATATTTATCACATATCACACACACGAACAGCTGTACAGTGAATAAACAACGGGCCTATTGGTCAACTGGTCCCTGGTTCCAATCCTGGCATCTACCACTAAATTGTTAAGAAACTGTCAGGTTTATGTATGTATTTGTAATTATCACTTGCTCGGTGGTACCTAAAGGAAAACGTCGTGAAGAAACCGTAGGTCGCAAGACGTGTCGCCTTAAGAAACATCTGGTTTTCCCTCTAGATTGTATAGGTCTGACGGCAGTATCCCCTTGTGAAAATCAGTATCTTTGCTAAATCCTTAGGCTTACGTAACAGATCCCACTAATCCTAATAGATTAGGAAACGCTAAAAAGAAGAAATCTTTCTGACATACCTAGTTACTTATATGTACCTGTATGTATGTACACGCCATGTACCTTACGGGGTAGCCAGAGAGAACCAAGCGCCGTAAGACGCGGTCCTTACACACCTCACTCCTGATATTACCTTCTGATAAAACACGACCAATTTGGTCGTGGAAGATTAGTCTTCAACTTCCTCGGCTCCTACATACTTCTACTTTCGCATTGTATAACTTTTTCGTCTTTCTTTCATTCTGCATTCTTTCTACATGAACTTAAAGGTTGACTTAATAAAAACTCTTTGGTTAAAGAACAGTGGGTTAAAAGCGGTAAATGGCGATGTGCCTAGCCACCGTCTCCACCACGTATCTCGCGATCTTATCCTGGCGGAATCGGTGCCGTACCGTTGGCAGGCGTCCCGTTGCCAAACTAGTTTGCGAGATTTATTTGACAACTGATCACACATTAGGCCGTTTATGAATGTTGCCATAAATCACAACTTCCAAGGCAATTTATAGTCCCGCGCCTATATTTAATGTGACTTATACTGTATCCCCTATAATGTGACACTTAGCTTTCGAAATCCATATTAAAATATTTAGTACTAGCAGAAGCCCGTGGCTTCGCACGCATGAGATTTGGGCTTTTAGTAGCCTTTATTTCTCTGTAGACATGAAATTGTTCCTGTTTAAAAAAAAAAACAAAGTTCAGGGTCGTAGATGCAACCATAGAGCGATTCAATTTTCGTACAGCGCCATCTATTGACCTTTACAGGAGGCAACTTATAAGTATTTTATTTATATTACATAAAAAATGCGTAGTTATTTTATGTTACAAAAATACGTATTCTATGAAAATAATAAAAATAAAATTGCAAAGTCAAAGAAGATATTTCCCCTTAATTTTAACAGCTTTTCATTTTTTACGCAGGATCCCTAAGTATTTACGGGATGAAAAGTACCCTATATTCTGCTCTGAACAGTCCTCTACCTACCAGTGAAAGTCCCGTTAAAATCAGTTCAGCCATTTCGAAGATTAGCCCGGACAAAACAAACAGAAGTTAAAAATGCGTATTTAGGCTTTGGTAACGTGAAAATAATAATATGAGCTTAAATTTTGAAATCACAGACAGACACTTAAATTTTATTTATATGTATGTATGTATAGATGTATTCGTGTCTGTTATTACTAATGCTACTTTGACACCGAGGCTCCTGAGTTCGGTTACCATACGGGACATGAACGTCTCTGTATTTCTTGGTCTGGATGTGTTAAGAGAGGTGGGGCCTATCAAAGTATGTAAAGTATGGGGAAGTGCCTCCGCCTTACAGAAAACCGCATTCAAATAAAATCTCCCTGGAACGTTGTGTTACTACGAGTGAGAGTTAGCAACGGTGCTGACATTGCACGAACGATTCTTAATGTATGCATAAGCTTACACTCGTGGTCCTTTTAATAAAAAAAAAAAACAATTATCGAAATGGGCTCACAATTACACAATAAAAAAAAATGTTAGTCTAATTGAAAATGTCATCAAGATAAGAAGAGATTTCATGATAAGAGGCATACTCCGTTGGTTCAGACATGTAGAAAGAATACATGAGGAAAGGGTGACGAAATAAATATACAACTTGAAGGATGTGGGTATCTAGAAAGACCAATTACTCACCCACCACGACTAAATTGGTCGTGTGTTATCAGTTTGGTGTAGGGAGCCCTTTGTACCGGCGAGCGTGTATAAAAAAAGCTATGAATTATATTATAGAAGCGAGTGAGGTAAGGACCGTGTCATGTGGCGCTCCTATATCAACCTTTGAGGGTCAGGTGTAAAGTCATCTGAAAATCTGTATAAGTAAGTTATTAGAAAGGAAAAGTCACTTGGCTCTTACGAATTAGTATAGCGCCTTGGATTTTTTTTCTTTATACTACGTCGGGAGGCATACAAGCATACGGCCCACCTGATGTAAAGCGGGTACCGTAGCCTATTAACGCTTGCGATATATTAAGTATCACTCGCGCGATGCCTCATCTGCTGCTTGCACAGCAACTCCTTGGGAGCTTACGAGTGACCTCACTCACACGCAGGAACACAAGAACCCTCTAGGGAGTTGTTATATGGCTGCGGTAAAAGTAACCTTGTATCTATACTATTGTATAAAGCGGAAGAGTTTGTTTGAATGCGCAAATCTCCGAAGCTCCCAGTTGGATTTGAAAAAGTCTTTTTTGTATTTGATAGTCAAATTCTTGAGGAAAGTTATAGGCTGTTCAACATCATGATACAACCCTTACAGGTCGAGGAAAAAGAAAGAAAGTAAGATAAAGCGGTTCTCACGGGATACCGATATACGCGCGGACGAAGTCGCGGGCTGCAGTAGTATTTTATAAACATATACTCATTCGGATGTTTTACCCCTACCCCATAATTTGCATGTCATGAAATATTTGTCCAGACACAGCAGCCGACCATTCGATCCTTGTTTGCAGCTTTGTCCACCCACCATTCGACCACCGGTTTTGTCTATGCCGTCACCTTAGGCAATCCAATAATTATAAACATAAATAACACAGTTTAGAATAATTAACGGCTAGTTATCAAGATTAATTTACAAACAAAACTTTCGTAAAGCCAAATGTTATGTTTTACGTGATTTACGGAGGACAACTTACGCTATAATGGAAACGGTTTCCAAAACTCACCAGTTTAAAACGGACGGTCACTAATAGCGTATCATTAAGCCAATAAATAAATACGTGGGTCATTTATCAGTGAGCTATGATACGACAGAGCAAGGCCGCGTATTAACGAGCGCCTACGCTGTGACGACGTACCATATAGTATATTCAACAATATCTAAAACTGCACAAATGACCGATTTGTTGTAATTGTAAATATAACATCTATCTATCTATATATTCACGCCAAGTCCTTTGCAGAGAGCCGAGCATTACTCGGTTCTTACATATCTCATTCGCATCTTTAACTCTCATAGCTTTTTTCATGCACGCTCGCTGGTTTCTAGGGCTCCTGAGATCACCTTATGTCCCTGCGTCAATTCAATTATTAAGTAAATATAGCTTGTTCAAATATTCTTGGGTACAACGCGTTAAGCGCAACAAAGTTTATCAGCTAGCTAGACAAAATTTGGTAATTTGTACTTGTAGTGCATAGAAAGAATTTAGTGTATGAAAAATTCATCCACTCAGATCAAGAAGGAAGGACGGATGTTCATACACGCACATGCTTGTTTAGTTCACGAATCGAACTCACGCTCTTTTTGAGATATCTACTCGTACCTCGGATACATTTACTGTGGCAAACACAAAATCACTTCTGTACCATTTTACGGCATAATATTCTCCACCTCACTAGGGCTGAAGCGGAGCTGAGCTAGGGAATAAGCGGAGATGATTTACGGAGTATGCCCATTGGCGCAGAGCGAAAAAGCGGAGCGAAGCAAGAGACTACACGAAACAGAGTATATGGAGCACTGGTCAAATCACGGCAATTTCCTCCTTCTCATGCACGCCGTGGCCATTCTACTTCCTCACTCCGGCGCTCCATTTTTCATCTCTGCTTCCCCGCTCTGCATTTATATCCATGTCATCTGAAGCGGAATGGAGAATAGTTTCGAATCTATTGGTTAATATTAGCACAGCACCGCTCCAGGCAGGACAGGCAGACACTTTCCTCCCTCCTTAGATTAAATCTTCCTGCGACCTTCCGAGACTTTGTCCTCCTGAGACTCAGCATTTGCTTCTCAACTAATAAATAAATAAATAATAAATATTGGCGGACAAATTACACAGCGCCATTTAGCCCCAAAGTAAGCGAAGATTGTGTTATGGGTACTAGACAACTGATAAACATACGAAAATATTTTTTTTTTTTTTTTGTAAATACATACTTATTATACATAGAAAATACCCAGACCAAGATAAACAGACATGTTCATGCACACAAATGTTTGTCCTGTGTGGGAATCGAACCCACGAGCGTTGGTGTCAAAGTAGCGTAACAACGCGTCTCACCACTGCGCCACCGAGCTCGTGCTTTTGCAAGTTGCGTTATGATACTCAAAGTAGGTATGTGTTAAGGTTATACATACTGCTTAGGATATAGTGTCGTGGTTTATGCTGCGCGCACCTGGTCGCTACTAATTACATCTAACGGAGAAGGGTAGGTGCTCGCAATCGTTGATAGAATAATGTGGAATGCACCACGGACCTGTAGTGTGGGCATTCGTTATCGATGCATAAAGTTCCTATTATATTTTTAATAGTGGCAATGATTATATGTTTATAAGGTCGTAATCGTACATTTAAATTTTATCGACAGCTAGCATTTTTGATTTTTTTAATAACAAGCCCTCACAAGACAAACATTTATGTACATGAACTAGGTTAATCTACCCAATTATTGGCACTTTAAGAAGCAATCTTAAAATAAATAGAAATACTTAATGTCAAATGGAATTTAATACGATTAAAGTTACTTATAATGAACGTGGATAAGTCTCTTAAACTTTTTTTCAATACATTGCTTTCCGTCTGAATAATTAGTTAATATATAAAAAAGATTTAAGATCACCATATGCTAAATAATATCAACATTCTATCCAAAGTATTGGAAACTTATTATTTGTCTATAAATGTCAGGAGGCATACGACCCATCTCATGTAAAGTGTTCTGTCAAAGAGAGGTACTTCCACCTCACAAAATGCAGCTACTCTTCGCGTATCTGCTAATCCACCATTAAATGTTTGAACGTTTAATTTGGCAAAAACTTAAGTGACTAAGTGGTTATATGTTGACTAGCTGCATCCCGCGACTTCGTCTGCGCGTGTGCCCGGTATGCCATAGGAACAGTTTATTTTACTTTTTTCTTTTTCCTTGTCTTCTGAGAGTCGTAGCGTGATGTTGAATAACCTATAATATTCCTTAAGATATGGTCTATTAAATGCAAACTGATAGTTTACCAGAGATTAGCGTGTTTAAACAAACAAACACGTCCTTTTATATATTAGTATAGATATATAAAAGTACAACCAAAAAACAATCGACTGCTACTTTCCTGCCATCACCATGTTGGTCGCTGCAATTACGCTGCAACTGTGCGTATCCTGCAAGTAAACTACTTAAAACCTGAAATGTTGCCATATTTCAATCTAATAAAACTGGATTTTTATTTAATGTTGACTCCTATAGTTTCACTATTGACCTTGGTTGCCGGAGTGGAGGTATTTCTAACCGATAAGAAGCTTTATTTAATTATATTTATCCACAAACATCTCCCAAAACAAAGCAAATATAATTTACCGCTTCAGAATATTAATTTCACTTCGCAAAAGTTGCTCAAGAGTAACGTTAACAAAACTGCAAGTAAACTCCTTCAAAACATCTGTCACCGGTATACAAATGTGAAAACAATTTATCAGAATACGATTATATTGCAGGAAACGTGCAGTTACAGTGCAGGTTTTTTAACAGAATAGCGATTCATTTACTGCAACATTTCTGCAACGTCGCTGCTGTCAGATCGTTTAACAGAATACCGAAACGTCAAAATGTACGCATTTTAACACACGCCGCGCTGCAGTGCAGTTGCAGTTTTTAGTAGAATCGGCCCACAGTTCTGCCTACTCCGCAAGGGACTTAGCGTGCATACAGATATAATATCATATCGTGTTGTTAATTCCCTCATATTATAATGCATTCATAAATTATGCCATTAAACATTATATACAGAAATTTCAAAGGGAGAAATTTGTTTGATGAATTGATTAAATTTAATGTTTTTAGAAATAACTAGCTAATACTTTTGGACCTTGTGCTGCTGATATTTCTACATATACATATATGTATTTTTCATATATTTTAATTTTTGTGGTGCTTGTTTTTTTTGATGGCGTAAGTTTTTAATATATTCTGAATCTGTCACGCAAGTGTGAACGTTAATTGACAAGCGAACAACATGGCTGCGTGTAACAAACAAAACTTATTTTCTATATGTAAGATTCTACACCATCGTGTTTTGAGAAGTCACGGTTGATTTTCAGTAAAGATTTAGAAGCGGCATTTATCAATATCGATACATAATGTAATGTGTAATGTCAGAAGCGTGATCCAGAGAAATAACAATGCTATAAGATCAAAATGCGAGTTATCTCCCCGGGGGACCCTACATCGTTATTACTGTTCATGGTAAACATTCATAAATATTCCCATTGCACGGACGGACGAGTGGATGATCTTTAGTGTTATCTCACCTGCATTTGGTACACCCTGCTAAGTAACTTACGAGGTTCTTGCGCAGCGTGCCATCATACATACGTACTCATTAAAGTACAGACCCACCCATGGACACGTATGCATGAACATGTCTGTCATTTGTCTTGGTCTGGATGTTTATGTTATGATGAGAGGTAAGGCGCATCAAAACAGCCCGTCTGAGGAAGTACCTCCACCTCACGGAAAACCGCGGTCAAATAACAACTCCCTAAAGGGTTGTTGTGTTCCTGCGTGTGAGTGAGGTCACTAGTAAGCTCGTAAGGAGTTGCTGTGTTAGCAGCAGAGGGGATCATCCTTAGTCTTCCTGCGACCACGGATGCTGCAAAGCATTCGAAACGTCAGGTTAAACAAAACAAATAAAATGCGATATTTCCGTTAAAAATTGTTTAATTCAATGTGTAACAATCGCGAAAACCTAAGACAAAAAGTCAAACTTTTGCTGGCAACATCGTCGTGATTTCGGGACCCTTATGTGGTATGTTATGTTATGACTGTTACGTTCTGCATAATTTGGCAGTAAACCAACTCTTCTAACCCTAAACAATTAGGTACTATTTCTACCGCTAAGCAACTATATTTATATAGCTGTGTTCCGGTTTGAAGGGTGAGATATGGCAGAGATATTACTGGGTACTGTGACGAAACAGCCTTAGGTCACAAGATTGGCAGCGCGCGAGTAACATCCCCGTGATGTTGCGAACGTCAATAGGCTGAGTTGACCGCTTACCATCTAATGCGGGCCGCATGCTTGTTTGCCAATCTAGTTTCATAAAAAAAGGGTATGTTAAATGACTACATCTAGTAATTCTGTGATCTTTCCCGCGAGATCCCGTATCATATAATTGCAATTATTTCAACGCACCGTAATAATTTCGTGCATATTTGGTAAGGTTGGAGTCATAACTCAAAACGTTAACTGAGATAAGTTAAATGTTAACTACAACGTCTAATGTTGCATTATTACTGTAAGAATTATCGCCATGTTCCAAGTGTTTGTATGGAAGTTGTATGTTACTTATGGGTTTGCAAATTAGTTACGCCCACGGATTCTCGAAACAATTACGAGAATCAACATACATATCTGTTGAACATTATTTTTGTTTGTTCATAGAGCAAGACTAAACAGGCATGGCAAGCAAGGCTTTATAAATTTTATATGCCTTGGTATGCTTGTTTAGCCTTTGTTCTATGAACAAATAAAAATAATTTTGAACAGATAGGTTTACATAGATTGTTAAGACATGTAGAAATACTCCAAGACTCACCTACCGTGGATAAATTGGTTCTGTGATGACAGGTGCCCTAGAAACCGAGCGTGTACGAAATAAGTTATGAATGTTAACCAATCGAGTGAGGTTTGTAAGGACCGAGTTACCTTCCTACCCGGCGGGGATTCTTTTTATACCACTAAGGTGGCAAACAAGCGTACGGCCTGCCTGATGATAAGCAGTTACCGTAGCCTATGGACATTTACAACACGAGAGGTGTCGCTCTTGCATTGCCGACCCTGAAAAAACCTATTCACGCCTTTTTTGAAGAACCCCATGCTGAAGATATAGATGAAGTTGTTCGTATAAGCATGTATACGATCAGCTAAGAACTCTTGGCACTGGAACTGCGATTGTAATACTTACGTACAACATAGGAACGGTATAAAGGTCTAAAGTCTCAAGCTTTACGTGCACTTAGCTGTACACTATGTAATCTGAGACGTGGGTTAATGGGATTTAGTAATAATTATGTCATAGTAGCTTGGTACCAGCTGCATGTCTGCTCTTCTTTTTTCTTTTTCATATATTTCATTTTTTATTTTCTATTATACTTTCTTTGTGAACAGTAAGCTGACAAAGTTTTATCGCAATCGAATGAACGATACGGCAAAGTACGAGCAAACAAACTAATAAATCTTATTTTTTATATACAAGATTGCAGCGGCCAACGCTATTTGCCATGAACTGACTGGCAGCGGAAGCATGCAAATTCAATTTGAATTCTGTACGCACCAGACGTAAACAAATAATGCCAATAACACAAATTTAATATTTAAAATTAACTTCGCCTGGCAATTTATGTCAACCTTAGACGAAAGGTCTTAGATTAGATGCCAAGCCATAGTATCCTAGCCTTTTTAACTGAATTAAAAAAAAACATTCACATTAAATGCTTTTTAGCTCCAAAAATTGGGCCACTGGCACAGCTCGTCTATTTGTGGTAACGAAACTGTTGATTAGGTACATTTAAACACAAAAATGCCAAGTTTTCTCTATCGTTGTCGGAGGCAACGGGTGACCTCCATTTAAGAGAATCGTAAAACTTTCAACAAACTCTTAAAAAATGTAGTAGACATAATCTAAAATGTTATTATCGCTCCCAGACACGTTTTTCCAATAATATTTGATTGTGATAGGCAAAAAACGTTTGAATACACACTGCGGTGAAGCACCCGCCGCAAAACGTCCAGCCGACCAACAAAACGACATTTTTTATATATTTCTTACGTATACGAAAATAACTTTCATTTTACGTTTTTTCCATTAAAGTTGTTCCATTGTTTGACAATAAACTTTTACTTGAATGTTTTTGTAAGATATTCTTTTTATGTCTCCTAAAGTGGTAAACAAGCCTTCCGCCTATCTGGCGGTAAGCAGTTACCGCAGTCTATAGACATTTGCAAAAGCCGGGGTGTTACTCGCGCGTTGCTGACTCTGTGAAATCCTTTCACGCCTTTTCTCGAGAACCTGATGCTGTAGTCTCTAGGGAAAAGTTCTCGGTACAATATTTCACTGAAGCCGTATGAGGATGAATTCCCAAAGTTTATAAATTTTTTTAAAAGTTTTTTTTATACTACATCGGGAGGCATACAAGCGCTGATGTAAAGCGGCTACCGTAGCCTATTAACGCTTGTAATATATTAAGTATCACTCGCGCGATACCTCCTCTGCTGCTCACACAGCAACTCCTTGGGTTCATATTGGTGATCTCACTCACACGCAGGAACACAACAACCCTCTAGGGAGTTGTTATTTGGCTGCGGTTTTCTGCGAGGTGGAGGGTATTTCCCCGGACGGGCTGCTTTGTTGTGCCCTACCTCTCTTAAAATATCCAGACCAAGACAAACAGCATGTTCATGCACACAAATATTTGTCCTGTGTGGGAATCGAACCCAGACAGGACAAACATTTGTGTGCATGTCAACAATTCAGTCAAATCAATCAATTCATCATGGATGTATACAGTATTATTTTGTAAATGTCTAGAATCGTTTATCTATATTGGAGATTTCTAATCATTTTTGTCCCATAGACCCCTTGGCAATATATTTTCTGCTCAAGGGGTCTACCCTGCCTAAAACTAATATTTTCATTTGATGGACCCTTTACTTGTTGCAATCGACTTTACGGGGTAGATATGGACCGCGACTATTTGTTTTGGTGTCGGTGTTTTATTAGAGTTAGGATGCATCAAAGCAGTCCCTCTGGGGAAGTACCTCCAGTAAACCGCCGCCAAATAACTCCCTGGGATTGTTGTGTTCCTGCATGTGAGTGAAGTCACCAGTAAGCTCCTAAGGAGTTGCTATGTTAGCAGCAGATGTGGCATCGCGTGAGTGATACTTAATGTATTACAGCCGCACACAGGTAACTCGTGTAAGCGATACTTAATAAAAGCATTCATAGGTTTTACATCAGGTGGGCCGTATGCTAGGACGGACAAATATTTCAAAAAGTATAGTAGTAGAAAAAAAAACCGGCCAAGTGCAAGTCGGACTCGCGCACGAAGGGTTCCGTACCACTATCTATAAAAACGGCAAAAAAAACACGTTTGTTGCATGGGAGCCCCCCTTAAATATTTGTTTTATTTTAATTTATTCTTAAAGTGAATATATAACTAAATATTCTGTGAATATCTCAAGCGTCTACCTGTTGCCGTTATCAATATCGAGCAAAAATATCAGGTTTGTTATATGGGAGCCCCCTTAAATATTTATGCTATTCTATTTTTTTAGTATTTATTGTTATAGCGGCAACAGAAATACATTATCTGTGAAAACTTCAACTGTCTAACTATCACGGTTCAAGAGACAGCCTGGTGACAGACGGACGGACGGACAGCGGAGCCTCAGTAATAGGGTTCCGTTTTACCCTTTGGGTACGGAACCCTAAAAATGAGATTACAATACTTTCATCGTGTCCTTCGATCGATTGAAAGACATAGATGTATAAACTTATGCAATATTACTAATTTTGTCTACCTAGATCGGAACAATCTTTTTTTTTTTATACCACTAAGGTGGCAATCAAGCATACGGCCTGCCTGATGTTAAACAGTCACCGTAGCCTATGGACATTTGCAACACCAGGGGCGTCACTCATGCGTTGCCGACCCTCTAAAAACCTCTTCACGCATTTCATGAAGAACTCCAATCAAAATCCAAAATCTAGTCAATGGTAATGAAAAACATGGCCTCAGTAAAATCAGGTGACCAGGACGAGTGGTTAATTCACTTTCGTCGCATTGTTGCCACGAACGCCGCGGAGCGTGACGGAGCCCCGCCCGCACGGCATGTAGGCCCCGGCACGCGTTACACCAATCGTGTATTAAGCAAAAATTCATGTCAATTCTGCGGTCTGGTATGGTGTGTGGCATTGTTTTTGTCTCGTACGCGGCGGACCGCGACGCAGTTTGTAGTGCGGACGCGGCGGCACGTGCCCGGCAGATGAGTCCAACCGTTCCTATTTGGGATTCCGTACCGAAAGGGTAATAACTGCACCATATCACTGAGAGACGGCTGTCTGTCCGTCTGTCTAGCCGTCACAAGACTATTGTTTAAACCGTAATAGGCATGGACTTGAAATTGTCACTTGAGTATGTATTCCTACATACATATCATCACGCCTGTCTCCCATTGGGGTAGGCAGAGACTATAGAACGCCAGGTGCACCGATCCAAACATACCGCTCTCGCTTCTTCCACACTCGTCAACTGTATAATATAACTATATGTATCCCTGTGACCGCTATATCAATAAATGAATAAAATATATACAGATAAAATTTAACCGTTTCGTATGCGAGTGTCATTAGCACTTGGCCGGATTTTTAGATAGTAAATATCTTGCTCAGATCACATTTACTCACTGTTACTATGTAAAATTTTATTTCCTTCTCTTATATAGCTGTAAGTCAGCCCATCAGTCAGTTTAATGGAGAATATTAGGCAGAATAAACAATAGAAGGTCACAGAAGTAAAGGGTTGATCTGTTTCTGCAAGTGTGATCATCAGCGTGACTTCTGAGGGTTTCCTGGGATGCAAGCGAAGATGACAAAATCTGAATTCTTCAAAATATTTTTTTTTATCGTGATGGTTAGCTAGTGTTACTGTTTGTTATATACAAGCTGTCGACAGTTACTTTGTTGCCAACTTTAGCAGTAACTTACGCCCTTGGAGGAAGTAAATTTTCCAAAATTCCTTCAAAGCAAACGCTTCTTAATCTCCACTATTTCTCCATACAAAATTGTGAATTGCTAGCCCCAGCGGTTTGGCCTGTGCGGTAATAATATCAGAAAGTCACTTGGCTTTATATCAATAGAACACTGGAAACTTAGAAAGGCAATAATAAACCTATACATACAAAAAAGGAGAATTAACGACACTTTTATCGCCCAATAACAAACCACTTTCTAACATTTACCATAGTTTTTACAGCCATTTGCGAACAAACCCGGTCACAATTAGAAAATAGTTTACAATTTCGTACATAATTAACACCGCACCTAGACGTATATATGACAGTATGACGGAATCGGCGAAAGTCGACGAAGAAAGTCCGAATTACAATGTAATTACTTATGTAATTACAGACAAAGGTGCGTAATAACTATTATACGACGCCGTATCTCGGCACTGCATTTAATGGACACTCAAGTGTTCGATTGACGTTTAAGAGTTATAGAGAGGTAGTTTAGAAATCTTTGTGTAGGTATCATGAAGTCGGCGGAAGGCTGCCGTGGCCCCACGTCGTGGTACACCGACTTTGTGATTGTGATATATAAATAAATAATAAATAAATATTGTCGGACAAATTACACAGCGCCATCTAACCCCAAAGTAAGCGAAGCTTGTGTTATGGGTACTAGACAACTGATAAACATATGTAAATACATTTTTTTTGTAAATACATACTTATTATACAGAGAAAATACCCAGACCAAGACAAACAGACGTGTTCGTGCACACAAATGTTTGTACTGTGTGGGAATCGAACCCACGAGCGTTGGTGTCAAAGTAGCGCGTTTCACCCACTTCGCCACCGAGCTCGTCAAGAGTCTGATATATAAGTGATAGCCCAGTGGATAAAGAGCCGGCCTATAGACCAACTGATTCCCGATTCGAATGCTGGCATGCACCACTAATTCGTGTTTTCGGATATATTTGCAATTATCCGCCGACGAGCTCGGTGGCTCAGTCGTGAAAGACGCGACTTTGACACCAATGCTCGTGAGTTCGATTCCCACACAAGACGAATATTTGTGTGCCATGAACATGTCTGTTTGTCTTTGATTTGGTTATTTTCTATGTATAATAAGTATGTATTTACAAAAAAAAATATATTTACGTATGTTTATCTAGTAACCATAACACAATCTTCGCTTACTTTGGGGCTAGATGGCGCTGTGTAATTTGTCCGACAATATTTGTTATTATTATGTCAGTTTAGTCGTTGCGACGATTGAACTCTCTTGGTGTTCCAATATCTTCTGCGTGCTCCACCAGCGAGGTCAGGACTGTGAACCACTAAATGTCATAGGAACTGCAAGAGGTCATCATCCTGCCTGCCTTCACCTTGACATTGGCGGTCAACAACCGTCATCATTACCAAGTTATTAATGGAGCGGCTTTGTCAGCTGACGTACAAATTCCATCAGCATTCATCATCATTTCGTTGACGAATGATGTAGAAGACCCGAGGTTAAATTCGGAGTATTTATACTTAAATTGTAAAAACTTATTGATTGTCAAAAAGTGTGAATTACCTATTGAGTTTTTAAGCATCTATCTATATATTCACGCCAAGTGGTACCGGTGTAGGCAGATGGACGAACCGAACGACGCATGACCCCTACTTATCCACGTTACTCGCTTATTTAACATTCATAGCTCCTTGCCGCAAGTCCGTGAACTGCTGTTGGCAAGCCTAGATATAGCTAGTATTATGGGCGACCGAGTTTCGTTCGGCGCTTTTTATTTTTTTTTATGTAAAATCGATGTGTACTGACTGACAGACGTTGTCCTGCCCGAAAATAATAAGAAATCCCTACGACCTGATTCCAGGGCCACCTGCCGGGTCTAATTGTGAGTCTAAACCATCCAGTTACAAACTCAAACACACGCAGAAAAATCATCAAAATCGGTTAAACCGTTTAGAAGTAGTTCATGACGTACACACATACAAAAGAATTATATATATATATATATATATATATATATATATATATATATATCTATATCTATATCTATATATACAACAAATGTTCTTCTAAATGTGTAGGCGAGGATACATATTATATAGGTACCTATTTTATTTATCTATAGGTGAAAATCGAATTAAAATACATAAATTACAATAGCTTACTATATACTCGTACATTAGCCAAAATGATATCAGCTTCAATGAATCCGGATATTGACCATTATGAAAATTGCATGTATTTCGTCTCATCGCCACCGCCGCCGCCCCCGCCGCACCCCTCCCGAGCGGCCTCTTTATTTTAATTGTCGTGCCACCACTTCCGTTTTGTAAATGGTAACACAAAATTCCAAGAATACCACCGAGTACAATCTCCGAAGAGGAAAATAAAAACTATATATTATTTTTTATATACTACATCGGGAGGCATACAAGCATACGGCCCACCTGATGTAAAGCGGGTACCGTAGCCTGTTAACGCTTGCGATATATTAATTATCACTCGCACGATGCCTCCTCTGCTGCTTACACAGCAACTCCTTGGGAGCTTACCGGTGACCTCACTCACACGCAGGAACACAACAAGCCTCTAGGGAGTTGTTATTTAGCTGCGGTTTTCTGTGAGGTGGAGGTACTTCCCCAGACGGGCTGCTTTAATGCGCCCTACCTCTCTTAAAACATCCAGACCAAGACAAACAGATATGTTCATGCACACAAATGTTTGCTTTATGTGGGAATCGAATCCACGTGCGTTGGTGTCAAAGTCGCGTCATTCACGACTGAGCCACCGCGCTCGTCAAAGCTGTTACTAATAATAATAATAATAAATATTGTCGGACAAATTACACAGCGCCATCTAACCCCAAAGTAAGCGAAGCTTGTGTTATGGGTACTAGACAACTGATAAACATACGTAAATACATTTTTTTTTTTGTAAATTCATACTTATTATACATAGAAAATACCCAGACCAAGACAAACAGGCATGTTCATGCACACAAATGTTTGTACTGTGTGGGAATCGAACCCACGAGTATTGGTGTCAAAGCAGCGTAACAACGCGTTTCACCACTGCGCCACCGAGCTCGTCACAACTACTATATCTATTCTATGATTTTTGATTTTGATTATTTAACTGTCTAGGGAGTTATTTGACTGCCGTTTTCTGTGAGGTGGTGGTACTTCCCCAGACGGGCTGCTTTGATGCGTCCTACCTCTCATAAAAACACTGGCTCCACCCCGCGACTTTGTACGCGCGTACGGCGGTATTCCATAGGAACCGCTTTTTCTACTCTCTTTAAATTTTCCTCTGCTTCTAAAACTCATGTCGTGGTGTTGAGTAACCCCTATAACCTTCTTCACGAATTGGGCTATCAATTGCAAAAATATTTTTTCAAATTTGACTGGTAGTTATAGAGATTAGCGCGTTCAAACAAACAAACCCTTCCGCTTTATATATTAGTATAGATAAATAAATAAATATTGTCGGACAAATTACACAGCGCCATCTGGACCCAAAGTAAGCGAAGCTTGTGTTATGGGTACTAGACAACTGATAAACACACGTAAATACATTTTTTTTTGTAAATACATACTTATTACACATAGAAAATACCCAGACCAAGACAAACAAACATGTTCATGCACACAAATGTTTGTACTGTGCGGGAATCGAACCCACGACCGTTGGTGTCAAAGTAGCGTAATAACGCGTTTCACCACTGCGCCACCGAGCTCGTCAATATATATCATTAAAGAATTGAATTGAGTTGATTTTTGGCCGGTTTACCAGATTTTATTTGAATATTTATGAGAATATATCACCTGTCCGACCTAAGTCGAAATTGGATCTGCGACCCCTCGGTCACCGGTCAGTGCTCTCCAATCGACAGGGAAGATTTGTGACGGTGACAATTATTTCCTTGTACAAAACCGCGTTTTGCCGCCCTCTGCCTACTGAGCAACGTACTGTACAATGTACAATTTTAGACTTGGTTAAAAGAAAGCCCTTATAAGTTTATAAATATCTATAATAGGTAGGTATATAACCTCCAAATAAGGTACAATCTACATTAAATTAATTACGATGCTACAAGTAATCACAACATAGGACATCCCTTTATAAAAGTGTACCAGGCCACTCAGAAAGTATTGCGAATAAAAGTTTTTATGTATGATCAAAGACTGGTCAGTTATAATCAATTTTGAAAATATGATTACTTATAAGTTAAAATAGGTACGTTCCAATTTCATAATTTCCCTCCACATTTTTTGCTTGCTAATTTAAATTATCGAGTCTGATTGAAAAATAGATCTGCGCCGGGAACATTTTCGCGCTATGATTTTTTACGATTTCAAGTGTCGCCTGAAACCGGACGAGTCGTGCTTCGTGACTTCAAATGGCATTCATGGATGTAGACCCTTCCGAGGCAACCACGTATCGTTGGTATAACGAATTCAAGCGCGGACGCAACTTTGGGGGATGAAGAAAGAAGTGGTCGTTACGGAAGAAAACGTGCTAGCAGTGAAAATTTTTATCCAAGACAATAGGCGAGTTACGTATCAGGAGATTCAGCACATACTGCAGATTGGATCGGGAAGCCTTCACGAGATTCTGCGCTTGCATCTTCGCGAGAGGAAGATAGTTTCACGCTGGTTGCCGCAAAACCTCACAAGCAGGCCCGGGTGGAATGGTGCCGTGATATGATAAACAAATTGAAGCAGGCTCGTCTCGGCGTACTTACGACATCATTACAGGTGATGAGTCCTGGATTTATCGATACGATCCAGAAACTAAGCGCCAGTCGACGGTTTGGGTGTTTCGAAACAAATCAACTCCTACCAAAGTGAAGCGATCTAGAAGCGGGGGGAAGATTTTGATCACAAGCTTTTTCAATTTGACTGGCTACCTGGTGTCAATTCCTTTACAGAACCAAAGAAACATCAACGCTTGGCGTGAAGACTTAGAACTTAGCACAAATTCTTGCTTTCTCAGCCGTGGATCTACTTAATTTGTAATAGTTATTGGGAATATAAGTAAGTAAATTGTTATACCTTGAATTACTACAAGTAGTTATAATGAAAAAAAAATGTGGTGCGGCTGTGTACACGGCCGAGAGCGTTACGTGAATACGTCTTCGTAACGGGTAAACGGAAGTGAGTTATACTATAAGGATGCAACGAAATGACCTCCACGCCGCGCGGTGCGTCATAGTCCTTAACGTAGTGATTATTTGCTTTTTTGGCTATCAAGTGGTGCAATCAAATTTTGAATACAAACGATAGATATGTAGCTACAACACCAAACTTTATCCCTCGATTTTGTTATCATCAGTTTGCTGAAGGAACTTTAAAGCACTATGTAAGCAAATTTGAAGACGTATTCACGTCAGTACAGTCACGTTGTAGCGTTGCATACCTAATTGTAACAAACTCTGTAATTTTATTTCAATTTTCTCAAGTACTTGATAAGCAGACGACAAGAGGGGCGAGCACTGGAGCGCTGAGATACAGGCTCCGGCTTAGTTCAGAGGCTCCAGTCTCGCATAATAATTACATCTTGTATTTGTCACCTAGCTATACCGGATCTACGAGTATCCTCGTATGCATCGGACCTGTATATTATAGCCAAAATCGTTCCGAGAAAGATGACGAGGTCCCGTTTCTGAAGATTGGCAAAAAACGCTTGTGCCGAGTGGCGGGCGCCCCGGGTTCGACTTCGGCATAACTCATACATGAGTAATACGGGGTCGACGTCTCATAATAATAGTTTTTGCGTACCCCTCAGTTTTTTTGTTCCGTGCATTAAAATATTAAGTAATCGCACTGTCCGTTCATCGCTAACGAGCGCTTTAAAGTAGCCATTCGACTTGGCGTGCGTCCAATGAGCTTGTGTCTGCTGTGTCACGAATAGCGTGTGTCAATGTGACAATTGGTTGAATAGAGGCGGGACAAGGTTACGCATTTTGCCACGATTAGATGGTGTCTGGAGCTCTAGGAACCGGCGAACGTGCATGAAAACGACTATGGATGGCGAAGAGGGATACGTAAGGAGCGAATAGTTGTCTCTGCCCACCCAGCAATGGTTTTTGCACGACACGACAATACTTTATTTTTGTGATAATGACAAAAAGATGAAAATTCTTTACTTGCCACTGGGCCCCCGCGGGTACTTATATGCATCCTACATT
The DNA here is from genome assembly GCA_947507595.1 of Pyralis farinalis. Lineage (NCBI taxonomy): Eukaryota > Metazoa > Arthropoda > Insecta > Lepidoptera > Pyralidae > Pyralis > Pyralis farinalis. The sequence goes on along the minus strand of OX382268.1, from coordinate 4,532,416 downwards.
TTCTAATATAATTATTGAATCTTTATTCAATTCTCATACTTATCATTTTCGTATTTTAATCTAAATGCTAACAGCATTTCGAAAATGACCGTTGGCCAAAACGAATGGAAAATTCCGAAAAAAATCTAACCTAAATATAGGTTTCTTTTCAAATCGTCAATTAGATATTACAATACATTATTGTGAACATATTGATACAATAAATTCAAGAGGTTAAAGATATATGGTAGTGCCATTTCTAGACATCTTTGTCAGTCTATTCATCAATTATAACGAAGAGTATTTTCAGTGATAAATTTTTATGAAAGGTACTTTTAATGCGCTTTTTGAACATATTTTCAGGAAAGGACAAAACTGTTTAAGATAATTTATTATTCTATAATAATTTTTACGAAACTTTCCAATCTTAGCAAGCCGATCTCATACACAACTTATTTATTTCTTCTTCAAATATTTTCACTGAAGTTTAAAACATTTTTTTGTCTCCAAGCTTTTAACTATTACCTTTTAACACAGGCTCTTAACTGTTATAGTGCCCGACTTGAAAAATGAAAATGCAACTCATTTCACTCGCACGATGCCACCTCTTCTGCTAACACAGCTACACTTTACCTTAGGTACTGATGAACACTCGCAGGAACACAACAACCTATTGTTATTTGGCCGCGGTTTTCTGTGTTGTGGTGGTAGTACTTGCAAAATGGCTATAACAATATTTCAGTCAACAACAGTCGGATCTTGTGATCAACCGTCTCACTTGTGAGATCAAGTGTGGTACCTTAAAACTGTAATACGAAACATCACTTAACTACAATCTGATTAGAAACAAACTATCAGCAAACCGGTAAAGATTTCGCTGCTTTCATTACACATCGGAGGCAGTGTGCACCACTTGCATATTCAGTGGTATTAAAGAACTATGGGACAATGTTTACGAGACAAGATCCAACTTATCGAATGTTACGAAACGCATGTATACCCGTAATTGTTTGTAAAAATCGACAGACTCACAGACAGACAGAATAATTGTTCTCACTCCCTTGATAACCCCATTTGGATCTGCAGAAGACTCTTGACGCAATCTAATTTTAATTTTAGCTGTGTTAGTAGCAGAGGTCCATAGGCTACTTCAACCGCTTTATATAAGGTGGACTGTATGCTAGTAAAAAAAAATGTACCTAACTGAGGGTGTACCTACAATATCGTAGTTGAGTTGCAAAGCTAAATCGTTCTCCATTTGTTATTTCTCTTCATGTTTGAAACAGTAGACAGGTACTGTGTTTACCTACATCACTATACGTACATAGATCCGACCGAAGCCAGCCGAGTCCGCGGCAGACCTGACGCGACGCAGGCCGCACAGTGGGTGTCAATGATTTACTCCGGCGCTGTTTCATTCATATTTATTAAACGTGCGATTTTTTCGCCAGTAAATCGCACAGGCCGACGCTCGCTGCGCCGTCTGCGGCCCACTCGTGGGCCCTTACAAAAACTACAATGCCATTTATCTCTTCTAGAAAACATTTATAATTGCATTGTTTTATAATTTGTCGAACCCAGGGGCGGAGTGGTTAGCAATGCTATTTTAATACCAAGACTCGTTGGTTCGATTCCCACACAAGAACAGAAGACAAATATTTGTGTGCACGATCATGTCCGTTTATGGAAGTTCGTTCTACTGGGAAAGAACTTTCATCTCACAGAAAACTGCAGCCAAATAACTACTCTCAGGAGTTTCCTGCGAGTAAATGAGTCGGTTCATTTTTTAATGTGGCCTGCCAAAAAGTCTTCAGTGCGCCTGATGGAAAGCGTCAATGAAAACCAGATGAGAGAAGAGCCATCACAGTGATAACTGCTGTGCTGACTGTCCCCCCCTTGACAGCCCGCTAAAAAACTCCAAAAACTCCTGAGGAGTGACTGTGTTAGCAGCAAGGCGATGCGCGAACCATACTTCCTGTATTGCTACGTTACGTGAAGAAGAAATGTAAAGCCGTGCCACCTCCGCCGGGTCCCAGTTGAAGGAGTTGGCCCAAAAAGTCCTTGACGTCGTAAGGAATACATAACATGAGCGCCAATTGACTCACAGTAAGGGATGCTGGAGACCGCGCGAAGTAGAAATCGGAAAGCGGACCCCGGGCTCCGAAGCGAGAGCTTAGCACGCGAATGGGAACTAACGCTCCCATGATGATGATGCGTCGGTTACCAGCTAGCTTTTGATCTATAAAGTTCTACTAACCATACTTCCATTGTTTCCGTGTAGAGGCATGCCCCACCACCGTCCCGTGGCTCCACCAACCTTGCGGTCATTAGACGGCACTCGCTGCAATGGGGCTCCCTGCCGTGTCGTCGGCATTTCTTGACTCGCTACAAATTATTTGAATCCATCTCCACATGTCTTTTTATATGCCTTCTCCCCATTCTGCGTGTACGGCAGTGTTTTTTGAAGTAACTTCTAAAACGAACAATTTTAATAAATGATAGTGCCATTTGTATAGTTTGACGGACGAACGCCGGCTGCCACCGCCCGGCCAGGGTGTCTCGTATACAACCGCACGCAATGGCACCTTCACACGACGCACAATTTAAGACCTTTCTAGGCTGGCTCTGATTCACAAGTACATACGACTGATCAACCTATAAACCTATGCATCTTGTGTCATAGCAGTAAAGATGAAATTTGCATAGATCTGTCGCTGTGGATACAATGAAGAGGTTTCATTACGGACACACACATTTATACATATATGTATACAATTCTTATGTACATAACTCTTCCTACACGGCTGAACCGATTTAGTATAGACTGAAAATAATAATTTTATAAAAAAATTCGTTTCACCTAACGTACAAGCTGCAAAGTAGAACGTCAATTTAATAACTGTTCAACTGCTGTACTTATTTTATACCATTAAGGTGGCAAACAAGCGTACGGACTGCCTGATGGAGGATGTGAGGGATGTGAGGATGGACAGAAGGTCGCTTATGCGTTGCCGACTCTAAGACTTTACTGTTATCCTTAAGCTATACCGCAGCTGTTGTAGAGCTATTAAACAGAGGCAGCCTGCTTAAGTAGCTTGTGTGTCTCTATGTAAAGCCTAACGGGGCCTGCCTGAAATATTAGTCTGATGTTCTCGAGGAGTCTTTTGCTCGTGCTTGCGTTATACAACGTCGGGAGGCATACAAGACGAACTCCTTAAGCACTTATTGGTATCCTCACTCACTTGCAGGAATACAACTCCCAGGGACCCATACCCTCCAGGGAGATGTTAGTTGGCTGAAATTTCAGTGAGATAGAGGTACTTTCCCAGTAGGGCTGCTATGAAGCGCTCTAGCTCACTTAATTCTATACTAGCGATATTAGTAGGAAAAATAGTAAAACAATATTTGTGCTTTAAAAAATCTAACCCGTTTTTATTGTATATCCGTTTTTATATATTATACTCAATGCACATTTCACGTAATAAGACAATTTGATTATAAACGCGCTTAGGGCGTGCTGGAATGGTCTATTATTACGAATAATCTCAGGATATTATAATAATGTACGATACACTACATTAAAATAAATACTACCCAGTCTAAAATTAACATCTCCTAAATAGTCCTTTAAGTGGTTGCATGTTGTTCGCACACATTTTATTCCGACCTTGGAGCATGCGATGCGTTCGTTAACTATCCCCCATTGCGACGAGATCGCGATGCTAGGGGTCAACCTCTAATAAAGGGTTATTTGGCCAGACAAGTTTAATCACAATCAAAAGCAATTTCCCAGTGGATAAGGAACCGGCCTGTTGACCAACTGATCGCCGGTTCGAATCCTGGTGAGAACATGTATGTAAATAAGTGCTAAAACTAACACTAAACTAAAACTAGTCCGGCCATAAGTTCTGTTACAAATGAATATGCATTTATTTTTTATGAAGTAATGTTTAATAAAACTTATAACATATTTGGCAGAGCTGCGATAGCCGGCGGAGCCACATTACCCTCAAAATTGCCGTTTGGGGTAGACTGATGTCATACAGCTAGCGTTTAGACGGTAATAGTGAGAAACTCCAAAATCGACACACTAATAGCTAACATATTGTAGTTTTGTATCCTTTAATTTGAAATTTAAATGTTCGTTGGTGAGGAAGAACGGTCCAAAATCGTTCCAATTAGAAAAAAAAACATATGGGAAAACGTATGGCCGGCCACTCTGCAGTGCAGAGTCTGCACTGCACTCCCATCAACAGAAAAAGTAACAGCACTCGTCGCTAGATGTCGTACAGGGTTCCATATATTTAAAAAAAATTTAAAATAAAATATTTAAATATTTTTTAAATTTAAAAAATATCAGGTCTGCCTACACAGCTTGCTGTTATTTACTAGTTATTGAAGTCTCAGAAAAAAGAATCTATTCGAAATGACCACCTTTAGCTTTGATTTAGGCCTTTCTGCCTGGCCACGAATTTATGGATTTACGCACTGTTTCCATGGGAAATTTAGCCACTGCTTACTCCAGAGATTTCTTAAGAGACGCAATGTCGGCGTGTCGTTTCGAGCAGGCCATGTCCTCTAAAACTGACCATAATTTGTAGTCTAAGGAGTTCATATCTGGGCTAGACGAGGGCCAGTCTTCAGCTCTTGTAAAGTCCGGTATTTGGATTATTTAGGCCCAGATAAAAATTCTTTATTTTCGCCCAAATAAGCTAACCTTATTGTATTGCATATCCCATAGTTACCTACCGTTTTTAGGGTTCCGTACCCAAAGGGTAAAACGGAACCCTATTACTGAGGCTCCGCTGTCCGTCCGTCCGTCCGTCTGTCACCAGGCTGTATCTCATGAACCGTGATAGTTAGACAGTTGAAATTTTCACAGATTATGCATTTCTGTTGCCGCTATAACAACAAATACTAAAAAATAGAATAAAATAAATATTTAAGGGGGCTCCCATACAACAAACGTGATTTTTTTTGCCGTTTTTATAGATAATGGTACGGAACCCTTCGTGCGCGAGTCCGACTCGCACTTGGCCGATTTTTCTTTTTTGTTTAATTATCAGCATTGAAAAGTTCCAATGGCGGATAGGAAATGCCCCACCTCACAGAAAACCGCAGCCATATAATAACTCTCTGGGGGGTTGTTGTGTTCTTGCGTGTGAGTGAGCTCACCAGGAAGCTCTTAAGGAGTTGCTGTGTAAGCAGCAGAGCAGGAGTATCACTCGCGCGATGCCGCGATGATGCTCGTCCAATAAATAAAATTTCGAAAGACGTGTGACCTAACCCTGTGAAAAGTCTGGTTTTCCCTCTGGGTTGTGGAGGTCCAATGGCAGTCTTTAAAAAATCAGTACAAATCTTCTTAGCGGACCACATTGGTAAAGAAATAACGGGATAATGCTAGAAAGAAGAAGTTTATCAGCACATGCATCAAATAGTTAATATATTCTTAACACATTTTATAATGTCGATTTAATAGTCGATTAATAAAGCGAATAAAAAACGCTATATGAACATCTTTATTCTTTAAAGACCACGTATTTTAGCCATTTTAATGTCATGGTAAAGGAGGCATCTTCACTGCCTCTGTGTTGACCTTTGTGTAATCGATTCGTTCAGTTTAATTGGTTATTGTATAATATCGTAACGGCCACACCGCCCGTGCCTCATCTTGAGCTAATGGATCAACCATTTTTTACAATATAATTATTATTATATTCTATATATGAATATAACATAATATGAAACGGAAGGATTTGTTTGTATGAACGCGCCAATTTCTGGAACTACCCGTCTGATTCGAAAATTTATTTTTGCATTTGAAAGCGCAATTCTTGAAGATGGTTATGGGCTATTCAACAACACGATATGACCAGTAGAAATGGGAAAAAGAAAGAAAGTAGGAAAAAGCGGTTCCCACGGAATACGCGGGAACGAAATCGTGGGCTGTAGCTAATAGTTAGCTATTTCTATATATTCTTCTGCACCTAACTACTATGGGGATTATTAGAAAAGTCCAAAATTGTATGAATATTGCCTGAATAATATTTTTCCGCTCATATAGGCAGAAATTTTAATATGGTAATATTAGCTACCTACTCAGTTTTGGAAAACTACAGTAAACATTAGTTTAATTATAGTTGAGATAATTTTAGGTAGGTAAATAACGTGTTCCTGAAGTAAGCTACGGTAATCACTTACCATTAAGCAGGCACTTGTTTGCCGCTTCGTGGTAAAGTCTTATGTTCAAGTATCGTGTTATGGCTGCATTGTCTGTCTGCGTCTCCTAAAGGTTAATTAGTAGACAGGCATTTTAGTCCGTCATTTTTAATTGCATTGTGTATTTTTTAGTCCCCGTTGACGCTTGAATTATATATATAATATGTGTTGTATATGTTCGTGTATCGCTTAATCGATCAAATTCAAAAGTATGGATTATGTTCGACGCATTATCGGAAATGTTTGAGAGAAAAAAATAAGTAATAACCGCTGTGCAGTTGGGCTAAAGTGCAGACGATGTCCGTGGCGCCTATAGTATCTACTATTTCATTTACTACCACGTATGGTGAAGTGAAGGAATCAAGTTTCCTCAACGATTTTCCTTAACAATGCGACATGAGGCTTTTTATCAAAAGAGCTTTTCACTTAAAATGCCGACAACAGGTCAGTGACGTTTTGGTGTGACTGATGTCTACAGGCGGAGGTGTGCCACACGTTTGTCCTAATTTAATATAAAAAAGTTTTTTATTCATATAATGACGAGCTCGGTGGCGCAATGGTAAAAAGCGCTGTTACGCTACTATGACACCAACGCTCGTGGGTTCGATTACCACACAGTACAAACATTTGTGTGCATGAACATGTCTGTTTGTCTTGGTCTGGGTATTTTCTATGTATAATAAGTATGTATTTACAAAAAAAAATGTAATTTATCAGTTGTCTAGTACCCATAACACAAGCTTCGCTTACTTTGGGGCTAGATGGCGCTGTGTAATTTGTCCGACAATATCTATATCTATCCGACAATATCTATCTAATGAGTAGGAAGAATATAAAGACTGAGATGTGCCGCTTGATTCTCTTTACCGTGCAGTAAAGTACGTAAGGAACGAGTCATGTGCCGCTTGATTCTCTTTACCGTGCAGTAAAGTACGTAAGGAACGAGTCATGTGCCGCTTGATTCTCTTTACCGTGCAGTAAAGTACGTAAGGAACGAGTCATGTGCCGCTTGATTCTCTTTACCGTGCAGTAAAGTACGTAAGGAACGAGTCATGTGCCGCTTGATTCTCTTTACCGTGCAGTAAAGTACGTAAGGAACGAGTCATGTGCCGCTTGATTCTCTTTACCGTGCAGTAAAGTACGTAAGGAACGAGTCATGTGCCGCTTGATTCTCTTTACCGTGCAGTAAAGTACGTAAGGAACGAGTCATGTGCCGCTTGATTCTCTTTACCGTGCAGTAAAGTACGTAAGGAACGAGTCATGTGCCGCTTGATTCTCTTTACCGTGCAGTAAAGTACGTAAGGAACGAGTCATGTGCCGCTTGATTCTCTTTACCGTGCAGTAAAGTACGTAAGGAACGAGTCATGTGCCGCTTGATTCTCTTTACCGTGCAGTAAAGTACGTAAGGAACGAGTCATGTGGCGCTTGATTCTCTTTACCGTGCAGTAAAGTACGTAAGGAACGAGTCATGTGGCGCTTGATTCTCTTTACCCCGCAGTGAAGTGTTTATGGACCGAGCAATATAATCCTCTTTGCCTACCCCGCAGGAAATTGATGTGTAGATAGATATAGTAATAAAATCATGTTATCTCTTATTCCAGTGTACAACGACCAGCCAGTATCGTCTGCGTCGCCGCCGACCAGAGACAAGATCAATGGCGAAGAGAAGGCGCGCTCCCGTCGCAGGGACACCTGGCCGGACCCCACCACTGCCCCATCCACCGATGACGGTATAAATCACAATCTATATTTTTTATTTTATGCAACTAGATTGGCAAAGAAGCATGCGACCCGCATCCGATGGTAAGCGATCACCGCAGTCTATTGACGCTCGCAACACCACGGGGATGTTACTCGCGCGCTGCCAATCTTGTGACCTAAAGATGTTTCGTCACAGTACCCAGTCATTTCTCTGCCATATCTCACCCTTCAAACCGGAACACAGCTACATAAATATAGCTGCTTGGCGGTAGAAATAGGTGAGACAGAGGTACCCACGCAGACGACTTTTGTACAACGTCTCCCTCTGGTGGTATATCTAAAGAGCTCGGTGACGCAGTGGTTAGTAACGCTACTTTGACACGCTCGTGTGTATTCCCACGCAGGACTAACATTTGTGTGCATGAACATGTCTGTTTGTCAGTTCTAGATGTTTTTAAGAGGTAGGGCGCATCAAAGTAACCCGTCTGGGGAGGTACCCCCACCGCACAGAAAACCATAACCAAACAATAACTACCAGGAGGGCCGTTGTGTTCCTGCGTGTGAGTGGAATTACCAGTAAGCTAGTTGTGTGTTAGCAGCAGGAGGTGTCATCACGCGAGTGATACTTATTTTTACTTTACATCAGGTAGGCCGTATGCTTGTATACCACCCCGACTTCTCCGTGTAAATGCTGCGTGATTAATATCTATTAATACCATACTACATAAACATATAATTCATTTGTGTGATTGCGCCGTCAGAACAACCAGCAGCCCCAGATTACTAGGTACAAGATGTAATAGATATATCATTAAAGCAGCCCGACTCGGGTAGTACCTTCACTGCAAAGACAACCCTGGACGCTTTTCTGCCTGGTAGATTAAAAAACCAAATTTTTTTTGTCTTTGATATTAAAATAACATAAAGAATTATAATGTATTTTTATTATAGAATATTTTTTTTATTATTGTCGGACAAATTACACAGCGCCACCTAGCCCCAAAGTAAGCGAAGCTTGTGTTATGGTTACTAGATAACTGATAAACATACATAAATACATTTTTTTTTTGTACATACATAATTATTATACATAGAAAATACCCAGACCAAGGCAAACAGACATGTTCATGCACACAAATGTTTGTACTGTGTGGGAATCGAACCCACGAGCGTTGGTGTCAAAGTAGCGTAACAGCGCGTTCCACCACTGCGCCACCGAGCTAGTCATACTTACAAGAATAATAATCTCGTAATGATCTGAAAACCGCAAGTGATTAACAAAATAATAAATCTTAGCGATATCCCGTTTCCTAAGTCATTAGGACTGTGTGGGATCCGCTACCTAACCCTAAGAATTTGGCGAATATACTGACTTGTGTGAATATGCTCGTGGGTTCGATTCCCACACAAGGCAAACATTTGCGTGCATGAACATGTCTGTTTGTCTTGGTCTGGATGTTTTAAGAGTGGTAGGGCGCATCAAAGCAGCCCGTCTGGGGAAGTACCTCCACCTCACAGAAAACCGCAGCCAAATAACAACTCCCTAGAGGGTTGTTGTGTTCCTGCGTGTGAATGAGGTCACCAGTAAGCTCCTAAGGAGTTGCTGTGTGAGCAGCAGAGGAGGCATCGCGCGAGTGATACTTAATATATCGCAAGCGTTAATAGGCTCCGGTACCCGCTTTACATCAGGTGGGCCGTATGCTTGTACACCTCCCGACGTAGTATAAAAAAAGACCTCCACAACTCAGAGGGGAAACCAGATCATTCTTAAGTAAGATTCATTTAGCAAGAGCAAGTTACAATTACAAATATGTACATAAATAAGAAAACACGAATTTAGTGGTATATCCCAGGATTCGAACCGGGTACCAGTACGCCAATAGGCTGGTTCTTTATCCACTGAGCTATCACTGCTCATGAATACAATAATTATACTCTAATACAAACTAGCATTTTACTTTATCCTTTATGTCAAGCACAACAACTTAACAAGTGTGACAACATCAAAGTTAAAACAATGCTGCCCCGAACGTAGACAATGTATGTAATTAAATAAATTATCGAATTTCCATACGCGCCGGCCGTGACCCGGCGTCGAACTCGCGCCGTTGTTTCTAAAGGCCGCGATCAAACATTATAACTACAAAGTACAAGTTACAAACGTATGGATTGTAAATTCCCGAAATATTTCTCAACGAACATTCTCTATGGTTTGCGTTCGTCTTACCCGACTGCGGGAAGGTTGCATTCCTCGTTTCCTCATATTAGCAAAACGATGATATGGATCATTGAATTCGTTTTTGGTTTCACTCGAAAGATGATAGTGAGCTTACCCTACTTAACTAAGCGTTAAGTTAAGCCTTAGGTTAAGTTGAGCGTTTTTTTTTTGTGACGCGGGGAAAAATGCGTTACGCACACCACCGGTGCCTGGGTGGCCTCCGGTGGTAGTGTGGGACTCCCCGTCGGCTGTCCGACGGTATACCCACTAAACGACCCCGCGAAATGCCATCGGCCGCGTTGGTGTGGTGCCCCGGATCTGTCAGCAACAGGGCACAGGTTAAGTTGAGCCTAATCTAACCTAAGCCTAAGGATTTTGTGAAAAAACTAATTTATACATGGAGCGACTGTCGTCAGATGTCCATAACCCAAAGGGTAAACCAAATCGTTCTTAGGTAAGGTCCCACGTCTTTCGAAACATAATTTCATGGACGTGCGGTTTTCCTTCACCGCCGAATTAGTGATAATTACAAATATGTACATAAATCCGAAAACGCGTATTCAGTAGTACACGCAAGGATTCGAACCGGCGACCACATAGTCACTAGGCCGGTTCTCTACCCACTAGGGTATCACGGCTCCAACTGACACCCCACTTAACATGCTGTTGCGGGAACGGTGAATAAGACCAATGTGCTGGATCCAACTGTACATTATCTTAGACTAAATTACATATTAATTAACACGTTATTTATATTTATTTAAAACAAAGAATTTGATTTGTACACAAGGCAATCCTACGTCACGTTCTGCATTCACGTGACCTGCTGAGTTTCCTAAACGCATACTCTAGATATGCCATACATGCCTTAATAATTTATTATAAGTATCGTGAAATTAAATTGTATACTAGCCTGTTGACTTATTTTGCATTTTCATGTTTCGTACATCTACGTAACGTTTAATTTCAAAGTTTAATAATATCTATTTATTATTGTACGTATGTATATCTTCACGCCAGGTCCCTTGCGGGGTAGGCAGAGAGAACCGAGCGCCGTAAGACGCGGTCCTTACACACTTCACTCGCTTCTTTCACATTCATAGCTCTTTTCATGCACGCTATTTATTATTAATAACTAATTTCATTCAGAATCACGACTGCATTTATTATTAACTTATTTAACACCAGTGTATCGACCCATGTTTAATCCTACTAATATTATAAATGCGAAAGTTTGTATGTATGAATGTTTGTTACTCTTTCACGCTTAAACGGCTGAACGGATTTGAATGAAATTTGGCATGTAGATAGATTATGATCTGGATTAACACATAGGCTACGTTATTTGACTCCATGCGGGCGAAGCCGCGGGCAGCAGCTAGTAATAAATAAATTATGAAATTACTTATTAAGCATACGAAAACATTATTCGTCTTGGACTATATCAGAAGCGCCTCACGACATCGAATCTCATGCGTACTATAGATACCTATATAAATGATAAAATTGATAAATTTCCATCATGTGATGGATGGAGAACCGATTTTACGTAGTAACTCAATTCACCGCTACGGGTCGAGAATTAAAGTAGAACGCGCACCTCTTATTGGTTATTTCACGGATTAACACCGCGGCTCTTATCGGCTTATTGGAAATATCCTTCCTCAACACAACATTCATGCACAGTCAACTAGTTTATTGTATTGTTTGTGATGTCATACATGTTTGTACTTCAGTATATGCACATTATCCCTTAACTTCCTAAAACACCATTGGTTTGTGTATACCCCTAACTGTTTGAATTCACTATACAAATAGGTTACAAAGTTTATCGCGCCTACCCACTAAAATTCTAGTACCAGCCCACTAACATTGAATTAGCAAGCGCATTATGAATGCAATTTACACATTCCACGGCGTTGCACTTCTCTGTGCAGCCCACACATTCCACGAACACTGCTATGTCTACGCTGATGTTATCATTAATAGGGGAATTATTTCCTCTATTATACACTACGTATCACTTGCGCGATACCACCTCTGCCGCTTGCTGTGTTAGCTACGGCAATTCCTTAGGAGCTTACTAGGGACCTCATTCACTCGCAGAAACACAACAACCCTCCACGGAGTTCTTATTTGACAGCGGTTTTTCTGTGAAGTAGAGGTACTTCTATAGCCGGACTGTTTGATGCGCCCTATCTATTTTAAAAACAACCAGACCAAGGCGAACAGACATGTTCATGCACACAAATGTTTGTCCTGTGTGGGAATTTAAACCACGAGCCTTGGAGTCAAAGTAGCGTTACTAACCACTGCGCCATCGAGCTCGTCAGCATAAACATTATCTCTCAATTCCTTACTGTGTGCCTAGTATTTTTTTTATACAACTAGATTGGCAAACAAGCATGCGGCCCGCATCAGATGGTCACCGCAGCCTATTGACGCTCGCAACACCACGGGGATGTTACTCGCGCGCTGCCGATCTTGAGACCTAAGGCTATTCCGTCCCAGTACCCAGTAATTTCTCTGCCATATCTCACTCTTCAAACCGGAACACAGCTGTATAAATATAGCTGCTTGGCGGTAGAAATAGGTGAGGTAGAGGTACCCACGCAGACGACTTTTGTACAAAGTGTCCCTCTGGTAAGAGGGACACTGACATATTTTTTATCTACAATCAAGTTGATTTCTGTCTAGTTTTATTGTTATTATTAACAATTCTATGTTTGTTCCAGCGAGCGTTGGCGTCCGATCACCGCTGCTCCAACATCCGCCTTACGATGAACAGCTGCGTGACATCGCGGCGTCTCTGACGAGGCCGCGGTCCAGGCGAGCCTTGCCTGTCACCCTCGAAAGGCCTACGAGGCTTCCACCTCCTGATCGACTACCGGTACATCAACATTGATTTAAAACAAATAACACCAAACCTTAGAAGCTAATTTGCTAATGCACCAATTTCATAGTGCGTACCGAGAAAAATGACTTCCGTGAGTTTATGGTACGAGTCGAGCGTAGAAGTGCCCTTTAAAATGATAATATTAACACACTCGTGTTATATTACTGTGGTATGTGCTTACTTAGTATAGATCCATAAACTGTTGTCAAAGTCGTTAATAAATCTCATGGTCAGCTCATGACCCTGATGGCAGTCTCATGATCCTGGTGATATTTTCCTTTAATTCAAAATAGTATGACGAAATGTGCAATTTTTATACACAGGAGTTTCTTATATACTTCGAAAGGATTTAAGAAAGTAAAAGGATACGTAGAAAGAGCTGTCTAAATAGAATAGTGCATTACGAAGTGAACTATTACTTTTTATACCACTAACTAAGGTTGGCTATCAAGCGTACGGTCTGCCTGATGGTAATTGGTGTCACTCATGCGTTGCCGACTGACGTACCGCACTGACGGTCGCTGATCAAGTCATGTTCCTCTAGGCATGCCAGGAGTCGTGTGTTTATCACACGCTCCATTACCTTAGAAAGACTAGGTTATATGCAATAGGCCTGTAATCTATCGCCCCCATTTGGGCACCGCGTGCACATAGGCGGTCTTCCATGAAGACGGGACTTTCCCAGTGGAGTAAGAAAGCACGAAAAAGTGCGTTAGTACAAAACATAATTCGAGAGCTCCCTTGATTGTTGTATATCTGATTTTTTCAAACCATAAGCAAATATTTCTTTACAATTTATACTTTCTATAAATTTTAAAGTAAAATGTTATGTTACAGGCTCGTGGTACACCAGATGGTGCTGTACCACCCGAAGAAAATAGCTCCAGCTCGTCAAGTGAAGGGAGCGAGCCAGTGGACGTTGTAGAAGCCGCTGAAAGCGGAGAATCTGGCAGAGTTGAATTACCAGCTGAAAGACTCTTACATGCCAGAGCAGGATGGCTTCAGAGACGAGGGCCAGGCGGTTGGTCGCGCCACTGGTTCGTACTTAGAGGAGCAGCCCTATTATACTTCAGAGACCCTCACGCTGAGCACAGGGGACTTATGGACGGTGTTATAGATCTAAGCGGCGTAGCTAGAGTGGTGGAGTTGCCAACGACTGCATCTACAGGCTATGCATTTGAGACTGAGGTTAGTTATAATTAATACCTAATTGCTCCATAAAAGGTTTCTATTGTTTTTTATTATCATACGTAGTTTTCAAAGTGCTTGTTTTTTTTCCAGACCTGGGACGGCAAACACATCGTCTTATCAGCTGTAACGGCGGGCATAAGGTTAAATTGGGTATCAGCAATTAGACGAACGGCCGGACTACCCGACTCCGGGCCATTATCTTTGATACTGCGAGAAGACGTTGTCGATCATACATCAGAGTCATCAACCTCACCGGTTACACCCGTAACACCCATCACTGGCAAACCAGCGCCTTTCTCTTCCGACGAGGAGTACAGAACGGCGTCCGAGGGTGGACGCAGAGATAGCGCTGATTGGGGAGACATGGCACCTCAACCACCGCCATCGCCGATTCTCAACCGTACTCCTATTTCTAAGGTAAAGGAAAAAGTGCGCGCTCGGTCGGGTCACGCCCCATCAAGAGTAGATAGTATTAGAGGAGACGAGGTTGATGCTACCAAAGAAAAAGAACGACCAATCGAAGAAACTAACGAAAACGAAAAGCCGAATGAGCCACGAAAGCGCAGCTACATGTCGACTATCGATAAGCAATCCATTGAAATCGAAGATTTACGCAAACAATTAAAACTTGCTTTGAACGATGTCAACGCTGCGGAATCAGAATTGGCAAGACTGCGAAAGCTTAAGTCGGAAGCAGCTCTTAGAGAAAAAAAAATGGAAGAATTAGTCATAACTCTACAGAAGAAAGAAGAGGAACTGTTGATTAGAACAAAAGAAGCTGAAAATCTAGATGCTATAAAGCAGCTTTACAGCCAAGATAAAAATATGTGGGAGACCAAATTAAGAGATACTCAAAACTTTTTGAAGGAGTCTACTGAACACTGTGAGCTATTAACGAGACAACTAACATCAGCACAAGAAACTATCGAACGACTGCAGACAGAGTTAAACGAACTTAATGATAAGTTACTAAAGAGTGTAAAAGAAAATGAAAATTTATATGAGAGAATCAAAGATCTTGAAGGACGTATCGCTGCTGAGTCCCCGACCAAAGAAAAAAGAAAAAGCGTTACTTCCCTGGGCGATCTTACAAATTTTAATCACGAATTAAATTTAGAATCACTAGAAAAGGACAAGCTTATAGAAGAATATGTGGAATTACGAGGACGGTTTCTGAAAGCTATACAAGAGATCAAAGCAATGAAGAAGGAACTTCGTGATTCACACAATATGTATGACGAACTCGAGATAACTAATATGAAATTAAGAAATGAGATGAAGCTCAGGGAACAGTGTAGCAGATCCGAGATAGATCTTATGGCAGCTCGCATATTGGACTTGACTCAGAAGTTGACGGCATCAGATAAGCAAGTTAGGTCGCTGAAATATAAAATACAAAAGACTGAGTCTCGAGAAAAGAGGCGCAGTTTGTCTCTGAAAGGAAGAGAGTCATTCACTTTGGGTAAAGAGGTAGAAGAAAAACTAACGGAGCTAGAAAATAAGATTACTATGTTGGAATCTGGTGAACCTGTGCCCACGATAAACTCTCCATCAAAAAGTATGTCGCCTGCCAAAGAAAAATCAACCAAATCTGACAGTCTTACTGATGAGAAACGCATGAAGAGGTTAGCTGCCCGACTTAGAAGGAAATCTTTAGACAGTGCTACCAGTTCAGAGCCAATGAAAATGCTAGTGAGACTAAGTTCACTCGAAACTAAAGTGGCCTCTGCTTTTGAAAATCGCCGAGACCTCGCAAACTCGTGCGAATCATTAAGTCAGGCGACAGGATCTGTCGATAGTCCGAGTCTCATTGATGCAGAAAGTTCTATGTCTACTGTCGGTACGCAGTCACAGAGGCATCTCTTAGATAGGTTACAGAGTCTCGAGAGCGTAGTGATACACTCCAGAAATAAAGTCAACGAGTGTCTCTGTCAAATGAGTGCTATGCGAGCAGCTAAATCGAGAAGATCGCCGTCTCCTAGTCTCGAGAAGAAGTATAGTATTAGATCGATGGAAAAATGTCTAACAGATGTGAGCAAACGGCTACAGGAATGTTTCGACAAATGTGTCGTAGACTGTGATCAAAATCAGGAGCAAGATATTAATGACAGCGTGGCACAGGTAGTCTTACAGCTAGAAGATCAGCTGAGAACTAAACTCTTGGAAATATCGAAGAAGAAAGCAGCTCTGTATGAGTCCGGCGAACTGACACAACAGAAGAGCCTTGAATTACTGGCTGAGAAACTCGCATACGAAGCGGTGTTGGTGAGCAGGATCCAGGAGGCCTTAGAATCGTCCAATGGGAGCAGATTCTTCGCAAGATTAATAAAGTCTGAAATAAACGAAACTAGTCAATTAATCGATAATCTTAAGTGTAAAATAAACGGCGACAGTCAGAGAAGCATCACGAGCACGAGAAGTTCACTGGACTACCTCGCCAGAATACTGACGCGGAAAATCGACATCGTCAATGCTTCTAGAGACACACGGGACCTGCGTAAGTCGGAGCTGATCTTACAAAGCGCTGACCTCGAGGCGCTAAAAGCGTCGCAAAGAGAGGTCGCCGAGGCCGTCGATCGTTACAAAACAGAGAAGCTGGCAGAACTGTGCTCAGCGCTGGCTTGCGAAACCTTGGGACATGCGGCGGCTGGTGACGCCGAGCCGGAGGCGGCGAGGGCCGAGGCCGAGGCTGCGCGCGTGCGCTCGGCTTGGGCAGCGGCGCGTGACGCGCTTGGCGCCGAGCTTGTGCAGGCTGAGGTGGCGCGCGCCTTGTCCCGCGCAGCTCAACAGTGCGAGGCGCGACTAGCTGGCGCACGGGGCTCCCGTCTCACGCTTACGGCACAAGACCGCGCCGATCTGGAGCTGTGGTGGCAGGCAGCGCACGACCACCTGCGCTGTGAAATGGACGGCGCAGTCCGCGACATCGCAGCACGATACCGCGCCTGCCTTGCCGCCGGCGCCGCAAAAGAGCCGGGTGCCCCGCCCGCAGCCGGCGGCCGCGCGCCCCTGCAGCAGCTGGCCGACGTGCTAGCGCACAAGGCGCTCATCGACGCGCGCATCGCAGTCGTGGAAGGCACGTACCGTGCCTCCACGCCGCCCGACGCCGACGGTTCGCGCCGGTCGGCCGAGGACGCCATCTCCTCGCTGGAAACGGACCCCGCTCAGGAGGCGGAGTTCGTGTATCTCTTCCAGCGCTTCTCGAACGAGTGCCGAGCGCTCTTCTCCAGTGACTGTTCGGGTAACAGTGAAGACTCGATGAAGATCGGCGAGAGCCTCGAGCGGGTGGAGGCGGTCGTGGCGGCGGTGCAGCGGCAGCTGTCGGGTGCGCAAACGGGCGACGGGCGGGAGGAGGCCGAGGGGCGCGAGGAGGCGCCCAGCGCCGACGTTATCGGTCGCATCGACTCGTTACGCCGCCGCGTCGAAGCTCTGCAAGCGCTGGTGCCCTGCCAGCACTGTAAGCAGCTACAAGACGCGCTGGACAGGTAATATCTTCTATCGATGAATTGGAACGCAAAGCATCAAAAATAAAGCTCACAGAGCGCTGACTTCGTCTGTGTTTTTCGGCAGACTGCAAGCGGAGCGCGCGCGTAGTGAATGCGCGCTGGCACAGCAGGCGGGTGCGCTAGCGGCGGCGCGGCGCGCACGTGCACAATTGGCAGCGCAGCACGAGCGAGAGCGGAGCGCGCTGCGGGAACGGGCGCGCACGCTGCAGCGACGGCTTGCTGCGCTCGACTCTGAGTACTCGGCGCAGCTCGATAACCTGCGAGCTGCGTATCAGGTACCCAAACAACCACTATATACATAAATGTCTTCTATCTCTGTCGATTGCCGTGTGAATCAGAGTGACTGGTGATATTCGGTTTGTAAGTGTAATATCCCACGTGTCCTCAGAGCGCGGTGGCGGCAGACACGCACGGCGACGGCCTGCGCGCGCGTTATCAGCAAGAGATCGAGCAGCTACGCGCGCTCTGCGAGAAGGGGCTGCTGGCGATGGAGAGTTCACACCGCCGCATCATGCGCGAGATGGAGGACAAGCACCGCGCCGAGCGGGAACAGCTCAGGTTACGCCGCACACATTTCATAACTTTTATACAAGATTATGACTTTACTAAAATGTTACTTTTCTTTTTATTTTTTAAAGCGTTTAGACACAATTAGTACCTTCGATCAGATCAACTGTAGAGTAACAGAAACATGTGGATTGCCATTCCAGGCTGGACAAGGAGCAGGCGCTGGAGGAGGAGACCCGAGCGACGCTGGCCGCGCTGGACGCCATGCGCAAGGCCCACGAGAGCGAGGTGCGCCGCGAGGTCGACAAGTTTAAATCGGAGTTCCTCAGTCGCGGCGCCCACGGCGGGGACATCTCGCAGATCAGCACCCGGCACCAGTGAGTACATGCACTGGATTTATACGACTAGATGAATACGCGTTTTGGCATGTTTTGCAAGGACTGTTAACCTTAGGCATTCAATAAATGCTTTACCGATTTATCCAATTCCTTCAAATCAATTAATATTTTCTCATTTCAATGTTTCATTGCAACATTACGTACGCGTTTCCGTGACATAACGCTTATCGGTTTCATCGACAACAACCCATATATTTATTTATTAATTAACAAAATTGGGTCTCGACTGTTCAGTACCGATGTAGAACGTGCTGAAATCCGTGTAGTATTAACCACTAGCTGTTTGGAATATAATAATGTCACATAAACGTCTAACTAGCGTTTATCGGCACTCACCACCTACCGTTCGTAGATACATGTCGTCTTTACCATTGCTGCTCCGGTCGTCTCTGTTAATGCTCGTTATCTGTAACAGGAACAGCACGCACCCGCCACCATTTCTTTTATGGTAGTCAAAGTAGTTTAGATCAAATTAAGTCCAAATAATGCCTAAATCTATTAACTATTTACGTAGTCTTTCTATTATAGTAAGTTGCCTGATTCCCTATTCCCCTACTATTGAAACGCCCTAGCAATTCTAGCACTTTATTCTAATCATAATAATGGTGATGATGCATGCAGGTAATGCGATTCTTTAGGCTGTAATGATCCTTACTTGCCGGTGACCGCTTCCACCACGAAATAGCTACATGTATAAGCTATGTACTATTTGAGCCCTAAAACACATTCACATATTTTAACAATGTGTTTAAAAACAATTTTTTCAGGCAAGAAATGGAGGAGATTAAGCGTGAAATCCTGTCCCTCTCAGAGAAGTACTCCGTGAAATGTGTGGAGTCGGCGGCCCTCGAGGAGCGGCTGGCCACCGCCACTGCCCAACTCGCACAGGCGCACAACCATATCATGCAATTAGACGCTAGGTAATACGCACTATCCTTGAAGACACTTTTATACTACGTCTGTTGGTAAATAAACGTATTTGAATTGATTACCGTAGACGTCGCCGCAGAAAGAGTATCGCTCACGCCTTGCCACTGTCGCGGTTTACGTAGTAAACTAACACTTCGGAAACTTGACTTCAGTGGTAAGCTACTAAGGGCGTATTCCCAGCAATATACAATCCATCAGGGAATAATTTCTTCAGACCTTTGTCACAAGCAAGAGCGCTTCTTAAATATCGCTCTGTCTTATTCACATTCACCGAAGCCAGGTTTGCTAGACGTTCGCAGTATCGTGGACCAGGAACCTGAGTCATGTGGCAGAACCCGCGTCTACAGTCAGAATAACAATTGTATAAAGTTTGCTGCTTAAGATGAACTGTATTTTGAAATATCTCATAAAAATCAACAGATAGATGCCAATTGAATGTGACAAACGTGGAGAATTAATTTCTAATATTCACTTTTATTAAATATTTCAGAAACAAACAGCTGCGGGCACATTTAATATCAGAAGCGAACGAAATGAAGAATGGAGAGGCGTCTTCTCTCTCTCAGCTCATCGAAGAGACTGCGCCGGTAAGTTCCATTTTTTAATTTAACTTTTGAATAGCACATTGTCAACAGCACATGCTTGTACAGCCTCTGCTGCGTCTTATAGCGCTTTCTCATGATCACGTTTCCGACTGGGTAGAACGCTCCACGCTTGCATGTCACAGGTTGCACATAACACATCATTTCTACGACATTCATCGTACATCATTGTAAATATAGATTTTTTAAAACGATATTTAGACTGCAAGCCAATGTTAATCAAAATTTTTTTTTTTTACTTTGCTGTAGATCGTACAAATTAAGTTTGAACAAGATTTTTGCTTTTCTTAATAATTTTCAGTTTGGCAATAATTATTCAATTAGATAATAAATAATTAATTAATTAGGAACTCCATACATACACATTATCCATTTCTAGTAATTTCGGGAGTTTTAAACTTGCAGTTCTATAAACTGAGCTGAATTCGTGCGAGTAGCGTCACATAGTAGTAGTCTAGTTATCCCACTGTTACTGTTATATGGCGTCATGGTACATTTCGGGTGCACTAACAGCATGGGAGGGCGGAGGCGCCGCTGTGGTCACACCTGCGCCACCTGGCGACCGTCTGGCAGCGCGCCAACAACATATCAGGTAACGGCAAGCGACTTTACACACTATCACTTGCCCCTACGATTCTCTTTCGGTAGTTTGTGTAGTATATATAACCTTAATAATTTTAGTGTACATAGTAATTTGTAAATTTTCAACAAATACAACATTTTAATATTATTACACTTTTTTATTAATTAGTATTGTAGACACAACACAACTAAGTAAATTTTACTTTAATTGCGTTTTTATTTATGTTTTTCTGTTAAATATTAATTGATAACTTTGAAGTAAATAATAATTTGTAAATTTTCTTTTAATGTAGTAAATGGTAGTAACAATCTAAAATTATTTAATCAGTATGTATATTAATAGCAAACATGTAAACATTTAATTTTGATTACATTCATTATCAGATATTAATGCTGGACTACTATTTTTCCACTCCATAAATTAACACTACCCTAATATTTTATTACTAAAAATAATTATGCTTTAGCCGCCCGTACTTTTAATTAACATTAACAAACACAACACGACAAATTTTAGCAGAACTTAAATGAATTAAACATATAACAACAGGCAATACATCTCAATTCTACATATTTTTACTTCGATAATTCCAATTTACTTAACTTAAAGTTATTTATAGATTTGTAAAGAACTAACTTCTCAGCTTTAAAATACCTTTATTTGTATAGGGGAAATCGTCCCGGTCGAGCCCACTGCTGGAGGCTGCGAGACCCTCAAGAGCCAAGATCCAGTTCGCGAAGACAGAGAGCACCAGAAACCTGCAATTGTCGCCGGTCCAGGTGCTCATTGTGATATTATTTGAATCTGCTAGGATTATATATTGGCGAGTTTGACAGTTTTCATGCTTCTGATTATATACAAATTAAAAAATACAAATGTCCTTATTGATGGTAATCTAGGTGAGCAATCTTCAGTGAAACTTTTGAGAAAAAACTGCATTTTGTTCGTTAATTAGATACGAGTAACTAATTAACGAACAAAAGGGATTCCGCAAGAATAAATCGGTTCCCTCCGCGCTATATACGCAGTTTTGGAATAAATAATCACTATTTTATATATGAAGATGGGACAAAAGCATTGGACTTTACAGACCACAATATACCTTTGAGTAAATAAGAACATGTGCGAAGCGTAGGTTTTATTTTATTTTAGAGGGGGGCATACGAGCATGTGGCTCACCTGGTAAGTGGTCACCACCACCATCAGCAAAATCAAAAATGATCCGTCGCCAGCCTTTTAGGGAAACATTGGTTTTTTTCTTGAAGGGACCTATAATATATTTGTCCGGGAACACCGCTGAGGGTAATTTATTCCACAATTTCACCCTACGTGGTAGAAAATGCCTCATAAAGCGTACTGTAGTGGATTGCCTCTCATCCAGATGATGAGAGTAAAATTGAAGCTTGTGGCGAGTGGTACGATAGTGGAACTCAGCGGCTGGTAGTTGAACAGTTCCTCCGAACACTCCCCATGATACAATTTGTACAGTACACAAAGAGAAGTAACGTCTCTTCGTGTACTAGTCGCCAGCGGGAGCCGCCTCTGTCGCCATCACAACTATATATACACAGCAACCCTCCCGGTATATAATTGACATTAAGACAATAAAATACAGGTGAAGAAATTCTACGGAACGGGTCAACTTAAAATACTCATATATGGACAGTATCATAAATAATGTAATAATATATTACCGGTATCATTCCTAGTAAATGACCGATGATGCGTATATACGCCTATATATTTGTCATTAACATATAACGTTCAATATTTGAACAAATTACTTAGACATAACCATGTATTGTTTCTTTATTTCACAGAATTGAAAGTAAAAAAGCGCTGTTCAGTCAGCAGCCGCGCGACCAAAGCGCCTCTCGTCGGAATGGTCGCAGAAAGAAAGAAACGCTTCGAACTATGAGCGATCAGAGTCGCGAGCGCATTCGTTTTCACGTCAAATGCCCTTCAAGCACTGAACTACATCTTAATAACCGTAAGGTCATTTGTCGTAAACACGAATGCGCCATTGTCACCCACCACGCTAGCACCTGGCCACTTTGCTTTATAAATATTATGTCCACAACGTAATACGCGATATTAACATAGTAAGACTGTAGTAACATATTTATGTCTCCAATGACGATATTATAAACTTTATACGTGTAACAAGAAGTAATATTAGTTCATAGACATCAGTTGTGGAATTAGAAACTAGTCTTTTTGAGTAATTACTGATTTCACAATTGCGATTAAGTATATACGTTATTGTTATTGTATTTAAAGGTTAGTTATATATAATACTTGCTATTTAAACGTCAAAACAATTATTTCTTAGTAAATTACTATGATTTGACTACTATGATTGATTTTACAGGTAGAACTATAGCTTCTTAGGTCGAGATTATTAGTTAATATGCACATATTATGTTAGTTTGAACAGACAAAAAGAACTTGTGGATTCTCTATTTATTTACACGAATTGTACACTCGGTGAATCCCAAATAAACTGTAGACGACTATGTATTAACAACATACATTATACGTGTATTTAGATGTAGTTATTCTAAGACCAAATATAACCTTGAAGTGGCCAGAACCTTAACTCCCACCCACCACACAAATTGTATATAACTTTATATGGATTGTTTTTTTTTATAATTTTAACTTAGATGTATATTTACACTATGCGTCTTACTATTTATCTTTCTACATCATTATTTAAGAGTCATTGTTTTCACTAATTTTCTGCGTTAACTATAAGATTCGGTTTAGTGTTGCGATTGTAGACTTGTAAAAAATGTATTAACACTTTATGTAAATACTAACGTCCCTAGCGTGTCCATTTGCTTTGTAGTGCACATCGTCTTTAAGGAATTGTTACCAAATATCTTTTCGTATTTATGACATTCGCACTCGATGGGTATTGTGGAGACTCAGCTGCATTGAGTCGACGACACGAGTGATGGTCCTTCGAGCCAGCTCGATGGATTTTATCTAGGGAATAACTATATTCGTTGCGTCCTTGCTTCCAATCGTCGACTCATAGCTGACTTGCGCGCAGCGACGTCTCCGTTTTCAAAAATACCCTTTGTTTAACTTTTTGTAGATTTATACATAGTGTAATGTACGTATGGATATGGGAAATATTATTTTACGCGAGTATTAAATGACCATTTGCACGAGTAAAGTGTTAAAACAATATATGTCCGTATTTATTTCGCGCGTTCGGATTGTATTTAGATGTTGTAAAAATGTGTATAATCTGAACAAAATACGTTAAGCGACAGGTGTGCAGCCCGCCGCATTCGGTCCGAAGGCGCGTTTCGAACTACGGATATATTTTTAAACACGCTTTTATAGAGGCATATTGTATTGTTTTTAATTCTCTATTTAGATGTTAGGACGTTGATGTTTGACATTTTCCGTTCATCTCCGCCACGTAACCTTTGATTGTATGTTGACTCGTTACCATATTCTCCGTACTGGGCATTTGAAACTGTCTTCCACTCACATTTCGTGTAATTTCACTTTGTTGTGTATAGGTCACTGTAGGTACGTCGCGACCCGAGGAGGCGCTCGCTCGTCTGCCGCCGTCTCTCGAACATTATCTGTTGCTCAATTTTCTAGTTGTGTTAAATATCGTATACAGTGAAATACCAAAATGGCGGACCGCGAGTGCCGCCCGAGCGTGTGGGTTGCCACTAAATTAACTTTATTACTATTATGTCTGAATTGACGTTGTAAAGTGTTGGTTTATATAACAAAGATTTAAAATAAACTACTTAATACAACATTTTTGTTTCATTTTTTTTTACATTTATTCTTGTAGGAGAATGCTCAACATATACTCTGCTACGTACGTTCACGAAAGGGGGATAGTGGAAGCTATACATAATAAGCTGCTGGTCTGCGGAAGTACAGTCCCTCCACTTTACAGAAGTTCGCTGACCCCTAGGGTCTGTTCGTGCGAATAAGTCGGGTAACCAGGAGGAGGAAAGGCTGCGTTAAGGAAATTAGGTCCGTTCTTATGTTGTCGAAATAGTGATGATTCTTTTCAGTACTATTTGTACTTGATAAATAAGTCAAACCTTGATAAATAAATAAGTTAAACTTTGTGTTTGGTATAATTTTATGTTTTCCTTGCGTTATCTCATTTCCTAATTCATTAGGATTGGCGAGGTCCGCTAAACTTAAGCTACCTAGCGAAGATACTATTTTTTACATGTAGCGATTGACGTTAGACCTCCACAACCCTGAGGGAAAACCAGATCTTTCTTAGGTTAGATCACACATCTTTCGAAATATAATTTCTTGCAAATGTTGGTTTCCTCACGATGTTTCCTTCCTTCGACCCCGAGCAAGTGATACTCGTAAGTATGTATATAAATCCGAAAACGCAAATTTAGTAGTAGGTACATGCGTCCGCCAGGATTCGAACCGCGGACCAGTTAGTAAATGGACAGGTTCCTTATCCACTGGATTATCACTGCTCTCCTGTGCATCTCTGCCTCATGTCTTCCATCACCGTTCAAAAATACAATCACAAAAGGATCTGGCCGACCGAGCTTCGCTTGGCGTAGTTAATATGTATTAGTTCAAAATCGCGTTATTTTCAGGAAGAAGAAGTAGAAACCTGTACAGATAAACTTAAAAAGCAAAGCGATATCTAAATATAAAATTTGATTCAATTCATTAGAGTCGCATCCGAGATACAAATATGTTTATACATTAATTGATAAGTGATACGATTTCAATGCGAACGCTATTTTAACGAGGCCGCAGCCAAATAACAACTCCCTAGTGGGTTGTCGTGTTCCTGCGAGGGAGTGAACTTACTAGTGAGCTCGTGAGGAGTCGCTGTGTTAGCAGCGTGCGTGCGATACTTTCAATCCCTTCCGACGTTGTCAATAAAACTTAGGCATCTTTATCTCTAATGTAAACATATTATATATAAAGAAGGTATCGGGAGAGACTCATTACATTATTACTATATAATATATTATTACCTTAGTATATTATTATTCTTGAAGTACCGCTATTAGTTCCAATAATTTATTTATTTATTTTATTTATTTATTGTAAATCAAAATTTACAGCATTACAGTAACAAACTATTGCGCTATAAATTTCATACTATGTTTCATAATTTAATAACAATATTTCATTAATTCAATAACAATTTGGTAATTATATCTTAGTTAACTACCATCCATCCTCTCACAATGTCTAAGGCATTCATAATTCACATCCAGCCATCTCCACGCAAACAGATCAAAGTCGGGTGTTGATGACAGAAGATCATTGAACATAATTATTGCACGAACAAGAGGCGCCTTCGAGTAGGATACTGTCCGAGTCCGAGGTGAGGCCAGTAGAACTGAAACGCGTGGCCTCGGGCAGTAATTGGGCACTGGCGGGACGAAAAGCTTTACCAAACGAGTATATACGAGTAAGTATGTAAGGTAAGTTCAGAATTATACTTTTGGCAGTATAGAGGTCGAAACAACCAAAATTATATAATATGTGACCGGCCCGATGTGTAGGAGCTAAGTGAGGTGTCGCCGCCCGTCACGGAAGCCCGCTGGCCGCACTAGGAGCCGCCTCAGCAGTTGTTGCGTAAATCGGTCGTGTTGTTGGCAGGATAGTAGTGCCGTGTGCAGTGTGCCAGATCGGTAATTCACATAAACAACAATTTAACGTTTAACATTATGTATTGAGGATGTTTGAATCTACGTAGAATTAAATGCACAAAACTAATCCATACACCGCGACTCCGTCCGTACCTTCTTCATAGGTTCCTTCTTCTGTTCCAAATAGCAGAATTATGTGAAACTAAAAATGACTGACAGTTGATAAAGTTTGTTTTTTTTAAAGACGTAAATATAACAGACAATATACGATGGTAATTTTAACTAGTATTTGTTTTTGAGTTCATTTACTTTCCTTCAAAAGGCCCACGAGCGTCGGTGTCAAAGTAACGTAACAGCGTGTTTCAGCACTGCGCCACCGAGCTCATTCGTACCATAGTTTAATGGACGCTTGCAACCTCAACTCGCACTTTGAGATTTGTTTCCAAAATAGAAGGGTTGAAAAACGTGGTGAATATATTTGTTGCAGGTTCCACGTCACAACGTAGTCACGTGGAGTCTGTACAAATGTTAACATTAACAAGATGTCTTCAAAATTCACCCAAGCGCCAATATCAACATAATACTGAAATATCCCCAGTCCTTAAACTCGCCAGTTACTTCTTTAACATAGTTCTCGTCAATTACACTTATAATCTTCAAGGTTTTATTTCATACTACATCGGATGATGATCACGGCGGGCTTATCTAAAGCGGTTGCCGTCGTCTAAGACTCCGCCCCGTTCAGGAGCCTCTTACTCATCTCGATCGCGAAACCGCATCAACCATTGAGGGTGTTATTTTGCTGGGGTCTTTTCTAAGATGCAGGCTTTCAAAGTCGGGCTACCTAACACATGACGAGCTCCGTGGCGCGGCGGTTAACAACGTGACCTTGACAGCAACGCTCGTGGGTTCGATTCCTACACAATACAAACCTTTGGGTGCATGAACATGTTTATTTGACTTGGTCTGGGTGTTTTTTAAGAGAGGTAGGGCGCATCAAAGTAGCCCCGTCCGTGAAAGTACTTCACAGAAAACCGCAGCCAAATACCAACTCCCTGGAGTGTTACTATGTCCTGCGTGCGAGTGAGGTCACCAGTAAGCTCCCAAGGAGTTGCTGTGTTAGCAGAAGCGGTGGCATCACGCGAGTCATACTTAATATTCATAGGTTACGGTAACCACTTTACATTAGGTGGACCGTATGCTTGTATAAAAAAAAACATATTTCTGTGATTTGTCGTTAGAAACTTCTTATTAGTTGGATTATCTTAAGACATTAGATTATATAGATTATCTTATGGCGCTCGGTTCTCTCTGCCTACTCCGATAGGGACCTGGCGTGAAGATATACATACATCCTAAGATAAACATGGACATAAGAATGTTGTCGAATGTACATGTGGTACCCACCGTGAGTACAGTTGAAAGTTCCGTTCTCGAAATTGGTAAAGAGCATGTCTGCGATCTGTGACAAATAGTCCAGCTAGGTAGGTCCGACTTCAAGCTGTCTCGTCGCGTTCGACTCGAATGGTGGACTCGGGAAATAGCAAAAATATTCTACACCAATATATGATGACTTACATACGGCACAGAGACGAAAGTCTCCAACTATAGACCTCATACGAAGCTCAAGTTTTCAATGGTCGCTGGGGCTGGAAGGAATGGCGACCACGAATCGGATAACATGATGGACTGACTATCTGTTAAATTACAGTGAGCCGATGGATGAAAGTATACTTGTATCCATCGGCTCACTGTAATCTACGTCTACTCAATTCTACGCAATAGATGATGATGATGAT
The DNA here is from genome assembly GCA_947507595.1 of Pyralis farinalis. NCBI lineage: Eukaryota > Metazoa > Arthropoda > Insecta > Lepidoptera > Pyralidae > Pyralis > Pyralis farinalis. The sequence continues at coordinate 4,504,263 of OX382268.1, read as the reverse complement.
TGGATTGGTACAGCGTGTGCAGGTTACAATTTAAGTTCTAAAGTGCAGTGATAGCACAGTGGATAAAGAACCAACATATTATAAGACATCTCTGGTTCGAATCCTGGGCGGGCGAGTACAACCAAAGTCGTGTTTTCGGTTTCGTTACATATTTGTAATTATGCCTTACTCGGCAGTGAAGGTAACGCGAGAAAGCCCGTACGTCTAAAAAAATATATTTCGAAAGACGTATGACCTAAGCTAAGGTCTAGTTTTCCCTCTGGGTTGTAGCATGTCTCGTTTGTTTCCGTATCTCCGCCAAATCCTCAGGCTTAAGTAGCGGACCATGCCAATCCTAATGGATTAGGAAACGGGATAACGCAAGAAAGAAGAAGATTTTAAACCCATAAAGCGCGGGATTAATAGATAATATCTAAAAAAAAAACGTTTTATCAAATGCTCCCTAATTGCTCCCTTAGAAGATTTTAAACCCATAAAGCGCGGGATTAATAGATAATATCTAAAAAAAAAACGTTTTATCAAATGCTCCCTAATTGCTCCCTTACTTTACAGAATATTAAAAAAGATATCTCCCATATGCGTAATCTTCACCAAACTATTCAATAATCAAGTCTGAAGCAATGAAATACACATTTTAATGGTAGCCAATTTAATTTAGGATATTTGACACTTATAAAGTTTGAAAATCGATGACTCGTATAAAATTATATATCATATTATTATAGTTTACATCTGACATTACGTTAAAAGTATTTTAGAGCTGACTCCGTAAATTAGTCAGAATGTCGATAAATGCTATACACATTTGAACACAAATGCATAAACTTAATTACTATATTTGTTCGTACTTTATGTGCTGCCATGCCGTCAAACACCTTGCGATAAAACTTATTACTGGCACTTGCACGTAGGTAAAAAAATATTTAAAAAGTATTAAAAACGGCAGTTTTTTTTATACTACATCGGGGAGTAAAAGCACGCTATATGTGACTATCGTATAGGTATAGCAAATTTGATAGGATGCTGTTATATGTCCTCCTGTCCTATCTCTTCAGGCTCCATTTTCCACAAAGACTTATGTATACTACTCGTACTAAGAGTGGACACGTATACGCATGCTCAAGCTTTCAGTATCGTGCTTAGCACAAATAAGCATTATTTCTTATTTACTGACGTTCGTAAACTTGCACTATAAATAAAATAATACAAACACATACGGAAACTCGAATCGATGGGTCATTCATAGAAAGTAATTTTTCAATAGATAAAATACGATAAATAATAAAATACGCTCAGTTCTCTCTGCCTACCCCGCAAGGGATTTGGCGTGAGGTTATAAATACATAAAATCAAAATCCCTGACAGGGAGGTTTGGAAATGATTCAGCACATGTATTAATATATCTTTAATAATACCACTTTATTTCACTATATGTACACTCACATATATTGTAATATACTCGTAATATTAAACATGAAAAAAAAGACCCATATTGGCAAGTTTCTTTTGGCATTTCTTCTTCGCCAATGGTCATTTTCGAAATGCTGGTAGATTAAAAGTAAAAAAAAAAGAACTGGAAAATTATTAAGATACAATATGATTTAATTTAAAAATGTAAGACTAGTCTAAGTATTTGTGAGGGCGTATTGGCAAATAAATGATTTTTATCTTTTATCTTTTTTTTATCAATCGATGCTGATAGATGTCTTTAGCGTCTGTGTAGACAGCGAATGCTATAAAGTAGGCATCTGTCAATAGCGACAATTGTCTGTAAATTATGAGACAAAATCAGTTGACTTTTGTACCTAGTAACATGTATTTATGTCCCTGCGCCGAAATACTTTTGATTTGTTAATGGAAGGCACCAATGACGATCCTCGCCGGTCAAGTGTGGGTAAGGTTCGTCAATATAAATATAAGGAACACTCGAGGCTCCGACAGTACCTATAGGTTAACTAACTACAATATTATTAAACATGTTCTACATATAACTTTTTTACCAACAAATACAAAAGCGGCAAGAATATGCGAATCTAACAATTTATCAACTTTCATATAAGCAAAATTTAATATATTTTACTATAATCTCAATATTGTCAAGAATACATTAATACTGATAAGTAAACATTACTTCCTGTTAGTCAATACCATTAGACAGTGTGTAAATAATAAAACTTAAGTAATAGTCGAGGGATCCTTCAGATGGTTCCTTTTTAAAAATATTACTCTTATAGAAGAGTTGCGTAAGATTTTTATAAACAACTAAACCAGTGCCTGGAGCAATGGTGTTGCCATAAAATTAATTAAGTTTTTTAACGTATTTACGCCAAATGACTCAGTCCTTACCCACTTCACTAGCTCTTTGACATTCACAACTCTTTTTATGTACATTCACTGGAATTATTAATTTATTTATTCATAATTTATTTACCACACATTAAAGTTACAAAGCCGGATAATACTAATATCATTGTCCACTAGACAACCTTTGGGAAAAGTAAATATACAAGAATTCCTGGACATAAGATAAGAAAGCAAAAATAATCACAGCACATAGTAGTAGGCAAAGTGTGTAAGGACCGAGGCATGAGTCTCTCAGTTCTCTATGTTTGCTTACATTAATGACACCGCAGTATATTTTATTATCTCACCCAATATTAAAAATGCCTGGCCGTAATTAGATTTGCGGATTCATTCCAATACTTTAGTATGACATATTTTAATAGAAATAAATCAATTGTTCATCAACTTAACAATTGACGAATTAATTTAATAGATTAAATTTCAAGTTGTTCATATTAACAAGTAAGGATCTCTTCATTCCGATCATCGCATCTACACCATCCTGTATATCTATACCAGCCTTAATCTTGCAGGTTATATTACAGATGCTGTTCACAGTTGTATGAGCGGCTCGGCTCTCTGTTTGAGTTTGTTCCGCCACTCGTTCCTGCCTACGAGTATCTTCCGTCCGTACATCATATGTATATCACGGAATGATACTTTCTTCCTAGGCACATCCGGTCGGAGGTTTTCTTTATCTGGAATGATCAAAAATCATACAATGAGTAATTATTTTAGTTTGTGTTTCCGAATTGTTAAACAAAAATGTTTGTTGGGGTATAAGTAGCTCATCAACGGCTTTAGAGTTCTCAATTAGCAGTGTGCGTGATGATAGCGCCATCTAGAAGTCGTAAATTTGTAAAAAAAAAATATCGTATATGGAAACAGATGCAACGTTAAACTAATAAATTCAATGAAATACATTCTTCTTCTTGTTAACGTTATGCCGTTTCCTAACCTATTAGAATTGGGCCAGGTCCGCTACCTGTGCCTAAGGATTTGGGATAAATACTGATTTTTACATAGAGCGACTGCGTCTAACCTCCATAACCAAGAGAGGACGAGCTCGGTGGCGCAGTGGTGAAACGCGTTGTTACGCTGCTTTGACACCAATGCTCGTGGGTTCGATTCCCACACAGTACAAACATTTGTGTGCATGAACATGCCTGTTTGTCTTGGTCTGGGTATTTTGTATGTATAATAAGTATGTATTTACAAAAAAAAAATGTATTTACGTATGTTTATCAGTTGTCTAGTACTCATAACACAAGCTTCGCTTACTTTGGGGTTAGATGGCGCTGTGTAATTTGTCCGACAATATTTATAATATTTATTTATTTATAAACCTTTCTAAGGTTAGGTCACACGTCCTTCGAAATGTAATTTCTTGAACGTCCAAGTTTCCTTTCCTTCACCGCCGAGCAAGTGATAATTACAAATATGTACATAAATTCGATAACGCGAATTTCGTGGTACATGCCAGGATTCGAACCGTGCACCTGTTGGTCACTAGGGTGGTTCTTTATCCACTGGACTGTCACTGCTTTTCAATGGATGACATTATTTCATATGTATTTATTTATGTCTAACTAATTGATTGGCACGAATCTAGGCGGTCATAGGGAACATCATGACAAAATTGCTCATAGCATACGAATTTTTAAATAAAGAAAATAAATATCTTTGTGAGCGTATGAAAAGGTCCTGATGATGATGTAACCTATGTGATTGACAAGCTCGGTGGTGTAGTGGTTAGCAATGCCACTTTAACACCAACGCTCTTGGCTTCGTGTCCACACAGGGCAAATGTTTGTGTGCATGAATATGTCTGTTTGTCCTGATCTGGATTTTTTTATACTACGTCGGGAGGCATGCAAGCATACGGTTCACCTGGTGTAAAGCGGGTACCGTAGCCTATCAACGCTTGCGATATATTAAGTATCACTCGCGCGATGCCTCCTCTGCTGCTTACACAGCAACTCCTTGGGAGCTTACTGGTGACCTCACTCACTGGCAGGAACACAACAACCCTCAAAGGAGTTCTTATTTGGCTGCGGTTTTCTGTGAGGTGGAGGTACTTCCCCAGACGGGCTGCTTTGATGCGCCCGACCTCTCTTAAAACATCCAGACCAAGATAAACAGACATGTTCATGCACACAGACGTTTGCCTTGTGTGGGAATCGAACCCACGAGCGTTGGTGTCAAAGTCGCGTTATTCAGGACTGAGCCACCGAGCTCATCAAAATCTGGATGTTTTCAATAGAGGTAGCGCGCATCAAACAGAAAACCGCATTCAAATAACGAGTTCCTGGAGGTTGTTATATTCCTGCGAGTGTGTGGGGTTAAAAAAAACAAATGTTGGCTCACAGGTTCCCGATAAGGCCTGCGATAAACTACTAATTTCGGATCACTATGCACGAAGTCAACAGGTACTTACGATGACGACTTCCTTGTACAACCTTGCTTTCACTTTCCCCTGGCACCCTGTTGAAAGGATTATATCTCTGCCCTCTCGGAGGCACCTTAGGTTCATCCTCTGGCGGCGTGATTGTCACAAGGGCAGCTGCGTCAGCGGCCGCTTCAGCTGGAAAAATAAAATACAAGCATACAGTGAAAGATGAAAGAATGACGAAGCAGATATACAATGCGAAAGTGGAAGGATGTAGGAGCCGAGGAAGACCAAGACTAACCTACCATGACCAAATTGGTCGTGTTTTATCAGAAGGTGATGTCAGGAGCCTTAGGAACTGGCGAGCGTGCATGAAAAGTGCTATGAATGTGAAAGAAGCGAGTGAAGTGTGTAAAGACCGCGTCTTATAGCGCTCGGTCCTCTCTGCCTTCCCCGCAAGGGACCTGGCGTGAAGATATACAATACAATACATACATTCCACCTAAGTTACCGTAGTCTATATACGGTAATATATTAAGTATCAGTCGCGCGATGCCACCTCTGCTGTTAGCACAGCAACTCCTTAGGAGCGTACTGGTGACCTCACTCACACGCAGGAACACAACAACCCTCTAGTGAGTTAAGTGGTTGTGGTTTTCGGTGACGTGCAAGTACCTCCCCAGACGGTGTTACGATGATTAGAATTAATTTGTCACCTAAGTTTCTCTCCTAAGCCTTATAATCGCCACTGAAAGACGAGATATTATCCATAGATAAAGGGACAGAATTACTTCTATCCTTTTACCCCTTTCTTACAAATCTAATCCTACGTCAACTTAGATCATGTTAACTTAGTGCATGTACTAGTGAACGGTGCCACACACTGCCTGGACTTTGACTCGCTTTTAAGATTTCAAAAGAAAACAGAAAGAGATCTCTCATGTATACACCTGTCAGGCATTAAATTTGTAATGTGTTAATCCCACATAGTCTAACATTAAATAATGTGCAACAAATTACGGATGGCTCAATTGTAAAGTTCAACTAAAAAAACAGATTAATAGTCCTTGGGTTATCATCATTTGGGCAGAATTTTTTATAAATTTGCTGGTGAAAATTTGAAAGAAAAGTAATTAGAGAGAAAACTGGATAAGGAAGTAGCTTGTAACAACAATCACAAATTGGCAGCATGGATTCGACAGCCTTGGGAATATCCACATAACATATTATATATTTCATTAGGATAATGTTCACATGAGGTTGAAACAACACATTATTTCTGAGTTTTACATAACTTTTGGGGGTGAGTTCCCGATTTTGTGTTGTTAAATCCCATGTATATAAAAGTAGTTAAAATACATCAATCTGAATTTTAAAGTAATAGTATGGATGTCATATTATCAAAATTAAGGTTGAAGGACCAGGATAGAGTATTGCTTCAAATTGGCACGACAAATAGTGTCTTATTCCCATTAGATAGTGGTAATACTACAGATCAATATCACACAACTCAATCCAGTAGTAATAAAGAATAATGATAGTAATTAGTTCAATTCAGTAACCAGGAATATTCATCAGTAAGTTTGATGTCATTCTACATCATTGAATATGCATTTTCTGAAAGCATGCCTGCCATATGTGGAAATTTGTAAATAGCAATTTATCCACATTGTGTACACATCACAGTTCCTAACTTTGTCTTCTTAGAGTTATCCCGTTTCCTAATCCATTAGGATTGGCAGAGTCCACTACCTTAGCCCAAGGATCTGGTGAAGATACTAGATTTTTACATTGGGCAACTGCCGTGAGACCTCCACGTGCCAGAGGGAAAACCAGATCATTCTTAGGTAACGTCATCAGACATTATTAGAAATATCACACATCTTTAGAAATATATATTTTTGGATGTGTAGGTTTCTTCACAATTATTACCTTCACCGCTGAGCTAGTGATAATTACAAATATGTATATAAATCCAACAACACGAATTTAGTTGTACATGGCAGGATTCGGGGATTCTGGGGGCCTGTTGGTCACTGGGCTGGTTCTTTACCCACTGGGCTATCACTGCTCATCACAGTTCCTAACTGTAACATAGTATTTATATAAATATGAAAGACAACATTTACAATTAGACAAATGTATTCACTTGTCAACTCAAATGTATCACCTTGAGCTTCATCCAACTGTCTCTGTAGCTCAGCAACCATGAGCTTCATGTAGTCATAGCTGGCACATGCCAGAGCCTTCATCCACACCTCCATGGAGGTCTGGGAGTCGGTGCAAAAGTAGTATGTTCGACCTCCCTCACATTGGAACACTATCTTAAAACTGTAAGTTTCCTCTTCAGTCAGTTCTGAAAAAGTACACAATTAATATGAATAAATTTCACAAATATTTTATTTTATAATAAATGCTATTTCTATGCTGTGAAGTGTCTTCCATTCAACTTAATTTCTAGAGCCAACCTAGTCTACCTTCAACCTAGTCTACCTCAGCATGTTGCCAATTAGCAAAACAAGGCATTACAAAACAGAGGTAGTGTACAACAATATTATTTTGTCACAAGACATCGTAAGTTGACTGCACCTTCTGACAAATTCACAAATTATATTAATTTTACAGCCTGCATAGCCACGAAGAACTGATAGCTGCCAGAGCCAAAAGGTTCTGAAATGATGGCCACAATTCGGGAAACGCATAGTAGGGCTGCTCCCATATGAGAGACTGACAATCTGGTAAAAATAGCAGAGAACCAATGGACGGGCAAGAGTGATCGTCATGAAAGCGGGAGACCAATGTCCAGCAGTGGACCCTGCAGCTGAAATGATGATGATGAGTTTTGCAGTAACCACACATATGTTATATATCTATGTATATTTATCTACGTATGTATTATGTACCTATCTATATACATATAATTTACATTATTAGTCATAAAATTAAGAGGCAAGCCTGGAGGAGAGAACATATGCAGTTTTCATATATTCAAAACTATGCTGTAGATATTCTTCAAACCTACAGTGTCCCATGAGATTTGGTTAAATTACAATCTTTATAAGAGGTTGTCGACAGTGGTGGAGCAAGAATCACCCAAAAGCTGGTTAAGTCTCGTTCAATTCTCAACTTTTTAAACCTAACCTAAACCAGCAAGAATGTTTTTTTATTTCTATCTATCTATAACTTCACGCCAAATCCCTTGCGGGGTAGGCAGAGAGTACCGAGCGTCACGTGACTTGATCCTTACATATCTCACTCGCTTCTTTAACACCCATTCAAAGTCAAAGTCAAAATCTTTTTATTCCGTAAAAATGGCTACATTTGTTTGGAATCGTCACAATTTTTTTCCCTACCGTGCAGTTCATGACTAGGTGAGCACTGATAAAAATACTGCCAAAAAACTCAGGCATCCCTCTTTTGGTATCCAAACAAATTTACATAATTTATTAATTACATTACAATTGGATCGACTCAATCCCAGGCATTTTTATCATTAATATAGTCAGATACTTTATAATATGCCCTGCTACACAATTTGGCTTTAATAGTAGTTTTAAATTTGTTTATTGACAATTCTCTTATATTGCTGGGAAGTTTGTTATAGAACCGTATACATTGCCCCATAAAAGAATTACTTATTTTGTGGAGACGGCTTGCATGTAACACAAGATTATGCTTATATCTAGTATTTATATTATGAGTATCACTCTTTTTACAAAATGAGTCTATGTTTTTATGGACATACAAAAGATTTTCATAGATATATTGCGATGCGACTGTTAAAATATTTATTTCTTTGAATTTTTCTTTAAGGCTCTCCCGGGGACCAAGTTTGTAGATAGCTCTTATGGCTCTCTTTTGCAATAAAAAGATGGTGTTAATGTCCGCGGAGTTACCCCAAAGAAGAATTCCATATGACATAATACTATGAAAGTAGCTGAAATAAACTATTCTAGCCGTATCAACATCAGTGAGCCGTCTAATAGTTTTCACTGCATAGGCTGCAGAACTTAGTTTTCCTGATAATTTTTCAATTTGTGGGCCCCATTGTAGTTTGGAGTCAATTGTTATACCCAAGAACACAGTTGTCTCCACAGGGGCTAAATTAGTTCCATTGACATTGGTAGTCACCTGTCTTACATTAGGTGTTGAGAACTTAATTACTTTAGTCTTTTTATCATTTAAAAGCAGATTATTAACATTAAACCAATGCATAACTTTAGAGAGAGCATCGTTAACTTCGTCATAATTATCTAACTGTCTATTAATTTTGAATGTCAAAGAGGTATCATCCGCAAACAATACAATCTCATGTTTATCCTTTACATAATAAGGTAAGTCATTTATATATACTAAAAATAAGAATGGACCTAGAATTGACCCCTGTGGGACTCCCATAACTACAGGGGACCCCGAAGATCTTTTACCATTAACATCGACCTTCTGTATCCTATTGCCCAGATAAGAAGACAGAAGTTCGAGAGCCTTGTTCCTGATACCGTAGTGGTGTAATTTTCTGACAAGAGTGTCATGGTGCACGCAGTCAAACGCTTTAGACAGATCACAGAAAATTCCCAAGGCATCTTGCGAACCTTCCCATGCCGCGAATATACTTTTAAGCAAATGAATCCCTGCGTCTATAGTTGAACAACCTCTCGTAAATCCGACTGGTCATTGCTCTTCTCATGCATGCTCGCCGGTTTCTAGGGCTCCTGACATTACCTTCTGATAGAACACGACCAATTTGGTCATGGTAGGTAAGTTTTGGCCTACCTCGGCTCCTACATCCTTCCACTTTAGCATTGCATATCTGCTTCGTCATTCTTTCATCTTGCATTCTTTCTACATGTCCAAACCATCAGAGCATGCCTCTTCTTATTTTAACACCGACGCTCTCTTTCAGACCAACTCTGTTTCTAACATCATCATTGCGAATACAGTCTACAAGCCTTACGCCACAAATTTTGCGCAGCGCTCGCATTTCGGCCGCGTTTATTCTACTTTCATGCTCTTTCTGCCATGGGTATGGCTCTCGCTTCCATAAGTTAGCGTTGGGACCAACACTGCATTGTGTATAGCGAGTTGTGCCTTCTGGCACAGGGTTTTACTGCCAAGAAGTTTTCCCAACGCTCCATTCACACTATTCCCAGCACTCACTCGTCTTTCCACATCTGCAGTGTACCTTCCATCCCTGCTGAAAGCGCATCCAAGATATACAAACTCATCCACTTGTTCCAACACTTCATCATCAATCGTAATCCTTACATTAGTTCCGGATTCTTCTCTTTCAAATAGTTTTCTTTCAAAGTTTTTTTATTTATTTTAAGAATATTTAATTAAAATACGACTTAATACAAATTTAGCTCCCTAATCCATTCTATGAACCAATGGAAATGAAATGTCAATGTTACATGAATTTGTCATGTAAATAAACTAATTTAAAAATAGTATTAAATTCGTTCATCTTTGTTCAGTGATTTGACTTCTAAGAAACCTAACTCCTAACTTGCTCATAGTTGTGAATTCTATTTAAAAAAAAATACACTGACTTAATGAAAAATAACTTTTATGTTATTTATCCATATTTCCACACAACGTTCCTAGCAGGCTAGACAGAGAATTGATCCCAAAATATGGTTACCGTACACCTCTAGATGTTACATAGCAGTTAACGTTCCAATAAAAACGATATCACTACTGACATAGTAACTTACCAATTGTGCACCCCTCTAATATGATTACTCCAACAGGTTCTTTATCACTTTTCTTGTCGAAATAAAATAGCAGATTTCCCTTCAATGTGCACCAACGCTTCTGGTAGTTTTTACCGACTTCCCCTCGCATGTCAAGCCACCCATCGCAATCCACGGGGGTCGCGGACGACGCAAAAGCCAACAAATTGTTTTCATTAATCTTCATATTGAAATTCCAATAAATTTAAAGTGATATTCTAGAAATAAATTACTTATTTTATAACATGTTCGCTGGGTTTATTCAAAGATTTCAATCAGGATTGTATTTGTACGGGTCATGCAGAATTATATAGCTGCCCATTATATTTTACTTACATTGAAGAAAACACATTTACCACGTCACGATGTAAGGTAATAGAGTGATCTGCTCAATTGCATATAATTTCTTCTCTAGTTATTTATACGAGAAAAGATAATAGGTACATAACAAAATTCATAAAATATTGTACTTTTTGGAAACAATAAAAACTTAGTGTAAGTGACATAACATAAGCATGACATGCATGACAAATTGACATTTTACCCTTTTTTTTCTTAAATTACGTTTGGTAATCGGTCCTCCATATTATGTTAACCTGTCTCCACCAACGAAGAAATAATAAGTCTTATTAGTTATTCGTAGGTCTCCACTATTATATCGTTATTATTATTTTCTTTATTCTATTTATACATATATTATGGTCTTTTAGTAAGGTAATAATTCAATGTTCTAATACAAACCACAATCTCTCTCTCAGAACAGTAGTAATCATATATCATATTTCAATACAATGTGTATTTGAGAGGGTTCATATAAACCGGTTCAAATCGGACATAATTATATTAGACTACTGAGTGAACTCGATGCCAAAAATATGGCCAGCTCTGCTTAAAAGATGTACACCTAGATAGTAGGCAACTAATGCTTGCTTAGTACAATCACTAATATTTCATAGTTAATAGATTCAGACGTTACATATTTTGCGAAAATTAAATTTTCATGCAATTTGATCTAACCTGCTTTGTGTGCTTTTCAGGGGCGTAGCTACCGCCGTATTTGCCGTATCAATTATACGGGGCCCCCGAGCCACGGGGGCCCCCAAAGTGTGTAAGGAAAAAGAATAAAAACTTTCTAATTTATTTTATTTTACAAATGACAAAATTCTATAAAGCAATTCCTTTTTTTCCCGCCTTAAGCGTGCGTTCAAAAGTTGGCAACACTACATCGTTATGGCGGGCTGCGGGACTTCCCCGTTTTACTTACTTCATCTTCAACTCAGCGGGGAATCCCCGGGAATCCTTCATCGATATCGCGATGTACGTGTACGTTGTTGTACTTTGCATTGGATGTTAAACCACGGAGTGCAGTGCACTGTTTATTTACGCGCTTTATATAAATGTGCATTACATTGTAATTCAGTACAAACAATATTGTTCTTCTGGTTTAGCAGTATTAGTAGCGATTTGTAAAAGAAATGAGTGAAAGGAAAAGAGATTATCCCAGCGGCGCTGAGAAAAGAAAAATTAAACAGAAAAGGGACGAGGTTATAAAAAAAGTGCCCAAAATTTCTTCATTTTTTCAGAGACAAGATACTGTGAGTGATTTAGATTGGAAAGGTAAGTAGGTACTACACTACTACCCAACCCATTTATTAGGGGCCCGTAGTGATAAACAAGGAAATCTTTTAATTTCGGTCTGTCCATCTGTCCGTCACAAAAAGTTGTCTCCCCCCTCGATTTTCACAATTATACTGTTTTTAGGGTTCCGTGCCTTGATTAAAAAAAAACAAAATTCTAACTTATCTATAGGATCGATTTGTTTTGTTGTTTGTCTATCAGTCCGTATCGTATCGTTAATTGCGTGTTGAGAACTTCAGATGTGCAGACTCGCTTTCGGGTTCTCGTTTTGTATGGCCACTACACTACGCGCTGCGTTTAAATAGCACGCAGGTGTATAGTAATGCACGGACGGGCTGCAGGTGATTTTGTATCTACTAATAGGTACGAGCACAATCCGCGTAGAGTCTGTGTGCGTCTGAACTGAACACTCTCTAACTGTGACCCTTAGTAACGTTATTTATTTATATATAACTCTTTTTAGTTTAGTATCAAAGCATTCATATTTATTTTTTAACAATTACTCGTTTATTTTTAGATTCTTCTGAAGCATGTTCTTCGTCACATATCCATCCGGAAATAGAAGAAAGCCAAGCACATACTTTATCGGATGTCCATCCAGAAATCGAGGAACCCCAAGTCAACGATTCTGATATATCTGCAGATAATGCAGATTGTAATATAATTTCATCAGATAGAGGAAATTTTGGTGACAATTTAACTGAATGCGAACGAAAAATAATTTTTAAATTGGGTCCATTTAAACCACAAGGACCATTTCCAAAAGTTTCAGAAAATAACCAACCTTTTTCGGCTTATTATTATTCATATTTCAATCAGGCAGGCATAAAAATTATAAGACCATGGTTATGTTATTCTAACGTTTTAAACAAACCGTACTGTCACTTCTGTTGGTTATTAGCAGATCGTCAAAACAAATCGTACTCCTCTGCTTGGGTTAACGGTGTTTCGGTTAGAAGCAATTTCACACCAACTATTCTTGACCATGAAAAGTCACAGCAGCATATTAGTGCCTCACTCTCTTATAATAATTGGTTGCAAGGAAATACCATCGATACTCTATTGAAAAGTGAAATCGATAGTAAAATTACATTCTGGAGAGATGTACTGCATCGTATAATTAATGTTATAATTACTTTAGTATCTTGTAATCTACCTTTGAGGGGGCATGATTCTGATTCTGGCAATTTCACGTCTGCTATCTAACTATGATGCAACTTTAAAAGAACTTCTTCTAAAACCGAAAGGTGAAATAAATTATTTAAGCCCTACGATTCAAAACGAAATTATTAGTTTGCTTGGTACTAACGTTAGGAACAGTATTATCTCAGAAATTAAAAAAGCTCCATTTCTGACAATAATTCTGGATACAACACAAGACTTATCAAAAATTGACCAACTATCTGTAGTTTTTCGATATATCTCGGTTACAGAAAATGATGATAATGTGCCTAAAGAAATAAAAATCTGTGAGTCCTTTTTAGGATTCATAGCAGTAACCGATTGCAGTGCTGCAGGTCTGAAAACTGTCATTTTAAATTTTACTAAGGAATATGGAATTGATTTGACTAAATGTAGAGGACAGGGATACGATGGAGCAAATGTTATGTCGGGTGTGTATGGAGGATTACAAACCCTAATAAAAGAGCATGCTCCAAATGCCGATTATGTTCATTGTGCTGCGCACGCTTTAAACTTGGTTTTGAACGATGCTGCGAGACATGTTCGTGAAGTATCGACTTTTTTCGATAATTTAGAAAAAATATATACTTTTTTTGGCAATAGTATAAAACGCTGGGCTATGCTAAGTGACGATTCATCTGAAAAATATTTGATTACCCTTAAAAAGGTATGTCCTACCAGATGGTCTTCTAGGAACGACGCTTTATTAGCAGTAAAGAAAATTTTTTTACTAATCATGAAAACTTTGTACCAACTAAATTTAATTTCAAATAAAAAAGATGAACGTGAAGAATGTAAAAGTATAATTAACATTTTAGAGAGTTTTGATTTCTTAGTGCTCGTTACATTTTTTTCTTCACTATTTGAAATTATTAATCCTGTTTCTAAAGCTCTACAGCATGAAAATAATGACTTACAGAAATCTTATTAAGTAATCTTTTAAATAGACTGTGCCAATTAAGAAATCAGAATTCATTTAATAGTTTGCTAAATGAATCCAAAGATTTAGCAAAAGAGTGGGGGGTAACAACTGTTTTTAAAAACAGTAGGCGAAAGATAACGAAGCGTTTTTTTGATGAGTTATCACAAGATGAGAGAATTTCCGACCCGGAATCCTATTTCAAAGTCAATGTATACTATTGCTGTTTAGATATATTAATTTCTCAAACTAAAGAAAGATTTCAGAGCCTTTGCAACCTGAGTAGTATATTCGAAATATTACAACCGGAGAAACTCCTATCTTCTTCTAGCGAAGAGATATTAAACGCTTCCGGAAAACTGTCTGCTAAATACAGTAAAGACATCTCACTTAATCTTTGTGACTAATTAAAGGCTCTAAAAACATGCTTAAATTCTGAAATTAAAAAAATTTATTCCATTAAAGAACTCATTGAATTATTGCTAGTAAAATTCAATAGTCTTGCATCCAGTTTTCCCGAGGTAATTACAGCATGCTTTTTATTCTTGACCCTTCCAGTTACAACCGCAACGGCAGAAAGAAGTTTTTCAAAATTAAAACTAATAAAAAATTACTTAAGAACTTCGATGGGACCATGATCCAAGAAAACAAGGTCTAGCACTCCGGGCGAAACACATGCTTACGTCACTGTCGAGTTGCCACTTTAAAGTAAATTACAAACAATTAAGGAAAGATTTTCTGCCGTCGCTCATGCATAAAATATTATTTACGCATTACAATTGTTATTTGTTTATCTTTACAAACAAAATAGATCATGCTAAACATGAATTAATGTAATTAAGTAATTATACTCACAGTTTTATTGCATATCATACAGGTAATATATGAGAGTTGCGGAGTTTGATTTCATACCACTGGCAAGGCTGTAACGGACTGTCTCTTTGACTTTTGACGTTTAACGCCATCTCATTCGCACTTGTTGGAATTGTATATTTCGTTCTCGGTCGGTGCTTGTGTGCACAGTGATTGCAAAACTTTTAAGGCCGGTTAAAGTTTATTATTTTAAAATAGTAATTTGTTCCATTCTGAGCTGTACGAGTAAAAGTGTTAATGGCGGTACAATTTTTTCATTTCCACGAAAAAAATCTGTAGCCAACGACTGGTTTCGCTATTGTGGACCACAAACAACTACAAAATATGGTTAGTAGGTACCTAAGTATATAAAATTACCCTTATAGACTTTGAAGTTCTCGCGGTATTTATACATTCAAACAACATTTTTAATTTCGGTGGCACTATACAAAAGATTATGTAAAAGTGAGGTTACCGTACGTCCTTTACATTCATTTTTTTTTTGTTAAACGTCTAACATAATTTTTTTCTTCAATATTTACTATAAAATGCTCGTTCCACTCGTTTGAAAGCTTCCCGGACTTGGCGTCAAGAAAAGCACAATTTGAATACTGAACAGAAGTCATTCGTATGAAAACGTCACAAATCACTTGACACAGAATGCCATGTTTAAACGATGAATTTGCAATATTCCATGTAACTGTACACTTCAGTATGATGACTGTGTAAAACGGCACTGGATTTAAACACTAATTCGCACAGTAAACATTTAAATTAATAAAACAAATTCTCGCGTCACCGTCCCTGTACGAGATTTGGCGCCAAGCCCCTTTTATCTCTTTTATGTGGGATAAACTTGACGAAATTATAAGAGGTCCTTGTACTTATATTGTACAGACCCAGACAGAAAGCATTTAATGATTAGTTCGATGTTTTCAACGTTCGCATGAAATTCGAAGGAAATAAAATGCATATGGAATTAAATTAGATGCACAAAATTTGGTACTGGAGAAAATGAACCATTTAGTAGAAAACATAAAAACTGACAAAAAGAATACCAATTTGACGCCTCTTCGAAGAGCCAGTAGCAAATAAATCTTAGTTTTCTGAATTGCGACGTATTAGAACCTGAAAACGTTGAAGATTGCGACTTAACTATGTATATGTCAACTGCCCAAGAAGAGCAATTATTGAATGCTTTTGAAACCGAGGTGGCTAAAAATCAAATCAATGAACAAGGCCTTAAATATATTGCCCGCTATGCAGCTTTTAGATATTTAGCAAAATATGCAACGCTTTGGGAATCAAACCCGAGCATTAAATACTGAAAGTGCCTCCTGTGAGTGGATACATTTTATATCGAGAGGAAAACTTATTTACCCATGTGAAGAGCATATTAGTGTGGCATAAATAAGGAAACTGAGAAATTCCACGGGAAATTGCTGTCTACGGAAAAAATCATTTTCCGAGCTTGGATTACATTGTATACAATTGTGTTAAGGATCGCTACCCCCAAATAGACCACTCTGTAATACTTTGCTTGGTTCGAACTAGAACCTATATTAGACTCAAAGGGTTAAATAGAAATAATGCATGTCATCAACTAGGTGACGAGCTTGGTGGCTCAGTCGTGAATGACGCGACTTTGACACCGACTCTCGTGAGTTCGATTCCCACACAAGGCAAACATTTGTGTGCATAAACATGTCTGTTTGTCTTGGTCTGGATGTTTTAAAAGAGGTAGGGCGCATCAAAGCAGGCCGTATGGGGAAGTACCTCCACCTCACAGAAAACCGCAGGCAAATAACAACTCCTAGAGGGTAGTTGCGTTCCTGTATGTGAGTGAGGTCACCAGTAATCTCCCAAGGAGTTGCTGTATAAGCAGCAGAGTAGGCATCGCGCGAGTGATACTTACAAAGCGGGTACCGTAGCCTATTAACGCTATTAACGCTGATGTATCAGGTGGATCGTACGCTTGTATGCCTCCCGACGTAGTATAAAAAAAGGAAAAAAGTGTAAAAGTACAAAGTAAATTATATAACGTATCAAAGACTCATTATTGAACTATAAAAATTGTAATAAAATTTTTTTTTACTGTAATATTTGTTTGTGTATTAGTAACCCTTAGATGCCCTACACCGAAATAATATATCTGTAGAAACATATACATACATTTGGAGATACAGGCAAAATATCTACAGACAGATATATTATAATTAGGTATTTTTTTCAATGTAGTGAGATTAAATTTTCCCCATAATTTTCCCAAATTATAAAGTTTGAGAACCATCGATAGCAGCGATGACGTAGGCTTGTGTTTCCTACGTCACAGCTGTCACCGGGAGTGCCATACCTGGCGTAGTATATTATTATACCATGCTGTCAGACATCTCACTATTGTCCATAGAGGCAGAAACTTTAGAAAAACTAAAATCATCATCAGCCATAAATGATTTAATAAATCAGTTTGCCGAAAAAAAGGCAAGGAGAGTGAATATTTAAAATTCGATTTTTATTTGTAAAATGGGTAAATTATGTGATAAATAAATATTTCTTCTCACAATATTTTTTTTCTTTTGTGAAAAATCTTTACCTCCATATAAGGGCCTCCAAAAAAATTTTTATACGGGGCCCCGACAAGGCACGCTACGCCACTGGTGCTTTTGCCACCAATTAGTTCATGCGGCCTAGCGCCGGCCGACACCCACCTACTACCGTTAGTAGATGTAACATGCCGGCGCTGCCATGGCTGCTACGGTAGTCTCTGCCTCAGCTGCTGCGGTCGTCCGCCATCTGATGCCGCCGCGCATGCCGCGCGTGATGCCCAGTTTTATACGAACTCAGAGAAGTCTAGGCCCTACCAAATAGTAATCTACTACACCAGTGGCTAAGAGAGAGGAGAGTACGACACCTACACCAGCACCGGCATGATCGTCCCGCTCTACCACAGACCATAGGGCCATCATTCCACCGGACAGATCATCGGTGTCGCTCCCTAAAGCTAAATTATCTTTGTACATTTTTGGACCCTCGGACCCCCTCTATGCGAAAGCTATAGCTACGCCCGTACGGCTGTACTAATATTGATGACATTGTCTCTAATAGATAGTTTAAGTCACAACGAGTAACATTAGCTACCTTTATTTTACAAAAATGAATAAGGTTCAAATTAAGTATATACACACGTACACATCACACACACATATGTAGATAAATATGCACATCCATACACACACGCATGCATGCCAATTCCATGCAGACAAAATTACCAGTAGCAGCAATAATGACAGCAGTTCAGTTCAATTCAAGAAAAAGTTCTGTAGTAGCGTAACTGTGTGGTCGGCACTGGAATGATCAGGTTCACGTGGTTCAGTTTACACTAGTTCACAATCCTATTTAGATCTTCCTGAATTAATAATTTATCTGAGTTAGAATTGTTTTGTAAATTTTTAAATCATCCGTAAACAATTTTTAAATAGTCTTCAAAAATAATAACTATATGCAGATTTTAACCTGCGTTTTAATCATTCACTTTGGCCTATCGTGAAGTAGACATACATAATAACATAAATCGCGAAGATGACCCTTTTTCATAGCGTTATCCCCGTTTCCTATTCCATTACGATTGGCGAGGTCCACCACAAGCTGATTTTTTTTATATTACAGGGGGCAAACGAGCATGTGGGTTACCTGATGGTAAGTGGCTTCCACCGCCCATAGATATCAGCAACACCAAAGAATCACTGATCCGTTGCCAGCCTTTTTAGCGAAACATAGGCTCTTTTCTTGGCACCCACATCGTATCTGGTCTGGAACACCGCTGCGGGTAGTTTATTCCACAGTTTCACCGTACATGGTAGAAAATGCTTCAAAAAGCATGCTGTAGCGAATTTAGCGAATGTACTGACTTGTACATGGGGCGACTGCCATAAAACCTCCACGACCCAGAGGGAAATCCAGGCGTTCCTTAGGTTAGGTCGCACATCTTTTGAAATGTAATTTCTTAGACGTGCGGGTTTCCACACGATGTTTTCCTTCACCGTAGCAAGTGACAATTACAAATATGACAGTGCGTAGAGATATTAAACCTTACTGATGAACGCACACTTACCTCACTTCAATCAATCACTTACAAACAAATAACTACGGAGTATCACAAGGAGCATAATATGCCCGCTTATGTTCCTTATGCATATTATGTATCCAAACACCCCGTTTGCAGATGATATATCAATAGTATCAGAAAGTAAAAATTTAAATCATGACATTCTATTAAACGAAATAATTAATATATTCACCGAGTGGCTAAAAACCAATCATTTGACAATAAACTTAACTAAGACAAATAGTAAAGTACAATTTACAAATTGTAACAATACAATGCCCTAAGTTATTAAACGATTGACGGATGTGGCTACTGCGCGCCTTGTCTATTTCAGCTACTTTCACAGTATTACGTTACGTCGTATGGAATAAAAAATTAAACTATTTTTATATTACAAACGAGACTGGTCCGCTCTATTTATAAAATGCGCTCCAAGGAATCACTTAGAGAACTAATCAAAGAAATAAATATCCTCACGGTTACCTCTCAGTACAATTACGAGAAATACCTAGAACCTCTGCAACTTCGTAGGGACATACGCTCCCTAAGTACATTTTACCGCCTGTACCATGGTGAGTGCTCTGAAGAACTATTTTCCCTTATCCCACCCTCTCCCTTCCGTCATAGAACCACACGTGCAGGCTTGCGATGTCATCATTCCACTGTTGAGGACATTTGTTCTCGTACTAAAAAGTTCGGCAACTCCTATCTCTGTCGAACTATTAAAAAGTGGAACGCCTTGCCTGCACATGTGTTTCCTCCTTCCTACAACATGGGATCCTTCAAACGAAGCGTGAAGAAGCACCTTGCGGGCCAGCATGGTAGCGTCAACTGACAGGACACCGTAGTCCTTTGACAGTTGCCGCTGCAATTTGGGCTCCCCTTTTCGCTTACCAACAGGCGAAGAGGAGCCACTATGCTGAGCCAATAAAAAAAAAAAAAAACGTATGCTCTTAAAAATATAATCGTTTTCATAATTTACTGAAAATCTTAGAAGCAGGAATAGATTGCGTATCGGCGTACATCGGCTTGCTAAGACTAACAGATCTTTTGTTGTAAATTGTATTCGATTTTATAATAAATTACCTGAAACAGTTCAGTCCTTGCGTGACAGTATGTTCAAAAGGAACATCAAAAATACTTTGTGTAAGAGGGTGGGTTATTACAGAAACGATGAATATCTGACTGATAAAGATGTTTGGAAATGATTGAGCACATGTATTCATATATCTTTAATTGTACCACTTTTTTAATATCACTATATGTACAACTCACATATATTTATTGTAATATAATTTGATTATTTGAAAAAAGTCCTATAGCAAGTTACTTTTGGAATTTCTTCTTCGCCAATAAAAACGAGACGGTGATGTCACTGCGCCCGCGCAAGGCTATATCAACCGGACTACGGAAAAATATATATTCTATGGTTAAACAACAAAAAAAAAAAAGATTTTCACTATATGAATTGGGGTTCAGATGTGCATCGGTCACTGTTTTTGTCCCATAGATCCCTTGCCTATATATTTTCTGCTGTCCATAGACTAACTTTCCCAACTAATATTTGAATCTGATGGAGACCTTACCTGATGCTATCGACCCCACAGGGTTGATTGATATATCAATTTGAGAAGCACAGCTGTAGATTATATTTGGAGCTTACAATATATAGGTTTCGCTCGCGCATTCCCACACTTCCTGCAATCGCAGCGTCTCTCAGAGAAGTTTATCGTGGCCTCATTCACACGCAGAAACACAACAATCAATTCATGGAAGATGGCCATGTAATTCCGAACATACAGACATTTGTCAGTCATCGTAATAGTTACAAATGCTCTAATTGAAAAGCCTTACCAGTAGTACATAAATTATTACTATTGAGAGGTGGGCCCACGGCCCATATATTTCTGTACATGGTGCTTTGGCATGTTTCCGCCGCAGCCGTCGACAATCGATGGCGCTTCGTGGTGCTCGGCAAGGTCGGATATCGCGAAGTGAACTTTATGGACAAACTGTTGTTCACTTTTAAATCACAATTGTACCCAACCATCAAAATAAATAAGCGATGTAATTTGATACAACTCAAACCAGTACAAATATCATTGTACGCGTTTTCGTTTCGTTAATCAATTGATGTATGCAAATGAAACAAGGCTTGTTAAATATGTAATATTTTATTCATAATTATTACCTATTTTCACAGTTATTTATAAAGTTATATTAATATCAAGTATTATTCTAAATTTGTTTTACGAATTCTAATGATTGCTCTGATTAGAAAATTTGATTTCCATCAATCATCAGCTTTGTCGGCTTACGACTAATATTTCACAAAACGGTGAGGTCTATGTACAGTACGTTCCCAATTCCCTAAAAAAATTGACAAATTCACAATAACAAAAAGGTCAAAAACGAAATCCTAAAAGTAATTCATTCAACTACGAATCTCGCTAACAACTGTACAAATACTACGAGTGGTTTCTTTAAAACGTGCTCCGTTATACACAGGCAATGCGGGCAAGTAACTAACGGTACCGGGACTACGTCGGTCTATGTACAAGTGTCGTTACAAAACAAAATATAAACTATATACAACATCGTTAAATATTCTCAAATGTTGTAACACATTTAAAACATTTCATATTCAACTAGGCATAATTCAGTAAGTAGCGGACGGGCGCGCCCTCGCCCCGCGGTCGCCTCCTGCGGCGGCGCGCGGCTGCCGTGCCACCCGGCGCCTCCCCCAATACTTATATGTATCACTACATTACATACGTACCAACAAAAAAAAATAACAATTTCGATTTCGCATGATTTGTTCAGTGATTAGATTTTTACAATTGATGGAACTCAGTCAAATACGATAAATAATAAAACATCACATTGACAATGAAGTATATGCTGAACACACGTCCCGCTTCACGCGTCCGACATATTTACAGTACGTTCACAGCACGCCTGCCAACGCCCACTATTTAATAGTAATATATTAAAATAGAAAATTTCACATAACTACTAAACCGTCGGAGATTCAGCGAATCAACACCAATGTTGCCTCTGTTCGCTCCATTTATATTTTTATAAAACGACAATGTCTAATTATACAAATGCTACGTTCAAACGTCATCTAAGGGCTCTCTTTATAACTATTTAACTAACCATAAACTATTGGTGTTACTAATTAGAATCCAATCAGGTTTGTAATCATCATAAGAAGACATTTATTTCTAACAATCCTGTTTGTATTTTAGAATGTTCATCTGCCACGCCGGACCGATACGTCCGGGCCGACGGCTCGTCGCGTCGCGGCGCTGTGATCCCGCTCAGTGGCCATCGAGCCCATTGATCCCTCGTATAAAACTGTATGTATATATGTAGATTACTCAACTTCTAACGTTACACAATGGTCAATTCGCCTAATATAATTGTCACTAAGTAGTAAAACTACATACCGAACAGCTCAAAACTATAGAAAAAAATTACAATTTTCTTCAAACGTAAAAAAAACCGTACAAAAATAAACAATTTACGCAAACGTCGAGTATAGAATCGGGATAACACGAGAACCCTGTGAATGTGAAACATGGTCGCGGAACAAACTGTCGGCAGTACAGATGTTAAAATATCTAAAAACATTACACATACCTAACGCCTTTGGTAATTCGTACCGGTTTAATACAATAACATAATAAAATATTTCATTTACATATAGCACAACAACGTAATAATTATATTACAACTGTAATAGATAACTTGTGACGCATCGTACATCTGTACACACGAACAAATTGAAATCAACTTTCAATACGTCTCCATTTTGTTGTGGTGTACATTTAAACAAACATAATCTCGTATGATATTCTGTTTATTGGCTTAAAACCCAATCACATCAATAAAAATTATCAAAGCTTTGGATTATCAAACATGTATAAAGGTAAAACAGAAGATTTGTACGTAATTTCGAATATGAACATTTCCTCAGTATAAGTATGAAAACAAAATGTGGTTTCGACAGTAAAAACATTACAAAAGAGTTCTTAAGTTTAAAATGTAATGAATAATGTGGTAAATTTATCACTAAGCTACACAAAATGAGGTTCAAAAACAACATGGAGCGAGAGATCAGGAAGTATGAGAGAAGTGAAAGACTGGAGTGGAAGTGGTTCCTTGTACCAAGGAAATAATGGTAATGAAATGCCCTCGACAACATTAGTCCCAGTTACGTGGAACAGTATAAACCTTTAGAAAATCATTCATATGCCAAATTGGACCTCCGTGTGTTATCAAATAGCGAACTAGTGTTCCGGCTTATCTAGCATTTATCTCTAGATTTTATTATAACTTTTGATATCTTTAGTAGTTTGTGCGTGGTAACATATGTTCGAGGCGACCGCGTCTGCTCGTTGCAATTCACTCGTATTCTGTACAGTGACTGTTCGGTTGTGAAAAATTGCTCAGCTTATGAGTTAGCATAAGGTATTGTTTGAATGAAGGCACACTTTTAACAGGGATCCGAGTTGTCGCAGGGAGCAAGGCGCGGCCCCGTCACCACCGGTGTCGCGGCGCCACCACGTCAATGGCCCGCTCGCGACCATTAATTTAACTAAGTACCGTCTCTACTTTAGCCTAAGCTGCCCCTAAGACTACAAGGTGGACCGAGAGCGGGCGCCGACGCGCCGCGGCTTCACTGTCGGGAATAAATAATGTAAAATAAATAATAAACAAATGATTGCGTGTGAAGAGCCGCAGCGGCCGGTGCCAGCCCGTGACCGCCGTCTTCGCACAACTCCAGTTCAGCGGCTCTAGCCCAGCGCCGCAGCAGCGTGGTACAGCTGCATGAGCACCTGGACGTGCATGGGCAGACACGACAATCGGTCGTGCGTCGTACCATCCAGCGTCAGCCACGACAATGCATTGTAGCCTTCTAATACGTATCTGTAATCAAATCAAAAATCATTACAATGTCTTCTTATTTTTAGTTGTTGGCAATCAAACAACACTATAGGTCTACCAGGATCTGATGGTAAAAGAAAAGTTTAAAAAATAGCGATTTTTATATGACAACAAAAAAAATGACAACTGAAATTTCGAGGAATTGTTTTTGGTTTGGCTTCAAATTTCCTTTAAAAAGTGGTGAAAATGTCGAAGAAACCTCTTCGAGCGCAAGCAAGAAATATTGTTTTCAATGTTTATCAAAGAATACTTGATGAACAAGGTGCAGAACAAACGCAATCATCGATATTGAGCCATATGCAAGCGTTGACTGGTTAGTAGGAATGACACGTCTTGATACTTTGGTTTATTGCATTTTTCGTGTGTATTACGAGTATATCATGTATACTAAACTTTGGTTTATGTCAGGGGTTTCTCATACTACCATAAGACGAATTGTTGCTGAAGGCAGATCTAACAAAGGCGTATATAGTACGCCCGGTAAAAAGAGGAAAGGTGGCAAAAAAAAAACTTGGATAGTTTTGATTTAGAATTGATCAGAAACAAGATAAATGAGTTTTACACTGTACGAAAAGAAATACCCACTGTCATGAAATTGCTATAAATTCTTCGGGAGGAAATCAATTTCAATGGAGGAAGAGAATCATTAAGAATTTCATTTTCTTTCAGTTTGAATATAATCTAAAAACATTGTTATTTTTAGATTACTATGTTTTTAGATTATATTCCAATCTTATTTTGTCTTCAGACTTATTTTGAAAGACGTCGGATTCGAATTCGTGAAGTGCCAATCAAAAAGGACTATTTTAATGGAGCGACATGACATAAAGATACACAGATTCAAGTATTTGGAGCGTATGCAAAAGAATCGAGAAGCCGATGATAAGCTAGATGTGGTTTATTTAGATGAAACCTACATACACGGTTCATGTTCAGTGAACAAATGCTGGCAAAATAAAGATATTGCAGGCCCATCTAAAAGTATTTCGGCAGGGCCTAGATGGATCATTGTACATGCTGGTGTAGAAAATGGTTTTGTGCCAAACTGTTGTTTGGTGTATAGGTCGAAGAGTACATCTGCTGACTACCACCATGATATGAATAAAGATAACTTTACAAAATGGGTTACGGAGAAGTTGATTCCCAACCTTACAAAACCTTCTCTAATTGTCATGGAGAACGCCAAGTACCATTCTGTACAATTAAACAAACCGCCTACACAAGCCGACCGTATTGCTGTTATAAAAGAATGGCTTCAATCAAACAATATCCCTTACGGCGATAATTGGCATAAATGTCAATTACTGGAAGCAGTCAAAAGTCATAAGTCTGAACCTAAATATCAGATAGATGAGATTTTACAATCACACGGCCACGAAGTCTTGAGGGTCCCACCATGTCATTGTACGTTAAACCCCATAGAATTAATCTGGGGAATAATGAAACAAAAAGTGGCGGGTAAAAACATCAATAGACCTGCAAGTGATATAAAATCTTTAACAGAAGAAGCTTTCTCTCAAATAGGAATCGATGAATGGCGAAAATCTTGTGAACATGTAATAAAAATTGAAAATCAGTTCATATAACAGATCGATTAATTGAGATGCAGGAGGAAAGGTTTATCATAAATACTGCGTCTTCCTCTTCCGATGAAGATTTTTTTATGGATGTGCAGTATTTTGGAACCATTTTCAAGTTCTGATAGCCTATAATTAATTAATAAACTCATGAACAGAGTAATTGGAGTTTTCATCTAAATTTCGAACCCCACATTCGCCACAGTAAGATTTTCAAAAATTATCCTTGATCATTGGATAAATTTTTATATTTGCATGTATCACACACAGAATTAGCCGCTATAAGGAAAAAAAAAAGTATCAAAACGTTTTACTCCAATTTCCCCAGTATTGCTAGCGTCAATTTCTTTTTCCCTTTTTGCCATCAGATCCCATAGTATACGAATGTACGAAAAACTCCTTTTGGTGTATCTGATCAATTTTTTTCACGTTACCTGAGCACATCGGTGGTGGTCTGCGAGTCGAGCGGGTGCGAGTTGTGGTCGCGGCGCTGCGTCAGCGAGGTGTAGTCGTCAGCAGCGTGCACGTTGCCCGTGTGGAGGTGCAACGCGTTCTTGAGGAAAGCGGGACAGGCGTCACGCAGGTGCGCGCACCCGGCCCACCACCACGCCGGCATACCGCGCAGCGGCGCCGTTGACACCATGTAGCCCAGCGCCAGCGGCTGCTGTAGCACCGTACCCACCTGCTCCTGGAATAATACATTTATCTGTTAAAATAATATGCGTGCGTGTGAGACTGAGGACAGATCACGTTGTTTGTGGTGATTGATGACGACTGAAAATGTATCTCCATCTTCGAAAATGCAGTAGCAGACCTTACACACTAGACTTTAGCGGCGGTGAAGGTGGTAGCAGTTTCACGTGGACAGCGGGTAGTACTCACCTGGTGAACGTCGTCCGTGTGCGGGAAGGCGGCGGCGTGATGCGGCTGGCCGGCGGGGCTGGCGGGGTCGTCGTCGTTCCGACGAGGGGACGCGCGTGGCGACCCCTGAGCCCATATATTCGAGAACATGTCTCCGATCAGCAGGTCCGAGATGTTGTCCTCGCCCATATCCTCGTCGCCCATGTCCACGTTCAAGAACATCATGTCGTTGTCCTCGCCGTTCGCCATGGGCGGCTCGAATGGCATTTGGTTAGACTAGAAATAATATATTTGTTTTACATGAGTAAATTGAGCAACAGAATAGAATAAAAGTTTTTCGCTTTATCTCGGTGTGCCTAATACCTGGGTGGTAGCGGAGGTGGGGAAGACGAGTATGTGTGTGGCAGTGACGTCACGCGGTGTGTGCAGGTGCGACTGGATGGAGGCCTGGCTGAAGCGCTCGTCGGGCGTGAACCGGTCGGCCATGAGCCGCAGACAGGAGTCGGGTTCGGTGGACACCAGGCACGCGGACAGCAGCACGGGTGCGCCGGCAGGAAACGCCGCACAGCACGATGCGCACAGCTCCCGTAGCGCGACTGACGCTCGGACCAAGTTCTTGCGGGACAGGAGCCAGCTCCAGCCTAAACCACATAAAACGTTTCAATTCACGAAGGTCATTTTGACATGTGTTTCTCACATGATAACGTTAGGGAGATATTTGATTTTTTAAAGACGATCATCAATTATTTCAATAGATGCGGCCAACTTCAATCCTTTTGGACTAAAGTGGAAGCAGTATTCATTGAACTCTTCCGAAAGTCGAGCAGTATTTTTTATAAGATCGGCTTATGAACGTTTGCATATGCAGTATCGCTTGCGCGATGCCACTTCTGCTGCTAAGATAGATGCTCCTTAGGAGCTTACTGGTAACCACACTCACTCGCAGGAACACAATAACTCTCCAGTTAGTTGTTATGGATGTGATTTTCCGATGGGGTGTTTTAATGCGCCCTAAGTCAAAGTCAAAGTCAAAATCTTTTTATTCCGTAAAAATGGCTACATTTGTTTGGAATCGTCACAATTTTTTTCCCTACCGTGCAGTTCATGACTAGGTGAGCACTGATAAAAATACTGCCAAAAAACTCAGGCAACTAACCTAACCTTAAAAGCGCCCCGAAATGTTCACGCAGACAATTTTTTGTCCTATGTGGGAATCGAACACGTAGTCAGCAAGTATGTAATTAATAAATGTAAAACTATAATAACTTCCTGATAAACACAAGAATGCATACCTTTGAGTTCTCCGTGTCCAATCCGTCCGACGCGGCCGACCACCAGCCGCCAGGGCTGTGCGGCCTGGCTCATTACGCCCAACGTGAAATCCATCAGTTTCTTCAGACCCAGACGCCGCGCCGGGCCACATCGCCTCCGCCGTGACCTATATAAACAAATTCATTTAAAGATTATGTACATTCATTTATAGTTTATGCGAGTAGACGGACGTAAGAACTAGAGATACACGCAGAAGTGCTAGATGCGCGTGATGTTCTCATTTAACATACAAGACGTGTAACATAAGCTATACATCTTCTTCCTAGCGTGGTCCCGTTACGTCCTTTAGGATACCCTACTTATCCCAAAGGGTTAGGACGTCCACTACTAAAGATTTGACGAAGATACTGATTTTTACATGGAACGAATGTCGTCGAACCACAAGCCTCAGGGGAAAATCAGACCTTTCTTAGGTTGGGGTCACACGTCGATATATAATTTCTGGGATGTGCTGTTTTCCTTCAAAGTCGAGCAAGTGATAATTACAAACATATACATAAATGCGAGAAGACGAACTTCGTGGTAAACACCCACACCAGGATTTGAACCGGAGACCAGTCTGCCAATAAGCCCGCTCTTTATTGACTGGACTATCACTGCTTTGACATGTAACATAAGACAGTGAAATGATAAGTTCTATGTTTGGCATTCAACTAAAAATCGACATGAGAGGCATTTTACTGCTTTTCGAGTTAAGTATGGATCATCAAAAGGATGTCAATGTATTTTGATGGTGAGAACCGTATGCCACATCGTGACAGACTGTAGGGTGGAGCAGTCCTTACCTGGCGGGTACATGTATGTTGATGGCGGCGGTGTCGAGTAGCTCCCCCCGTGCGTCCGTGGCGGCGGCCAACAGCCAGCGCTGGTCGTGTGAGAGGCAGTAAGACAGGAATAGCACGGCGCCCTGCTCGCCGCAGCTCTGCCCCCAGGTCTCCGCCACCTCCTTGAGAGCGCGCGGCGGCGCCAGCACCCACGCGGGCGAGAACAACTTGTACGGCGCACGATTTTTCTCCTGCAGACGCATATTCAATTATCACGTTTACGTTGATCGCAGAATGCGAATTAATATTACCCTTAGTGCGTAATTATTTCACAATATACATATTTTTTTATTGAAATTAGCATAATTCATCGACACCTGTCTGTCTAGAGGGACCATTCTGCTTGTTCAATTCAATTCAAATGATAAAATTCATCAAATATTGTCTATGTCGAGACTCCCACTTCATTTGTTACACTCTAGCCTCTGTTATAGACATATATCTGGCAGTCATAAAAATAACCTTCACTGTTTTATAACCTTCAAAGGAGTGCGTTACACTAAATATAAAAAAAACTGGCACAAGTTTGGGAGAATTATCAAATAGCTGGTCAATCCGCTAAATTTAACATTTTCATAATTCTTAGTAATAATAAACGGTAATAATCAATCTAATACATTGTCTACGCCTAAGTATACTAACGTCCTTGGAGGCCATGAAGAGGTTGGTGTCCGCGGCAGTGCCGAAGCCGGTGAGAGACTTCCCGTTGGCTTGGTGCTGCAGCAGCCGCCGTGCGCCGCTGAACACGCTGAACGCCAGCGAGCGGCGCTCCGCCGCGCCCACGCCTGCCGTCCACGACTCGTGAACGCCCTCCAGGGATATTATCTGCGACAGGAACGACAATCAGCTCAAGTACAAATATACACAAAATAAATGTCATAAGCAACAATACCACATAATGCGTTTAAATTCTAATTAGATGGATATATAATGCATCTTACTTGAATCAAAGGGTTGTGGTGCCGTAGATGATGATGTATTCTCGAAGCTAGCCTCAAGAGCGCGTGCAGCGCCTGCGGCCGATGGACTTGAGCCGCGGGGGGCTCCACCAGGTACAGAACGAGTGCGGGCGCCCCGCTCTCGTCGTCTTCCCAATTACTCGCAGAGGACGCTACGCCGGGGCCGGCCGAAGAGTTAGGACCGTCGTCAGCGTCGCCTTGACTGCTCGGCGTCGGCGGATGATCTGGAGTCGAAGGCGGTCGCATCGGCGATGGAGCTGTCCGTTCGGTCTCAAGCAACGTGCGGTCTAACGACAGCGCTGCCAACGCGGGTACTAAGCTCGTACGTAGTACGTCCGCGTACGCGCGCATATATTCTCCCAGTCGACCGGGCGGGAGTTCACCCGCCCAGTCGTCGTCGGCGTTTCGATCTTGTCCGTCGGCCGCGACTCGTACCAATCCATCGCGCGCAACCCTATGCACAGGTTGATGACGACCCAATCTGCATGCCTCATAAGCAGTGGATAGCTCGCGGAAAAACGTCTTTAACGGGTCGGTGAGGACATCTCCTTCTGCGGCGAGCACAACGTAGGCCACGTCCCGCGCGTACGAATACGGTTCGAGGGCGAGTCGTTCCCAATGTCGCAGGGCGTACGGCGAGAGCGCCAGCCAGTCACGATCGTGACCGACGAGCAGCGGCGGCACGGGCTGCGGCTCGCACAGGTCCTCGTTGCCGCGGCCGGCCAGCCGGTGGAACTGTCGCCAGGTGAGCGGGCCCGTCACGCCGTCCCACATGCGCGCGCCGCAACAACGTTTCTGGATGGCGTCTTGGAGGAGCGGCCGGAGGCGACGCATCAATCTTAACAAAAACATTTATGTATTTAATTCCTAAACTGTTACGTATTCGTCATCGGTAGTCAGTAACATCTGGCAAAACGACGTCAATAATGCCATTATTGTCATCCTGACAACCAAAACATGTTAGAATATAAAATGACTCCGATAATAACTAGCGTTCAACATATAATTTATATAGATGACAAATAATTGATTAAGATAAGATATAATTTGATAGTGTAAATGTGAGTAGTAGTTATTTACCTGACGACATCTCGTGAAGACCTCGGCGCCCGCGCGCCGATGAATGGCCAGCGGTGCACTGCGCCCGCGGCCGCGCCGGCCCCGCCCGCTGCGCGCAGTGCCCGCGCCGCCGCTACACCGCCGTCGGAGTATCTACACCGACAAAATGTTCAGTTTAATCACACACATACCACACAACTGATGTATTCACTTTTTTGTTCTACTTTAAAAAAAATAGTTTTACTGCAAATAAGCATTCTGTCCAGCTGAAGTATATCGGATACCGTAGGTATACTACAGAAAATCGAATTTACACCCCTTTATATTTATATTAATTCTGATTGTAGACATTTACACGACACAGTATGCATACACTTGTTGTCGTCTTGGCTGTATCATATACTATTAGTATGAATAGGCAGTCAATACGGCCGCAACGTCCTCGAACCCCGATATATGTACTCACTCGAGCAGGTTGACTGTCAGTTCGGCGGGCGGCGGCGGAGCGGCGGCGTGGTTGGCGGCCCGCGCCAGCGCCGAGGCACCGCCGCCCGCCAGCGCCGCGCACCCTGCCAACACCACGCCCGCCACTTCTGCCATGCCCGGCCGCGAGCCGCGCAACGCAGGTTCCTCCGCGAGACCGGTGATTTCCATCTCGTCCTATTACAACAATGTTTAATAATTAAAATCCTGGCGAGCATATTATATTTAGCATATCATATTCGAGTATTCGGATTTATGTACATATTTACAATTTGCTCTGCGGTGAAGGAATGCCCACACGTTCATCAAATTATCTTTCGAATGACGTAGGACCTAACCTAAGAAAAATCTGGTTTTCCGTCTGGGTTGTGGAAGTATGACCGCAAATAGGCTTAGGTAGGATTTCATATAGTTACACAGTGCTATGCAAGCAGACTGAAGTGTTATACATTTTCCAGCAAACAAAATAATTTGCAAGTCACGGTGCATCACTCTGGAAGAAGTGCCGTACCAAAAAATGACAGTGATACATCCTCGTTTCATTAGCTTTATTTATCCTGTAATTTCCATGCAGCCTTTACGTCAATGTCATGTCTGATCTGTTGTTACTACTTTTTAGTGCATGTTTCATACAAGCGACGTTTTAAAATTTTGGTTATGGACCTCACGTTTCATCCTCCGTAGGATTTTATATACTCACTGGGTACATTATTACCTCATAAAAAAGTCCGGCGCGGTGCGCCCGTCGCCTATTGACGATGGCGCTGAAGCCGCAGGTGCACCGCGAGGGTTCGTCCTCCGCGGCGGGCGAGCCGGGCGCGGAATCGTCGCGCGCGCCGCTTCCCGCCCCGCCGCTCAGGTACGTGGCTGCGTCCGCGCCACGGATGTTGCCTACCACCTACACACACAAAAAAAAAATCAAAATTATACCCATTTTCATTATTTATTGCTCGTCACTTCGTCTTCAGAATCTAACCACGTACCCTAAGTAACCTCTATGAAACTTTATTTTTTCTTTAAAAGATTAATAAAAGACAACAACTGCAACAGATTTGTGAATTATTCAAACATGATAGAACATTGTTAAGCTGTATCATGGCGTAATAACAATGAGTGCACTGACCCGTGGCCCCGCATTGCAGACGCACAGCGTGCAACTGTCGAAGTTGTGATCACGAAACACGTTCAGCACGGTATCTGCCAGCAACACGTTGAGTAACAGCGGGCAGGCGGCGTGCATGGCGCGCGGGGACTCTGCAGACGCGGCGCTGGGTGCGGGCGACGCGCGGGGCGCAGGTGACGCGGCCACGCCTCCGCTACGCACCCGCACTGCTCCCGCCCCGCTCGGCGTCGCCGAACATGACCGACGATTCCGCGTCGCCTCTCGAGTGTCCAACGCTGGTGATGCACTACGTTTCACTCCCACTGTTGATAGAATTACTCTTATTTTTATACGTTCAAATACTGCTAGGCAATAATCGTGATGACCACCAGTGACATAGTATGTTACAAATACATAATACCTTTGCATTATGAATTTGTAACATATGGTCATTTCCGAAATGCTAACAGATTACAAAAGAAAATAATAATGCAAACATACAATAAGATTATTTTTAAAAACTGTAAGAAATGCTCTCGCTCTGCCGGCGAGAGCCCAATGGCAAATAAAGAATTTTTATCTTTGTCTTCCGTTTAAATGTTTTTTTCTTAACTACGCTTTGACAAGATTTTGATAGTTCGGATTACAATTTTGTAATCAATTTAAAACACCCAAGATGGGAGGGAAAAAGTTTGTGTTTGCGGTTTTAAACTCCTTTGTGTGTAAAGCGTGCCATTATTCGAGTTCTTATTTATTATATAGACGGGCTCGGTGATTTCAGTCGTGAATGACGCGACTTTGACACCAACGCTCGTGGGTTCGATTCCCACACAAGACAAACATTTGTGTGCATCAACATGTCTGTTTGTCTTGGTTTTAAGAGAGGTACGGCGCATCAAAGCAGCCCGTCTGGGGAAGTCACCTCACGGAAAACCGCAGCCAAATAACAACTCCCTTATTATATTAATTATGATGCATTATGATATGAAAAATTGAAATGTGAACAAAAATCCTTCATAACTAGCGTTGTGAAGCACATTATCGGTTAATTCTCACCAGTCCTAGTAGCGGCCGCGTCCGGCTCAGCCAGCCGCTTGGCAGCAGCAGCCTCTTGCTGCCAGCGCGGCGGCAGTGTCACAGGCGGTAGCTGCTGGCTGGGCAGCGCGGACAGAGGCGCATACTTCGTCGAACCTACGTACTTGTACATGGTGGGCGGTTTGAACACGTACGACCAATCCTGCGAATGGAACATTCTGTTTGTAATTTTCACATTAACAAAAGGAAACAATGCGTTGCTAACTCAAATATACAACATATTTTTAAGCGTCAATATGACTCTGCGCTGAGTCACTTATATCGTGACTGCCGAAGGTGACCAGGTCGCTCTTCAATTCAATTCAATTTATTTATTTTGTGAACATAGGTGATTATCAAGATGTATATACAGTATATGGATGTGTAGCTCTATGTCCCGCCAAAGGGCATACAAAATTAATTAAAATGTAAGTTAAAATGAAAATAATTTAAATAGAATACAATGGCAATTAATATTGTCAATTGAATGAACAACAATCGTGAACTAACGTCAATTTAAACTTCTCTATGATAATGTTAATGAACAATGTCAATTTTATAGAAGATAATAATAAAAAAGAATTTATAATATCAAATTAAAATTTTAATTTTAAAATAAATAGTAATAATGATGATTATTTATCCATTATACATTATCACTTAGATATTAACTGAGTAGTATGCTTTGTCAATAAGTAATCTAAATACTCTTAGTGAACTAAAAGGCTAATTTGTGAAACAAGATGCTTTTAGTTGGTGTTCTGTTGTACAAAAAAGATACTCTTTTATTGATTCCACAATCCAAACAGTTAGCGGACATACCCGTAGCCTAAAAAGAGACAAAACTTTTAACGTCGATCAATTTTTTCCAAGTTTTAACGAACAATTCATTATATCGGGAATCCGTCACAAAGGCAAACTACAATAAAAAAAAAGCAAATGTATGACTTGGTCTTATTTCAAAAATGTTACCTTGGATTCTTTCTCTACAAACAAAATTAACAAGTGTCTTGTTGAAAAATACGATATAGCGCTTAGCGCTTATTAAATAACAATTAGTGCGCTAAACGCTGCGGCATTAATATTGGGATAGTACAAAAATGAAATTCCTTGATTGGTGTGCTCCAGCAGCAAACATATTGCCATTATTTGCTCGACTGCGGCTCATGCAGCACTAGCTTTCGGATTATTTTGATGTTATTTTAGATTCCGATCCGTCATTTCCATGTTCTTCAACGATATATATGTTGTCCGTTGTTGAAGCGAGCTGACATGATCTCCACGAGGTGGTTCCGGGGGAAGTGATGATAGTGGTGCTGTGGCACAAGCGGTGCCAATACAAGGTTGAATTTGTGTCTCTTACCTCGATGGGATCGGGCGGTGGTGAACCGGGCTGCGCGAGGCGCGTAAGGTGGTGATGATGATGGTGGTGGTGCTGCAGTGTTACGGGCGCGTCGTCCAGCGTGAACCCGGGCGACGGCTGCGTGTGCGGCTCCATGCTGGGCGGCGTGGGGAACATCTTGCTGAGCTCCTCGGCGCGCACGCAGCGGCCCACGTAACGCGCCTCCTCTACAGATTTGTTAGAGTCCGGCGGGGTTTGAACCAGCTGTAACATGTCGGATACATCGCCCGCTGAGTACATATTTTATAACGCCAGTCTTTGCATTTTGTTCCTTACTTAGAAAAAGTTACGATCTCAAAGAATATTGTGGTAACAATTATATGATAGTTGTGGTACATCGCGTTTGATGCGTGATACCGCCATATAAAAAAGAAAATTGTTGCTATAATGCTCTGTCACATCCTACACACTTTCGTTGTCATGACAACGCATCATAAAAAACAAAACCTCTAAAAGTTACAGCCATTTTGTGTTACTGCGGCACACATATGATTCTTTTCCCCCTCTACAGTGAACATGTTTCTTTGTATTGCTTACATTTATAAGCATAATTGTAACAAATTGTTGTGTGTGTTGGAGGTACAAATAAAGAATCTATCTATCTATCTAAAAATTAAGTTATCATAACTTCGCGAATTGGAATTTCTGAAATTCTTCCCAATCTTCTCGAAATTGTAGTGATAAAGGCGAATTATATAATATATATGATAATTCAATTTGACGAGCCCGGTGGTGATTAACAATAGCTACTTTAACACCAAGACTCGCCGGTAGATTACCACATAAGACAAAACATTTGTGTGCATGAATTAAATTTATTACTGGGATACCTAATGCAGACGTTTCGTTGGTATGTCATTCAGGTCCAAATGTTCGTGTGTTGGAATTGTTACTTTTACAGAATATCTTCGAATAAGGAATCCAACAAACTAAGTGAGCTGAAGATACAGGTAGCTACTTTAGAACATTAGTTAGTTATAAAAAACGTAATAAGTAATGAATAGATAATTCAAAACTAGCATCACGTCATGCCACCGCAAACTGTATGAATTTTGTAGGACACACATTTATAATATTAAAAATCAATACATACAAAATATATATGTACTATTTATACTTAGTATTTGGAAAACAGAAACTATTTTAATAAAAAAAAACAAAGGAAAATAGACATACCACACTCTCACCACAGTCACTTGTGGTTTAATTAATTTAATAAAATTATTAAATATAACAATAAGCACACATTGTACAATTCAATCAACCGATCTGTGATATCGCTAATAATACTCAAACATGTATAAATAACAACTTGACTTCGCTATTAATTTAAACAAGCAATTCTTGTATATATATAAATATTTCTTGCTTGAAACGGTTTTAGCGATTTAATCAGATTTGTATTTAGACAAGATTTAATTTGCCTTAGAAAACGCGATTTAAAAAATAAAAACGCCGAGCGAAGTCTAAGTTCGGGTACTATAGAATTAATTATATGAGTAATTCAAAAGAACTGACGAAAATATGTTATTTTATATAGTAGGACATCAGTATGCACTGTAAATCTCTTAAAATAAGGAAAGTAATATACCATGAAGAATTATGAACCCGCTTAGAATATGGCCAAAATAATCTTTTATAAATATTTTGTTATGCAGTTCATATAGAAGATATTTAAGAATTCACTCTATAAATCATACACTTTCGAAACACGATTGGTTGTAGATTCATCGATAGAAAAAAAATGTAAAGTTATCTCTAAATAATCAGAATAACCCAAAAGTACGGCGTAATTACTTCACGGAACATTTTTTGATTGATCGATTTGAATAATAACAAAACTGCATGTTTTCCATAACTTATACACGTTACATTATCAAAATATGATTTTGTTTTAATAATATGAAGGAAATACCCAAATTCGCGTGCGTTACGCCCAGTCTAGCTAGAGCGTGGTGGCTCTCCCGTGTCCGCTTTAGTATTGCTTCGGCTGTCGGACGTGAAATCTGTATCGCTTGCCTACGTTCAAAAACTAAGGAAGAATATAGTGTTTATTCATATTTTTTTAATGGGAAATAATGTGACCAAATCAAAGAAGGTTTGGCGAAAAATCAATCACATTTCTATATAAGTAATTAAAATAAATAAATTGTATGTAATTTTTTTTAATGGATTGCTTTAAAAATAATTTTTTTATCTTTCTAGAGTAAGAGGTCTACAATCCGAGACTTTCGAAGGCTTACGGCTGACTTTAAGGCTTTTACTTTGTTTTATTTGTTGTTCCTATAACATTATTATCATAAAAGGCAGGTCTTATTCGATATCAAAGGTCTAAGAATTAATTTTTCATTGAGCTACGTAAAGACAGTAAATTATAAATAAAATAATACATATATTTGTTTATTTCTAATGTTTTCGTTTTTATTTGAAAGGTACTTTTTAGGGTTCCGTACTCAAAGGGTAAAATGGAACCCTATTACTGAGGCTCCGCTGTCCGTCCGTCTGTCACCAGGCTGTATCTCATGAACCGTGATAGTTAGACAGTTGAAATTTTCACAGATGATGTATTTCTGTTGCCGCTATAACAACAAATACTAAAAAATAGAATAAAATACATATTTAAGGGGGCTCCCATCCAACAAACGTGATTTTTTTGCTCATTTTTGCTCGATATTTATAACGGCAACAGGTAGACGCTTGAAATATTCACAGAATATTTAGTTATATATTATCTTTAAAAATAAATAATTAAATTAAAATAAAACAAATATTTAAGGGGGGCTCCCATACAACAAACGTGTTTTTTTGCCGTTTTTATAGATAATGGTACGGAACCCTTAGTGCGCAAGTCCGACTCGCACTTGGCCGATTTTTTTAATTTTTAAGTTATCATAATTTATAACAGATTATTCAATTAAAATAAATCTGACTGAATTTGAATGTGGGAAAAGCATCAATATTTTTAACATAATTATTTAAAACCGATTGTGTTCTTTAATTTTGTAAATATTGGTAGCACCCGCGTATGTCGATGGAACGACAGCGATCGAAGTTACAGCGGCGGTGCGGGGGCTCGCTGCTGTGGCCGCACTGTAACCGCACAATATCTAAACTCGGTAAGCGTCTCGGCGCCGCCTTAACAAGTACCTAGTAATAGTTTGGTAAACTTCCCAGATAGGTTGTTGAATGTACCCGTTACGTATAAAGTAAGTAATATAAAGAAGGGTGTACACTCACAAGTCTTACCGTCTCATCGCCGCTGGCCGCGTCGTCGGAATTGTCGAATATTTGGTCGAGATCCTTCACGGAGGGACACAGGCCGTCCGACGTGAACAGATTCTTGTACTCTTTTATGTCCTCCTAAAAAAAACATGTTCATTTTATTCTCGCGATAAATGGTTCTGGTCAAATTGTTCGTATCCTCGTGTGTGACCAATCAAGGACCAGATTTTAATCACGTGTTTGCGTGCATTATCAGATCAGATTATCAGATCGGGTGCCCTAGAAACCGGCGTGCATGAGAAGAGCAATGAATGGTAATGAACCGAGTTACGTGGCGATCTGTTCTCTCTGTCAACCCCCAAAAGGATTTGGCGTTATGTTATAGATAGATAGTTTGTGTGCATGTTACTTCCGGTGATCGTTATCATATTTTCGATATAATAATAACGGTGAGTGTGACACGTGAGAGAGCTCCATGGCGTCGTTCTAACGGAACACGCAGGTTAAGTGACGTCGACCGCAGCCCGTCTAATGTTGTATCTCAAGCTTCTCCAGGCTTGGATTGACATCAGCCGTCGGACCCGGCTGATGTCAATAGATGAGTCGGTAAGCCAAGTCAGTAGCCTTCAGGCGTCTTTCAAACACTGACCTCCGCCAATCCACAGTTGAGCAGCGTAATGGAGTATGCTCTGAACAGCTTCGGTGGAAGGTAGACCCGTATCCCTGCAGTGGGATGAGTCAGGGTTGGTGTACTCATTTGAATGTGCTCTAAGGTAGTATTATACGCGTATGTGTTATTGGTGTGTTCCATGGTATGGCAGTGTATCCGTCCCCCTCACTTACGTGGTCGTTCTTCTCCTGCTTGACGTGGTCCAGGTCGGGCAGCAGCGCAGCCGGCACGGTGTGGTCGTGGCCGGCGTACAGATCGTGGGTGCCACTCGAGCCCAACGCCAGCTCCTCGCGGAACCAGTTCTCTTCCGCTTTGAACCGCTTCACCGGGTGCTCCAACCTGAGGATAAGTAGACTCGTATAATAATCATCATGATACGTTGTTGTTCCACTCAATTGTAGTCTATGGACTACAATTTGACGTTTGTAATCCACCTGATGTTGTAATGCGGTTACCGTAGCCTAGGAACGCTTGAAGTATAGGTAGAACCATATACATTGACACTTCTGCTGCTACGGCAACAACTCTGGGAGGTGGAGGTACTTCTCCAATCGGAGTGCTTTGACTCGCCCTACCTCTCTTAAAAACCCGAACCAAGAACACATATTCATTCACGCGATTGGATTAAAACGGTTACCGTGGCCTATGAACGTTTACAATAGATTAAGTATCACTCGCGCGATGCCACCTCTACTGCTAACACAGCAACTCCTTAGGAGTTTACAGGTGACCTCTCTCACAAGCAGGAACACGACAACCCTCTGCCCTACATCCCTTAAAAATATTCAGACCAAGACAAAGGTACATTTTTATGCACACAAATGTTTTACACCGTGTGGGACTCGAACCGACGAGGATTGTTAAAATAGCGTCATTAATCACTGCGTCACCGAGCTGGTCAAAATTCGCGTATAATAAATAAACTTTACCAGTGATCGTACAACTTCGTACCTACCTTTTTGATAAGAAAAAATATATTGAATTACTCAAATACACGAACAATATTGGCTTTGCCGCACGCAGCTGTGTCGGGTTTGCCACCTTTTGCAGGGTCTCTACATATACAATAATATTATCTCTTTATTATCAAACGTGTATTCTAATAAATTGTTATTAGAATACAAAATTTGATAAAGATGTCATTACAGAAACAGTTCTCATTGAAAGGATTTTTTTAGCGTGCTAAAGTCCTACAATTGTATGTAACTAATTGTTTAAATTAAATAATTAACGATATATTTTATGCAATAAGTAATCTAATAATTTGTTACAAATTGCTCATTTTATGCCCTAATAAACATGTCTTTTTTTTATACTACGTCGGGAGGCATACACGCATATGGCCCACCTGATGTAAAGCGGGTACCGTAGCCTATTAACGCTTGCGACATATTAAGTATCACTCGCGCGATGCCTCCTCTGCTGCTTACACAGCAACTCCTTGGGAGCTTACTGGTGAACTCACTCGCACACAGGAACACAACAACCCTCTAGTGAGTTGTTATTTGGTTGTGGTTTTCTGTGAGGTGGAGGTACTTCCCCAGACGGGCTGCTTTGATGTGCCTTACCTCTTTTAAAGCCTGTCTGTCGCCTCTATTTAACAATCAATCGTAATCTGCAGCGATCGAGTTGCGCAATGAGGCATTATCTTATAGCGAGAACAGATTCACATGTAATGGCTCAAATGAAAACGCAACCACGTAAATATCGCGCATTTTGATGACTATTCTTTTTTTTTATACAACGTCAGGATACAAGCATACGGCCCACCTGATGTAAAGCGGTTACCGTAGCCTATGAATGTTTGCTATACATTGAGTATTACTCGCGCGATGCCACCTCTGCTGCTAACACAGCGACTCCTTATGAGCTTACTGGAGACCTCACTCACACGCAGGAACACAAAAGCCCCCTAGGGAGTTATTATTTGGCTGCGTTATTCTGTGAGTTAAGAGATACATCCCCAGACGAGCTGCTTTAATGCACCCTACCTCTCTTAAATTTGTTTGTTTTAAACGAACATTATTTTACTGATAAACAAAGCGTGAACTGAAGTGTGGGTTGATAAATGACCATTCATAGCTCTATCCATGGATGCTCGCAGATTCTCAAGAACCCCAGCCACCTCAGAAAACCTGGAGGGTTGCTGTGTTTCTGCGAGTGAGGTCACCAGTAAGCTCCTACGAAGTTGCTGTGTAAGCAGCAGCAGATATGGCATCGCGCGCGAGTAATACCTTAATGTGTTGCAAGAATTCATAGGCTACGGTAACCGCTTTACATCAGATGGGCCATATATTTGTATGTCTCCCGATGTTGTATAAAAACACTGGCGTGGGTTACATCTTCAGAACTCTCAATACACTATAGGGATGCACAGTTAAAATATATAATGTAACCATCCATCAGTATCCCTACCGCTCGTCCATTAGTGGTAATGTTTTCGAAGTAGTATTACAGAATAGGGTCGCTCTCGTGCTGTCTCACTCACCAAGCGTAGACGGTGGAGTAATCGTACAGCATGTGCAGCGAATGTTCGTCTTCGAGCGGGTCGGCTCGCCGCTCGGCCACGGGCAGCTGCGGCCGCTTGATCAACTCGGCTGGAAAGGCGTCAGTCTGACTCGTGGGGCCATTCGTCGCTCCGCTCGGTGGGGAATCGCCCTGTGTAACATAATAATAAAACATTTATATATTAGCGGTAATAGCAACGCGGTTAATTAACGCGAAGGAAATAACCTATATACGTGCTTCGGATGGCACGTTAAGCCGTCGGTCCCGGCTGTTGTCGATAGATGACAATCGTTAACCTAAGTCAGTGGGCCTCGGCGGCTTGAAAACACTGGCCTCCGCCAATCCGCATTTGAGCAGCGTGGTGGAGTATGCTCTAAAGCCATTCGGTTGAAGGGAGACCCGTATCCCTGCAGTGGGATGAGTAAGGGTTGATATGTGGTATGTGGTAAATAACCAATGGAGATGATTTTACGTAGTAAATCCAACTAACCGCTACGGGTCGGAGGCTAAAGTAGAACGCGTAGTTCTTATTGGCCAATTCATGGATTAACATCGCGTCGCTGATCAGATTATTGGTTAAAATATCTTCACATTGGTCAGTAGGCTCGAATTGCTTAGATATTGAGAAGCTAAGACACTACGTTTTGGCGAGTGAGGAGTACGCCTTTATGGTCTTTACCTAATGGTTCGTGGGGATTATGGTCGAAACATCGAGCTCGGTAGCGCAATGGTTAGAAACGCTACTTTGACACCAACACTCATGGGTTCCATTCGCACACAGGACAAACATCTGTGTCCATGAACATGTTCGTTTGTCTTGATTTGGGGTTTTTTCTATGTATCATAAGTACGTATTTATAAAAAAAATGTATTTACTATTTTGTTTATCAGTTGTCTTGTACTCATAAGTACCATATATGATTCGCTTACTTTGGCGCTCGACGGCGCTATGTAATTGTGCAAAAATATTTATATTTATTATGTTATAGATCCTATATCACGGGTGTATCCCGGTCATTTTATAGGCGTGCGCGGGGATTGGAACCAACGCGTAGAGGCCCCTTTGAGAAGTTTGATGTAATGTTGTATAGCTGCCGTGACCTTCACCAGGGGATATTAATGTGACAATATACCCATGAACCAGGTCACGGCAGATATTGGGACTATTGCAAACGTGTTGTAAAATATTGGGCTATATTATATTTATTATTATTACCGATTATATAAATGTAACTCACAGCGCTTACGGAGTTATAGGCGGTCTAATCTTCGTCACTAATATGCACGAGATCAATTCTACGCCGAAGTTATGACATATCACAAGTTTATGGAAATACTTGTTAATTTGACAGTAAGGGAAACGTTATTATATATGTACATAATTTGTCGGGAAATATTTATGGTGATAAACTTTTAGAAACTTGCTAATAGCTAGCTAGTGACGTACTGCTTTCCATACAACGAACTGAAGGAAAAGAACACACGTGTTTGGGGTGTAACAATGATTGCATAAATCTGAGGAAAAATTACCTAAACGGCCCATTTTAGTTAATTAAAGAAACTGGAAAATTAACGATACTGTATGAAATAAGCCGTTTTCACGAAATACAAAATCTACTTAGAACAATTGGGAGTTCCATAATCTAATAGGAAAACAACCTGAGACCTCATGTACGTCAATGCATTTGTCATGGAGAATTATCCCGAAAACTAATTTGGAATAGAAATTTGGCATGATAGTTTGTGATTACGTGCATCGGTTCATTTGGTTTTAATTTTATTGATCGATTGTTACAAAAATATAAGTTATGTTTCCGTTACATATAAAAAAAAAAGAGTAGAAAAAAGATGATCAAAATTAAACAAGGATTCTATATTTATCAGTATTCTATTTGCTAATCGTCAGAGTGCACCACGTGGTCGCCAACATACCACCATGTGGTAGACTGATCGGCAACGCACGTGTCACACTGAACGCATCCTTGTGTCGCAAGTGACCATAGCTACGGGTAAATGCTTGTCATCTTAGTGGTTTATAAAAAAAATCGGCCAAGTGCGAGTCGGACTCGCGCCCGAGGGGTTCCGTACCATTATTTATAAAAACGGCAAAAAAATCACGTTTGTTGTTTGGGAGCCCCCCTTAAATATTTGTTTTATTTTAATTTAATTATTTATTCTTAAAGTGAATATATAACTAAATATTCTGTGAATATTTCAAGCGTCTACCTGTTGCCGTTATCAATATCGAGCAAAAATGAGCAAAAAAATCACGTTTGTTGTATGGGAGCCCCCTTAAATATTTATGTTATTCTATTTTTTAGTATTTGTTGTTATAGCGGCAACAGAAATACATCATCTGTGAAAATTTCAACTGTCTAACTATCGCGGTTCATGAGATACAGCCTGGTGACAGACGGACGGACGGACGGACAGCGTAGTCTCAGTAATAGGGTTCCGTTTTACCCTTTGGGTACGGAACCCTAAAAAGGTGTTTTTAGCTCTGAAGTACTGACACCGCAATAAATACCTACTATAAGGGATGAGTTTGAACAGACGACAGATTTTTTTTTTTTGTTAAACGTACACCCCAGCCATGGACAAGGCACTTATTGCTACAATATATATTTATTTATACAAAAATAAATTCTTAAAGTCGCTACTATACACATAATTAACACATTCATACATCACGCACTTTCGTTCCTCAATTCATTCTTCCATTCATCTTTCAGTTTTATTGTCAAAAATTTTCTGATTTGCCCGTTTTAGAACGCCGGTGAAACGTTTGTACCTATTGCCAAACTTCCCTCCCCATAATGCGTCAGTCCATCCACGGGCGACAGCAAGCTTCACAGCTCCACCTAGCCACCGCGATCTCATCGGCTATACATAGTATAGCCGAGGTATGCAACATTAGTCATAGGTGGAGCTGCTCTGCTTATTACGATCTATGACGGCCGTGGCTAGACCGACGCAGTATTTTAAAAATTTCGACCTACTTCTCCCCGTTACCACTTCGGAGACTGTAGTTTCGGTGTCCCGCATTCCCAACTCCTGCTCCAAATCGTACCTTGGAGAATGCGGGACACCGAAACAATATGTGCTGCACTGTCTGGTCCACGCCGGGCTCGCAGAAGCAGGATGGGTCATCCGCGCACTTGAACCTGTGCAAGTACGCGGAGAACCCACCATGCCCCGAGAGGACCTGCGTGGTGATGCTCGACGGCACCATTTTGCCCACGATGCCGTACGCCTCCGCCGCACTCAGGAAGAACAGTCTCGTCGTCGAAGCTGTTGTTCCCGATTTGTATCTCCTGTCCCATTCGTCAATGGTCCCCTTACGGATCATACCCTTGAAGAATGAGACAGGGCAGCGGTCGTAATCTGGCCGCCTCCGCAACCCCAGTGCGGCGCTCCTGGCGAGTTCATCGGCACGTTCGTTCTCCTCCAACCCCGCGTGTGCCTTGATCCAGAACAACGAGACGCTCTTACCCTGG
Organism: Pyralis farinalis; assembly: GCA_947507595.1. Taxonomy (NCBI): domain Eukaryota; kingdom Metazoa; phylum Arthropoda; class Insecta; order Lepidoptera; family Pyralidae; genus Pyralis; species Pyralis farinalis. The sequence continues at coordinate 4,459,580 of OX382268.1, read as the reverse complement.
CTTTTGCACAGTTTAAGAGCGTCCCGTGTCTGCACCGCCAGGGGATGGGGGGACTCGACGTTCGCCACCGCCTGAAGCGCCGCCATGGAGTCGCTGAAGATGCCGATACTGGGTCCATCGCATCTCAAAGCGTACTCGGCCGCCGTGCAGATAGCCAGGAGTTCCGCCTGGTAGACGGTACAGTAGGACGACAAAGCAAGCTTGACGGCCTTGAATTCCGCGTCGCCGTTCCATATGGATACAGCGGCGCCAACCCGGCCCTCAATCTTGCTGCCGTCCGTGTAAATTCGCAGGGCAAAGTTGGAGTGTGCCCTGCATTGTTCCTCGTCCACCAGGCTGCCGAACTCCAAGCTATCTAGCTCCGCGGGATGCGGGGCCTCGATCCTCGAGGCCATCCGCTCGATCTCCCTGTCCCCGAGCAGCGGATGGGGTAGCCCCCTCTTGGCCTCGTACAAAGAGGCGACCTCGCGCACTCTGAGGTCAAGAGGCAGCACCCCGGCCAGCAGCAGTGCGGAGTTCAGGGAGACCGTGCGGTAGGCTCTGCAGATCTTCTGCGCGAAGCCCCGCTGTACGCTGTTGAGCTGTTTCTGGATGCCCAGCTTATTGACCGCTGGAGCCCATGCGGCGGCAGCGTACAATATCGTAGGTTCCACTACGGCTGAATATATGATCTTCACTACTTCAGGGTTGAGCCCCCAACTGACGCGGGCCGTACGCGCAAGGCGCCCGTATATGGCCACTGCCCTTTTACAGACAGTAGCCACGTGCGCATTGAACGTCAGACCCGCGTCAATCGTCAACCCCAGCAGTTTGATCTGCCGAGACATGCCAATGTCTATCCCGCCCATGGTAAGCCGCGGAGTGTCATACCTAAGTTTGCGCGTGACCAGCATAGCGCTGGTCTTATGCGGCGCAAACTTCAACCGGTTTTTGACACCCCACGCCCTCACATGCTCGAGACCGGCATTGGCCTGTCTCTCTATATCCAGCACAGTGTTGCCGTCGAACATCAGCACGACGTCATCGGCGAAGGCCTGACAGTGCACCCCCGTAAGGTCGAGTTGCTGCAGAAGAGGATCCAATATGAGGTTCCACAAAATCGGTCCTCCTATGGACCCTTGGACGCACCCTTTGGTGGTGGACCGCAAGGTTTCCCCCCCGGCGTACCTAACTCTGACCGTCCTATCGCTGAGATAGCTGTCGATCACTCTCCTCAAGCCCAGAGGACAATTTTCCTCAGCCAGTCGTAGTTTGATTGCCGGCCACCAGGCGTTGTCGAAGGCTCCCTCTATATCCAGCGAGACGAGAGTGAGCATTCTCCTCTCGTCAAGCTTGGCGCGGATGTGCTGCACCAGGTTATAGAGGGAATCTTCGGTGCCCCTTTGTGGCATAAACCCGTACTGGCGAGTACTAATCCTCGGCAGAATGTGGTGCTTGAGGCGAGCGATCAGCATTTTCTCGTATACCTTGCCCAAGACAGGCAAAAACCCAATTTTTTTATTATTGAGAAGGGCCAGGAAGAACTCAGGGTCACCGTTGATGGCCCGAGCGCAAATGTCATGCGTGAGGCCGTCGGCACAGGGAGCCTTCTTCGGGTTGAACGACGATACAGCCGCTGTGAGCTCCCTCATGGTAAACGGCGGGTCATGATCATCATCGACCCGCTCGTTTACCTCGCGGGCCTTCTTCCTCATTTCGCGGTGATCTGTATCGTCGTCCAACTCGCTGTCGGCAGGATAGAACGTATCCGCCAACAGCTCGAGGGACTCCCTGTGATCCAACGGCCTCCCGCCCTCCTGGAGGAGTACATCCTCCTTGCGCTCGGTTGCCCTCCCAATGACCCGACTCGACAGATTGTGATGTGATGGGTGGTCCATGCATCTTATGTCGTAGCAGTAAAAGTGAAATATGCATGGTTTTGTATAGTTTGCTTGTGTCGTGTGTAGATGGAATATTTTTTGAAACAGTGGTACGAAATTCTTATTAGGTTGTCTGTCTATCCGTTATCACCCAAAAATTATTTGACCCGTCGAGTGCAGAGCGGTTTGAACCTTGCGCGTTACGGCAACAAGTATATAACGGCATTTGACGGTTTGAAGTTGTATTTTAATAACATTTTACATGATAATGATTTCGACTCCACCACACATTTACCTGAAAAACCAAACCGCAGCCGCGGGCAGAAGCTAATCTTCTTCTTCCTGGCGTTATTCTTAATCCACTAGGATAAGTCCACTACCTGACAAATTACACTGACAGAAGACTTAATATATACTGTTATGTACCTGGTTGTAGAGCTTGGTGGTGGGCGCGGAGGGCGGGGCGGGAGTGGGCGGCGCGTGCGGATCGGGCGTCGGCGCCGGCGTGTGCAGCGACGGGGGCACCACCGTGCTCGCCTGTGCACAAAACATTGGTATTGTTTGATAACAGAAAAATGTTTAGTATCAACGATTTTTAAGTTGCACAAATTGAAACAAAAATTATGAATCCATCAAACGCGCTGTTATAAGTTATACGTGCCTGCTGCGTCTTCTTTTTCCTAATCCATCAGTATCGGCGCGGTCCATTACCTAAATCTAAAGATTTGGTGAAGATAGTGACATCCATAACCCAGAGGGAAAACCAGCCCTTCCTAATAGGTCATACGTCTATCGAAATATAACTTCTTGGACGTGTGGGTTTTTTCACGATATTTTCCATCACTGTCGTGCTAGTGATAATTAGAAATATGTACATAACTCCGAAAACTCGAATTTAGTGGTACATGTCAGATTTCGAACCGGGGACCTGTTGTTTAATAGGCCGGCTCCTTATCCACTGGGCTGTCTATCAGTGCTCACCGCTGCGTAGTGCCTGCTACATGTCGTTATGTGATGTATGCCAGAATGTTTTTCAATGACAACACTAATTTTATATTAGGGACCACCAGTGGCGGCTGGTGGGTTATCGAACTGGTGGTGCACTTTACTTGCTCACTAAGTATTATTATTAGAAATTGCAACAAATCAACAATTTACATAAAAGATGTAAATTAAAAAAAAACAATTACTTAATATAAACAAACAATAATTAACGCGTCACAGATACAGCGAAACTATACTGATAAGGACAGGTCCATCATGGCCGCCGTCGAACTCAAATTTCAAATTTCGTCAAACATCTCGGGTGCTCTCGGTAATCTTCGATTCGCACGTGCGGCGCACGAGAACCGCCTCATTTCTCGGTACATTTCTATGAACTATCTTTTGTTTCACGCGTCAGGCACATTCGCTAGTTACTCATACAAGTTCTATTAGCAGTCCTCGTGCACTCGCCGAAGCGCACGAGAATTTTTCTTTACAGGGAAAATAAGTCTTGATAGTTTAGCAAAGCGCTTAAATTGTTTTGTCTTTTATTTGTTATAATTTTAAATTTTATTTGTTATAATATGTTTTTGTATGTTTCAAAAATAAATATTAATATGGTAATTTAAAGATGAAGTAATATTTTGTAATTTTTAAATCTTTTGAATTGGTAGTATTGTCTTAGGTTTTCGCGATTGTTACACATTGAATTAAACTATTTTTAACGGAAGTATCGCGTGTTTTATTTATATTGTTGAACCTGACGTTTCGAACGCTTTGCAGCGTCCGTGGTTGCAGGAAGACTAAGGTGATTTTTGTCTTACATTAGTTATTCAATTATTACATCTACCGACATGGATGGATTAATTACGAGTATATATGTTCCGATTCACACAAAAATCGCTCACAGTGTCCGAACATTTTTAGTAGATCCTTGGGTTTGTGACTTGATTATTTTTAGGACTGGATCCCAAGCAGGTGGTACTTGCCAACCATCTTCTCTATTGAAATTGGGGTGTTTTCTTATTTCAATAGCCTCGCGCAACATTCTCAGCATGTAGCGATTCTCCTTGGCGAGGATTTGTGGTTTATCGAACCGGATGTAATGGTTTGGCTGGTCCAGTGTATGTTCACATACTGCAGAGTTTTGAATTGGTGGTTCAGCGCACGAGCGCACTTAAGGTACAGCCGCCACTGGGGACCACATGAATGACATTAGTTTTTCAAGAGTATATACCGAGGAAAGTAGAAAAAATGCGGTCGAGATGAGAGCATTGCGCAAAATTTGTGGCATAACGCTTGCTGAGAGCGTTCGTAATGAAGACGTGAGAGAAAGAGTTGGTCTGAAAGAGAGTGTCGGTGTTAAGATAAGAAAGGGCATGCTCCGTTGATTCGGACATGTAGAAAGAATGACGAAACAGATATACAATGCAAAAGTGGAAGGATGTAGGAGCCGAGGACGACAGAGACTAACCTACCATGACCAAATTGGTCGTGTTTTATCAGAAGGTGATGTCAGGAGCCACAGGAACCGGCGAGCGTGCATGAAAAGAGCTATGAATAAGGACCGCGTCTTATGGCGCTCGGGCCTCTCTGCCTACCCCGCAAGGGACTTGGCGTGAAGATACATACATATACCGAGGACAGAGTCACGTGGCGCTCGGTTTTCTCTGTATATATATATTATAGGGATTTGGCGTGTAATTTTAGACAGTTGGACATATGTGTGGAGGTTTGTGGCGGAGTGGTAGGCAAAGCTACTTTAACACCAACTCTCGTGGATTCCCACACAGGATAAACACTTGTGTGCATGAACATGTCTGTTTGTTTTGGTATGGGTGATTTCGTGAGAGGTGGGGACCAAAGTAGCTCGACTAGGGAAGACCTCCACTTTACAGAAAACCGCGGCCTAATAACAACTCCCTGAAACATTGTTGTGTTCGTGCGAGTGAATGAGGTTACCAGTAAGTTCAAAAGAAATTGCTATGTTATCAGGGGTGGAAACACGCGAGTGATACTTCGTGTATTGCAATTGTTCACAAGCTACGGTAACTGTTTTACATCTACATCACAGACGGTACATCATCAGTACGGCTGCTTTAAAGTTAGTTAAATTCTTTCTTTTATTCAATTTCATAATTATACCTACTAAAAAAATCCCCACTAACTGTCCGAATCATGGTTAAAGTGTTTATTTACATCAAAAATTAAACCCAAATGTAAAATTTCTACATGTAATTGCAGTCTGTTTGAGTACATTGTTATCGACAATCAGCATTCATGAATTTATATTTTGCATGTAAATTACAATAAGTCTTTAAAATATCAATATCTACGAAAACTTCCTACTTTTTTCAGTATGAAAAATAGATATGGAGTCTAGTTTAAGATATGAAACTAGCGAGCGAACGAACGAGCGCATAGATATTGATATTTTAAGACTTGTAGTGCATTAAAATAAAAATCGTCAAAATGCAGTTCCGACAATGTTAATTGCTGCAGTCGTAATATGCAATGTTATAGAATTGGCACGGTCGAAGAGGGATCCATCCTCGTGACTGACATATCATAACATACCTGGTGGAGCTGCGCGCCGGCGTGATGCGGCGAGGCAGGCTGGGCTCCCGCAGAGGACGGCGCGGAGACGGGGGGAGCGGGCGATCCCCCTCCACAACTACCAGGGGAGCTGGCTCCTCCGCCGCAGCCCGCCCTAGGCACGATCATGACAATCATATAAATAATAACTCTGTGAACATGTATTGTCCTACCATGTTGTAACACTTCATACCATAATATGGTTAAATTTTTTTATTATAATGAATATATTATGGCTGACCGAAAATGAGGTCTCAAATTTTACATACATTACTATTGGTTATAAGACAAAATAAACTAGGATTAAGCTTAGTTATTCTAAGCGAAGCCATAATTTAGCCATATTCTGTGGTATTGGCATATTTAATAAATCAACAATGTAATACTAATAAATCTCACAGGTCAATCCATCTTACTATGCAACATGGTAGAACACAAGCCAAAAAAACCTCTTTCAGTTTTACCCTCCAAAAAACTTAACTAGTAGAAAATACATTTCTATTTCATAATTTATCCCATAATAGGATAAAGTTTTTATAAAAATTCTTATTTTCCGAAACACTCTCTCATAAGCAAAATGGATTATATAGACTTGGAAAAAATCCCAGAGTGGAGTTCATACAATATGGTTTAAGTATTCCGGAAGGTGGATACATAGTAGTCCAAAAATGCAATGGATGCGCATATGTTCCTCTTCATTTCCCTTATATGAGACCAATTTTGAAAATTCTAGTCTGCACACTGACTCCACAGTATGAACAAAGAAATTAAAAGAGAGGGGAATAAATAAAATAAAATAAAAATGTTTTTGTCCAGTTTTTGGAGAGTAAAAATTGTAACTGTGTTCAATAACTTAACAATATTTCTTAACCACACTCCACGAGGATGGATGTGAATCGAGCGAGTTAGAGCCTTGAGATGAAAGGTAGATGTTATTAAGTATGACCATTGATTTGCTAGCTACCTTGTATCAGTGTCATTTAGATTTATACTAATTAAATAACACACTCTATTGACAGTGACATAAGGTACAGTTCCGAATGAATGTGCGAAGGGGAACGAAGCAGCACCGTTGGACTTCACCAGTGCCGCACAGAGATCTTCGTCAACAATATGGGAAGCGTATAACATGAATTTGGTGACAAAACATTGAGTGAAATGCCCCAAATGTTACTTCCGTGAAGTTTGAGTGGTCTATAACAATATTATATATCGAATAACATATCAAATGATACACCAAACATACAAATGAAGCGACCATGAACTCACTTGTGTAAAATGGTTCACTTCGAAATAAAAACAAGACACGAAACATGCAAGACTGTCAAGACATTCTATTGTCATGCACTAAAACAGCTACGATGCAATAGATAATTATATAATATATTATGTACGCACTGTGGCATGCCGGGTCAAGCGATATTGCACAACTTGTGGGTCGATGATGGTGATACGGAGTGTTGTACGTCGCAGGTATTCTAACTGGAGAGACGAGGTGCTATGGTCTGAAAGTGCGGGGCGCGGCGGCGTGGGCGGTACTCACGTGGCGGGCGCGTGCCTGGCGGCGGGCGGTTGGCGGCGAGCGGCGGGCGGTAGGGCGGTGCGGGTCGTGGGCGGTGCGCGGCGGTGGAAGGGCGGAGGCCGGCCCGGCCGGGGCGCTCGCCGCCGCCGCCACCTGCACCAACACACCGCTAGCGACGCGTCGCTCGCGCCGCCCCGCCCAAGCCACGAGGCGCGAGCGGGGAGGCCGCGAGTCACAATACCCCTCCACCCCACCTCACCTCACACACACCCTCTGCTTACTTCGCGCGCAGCGACACCTGCGCCTTCTCATCTAGATCGGAACTTCTCTCGTCATTCGCATTTAGAACCGATAGCTAATCGCGGCCTTTATCTTTGATTTCGGATACTACTTGCTTCATCAAATTTTTTTACCGTTTTCTTCCAAACACATTAATTTACATCTATATTTTTTTCAAAACAACACGCAATCAAATACCACAAAAACACCTATTATAAACCCGTGTAAATAATAGATAGGTAATACAAACAGTGTGACGAGAGCCTTCCCGCAATCACATTTTGTTAAGAAAGTCTATTCAGCCATTAATTTTATATCAATTCAAAATTTCCAAATTTCCCAACTTATTAATCAAAAATATCACTAAAAACATGGACATAATAGTATATTTTATCTAAATAGACTCTCCAACGTTTATATCATCAACAAACTCACATGTCCATCGGCAAAGCTGCATCAAAACCCTCTACTGATTCAAAGTCTACATATTTAAAAACTAATTGCTATCAAGACATTGAACAACATAACATCTACCTATCTATCTACACGGCAGCGATTCTCTGTAATCGTTCATCTACGCCGTATATAGGCCAATCATGCCTTATGCTCTAAAAAATAAGATTCAATGTTGGCCGTCATCGACCGAGCTGAACTCTCATTCAAATGCATCCAGTAACTAATTATATAAGTGATATTTTGATACATAAATTATGTACGTACATATTATAAATGCAAGGCACACAACGTTTGTACAACTACGGATATACACTGCTCCTATCTACTGTATATAAATTGCCTATATAGCATTGTGAATATGCACGATGATATTGCAAGCCACCATACCTCCAATATATGTAATTGAAAGAATTGGTATTGACCAAGTCATCTTTAGCAGATACGCTAACACAACTTCACTATCTTCTCCAATACAAATGAATAGTTAATATCTTCAAAATAGTAGTTAATAGGTACTTTAGAATAAAAACATATGGTTAATATTCAATGTCATAGTTGCATATTCCACATATACATATAAATATAAGGTTGCATATAGTAAAGTAGCATTGTATGTTGTGCACTCACTTGGCACACGAGCAAACTGCTTTGCGGATGGGATCGACGAAATCTTCGAGTTTCTCGCTCGAGGACTCGTTGTAACAGCCCTCCCCCTGGAAATGTGAAGATGTACTTAGTACAAAAATGACAAATATTTATTACAAAAAAGGTGGTACGTATAACAGTTAATAGCAAAACAAATGTACATTTTGGGTGCAAATAAATATTACTGTTAGAATACTCAAAAATATCCCACTCATATCTCATACGTTGATATTATGATATATTCTAGGATTTGATTTGGGAAGTTCACTCAGAACAATCTCAAAATTTGAAAAAGTACTGTTTCCCACTTCCATTGATTTTGCTATGTAAAATAATAAATTCCGCTATGATGGTATATGATGAAATGTAAATATCGATCTTGAGATTTTGAAGTTTCCACAATAAAAGATATAGGCGAAACAGCACGCGACTAATGACCAATGTGTCACCACAGGCCACAGCTAGCTTGCATGTTCGATTTGAGTAGAGTGGCTTCCCACTGTATTTGTGACATTACATTATATTACAAAGCATACCAGACAATTAACATGAACACCGCGTAATTCAAAGATTGTCACTTGCTTTACTTGTTTATATAAATCGAAACATATCATTGCGGTGAATGTGGTGCGGCTTCTTCTTTACTATACAAAATATTATTTTTTAAATTAATTTATTTATATTTTTGTCGTATGTTTGAAAGATGGCTACGGATTGGTGGGACAGCCTGTTAAATGCTAAGTTCCAATAGTTTGACCTTATACGCATGGAATTTTATTTTTACATGTCAATAGTAAATATTTGAGAGACGAGTATACACTGCACGTTTTTTTATTTATACTCGAGATATGAGTGTAGCATACAAAGCGAGCCTTCAAGGTCTTGCCTGACCATCATAATAACGCTTTCCGAGTTTGATGGGGCTGCTACAGCGATGGAGTGAATCGAAGATCACCAACAGGCGCTTCCCTCCGGAGTGCTGTGCGTTGTAAATGTCGTGGTGCTCGGCGTGACGCGACATACGATTGTTCACCCTGATGATGATCTCTTTATAATTTCGAAACGGCTCCGTCCAGGCTCCCTGGGCAACACTCGTCATCCATAAGGTTAATTTGACGCATGGAATAAGAGTTGAGAGAAATTTACAATTGACACGAAACTTGTAACAAGTTACAAAAATTATAACTAGTAAATAATCGAATATAATATTAGCTAATGTAGGGAACCAAATTGTTCATGTGTTTAAATATATACATATGAAGATAATATTTGCAAAAATACGGAAATACTTTGCATGACTTGTAGCAAGCCTTTTTTTCTACTTACTGCTACTTATGAGCGAGCTTTTAATCATCAATCATATTGTCAGCGAGTACTCACATGCTGGGTGACGGGCGCGGGCGTGGTCAGAGCGTGCAGCGTCCTCGCGGCCAGCACGGCAGCTTGCGGCGGCGGTGCGTCGCGCGCTTCCATCTCGGTCACCAGCGCGTACGGCACCGGGTACCGCATGCGGACGCCGCCGCATATTACCTGCGAAACAATACCATACTCTTTTTAGTGAGCTGTGTGATAATAATATATTTACACACCACTAATCATCTCGCATTCATTGCTTTTTTTTTTCGATAAATTCTATCTTTACTATAAAACTCAATATTTTAATGGTGCTAATCCCAACGCTAACTTATGGAAGTGAAAGCTGGGTGTGGCAGAGAGAGCATGAAAGTAGAATAAATGCGGTCGAGATGCGAGCACTGCGAAAAATTTGTGGCATAACGCCTGCTGACCGCGTTCGTAATGATGACGTACGAAAGAGAGTTGGACTGAAAGAGAGTGTCGGTGTTAAGATAAGAAAATGCATGCTCCATTTGTTCGGACATGTAGAAAGAATGCAAGATGAAAGTATAACGAAACAGATATACAATGCGAAAGTGGAAGGATGTAGGAGCCGAGGAAGACCAAGACTAACCTACCATGACCGAATTGGTCGTGTTTTATCAGAAGGTGATGTCATGAGCATGAGCATGATGAACATACATACATTTAATGGTGTTTGGGACGAAGAAAGAGCCAATTGCTAGGTGCCCCGTCAGCACCAATCAGTAAAAAGAAAAGAGATTTAACCCTTCGAGACCCGGGTGGTCGAATACGACCGCGAAATGTATGGGAAAACGTATATAACGGGTTCTGACTGCTCAAAAGGGCATGGATTTTATTTAAATGGGCGCCTGGATGGTGAGTACCTACGCCACAGGTTTTCTGGAGATTTTTGTTTTTGTGAGTGAGTGAAGTCAGCAGGAACCTACTAAGTTACTATTTTACAAGGAGAAAACATCACCACTACTACATCAACAGTAATGACCTCGACCATTCTGCAGTACTGCTTCAGCAAGTACCATCAACAGTAATCCCCTCGACTGCTCTTTTCAGTCCAGTTCGTACAACCCCACCAACCGTACGACCATTCTAGTTCAGCAGTACTGCTTCCACAGGCACCATTCAGAGTAATGGTCGTGACTGCTCTATAGACGTGTTCCGACGAGTACAACACCACCAACAGTACTGACCTCGACCGCTCCGCAGCCCTGCTCCAACGGGTATAGCTGTCGCCAAGCTTCGAGGAGTCGTGCGGTGGCAGCGTCGCTGTCGTTCCACTCACGGCCCGTCAGCGTTCCCTCCAGACCGAACGGTGCCAGGATCACTGAAACATCAAAAATAATTATAAAATACACTTGTACAAAGTATAAACTGGAAGGATTCAGAAGTCGAGGAAAGACAAGCGACCTCCCGTGGGCAAAATGGTCGTGTTTTATCACAAGGTGGTTTCAGAAGCCTTAGGAACCGGTGAACATGTATGAGAAGAGCTATTAATGTTAAAGAAGCGACTCAAGTGTGTAAGGAGCGATTAATGTAGCGCTTTATATCCTCTGCCTACCACGTAAGGGACGTGAGGTAAACATATAGTAGAAACTTGTATATATAAACTTAATCACATCAAATACTCTGTAGTATTTGCCTACTCAATGTAACCTTGATTGATTATTTGTAAGTTACGACAGAACATAAACAAATTTAAAAAAGACCCTTGGTTTATTTCATTTGCTTATTATTTATTTAGGGTTATACGCGGGCGTGAGCATGTCGATCTTATCGATTGGTAACACATCAATTCTCAGTTATAATTTAAATATGTAGTGTAAAAAATATACGTAAACAGACTACTACCCGTCAAGCTCCGAGTGGTTTGATAAAGCCATGCTCGTTACGGCAATAAGTATAAAACGGCTTCTTCCCGCGCTTTTGACGAGTGACATTGTTGTTATACTTGAAATTTTTACAATTCAGTGTAAAATTAGTTTTGTGCGACAATTTCGATAGTATTTTGTAACATAAGTGCTAGTGAAATTATACAGTAATGAAAACTCAAATATAACACGTTTATGCACTTTTTGGAAGACGTGAACAAGTTCATCAAGGAACATTGTAGAAATCACTATCGTTTTACTGGTGTATTAATGTTTCCCTAACTTTGACACTGGCATAAAGTAGCAACACTATTGCCATATATATATATAAAGTATATAACGGAGCCGGACGCCTTAATTAATGAATTTCGGTGTAAATGTTAGTGATCTTTAAAAAAAAGCTTTGTTTTTTTTTTCGCATTCGATCACAATATATTTATCATGAACGGGTATTTATGCGGCAAAGTAGCCTGGCGAATGGCGACCTGATTCTGACAGTTAAAATTTCGAAGAGGGCTATGTCGACAGTTCATTTTTCGACCTGCTTCAGACCGAAAACATTGTATACCTACGAATAAAAGATATTGTTTGAAATATGTTGGGGTAAACAGAGAAACAGGTGGAAATAAATACTATGGACTTTTTTTTATATTGGCTCAGCATAATGGCTCCTCTTCGCCTGTTGGCAAGCGAAAAGAGGAGCCCAAATTGCAGCGGCAACTGACAAAGGACTACAGTCTCCTGTCAGTTGACGCTACCATGCTGACCAGCAAGGTGCTTCTTCACGCTTCGTTTGAAGGATTCCATGTTGTAGGAAGGAGGAAACGCATGTGCAGGCAAGGCGTTCCACTTTTTAATAGTTCGACTTGGCGTTCATCGAGATTTTGTCTGTCGGACTTAGATATATAAAAAAAGTAAAACGTTAAAGAAGGCTCATGTTTGTCTCGCGTTCAGAACAGTGATGACCAAATGATTAATGAACCAGTCTAACAAACGGTCGCTGGTTCGAATCTTGACATGGGCGTGTTCGTATTTTCAGATCAAAGGAAGAAAACCATCGTGAGGATACCAGCACGTCTACGAAATTATATTTCGAAAGATGTGTGACCTAACCTAAGAAAGGTCTGAGTATCCCTATTGTTGTGGACGTCTGATGACAGTCGTTCCATGTCAAAATCAGTATCTTCGTTAAATTCTTAGGCTTAAGTAGCGGACCCCACCAATCGTACTAGAAGAAAATACGTGCAATAATTAAAATGCTGTTTAGTTTGCCATGGATATTATTGTTCATGTTCATTCAATTCAGTCAATTACGAAGTGAGGTTAACATAGTTTGATGTCATGAGGTATAATAATATTTGTGCATAATTTATTTTATGTTAATTTACGAGATTTCTCATTCACTTGCGGCAATAGTGTACAATATACATTATATTACTTACTAGATACTCAGTTATGACACAAATATTTTCGGTTCATAAGGTCTAAAGTATTAAAATGTTCATATTATCAAAATGTCTATTTTTTTAAATGACCAGTGTAAAACGTCAATCATATCAAAATTATCATAACACTAAAATGCATTAAAAATAAACGAAAAATTACTATGGTATTATATAAATACTTCACAACAAATAATAAATAGACATTTAGATAACAATGGGCATTTTTTATGTATTAAAATGTACATATTATCAATCTTATCAACCAAAAGGACGCAAAATAACTATATATAAAATTCATAAGTATCTTGGCCGGGAAGAAATCTAGGTATATGTCAATATCTTCACGCCAAGTCCCATGCGGTGTAGGGAGAGAGAACCAAGCGGCATATGGCTCTGTCCTCACACTTCCACTCGCTTCTTTATAATTCATATCTCTTCTCATGCACGCTCGGTTTCTAGGGCTCCTACCCAACATCACAGTCTCATAAAACGCGACCAATTTGGTCATGGTAGATGAGTGTTGGCCTTGTTCTGCTCCTACCACATCCTTCCTCTCTCAAGTTCTATATTTGTCTCGTGATTCTTCCCTCTTGCACGTATTCTACATATCCGCATTAATGGAACATGTCTTTGTAACTCCTTGAAGAAAGCCGTCTAATAACCTACTTAATTAGGTTTTTGTACATGCTTGCGTATGCCAAAGCGCTAAAAAAACATGAGAAATCTAACATGATATAATAGAGTATCAGTCTTCAGTTTAGCTCGAATAATGAGTACAGGACGTAATTAAAAAAAGTGATTTAGACCCTTACCCTTCTGGTGGTGATTGGTGTGGTGGTTCCGGCGCGGCAGGGTGCGCACTGGCGGGTGCTGGCGTACATCCACGGACGCGCACACTGTGCTCTCCCCGTGCAGGAAGAAGGCGAACGAGAACGACAGGTGCCATGGGCTGCGAACAGACACCAATACTACGTTATTATATATTGCTACATACATTAAGCTTAAGGCATTTTCTTTTATACAACGTCGGGAGGCATACAAGCATACGGCCCACCTGATGTAAAGCGGTTACCGTAGACTATGAACCCTCTACTGCTAACAGTAACTCCTCAGGAGCTTACTGGTGAGGCCACTCTTGCGATATATTAAGTATCACTCGCACGATACTTCCTCTGCTGCTTACACAGCAACTTCTTGGGAGCTTACTGGTGATCTGACTCACATGCAGGAATACAACAACCCTCTAGGGAGCTGTTATTTGGCTGCGGTTTTCTGTGAGGTGGAGGTAGTTCACCAGATGCGCTGCTTTGATGCGCTCTACCTCTCATAAAAACGCGACGACGAAGACAAACAGACATGTTATTGCACACAAAAGTTTGTCCTGTGTGGAAATCGAGTGTGTGTGGAAAGCCACGAGCATTGGTCTCACGGTAACGTTAACAACAACTGCACCACCGAGCTCGTCATTATCAAAATCTACATTTTACACTTAAAGTACTTGTTATTTAGAAGAGAGATATGGCGCATCGAAGCAGCCCGATTGTTGAAGTACCTCCTCCACCTCAGAAAATTGCAGTCAATAACGACTCCTCTTGAGGATCGTTGTTGTATTCTTGCGAGTAAGTGAAGCTATCAGTAAACTCCTAAGGAGTGCTGTGTTAGCAGGGATAGCAACGCGCGAGCAATATTGTCGTCTGGATAGCAATGTATGCCATCCAGCGTCAACGTATCAACGATATGCAGGAGATATAGCTTCGGAGCCAGCGCATAAATTCGTAAGTCGACTAAACTTTTCTCTTATTAGTATGGTGCGTCCAAGCAGTCTGTCTGGCAGAGTACCACTACCTAATAGAAAACCGCAGCAAAATAACAACTCCATAAAGGGTTACTGTTTTGTATCACAAGCGTTCGTTCATAGGCTTCGGTAACCGCTTTATATCAGGTGGACTGTATACTTGTAAGCCTCCCAACGTTGTATAAAAAAGTTACTCTAGCGTTACCATTATTATACCACTCACCCTGCTAACGCTACCTACGCCACTAGATCGGTCTCAATATATTATTTAAGCTTTAGCGTAGTGTAAAATTAAAAGTAAAATTACATTCGCGTAATTTAGACAGAGACACCCCTGTCCAAATTACGCGCATGTAATTTTTACGTGATGACATACAATGCTCCATATTACATAGCCTTTTAGATAATGTAAACATTTGTACGTTATCGAGTTGTACACAAGAACGTTGTAAGATTACACGACGAATTTCATCCACGTAATGTGGTTTGAAATGTAGCTATGATTATTTATTTATAAGGTGATCACAATACCTCTTGCCGACGTCCTCTTCGTCTCCATCGTAGGGTTGTACAAACCACTTGCCCAACCTCACGAAGTCGCGCGACAGGAGACATCTGAAACGAAACATGAAAATCATAAATAAACTCCGTAATATCATGAAAAAACCTACATCTCAGATTTAGAATAATGAACATGAAAATAATAATAAAATTTATAATTAAAAATCATCAACTTCGTCTAAACTGGATTTGTCGACTTTTGAATAAAGACGTAATATTATAATTGTAATGTTTTGAACCCAATAAGATTATCCGCTTTCCGAATGTAACCCACCTCCGGCTACATAGAGGAAAATGTAAGCAATATATAAGCAGTTACCGCAGTCATTGGATGCTTGCACCAGCAGATTCATCGCTCGGGATATTTGATTGACAACATATTGGTTTTTCAGAGTGAATCGCCGCATTGTTTAGTTGTGGGGAATGTTTGAACTAATTCGATTTTTTCCTCGTGACCAAATGAGGAAAGGACGAATCACAAAATGGAATAAATACGAAACTGACGAATCGCAAAATAGACATTTTATCAAGTGGACTAATCGCGAGTATAGCATTTCGCTACATGAACGAAGCAGGCTAAATGCGAAGTGGATAGAATACGTCAAACGGATTCTCAGAATCTCCAATTTCAACGAGGAGAAAATAGAGTGAACTGAGTAAAAATACATAGGACATAGAATAATTGAGCCCCATATGCACGTGGTGTACCTTGCAGAGATTTATATTACCGTTCTTCGTGCTTAATATCTTAACATTCAATTGTATCACATGTAGAGTTACGGTTGTTTATTAATTGTCGTAAAATATCACGCAATAAGTAAATATGTCTATGTTACGTCATTTTGAATCACTGCGGGAAAAATCGTTCAAAAACCCATGTGCTGATAACAAGAACCAATAAATACCCAATAATTATTAGCGGTAATACAAACGTTAATCTGGATATCGTCAATCATGTAAATTTGTTACACAGTTTTGGCATAGCGCCGGCTGAGAGGAAGAAATTGTATTATCTATTTATATCCTCACGCCACGTCCTTTGAGGGGTAGGCAGAGAGAACCGAGCGTCACATGACTCTGTCTTTAAAAACCGCACTCACTTCTTTCGACACTCGTAGCTTTTCCCCCTATACGGCTCCTGGCATCACCCTCTGATAAAACACGATCAATTTGAACACGGTAAGTCTTGGCTTTCCTCGGCTCCTACATCCTTGTACTTTCGCGTTGTATTTCTTCTTATATTCTTTGACCACTCCGTAAGGGATATGACGTAAAGCTATAGATAGATAGGTTTACTTCAAGAAAACTTGAGCAGCACAGCGGATAAAGAAGCGACTCATTTATTGACCAACTGGTCCCCTGTTCGAAACTTGGCATGTACCACTGTTACATATTTGTACTTATCACTTGCTCGGCAGTCCAGGACAACATCGTGAGGAAACCCGCACGCCCAAGAAATTATATGGCGTGTGACCTTATCCAAGAAAGGACAGATTTTCTCTAACTTGTGGAGATCTTGGTGGCAGACGCTCCGTGTAAAACTATGTATCTTCGCCAAATCCTTAGACTTGGGTAGTGAACCTCGTCAAATCCTAATGGATTAGGAAACGGGATAACGCTAAGAAGAAGAAGAACAAGAAGAGGTTTACTTAAAGACATATGAGGATTTAAGCTTAAGTAGCACATTTGCCTCCCTTTGCGTGTTCTACCGGTTGTATAATGGGTTGTGTTCCGAGGAGTCGTTTGATATCATGCCAACAGCCTCGTTTTACAATCGCACAGCTCGCCGACGGCTGGGAGTTCATTCTCATACACTGGAACCGCAATGGTCGCGCACCGTACGGTTCACAAGAAGTTTTCTACCGAGAACTATTAAGTTGTGGTATGAGCTCCCTGCGGAGGTTTTCCCAAGGGACTACAGTATGGGGTTCTTCAAGAAAGGCGTGAAGAGGTTCTTACAGGGTCAGCAACGCAAGAGTGACACCCCTGGTGTTGCAAATGCCCATAGGCTACGGTAACTGCTTACCATCAGGCAGGCCGTACGCTTGTTTGCCACATGATCATCATTTCAGCCCGTATTTGTGCACTGACGAACATAGGCAACCCCTCTAGAATGCCATTCGTCTCGCTACTGTGCCACCTACATCCATCGACTCGCTATAAACCTATTGAGGTCCTCGCTCCATCTAGTGGGGGTTAGCCCTACTGCGTGTACCAGTACGGGGACGCTACTTAGTAGTAAAGTAAATTATAAATAATAATAAATATTGTCGGACAAATTACACAGCGCCATCTGGACCCAAAGTAAGCGAAGCTTGTGTTATGGGTACTAGACAACTGATAAACATACGTAAATACATACTTATTATACATAGAAAATACCCGGACCAAGACAAACAGACATGTTCATGCACACAAATGTTTGTCCTGGGTGGGAATCGAACTCACGAGCGTTGGTGTCATAGTAGCGTGACAGCGCGTTTCACCACTGCGCCACCGAGTTCGTCATCAAAGTACTCAATAAGTATTTCGCATGTCAAACGTGCGTCCCTCATTGCTATATACCAGTGAAGTTACGAAGGCGGGCACGGCCTTTACGACATGCCGCAACATATTGCACTATCGATTTTATTACCATAGTAAATTTCATTATAGCTGGACTGGTTTTGTACACGAAGAGAGTTGCTTCTCTTTGTGTAGTGTACAAATTGTATCATGGGGATTGTTCAGAGGAGCTGTTCAACTTAAGAGGGCGCACCAAGCTAAGTGGCGCCCTCATTTTGTTTTTATTAATAACGCTGTATTTAAGACCAATTCCAAAAAAAACGCTCTATAGGGCACTGAAGAACCATATTTATGTTTTTTGAGACATATTCTGTTTTTATTATTTATGTAGAATTAGTCATACTTTTGATTATTGCTATAAGTGGCCACAATAAGCAATAATTTAAATTTTGGTTACTTGTCATAGATAATAAATACAAGATATGTTTAAAAAAAACGTAAATATGGTTCTTCAGTGCACTATAGAGCGTTTTTTTTTTGGGATTGGTCTTAAATACAGCGTTATTAATAAAAACAAAATGAGGGCGCCACTTAGCTTTGTGCGCCCTCTTAATACCAGCCACTGAGTTCCACTATCGTACCACTCGCCACAAACTTAAATTTCACCCTCACCATCTTGATGAGAGGCAATCCACTACTGTACGCTTTTCGAGACATTTTCTACCACGTACGGTGAAATTGTGGAATAAACTACCCTCAGCGGTGTTCCCGAACAAATACGATATGGGTGCGTTAAAAAAAAAGAACCTATGTTCCCCTACTGGCAACGGATCAGTGCTGTGCCCCACTGCTGTGGACCGCTGTTGCCCCCCTCTAATATAAAAAAAACGTGTGCGTGTCGGGACGCCTGACAGAAGTGATAACTTAAACTAATCCGCTGCCGCATGCGTGAGAGAAAGGGAAGCCAGACTCGCGCCGTAACGCGTTACGTAACGAAGCGGTTTACCCTCCCATAAGAAGTTATCACTTCAAAAAAAAATCGGTCTCATCTGTTCTCTTCGGGTTATTTTCCTTCCTATATACAAGACATCAAACTCAGATTATGAAAAACAAAGCAATGAAAAAAAAAAGTGCATCTTGGCATATGACATGACCGTTTCAGTATGTTGTATGTATGTACAAATTCCTCGCAATGTAGGCTTGTAATGCATTGAATGTTGCTCTAATCGGATTAAATTACATATGCGAACAAACTTAAATACCTACCGCGTAACACAATATGGACCCATTAACGTTAAATTGACGAGCTCGGTGGGGCACTGGTGAAACGCGCTGTTACGTTGCTGAGACACCAACGCTCGTGGGTTCGATTCCCACAAAGGTCAAACATTTGTGTGCATGAACATGTCTATTTGTCTTGGTCTGGGTAAGCCCATCTGGGGAAGTACCTACACCTCACAAAAAACCGCAGTCAAATAACAAACTTTATGGAGGGTTGTTGTGTTCCTGCGTGTGAGTGAGGTCACCAGTAAGTTCCTAAGGAGTAGCTATGTCAGCAGCATTAGCAGCGCTTTAATACATAGAATATACCCAAATGAAGACTTGTTTGGCTTGCGTGAGAATTGAATCCACGAGTTTTGGTCAAAATGCAGCATAGCTAGCCACCATTCCGCCATCGGACTAGTAACTAACTACTTGAGAAGTTGCTCTGCGTTTGCAGTGGGAGTGGCAACGGGTGAGTCATTTTCCTGTATTGCAAGCGTTCATAGGCTACGAGTTCCCAAGCAACTCGACAGGGGAAATAATGTATAATTGCATTCGGTATCAAATGAAATCTCCAAAAATATTTTTTTTGTATGATATCTTAAATAGATAATGGATGTGTGTATGTTTTGTATGTAGTTGAAAAGGCTGGACCGATTTCGAGGATTTCGATTTTTAGGCAATCCTCAGATTAACCTAGCGGGTGGTCCTTCACAGGTAATCGACCATCCGTGCGAAGCCGGAGCGAGCCAAACATATTTATTAGTTACAGACATCACTTGAATATTTGCAGTTTACACGAAGCGTTTAAAATTCCGTATCGACATCCATATCTTAGGAACCAGACTGTACGACGGCAATCTGGTTTTCGTTTCACCCTGGGGGGACGAAGTCATGGCGAGTTGGAAGACGAGTCCCCTCCACTGTCGTCGAAGTCGGCGAGGACACCCTAATCTTATCACAATACACAATGGAGTATCGATAGCGGGCGAGTGCAGCATCCACCGGCGGGAATCTCAGTTATGAACGAAATCCGCGGCAGTCGTTGACCCCGCGGCGCACGTCAAAGCAACAATGCGCCCGTCGTCGCCGGCGCAGGATTGCGACCATTTTACGATACACTTGTAATTATGTGTGCACTTTTTTGTTCTTGTATTCGGCGACACTGCGACGAGATTGATCCCCGCGTGTCGTGTCGAGCGCTAGGCACTGTAATCTCAAATGTTACAAAGTGCATTCTCACCTAATCGTCAAGTCACAGTAGAGATGTAACCAGTAGGATAACTTTAAAGAAATCTTCATATTCTTTTTCTTCGCGTTATCCCGTTTCCTAATGGATTAGGATAGGCGGGGTCCACTACCTAAGCCTAAGATTTGGCGAAGATACTGATTTTTACATGGAGTGACTGCCATCAGACCTCCCCACAATCCAGAGGGAAAACCAGATCTATCTTAGATCCCACGTCTTTTGAAATATAATTACTTGGACGTATGGGTTTCTTCATGATGTTTTTTTCCTTCACCGCCGAGCTAGTGATAAATATGTACTTACATAAATCCGAAAAGTCGAATTTAGTGGTACAACATGTCAGGATTCGAACCGGGACCAATAAGCCGGTTCCCTATCCACTGGGCTATCACTGCTCAACTTCAATTTTTTTTTCTATTCTATTCTACGTAAATATTTTTTTTAATGGCTGGTCACGTTACGTATAGCATGCTGCTCACTGTTGAAAATGACTGAGCGTAACCCTCACTCGCTAACGGTAAAATATCAGTAAATGTCGCTGTTTATCTTAGCGCAACAGAAGCTTAAATATTATTTAATGGAATGAATGTCACAGAAGCGAGTGAAGTAATTAAGGACCCCGTCTTATGGCGCTCGGTTCTCTCTGCCTAGCCCGCAAGGGACTTGGCGTGAAGATATACATACATAATGGAGCTATAGACACTTGGTTAAATATCGCATGGTTACATTGTAACTATAAGACGGGTACATCATAGGTACGTTTGCATCTTCGCTATTTGTTTTTTGTTTATACAACATCGGAAGACATCTAATCATACGGTCCGTGTGACGAAAGTGGTTTAACGCTTGCAATACAGGAAGTATCTATGGCGTTTTGCTACCTCTGCTGCTAACATAGAAAATCTTTAGGCGCTTACAGCAAGCAGTTAATTGATGCGTCCTACCTCTCATAAAAACAACAAAGACAAACAAACATGTTCATGCACAAAGAACAATTGCCTCGTGTGGGAATCGAACCCAAGAGCCACTAACCACTCCCCGGTGGCGTAGTGAAAAATACATGTGTACATACTTATGCCGGTTTGTAGGAACATTAAGCCGAAATACTGTTTGGTTTTAGCTATAATCGTCGATATGGCTGATTACATTAATTTAGATAATATTGTGCTAGTACATAACAAACTTTTGAAACTTCGGACATTTTTAGACGGGATTACATCAGACATTAGACATACACAAGGGTCGCCCCATACAAGGAACTCGCGAAAATGGGCACCGTGTCGTAAAGTTTATTTACCGGTGTAGATACGGCGTGTATTGTTACACTGCGACCGTAATGTCGTTTTTAACGCATCTCACGCACGAGTACCATTCGTTGCGAATGCCGCAGGCGATGCGTTGTTGGAAATAAATGCCGCCACCGCTGCTTACTCTGCCGCCGGCATCGGTGCGGGGCGGTTATTTCAAAGTCGTTTCGTATTGGAATTCGAGTTATGCATCTGACTTCAATCTAAGGGAACGTAACGATAATCCTACTAATATTATAAATGCGAAAGTTTGTATGTATGGATGGATGTTTGTTGCTCTTTCACGCTTATACGGCTGAACGAATTTGAATGAAATTTGGCACGTAGATAGATTACGATCTGGTTCAACACATAGGCTACGTTATTTGACTTCACGCGGGCGGAGCCGCGGGCAGCAGCTAGTATTTTATATATTTTGACAAGAAGCCGTTTCCTACTACCTTCAGAACTACTTTAAGCACGGTAGCAATATTTGGATCCGATCAAAAGTGGGTAAACGAGTAGTTAAAGGAAAGAATAAGGATAACGTTTCTTTTCTACTCTCTTTATAAACCATAACTATTAGCTTTTAAGCGTAGGAACTTCTCTTTATAACTCCAAGTAGTTTTCCTATCGTATTTCCCATCGCCCATACAAACTTTCTTTCCCCACATACCTGGAGCAGGGTATGTATTTTTTATTTTCTAATCTCATTAACTAACCAGTGGCGAAACTATAGAAAGTTGTAAGAAAAAATGTAAATACACAAGTTCAAATTTGTTACAAATTTTCATTCCTCAAAAATATACGGGATTTTTTTAACTATGTACAAACTTTCATTATTATGTAAGAGAAAATTCACAGGCTAGAGAATAGATAAGGACGCTGACAGCTTATCACTATAATACGACCACTTGGAATTCTTTATCAGTCATTATAAAATCAGAAGAGATAACCCGAGATACTGTATAATGTAATGTGTCAGTTATACCATATACTTTGTTATTTATGCGAAACTTACGACAACGAATATAAGAATAATTAAATAAGTAAGTAAACCTAAAAGCAAGAAATGAAGATTGGTAATTGAGTACATTCGAAATGTAGATGGATAATAAAATTAACAAAAAATCTTAAAAGTCTATAAATATAAGACAGGAGGACTGCTAATTCCCTTGGAGAAAATTAGCAATCGTCCTGAGCTTCCTCCTCCTCAGACCCTGACTGCGTTCGACGATCCTGTGTACATATATTTTCTTTTTTTTTTAAATTACTGAAATAACATTTCTGAGTCTATCTCAGTGGCCATTAATTCAAAGCTTTACAAGCCTCAACCAATCTCAACAAGCTTCTCGCGAACAACGAGCAAGCCGGTGCTTCCATCCTACCTACCTATCTACAATCACATCCAAGTGTAATGTATGTTATGGCCAATAATTCCAAAATTTGCACGTTCCAACCTACCTCAAAAAACTAGTTCTCAATCAATTGAAGCCGTATTTGAAAACAATTTGCGATTGAATCATGTTAATTGAATATGCTTCAGTTTTAGTAGTATTCGATAGTATTTCAGTAGATTCATTAAATGCAATTGAAAATTGTTACTATTCACACTAATTCTTTGTTTACAATTAATAAATTAATGGATGTAATACAGTAGAAATGTAAAATAGACTGTGCCATAGTGGATCTAGGAAGTATTTGTGAAACGCCAGGCTTGGCTTACCCCACACCGAGCAGATTTTTATATATCAGATTTATTACAAAAATCTACACGATTAGAATTGATTACAAGAATTTTATCATACTTCGACTTGCAATTTGGCAGGCAAATATAACCTTAGACTACGCGTGACTACGACTATACAAACAGACATTTATTTTCATTATAATCTTTATAATATTAATTTATACGTATCTAGTCTAATATTTTATTAATTATCTATAATTTAAAAATGTGCAAGTGTTGAAATCTTGGTTATACCTTTTTAGTGGGCATTTTTTGTCTTAGTAGAATTTTAGTTTTTAAGATGATGGGTTTGTGCATTACTTCATCTCTCCCTATAAAACTGTTTTCGAATGGTGTTCCTATGTAACCATTGTGGTTATGTATGTAACCAATATATTTTCACAACGCATTAGACACCAAACACGAAATAAACCTCTGTACTAATCATTAGATAGTTTTCTACTTTCCCGCAGTCGGTTTAGTTTCTTTTTTGTATTTAACGGTAAATGGTAATTTAGTTTAAAAATCTCTTTTAGAACGATAATGTTAAAGTTTAAACACAATCTTAATTTTCGCAAGGTTCGCTTTCATCCTTAACGTAAACCTGACTATAATAACTTCATTACAAAACGCCAGTACGTTGCGGCTTTGGACAGGCAGCGAAATGGCAAAAGGGAGTGGATACCACTAATATTTTCACAAAAATCTACAAGGACGGACACAGTTACACGTTTTCTGCTATTAACCGTAAAACATACCAAAACTGCGAGTCGTGGGTTTGATTGGCCGCGAGCCTAGTCAAATAGCACCGTTTAAAAATACGGATGTTTTAAAATACACATCAATTAATTATTCGGTAAGTGTACGAACATGCTCGCCACGCTCCGCCGGGAACAAATTACTGGCGGCGACGGGCGGCCGGTAACGACAGCGCTAGATTCATTGCAACTATCAAGAAAGAATACATTTAACTGTGATTTATTTATTGCTGTGTATTGCGACACTCATTTTATGTATTGTGAACTTGGGACGAATACCTTACTCAGGTATTCGTATTGTTTCTGGCGTGTTCAGATTCTTGACATGTATATTGTATAATGGGACACCACTGTAAAAGAAGTATGCTATCGTATTTTTAAATTGCAAATAATTAATACAATAGGGTTATTATATATTATAGGGTTACTGATAATGACGCTGTAATTTACTCGGGACGAATACCCGAATCTGAGTGTGTGCATAATTCATTTTTTTTTCACTATCGCAAGTATGGGATTTACCGTGATTATTTTTTCTATTTTCCAAATATTTCGGTGACTTTGCAGACGCCATGGTCACGGGATGACTGAGTTATCCCGTGACCAAGGCGTCCTGTTTACTTACAATAGTGACTAATCGTAAAAGTTTTTAAATTAAACATTTATTGTATTTAAATTGTTTAAATAGACTAGCCCCTAGTTCGAATCCTAGTGCAGGTATATGATGATCACTTCCTCACAGATGAGGAAAAACACTGTGAGGATGGAAGCCCTTCGAAAGAAACCATATCTTGAAAGACGTGCGACCTAACCTAAGAGGTAAGTTTTAACCTCTGGGTTGTAGTCTGACAGCGGTCGCTCCTTGTCAAAATCATTATCTTCGCCAAATCCTTAAGCTTAGGTAGCGGACCACGCGAATGATGAAGAGCAATAATGTTTAAACAGAAGTAGCGAGCTTATAATAAATTGATACAGAGAAAACAGGCCATCTCTATTATAAATGATGTTTTTAATAGGGATTATCTTTGCTGTACCAAGTAGGTTGACCCGTGTATACAATGCTTGGATTATCTGGCTAGAGCATACATGCACGTCTGCGTGTAGCGAGTACCCACCCGCAGGTGTTTAGTGGGGGAGGGGCGAACACTGGCAAAGTGAATTGTTTATCATACTAGCTGATACCCGCGACTTCGACCGCGTTTTTTTCTTTCTAAACTATACCGGTAACGTGTTGAAAATATGTGAAATAAAAAAGGAAATCGTTCGAGCTTTTCTTAAGTTTTTGAGAGACTAACACAACATTTTGCATTTGAATTATAAATATACTAGCTGCTGCCCGCGGCTCCGCCCGCGTGGAGTCAAATAACGTAGCCTATGTGTTAATCCAGATCATAATCTATCTACGTGCCAAATTTAATTCAAATCCGTTCAGCCGTTTATGCGCGAAAGAGCAACAAACATCCATCCATACATACAAACTTTCGCATTTATAATACTAGCTGTTGCCCGCGGCTCCGCCCGCGTGGAGTCAAATAACGTAGCCTATGTGTTAATCCAGATCATATACTATCTACGTGCCAAATTTCATTCAAATCCGTTCAGCCGTTTAAGCGCGAAAGAGCAACAAACATCCATCCATACATACAAACTTTCGCATTTATAATATTAGTAGGATATATTAGTACCTAGTCTATATATATAAAGAGAAAGAAGATTTAGCTGTGAAACGTAGGTCTCGTGTAGCCACGCCAGCACCCACGGGCCGTTTAGCTAATTATGTTATGCCATGTAATGGGGTTCATCTACATACCTTTCGATGAGGTTATGAAGTGCCTTGAAGAGCAACGAACGACACTCGTAGGACAGCCCAAGTTCCCAGGAGCCTTGGTCTCCCTCTGGAAAAAAAAAATGCAAACAATCAATAAAAGCAGAACTGTGAGATGTGAAACTGTCTTATGTGAAGCAAAAACGTTGTTTTTTACGAAAATTACGCGGACGGAGGAGTATGAAATTGCCACAGTTAAAGTTTAAATGGAGAAGTATATTTAAAAAAAGCGCTTGAAAATCACGTTAAATTAATAAAAAAAAAAAAAAAACATTACACTACCATGCGTTTGACCCACAAACACATATGTAACCAATATACCTACTCTTTTGTTTATGGTTAAAGCCTGTGGTCAAACTGAGTAGAGATTACTATTATTGGTCTTTAGTATTATTTGTCTATAGTTTTACTGAATGTCAAAAATAATCATAATTATAATAATGTCGTAGTCATAGTTTGTCTAATAGATATTTGTACTTTATATATTAGTTATTCAAACGTTCAAACTTAAAAACTTATTAATTATGGCCGAATTTCGACCACTGGCCGACCACTAGTTAACATTACATGAACACTTAGAATGGAACATATCCAAGGCAAATAATCACACGGCCAGCCTGATATTAAATGAACCATAAGCAACGGAAAGAACACGTTTTCGCGATGTCAACTTCGCTACTGGTACAACATATTCTAGGCACTACCCGGAAAGAGTCACGAAGGAGGAGTGGAGATTATTTTAAGAGAGGTAGGGCGCATCAAAGCAGCCCGTCTGGGGAAGTACCTCCACCTCACAGAAAACCGCAGCCAAATAACAACTCCCTAGAGGGTTGTTGTGTCTGTTCATATCGCTTAAGGAACATAGTCAAAATGGCCGACAAATTAAAAAAAAAACAAATTTTGAATTGTTATAAAATTGACGAGCAAGGTGTTCCTCTAGCAATGCAAGCTTGCGCATTCTCAACTGGTTTAATTTGTAATCCTATTTTATCTTAACGATTTTTAGGTATACGTAGACTACACACGCTAGTTACAAAATTTGACATAATTTGGTACAAAACAATTTCAAGTGTGATAAATTTTAGTAACAACATTGTATATAGATTTGATGGTAATTGGTACAATTGCCCTACGATATACGCTCCTATAAAATACTATATAATATATAAATAAATATACATAGATTTTTAGAAGTTTTGTAAATTACACTAGGAGCGAGGGAGTGTCCCAAAAGAAGCAAAATATTTAATTTCCCCACACAAAATTCTATGTGATATATATAGATAGAGGAATCCCGCGCGTCCAAGAAATTATGCGAAAGACGTGATGTAAGATGAATAATATTATTGGTTTACAGTCGACAAGTACATTTATAGTAATATTCGATTACAATATGCAATAACAATAACCATTTTCAAAACAATAACACCTTTTAACCGCTTTTTAGCAGTCGGCAATAACCGCGAAATGTCGTTTCATGTAAGTACCTAAATCATTTAAATATGAATTTAAATTTGTAATTTTAATTATTAACTCGTCACAAACAGTACTTAGGCACATTTCAAAGAAACTTTAAACAGATGACAATGGAAACACAAACAAATAAACATAATTTATTGCATCGTAATAAAAATTATATAAATGATGATGGCGTCTCGTTTCCAGAATTAGCAATGGTGATCAAGTGAAGTTCCAGACGGCAACCTTATGACACATTTAACTTTTACTTGCCGATTGCCAAGGTCGAGGAGACTTACGAGAGTGTAGCGTCGATAGGGAGGTAATAAAACAACATGTTGCAGTATCGATGCAGTTGTTGCATTCGCAATCGGAAGATAAACCGGGCCTATCATATCACCGGCGTTAATGCGAAAACAAAACGGCGCGCGCGGCGTCGTTGCCGCTCCGTGCACGTAGCGCCGTCCTTGTCTACCTAGGAGGCGGGGCGGGGGCGACCCGTGTGACGTCACGCGGTCGCAGCGCACGTGCTTGTGTTTGTCGCGCGCGCCGCAAACACAACACATGCGAAACAATGTTTAGGGCGTCTGTTAACATTTTAATTCATATTCGAATTCGTCGACCCTACACCATCGCATCGCTTGAAGGTCTACGCGGGACAATCGCATCGCAATATCATCGTTATAACGCTAACCTTATCAGTGGAATCGGTAAGTAAAAACAATCGGGGATGTTGACTTTATTGAGATACGTTATCGTTCAAGCGCATGTATATTTTGCTAGTACATGCAAGAGAGGGTGTCCGATGTTTTTGCGCTTGCAGCCGTCATGCTGGAGCGTTTCCAACTAAGCAGCCTTGACATTCGTGGTCCAGGTGTGCGCGTGCCATCTCCCGCCGCCGCAGCTGAACTAGTTTTTCCAGTATCTAGCACAAGTATATTGTACGTGGCGATTCCAATTGTTCAAAGGTAACTTTATCGTGATGCTATCGCGTTGCAACAACGTATTTGAAGGAGCACGAACTGATTATGATTGGCCAATCAAACTGAGATCACGTACGTAGCCATAAATTAACCATACGTGTAAAACGATGTGTTCATGGAATTCTTTAGGCGCAGATACGTGTAAAGGAACTGCTGAGGGCAAAACTGTAGAGGAAAAACATGATAATGATGCACGTGAAGGTGATAGTTCATTTTTAGCAGTTGGAGAAGCACTCGATAAAGATGATTAGAAAATTTTAAAATAGTCGTTAGCTGAAACATCTACTATAACAAAGGTTTGCGAAATGTTCGATCGGATCAGGAGCTGGTAGGGGGCGGGGCGGGGGGCGAGGCCTTGTCGACGTTAACACAATCGTTGCGTGTCAAACTGTTCCGCTTATTCAGCATCGACAAGACACGTTTTGACAGCGAGGCATTTGTTGTGTCAACCTGATGACAAGGAGACGATACCATCTATAATAAATTCGAGAGACCAACGTTTTGCAAATTTAATGGCTACAAAATTGCTGAGAATAATTGATGAATTGTTTTTTAAAATCATTGTAAATTCGAGAGACAGTCTCTCGCTTTTAACATCAACGGATTGCAAATGTTATGTCTACACAATTTGTGAGAATAATGGAAGAATAATTTTTATTTTTATTATAAATTAGAGACGGTCCCTTTTACCGTCAACAAATTATATATATAACATTTGCAATCCGTTGATGTTAAAAGCGAAACATCAACGGATTGCAAATGTTATGTCTACACAATTTGTGAGAATAATGGAAGATTAATTTTCTTTTACCGTCAACAAATTATATACATAACATTTGCAATCCGTTGATGTTAAAAGCGAAACATCAACGGATTGCAAATGTTACGTCTCTACACAATGTGTGAGAATAAAAGAAGAACAGTTTTTAATTCATTACAAATTCGAGAGACAGTCACTTTTACCGTCAAAAAATTGCAAAGTTTACGAGAATAACCGAAGAATAAGTTTGTAATTCACATGCCGATTAATTAATATCGTATCCTTATTGCTCGATTGTTTCATACAAAATGGCATCGTTAAATTGCTGATAGTTTAACCGCTAACAGACGCAGATCTCGGCGAGTGTGCAATTATTACCGCGGCGGCGGCCGGTTCGGCACCATCACCTCCACCTCCCAAGGCCGCTAACGCAACAAACCGTACGCTTACTGTACTCCAATACCGATATGCTCGAATACCGGAGCGAGTCACGACACGGCCCGCACCGCGGCGTTAACGCCATCGGTTATAAACATGGATTTAACATCGATCGATGGGGCATCAGCCACGGGAATCGCTGTCCCCACATTTGAAGACGTAATGGAAGATGATAACGGAGTAGTGTTTGGGTTTTGCGCGCATCGAATTGCCGGGTCGAGATGATTGTGCGGTTTCGCGGCGAGATGAAGATATTTCGACATCGCTCCAATTTGCATTATTGTAAAGCCTCTTGCAAGCTACGTCGTCGTCGCTATGGCGAGCACTGCTTTGGGTTTAATCTGCTGGGATGGAATTTCAAGTGTGATTCGGACGTGTGAATGAGCGCGGTGCATTGTTCAATGTGCAATAATGAGTATAGTTAAGGTTCAAGGTCGCATATTTAGTGGCGGTAATGCCGGTGGCGGCGGCCGGCACCACCTTGCGCTGGGATCGATAGCGGGCAGACGACGCGCGCCGCCGCGCCGGTACCGCCTCCTCGCGCCCTACACTGTAATCGCACACCGATTATCACTATTGTCGTCAGCGTGTTTGTTTGGAAGATACCAACGCCGTATTGGTTTATTACCTGAGATAACGGGCGATAACGCCTCGGGGCATCCACACTATGGCCGGCTGAGAATGCGGCGCGATACTCGATGATCATCGTCTGAGATGCGAATAGTACGGGACGTAAAATAAAAATAGAGTCGAGACCTAACATTAAGAAAGGCGGGCGTTGATGAATCGTAAATAAGGTGTTTAACGGTTGCCAACAGACAGCGTAGCGGCGAGATTTATCTAATGCGGTGACAGAGTACAACAGAGTGCAATGTAATTGGGCAGCGAGCGGCGAGTGTCGACAGCGAACGTTCTCGTTTCATAGAATATGGGAATATGAATTCGCCAAAATGTTAAATTTACCAACTCCCCTTAAATTTGGCAAAACTTTGCGTTGTATTTTTGCCTCGCCGAAATTAAAAAGAAATAGATTGAAATTAGATATTAAATAGATGACAAAACATCCTCTCAGAGAGCGCGCACGGCCTTGGTAGGTAACTTTGCGTTGCCAGCACTGTAACTACATTCACCTGCACGTGGAAGAGCAAACGTCATTTCTTTTTTAATATTTCATAAATCTAATGTATATTTAACTGTCAAATTGAAAGAGAACGTATTTTTAGGAAATTTTCGATATGAAAGTCAAGTATAAATAAATATTCATGTTTTCTTAAGAGTTCTACTTGCTATGCATGACAATTCATGCATAGCAAGTAGAAAATATTACGATAAAATACGTCACGGACATTGTTTTGAGTTATATATAGTTACTAACAATAGCTTAGCGTTCCAATTTTAGTATATGTACTGCCGAAGCAGGTGTATATATTTTGT
Source organism: Pyralis farinalis (assembly GCA_947507595.1). Taxonomy (NCBI): domain Eukaryota; kingdom Metazoa; phylum Arthropoda; class Insecta; order Lepidoptera; family Pyralidae; genus Pyralis; species Pyralis farinalis. Next base: position 4,428,506 of record OX382268.1, on the reverse strand, counting down.
AATATGTATGACTGTTTGACATGAATATTAAAGGGGAAAAATAGATAAAGATTATATGTTTTATTTACAAAATTTAGATTTCAATAGATAACATTTAAATGACTTACAAAGCATGAATCTTATGAGACAAGGCGCTCTTATATTTTCATGGCAACCTTAAGATCAACTAAAAAGGAACGGTCCAAAAAAAGTAAAAGGTGAAAGAAATACGTATGTAAAACTAGCTATTTTACAAACAGGTTTCTGCAAACGAAGCATAATGCAACTATAGAATGAAAAAAAGATTTTACACTCTACGTGAGCATTCTTTCTTGAACGCTTAAATTGATACTACCTATGGTAGATATTCTAGAAGCATCTAGTTGATTGCAGCAAGGCGTTTAAAAAATACCGAGAAAAAGTTTTCACTAATCTAACGCGGGTATTGTAAATGCTTACTTTCAAGCACTTAGAAGATGGTGGAACTTGTGGATTTAAAAGCCTGCTTTATTTATGGATACCGCATATAGCAGGAAAAAACAAAGTCATTTTGTCACAGATGGTTTTCTCGAAAATTTAATAGAGTGGATGTAAAATTTGTAAAATTAAGTGCTTTATATCTGGATATGGAAACATTCCATAGCTTGACTACTGTTGAGGTTGAGGTACCTATTGTTTCAATACGAATGTTTTTTATTTGCTTGGGATATGGTGTAAATACAGTCTGTTGGTAAATACAATTTGGCTCATAGGCATCGCTGAACATGTGACATGCAAACATTTTGCAACTAATTTAAATTAAAGCAATACAATATTAATAATTATTATTGAATACAGTTTTACTTTAATAAAGATGTAGCGTAACTATTACTATTAACTAGGATATTTTTAATATTCTTCAACAGAATAGAAACGATTCTGTATTTTTTTTTATTTAACAATTTTATTATTACAGGTGTACTTAACGCAAGAGAAAAGCCAATACAATATTTATTTTATCTATAGCATATATTATACAAAGCCATGCATAATCTAATCCGTTGGTTCGGACATGTACAAAGAATGCAGGAGGAAAGACTTACAAAACAGATATACCTACAATGCGAAAGGATGTAGGAGCCAAGGAGGGCCAAGACTTACCTACCAAGACCATATTGATCGTGTTTTATCAGAAGCTGATGTCAGGAGCCTTAGAATCCGGCGAGCGTGCATGACAATAGCAGTGAATGTAAAAAATAAAGTGAGGTGTGGCGATCGGTTCTCTCTGCCTACCCCGCAACGGGTTTGGCATGAAGTTATAGATACAGAGCCATACTTATCAATTCACACAGCGCACAATGAAAGAGGCCCTATGTTATCCGCAATTAATTAAAATTAAATGAATTTCCCAAATGGTTATACACCATTACCCATTACTTCCCAAGCATAGAAAACACCGAACTTTTTGTTGTAATCTTTAAATTGAGGAAAAAAATTTATACCTAGTTGAAAAATAGTGTACAAATACAACTTTTATAAGAAACAATAGAAAATAATATATTAACGTGCGATAAAATTTTCAAATATAGTATCCTAAAAATAGGACAGCGGGGAGGAATGGGATACATACACATCGAAGAGTTGTTACTATGTAAGGTTCGATGCAGGAAGCTGAAGTTTTTGATGAATGATCCGCAACTAGCCAGACAACGACATGGGAAAATGTGGTAATAGAGAAAAAAGCGCAGAAAATGGAGGCTCTCTAAGGAGGGAAACGCCAAGGAGGAGGCTAGATGAAAGACATACAATTTGGTGTAGTACGATGCGACAGAAATTAAAAACCTTTGACGTTCGAGCGGGAGCACAAGGATACCAGCTACGCCATTGTGATTCGACTCAGCGCTCTGAGAATTATCGACGATCCTAAGCTCACACATGACATTGAGCTCTTAAGTTTGAGAAGATACTCTGGAATCTCAGTGGACTCCTCGACCAATGCTGTTCCAGTTTGTGAGGATGAATTCCGACTGCGGGCGATGCTGTTGTAGAAATATGCTGGCACACACTTGCTTGAACACGACCCGCAGTACTATCGGTAGTTTACTGAAGTTTTCTTTCGTGAAATCTTAAGTTGTGAAATATTAACCCATAATTAACAGCGGCGACCACCAAAAAGGCAATGAACAGCGAAGTCCATTGCTGTCCCGGGGGTTAACTACAGCTGCCTTGGAACTCACAACTAAATTCGTTGTGAGTTCCAAGGCAGCTGTAGTTAACCCCATCAGAAGAAATTTGTAGGAGTAGGAAGTTTTGGAATTGACTTCCCCTCTTGGCAAAGTGAGAGACAGCAATATGAGTATGAGGTTCTTAAAAACTGCGTGGAAAGCTGTTTACAGGTTTGGCAACGCTTAAGTCACGCCCTTTGTATTGCAAGAGTCCATTACGCTACGCACCGTCAGGCAGACTCCTTTTTTAACGGTTACCGTAGCTTATGAACGCTTATAATATATAAGTAGCATTCGCGCGATGTCACCCCTTCTGCTAGCACAACCACTTCTTAGGAGTTTACTGGTGACCTCGCTCACATGCAAGAACTCGACCCTCTAGAGAATTGTTTTTTGGCTGCGGTTTTCTGTTGAGATTGAGGTACTTCCCCAGGCGGGCTGTTTTAACCCTACCGTTCTTAAAACTATGTACTCTTGTTTCCCTCGGTGGTATAAAGTGAAGTTGCTAGTATCTCAGGCTATGTAAAGACTCTATGGCATAAAACAGAGAGACGATGGGTTACTGTAATACTAACCAATATTCTTTAGATTTTAATTTAGTATAAAATAAATAAATATTGTCGGACAAATTACACAGCGCCATCTAGTCCCAAAGTAAGCGAAGCTTGTGTTATGGGTACTAGAAAACTGATAAACATACGTAATTTTTTTTTTTTTGTAAATACATACTTATTATACATAGAAAATACCCAGACCAAGACAAACAGACATGTTCATGCACACAAATGTTTGTACTGTGTGGGAATCGAACCCACGAGCGTCGGTGTCAAAGTAGCGTAACAGCGCGTTTCACCACTGCGTCACCGAGCTCGTCAAATATATATCGTATACTTTTCAAATTCCACAGTTTGATCACTCTAACATCATCATCAGCCGACTAATATAGAATACTGAACATGAGTTGACTCCTATCTTCCGTGACGATCGGTTTTGTACTGTGTATATACACAAGTTCCTTGCTATATACGCAATTGTAAGCATGTCTACAAGTGGGCTGCGTTTTCTGTGACCGCTATTTCACTCCGCCCCTACAACTGTGCTTGCTTCTGCGATCTACATTTGGTCTTTCCTCTGCCACGTAGTTTGTGTATCGTTACAGCAAATAGGAGTACGGCCTGATATGTACCGCTTACCTATGAACGTTATCTATGTGTTGAAAAGGGCCAAATCAAAAGCACCCAAAACCGAAGAGTAAGCATGAAGAGGTTGAAGAGTGTGGAAGAAGCGAGAGAGCTATGTTTGGGCCGGTGCACCTGGCGTTCCATAGTCTCTGCCTACCCCAATGGGTGACAGTCGCCCGCGCGGGTTCTTAACGCAGCAACTCTTCAGGAGTTGACTGATAAAATCTTGGCAGAAACATAGTTTGCTACTCTGTAGTGTGGAAGTGACTCTAACTTCAAAGGTAATGCCAAGCTACTTACACCCCACGAACCCGACATGATAGCAGTACCTGACACAGCTGGGCCGTGGCGAACAGTGTCGTTATAAGAATATAAGAGAAAATACGTCATATCCGCAAACATGCAAGGGATTTGGCGAAGACACTGATTTTAAGACGGAGCGACTGCAGTCAGACCTCAACAACCAAGAGATAAAATCAGACCTTCGATTAGGCGAATACGTCTTTCGAAATATAATTTCTCGGCTTTTCTCACCATGTTTTTCTTCACCGCTGACCAAACGGTAAATGCATATATGTACATAAATCCGAAAACATGAATTAAGCGGTACACGCCCACACCAAGATTAGTCAATCAGGCTCGTGCTCTATCCACTAGGCTATCGCTGCTATTGCATAGGCCTGGCTTCAATGAAACAGATTTGGATGAATTAAAACATTTACGACTTCCGGACTGTCCAAAAAAATTGGCGGCAGAGCGAGAGTAGTAGTAAACATGTTACATAGGACATGGTGCGATGCGGCAACGTCGCGGAAAATTCTGCGCGCGCTTTGTTTACAAGCCGTCGCGGCGCGAGGCGAACCGCTGCAACATATACATTCGCACGGGACAAACATAGAAGCCGCGGCCATGCAACATCCGAGACGTTAAGTGCACGTGAAGCTTTGAATACTAACATAGTATTAAGACCATCGTGCAGTCCGGCTTCAAGAAACAAACGGGTTACCTACGCCCGTCGCAGAACCGGTCGTTACGGCATACTGCGAAGTGAAACATTTCGGCTGGCCCGCTGAAAAGGGCGGCTTTATAGTGGACGATCGCGGACACGGCATTTAACCCGGTTCGGCGCCTGATAATGTAATTCAAGATCGTATCGAGCGCGTGGAAATCTGTCAATTCGCGCGCGCCCTCTGCGGCGGCACGGGACGGCTCTCGGGTCGCGCTCGGTCGCTCCCGTCGCCGGGCCGGGTGCACTGCTCCACTCGCCGTCCCTGTCGCACGCGCCCACGTGCGCGTGACGTCACGAGCGCGTCGCCCCGCCGACGTCACGGACCGCCCGCGAGCCTCGCCACCCGATATGGTCCGAAGCGAAGCCCTTAGCGGAGCCGAAACGAATACGTAAAACACTCTTTACTTTTTATTAGATTAATCGCCGTAAAGGGAAATTATCTGATTAGTGTTGGAATAAAACACCGTGTTTATTAGCACCCGTAATAAACACCATCAGTTTATCGAGGAACTTTATAGATAATCATCACAATCATGTGGTTTTCTCCAGTCAGTCAATAAACTAGTCTTGCAAGTGAGACGTAAAAGGTTATTCGAAGCAGTATTTGCGCGAGTACAAACTACAATGCTAAGCACAGCAACGGAAGTTAGATGATATCATCCGACAATACTATACAGCGTGTAGCGTATAAATCTGTAGGCGAATGTTGTAACTGCATTGATTTATCGGTTATCCAACGCATTGCATACATTGCAATCCCTTCGTAACGTGTACTGCTGGCCCAGTTCTGAACGATGGAGGCTGAGAAACGCGTCGTCGCAACCGCAGCGTTAATATACACCTCTGTATACACAACGTAAAGGCTTCGCGTTCAAGTGATACACTTGAGTATGATGTCGAACGAAGTGAAGCTACACCCCGGTCAGGTACCGAGGCGGGGCCGCGGGGCGGGTCGCCATAAACATCTGCGCGGCTCGAGACACGCAGCTGCTCGTCTCCAACCCTCGCTCGAGAGGGCTTTTGTTTTAAGGTATACATAATCCACTGACATGTAGGTAAACATTAATCTTCAGTTTTTACTATTCTAAAAGTGAGGAGTACTTTCTCAACAGTACTATTATTGAATTAAATAGATATTTCGTTCAAAGTGGGACCAAATATTAGCGTATAAACAAAATGAGACTAGATATATCACTAAAATAAAACAGCAGAGAATATTTTAAAAAAAGTGTTGACAATTTAATTAAATTTTGATCATGGACAGAAATATATCGGAATGTATAAGAGTGTTACATGATTACGTATAAAAGCAACAAGTGAATATCTAAACAGTGTCTGTGACGAATAGTTAATAAGTGTGCCGTTGCCAAATGAAAAGTATCTCCCAAACAGTGTTCTCGTTTCACCAACCGAAATGCAATCAGCGCCGTTCGACGATCGATAGCCGCCGGCGGCAGTGCGCGCGCGCATCAATAAATAGCCATCGATCGTCACTACAATTTTATTAATAAAACAGTGAACGACGCGCGGGCGCAGGCAACGTTCAACAACCCCGCGCAAGAGGCTCATTCTCATGTACGCGCACACCTACATAGTTACATCACGCGGCCGCTCCACATTTTGAACGTTTTACAAAACAGAAAAGACAATAATCTGACAGATGCCAACAACTAACCATATCAAAAAGAAAACGGACGAATTCAAACACTAGAGCATTCCGACCGGTATCAACATTAGCACCGTTATGAACTATGACAATGTGCGTCTGAGCAGCGGAGTAGGAAGCTCCACGATTTTCCCACGGCCCCACCGGCAGTCAAAGCGTAACAGAAGCACGGCGTACATCGCCGATCTTAACGAACGGATATATTGTGATTTACACTGAAATCTTCAATGTATGATGTAGACAATGATTTAGAAATGAGTCGCGGCAGCGCTTACGTTGGATTGCATCAACGCAACGCATCGTTAACGGCAACGTACCGCGAATTGTATGTTGGGGTACAGTTAATATACACTATGCCATTACCGCAATCGGATATTTTTAGATAGTTTCAAAACTTGGTAGGGAGATAATTTTAGTATGCGTCCAGTTAAAATGCGGAGTAGAGTATGTGTACGTAGAAAGCGGTATGCATGCATGCATTTCTCTCGCGATCGCGCGCACTTGAATCAATTCCCACAATAACCACGCCGGTTGCGCGCGCGCATTCAACCCACGCAGCCCTAACTACTAATTAATAAACCTAACGGGTCGATTCCACACTCTCTTGATTCATTTGGCCAAGCGGAACAATATGAACCATCATAAAGTAAAACTTCGCCACGGTGAAAGCTTGGAACTACTAGGAAAATCGTTTCAATTACTTATATGCTTGACGAATCAACTAGCCAAATGTAAAATAGTGGTGGACACGAACAAGAATGATTGACATTTAATAAAATGTCTTTAGCCAGAAATGACGCAAGATAAATGACATCGTATCGTCTCCAGGAAGCGAATGCTATCTCTTGTAGCCACACCGCGCGGGCAGATCTTGTACGATGAGATAATGTTTGGATTAGATAACAAGCACGAAACGACACAGGTTACGTGGAAATTGTAACTTATGAATATACAAATTATCAAGATGGCCGCCATTTTGGTAATTTGTGACGAAACAAACAATGACGAAACTTACAAAACCACAACTGAAGACGAAAATAGATTCGTAACATTTAAGAGACAAATACAAACTTGAAATTAATCGTGAAGTGAAAATAATGAAAGACAAAGACTTTGTATTAATATTGCGTGGAAACAACGACAGTTTGGATATCGCATGCGATAACGATAACAATTTCATTTTTAAGGCCATTCAACTGAAAAATATTACGAGGAAGTCTAGAAAATATCGTCAAACAGTTCCAATTTACCGAGCCACGATAAAAACGCACAAATTGCTGGACATTTAATATTTGGGGCTTGCTCTATTTTGCTGGGAATGTTTCATCGATAAAGTGTTTATATATTGTTGGGTAGGATGTAATGAGCTGAGAACCCTTATTTGTGGAGGGCGTGCGATGGGCATCGTACGACGTGCGACGGGCTTGGGTCAACGACTGCGGCGGGCCGGCCGCGGGCGCGGCGTAATAATTCATCTAGCCCAACATTGGACACGGGCTACGGCGGTCTTACTATCGCTTGGTCACACATACCGACGTTGGTATTTATTGGCGTGTACAAATCGCTAGCATTCAGCGAAATTATTCGCCGTTTTCATGCATATTGTGTTTACGTTAAAAGAGAGTCACCGTAAGTACCTACACGAAATGAGAAATCTCATTTTTTTTAAGATTTTCAGATATAGTATTGTCTTAGGTTTTCGCGATTGTTATACATTGAATTAAACAATTTTTTAACGGAAGTATCGCGTATTTTATTTATTTTGTTGAACCTGACGTTTCGAACGCTTTGCAGCGTCCGTGGTCGCCACGTTTTCCTGCGACCACGGACGCTGCAAAGCGTTCGAAACGTCAGGTTCAACAAAATAAATAAAATACGCGATACTTCCGTTAAAAAATTGTTTAATTCAATTTTCAGATATACTTAGTCTGGACTAATTTTAATTTTACCTACAAAGGATCGTAATTTATCTTTTACACTACGTTGGGTGACAAACAAGTGCAACTGTTGTTAAACAGTCACAGCATCGTACACAAGCTGGCAATACTAGGAGTAAGAACCGTTGGTGCAACGATGCTCCGGCTCACTGACAGGAACAGAGCAATCCTCCAAGATATTGTCATTTAACCGTGATCTTTTGTAAAGTTGAGTTTTACCGTGCAAGGTGCACCACGTGCAGGCGAGTGGTTACACCAAAAAAAATATGATAAATTACTCATCTATAATTCAACATTACTGTCACAGCCAAAAAGATATTAACAATTTAAAGGCTACCACCATTTGAATGGTATCGAGACCATGTAAACCAGTTTAAGGCCGTCGGTTAAAATTTGAAACAGTAGAGTTCAGTGACAGGCCGACAACACGTAAACGGCCATCAAGAGAGCCATTGTGAGGAATTCGGGCGGCAGGCGGCGGGCGGCGCACGCGCAGCCAGAGTTTCGTCCACCGTTTAATTGCTCCCCGAATCGAAAAGAATTAGAAAGGTTAAAACCAAACACTACAATGGCAATTCAATCCTAAAATTTTTGTCTGATATTGTCCTCCGTGCATATAGATCCATATCCTGTTAATAAATAATACACATAGGTGCTTATTCACAAAATGGTATGAGAACAAAGCTTACAATTAGGTAATGAACTGGTAACCAACGCATTTATTAAACATTGATGTTTTGATAAAAAACAATCTTCAACACACGAGACAAATATGTCTAATCACAACCCATCTCTCCCTATTTGCGTGTTTAAATAAATGATCTACGGCAAATTGAATAATACAAGCCACTGCAGTCGCCAAACGTAAATTCAAATAAAACCTCGAAAAACTATACGGGGACCTGCCCACCGAACCCTTTACAGTCCTTGAACATCTGTCAACATAACACATCACAAATATAGGGACATATGCAGAAGGATCAGGTGTCGTACTGACCGCGGGCAAACCACCGGAACGGGTTATCGAACCAGTCCACAAGCTGGGCCGCTACACGAGAAAGTAAAAACTAAATTTGCTACACGGAATACTGAAGATGGATATTCTAAAGTGAACACACTAACCAAAACTAGTTTAAATAAAAATCATAATGGACTTGTAGTGAGAGTTCCTTAACGATAATACTAAGAACGAAACGGATCAGAAAACCGAACAGAACTTAGAAAGTACATAAAAGTAAACGTGTTTGACTCGAATAAAACGAATACTGCTAGATACTACTAAAATTAGAACATTGTAAAAGATATGGCTCGTTACGGACAACAAGACGTCCTACGAGGCGAAGACGAAAAGAAACTATTTAATTGCGTCCACAATTAGCCTACAAAACGACCTGTTGCGTTTGAATTACGGAAACGTTTAAACGATAAAACAAGAAGTCTTATTTGGATTGCAGTTCACTCCAGTTTTATTCTTCTTTTAATGGACACGATAAATACTGAAATAGCTGATCGGTGGAATTCTTGCAAATAGTGGTACATTGGTAGTAAGAAGAGCATGTTTGTAAGCATATTATGTAAGCATATCTCACCAAACAAGGAATATCAGAAACATTTCAAATTGCCATCTAACAAAGCCACGACACGAGATGGTGAACATTAATCGGCTAATTAGCCGGCTCCCGTTCCTCCGGAGTTACAATGTCTAGACGTATTCCGCCATTGTTACAAGCAGCAGAGATTAGGGATAAAGCTCTTAGCAAATTTGAAGGGTCGGATGATGGTAAACGTCGAGAAGACAAGGCATATGAAAATATCTTTGACTGAACTTTACTGATGTCAGTGTAAAGGTTACTCTAAATATCAAAGCAGCTTTGAAATATAGTTCACCTCAAATGTTATAAATTTGTGAGATATTTTAAAAACATTCGTAGCAACTTAGCAAAGAATGTATCCGAAAGTTTTCATGTAGACTACTAAAACTACTACAATGAACTTGGGAAATTTCACCAATCTTTGGCACGGATTCAAAAGCAGATGGCAGATGACGATGAATTGATTATAGACAGCATACGTGTGTCCGAACAACGATACGTTAGTGTCTTTAAGAATATATTCACTCCGGATATTCCACGAGAAACGATTGGAGAATACGCGACAAAATTACACAGAGATTTAGGCGACATTGTGGGTCCGCGGTCGGCCATCCTTCCCTTTATCATGACGGGTTCGTTAGGGTCAGTTTATTACGATAATAAAAATGCTGCAATTAGATAAGTACTTTGTAGATGGTTGAAACGTTAATTAATTGTCTCTTGAAGATTTAACATAATTTCGGAACTAGACGAGACATTCGGTTGACCCAGTTTCTGGCCTACGCTTGTGGCGGAATTAGGTTTACCACCTGCTCGAAAGGTTTGTCGGGGATGTAATCTGAAGATGAATATCAATGTGGGTGCAGTAGGAGGTTGTATACACAAATCTGAGTGGCGATGAGGGAGCGCACCCGTACGTACCACTTAACGCCGTCTTCACACCTAATTTATCGCGCGCCGCAATCGACGCCGATGTTTGTACACAATGTTATGATGCGCGTTTTACTTTATTATGTACATTAAATATTACGCGTTTTATGCATCACGCTTTAAAATGGGACGTAAGCATTAATAAATGAATGCGGTTAATAATAGAGAACAATTTTATTTTAATTATAATAATATATATTCTCTCTGCCTACCCCGCAAGGGATTTGGCGTGAAGTTATAGATAGATTAATTTATACACTGCTACAACAGGTTTTGTGTGTGACCGATTGGCCTTGCAGTTGGCAAAAAAAAATACTGGTTATTTAAACATCACGTTCCAAAGAAATCACACCCACATATGGAATAATAAAGAGTATTCTTATAATTGTATTAAAAAAATATATCTTGCAACCTATATCTTACGATTATCTATTTTATCAATCGTCTGTTCAAACCATGAACCCGTAATTACACGGGCCGTGAAGGTCGCGGGACATGTGGCGGTCTCGTAAATAGGAGCGGTTGACGAGGGCGCACGGCGCGATGCCCGCGGGGGTTGCGGCCGCCCTATCGCCCTGCCAGTGGATCGATAAGCGCGAAGTCCACACTCGCGCCCGCCGCCGCTTCCGCCATCGCATTTACACTGTGCGACCACCCAACTCCACCCACTACACCTGTCTTTCTGAACTGGCCGTACTACCTAACTTTCAATTGACATTCTAGCTTCAATGGCAAAGTAGAGGCATTTAAAATCGATGTAAGCCCGGCCTGATCTGGATAAGTAAGTTGTAGTAATTGAGGTAACGCTTATTATTTTTTTGTTACAATTTCCATTAGTGGGAGAGCCAGGACGTTTCCGTTGGTGGCAACTGGGAACAATCGCAGCGACAAAGTGGAAGGAAAGAATAGATGTAGGATTCAAGAGAAAGAAAAGACAATCTTGTTTCGTACTTGGAGGGATTTAGTGCTGGATGGCGTATTCCAGTTTCAATGTCAAAGTATTGAATGAAATTTCGCCTCCGAAGTTTAAATCATAACTAAGAATTTAGACTCTACATACGCTTCTCTGTACGCCTTTGCGCATGTTATACAAAGATTAAATCTGAATGTAATTTGTCTTTACACTGTATCAGAAAGGAAACGATCATACAGCCCGCCTATGGAAAGTTATCACCGTATAGCCTATGATACCGCCGGTCCGGAAGCTGGCTATGCAAGGATTATCACTTGCGCGTTACGACAATCCATGTACAGTGGCACCATCACAACGCTGCAGCAATTTCTGCGTTTACTCGACATGTAGAACCTCAATCACTCGCAGGATCACAAGACATATAAGGAATTATTATTTTACTGAGGTTTTCTGTAACTTGCGTCAAATCTAAGTAGATATTTTGTCGAGTCCGGTGATGCAACGCTACTTTAGCAACAACGATTGCGGGTTTGATTCCCACACAGGACAACCATTTGTGATTTTGAGTGTTTTAAAGAGCGGCATGGCGCGTCAAAGCAATCCGACTGGTGAAGTACCAACTCCCAGGAGCATTCTTGTTTTTGCGAGTGACTTGTTGTTAAGCATAATAACTTACGTTTATAGGCTACATTAACCAGGGTAACAACAATTACTCAGGTGGGCGGTACGCTTGCAAGCCACTCGACGTTGTATAAAAAAAGAAAACATCTTTATTTGCCCAGGCGAGAATGGTGGGGCACATTGTGTCCAAAAAGCCCCACTTAGCTGAGAGAGAGTTATACAGCATATTTTTCAAAGTATGTACTCGAAAATGTTGAGTTATTGCTACTACCTTTGTTTCTTCAGAGCCGAGTTTTCTAGAGGTAGATCTAGCTCTAAAGATGATCGCGCGCCTCAGTTGCTCTTAAAATCGAGCATGTTCGGAATGCGACCATCTCGTCCCCAAGGTGCTATAAGGCAGGTACAATTTAATATCCATCAGTTCCATTAGTATTAGTCGATACAGCCGTCGTCCCGTGTTAATAATTAACTCGACCGCGGACCGCGCCGGTGGTGGCAGTGGCAGCCACCTTGACACCCCTTGAACTCACCTCCCACGGCATCTATTTGCATACGGCGTCAGGTGTCGAGATATACCAGTAATTGGCCGGTCAATTTGATCACATCGAAAACCCGGCGCCAATCACTGGACGTAGTCATTTTGTAATGACTTGGTGTACGCTTCGGGTGACAGTAAACCATCGGTTTGAAAATTAGTGGTAGTAGTAAAGCCTAAAAACTTGACTACAATCACTATGTAGAGATAGTATTTTTTTTTTCTGCCAAAATTAGCGTAGTTGTATGTGTAATTAAGTCGCTTAATTGTGAAAATAAATAAGTTTCAATATTTTTCTATTTTCGCTCATCTATACTTACATATATAAAGCAAAAGAGTGTGTTTGTTTGAACGCGCTAATCTCTGGAACTAACTGATTTGAAAAATACTTTTTACATTTCTCAATTCTTGAGGAAGAGGCTTTTCAACATCAAGATACAACCCTTGGAAAACAAAGAAAGTAGATAAAGCGGTTTCTATAGGATTATATACAGGCAGGTATCGATTTACCTATTTTCTAGATTAGATTTACAATGTAGAATTTCAAATAATATAATACCGCAAGCAGACTTTTCTAATCCGATTTAAATAAATAATCAATGTATGTAGGAATTTGCTTCAGAAACTCAATGTTTGTGGTAACTGATACAAAAGATAATATTTAAGTAACTTTATAGCGATTTGAGAAAGTTAAGAAGATTTTTATATCACTAAAATGACAAAGGAGTACGGACCCCTTACTTAAAGTTAACCCGTCCTATGTTTTTGACACAGTAGGCGTGATTCGTGCGTACAATTGTAATGCCGTCCCTATCAATTGAGATAAGTCTTTGGGGCTGTAAAATCATCCCAAATAAAGGATGGGTATAAGTTTAGTCCAAAGTTCCGACACCCTCAACCGTTGCCCACTTAAAGTTGAAAGAGTTAAGTTTCAAGGGTTTGTAATTAGCAATGCTAAAAGTTAAGGCGTTGATTAGTAGATACCATTAGGAGCTTGATAAGGCTCAGTGTATCTGAAGTCTGAACAAAGCCACCCGCTCGGGGGGTGGCTAACGTGACATTTGCACCCCTCGGCCCCGCCCGGGGGCGACCCACTACCCACGTGCCTCGGAACGGCCTTCGATACCATGACCATGTAATGTCCGTGTAAACAATGGCCACTAAATACTTCAGTGAATTTGTTGTAACTTCCTTTAACTAGTACCTAGTCGTACTAAAAATAAGCGTAGTAACATTTATAAATGGATAGAATTTAATTAAATATCGCAGTGATAGCCCAGTGGATACAGAACCAGCCTATTTACCAACTGGTACCAGGTTTGAATGCTGGCATGTACCACTAAATTTTATTTATAACGTCTACCAATATTTTTACACTTACAGGAACATTACATAAATATAAATAATAAATAAATATTGTCGGACAATTACACAGCGCCACCTAGCCCAAAGTAAGCGAAGCATGTGTTATGGGTACTAGACAACTGATAAACATACATTGAAAATACCCAGATCAAGACAAACAGACATTGTTCATGCACACAAATGTTTGTACTGTGTGGGAATCGAACCCACGAGCGTTGGTGTCAAAGTAGCGTAACAACATAATTAAACTAAAAGTACAGTGTAAAAACAATAATAGGCATGCTATTTGATCTAACCTGCTTTGTGTGCTTCCGCCACAAATTAGTTCATGCGGCCTAGCGCCGGCCGGCACTCACCCACTACTGTTACTGTACAGCAGCCGAGGCAGAGACTACCGGAGCAGCCATGGCAACGTCGGCATGTTGCACTTACTAACAGTAGTGGGTGGGTGCCGGCCGGCGCGAGGCCGCATAAACTAATTGGTGGCGGAAGCACACAAAGCAGGTTAGATCAAATTGCATGTAAATTTGACTTTCGCAAAATAACGCCTGAATCTATTAACTATTCAATAATAGGCAAACAATACAATGAATGCAGAGTAAGATCTGCACTCAATACAGGCATATATTTTAACACCGTTTCCAATAATAAATTGCAAAAGGTTTAATTTTCAAAATTCGTGTTTTCAGCACATACTTGTAATTATCACTCGCTCGATGGTGAAGATGATGGGATGAAGAACACCGTGAGGGAACCAGCACCGTTTCGAAAGACCTTAGGTACCTAAGAATTAGTCAATTAGAAATTCTAAACAAACCAACCGCGTATTGAGTGTTTACTAGACCATAATGCTAAACTAGCCCCGCCCTACCCATTTATATATAAATATACTAACATTGCTTTGAAGGTTTTGTTTTTACATGTAACACGCCTCAAATAAAGAAATAATGCAAATGTATGTATGTTTGTGATAGTCCCTTATTCCATCGCATCTTCTAAATTATTTTCTTCAAAGTAATTAATTGTGTTAATGATTTTAAACGAGTATTGTGTTTAGAATCTTACATTATTCCGGGCAAATAAGACTATATACATATATATACTTAAATGTCTGCTATTAGTCCCCATTTTATAGACACACGGTGTCCTAAATCTAGCTTGTCTATGTACTCGTACATATCACACGCAGGAACACATCAACCTTCTAGGGTATTGTTATTTGGCTGCGGTTTTCTGTAAGGAGGAGGTACTTCCCCAGACGGGCTGCTTTGATGCGCCCTACCTCTCAAGACAAACAGACAAGTTCACGCACACAAATGTTTGTCTTGTGTGGCAACCGAACCTCGTGGTTGGTGTCAAAGTCGCGTCATTCGCGACTGAGCCACCGAGCTCGTCTGGAATATCCGAACGAAAATAACCACACCGAGAAGAGGGCTCTATGTGTACAGCAATATGCGCCGATATCGCATAAAGGCGGGCGCAAACTTCGACATTTACACGTCGCGGGGTTGTACCCGCCCCCATATAGCCTATCCCGCAAATCGTGCCCCCGCTCTGCGGAGCGGAGCCGGGCCTAAACAGATTATCCGACGTCGCATCCGCGCCCGGTCAGCCGTTAATCTCCGCGTAAATAGGCTCACGTAGAGCGCCGCTGGATTTCGCTAAAATTATATCCAGAGGCACCGCCGGTTAAATATTGAAGGGCCCCTAAAGTGTTGCTGTATTAACGCACATCGAGTAGTTTGCAAAAGCCGGTAGTTAGGTCGCGTTCGTAGCATAACATGATCAGCTTACCGGTTGTGACAATAATCGGGCGTTCGCTGTGAACGTAAAGTTGACATGTATGGAAAATAATTTGTACTAATATATAAAGCGGAATTTGTTTGTTTGAATCGGTAATCTCTGCAACTACCAGTAGGGTTGAAATTTTCTTTTGCATTTGATAGACCAATTCTTGAGGAAGGGCTATTCAACATCACAATACGACCCTTAGAAGCGGAGAAAAAGAAAGAAAGTAAGAAAAAGCTGTTTGTACGAACGGAGTCGCGGGTGCATGTAGTCATGTATAGGTTTATTTGAATATTTATTGCATATATGTTTATCAATTGACAATCCTTATTATTAGTTCACGGGTTTATCCCGGTCATTTGATAGGCGCGCGCGGGGATTTGGATCCAACGCGTAGAGGCCCCTTTGAGAAGCTTGATGTAATGTCATAGCCGCCGTGACCTTATCCAGAATAGATTGCTCATATAATGGTCAATAAAGTTCACAAATAAAAACAGTAAACAGCGTAATGGCTACTTTTGGTGTGACTTAGGCTTAATAGAACTTTAACGGAGTACAGAATTTTCTAAAATCTAAAAAAGGCACAAGTCTCCTATATAATCAACCTTTCTCGGACGCCATAAGGCGAAATCTCAAAGACGTCGGGGTTGACACCCCTTGGTTTTAAGATATCCCTGCTTTAAACATGCACATGTTTAAAAAGGGGCTTAAACCCGATTTACACCAGCCTTTAATTTTAAACGAGCAAGAGATCAAAATGAGACAAAACACCAAATACAGTCACATGCTCTGGCTCAAGTGCAGAAGAAATCTGGCTTCAGGTCCAGGACTAGATATGATTAAGATTCGACGAAGAAGACTCTTTAAGCAAAGACTAATCAAAACCAAATTCATACCTACTAATCGATGGGAGGATATTGTAAGGAATAAGCAGGTGAGTATCGCGATGTTGATTCACGAACTAGCCAATAAGAGCTACGCCTACTACCTTAGCCCCGACTAACAGCGGTGATTATATGCCAAATCTACCACTATGCCAAATCGCGTCTTTGGGTCTCCATACTTTATTTCCTTCGATCTCGATTCCATACATAGGGCACATAAAGATCGAAGTCATAAAATCGTATTAAAAAAAAACACGGCGTTGTTTCACCGAGTGAAAATGGTCAAAAAACACGAATCGGGTACAATAACCGGCGAACCTGCAGTAGGTGCGAACGGGAAATTGCCATACGGCCGGCCAATATACCGGCTATTTCCGTCCGCCCGCAGCCAGCGGCGACCTTCGATCGCGTGCAGGCCGGCTGCACACGGCGCGTGTAAACATTACACGATGCACTACGGACACACCGCAAGTCTCTTAGCACTACCCAATCATTTATACTTCTTAATTCACGACGAGAGAGATCAAAGAATGTGACAAGAATTTTGTCATGTTCAAAAAACTTTAAAAAAATCGGGTACTGCCATCAGACTAGTTAAATGAGTACCTACAAATTAAATTAAGTACTTGGACGAGTTAGCTTTGCTTGGCATTTTTTTTTAAATCGCGTTTTCTCACCAAAGACGCTTATCCTAAAACTTTGCTTATATATATAAATAAATTCCGTTTATCTCTGAAATGGTTCTGAGGATTTGCATGATATTTGGTATTTAGATAAGGATTTTCTTTTCAAGTTTGTATGGGCGTCTTTCGTGAAAAAAAAAAATGCGATCTTACACAAAATATAAGCGCCGAGAGAATAATGTACGTTCCGTAATTCCATATATCCGTTATTTGTTAAATACGTTTCCCAAATTCTTGAAATATATTTGTATATATACAAGAATTGCTGGTTTGAAGTAAAATAAGTTAAATTACTGTTAAACATTAAGAATATTAAAACGCGTAGTATAATTTATAATAATTCAGCTGTTATAAGAATAGGAAGAGAGTATTCCTGCGACCACGCTGCAAAGCGTTCGAAACGTCAGGTTCAACAAAATAAATAAAAAAACGCGATATTTCCGTTAAAAATTGTTAAATTCAATGTATAACAATCGAGAAAACCTAAGACAGTACAATAGGAAGAGATTTAAAATTAGGAAGATTATGAGAGATATGACTGGTACTATTATTACCTACTAGGTAATAATACTACATCAGATGACTTTTATCAATCCACTATTTGTGTAACGTGTGATGTACTTCTCTAATGATAAAAGACCCTATAAATACCTTACACTGGCCTTATAATGCACATGATGCTGGTAAATCCCAGAGTACCGAGTGTAAACCCGTGAAAAACAGTGCAGAAAATGGTGACCCGCTATAACAAAACGATTCAGCCACCTGGTTGTTATCTTTCCCAAAAAACAAAAACATATTACATCCTCTATTTTCTTAATAAATATTGCTGTGTCTAAACGCTTCGCTAGAATCCGGGTTCACCACGTGCAGACGAGCCTACCTTTGGATTTGAAGAAGATGGTAACTATCTAACTACACGCCCAATGTTGGCAGATACCATTAACCGGTAAGGGTGATACCACACTGTTAGATTCTCGAGAGCGTCCCTTGCCGTTCCGTTTGCATTCCAATGCCTGCCAACCGTTTCTATATAAGCGGAAACTGGGTGACTGGGAGGAATTACCGTCATAATAACGCGTTATATTTAGCTCGTCTCGCGAATGGCTTCCTAAAATAGCTTGATACCGGTATTATTGTTAATGTAAATATTTGCATCGGGGCCTTGATTCGTCGTATTTCGGCAAACGTGTGATTTCATCATCCTTGATTATGATAATGGGTTAATTTCTTTTAATTTTTTGTTGTTCAACTTCACCAACATGTTTGGGACAAATCTTGGAATCGTATTTTGGTCTATTTAGGCCCAAACTATATTATTTTTTTAATTTTGTATAGTACCTACTCAACGTATGCACGTAGTACCTTTGCCCGCTATTTTCATTAGGTATTCTTAATAAAATTAAACAGAATATGGATTGTCAGCTTCTTATCCAACAAATGCATAAAATCCGTGGTTGACGGTGGCTGTTCCGATAGTATGGGTATTAATGCTGGCGTCTCACAGGGCTCTGTACTGTCTCCGACGCTGTTTCTGGTGCATATCAATGATATGTTGTCAATTGATGGCATTAATTGTTCTGTGGACGAGAGCACCAGGGACACTTATTACACAGGTCGAGCTAACATTCCTCGTTCCCTTGTGGAGTAAAGCCGCGATAAACTTGTGTCTGACATTGAGGGTACTTAAACAAGAGTATAAGACTGGGGGCGACTGTACTTGGTCCAATTCAACTTCAAAAGACATAAGTTTGCGCGTTCACCGCTAAGATAACCCCATTTGCTGTGGTTCCTCAATTTCAGAACACACCACTTCGCCAAAAGTATTAGGAACCTCGGCGTCGAGACCTCCAGCGATGTCCAATACCATAATCACCAGGAGGAGAAGGTCAAACTGGCGTCCAAAAACTCGGTGTGCTCAAGTTTCTATTAAAGAGTTACAGCACCTGGATACCAGCTAGGACCTTGTGATTCGGTTCAGAGACGAGCTGTGAGAATTGTCGGCGATCCTAAGTTTACAGACGGGATTGAACCCTTAAGTTTAAGACGAGATTATTGCCTCCCTTTGTGTGTTCTACCGATTGTACAACGGGTTGTGTTCTGAAGAACTATTCGATATGAAGCCGACAGCTACTTTTTACAAGCGCATCGCTCGCCGACGGCTCCCCGCCGTTCACCCTCACACACTGGAACCGCAATGGTTGCGACTGTTCGGTTCCAGCGAAGTTTTCTTCCGAGAACTCTCAAGTTGTGGAATGAACTCCCAGCCGATGTTTTTACCAAGGGACTACAGTATGGGGTTCTTCAAGAAAGGCGTGAAGATGTGTTTACAGGGTCGGCAATGCACGAGTGACACCCCTGGTGTTGCGAATGTCCAAAGACTACGGTAGCTGCTTATCATCAGGCAGACCGTACACTTGATTGACACCTTAGTGGTATAAAAAAAGAATAATCATGACATAAATAAAAACTTGTTTTTTTTTAATCACATACGCTAGCTCTAATGTAATTACTAGGTAAAGTTAAAAAACAAGAAAAAATAAAAATTTGTAAAAGTAGTAATTTAGTTGTTTTCTAAAATACCAACCACACACTGTCCAATTAAATTAAAAAAACAAAAATAAAGAACTGGTTATTTACAAACCGGACACAGACTTAGTATATTATATATCTTTTCCCATCATTTTCATTGTGTGTTTTCTTAATAAAAGTCAAAACTTGACTTGTTTTTAAATTTTTATTTTTATTTTAAAGATTTTATTTTGTCTTTGTTTTTCCGTTCACAAAATTTACCCTATAATTCACGTACACACGACGGCAGCCGAAGCTATGCACCATGCAAGTCTTACATTTACAACTGCGACCTTAAGATGCATGTATCAAGTAAACTTATTAGCTAAGCAGAGTACTATCGGTACCGTATGGGGTCTATGGCGTCGGTAGCGAGTCGGTCTTCCCACGCTTCTCACCGCGTGAACTGCGAAGCACGCAATCGGTCGGCCAACGCTCGGAGGCCTATGCACGATATGATTGCTTCTGATAAACCATTGAACGCTTTGTCACATTTCTATTGTACGATTATCTCGTCGATAGGATACTTTTTACTATACTTAATAATACTGTTTCGTTGTACATTATTTCCCATATATATTTTCCCAGTGATATTTTCTTGATGTTTTTCTCATTTTATCTTTACCCGGTAAGCTATACATATAAATACTGATTAATTTTATGATGATGTTAGAAAAATAGTTGGCCTAAAAGAGGTGTTTCAATAAGAGAGGCATAGTCAATTGGTTCGGACATGTAGAAAGAATGCAGGGAGAAGGAATCACGAAACAGATATACAACGCGAATGTAGAAGGATCTAGGAGCCGAGGAAGGCCAAGACTTAAATACCATGACCGAATTGATGATGCCAAGAGTTCTAGAAAACTGTTACGCAGGCATCAACACCCTGCAGAGGCTTCCCCTGGGAACTAAAGCATGAAATTATTTAAAACAGGTGTGAAGCAGTGACGCAAGAGTTGGACCTCGGTCTTGTTGAAGTCGATTAAAAAAACAAAACACCGACGAAAGTGAAGATCGAAATGCCCTCCAACAGTGCGGGTCTTCTGTCAATGTGGAATTAAACGAAGGCACATTCAAGTTTACAAACTGTATCAGGCCAGTAGTGGCGGCAAAGTGAAACAGCGCGGGCAACATCCACTTAACACATAGGTGTCATATTACGCAACTAAGGCGCTAACTAGTGTTAGAGCGACCTATACGAAATGAGGCAGTGTTTTCCGACATTATTTTCATTGATGAAAGACTGTTGAGTACAACATCTTATATAAGATTTGTATTGTAGAAGAAAGAATTTTGAAACAGATATACAACGGAAAAGTAGAAGGATATGGGGAGCCGAGGAAGGCCAAGATTTACCTACCATGACCAAATTGGTCGTGTTTTATCAGAAGGTGTGACAGGAGCCTTTTGGAGCGAGTGAAGTTTTATAAGGATCGAGTCATGTGCCGCTCGGTAATCTCTGCCTACCCCGCAAGGAACTTGGCGTGAAGTTATAGATAGATTTGTATTTTAATAACAAATTAATTGGGTATTTCACATTTGATTTTATGACTAAGGGCCGAAACATTTTGATAGTGTTGACCCGTTTACTAATCCATTAGGACTGGAGGAGAGAGAGAACCTAAGCCTAAGGATTTGGTGAATATACTGATTTTTGACATGAAGCGACTGCCGTCAGATTTCCATAACCCTAAGGGACAACCAGACCTTTTCGTAGGTCACTTTCACGTCTTTAAGAAATAAAGAAAGACACCAGGAGTTGATATAAGGACCAGTCGATTCTTTATCCAGCATATTAATTCTGACGAAATTTACGCCGCGCAATGCTATTTACTCTCATTTCTCAGATTTCCATAACCCTAAGGGACAACCAGACCTTTTCGTAGGTCACTTTCACGTCTTTAAGAAATAAAGAAAGACACCAGGAGTTGATATAAGGACCAGTCGATTCTTTATCCAGCATATTAATTCTGACGGAATTTACGCCGCCAATCTTCCGCCGCGCAATGCTATTTACTCTCATTTCCATAAACATGGTACACCGCACACATTTCATCGAAGATGCTTAACTGTGTCAAGCGTAGTTGTTTATTATCTGTACCCGCAGTACGCGACCGATGACGATACGCGACGTATTTTCTGATAGATGTGCAACCCTAAGAATGAAGGTCGCCATGGGTTGAATTATTCGGTTTTCGCTATACTATTTCGGCTGCAGCATTATGGCTCGCCTGAAGTGTATCAGTTATCATAGACCACGAACGAACTGTGAATAACCGCAGCCTCCGTAGGCTGCGTGTCCATACACTTAAAACACCAGGAAAAATAAACGCCTAGTCTTTGGCGTGTTGCCAACCCAGTAATGACCTCTTTACGACCGTTTTGACGAATCCACGGTCTTCTGCGAAAACCTTGATGGAGAGTTCTCTCCACAAATTATATATTTCACGGTATTGCTCCGGGACCGCACATTACGCTGTACAATTATTTTTGTTCAAATATGTGAGGATCTTAAAAAACTTGAACACAATCCACTAAAACATAAAGTTGGTAGAACGGAAAATGACGCTGGACACTAAGGATTCCAACACTCTCGATGGCGCTAAGGGACATCTTCTAAAATTACGGTGCTATAAATATACAGGATTTTCTTCAGGAGGATAGGCCAAATGCTGTTGGTGGGGTTGAATTGGAAGGTGTTCGATCGTTTCCAGTTGAAGGCAATGGAAACAGAAATCATTTGTCTACATCGTAACGATCTGAATAACTGCAAATCTTTACCAACAAAAAATACTGTCACTTACTACTGCATTTAACATGCAGGACAGATCATTATTGACATGCGCTCATTAACATTAAACACTGACCTACATACAACGACGATAAAGAAAAGACCTTGATATTAATATTGAATTAACGACAAATATAAACGAGGAACTATATTTGGTCGCCTGCAGGTTGCCACTGACATGACAGGCAGGCAAAAAATCCGGCAAGGCTGCATGAAGTGTTTTACCTAATGTTCACGAAGCCAGTGTGCAGCGGGGCGACGGCAGAGGCGGCGCTATCAAAGGAATAGGTTTGTATTGAACCATTCATGAAGGCAGCGAGACGGCAGCTTGCGTCGCCACGCTGAAGCTTCGCTACACGCCGACTTCGTGAAATAGGTCATGGTGGTAATCACGCTAATTAATCTGACAAATGTCAAAGGATAGAAGGTCACAAGGTCATATGAAATTATCCAAGAAATACTGATACGTTGCGAAATATAAACAATTATTGCGTACTTCTAGCTAACTTCCTCTTTAGATTCATTCTGAATCTATAGAGGAAGTTCCTTCGATTACACAATAAACAAAAACTAAATGGATTGTAGCTTTTTGTATCAGTTTCTATTTAAGTTGACCGGTTGTCTGTCAGTAACCAGTAAACTTTTCAAGGCATTTTTCAGAGTAAAACACGAAGTCCGTACAGTTTTGTTCTATGCGCGTTAAAGTTTTAAGCAAAAATTTAACTAATTGCTAACAATATAGATTAAATCCCCGTGGTTTTGCGGTAAGAAAAAACTTGTATTGTTGGAGTAAATAGTTATATTACAACTATTTTCTCCAACAATACAAGTTTTTTTAATATAAATATGTGAGTATTAATGAATGCATCGTCTGCTGTATTAAGACTGCATCGATTTCATATTACCTTCTTTACTCGGACCTAGTCATGTGGCGCTCGATTCTCTCTACCATCTACCTACCTCGCATGGCGTGAAGATATATATATATATTTCAGAGTATTATTGTATTTAAAATCATGGGGACATGAACGTGCAAATTAATTAGGACCGTTGAGTGTCTTTTGATTAGTCCATCTCCCGTTGCCTACATGGTTGATTCCTATTGCCAAATACAATTAATAAACATAGTAATTGCGAAAAAAAAAATTAGGACCCACACACAGCTCAAAATGCCGCGTTTGGGAACTTAGATTTTCATGTCCCCTTACGAAGTGTGGGTATTATAAGTCAGGGGAAGATTTACAAAAAAAAAATGCACGGAATATCGACGTATATCGAAAGCACAGGCGGAACATGCGCGCTACTTATAGTAGAATAAAAAACAATGGAAACAGCTCCATCCCATAAATTGTTATGGACACGCGGTGAGGGTAGCACTCGTCTGTTAAAAAGAAGGGCGATTATTCAATCTGTAGGTATAAATAAGCTAATCGAATGACGCGCCACCGCACTAATAGAATCGCAAGGCTGAAGCAATTGAGCTGCCCGCGGCCACACCAGGCGTACGAGTCGCGTTTCACCAGTAATGGCAGCCCTTGCAACTTTGTGCACGCCCGCCTCGTCTACTGCATAATTTGCGCAGTAAAACATGTACTCGTACGGTTTTGTTCGATGAGCGTTTAAGGTATTATTGCAATCGAATACTCAAGTTAGAAGCTAAGAGCATTGATAGCCCAGCATTTAAAGTTACTCAACGGTCCCTAGTTTGAATCCTGGCAGGATCAATTTATGTAATTTGTAATTTTTGCTTGCTCGCAGGTGAAGGAAAACAACAGGGTTTCCTGTTGTTGTGCACGTCCAGGAAATTATGTTTAAAATAGACGTATGATCTAACCTGAGAAAGGTCTGGTTTTCCTTCTGGGTTGTGGAGTCCTGACAGCAGTCGATCCATCGTCGGAAATCAATATCTTCGGCAAATCCTTAAACTTAGATAATGGGCCGCGGCAATCCTAATAAATTACGAAACGGGATAACGCTAGGAATGAAGAAGAGGGCTGACTTTCAATCTTTCGAAATTCAAAATTTCAATTCAAAATACAGCACTGTAGCTCTAAAGTACTAATGCGACGCGTGTTAGCGCGAAAGTACGCTTTTTTGTAAGATCCCGGCGCGATGATTAGGTCAGGATCGCACTGGAAAACATTCGAGAATATGTGGATAATTAAGAAGCCAATATTACAGTCGTATTATTATCCCGTTTTTCTCTATTATTATATTACTATAATTAATATAAAATCCTCTAAATTTTTCAGAAAGTAATATAACTATTTTGTCCAACACACATACTATTTATTAATAACAAATTTAAACAACACTGTTTTCATACTACCTTTTCTACTTATTTTCCGCTTTTAAAGTGTTTACTTTTTTATTGACTCAGCATAGTGGCTCCGAGTTGGTAAGCGAAAAGAGGAGTCCAAATTGCAGCGGCAACTGACAGTGGACTATTATTATTACTATTAAACATTCTTCTATCTACCTAACTAGTTAATTATTGCAATCGGCGGGAAAGAAAAAAATCTCACGTTACAGAACGCTTTATAAACAACAAAACGGAATGGCGTCGAATAGACTATATAGCAGAGGACATGTTTTAGCAACGTTGATACGTAAAATGTCAATGTCAAGTACGTACGGTGTTGACCTTCCGCGGTGCGTGGAATCCGTAGTGCCTCTGTGACATTGATTGAAAACATTTCGACTCAAACAAAGGCGTTTATGGCGGAATCGCCTTACATATGATAACGCAGCTGCGCAAATGTCTCCGACAAATAATTTATAAAAGGAGCATAACGACAGATCAGTACATTATGGAAAGCAAGACAATCCCACCATATGTCAAATTATTTACATGATTTTATAGTAACTAATTCTGGTATATTTTTTGGCTAAAATCTATGTCAACATCATATACCTACAATGAATTGTAGTTTTATCTATATCATTTCATATGGTTTCAATTAAGTTGTATTTTATTACATTATACGTAACGACGTTTTGAGGAACTTCAGGCTTGGGTAGCAGCAACTCAATTCCGTTCCCATGGCCACCTCACAGAAGCTATTACAACATAAACTTCTTCAAAAAGCGGGCAAACCATCATATAGTTTATTATCAGACAAATAAATGTGCAATGTATGGAAGAATAGAATTCGAAGTACTCAAATAATAGTCGCAATCGAGTCTACATTGAATTATTTCTCATCAATCAACATGAAACTTTGTAAAATATTGCAATATATATTATTTTAATACAACTAAGCACTAGCAACACCGAGGCCTGTAAAAAATCACGACTATTTTGGTCGTCCGTCATGGTATCTACCTAAATCTTCCCGCCAATTCGCTTTGATATAAATAAATATTGTCGGAAAAATTACACAGCGTCATGTAGCCCCAAAGTAAGCGAAGCTTGTGTTATGGGGTACTAGACAACTGATAAACATACGTAAATGCATATTTTTGTTATGTAAATACGTACTTATTATACATAGAAAATACCCAGACCAAGACAAACAGACATGTTCATGCACACAAATGTTTGTCCTGTGTGGGAATCGAACCCACGAGCGTTGGTGTCAAAGTAGCGTAATAGCGTGATAGAGGACCAAGCGCCGCATGACTCGGTCTTTACACATCGCTACTTTAACACGTATAGTTTTTCTCATATACGCTCGGCGGTTTCTAGGGCTCCTGACTAGGGTGGTAGATTTAGTTTTCTATTCTCGTGGTTTGTGGTATCCTCTTTGGAAAATTTCTGCACGGAGTTTAGGGCACAACTTCTCGGAAATTTGTTGAATGACGCGACCATTCGAGTCTATGAGTGGAAATGCCCTAATGCTGCTGTGTACTTGTGTGGATTACATACTTATCTTCTATCATAGGCCATTTTAGATCGGTAAAGACCGATTTTATGTATTAAAAAATCGACCAAGTGCGAGTCGGACTCGCGCACGAAGGGTTCCGTACAGTTATCTATAAAAACGGCAAAAAAAAACGCGTTTGTTGTATGGGAGCCCCCCTTAAATATTTGTTTTATTTTAATTTTATTATTTGTTGTTAAAGCGGCAACAGAAATACATCATCTGTGAAAATTTCAACTGTCTAACTATCACGGTTCACGAGATACAGCCTGGTGACACACAGACGGACGGACAGCGGAATATCAGTAACGGGGTTCCATTTTACCCTTTGGGTACGGAACCCTAAAAAATGACCGTTTCTGGCACTTTCGCAGTGTGACCTTTCTAATGTCGAGTATGTAATGCGAGCGGCGCTGGAGCGTCACTTGTCAGCTACCAACGAGGCGACGCGGTGTGAAATTACCTATTTCCTAATGGCTAACATGATATACGTAAAAGTTATGTTTGTTCGTGAACCGAGTTGCGAACCGACCTCTTATAAAAGGATGGCGAGTCTTAACGAAGTCTTTGTTCAATTATATAACTTTATTTTTGAAGTGATAACTTCTTATCGGAGGGTGAACCGTTTCGGTACGTAACGCGTTACGGCGCCAGTCTGTCTGGCTTCCCTTTCTCTCACGCATACGGCAGCGAATTAGTTTAAGTTATCACTTTTGTCGGGCGTCCCGAGACGCACAGGTTTTTATTTTTTTACTCAAAGTAAACTAAAAATAAATAATGGTTTACCGTCCCACCCTTTCCTACTTCTACCGAGTAAATTGCGTAGAGGAACATGAGCAAAATAGAAAAACGAATTTCAAGGCAATGCACTAGTTTAAGTTAAAACTAACTCATTAATTAAAATGAATTTTAGTTTTTCCTATAATTGGCCATGTATTATATAACAACCATAAATCTTTAATTACGAGGATATCCAGTCCATTTCAATAAGCCATATACATGTCGCGTGCTTAAATTTGTAATTAAGATTTAAAACGAGTATCGAATTCGTCTTTGGTGACTCTTCGCTGTGATGAAAAACCTACCTAAATATACAATACTTAATAGTTAAAGGTGGTAAAGTTCTCTGAATGTACGGTTTAACCTCAGGAAGTATTCGATTTGACTCTGAAAATGGTTTTATTAATGGAAAGCTACATTATCCCTGAATGCATAAGCTATATTTTATTTAGGATTTAAACTGAACTTAAAAAACCCAACTCTACTCAAGCCGAGGGCAGAAACTAGTATTAAATAAAGGAAAAATTCAGTGTAAAAGAAATGTCTCCTCTCAAAGCAGATGTCACTATATTCTCAACATAAAAGGAAAACTCGGGCCCCCCGTGCCGA
Organism: Pyralis farinalis; assembly: GCA_947507595.1. Lineage (NCBI taxonomy): Eukaryota > Metazoa > Arthropoda > Insecta > Lepidoptera > Pyralidae > Pyralis > Pyralis farinalis. Next base: position 4,400,605 of record OX382268.1, on the reverse strand, counting down.
AAGTAAATCGATTGAAACGTGGAGGGGTGGAGTTACGTCATTGGCGGCAGACTGCGACCTAGCAAGATATCAACCACTTGTTGATTCACAAACGAGTTCGACCCCTAAAGGGTTTCTGATACCGCAACTTTTTCACCTACTGATTTGGATACCAACCCTATTAGGGCAATGAATAGGGTTACGTTTGAAAGGTCACGTCATTGGTGGCCTAGTTCAATTAAAGATCGGTTGCTTAAGGATATTATCCAATCGAGAGGAAACGTGATAGATCTGTTCGTTTAAAATATCTTGTATCGATTCAGTGTTCATTATTGAGGAAGTTAGTAGAACATATTTCTATATTTACGCACCGATTTAAAAATAGCCCCTTTCCTGAACTAACTGTAGTACTATTTTACCGATTCGTAGTGTTAATAGACTAGAGGGTAACACAAAAAGTTGTTTATACCAGAGTTCCTGACCTATCATATTTCATTGTATTGAATTATATTTACTTTTCCGCGAATCACTGTCTATAGAAGATTGAATACGCCACTTCAAGTTCGTTGTACTGCACGGAGATAGGTTTATTGGTAAAAAAGTAAACACTGGTTCATTACGTATTTGATCTCTTGTCGAAAATACCTATAGGTATAAATAGAAAGGGTAAGTAATAGAGTACGAGAGGTTTCGATGCCCCTCTAAAAGGCTGATGACATTATGTTGACCCATAGTCTTCAGATTGGTCGGGCCGGGTAAGCCACAAGCCGTTTCCACACCCTTTTAACATTTAGCTCAGTTTAGATAAACTTGTCGCGTTCATGTTACACATTTAACGTATTTGGTACCTAATAAGAGGGCTATTAGTCTAGTTTGTTTTGGAAATAACCATTTTAGAGAAGAAACCAAATGTGGTAACGAGTATGCGACAATAAGGCCCATACCCACCCAGGCAGCAATTTGCGCACGTGGGAACAGAAAGCAATCACATAACAATACTTTCAACTGTGCCGACCGACGGTCTCGTAGCGTCTCAGAAGTTAGCTGAGCGTGAATATTTAGTTGGACAAGCGGAAATATGGAAATCGCAATAATAACCAATGTTGCCAATATTACGAAACTTGAGTTCTCATATCTAAATGTCAAACATAACATTATCATAAGCGAAATGGACGATCCCAAACATGAATCAGCATAAACATAAGAAAGTTGCAATATCAACTTATTATAAATCGGCGACATTATCAATTTACGAATGACATATTAATATTAAACTGATTTGATTACTCAGTGAATGAGAAAACAATTAACGAGACTAAAGTAGAGCATACGAAATATATGTTTTCGATTTCCACATCAATGTAACTATGGTATCACTATGGTTGATGATATACATTTTGTCGTTTTGTCTTCAAATTCTTTACCTTTATCCCATTCACGTCATTTTTCCTGAGCGACTTCCTCAAAAATTCTCGAGTCAGCACATTAATTATTCCCACAATTTCGTACAATCCACTTCCTTGCGCATTGTTTGCGACATGACATGGCGGGACGTTAATCTCGAGTTAATTGTTACTAAGATGCTGCATCGCTGCCCGCGTTTGTTTAACGAGCTGTTAACTTGAGGTATTACGTTGGCGGTGTTATTTCTCATCGAGTTGACAAATTAACGGGCGAGGACGCAGCATTGTTGTGTGAGTACAACGTTCTTGCCATTTTGATATTTAACCATCATCTGACTGGAGCGATCTGACGGTATACTTCATTATAGTTTACGACGTTGCAGTCTTGGACTATACGCCTAGTTTCCTAATTGTCTCGACTGCAGTGCCATATATAACAAGCCAAGAGCTCTGGTCTTGATTTTACTTCAGTTATGTTCTTTTCAATTGAATATATTTCACTAATTTCCAGATTTTCCAATTTTCAAGTTAATTTGATAGATAAAACTCGGCTATTTGGGGCAAGAGACAGCGGCAGTTACGTTAGGGATGTGTCGCATAAAAATTACAACTATACGATTAAACATAAAAGTACTCACGGCTCGCAATGAGTTCTGGTGCGACGAGACCGTTCAAGTCGGGCTCTTCGCCGTACCAGAAGATCCACAGTTCTTTGGCAGCTCTAAGCGAGAGTGGGGGAGGAGCGAGCGGGCTCATTTCATAGATGTCCGAGGACTGGGGCGAGGGCACGCGCCGCCATACGCAGAGGATATCTCCGGCGAGGCAGCGCGCGTAGCTGCTGATCACAGGGTCGGCGAGCGGCGCCGCACCCTCCTCCCCCTCGCCACCGCCGCTCGTCTCCCCCCACACAAGCTTACGCCATTTTATGCCATATAGCTCGGTCTGAAAACAAAAACAATTCACATTATAACAGTGGTAAAAACTCATAAAAATGATGAAACGAAATCTTGGACGTGGTTTTTTAACTTTCGCATTGCCGCATGCGATAATTAACTATCCGAACGTTATCGAGTGATAATTGTCTCGATATAAACTCATGAAGAATAGCAGCCTTTGAAACAGTCCCGTCCTAAGACGATTGTTGTGTTCCTGCGTGTGAGATCACCAGTAAAAAAAAGAAGTTGCTGTGTTAATAGCAGAGATAACATCGCGCTAGTGATATTTAATATAAATGTATTACAAGCGTTCACAGTCTAAGGTAAGCTGTTTTCATCAGGTGGGCCGTAAAGCTTGCATGCATCCCGACGTTGTAAAAAAAAAGTAACATTCGCAAATTGTTGTAAATTGTCCAAGCACGATGATAAGGCACATAAGAGAAGATGCAGAAGTCGGTTGATAGCCACCGAGCATACGTTCTCTGTTAATAATATATATATATGTTATAATATAACAATAATTTGTGTAAATAACGAGCGAACAAAAAGTCGAGCAAGGATGAGAATGCAAGACCTCGAATTTAGTCTAAAAGTGGAATTGGCCGGTTTCCAGCAGGGGTACAGAGGACTTGTTAATGTTCCTCCCGGAAAGACCGCACCTCTTTTGTTATGATACGAGAATTTATGGTAGTGAATTGTACACTATGCTGCAATGCCAACTAACATTTTATATACGTAATTTTAAGGAGTGTTCGCATCAAAGCAGTTGTAGCATCTCCTCACGGAAAAACTCGATGGAGGGTTGTTGTTTACGCGTGTGAGTGAGGTTACCAGGTGGAGCGCGAGTGATACTAAGAGAGGTAGGGCGCATCAAACTACCTCCACCTCACAGAAAACCGCAGCCAAATAACAACCCTCAACTTCGGTTGAAGGGAGACCCGTATCCCTGCAGTGGAATGAGTAAGGGTTGGGGTATAGTAGCCAATCATACCGATTTCTAGCAAACTTCATCGGGATACCTATGCTGGGTACCTTACACCAGGTCCCTCGAGTGTCAGGCAAAGAGAACCGAGCGCCACACGACTCGGTCCTTACACACCTCACTCGCTTCTTTACCATGCATAGCTTTTTTCATGCACGCTTGCTGTTTCCTAGGGCAGATGCATAAAATAAAATACTTAAAACAAAAGAATCGCACTCAAAGTCATTGCGAGCCCCAATCGGGAGCATCGCGGCGGCGTACTCCACAAATATCCCAGCAGTGGGTTGAACATGAAGTGATATTAATGACAGACGGACACGCGTGAAGTAACATTTTTTTTTCGCCATGTCCATGTGCGAACGACAGATCTCTTGTGTGTAAAATTATTACATTAAACGAACCATTCTCGTATATACACATATCCATCTATAACTTCACGCCAGATCCCTTAAGGGGTAGGCAGAGAGAACTAATAGTTTATATACATATATAAACTAGCTATATCCCGCGATTTCGTTCGTGAGTATCTCGGTATCCAGTGAGAACAGATTATTATTCTTATTTTTTTTATGTTAAGTAACCCTTTTTATACTACTAAGGTAGAAAACAAGCTTACGCCCTGCCTGATGGTAAACAGTCACTGTGGATATTTGCAACACCAGGGGTACCACTCATGCCTCTTCACGCATTTCTTGATGAACCCCATGCTGTAGTCCCTTGGAAAAACCTCGGCAGGGAGCTCATTCCACAGCTTGGAGTTTTCGGGAGAAAACTTCTCTGAAACCGCACAGTACGCGACCAATGCGGTTCCAGCGTATGAGGGTGAACTCCCCGCCGTCGAGCGAGCGAGCGGTGCGGAAATAAAAAGTAGCTGTCGGCATCATATCGAACAATTCCTCAGAACACAACCCGTTGTACAATCGGTAGAACACACAAAGGGAGGCAAAATCTCTCCTTAAACTTGAGGGTTCAATACCATGTGTAAGCTTAGGATCGTCGTCGATTCTCACAGCTCGTCTCTGAATCTGGAACTTATAATCTTTCTCAAGCACTGACCTATCAAATTCATAAAGAATTTTTCAAATCCGACTGCTTCCAGAGATTAGTGCCAAACAAACAAACAATCAAGCAAACAACTCTTCTTCCGCTAAGAGACAAGATAAGTCAAACCGAGACAGACACTCGACTGCCCCCAGGTTCATAGAGACATATAACAATCAAAACCACGCGATTCCACTAAGCATGGGACCCACTTGATGAAATGTGGTTACCGTAGGCTATGAACGCCTCCGATACAGGATGTATTTCCCGCGGGTTCCCACCCCCTTTGATGACACAGCAACTCCTTGGAACCCTCCTTTACACGAAACACTACCACCCTTTAAGGAGTTGGCTGTTATTTAGCTTTCTGATAGGTGTAGGGGGAGTGTACTAATTTGACAAGTACATATACTGATTTTGACATTAAATTACTGTTTAAATTACGCATATTTTTTTATTGGACAGCCCACCCATACCCACCACTGTGTCCTCTGTGTAGCCAGAATTAACAGCGGCGACCACCAAACAGGCAATGAACAGTGAAGTTCACTGCCGTCCCGGAGGTTAAACTACAGCTGACTTGGAACTCACACGAATTTAATCAGAAGAAATTTGTAGGAGTAGGAAGTTTTGGAATTGACTTCCCCTCTTGGCAAAGTGAGAGATAGCAATATGACAAATAAGACATTTAAAAACCTCAAAGAGATGGCTAGTCAAGTGAAGCTCAACTGCCGTGCACAAATTACGCATATATATATACAATATATATAAATTATGTATGTATTTTCGCAGTACGATTGTTACATTGGGAGTATGGTCGATTGTACATTATGCAACAGACTCTCCGCGGCTTGTTTTGATGTTGAATAACGGCAGTTACACTACCGTATATATGAACACTGAATCGTAATAAACTTTTGATTTTATCTGGTATCGTAAAACAATACGAAAGAACTGGTTCCGTTACAACATGATTAGCAACAAAAGTGTATGGACGCAGAAAACTTATTCAAATTCTGCACATTCTAACTGTATAATAGAAAATATCATTAAAAATACGCCCCAGTTAATCGACAGGAGACTAGCAGGGTTGTCTAAGTGCTGGTTCACATCAGGCCGGACGTAACACTTGTTAAGCACCTAATGTATGGCGGCGCTTGACCTTTTTTTTATACCACCAAGTTGGCAAACAAAGCATACGGCCTGCCTGATGGTAAACAGTCACCGTAGCCTATGGACATTTGCAACACCAGGAGTATCACTCATACGTTGCGAGCCTTGCGAGGCCTCTCTCATTTTCCAGTCAAATGTTAAATGAGCTGAAGTACACTTATTTATAGACTAATTTAATTTTATAAGTTTATTCTATCTATATATAACTTCACGCCAAATCTCTTGTGGGGTAGGCAGAGAGAACCGAGCGCCACATGACTCGATACTTATACACCTCAATCAATTCTTTAAAGTTCATTGTTCTTCTCATGCACGCTCGCCAGTTTCTAAGGCTCCAGACATCACCTACTGATGAAACACGATCAAAATGGTCATGGCAGGTAAGTCTTGGCCTTCCTCGGCTCTACATCCTTCTACTTTCGCGTTGTACGTCTGTTATTATCTCTAGTTACAAGTTTATTAAAAAACAAATTTTGACAAACAAAACACGTTTTTGTGAAGTCCCCACAGAAAGGCCGTCAGCGGTCGCCAACGCCAAGCGCCGCCACTGCCTAAGATTGCATAAAAATTAAAGAAAACATGAAGATCACTGTTGGTGAAATACTTCTGTGTCTACAGCTAGTTTGATGTTGTGAGGGATGACAAGCGGTCCAACCACCAACGGGCCACTCACTATAAGGGATGCCGAAGACCGCGCCAACGGGAGAATTAAAAGCCGGAACCTGACCTCCGAATTAAAAGCTTAGGAGAGGACCGGGATTAACGCTCGGTACCAGCCTCCGAAAGCTTGTGAAGACGACCGGGATTCGGTCTCGGATGATGATGACTTCAGTCTCCGCAGAAAACTGCAGAAAAATAATCACCAAGTGTACAATTTCCTTTAAAAGTGTTACGGAGCCAATAAACAGAATCATGAATACGCGGTAACGCTAATTTAGAATACAAACACATTTTGCCGATCAATTGTCTAGCTTAGTGGTATAAAAAACCCTTACAGAAAGTGCTTATCGAGCCGAGTTCGAAATAAAGGTCAGTGGAGTTCGCACATCGTCACCATCTGCAGAAAGGGTCTCCGGTCTCCGGCGGCCAGGACACACCTGGCAGACAGGCGCGTGGGGTCGCCTTGGCTAGGGGGAGGGCGTAATTACAAACAAGTTTAGTGCTAACTGCGGAACGAGCCGCGCGTAAACGTTCCGATGTGTCTTGGAAGGGCTGTGTATTTTCCATTTCATAATAATACATTGGTCACATGGGAGTATTGAGGTTATGACCAAATGGTATAAATTATATTGTATTATCTAATTGTCTTTTGTTTATTTCCAGTGAGGTGTGTAAGGTCCAAATCATATGCCTTTAGACCCTTTAGTGGGGCTTTTTGTAGATGTATATGTGCCTCGCCTCTTTCTCACCTGAGAAAACAGACATTTTTTTAAACAAAGTAGAGAGGCATGTAGGCATACGGCCCGCCTGATGTAATGAGGTTACTGTAGTCTATGGACACTTGCAATACAAGAAGCGCCACTCGTGCCAACAACTGCATAGGAGTTTCCTAGTAACCTCACTCGCAGGTACACAACCAATTTCTAGGGAGTGTTATTTCGGCTGCGATATTCTTTGAGGAGGTACTTAGTCAAATGGGCCGCTTTGATACGTCTACCTACATCCTACCTCTCATATAATATAACACTCAGGCAAAAAGATTATGTACATGCACACAAATGTTTTTCCCGTGGGAATCACTCGACGAGCTCGGTGCCTCAGTCGTGAATGACGCGACTTTGACACCAACGCTCGTGGGTTCGATTACCACACAAGGCAAACATTTGTGTGCACGAACATGTCAGTTTGTCTTGGTCTGGATGTTTTAAGAGAGGTATAGGGCGCATCAAAGCAGCCCATCTGGGGAAGTACCCTCCACCTCACAGAAAACCGCAGCCAAATAACAACTCCCTAGAGGGTTGTGTTCCTGCGTGTGAGTGAGGTCACCAGTATGTCATCGCGCGAGTGATACTTAACATATTACAAGCGGTAATAGGCCACGGTAGCCGCTTTACGTCAGATGGGCCGTATGCTTGTATGCCTCCCGAAGTAGTATAAAAAAAACCAAACGCACGAGCCTTGGAGTTAAGCATTACTAACAACACGGCCGCCCGAAGTCGTCAATTTTTTTTAATTAATTTTTCACCAATGATATTGTATTTAAAGATGACGTATATTCCATACTGCGCATCGTTTTGTTATTGTTCCACTACGACATTATAGTACTTACTTAAGAAGGGGATAGATAATACGGAACGCATGAGAGATAGATAGAGATAGCTATCTGTCAAGAGTTGCGCTTGAAATACGTCAGCGCATCATAGAATAGCGCATATTAGACCAATTGGGTTAATTTCATTGCCTCAGTTTTTGCGCGCTAGTACGACATCTACCTCTTTTTAATACAATATCATTGTTTTTCACACGTAGACAAACGACAGGAAGGAAATAAGGGCGAGAAGTCTCAGTTTAACAAATAGAGATGGGAAAATGACTCAACCCATTGACGAGCCCGATAGTGGATTTGTTGGGCAATGTTAATTTAACATCAAGGCTCGTTCGGGTTCGATTCCCGGCGATGGTCCAGACGTTGCACAAAAAAGAACTAGGGCTGCTTTCAGGGATTATTGGTATACACAGCTAAAAATATAAATAAATGATCAGACGAACTCGTGTACAGGTTAGGTCAAGTACAGGTTAGTTGGTTATTTTTGGAATGTATACGTGGCGTTCACCTTGATCGCGATGGCCGCTGGCGCTAACCGCGGACACATAACTTTGATAGACATGATGATAATAGACCTTTGGGTCTGTTACTGATGATTATAGGTATCTAAGATCCAGAAGATGTTTTTGGACTGACAATTCGAGGCGAGAGCTATAGTCGCGATAAATGCGGTGACAAATTAATAAACGAGCCCGGTGGCTCAGTCGTGAATGACGCGACTTTGACACCAACACTCGTGGGTTCGATTACCACACAAGGCAAACATTTGTGTGCATGAACATGGCTGTTTGTCTTGGTCTGGATGTTTTAAGAGAGGTAGGGCGCATCAAAGCAGCCCGTATGAGGCTCCACCTCACAGAAAACGGCAGCCAAATAACAACTCCCTAGAGGGTTGTTGTGTGAGTGAATGAGGTCACCAGTAAGCTCCTAAGGAGTTAGTTGCTGTATTAGCAGTAGAGGTGGCATCACGAGAGCGACACATAAAGTGTTGCAAGCGTTTATAGGCTAGGTGGCCGCTTTACATCAGGTGGGTCGTATGCTTGTATGCCTCTCGACGTTGTATATAAAAAAAGTGGAATCTGATTTAGAATCCAACAAGCGGGGCCTTACGAGTGGATCTATTCGCGCGGCCATTACGTTACTTTCCGTCTCACGTTGACTACGTATGTAGTAAAAAGAATGCGCAACCGCCATGTTAAGCTGCGGGGCTCGGGCGGTGAACGCGAGTTCGTTCGGCGGCCGCTTTCTCGCGCTCGATGCGCCCGCGCAGACCTGCTTCACTTTCTATTGTGTGACGCGACCGCCGCGATTAAAACTGTTTATTAGCGGACTCATCTCGATACTAATGCACATAGCAGCGGTAGGTAGCCTTAGTAACCACTAAGGTTGCCTACCACGGCTCTGTAAAGAACCGACCATGGTTTGAATCCCGGATGGGTACAACTAAATTCATGTTTTCGGATTTATAGTACATATTCGTAATTGTCACTTGCTAGGCGGTGTAACTAACATAAGAAAGGTCTGGTTGTGCCTCTGGGTTGTGAAGACCTGACAGTAAACGCTACATATAAAAAATTGCCTAGGCAGCGGAGAACTTTAGGAAGATGAAGACGTCGGCAGTATTAAGATGCATGTACGAATGTGATATTTATGATTTATCTTTACCATGTGATTCTCAAAGTCAAAATCTTTTTATTCCGTAAAAATGGCTACATTTGTTTGGAATCGTCACAATTTTTTTCCCTACCGTGCAGTTCATGACTAGGTGAGCACTGATAAAAATACTGCCAAAAAACTCAGGCATCCCTCTTTTGGTATCCAAACAAATTTACATAATTTATTAATTACATTATAATTGGATCGACTCAATCCCAGGCATTTTTATCATTAATATAGTCAGATACTTTATAATATGCCCTGCTACACAATTTGGCTTTAATAGTAGTTTTAAACTTGTTTATTGACAATTCTCTTATATTGCTGGGAAGTTTGTTATAGAACCGTATACATTGCCCCATAAAAGAATTACTTATTTTGTGGAGACGGCTTGCATGTAACACAAGATTATGCTTATATCTAGTATTTATGTTATGAGTATCACTCTTTTTACAAAATGAGTCTATGAGTCTCCAAAGGTCTATGACTGCTTGTAAAGGTGGAAGTACCGCTCGCCAGTTGCAATAATACTTTCCGGTACAGCAATCCTTCATAAACCTTACTTACAAGAACATGACACCCGGGAATTACTAGGAAGTACTTCCCCAGTCAGGCAGAACTCGATTCATACTGAGGTAATGTTGGCGTGCCCTGCGACCTCTCTTTGGCTAAGACCTAGTTTGCTAACCGATAGAGTGCACCAAGTGCACGCGAGATTAATTTAGGTACTATGTATATCTTCACGCCAAGTCCCTTACGGGGTAGGCAGAGAGAACCGAGCGCCATAAGACGCGGTCCTTGCATACTTCACTCGCTTCTGTGACATTCATAGTTCTTTTCATGCACGCTCGCCGGTTCCTGGGGCTTCTGACATCACCTTCTGATAAAACACGACCAATTTGGTCATGGTACGAGTAGGTTAGGCTCGGCCTTCCTCGGCTCCTACATCCTTTCACTTTTGCATTGTATATCTGTTTCGTCATTCTTTCGTCCCGCATTCTTTCTACATGTCCAAACCAACGGAGCATGCTCTTTCTTATCTTAACACCGACACTCTCTTTTAGACCAACTCTTTCTCTCACGTCTTCATTACGAACGCGGTCAGCAAGCGTTATGCCACAAATTTTGCGCAATGCTCTCATCTCGACCGCATTTATTCTACTTTCATGCTCTCTCTGCCATACCCAGCTCTCACTTCCATAAGTTAGCGTTGGAATTAGCACCGCGTTGTGTACAGCGAGCTGTGCCTTCTGGCTGAGATTTCGGCTGCCTAGAAGTTTACCCAACGCTCCATTCACCCTATTCCCGGCACTCACTCGTCTCTCCACATCAGCGGTGTAGTTTAGGTACTAATAATGATGAACCATTTATACTCTATTCTATAAGCATGAAGTGAGTATTCACCTTCTTCACACCGTGGGTGCAAACAAAAAACACCCCTCGACATAGTACACACGTCCGCTGTAAAAATCTTCTTCCATTTGAATTTAAAATGAAACGAGCAACGGACGGACGAGCGTACCCGGCGATAACACCCGGACTAAGGCGCGAAAGGCGGGCCTTTTCCGGAAAAATCCTATTCTAACCGGTATTAAAGTGGTTGTTACGTCAAGGCATTGAAAGGTTGGAGCCAAATGGGGGGGGATGAAGACTGCCGAGTCTGTGCCATATATAATTATGGTAACATTATTTTTTACAGGCAATCTGTTACATTATTCCAGGCAACTGACGAAAATCCGAAACCGACTTTACACGAATTTAGCCAGGATTGGAACCGGCGACCATTTGCTCAATACACAGGTTCTTTTAATCCACTGGGCTACTATCACTGCTACTACATATAGAAATGATTGTTTATAAATTAATTATCAATTATTTTATAATTTTTAAGTCGGTGCCAAGGAAAATATAAATTATATACCTAGCTTGCTACAATAACAAATGTGATGCAACAAAAAAAATACATACAAACGAATTCTTTTGAAGTCAAATAAAAAATTACCTCCTTTTTAACCAAAAGATTCATTTAATTTCTATATTTTTTATAATATCGGTAAAAATTCTGATTAAACTTCAGAACTGTTTAATATCATGGACCAGTAGTAAGTACAGAAATAATTAACTACGGATTATGTTTTTTTTTAAACAACTAGACTGGCAAACAAGCATGCGGCCCGCATTAGATGGCAAGCGGTCACCGCAGCCTACTTACGCTCGCAACACCACGGAGATGTTACTCGCGCGTTGCCAATGTTGTGACCTAAGGCAGTTTCGTCACAGTACCTAATAATTTCTCTGCCATATCTCACCCTTCAGACCTGAACTGCTTGGCGGTAGAAATAGGTGAGACAGAGGCGACTTTTATACAAAGTCTCCCGAAATGTTTTTATTCCTATTAATGTCCTACGACTAGAATAAAACTTAGGAAACAAGGTACATACATAAAAAATACCATAAACTACTGCATTACCTATATATCCAGACAAATACGTGCTTCCGCCACCGGATCATGCGAGTATCCTCTACTGTCACTAGAAACAAGCTGCCGCCATCGCTGCCAAGATTAGTCGTCTCTGCCTTTAAATTGCAGTCGTTACATGCGTCTTTCATTAAAGATGCAAGCACGACCGCAACAGAAAAGGCAAAGGCGACAAGGGCAGTCACGATAGCAACAGCAAAGATGACATTCATCAACCAGCGGTTGTAGGCGAGTGCATGAAGGCGCTGGTTCACATGACGATGCGATGGCGGCGGCACACAAATTGCTACAGCCGATAAAATCGCAAGCAACTTTCACTACCAAAAATAACAACAAATTGTATTAATACCTCTTACTAACGTTATAAATGTGAATGATCGAGAGGCTGTGTCGATGTTTGTTACTATTTCACGCAAAAAACAGCTGAAGGGATTATGATAAAGTTTAGCATTCAAATAGATTTATGTTCTGCGTTAACACACAGCTTATTATCTTTATATACAACTAGCTGCTGCCCGCGGCTCCGCCCACGTGGAGTCAAATAACGTAGCCTATGTGTTAATCCAGATCATAATCTATCTACGTGCCAAATTTCATTCAAATCCGTTCAGCCGTTTAAGCGTGAAAGAGCAACAAATATCCATACATACAAACTTTCGCATTTATAATATTATATAGTAGGATTTCGAGGGGCACATAAGCATATGGATGCGTGCTGCCACATCTGCTGCTAACACAGCACCATAACACCTTATGAGCTTACCGGTTATTCGCAGGAACACAACAACCCTCTACGGAATTGTTATTTGGCTGCGGTTTCCTGTGAGCTGGTGGTACTTCTTCAGACCGGGTGGTTCGATGCACCTTACCTATCTTAAAAACACCCAGACCAAGACAAACAGACATGTTCATGCACACAAATATTTGTCCTGCGTGGGAATCGAACCCACGAGCATTGGTGTCAAAGCAGCGTGCACCGATCTAGTCAAAACGTGGTTTAACTATTTTAGGGTTCTAGAGTAAAGCATGAAAATTTAAACTCTACGCTGACGAAGCCGCGGGCAGCAACTAGTATTAACTAACAAGCTGCAGACAAACAATCAAGCACATTTATATATCAATATTGGTATATTGTAATTGTATATAACCTAGTAGATAAATAACAAAACTATTATCCCACTCGTCCCTGGTTTTATCTCTAGGTGGTGGTCTGACAGCAGTCGATCCATACCAAAATCAGAATATTCACCAAATCCTTAGAGTTAGGTAGCGGACCCCGCCAATACTAATGATTTAGGAAATGGGATATCGCGAGGAAGTTTTCTTTACTGCATTAAATAATGTATGTATGTATATATGCGCTCGGTTCTCTTTGCCTACCCCGCAAGGGACTTGGCGTGAAGATATACATTAAATAAAAATAACATAATTCCATTTTTTATTACCAACACGATGCATAGTGCATATTAAGATTGATATGTGTATTTATTGTGCGATGCACTCTCTATCACTCTTGCAATCTCTATCACTGTTATCGGAATATGCGACAAATGCGTTGATGTCTTTTACATTCGAATTTGCGCTAACCGTGCCAGTTCAATTTAAATATGAAATTTTAGCATGATAGCATTTGGTGATTGCTTATTTTTTTTTTAATAGTAACGGACCCGGAGTCTTGTTTGAACGAACACGTACGGTACATTCATTTAGAATAATTCTGTCTGTCAGTACATTGTACGCGCATCACAAAACTTACTGGACGGATCATGTTAAATATTTTCATGGTGATGGTTAATATAGCAATCTACATTTAGTCCACTTTTTATATTGATAATGTTCAGGGTTCCTAAGCTACGAATGGAAATATTTTGATGTAAGATAAAAAAAAAATAGGGAAAGTTCTAGTTTAGATGACGGGTGCCTAGCAGGCATGCGCTTAGTAGGCATATCCATGTGAAGCGGCTGACGGCCTTTGTACACTTGCAATATAGAATGTATCACACGAGCGTTTCCACCCCTGCTACTAACACAATAACTCCTTAAGAGCTTTTTGGTATTATCACTCACCGGAGCACAACAATTAAATCAACCAGATTAAGACAAACAGACATGTCCATTCGACAAATATTTGCCTCGTGTGGGACTCGAACCAGGGAACACTGTTATAGCTACCGGGAGAAAAAGTGTTGCTAGTTTATAGAGTAAAGTTCTAGAATGTGCATTATAATAATTACTATGCAACACTAAAAAAATCGGCCAAGTGCGAGTCGGACTCGCGCACGAAGGGTTCCGTACCACTATCTATAAAAAACGGCAAAAAAATCACGTTTGTTGTATGGGAGCCCCTTTAAATATTTATGTTATTCTATTTTTTAGTATTTGTTGTTATAGCGACAACAGAAATACATCATCTGTGAAAATTTCAACTGTCTAACTTTCACGATTCGTGAGATACAGCCTGGTGACAGACGGACGGACGGACGGACAGCGAAGTCTCAGTAATAGGGTTCCGTTTTACCCTTTGGGTACGGAACCCTAAAAATCACCGGTATCCCGATCCAAATTACTAATTTGTAATCAATTAACTCGGATCATATTTTTAGAATAGTACTAAGATATTACGATTAGATATATAATCATTAGTATTTATTTATCATCATTTGATTATTTGACGTTCTATGATTTGAAAGATATTGTATCGGTTATTTTTGTTGAGTGGGAGAGAGGAGAGTTATGGCGTTTGGAGTAAACACACTCCACATCAACCCTTACCCATCCCACTGCAGGGATACGGGGCTCCCTTCAAACGAAGAGTTCACAACTTCACCACGCTGCTCAAATGCGGATGTGCGGAGCCCAGTGTTTTCAAGCCGCCCGAGAGCCACCGACTTAGCTTAACGACTGTCATCTATCGACAACAGCCGGGACCGACGGCTTAACTTGCCCTCCGAAGCACGGACAAACTCGAGATAGATAAACGCATCCATAGACAGGCTGCGGTCGACGTTACTTAACTTGCCCGTTCGGTTAGAATTACACGCGCAATTTATTACGCAAAAGAAAACAACTTTATATTTATATATCACGTCGAAAAATAAACAACGAAAATCTTACATTGTTTACGTTCCGCGACACTTGTTTGTTTGTCATAATAACATATCATTACTGTATACAGAAGTCACCAGAACACTTAAAGCGACTACTGAATAAACAAGAGGGAAAGTCAATAGTTCAAAAAAAATAATGTTTCCTAATGTACAATAAAAAATTACGTCACTTGTTCATACAAATTTAAATAAAACCAATAAATGCCTTTCACTACTAAATCTGACGCGATGTAACAATTTTATTCATATATATATATATATATATTTTAATCAGTTTTAAGGTGACGAATAATAGTAGCCTACATACTCTAAACACAGTGAAAAGATTTTTTTTATATATATACAACAGCGGGAGACATACAAGCATACGGCTCACCTGGTGTAAAGCGGTTACCGTAGCCTGTGAACGCTTGTAATACTTTAAGAATCACTCGTGCGATGCCACCTCTGCTCTGTTAACACAGCAACACTTTAGGCGCTTCCCTCTAGTTAGGGAGCTATTTGGCTGTGGTTTTCTCTGGCGTGGAGGTACTACCCCATACGAGCTGCATTGATGCGCCCTACCTCTCTTAAAACACCCAGACCAAGTAAAACAGACATGTTCGTGCACACAAATGTTTGTCTCGTGTGGGAATCGAACCCACGAGCGTCGGTGTCAATGTCGCGTCATTCACACTGCGCCACCGAGCTGGTAAAAAATTTAATTTGTTGCATTAACATATGATATATCATGTTGCCTAAATAAGAATTAAATATTACAGTTGCACGTAAACAATAAAGCCCGTAAACTGGTCAAATCATCGCCGAGGACGGAAAAAAAGTGCACGATCAAAAACTCGGGCACCGCTAGGCGAGCGAGCGAGAGGCGTATACGGCGGGCGAGCGGGACGGCGGCAATCGCGAAAGTGAGAGGAGGCGACAGCGGAGCGGCAACGGCGCGCGGTTACGTTACTAGCGGGGTAAACAATCGACTAAGATGTGACGGCGGTCGCGCTGCGCGTGCGCCCCGCCCGCCCCCGGCATTGCACTTCGCTACTGCATTTTTGCCGTGTGACGTCACCGTGCACGTACTGTGACGTCGAAGTAATTAAAGGTAGGCTATGGAAAGGGATAAAATCACTCAATACTCATGTCCAGGCCAACATTATTATCAGACAAACGACAATTTATAATGATAACGCTATATCGTTATATCGTTTTCTAGCCTATTTGAATTGGCAGGGTCCGCTACCTAAGCTCAAGGATTCGGCGAAGATACAGATTTTGATAGGGAGCGACTGCCGTCAGACATCCAGTTATGTCATACATCTTTCGAAATATAATTTCTTGGACGTGCGGGTTTCTTTACAATATTTCCCCTTTATCGCCGAGCAAGGGTATTTAGGTATTAGGGACCACTTTCCTGGTTGGATTCATTCTTATTAAAAATGCTGGGCTTAATGATTTTCCGTGAATTTTACTCTCACGTAAACTGCTGAGCAACAGAACTGTTTTTTTTATACAAAGTCGGGTTTTTTTTTTATATTAGGGCAGCATAGTGGCTTCTCTTTGCCTGATGGTAAGCGAAAGAGGAGCCCAAATCGCAACTGCAACTGACAAAAGACTACACCGTATCCTGTCAGTTGACGCTGCCATGCTGACCCGCAAGATGCTTCGTTTGAATGATCCCATATTGTAGGATGGAGGGAACACATGTGCAGGCAAGGCGTTCCACATTTTAATGGTACGACAAAGATAGGAGTTGCCGAACTTTTTGGTACGCCAAGAGATATTCTCAACAATGGAAATAGAATATAGAATTTATATAACAGAAAGGAAAACGAGCATACAGCTCATCTATACTAATCCGTCGAAGGAATCCGTAGTTAAGAAGTAGGTAGTGCTTTGATGTTATACCACTTTTACGCTAGAACCTGATTTGGTTATCAGCTATTCATTAACTATGGACGATGACCACCAAAGATAATCATGAGCCACCCCACACAAGGAAAGGAAACTTACAAGACAATGATGAACAACGTATCAACTACTTGACCAGGGTTTTTAGACGACATATTCCCCTCGTCACGAACCATGATAATAGACAAGGATAAACACTACACTCTACTCAACTATGAACCGTAACAAAAGTACAGTCACGCGCAAAAATCTTGGCATCAATTAATCAAATGACTATTACTGTAATTTAAACTGCGAAATTGAATAAGTGCTACACTCATTTAGTGTGAAGCTATTATATCAAACATTGTGACGAGCAATTTGCAACTGAGTTAGTAAGTACATTCCATTTGTGACGAATGCATGAGGGCATGAAATGTGATTTAGACGGTCAAGTGACGTACGTTTGAATACACACGTTCACTTGTTGGTTGGTTGGACCACATTAATCCAATAAACTAAAGCTGTGGCAGGTTGGATGAGTCACATGAACACCTATATGAATCACGAATATAAAAATACCAAATAATTACATTACGATTAATAATTTGAGGTTATGTAATTGAATTAAAAAGGAAAATCATTCGCAAAATATCTTTAGAACCCCTGTTGAATTAATAGTTATGAGTTGAAGATTCTTTAATACCAAATTTTTCTATTAACCTTAAGTACTTGAAGAAATACTTAACAGTCGAATTGTTATAACATTCTAAGTATATTCTACAAGTAAAAACGTTTAACTATAATTTATTAAAAAGTATGTTTTTATATCATACACCTCCATTCACATGTCTTCAATTTTCAACTTTCTTAATAAATAATCTTCAATAATAATGAATGAACGAATGAATGAATCAGAACACTATTTAGCAAAAAACAAATTATTAAACAACGTTTTGTAACCGAGGCGTATATAACACATACAACATAAAGGGATTTTAAATTGTCTGTTTACATTCGAAATCGCTCCATGCGTGACAAAACCGCGTCGTGTGCAGTCTTCGACTTCCGCGAACGTCATCACTATGTATTGCACGTTTCAATATAATGTGACATCGCGTTATGAGCTCGCCTGTACTCCTCTCGAGAGGATCGCATTCCCTTTGTGCCACTGCGACTAAGTAACTAGAGTAAAATGAGGAAAACACTCAGCTAAGAGTCTAATTAGGCTGACCTTAACATACAATTAACCGGAATAAAAATAAAGCTCCACTTGGAAAACTCTAGCTTTTTACGCGTTCAATTATACAGACTGATATTTTTTTTCTTTTGCGTTACGATATTAATATTTTCTGGAATATTATAAACGGGTGGCAACCTTACCTATTTAATCGGTCAGTGTCATCACCTAATTAAAGGTATGATGACCTTTCGCACATATTGTTAAAAACAATAACCGGACAAGTTAAGATGTCTTCATACAGGTATGGAAAATTCTCCTGAGGCTAAACCAAACCTATATACTTTCGAGTGGGCGGTGTTAAACAAGACAATATGTCTCTTTCTGTCTAACGGTACAACAGGTGGTGCAAGCGAGACAACGCACCCTAACGTGTGACCAGATGATATGGACGGTAGTCACTTCGTGTTGTGATGATAAAATGATTACCTCTGACCTCAGCGACTCAGATTACACGGTTGTGGCATCAAACAAAAATAGACAAATGGCATAACTATCAGATGCGTATTCTTTTAGTCCAAAAAAATCAAAAATACGTATCCATATAACCTTTCTCGGCAAGTGGTAAACATCATATTAACATGCATATCCTAACCATGCAGGAGGTGACATTATGTCCGGTCTTTCGCCGTTTTGTCGGATTTTGCAAATAACCATGCGTCATTTTCGTTTTTTTCCAACATGAAATCTTTACTTTTTGCTAAAACTCTTCGGTAGCTCAATACAATGGTTTAAACATGGAAATAACGCTAGTGTCCGGGGCCAAAACATTTGAAGGAAAGCTTTAGAAATACAAGAAATTAATATCCAACGTGACTTGACTTTTCTTCAAAACAATTGGAATGTTACATTAATAAAAAAAAAGAAATAGGTACTAAAATAATTAATTTACTTGTCCCAGTGTACACCCGTACTACAATGAATGCGTGAGACACGACTCGAGTCTTGTCTGTTTGCCTGGTTAAGTGATTTGTTTTTAAATACAACAAGTACAATACTTCTGTTTCTAAAAAAAGAAAGGCCTAATAACTATTACCCATGTTTGACATATAAATGTAACTGGTCAGGGTCAAAGTCAAAGTTACATGCACGTGGTCCACCCTACTAATTATCAAACAAACCTCTGGTGAAAAATGTAAAGCGCAACAAAGCAGCCCGACTGGGTAAAGAGCCTCCAGTGCGCAGTAGACAGAAGCCAAATAACAACTACTTGGGGGGGCTTTATGTTCCTGCGAGTGAGTTACGTTACGGTAAGCTCCTGAGGACCAGCTGTGTTAGAAGCGTTCATAAGCTACGATAAGCACTTGACATCAGCTGAAATGTATGCTTGTTTGCCTCTCGACGTTATAAAAAAGTTAATGCTATCATCAATTGTATATTGTATAGTACACGCAGGCGGCGACACGCGTTGTAGGAAAACAATCTTGTAACCATATTTACATTTGTAATGACCACTACTTGTTTGTCACCAAGGGCAAGGACGGCAATGAACAGAGAGTACAGACACACTTTATTACGGACTTTATAACACCAACCTTGTTATAAAACGAGCGAGTAATTAAAAAAATTATTAAAACGCCCGTTAATATATTGAGTATTATATTGCAGTGACTTGATTCTGTTGTTGAATCAAGTCACTGCAATATAATATTCAATATTTTAATAAAAATAATTCGTCTGGTGTTGTACGCGTTCATAATCCAGTCTTATCTATCTATGACTACACGTCAAATCCCCGTTTTCTGTGAGGTGGAGGTACTTCCCCAGACGGGCTGCTTTGATGCGTCCTACCTCTCTTAAAACATCCAGAGCAAGACAAACAGACATGTTCATGCACACAAATGTTTGCCTTGTGTGGGAATCGAACCCACGAGCGTTGGTGTCATAGTCGCGTCATTCACGACTGAGCCACCGAGCTCGTCAAACTACCTACAACGTAATCAAAGCTGCAAATCTAATCACGGCTAAGATACACTAACCATAATAAAAGTAATAATATCAGCGCGTTAATGTTAATACTTGCACTTGTACAGATTCCACTTCACAATTTTATTTAACAATTGTTTTTACCGACCGGTTTCGCCTTTACGGCATTATCAAGGTATTTTATACAACATGTTGTATAAAATACCTGATATGTTGTATAAAATACCTTGATAATGCCGTAAAGGCGAAACCGGTCGGTAAAAACAATTGTTAAATAAAATTGTGAAGTGGAATCTGTACAAGTGCAAGTATCAACATTAACGCGATGTCTTCAAAATTCCACCAAGTGCCTACAATCAACAGTATCAACATAATAATATCAGGTTAAACATAAGTGACCTAACATAAAAAAGATCTGGTTTTCCGTGTGGTTTGTGAATGTCTGTCAGTAGTTCCATGTTAAAATCAGTACCATAGCTACATCCTCAGGCTTAGATTGTGCCGCTAATTCCAATGGATTACGAAATGGTATAACGCTAGGAAGTAGTATCAAATATGACTAAAACTCCAACCTTAGATATGTATATTACTTCTAGAATCGTGATAGTGCATAAGTACAGTACGAGGAATCGTGTACTGGATGACTTTGAAACAAGTTTTTCTTCATATTTATTATGGTTTAAATACATTTTATGACTTTTGTTTTAAGACACGATTTATTCATCCGTCATTTTTAATGAAAAACAAAATCAAATCGTTATAGGACCGAATCGAAGTTAAGGCCGTAGGTAAATTAGGCCCAAGAGCGGCAGGTCGCGTGGAGAATGGTAAGCGAGGACTTTTCGTTGTTTATATTTTTTCCAGAATATGGTGGCGACCTCTGTCGAATTGCAGCGGTATCAGTGACGCAAGTGGGTTTATGGACTTATTCTAGCTAGGTATATGCATTACATAAAGTATGTTTGTATATCTTCACGCCAGGTCCCTTGCGGGGTAACCGGAGGGACCCGAGTGTTATAGACGAGGTTCTTACACACTTCACGCGCTTCTGTAACATTCATAGGTTTTTTCATTACATAAAGTAGCATTTAAAAACAACATAGGAATCTGCGTCTATCTAAACGTATATTCAGTCTGATTTGCGCCTACATTTAAACGACACCCTTCGTCTGCGAGTACGAATCGCAGTTGACCGGTATTAATATTTACACCACTAATGTGGGAAACGTGGGAACGCCCTGCCTGATGGTAAGGCTAGATACGCTGTAAAAACACCTTTTTTGAAGAATCTCATTCTCCCTACAAATTTTTTCTCAAAAGACCATACAAGTCCTTTGGAAAAACTTGGCAGGGACTTTAATTCACAACTCAAGAGTTAAAATATTAAAGATTTAAAATTTTATTTGTGACTACGTAAGTATATGTAGGTTTATATGATAATAAATATACAGTTCGACTTAGCACATTTTTCAGGTATTAGAAATATGAGGACAGCAAATTTTACAATACGAATAATTGTCATTTCTTACATTACAGGATTTAATAACATATTTAAACATACTTATTTTTAACTGACTTATTTTCAAAGAACAGAAACTCACAAACCCATCTAGGAATCTAATAAAAATGTGTTATAATATCAGTATACTACGTGTATATGAGGCGGGTTGTTTGTTTGTCACCCGAGTGGTAAACAACCTTTTAAATCTTGAAAAAGAGTTGAATGTAAAGGCGTACGTACACTCGGTATAGTTGTAGCAAAGCTGTAGGAGGTGCGCTACGGGCTAACGGTGCGTCGCCCGCGGTCACTGACCCCGCCGACGACCTTAGGCGTCTAGAATTTTGAGGGTTTGACCTACTTTTTAGGTAGAACTTGCGAACTGAGCGTTTGTCGAGATGTTTACATGGGTTATACTACTTGTAATGCACAATATAATGTTTAACGCAAACCATTGTTATTAAAAAAAAATCGTTAGTAATAAAATTTCATAATAAACATACTATTAAGGACTTTTTTGGCAAGGATTTGACAAGCGGAGTTGTGTTTCTGCTAACATTTTCAGTGTTTCTTGCATATCTCAAAACAATTGTAGTATATTATGGTTATATGGTGTATACATGCGATCAATATAACGATACAAAGTATTTTTGGTCAAAAAGCGCGAATGATAGCTTTTCGTAGACAAAGGTTTGCTGTTGATTAACCTCTTTAGAGAAATTTTAAATTACCAGTTGGCTTATTATGAAAAGATACAGATATAAAAACAACTACGTAGGAGAGAAGTTGAGCAAATATGCATTAAAACGCTTGCCCGCCATCGCACCTCCTCGACGACATCTTTCCATCATTCTTGACGAGCTCAGTGCGCAGGGCGCAGTGGTGAAACGCGCTGTTACGCTACTTTGACACCAACGCTCGTGGGTTCGATTCCCACACAATACAAAGATTTGTGTGCATGAACATGTCTGTTTGTCTTGGTCTGGGAATTTTCTATGCACAATAAGTAAGTATTTACAAAAAAAAAATATGTATTTACGTATGTTTATCAGTTGTCTAGTACCCATAACACAAGCTTCGCTTACTTTGGGGCTAGATGGCGCTGTGTAATTTGTCCGACAATATTTATTTATTATTCTGCTCCCCTGAAGATTCCTTTCCAGTCTACCTCAAATAATCCACATGGACATGAGGATGATATGACGACATGAAACTTTGTACAGGGATTAATTGGAGAGTACTTTTGAATCAACCAGATTCATGATAATTTATGACAGCCCAAGTAGAAATTAAATTGAAATAAATTCTGATTTCCATACATCTACATTAACATCCAGAGCTTCTTTGACATCCGGAGTACTTTTTCACGAACATTCCACCGGTTTCTAGGGCTTCTGCAATCACTTTCTGATGAATCAACCGATTTGGTCTGATTTGTTGACCAAATATGAACTAGATGAGTATATACCATCATATCTACGCAGTAAATAAATATTAGATTTACACATTGGACGCAACCTCACAATATATTTGTGAACAAGTGCTAAGCCGAATAAGACAAATAAGATCTCACACTGAAATTATACTGATTCTGTTTAAGCTAGCGAACTATGGTGATCTCACTAAGGTGGCAATCAAGCATACGACCTGCCTGATGGTAAACAGTCACCGTAGCCAATCTACATTTGCAATACCAGCGGCGTCACTCATGCGTTACCGTCTGTATATACTATAAACGCATATTGACATGATGCAGTCTTTTCATTGTGGGAGCGTTTATGCATACAAAGCGAAGCGACAGGAGATTTTCTCAGAACGCAGACCAGCGCTGGGCAGCAGGTACATAGATCAAGACGTCAACATGCGCATATCTATCACCTGCACAAAAGTACTTTTGAAGCATACAAAGTAGTTTAAATCATATTACTATGTATACTGTGAAAGTCTGACAAGCTCGATGGCTCATGGCTCAGCGTGAATGACGCGACTTTGACACAAACGCTCGCGACTTCGATTCCCACACAGGACTTTTGTACACATGAATATGTTTGTTTGTCTTGGTTTGGATGTTTTAAAGAGAGATAGGGCGCATCAAATCCGCCAGTCTGGGGAAGTACACTCCACTTCACAGAAATCTGCAGCCAAATAACAACTCCCTTGTTCCTGCACGTGAGTGAGGTCACCAGTAACCTCCTAAGGAGTGTCTGTGTTGACAGCAGAGGAGTTATCGCGCGAGTGATACTTAATGTATTACGAGCGTTCATAGGCTATGGTAACCGCTTTACATCAGGTGCTACGCTTGTATGCCTTTCGACGTTGCATCAAAAAAGGCACTTTTATAAGCACCGTGTCTTGTCTCTCTGGTGTCAAATAATCTTGATAAAGATTTAAGAAACAGCGTTGATCTGAAAGAGTACGTCGCTGTTGAAATATAAAGAGGCATGTCGTTGGTTCGGACACAACGACCTGGATGAAAGAATCACGAAACATACAACGCGAAAATAGACAGATGTGGGAGCGGAGGAAGGTTTTATCAAGTGACGTCACGAGCCTCAGGAATCGGCGAGCGTGAATGTGAAGAGCTATGAATGTTAACGAAGTCAACGAAGGATATAAGGACCGAGTTACACGGCGATCGGTTTCTCTCTGTCAACCCCGCAAGGAACGTGAATTTATTGATAGCTTTTGATAGTAAATAACGCAACTTGCATCATAAAATTAGATTCTCTCGGTGGCGCAGTGGTGAAACGCGTTGTTACGCTTCTTTGACACCAACGCTAGTGGGTTCGATTCCCACACAGTACAAACATGTGTGTGCATGAACATGTCTGTTTGTCTTGGTCTGGGTATTTTCTGTGTATAATAAGTATATATTTACAAAAAAAAAAATGTATTTACGTATGTTTATCAGTTGTCTAGTACCCATAACACAAGCTTCGCTTACTTTGGGGCTAGGTGGCGCTGTGTAATTTGTCCGACAATATTATTATTATCTACGGCGTGGTAATTGTAGAGCGAGGGTTGGGGGCCGCCGCAGCCTCTACACTGTCATATAAATACTTCATGCACCATTTACCAAGTGGACCACCGCGAAGACAGGCGCGAAAGCCGACTGGTTTGGCAAGATCACTCCGCTCCGATCCAACTGCGATTGTTCAAACATAGTGTACGTTGGACTTAACTAGGGCGGGCATAAAAAAATGTGAATGGAAAAAAAAACTACTTAAGACACTTCTTGTGGGTGAAAATAAAAAAATCTATAGGACTAGTTAATTTTTGTAGGTCACAATATTAAGAAGTAGTAAGAAGTATTTTTTTTTTAATAGGTACTAATATTGATATGAATCGGCCTGCCTGGTGGTAAGCGGATTTGTGTTCGGTCCCCGGTTCGTATCCTGGCGATGGCATGTAAAACTAAGTACGTATTTTCGGATTTATGTACACCTTTAAAACTTCTCGGCGGTGAAGGAAAACATCGTGAGGAAATGTGGATGGGGTGGGTCCAAGAAATTATATTTCGAAAGACGTGTGACCTAAACTGAGAAAGATCCGACTTCCCCCCTGAGTCGTGGAGGTGTGACGGCAGTCGCTCAATGTAAAAAAATCGGCCAAGTGCGAGTCGGACTCGAACATGAAGGGTTCCGTACCATTATCTATAAAAACGGCAAAATAAATCACGTTTGTTGTATGGGAGCCCCCTTAAATATTTATTTTATTCCATTTTTTAGTATTTGTTGTTATAGCGGCAACAGAAATACATCATCTGTGAAAATTTCAACTGTCTATCTATCACGGTTCATGAGATACAGCCTGGTGACAGACGGACGGACGGACAGCGGAGCCTCAGTAATAGGGTTCCGTTTTACCCTTTGGGTACAGAACCCTAAAAATCAGTGTCTGCCAAATCCTTTGTCTTAGGTAGCGGACCCCGCCAATCCTAATCGATTAAGAAACGGCATATAGAAGAAGATAAAAAGCTACATCTTCGCGTTATGCTCTTTCAGAGTAATAAGATAAAAATGTAAGTGTCTGTCTGTCTGCTATTTCATAAACAGTAGACAACGATACTGATGATATATACGTCGAGAGGCATTCGCAAGGCAAATGACGAGCTCGGTGGCGCAGTGGTGGAACGCGCTGTTACGCTACTTTGACACCAACGCTCGTGGGTTCGATTTCCGCACAGTACAAACATTTGTGTGCATAAACATGTCTGTTTGTCTTGGTCTGGGTATTTTCTATGTATAATAAGTATGTATTTATAAAAAAAAATGTATTTACGTATGTTTATCAGTTGTCTAATACCCATAACAAAAGCTTCGCTTACTTTGTGGCTAAAAGCTTCGCTTACTTTGGCGCTGTGTAATTTGTCCGACAATATTTATTTATTCAAGTACACGGCCCACCCGATGTAAAACAGTTACCATAGCCAATTAACATTTATTAATATATTAAGTATCACTCGCGCGATGCCCCCTCTGCTTCTTACACAGCAACTCCTTAGGAGCTTACTGGTGACCTCACTCACACGCAGGAACACAGCAACGCTCTAGGGAGTTGTTATTTGGCTGCGGTTTCCTGTGAGGTGGAGGTACTTGCCCAGACGGGCTGCTTTGATGCGCCCTGCCTCTATTAACAGTTGTTAGTAATATAAGGGCAAGTCAGATTATATCCTTGGCAGAGTGCGTCACATTACTAATTTGAAATTCAATTCGAGACATAACTTATTGCCTCCTAAAACAATTTGAATAAGACGAATGCGACATCGAACTGCCTTAATACGAGTACATAACACAAATCGAACATAAATTTTCCGTCGGGTAATTATTACGCTACGTCATGTATATATATATATATATATATATGGGTAAAACGAAACCCTATTACTGAGACTCCGCTGTCCGTCCGTCCGTCTGTCACCAGGCTGTATCTCACGAACCGTGATAGTTAGACAGTTGAATTTTTCACAGATGATGTATTTCTGTTGCCGCTATAACAACAAATACTTAAAAACAGAATAACATAAATATTTAAGGGGGCTCCCATACAACAAACGTGATTTTTTTTGCTCGTTTTTCGTCGACATTGATAACGGCAACAGGTAGACGCTTGAAATATTCACAGAATATTTAATTATATATCCACTTTATAAATAAATAATTAAATAAAAATAAATCATATATTTAAGGGGGGCTCCCATACAAGAAACGTGTTTTTTTTGTTTGCCGTTTTTATAGATAATGGTACGGAACCCTTAGTGCGCGTGTCCGACTCGCACTTGGCCGATTTTTTTATACTACGTCGGGAGGCATACAACCCACCTGAAAGTAAAGCGGGTACCACACACACAGTCTTTATTACAATGCAATGTAGACTAGTTGTTACCCGCGGCTTACATACAAAGTCTCATACAAACTTCATCCCCTTTTCATCACTGAAGTTTCATTTAGCGACTAAAGGTAACCTATATGCGTAATTATCTCTATATGAAAGCCCATCAAAATTGCTTCAACGGTTTTATTTAAAATAATGTTAATATATTTAAAACGTGACAAACAAACAGTAACTTTCGCATTTATAATATAGTTTACCAACTATATTACAAATGCGATTGGGTGAATGTATGTCAAGACATTGATCTTTACATGGATTCTGCAGGTTTTCCGGCTACTTTTGTTCTGTGATTGAACCGCAAACATGTTCGTGACAAACGCATCGTACTTGTGCAAAACAAGCGCAACGTACTCGTGCAATGGCGCAAACTAGTTCGCACGTCGACGACCCATTCGGCAGGCAATCGGAGGGGGCGAGGCAAGCGGAGCGCCTGCGTCGAGCCGAGTGAAAGCGTTCAAAATTGAATCGCTCGCCCTCCGTTACTTTCGGCCGAGATTCCGCCGCGGCCCAACACTACGGCCCTTCGAGTACGTTGCGCAATTGGGCATTTAAACGGCAATCGCATTACAATCAACCCAAATACATTATCACCAAAGGCATGAGCTCGATATTGCATTGTTAGAATCAATAATGGATTTGTTCGCCGTTCGGCGAAACGAGGTCGAAGATGCAAAACGATCTATTGTGTAAATAACATTATGTAATACGACCACGTCTAGAATTTTATAGGGTCTGGAAATGGAAATGGCCGAAACCGGATACGCGGATTACGTTGACCTTAATTCGTGTAGCGGTTCCTTCGGCCGAAGTATTTATTGTAGAGTAACCATAAATATTTTGGTTTGTTTGGGTTGATAGAAAATCAGTTGTTCAAACGACATACATATATTGAAAATCTATGCTGATCTCGCAGCAGCTCGGTGTGGGCAAAGATTCAATGCGTCTCTTACGTCTCGTGAGATTAAGGTCGCGCTATGTATGTCTGTATGTAGGTACGTACACTACGTTAATCGAGTTAAACTTGTTTTCCGTTAAGTGAGGGCCAAAATATCGATAACAAACGCATGTATTAACGAGATTCAATGCTGGTACCACGCGATCATTCAATTAATAAACACTTTTTCCAAAGATATTCTCCGTTTGGTGCAGGCTCATATATCCGCGTCTATATCGCAAAGCACACAAAAGCTCGCTCCTCTCTCTACCCGTGGGCGCTACTGTCCAAACCATAGGAGCCGATTTCAATTCCACTGTGAGAACCGCCACCAATGTGACACACTCCTGATTTATGTCTGGGCAAATACAGACATCATCGGCTGGCGTTTTCAATGTTCACAAGGTCAAGGTAGACCAGCTGAATATACTTATTCAATGCACTATAAAGCAATATTCTCTCCAGTACCGCTACTGCGTTATATAAAGGGAACCTTCAATTCTGGTGTTCAGACATACGACCCACCTGATGTAATGTAAAATGGTTACTGTAGCATATGAACTATAAGGAAGTATCACCCTGCTACCTCTGCTGTAACACAGCAAAACGTTAGACGCTTACTGGTAACATCACTCATTCGCGGAAACAACAACTTGTAACATCCACACCAAGACAAACAGACATGTTAATGCACAGAAATGTTTGTCGTGTGTGGGAATTGAACCCACGACACGCCTTGGTGTTAAGTAGCGTTGTTAACCACTCGGCCACCGTTCTCGTCTAATCATCTATAAATCGGTGGTCGATTGCTGAGGACGAGGGTTGCCAACGCGGCCATGACTGTTATGAATCTTCGCTTCATATGTACAAACAAGAAACAAATCACGACCGGTTGAATCAAGAGGTTTTCAAGAGAGGTAGGGCGCATCAAAGCAGCCCTTCTGGGGAAGTACCTCCACCTCACAGGAAACCGCAGCCAAATAACAACTCCGTAGAGGGTTGTTGTATTCCTGCGTGTGAGTGAGGTCACCAGTAAGCTCCCAAGGAGTTGCCGTGTAAGCAGCAGAGGAGGCATCGCGCGAGTGATAATTAATATATCGCAAGCGTTAATAGGCTACGGTAGCCGCTTTACATCAGGTGGGCCGTATGCATGTATACCTCCTGACGTAGTAATAAAAAAAAAGAGGTTTTTGAACGCCCGATGTCTGTTTGCGGTCTGCAAGCTACTAACTATTATCACTAAATAGTCGTCAATAATTGATCTTCTTGGCAGGATCCACTACCTCATCCCAAGTATTTGGGTGGAAGACACAGATTTAGGTCAGACCTCCGCAACCCAGAGGGAAGACCAGATCAATCTTAGGTAAGATCACACATCTTTCGAAATATTCTTTTTTGGACGTGCTAGTTTCCCCACGACGTTTTCCTTCACCGCGGAACTAGTGATGATTATAAACATGTACATAAATCCGAAATTTTTGTGGTACACCCCAGAATTCGAACCGAGGACCGGTTTGGTCACTATCCTTCTTTATCCACTAGGCTATCACTGCCCAAGCACCAGGTAGTAGTTAGTAGCTCGCCTAAAGTGCCGTGCCGTGGTTTGTTTACCAAACGTATTTGACCTATATATATTGGGCGAAATACGTTACGTTTTGCGTACGATTGCGTTCCACTTATCGCGCAGTCGGCGAGACAATTGTATTGTTACACAGAATAAAGATATTGGTGCGACCAAAGCGTACGATAAAGAAGTAGTCCACGATCGATGGAAGTTTTTGCCGTGAGTGGCTGTTGTGAAATATAGTGTAAATAGTGATTACAATGTTCACTTTTATATATTTTTAGGGTTCCGTACCCAAAGGGTAAAACGGAACCCTATTACTGAGACTTCGCTGTCCGTCCGTCCGTCCGTCTGTCACCAGGCTGTATCTCACGAACCATGATAGTTAGACAGTTGAAATTTTCACAGATGATGTATTTCTGTTGCCGCTATAACAACAAATACTAAAAAATAGAATAACATGAATATTTAAGGGGGCTCCCATACAACAAACGTGATTTTTTTGCTCGTTTTTGCTGGATATTGATAACGGCAGCAGGTAGATGCTTGAAATATTCACGGAATATTTAGTTATATATTCACTTTAAGAATAAATAATTAAATTAAAATAAAACAAATATTAAAGGGGGGCTCCCATACAACAAACGTGATTTTTTTTTGCCGTTTTTATAGATAGTGGTACGGAACCCTACGTGCGCGAGTCCGACTCGCACTTGGCCGATTTTTTTTATACTACGTCGGGAGGCACACAAGCATACGGAGTTCTAGGAACCGGCGATGGTGCATGAAAAGAGCTATGAATGTTAAAGTATCAAGGTGTGTAAAGATAGCGTCTTGGAGGGTCCGGTTCTTATTGTTTACCCTGCAAGCGACCCGGGGTGAAGATATATTAAATTATAAAAAGTATATCTTAAGTCTCTATTAAATATAGACTTATCAGACACAGGGTGTAAACAGAACACTACGCTACGCTCAATATCTGCTTGACAAGACGCAAAACTCAAGAGCAGCGATCTACACTTTTAGCATATTGATCTCTCTGTCTCTAGAACATAATGACTAACTGTCTATTGTGGTCATTACCACATACCATTACACATACCACATATATCATGCCCACACGCGGGTATGCCCAAGCGCTAGGTAGTAGTTAGTAGCTCGCCTAAAGTGCCATGCCATGCCCGCGAATTCACGCGTAGACGCAGAGGTCATAACCTTATCAGATTGTCGTTTCGCATCGGCGCTGCCTCAGGGATGAAAACAAAACTTCTATGATAAAAGAATTGGTTCACGTACCTCACGTATAACAGTCATTTTTTTTATACTACGTCGGGTGGCATATAAGCATACGGCCCACCCGTAGTAAAGCGGATACTGTAGCCTATTAACGCTTGCGATATACTAAGTATCACTAGCGCGATGCCTCCTCTGCTGCTTACACAGCAACTCCTTGGGAGCTTACAGGTGACCTCACTCACTCGCAGGAACACAACACCCCTCTAGGGAGTTGTTATTTGGCTGCGGTTTTCTGTGAGGTGGAGGTACTTCCCCAGACGGGCTGCTTTGATGCGCCCTACCTCTCTTAAATTTCACACCAAGCATGCGTAGATGAGAGCAAGACAATCAGACTGCTGTGTGTTTTTGACGCATAAAATACGAGAGGATAAGGTAATTTTATGGTCAAAATGGAAAATCTCCACATGGAACTCGGAAATGCGACGACGTGACCGCCAGGGCTTAGCGCGTTCAACGGACACCACTAGGCAGTTGTTAAACTTTGATTTTAAAAGTACATTGATCGTTTTTTTGGTGAGACATAAATTACTACGTTTTATGAAAGCAGCAATGTATTTTGCGTTAGTTCCTATCGTCGTTGTCAACCGCGATACGCGGTAGCCCTACGAAACGGCGGTGACAGGGCCGTTCTTCTGTTATCTTGACCCACATATCGCGGCCACGGACAGTGTTGCTACTTGCTGGTCAGGCGGGAGGTCTTAATTACTGCTCATAGCCCCAGAATTCTCTGTTAAAAAATGTTTACACCGAACGTTTGTACGTAAGCTTTTTAAGAGAGGTAGGGCGCATTAAGGTAGCTTGATTCGGGGAAGCTCCCAGCCTACTAACATTTTACGGACGGTTGTTACGTTCTTACGAATGAGCGAGGTGAATAGTAAGAGTGAGTTGCTACGTTAGCAGCAGGTGTGGCAACGCGCAAGTGATACTTCGTGTATTGCAACCACTTTACACCAGGTGGGCCGTACGCTTGCATGCCTCCCGGCGTTGGTAAAATAAAAACTAGTTAATTTCTCCGACAATAAGGCCAAGAACACAACAATGGCAATTACTTATATAGTAAATAGATTCAGGCGTTAATTATCAAATTGCATGGCAATTATATAATGTAAATAAGAAAGTAGGGCACGCATTATTCGTTAGCTCGCGAATCAACATTGCAGCACTTATCAGCTTACTGGTTAAATTCCCATTGGTCAGTATGTTAAAATCACTGAGATATTTAGGCGCTAAAACACAACGTTATTGTGAGCGCGGGATGCCTTCATGCGCAGTCAAGTGGCTTATTGCCGTTTGTGCTGTTGGCCCCACCTAATCTAAAGTGGTTTACTTCAGATCAGGTGGATCGTATGCTTGCATACCGCGAATCGTTGTAAAAAAAAACAAACTTAGATTTTAAAAACTAACTGAACCAGTAATGGTACTTTTACACTTTGGTAATGGACACTTTCCATGTACATTATAACCATAAGGTATATTTTCTCTTTAATTACATTTCCACTGCCCCCTAAAACCTTTTTAACACTTCCGGTGTAGAATTGAGGCTTTGGAAAGGTTGTTAAAAATGAAAAGATAATTCAACACATGGGTAATATAAATTGTGGTGTTGTCATAACCGGGGTTATAAAATGGTTGCAATTTGATACAGAAGCAACTGTAAAGTTATTCAAAGAAATAATTTTATGTTGTACAAATTTGATCTAAACCACCTTCAATTCGTTGTTGCGAACTAGCGTCGGCCGGCACACATCCATTACCGTTAGTAGATGGGGCGGAGTAGCCACGGAAGCGATGAAATGAACTAACTGGTGGCAGAAGTAGTTCTGATCAAATGGCTGTAAATTTGAATTTCGCATTTAACGCCTTGATCTTATTAACTATACGATATGTGTTTTTTTATTTATGACAATCTTTTATCCAGCGAGAGACATGGTGTGAAGATATGGACTGATATATAGATGACAATCTTTTGTGATGTCTTCTTCATTGCGTGACCCAGTTTCCTAATTCTTCAGGATAGGCGCTACCTAAATCTAAGGATTTGGCTAAGATCAATTTGACATACGAGTAAGGCAACCCCTAGGTGGTGTTTAGTCAGCATGAGTCTGACATAACTCGTTCTGCCAGCCGGAAAGGTTATCCATGACGATCCACCACCTCGCCCCCCTCGATCAGCCCGGCGAGGTCCTCCGTCAGAAGAATGACCAACGCATAATTTTAGTGAATTGGACCTTCTTCTGTGGTCATCGTTTGCGGTAGTACGACTGCCCTCAGACCATCACAACCGACAGGTAAAATCCCAGGCCATTGATTGGTCACGCTTCTTCGCATATTGTAAGATATGAACAGATAGATAGATGACAATCTTTAATAATGTACTAACGACCCGCCCCGGCTTCAAAAGGGTAGTAAAGCGTATTATTCTCCCACAGTCCCGCGTCACTCCCACATCTGTCAGGTACATAATTTAAATTATATGGTCTAAATGATTATATATATACATAATGTGCATGAAATGCTCAAGGTAACTAACGTATTCTAGTTGATAAACACTAATACTGTATATCCGTATAAGACCGATGAAAGCTCCCAGGCGGCTTGATTTGTTGCGACATTTTCAACCGATTTACACAAAATTTTAACAAATTGTACACCTAAACCTTCCTCAAGAATCACTCTATTGATGAAAACTGCATGAAAATCCTTTCAGTTTATCGCGACAGACAGTAGTGATTATCTACAATCCCTACATTAATTAACATTTTTCAATGCGTTCATTGATCTGACAGATGATTGGCACTTTAGTATGTTTGCATCAATTTAAATCTTTCTTTAACTTCACGCCAAATCTCTTGCGGGGTAGGCAGAGAGAACTGAGCGCCACGTTGTTCATTGCTCTTCTCCTGCCATCATCTTCTGAACACGACCAATTTGGCCATGGTAGGTAAGTCTTGGCCTTCCTCGGCTCCTACATCCCTCCACTTTTGCGTTGTATATCTGCTTCTTCATTATTTTATCCTGCATTCTTTCTACGTGTACGAACCAACGGAGCATGCCTGTTCTTATTTTAACACCGACGCTCTCTTTCAGACCAACTTTGCTTCTAACATCATCATTGCGAATATGCTCTACATGCGTTACGCCAAATTTTTCGCAACGCTCGCATTTCGACCGCGTTTATCCTACTTTCATGCTCTCTTTGCCATACCCAACTCTCGCTTCCATAAGTAAGTGTTGAGACCAGCACTGCATTGTGTATAGCGAGCTGTGCCTTCTGGCTCAAGTTTTTACTGCCAAGAAGCCCAACGCTTCACTCACACTATTCCCAGCACTCACTCGTCTTTCCACATCAGCCCGCCCAAACCAGAATCGGTTTCTTTCTTTCAAATACCATTTATCTTTGTTTTCTTCGCATTCAATAGTAAGCATTCCTCCAAGTAAATCAATTTAAATAAAACACGCCCATAAGAAAGTGGCAACACTGTATTAATACGAACTCATCAAAACAAAGCCTTGACCTAGAATGCGGGTTTCAGACTGGTGACCAAGCACGAGGGAAAGGACTCGTTTGTTAGGGCTCGTGACGTAATGGTATAGTATTACATCAAAATAAATTGTAAACAACAAAGAACTGTTGTTGGCTAATACGTACATTTCGAATTTATTTTTAAATAGCTTGGACCAAATGCGAATTGGACGTATCGCGAAATAAAAGTGTTTTCATGGAGATAATCAAATGCCGAGTTTACATCGAAATGACCCTATTTCACTTACGTACTCATTAATTAGTGTGCGTAAGTTGGTTTTAAATATCGAGTTGTGTTGAATAGGTATTGAACACAGTATGGTTGATAGAGTAGTGTGAGTGAACAAAAAAAAATTACTTGAAAAATTTAAAAATGATGCCCCCTACTTCTCTTAAATGATATTACACAATAGGATAATATAGTACAATGGAACTAATATATTAGTTCCGTGTTCCTATATTATCCTATTGTCATAGGTTCTCCTTAAATCTTAAGTAACTATCTTTTGATGTTTAAATTTGTATGCATATTTTTTTTTAATACAACGTCGGGATGCGTACACCCCACCTGAAGCGGTTACCGTGGTCTATAAACACGCGCGATACCACCTCTGCCGCTGACACAGCAACTCCTTAGGAGCTTACTGGTGACCTCACTCAAACTCAGGAACACAAAAATCCTCTTGGGATTGTTATTTGGCTGCGGTTTTCTGCGAGGTGGAGTTACTTCCCCAGACGGGCCCTACCTCTCTTAATAACCACCCAGACTAAGACAAACAGACATGTCCATGCACACAAATACGTTGTGTAGGAATCGAACCTACGAGCGTTGGTGTGAAAGTATATCAAAGTAAGTATGTCAAAGTGCTTTTGCGGTGTAGGCAGAGAGCACTGAGCGCCATATGACGCGGTCCTTACACGCTAAGTTTGTGCCCATTAATGCTAATATGGACAATTATTAAACCCGACATGAGAATCTGAAGAGAATAAAATCACTAGTAATAAAATACGTATAGTTGAGTTATTCCGTACAAGGTAACCACTTCACATCGAGCGGGCTGAACGCAAACCGCCGTAGTAACAAACATTGACAAACGTCAGCAAAGCGAACACAATTTATACGGAGAGCGAACCTTTAGTAACGAGGTTAAGTAAGCACCACTTTCGGTGCTTTGGGGAGGGACGAAGGGCGCAATTGTTCCAAGGACTCGACCCCGGCGGTACAGTGCGCAATGAGAATATATCACTCAATATTGTTATCGACTTTCTAGAAAATAAAATACAAAGAAATAGTGAAGGGCATACGACTGAACAATCTTCGTAACAAATTGAATTTAAACTAATATTTGTTTTCCGTAATACTCGTACCGAGAATTATAACGTTAGGCAAGCAGGAAGGTTTCATAGTACTAGTACTGAGATAAACTCCAAAATAAACATTTTGTAGTTGTTGTTATAGTGGCATAAAAGAGCCTCTCTTTGCCCTCAATGGCCCCAAATGCAAGGACTATAAAAACGAAGCTGAGATTATTTATAGCTTGTTAAGCAAAGCACAAAATGTTTTTATTCTTCTCAAACTGCCTTAAGTACTTTTACACATTTTTTTTATATATACAACCTGATGTCAAGTGGTTACCGTAGCCTATTAACTATTGTAATATATTAAGTATCACTCGCGCGACGCCTCCTCTGCTGCTTATACAGCAACTCCTTAGGAGCTTACTGGTGGCCTCACTCACACGCAGGGACACAACAACCCTCAAGGGAGTTGTTAATTAGCTGCGGTTTTTGTAAGGTGGAGGTACTACCCCAGATGGGCTGCTTTGATGCGCCCCACCTCTCTTTATGGGGTTTATATTAAAAAATTGAAAAATAATAAATTAGTAAGGAATTTTGAAATTCATGTGTATAATGCTATACTGATAGATAGTAAACAAGTAAACAAACAATAAAACACGTAGGTACTCATGGTACAGATTATTGGCTGCGGTGTGAAAAATTATCAAATCAAAGGGTAACTCAAATGGCTTACCCTTTGATTGTTTTTATTGTGTGTCAGATATTATCCGTTATTGTGTGACAATTACGTATAGCGATTGTGATAATGACAAAGATTAATAAAAACCAGCAATACAAGGAATTTTATCAACTTGAAGTACTCCGATAACAATGACAATCAAATATTACTATAGAATTTGATAAAACGGCAAATTGTTCGTTAACATCTTGAAGAATCAATGAACAATGAGCCTAATAATTACTGAAATAGGGTATCTTAGTGATATCCCAGTGGATAAAGAACCAAACTATTTTATACGACGGTCCGAATCCTGCCGTGAGCACCACAAAATTCGTGATTTCAGATTTATGCACATATTTGTGTTTATAGCTGCATATAGCCCCAAGATAAGCAAAGCTTGTGTTATGGTTACAAGACAACAAATAAATTATGTAATTACATTTTTTTTTTTTTATTTTTTTTTTTTTAATTCTAGCACCCCTGCCGTGGGCAAGGCTATTTTATAACATTCACATTGGTGTACGTTTTCTAATTACTCACAATTTACATATAAATAAACACATTCATACATCATCCTTTCTTTCATTCCGCAATTTATTCTTCCATTCATCATCTTTCAGTTTTATGTACTACAAATTTTTTATTTTGCCCATTTTAGAACGTCGGTGAAACGATAATCTCTGTTTCCAAACTTCCCTCCCCATACTGCGTCAGTCCAGACACGGGCGACAGCGAGCTTCACAGCTCCACCTAGCCACCGCGATCCCATCGGCTATACTGAGTATAGCCGAAGTATACAACATTAGTCCTAACATTAAAAACATTAGCTCTGCTTGTTCCGATCTATGACAGCCGTGGCTAGACTGACCCAGTATTTTAAAAATTTTGATCTACTTTGCCCCATCACTATTTCGGAGACCTTTGTTTCGGTGACCCGCATTCCCAACTCCTGCTCCAAATCATACCTTTGTTTGGAGAATGCGGGACACCGAAACAATATGTGCTGCACTGTCTGGTCCACGCCGGGCTCGCAGAAGCACGATGGATCATCCGCGCACTTGAATCTGTGCAAGTACGCGGAGAACCCACCATGCCCCGAGAGGACCTGCGTAGTGATGCTCGACGGCACCATTTTACCCACGATGCCGTACGCCGCCGCCGCACTCGGGAAGAACATCTTCGTTGTCGAAGCTGTTGTTCCCGATTTGTATCTCCTGTCCCATTCGTCAATGGTCCCCTTGCGGATCATACCTTTGACGAATGAGACAGGGCAGCGGTCGTAGTCTGGCCGCCTCCGCAACCCCAGTGCGGCGCTCCTGGCGAGTTCATCGGCGCGTTCGTTCCCCTCCAACCCCGCGTGTGCCTTAATCCAGAACAGCGAGACGCTCTTACCCTGGCTTTTGCACAGTTTAGCTCTTAAACTGTGCAAAAGCCAGGGTAAGAGCGTCCCGTGTTTGCACCGCCAGGGGATGGGGGGACTCGACGTTCGCCACCGCCTGGAGCGCCGCCATGGAGTCGCTGAAGATGCCGATACTGGGTCCATCGCAGCTCAAAGCGTACTCGGCCGCCGTGCAGATAGCCAGGAGTTCCGCCTGGTAGACGGTACAGTAGGACGACAAAGCAAGTTTGACGGCCTTGGTTTCCGCGCCGCCGTTCCATATGGATTACAGCGGCGCCAACCCGGCCCTCAATCTTGCTGCCGTCCGTATGTAATTACATTACAATATGTAGAAAGAATGCAAAATGAAAAAATGACAAAACAGATATACAATGCGAAAGTGGAAGGATGTAGGAGCCGAGGAAGACCAAGACTAACCAACCATGACCAAATTGGTCGTGTTTTATCAGAAGGTGATGTCAGGAGCCTTAGGAACCGGCGAGCGTGCATGAAAAGAGCTATGACTGTGAAAGAAGCGAGTGAAGTGTGTAAGGACCGCGTCTTATGGCGCTCGGTTCTCTCTGCCTACACCGCAAGGGACCTGGCGTGAAGATATGCATACATAACAATATGATACACAAACACAAAACACACAGATCAATACAAACAGACCATGTGCACGCACACAAATGTTTGTACAGTGTGGGAATCGCAACCACGAGCGTTGGTATCAAAGTAACGTTACCAACCACTGCGACACCTAGTGCGTCTAATATATATTTTATAATTACAATATATAATCATAAAATAAATTTACTTAACACAGCCGTCGGTAATCGACCTCCAATTCTATGCTCTAACAATGCGTTATCAGTGTGTAGTCCTCCGAAGGTTTATCTACAAAGCGTCATAGACTACAAAGGCATTTTATTGGCCGATTGGCGATAAAAATGGCCAAGTTTTGTACATAAACAACTGAAGAAGAGTTGATAACAGACCGCGAATGTTGCCGGCTATCTGTGCGATAACGATGTAGCGTTGCATGCAAATGGTTGCGACGTAAATAATTAACATAGAACCGACCTAGTTGACATTTCAACACGGCTATATTGAGATTGCACCAATCAGAATTAGTTTTTTTTTTATGAAACACATAGATAACCAGCGATGTTACGTAGTAGTTATTTAGTTAATTTCCAGTTATATTAAACCATAGATACAATATGTGACTGTTTACTTTAATTAAAGGAATTCTTCTACACGTAATATATATTTCGTGTATCGTAAAAATGGCTATGAGTTGGGACGAACTATATATTATAAGATTTTGCTTTTTAAGTTTGTTTATATATGTTTATTTCCTGAAATAAAAACGTGTTTTTAAATAAAACAATTAAAAAGCGAGCGAATGCAGGCCGCCCAGATGCTTACTAGCTTGACTAGTTAAGCTATTTATTTTTTATGCAAAACTTTGCGGGGTAATAATAGCTTCACCCGAAGCATGATCATTATATATACAATATTTCCATACTTATGTAACAGAACTCCCCTTAAACGTCTGGACCGATATTGATGTGTTTGAATTGGTTCCTGAGGAATTACATGACTGTTATTTACATCTGACATTAATTCAATAACTATTTACCATCACTTTAAATTGTGTATAGCTTGATGAACATTTTAATATGTTGCGTATCAAATATAATAAATTTGTATAAACATCACGAACGCGTCGTAAAAGCCAATTATAAATATACTCTACCCTCATTATGTTTACTACTTCAGTGTACGTAATACATGTTGTAATTTAGCGCGAATAATTGAATATGAATATATATACACGAGAGAGCGCTACGTGACTCGGTCCTTACGCACCTCACTCGCTTGTTTAACATTAATCATAATACAGAACATGTATTTATATGAAAAAACCTTTCGATTCATACGATCTAAAATATTATCAAAATGTCTATTTATTGAAAATGACCAGTTTAAAACGTCAATATTTGCGAAGTATTAAAATGTACTAAAAATAAATGTGAATAAAATAATGAAAAATAATAATAAAAATGTAAAATATCACAGTAATAAATTAACACTTTAGACCTAACTATCACATAGACATTTTGATAACATGGATATTTTAATATTTTAGACATTATGAAACAAAAGGCAAAAAAATATATTTCAGAAGACGTAACCTAAGAAATGTCGCTCCATGTCAAAATCAGTATTTCCGCCAAATCCTTAGGTAGCGGATAGCGCCAATCATAACGTGTTACGAAACTGAATCACGCTAGGAAGATTTATCATAATTATTATCTCTAGCCGCGGTTTCCCTATGGCTCCCTACGTGGCCGCACCCAGCCCGGTAGTCAGCTATCTCACGAACAATACACTACTGGTGTTTCTATTCCCACATCACATTGTGGTGGCGATTGATAACGTTTGCCGTCGCCAGCGGGCCTTGATACCGCCGCGATACCTTATCAGCACACAGACAAAGCCGCGACATAACAAACTTGCCCAAACAAATTATAATATGTAATTATCTCCATATTCCATGGAAACCTTTGTATTTTTACAACGACTTATGCGTGTAATGGAATCTTACACTCATTACAATTACCAAACAAATACTTCTAAGTAACACTTCTTTCTTTTTTATTATACAACGCAGGGAAGAATATCAACCATACGGCTCACTTGGTGCGTTCAAACAAGCATACGGCGTTTTCATAAGACTTGCGAAACTTAAAAGAATATTTTCTTTCATTTTGGCGATAGCGAGTCATTTGATCGGGTCAATTGTCATATTGGGCCTATCACACTTTGACAAATAAAACATTTTTATAGATTCACTTATTGAACCGTGGGAAAGAATACGGAAGAGTTTGTATCGAGTAATGTAATGCAAGGTCACTAACGCCTCATTCACACGAGGATGATTCGTGTATCGTCTTTTTTCACGATTTGTGATTTTTTGACCGTGGTAATGGTTTTTCATTTATTCGGATATATTCTGTTATGCATGCGTCATCATGACGTATCCCAAGTGAACGTACCGTTACGTATATTTTTTTTAATTTATTACAAAAATCTCCTTAAACATATTTCGCGTAAGAAAAACAAATAATTTTTAGATAGCAAAATGGCAAAGTTATGTATTACACGTGATATTTTGTATAATATGCTACGCCGATAAAGCAGTGTGCCAGGTTCATTAGTGTAAAGGCATGACGGCGTTTAATTAAGACTAAGTGAATAAATCTGCCGCAAATCTAGTCCAAAATAAAACAAAACTTGTAATTCCTTTTAATACATAA
Organism: Pyralis farinalis; assembly: GCA_947507595.1. NCBI lineage: Eukaryota > Metazoa > Arthropoda > Insecta > Lepidoptera > Pyralidae > Pyralis > Pyralis farinalis. The sequence continues at coordinate 4,359,607 of OX382268.1, read as the reverse complement.
CATATTAAAATTATTTTTTTAATAATGGGATCTTGAAAGTCCAAAACCAACCTCTAACTCTACTGCTAGCTGGTGCAAAGAACTAAAGAAAAGGTACCGCGCATCTAAACAGCCCGAAAGCGAAGTGTCTCCACCTCACAGAAGATCGTAAGGAGATAACAACTTTCTGAAGGGTTGTTATGGTGACTAAGGTTACCAGCAAGCCCCTGAGGAGTCTCTGTTTTTGCAGCAGTCGTGGCAACGCAACCTAAGTGCGCGAGAAACCCTACTGGCATATCTCTACACCAGGTCACAAGGACCATCAAATGACTTCACTTAAATAAACCGCACATAAGTTTGCGTATTTTTTACCGGGAGCCTTACAAGCATACGGCCCATCTGATAAGTATCACTTGCACGATACCATGTCTGTGCTAACTGGACAATTCCTAAGCAACTTGCTCACTGACACAGACCCACACGCAGGAACCTAACAACCCTCCATACGAGTTATGTGGCTGTGGTTTTTAATGAGGTGGAGGTGCTTCCCCAGATAGCCTACTTTAATGCGACCTAACTCTCTTAAAACTACACACTCACGTTCACGATTTCTGCATATACACAGCACTAAATTATGTAACAAGCAGTTGGTAGAACAGATTTTTGTGCGAGTTATTGCGAGATGCGTTCGCTTCATAGCCATTCACCAAATTCTGTATGACTTTGGATAAAATTTGTCTCGCAAGGTGCAACACGTGGTGAGGTGGTGCATATGACGTGCAGTATTCGCCTGCTTTTAGTATTCGAATATGTTTCACAACCTATGTTACTTAAACATAAAACCTATTCACCGAATATTCGCTTTCGGGGTGGGGCATGACGAGTAAAAACAATGGCCTCAAATTGACTTAAAAAAATAACAAAGGAACTGTGTTCAAAATATACCATAAACCACTTCCTATTTCAGTATAAGATCAAAGACATGAAAGTGACCGATCCGATAGGCATTGTTTAACTCAAATGTGTTGCTATACGATTAAAAAAAAAACTACCATTCAAACCAGATAATATTCGAAAACTCGTAAAAATGTTTAGTCTTCTAGTATTCGAATAGTAAAAAACGGCGAATACTCGAATATCATGCCATACTGGTGAGCTCAGTAAGCTCACCAGTATGGCATGATATTCGAGTACGTGTCTTTTCTCAAAATTCAATAGAAAACATACAAGGTCCTTCGGGACAAATATTTGTACTGCCAACAACCAAATGAGTTAATTGTCGCCGTTACAGAATGAATTTTGTGACTAAGTTTTGTGACCTGTAAACACAAATTGACCATTTTACAGCGGAGAGGTCGGTGTCACCTTGTGTTCTCGCGGCGCTGTGCTCTATTGCCCGGTGATAAGGTTAATTATTGGAGCGGTCGGCCCGGCACGACGCAGGTAGCCGTTTTTCGGCCTTGACGCCGATATCGAAAGCTGTGATTGTTCGTTTGTTTACTACGACGTTTCGTCGATTCTGTTTTATTTTCGATGGACGTTTTATTCTGCCGTTTATACTATTCTACTATATAAAATGCCGATGAAAGGTAGAAAGTTTATTCTTTGATCTTTTACACAGTACTTTTCCTAAACAGATTTATTGGAAATAATTGCGCGCATGGATAGTTGTTATTTATTTTCAATCTCTATAGTAGAAATAAAAGACACGGCATGTTTTTGACGATATATTTACAGCTTGGAACTCCACCTCTTGAAGAACATTCCACCGAAGTTCTCAAAATTACACAGGTACTTACATGGTGGTTATTTTATTTTTGTATGAAAATATTTCTTGACTATCTTTCTTGAACAAACAACCGACCAGAAAGACCAGAAACACCAGGGAGCTCATTCCACAACTTAATAGTTCTTGGTAGAGAACCTCTCTGGAACCGCACAGTACGCAACCATTAAACAACCTAATAGAACATAGTGGAATTTTAATTATATGTACAAGAATTTACGAGACTATACATCACCGCATATATGAATTATTCGGTAAAATATACACAGCTGTTACATATGCATAATTTTATACAGCGTGAATCTCAAAAATGTACACTTTTTTGCATACTTCAGCTGTCAAGTTCACTGTATGTAACTTCAATATATTTTTAACTAATTTGTATGACCTAAAAATCGATCATATTCAACACGTTTTTACAACCCGTGTACAATGAAATATCTGTGTCGAGTTATTTTAAATGTTGCATTATCATGCAACTTGGCAATTCAGTGCAGATCTGTTGACAATGCTAGGCTACTGTTATACCACAGAGCTGGACGTCTATCGCCTGAGGTAGAGACGATTTTGATCGATTATTTTGATTCTGAATACAGAAAATCGATGTAGATAAGTGACTTGTGTTCAGTCGGCAAGCGATTCCTGTCGCCTTTGTTGAAGACGATCGACATTAAATCGAAGTTCGATTTTCGGTAGGATCAGGAGTAATAGGATCTTAATCTGATCCACCTTAAGCTCAACTCCTCCAGATCTCAACGTAAGTTTAACAGTGAGGGTATGCTTTATGGACTTTTTTTTGTGAGCTTTGGCAGTGTTTTCTTTAATTTTAAATTATGTCTAAATATCTAACACAATGATCCATAGAGTCTATCAAGTGAATGTGATTTATCATTACTTTATAAATAGGTGAAAACAAAGAGTTCTGCACTTTTTTCTTTTTTGTTTGTCAACCGATTTCTTTTTTTTTATTAGTGGCAAATTACTAGTTTAAGTAAAGTTGGATACATAAAGATTTTCTAAAATTGTCAATTTTTTTAATACATCGTCGGGATTCATACAAGCATATGGCCCACCTGATATAAATACACACATCAAAAGTGTCTAGGGATCAACATATATTTTTGCAATAACTTTTCTCCTGATTGATATTAATTAAAATTTTCTTTAAGGATTCATCAAATAAAGTGTTTTCGTTTGTCTACAGTAACGATAAACCAAGTCACCTTTGCATTAATAAAGAAATTTGCCATTTTCATAATAAAGGGATTTTTGACATTTGAACCACTAACATTAAAGTTCGAAAAAAAGACTGAAATAACAGTTTTCTTTAAAATTTTATTGTGTAACTTAAACAATTAATAATCCGTGTTTCTACCGCGAACACTAACAACACAAGAACATCGGTTTGGCATACTCAAAATGAGTTCATCCAAATCACGCTGTGGAATGGCCGCCCATGTTCGTTGCAACAACAAAAAAAGGTCTTCTTGCGACTGGATACCCTCCATATTCGGCAGAGCTCTTCTCTGTAGCATATCCCATGCATGCTCAATCGGGTTCAAGTCTGGCGACTGAGCAGGCCAGGGCATGACATTGATGTTAGCTGCGGCGAGAGTCTGTCTTACAACTCTTGCGGTGTGCGGTCGTGCATTATCATGCATTAACTGAAATAAGGGACCGATTTGCACTTGTAGAGGAACGATGACGTCTGATACAATCGTCTCAGCATAAATTTGAGCGTTGAGGTTGCCTCTGATCCAAATCAACTCAGTTCTTCCGCCGATCCAAATACCCGCCCATACCATGATGGTTCCACCACTATAAGGATGGACTTCCTGGCAGGATTTTAATCGCTGTTGGCGTCCAGGGGTTCTCCAGTGTCGTATACGTCTTGTATCCGGTCTCATACCAAAACGAGACTCATCAGAAAAGCACACGAAACGCCATTGTTCTTCTGCCCAATTTCTGTATTCAAGAGCCCATTGATATCGAATCCTACGATTGTGCATTGCTATAGGTGGTACCCTTAGCGGTCTTCGGGAATGAACGTTCACTTCATGCAAGCGGTTTCTGACTGTTTGGTCGCTAATTAAGTTCCCTGAAGAGTGATGAAGCGTCACGGCTAACATCATGGCGGTTATTGTTGGAGCTCTTCGAGTTGTGATTTGAATGTATCGGTCTTGTCTCCGTGTGGTGCAGCGATACCGTCCTCCATGGCGCTCAGCCACGGTACCAGTGCCTCGGTAACGTGTCCAAAGACCTTTTTTTGTTGTTGCAACGAACATGGGCGGCCATTCCACAGCGTGATTTGGATGAACTCATTTTGAGTATGCCAAACCGATGTTCTTGTGTTGTTAGTGTTCGCGGTAGAAACACGGATTATTAATTGTTTAAGTTACCCAATAAAATTTTAAAGAAAACTGTTATTTCAGTCTTTTTTTCGAACTTTAATGTTAGTGGTTCAAATGTCAAAAATCCCTTTATTATGAAAATGGCAAATTTCTTTATTAATGCAAAGGTGACTTGGTTTATCGTTACTGTAGACAAACGAAAACACTTTATTTGATGAATCCTTAAAGAAAATTTTAATTAATATCAATCAGGAGAAAAGTTATTGCAAAAATATATGTTGATCCCTAGACACTTTTGATGTGTGTAGGTTACCGTATGCCATCTCTGCTGCTAACACAGCAACTCCTTAGGAGCTTACTGGAGACCTCACTCACACGCAGGAACACAACGACCCTCTAGGGAGTTGTTATTTGGCTGCGGTTTCCTGAGGTGGAGGTACTTCCCCGGATGGGCTGCTTTGATGCGCCCTACCTCTCAGACCAAGACGAACAGATATGCACACAAATGTTTGGGTGGGAATCGAACCCACGAGCGTTGGTGTCAAAGTAGCGTTACAGCGCGTTCCACCACTGCGTCACCGAACTCGTCAAAGCATAGCAATAGTGATTATGCTCTAATTTCGACCATTGAGCGAACACTAGTTCATTGTAATCCCAAGCTCTGACGTCAAATCACTCCACGGTACAATCGCACGCAGCTAAGGATATAACGCTTTGGACACAAAAAAAGGGTCTCTTAACAACTTGTTTATTACACATTTAATTAGGCAATAATTTACACGGTGATTCAGACGAATAATTTACGACAAATTCATATGGACATCGAATTACATTTATTTTCTTAACACTTTAAAAGTGAAGGTGTTACAACAGAAGCATAGGGGCTGTAAACCCGGGAAATAAAATCATCAGGAACACCGTTCCTATATGAAATCTATATGTTTGTCTGTGTGTTGGTCTGTCGCTTTTTTTCGAATATTTGAATTTTGATTCAGATTCGGATTCAGCATAAAAAAGTAGAATATGAATGTTCAGGAACACCGTTCCTATCTCTTAAGGAACATGGTCAAAATGGTGGACAAATAAAAAAAAAAAGAAATTGAATTGTTATACAATTGACGAGCCAGGTGATCCTCTGGCAATGCAAGCTTGCGCATTCTCAACTGGTTTTATTTGCATAAGGGTAAATTTACAAATATAGCTATGAAATAGAGTTGTTTTGTAAGAGTTAAGAAAAGGCATGCTTTTTTTATACTACGTCAGGAGGCATACAAGCATACGGCCCACCTGTTGTGTAGCGGGTACCGTAGCCTATTAACGCTTGCGATATATTCATTATCACTAGCGCGATGCCTCCTCTGCTGCTTACACAGCAACTAGTTGGGCTTCCTGGTGACCTCACTCAAGCAGGAACATAACAACCCTCTAGGGTGTTGTTATTTGGCTGCGGTTTTCTGTGAGGTGGAGTACTTCCTCAGACGGGCTGCTTTGATGCGCCCTACCTCTCTTAAAACATCCAAACCAAGATTAACAGATATGTTCATGCACACAAATGTTTACCTTGTGTGGGAATCGAACCCACGAGCGTTGGTGTCAAAGTCGCGTCATTCAAGACTGAGCCACCGAGCTCAACAAAGCTTCGTTGGTTCGGATACGTAGAAAGAATGTAGGAGGAATGAATTAGGAAACAGATATATAACGCGAAACTCGAAGGATGTAGGAGTAGTGGCAAGCCAAGACTCTCCTACTACCATGAGCGAACAAGTTAGTCGCGTTTTATTAGATGGTCTTAGAAACCGGCAAGCGTGCATGAGAAGAGCTATGAATGTTAAAGAAGCGCGTGTGCTGTGTAAGGATCGAGTCATGAGACGCTAGTTTCTCTTCCTGCCTGCCCTACGAGAGACAAATAACGAACCACTGGAGGGTTGTTGTGTCCCCGCCGGTGAGTGGAGTTATCAGTAAGCTCCAATGGAGTTGCCGTGTTAGTGGCAGGAGTGGCATCGCGCGAGCGGGATCATATACCACGGTAACCACTTTATATAATTTGGGCTGTACTTGGCCGACGTTAGATAAAAAAATACGTGTCACCAAAGGTCAATGGCCATAGCGAGGTTGACGCTCAGTACAGAGTTAGTCGCCGGAATGACCTTAAACGACACATTTGTTTATAAAAATTGGTAGTTTTCTGTAATAGGTATAATGGTGCAATAGAGCATTATAAGGAGTAACGCTTACCCAACAATAATACGATGAAAGAGAGGGTAGTATCTGTTATTGTAATGGCTAATAAACCACTTGACTGTGCACATGAAGGCGCCTCGCACTCAATGTGTTTTAGCGCCTAAATATCTCAGCCATTCGAGCCTGATGACTGGAAGAATATTTTAACCAATAAGCTGATAAGTGAAGCGACGTTGATCCTGCGACCCATAAGTGCTGCGCGTGCTACTTTACCCCCCTACCCGTAACGGTGAATATAATAGGACTCATCAGTTCTGCACACGTATTTCCTTCCTGACGCCAATTAAAGGCGCAATGGGGTTCTTTACAGTGTTAGCAATGCACGAGTGACGCTCATATTGCACGTGCCATATGTTTGCTGTCACCTCAGCGGTGTAAAAATGAATCTATCTCTGGTCACTCCGCCGCTCTCCCGAGCCTACCTCACCCCCCTTTTTTCGGAAATCTCTTTGGATCAAATCTTCTATTTAGATAAGGTTTTGTTTTTTAAATTTATCTATATAAGTATCTTTCTTCGAATAATATGATTTTATACACGAAAAAAAAAGACAAAGACTGCAAAGGTAGTATTTACACTATACGCGAGAATTAATAAGTTATCGAAACGTGATATGCACCACGTCTCGAATTGTGTAAACATTGTTCAAATGTCGATGCAAGAGTCGAATAAATTCCCTGTTTGATACAATTCTAGCATTGTATTTTTACCACTCGCAGAATTTGTTTACGCAAGCGATGACCGTGAAGTGTTTAGGGGCGATAATTGTTCCGGAGAAACTAGAAGGATTTGTTTACACTACACAGTAGGCGGTACGCTCGCATACTACGCTACATTGTCTACTAAGAAACCGGCGACAATTAGACAAACCTATACAATCTTGCGTGGGCACAGCAAAGTAAATATAAGAAACAGTATTTCAGCGAACAGCTCTTATATCTTTTGTGACATAATTACCAACGCTTGTTTTAGAGCAGAGATTTCCAATTTGTTTTGACCTATATATTTTCTGCCCTAGACCTCCTAACTAATGTTTGAATCTGATGAAGCCTTGACTTGTTGCAATCGACCCCATGGCATTTGGCCCACTTTGGGAAGTACAGCTTTAGAGCGGTAAAGGCACTCTTCAAAAACGTAATCTTGACTATACGACCAGTCTTAGGCTAGTTTTACTACAATATTTAGTTTGAGTGTAGCAGCTCGTTTCTGTTTCCATGAGTAATTCTTATATATTTTACCTTTACTGTGGAAACGGTATTTGGCGTCTACATTACATAAAGTGACTCAATATCATTACGTTCTATATAACTGTTTACACATACATATTACGTGTCAGAGACCATAGCAACGGAAGTACAGCAGGCCGTACGTACGCTTTGCCACCGCAGTGCTTTATAACATACATATATAATTTTTCAACTAATGTGTTATATAAAACACATCAGTTGGAAAATTATATATGTATGGCGACCATGACGAGATAAGGCGTCATGGGACTGTTTACCATTCCCCAGTGGTTGCTCATTTCTTTAGGTGACTAAAGTAGCTTACCGAAATTTTATTTTGTTATTTTGTATACAACGTAGGGATGCGTATACGTATACGGTATCGCTGCCTACTTTACTGCTAACATAGCAACTCCTTAGGATTTTTACGAGGTTACCAGCAAAAGTCCTAAGGAGTTGCCGTAGCCGTACGATAGCAGCAGAGGTACGCAACTCCTAAGGAGGTCACGGATATTGTCGCTCACTCGCAAGAACAAAACAACCCTCCAGAAAGTTGGTATTTGCCTACGGCTTTTTCGGGGGTGCAGATAGTTCCCTAGTTGCTTTGACCTACCTCTCTTAAAAATACCCAGACCAATACAAACAGACATGAATATGAACATAAATGTTTGCCATGTGTGGGAATCGAAGCCACGAGCCTTGATGTTATTGTAGCATTGGTAAATACTAATACACAGGGGTCGTCAGAGAACTTATGCAGAACGGTATAACTTTGGTTGGAGGAGTAATAATGGCGAGGAAACGAGCACATTCAGCGCAAAATTGAAGTCGTGCTCTGTATGCAGAGGGCGGGAGGGCGGAGGTCACCGCGTAACGTGAATATTTGAGGGCACGCTGACGGGCGATGGACAATGTGTATGGAATAATTTGGAGGAAAATCCAATACACTAAGCATTTCGAGGCCCCGCGGGACACTAACGCAAGATATAGTGAGGTTACCAATAAGCTTCTGGAGTTTATTAGCAGCGAGTGACGCTTTTTATATTGCAAGAGTTCATAGGGATTTAGACCCCATTTTATGCGGGAGTGGTATCAACTTCTGAATACGCCAGCGTGATCATCGTGACTGAACGTAATTCTTTATGAGAGGTATGGCGCACATCAAAGCAGCTTCACCTCACAGAATAACGCAGACAAATACCCCGGTTGTCGTATTTCTGCGAGTGAGTGAGGTTACCAGTAAGCTTCTAAGAGTGTTAGCAGCAGGGATGGCAACACACAAACGTATTGGAAACGTTCATAGGTTATAGTCATCAGCTAGGGCGTATGCTTCTATGCCTTCCTACATTGTATAAAAAAAAACCCGACCGATGGTTACAAATTCGTCATTTAAATGATGATATAGGATGCAACTTACTAACATTTATATTGCGTCAACATCGCTGCCATAACTTGTTTGAACATAAACCTAAGTGGCGCCCTCATTTTTCTTTTATTAACAACGCTGAATTTACGACCAATTCCAAAAAACGCTCAATTCGGCCACTGTAGAAAGATGTTTATGTTTTTTTGAAACCTCTTGTATTTATTATCTATGTTTATTGTGGCTACTTATAGCAATTTAATCAAAACTATCGCTAATTGTACATAAATAATAAATACAGAATATGTCTCAAAAAACGAATTATTCATAGATAATATAGAGAATGGAATAACAAAGACAATCCAAGTACACAATCTCGACACACGCAATTGCGTACTGGGCGGAGGCCCGCTTATGGGAAAGTTACAATCATTACGACCATTCATAAACGGTTGAATGAGCGCAAGATGCTCGCACAGCGGCGGCGGCAACGAGCGGCGAGCGCGCGCGCACACACCCCGCGACATCTGTGCATTCGCGAACACACAAACGTGAGAGTACCCGATCATCAACAAATACTACCCACTCGAAATAGCCAGCCTTCAACTCTCAACTGATCCCGATTTTATGTAAACGAATGCTATCAATGTATTCGGAACGTAAGCGGCGGGCGACCAAAGACGCGAGTCTATTGAACCCGCGCTGCGACAAACGACTCCTGATACTAGTGCTCTATTAGTCACCGCTGTGAAGTCGACGAGAATGAAAAATTCCACGCGACAAAAGCAGCGGTGTCCGCAAACGACGCATAAATAATTAGACAATAAGCAGGCAGGGCAAGAAATCGGTAATTTGTATCGCGGCGAGATAGGCGGAGCAGAGAGTGAGACGGGTGCAGGGAGGCGCGCGCCGCGGCGCGGAGATGTGGCAACGCGTCAGGTGGAAGTGGCGCCGTGCCGTGCTGTTCTCGGTCTCGCCGAGGACGGCCGACCGCCCGTCCCTCCGCGCGCCCCCCACGCACACCCGCTAATCCTCACCCGAACACAATCTGATAAAATTCGCGCCAGCTATGAACATTACGCAAAGCGGCCCTATACTACAACATTGCGATAATGAATGACCCCGACTGTTTCTTTACCACACATAAGTACAAACATGTACTTCCTACTTTGTATTTCGCGGCATGGAATTGACCGTAACAAACCAAGAAAGTTATTTCCTCAGGCTGGCGAAACTAGTCTCGCGAACGCATTACGGTCCGCGTTACGGCCAGGTGAATACAAAATGACCTCTATGGGCCGGTGGCTTCTTGTGGCCTCGCTTGCCGAAAGCGTTGACATTTTGTGGGTTAGCAACGCAACATGACTCTATACTGTGACGAGAACGATGCCAGGATGACTAACGGCGGGGCGTCATTAGCCGCCTAAACATAAATTGTCCCATACAAAAACATTTAACGCAATAGATAAATTCAGTAGTTGTATCGCAATAAGGTGAATTTTGTATAACAGCGCCCGCTTATGAAAATTAGTCGTCTAACAAGACATCGTGGACTCGATATTTAGGAATTCCTAAACATATAACACGACATCACTAAACAAAACCACATGATATTGGCATAGCGTAAAAAGTAATGATTTCGAAAGAAAAGTACATAGGTAGGTACTAGTTCTTTCATCAATGTAAAAGTGACTTACCAAGGCGAAGAAGTTTGTGTGGCAATCCTCGAGACTTGCACCGTTTGTTTGGTGATTTTGATGCGTCATGGTAGTCCGGGGCACTTCATTTTCATTTCACAACACTATAAACAGGTTCAATCTTAAAGAAACCACTCAAAATCTTAAAATTATCACCAACATTTAACTTAGTTTTCACCTCTCAATGGCGACTAAAGGAAAATGGCGGATGAAACAACAACCCAAGCCGACAGTGCTGCACCTAGCAGAGAATATGGGAACTACGCATCGTTCAGAAATGTATGACGTTCCGTTTTGACATACGCTTTCCAGTTCATAGTCATATTATATGATAATATGACAAATTAAATATTTTTTTAAACATGCCGCATTTATTTTATTTTCGAAATTAACTAGCATTTAGTTTAAATAAATTTAAACACCCATGATATTATGTAAAAGTTTAAATTGTCTATTCACACATTCATGAAATGTGTGTACGTTATATGGAATGAAATGTTGAAAACGTCAAGTCAAAGTGTAATTGTGAAATGTGAATGTTCTAAATGTCATATATATACAAAATTTTCCTTACTGTTAATTTATAATTTTAAATTTTATTACAAAAATCATAAGTCGTTGTTATATTTTATTACTAGTGAAAAAAACGACATGTTAAGAAATATATTAATTGCCTTTACACGTAACAATTTACAGGTTATCTTGTTTAAATGTTTGTGTTCTTTATTTTAATCAGATTTACAAAACGTACTGATAATTTTAAATCAATTGCAGGTTACATCTGTTAGATATAAAAAGAAGAGAGTGATTAAAGTAGACAAAAAGCTTCAAGCGGCAACTGAATCCTTAGCTGCTAGAGGGTAATGAATGATCTTGTTTTCTAAATAGTATAAATAACTAAAGGGTCAACTTGCCCCTGAGCTAGCACTCTGACTTAAGGGAACCATGCAATATAACCCCCAATTATATATCACATTAAGAAACACTAACAACACTACATGCAAATCTAGGCCATCATCATGGGTTGAAGCTAAAGATAAGCTCTAAGTTCCATTTAACGTAACATCTAATTTCCACAACTAAGCTCCACATGTACTAACTCAAATCCCAGTGTACTCCGATTACTGGTTTTCACGCTATTATTTGTGTCCAAGTAGTCATTCTTTATAAATTTATTTTCTTCTTCTTTCTTTGTGTGTGCTGACTGATATACATCCTCATCGTCATGTTGTGTTGGTAACAGGCTCAGCACCCTCGTCTTATGCCTTTTACCCTAATTTTGTTTGCTATAATGTATGAGTTGTATCATGCCAAGTCGCCGAGTGGGCCTGCCATTTACTTTTCCTCAGCTCCTTTAAAGGACAATATCGGTAGACTTCGAATATGCAAGTTAAGCAGTTGCAACTGCAGCCTGTTTTAGGTTTAATTCCTCCTCCAATTCCTCCACCTTCAGAAAGCATGTTAAGCTGTTAGGACTAGCTGGTTTTGATAGATAACAGATGTTAAGCAAAGAAGCACGGCCCAACTAGGGAAGTACCTCCACATCATAGCCATATAACAACACGCTGGAGGGTTCCTGTATTCCTGCAAGTTAGTGAGGTTTAACCGTAAGTTCTGAGGAATTGCTGTGTTAGCAGGACAACCTGTGAGCCTTTTGTATTGGAAGCACTCATAGGCTACGGTAACAATTTACATCAAGTGGGCTTCATGCTTGTATTCATTGTATATATATTGCCTTCTACCATTGTATAAAATAAAGACCATGTACTACCTAGAGATGTCATGTGACAATCCCATGACATACCCCAGCAGACTTGCACATACTACTATGCCAGCCAACCAAACTTCATTACCCTAAGTCAGTGTTCCACAAACTTTTTGTGTTCAAGACACTCCTACCAAATGAACAAAAAGAATTTCTAATTTTCATTTGACATTTATTTATTTTAATTATTATTAAAATTACTTAACTAGCTATTAACTTCTAACTTTAGCTTCCTGAAATAATGGGACATATTTCTGAGGCACATCAGCTAATGACCACAGTACACCAGTGTGCCTCAGCACACACTTTTTGGAACACTGCCCTAGCTCGTTCCCTAGTTTGTTTGTCTAAAAGGGCAGGTTTGACTTTCTTTTTTATCTATTAATCTGTCTATAATAATTATTACATAATATGAAATAATGTTTTATGAACTATATTCACATAAGAAATCACCTTTAATTCATAATAAGATAAGATATGAATTAAAAGGCCTTAATCATTTATAGGCACTTGTTGCGATACTTAGATATACATTTTTTACAAGTATTAATCTTAACACGTATTACTATACAGTTCCAGAAAATATTTCTTCTGAGAAGTTTCAAGTTGGGGAATGAACTCCCAGCTGAGGCTTTTCCAAGCGTCCCATTTACAGCATGAGGTTGAAGGAAGCCGTGAAGAGGTTTTTTCAGGGTCTGCAACTTATTACACAGCTATGCCTCGTTAAACAATATTATATATTTTACACAGTTAACCTGTGGCGTGTATAGTTGCAGTTTGTTTTTACTTTGAAATACCTATGAACTACATTTATTTTATATTTTGTAATATATATTTAAATTACAGATTCCTAAGACCAAATAAGCCTTGGGATCCGCCATCAAACATCGAGGAGACAGTACAAAAGATATGCTCAGACAATGGCCTGCAAGGACACTCACACTTTGAAGCTTTAGATGTCAAATTTCTTGTCCTTAATGCATGTTTCAAAGAGACTGGTCACAGTGTACCAAATTCCTTATTGCATACTATTGAGAGAGTTGGTAAGTTTTTTTTATGAGGTATCTTCTCCAGTGTCCAGGTCAGATCATGTTTGTCTCCATCCACTCTTTAGTGTCCTTGTGCAGATTACAATAATTTAGAGAGCAACTTTGATAAATTGGTAAGGTGATATACAAACAGTATAAAAACAAACTAATCATGTATCTACTATATTGTTATAACCTCATACTTTTTTGTTCCCTTACGCAGTATTTCATGAACCACAGTACCATTTTCATCAAATATTACTTATAGCCATTCCGATAAACCTATTATTACGCCCCCACTGATAATTAATGAGAAATTTAATCCTAGAGTCTCTTTCTCTCTCTTTGTCATAAAAAAGAAGCTTTTGTTCCCAGGCTTGATGAAATTTAGTAAATTAATTCCATTATTCAAGTCCTACAAAAGGTAGGTAGGTAATGATATGTTTTTTTATAATCTATGAATAGTTATTTTATATATAACCAGTTATTGTTTTATTGATATCACAATAAATCAATCGCTTCTTTTCAGTATTCAATGAAATAACAGATTGCAATTTCAAATACGATAGTAGGTGTACTCAATACTTGTTATTTTGAAGTCTAAATGTAAATTTCCTTGAAAAAAAAAAAATTCTTAGATTAAAATGTTTGTTGACTCTCCTCAAGTGAGAGACACGTGTATATATGGAGCCTTAGCTGATATAATAAGTAATGGCATCATTTAGAACATAGCTAGTTATAACTTATCTTTTTCAGTTGGCTACAGGAGTACTCTGCTAATCAATCAATTTACATCCAGCCTGTATTATTACCAGTAATATACTATTACTATGGAATAAAATCTAAAATCACAAAAGATAACAATTCCCTGAATAGTTGTATTTACATTAGTGAAGAATCCACTTCCGCTAAAAAACCAACGCCACATTTGGGCATTCACATATTGAAAGTATTCATTGTCTATGCTTTATATGAAACGGACAATATAATTGTTTGTCTTCCCAACATATAAAATAAAAACCTATTCTATACCATGTAAGAATTCATCCAAAATATTATACCACTTTTGTTTCAAAATTTTAGTATCAGCTTGTTTACCATAAAGTTCATTCATCACTTTTTGATTAAATCATCACTTACATAAAACCTTTCATAAAACATTTACAGATGACCTCAAGGAGTTTTACAAAACGCCTGTTGATGCCAATACACCCTTTGATTCTTTGACGAAGATGGAGTTGCCGAAGAATCTTCATATCCAACAAAACTATGTCCGGTTTCATCCTGGTTGGTATTGCTGATCTCTATATAGGCATTTACTGAACCGATGGCCACTGGGTCACAAAGGTTCTCCAATGGCAAACATGAACAGGAGAGTTGTACACTGGGTTTTATAAGATATATACAGATGCTGCGAAGGGATCACAAGATTTCGATCCTCAGAGTTAATAAGATCTTAAATGGAAAATAAATGGAGCAATCTGTATAATGAGAGTAGAATTAGTCGCTATAGCGAAGGCGCTGTCTTATGCCAGCTCACTTACTACTACTTAATGTCAAAAATCGTGATTCTAGGGTATTTTTCCATTCTCTCTAGGGAGGTTCTTTTTTTTTTTTTTTTTTTTTTTTTTTTTTTTTTTTTTTTTTTTTTTTTTTTTTTGTTGTACTATGATCTGCGATCAGTCTTTTTTTTTCCATCGACTATGAGCAGATATGATAAAAGTTCCTTAGTTCTGTGAGAGAAGTGATCCATTGACCATTACTCCCGCATTCACAAATCCAACTCGATTATGTGGTTACGTTTCAGTCTTTTTCTATAATGTATGCTTCCAAGTTCCACTGCCAGAGGATTTGGATGCATAGCTATTCGCTGTTTGTAGCTAGTCATAGATAGCTTTACTTCATCATTGACTGTGTTGATGTTTAGCTCTCCATGCAATTCGCTGTTTCTCAGGAACCATGAAGTGTTGGTCAGGTTTCTAAGAATGCCATTTTGAGCTCTCTGTATGATGGCAATATTGGATTTACAAGCAGATCCCCACAGTTGAATACCGTATGTCCATATAGGCTTTAGTATGACCTTGTAGATAAGAAGTTTATTGTCTGTACTTAGCACTGAATTCCTTCCAAGTAACCAATGAAGTGTCCGATATCTAAGATTTAGCTGTTCACGTTTTTTTTGTAGGTGTTTGTAGGTGAGGGAGGTTCTAGTGGCAGCCTTTAGGTTGCGTTCAGGCCACATTCCGCTAAACAAATTCCTTAAATTGATGGGGATGAAACAATCAGAGCTGTGTGACACATGTGATACAATTGAGGGTATCACAATTTGGTAGTGGAGTGTGGTCGATATGCTTCTCTAAGGGAAAGTATTTTGCCTCAAACGAATGGGAGTATTAATGTTATATTAAGTGACCCTCTGTCAAGTGAGGCAAAGAAACTGTATCTCTTTGTAGCACTTGCTATGAGGAACAGGTAAAGTAAGCAGCATGTGAACATTCCCTATGAGGCTGACATAGTAGAGCTAAATGACTAAAAGCCTCAAAAAATATATTAGTATAGAAAAAAAATGCAGCATACGATGACCCAATTGATAGGTCAACAATCTCAGAGCATCGTCTTAATAGCTTACTGGTAACCTCAGTCACTTGTATTCATGTATGTTTATCAACTGTCTAGTATTCACAGCACAAGCTTTGCTTAGGACTAGATGGTGCTATGTAATTTGTTCGACAATATTTTCACACCACTACCACATCAACCCTTACTCATCCCACTGCAGGGATACGGGTCTCCCTTCAACCGAAGGGGTTTAGAGCATACTCCACCACGCTGCTCAAATGCGGATTGGCGGAGGCCAGTGTTTTCAAGCCAGTGTTTTAATTTTTTTTACAATGGTATCTAGTGGCATATAATCGTCTTCGTGTAAGGTGGTTAATTAATTAGGTGCTTAGTTAATGTACCCTATGAAAAGCGATTGCAATACAAGGAGTATCATTCGCGCGTTATCGCAGAAACTGTAGTTATTTACTGGTAACCTCTTTCACTCGCAGGACCACAACAATCCTCAAGGTAGCTGTTATTGAGAGGCATTGGCGAGTGCGTATCCCTTTCGGAGATCATGAAAGGATAAGGAGTGAAAAATTGCAAGATGAAAGTGTAAGGAGAATGTATGTACATCTGGTAAGCGAAGGACTTGCAAATGCAAGTCTTTCCGGCACAGATGTGGATGATTGCTGGAAAGTTCTGAAAGAAAGTATGGTGGATAGTGCAAAAGAAGCATGTGGATGCGCAAAGAGGCATAAAACATTGAAAGGGGATGCCTGGTGGGATGCGGAGGTTGAATCCTCTGTAGCAAGAAAGAGGAATTGTGGCTGGCGTGGCGTGGCTGGATTATTTATTTATTTATTTATTCTTTGGAAGACCAACAGCTTTTTAAATCAAATTACATTAAAAAACTTATAAATAACAGAGAGCCAATAACAAGTCTTCACTTATAACATTTAGACTTAATACACATAACACGAACATAAATAATACACAGCTTAACAACATTTTTCTTTTAAGTATATATATATTTCTTCTCTTCACCGTTTTCCGATCTACCGAGTATATAAGGTTTACAATATGATAGAAAAGTACACATATTACTACATTACTAGTTTACGTATTTTTCGAAAAAAAGAACACTACTTAGCAGCCCTCTCACCGCCGGTACACTGGTATTGAATATGTCAAGATTTAGTTGACGGTTTAGTTTATTAAATTTGCTAGTTGCTCGTAACAAAAATGAATTTAAACGATAATTATTTTTAACTAGTGGTACGTGATACGGCGCATGGTACCTCATGGCAAATTTGGAGGGAATATTAAAGTTTAGTTTGGACAACAATTCGGGACAATCGATAGCTTCAGTAGTAATTTTAATTAAGTACGTGACATCACCGATCTCACGACGTTTGGAGAGTGGTAGTAAATGGAATTTGGCACAATAATTTAAGTAATCTTCCGATTTATATTTATGATTAAGCCTAAAGCAGAGATATCTGATGAACTTCTTTTGAATGTTCTCTATTCTATTGATGTAAATATTATAATACGGGTTCCAAATTTGAGAAGCATATTCAAGAGAACTGCGAACATACGTACAGTATAATATTTTAAAGGTTTTTAAGCTTTTGAAGTCGGTGGATATACGCATAACAAAACCCAGAGCTTGAGAGGCCTTTTTTACAATATTGTTAATATGTTCATCAAACATCAATTTGGAATCGTGTGTCACTCCCAAGTCGCGTACCTTATGGCATCGTTGAAGATTTTGCCCTTTAAGAGTGTAATTTGCAATTAAATTATTAATTTTACGACTATACGTTATTATAGAGCATTTGGATGGATTTAAATCTAAACCATTTATGGCACAGTATTGATCTAGACGATGCAAATCTGATTGAAGTGAGGATACGTCGTCAGGGGTAGCAATAGAGATAGAATGTATCATCTTTGCCCTTAAATGAAAGTATGAGAGAGAAGAAGAAAGAAATGTACCGTCAATGCAAGAATGAAACCAAGGCTTTAGTGAAAGAGAAGCGTGAAAGACAAATTATGAATGAGGAAGAGAGGCTGACGAGAAACTTCGAGGCAAATACCAAACTCTTTTGGAGAGAGGTAAAGAAGTCTCGGGGTGGTTCGTCGGCATCCAGTATGAACAAGATTAAGTCTAAAGCTGGTATCATTCTTGCAAACACTCAGGAAGTGTTAGAACGGTGGAGTGAATATTTTGAAGAAATGTACGAATATGCCTCGGACGCTGACAATGAGAGTGAGTCTGATGCTCACTCCACGTTGACGGCGTCCGATGAAGGTATAACTATGGATGAGATAGAATGGTCGATACGAAGTTTGAAAAATGGAAAGTCTGCGGGAATCGATATGATTACAGCTGAGATGATCAAACTAGGTGGCACTTACGTCCGGGACGCCTTCTGGTACTTATACAACCTATGCTGGAGAACTGGAAGGGTCCCAATGGACTGGGGACGCGCAGTCATCGTACCCTTGTATAAAGGCAAGGGATCACGCATGGACTGCGCCAACTATAGGGCCATCAGTTTGATCAGCTTAGCAGCAAAAGTATATGGAAAGATAATTGAAAGGAGAATGAGGGTGAAATCTGACGAAATGCTGTGGGAGGCACAAGGAGGATTCCGAAATGGAAGGGGATGTACGGATCAAGTTTTCTCGCTCCGCAATATCGTAGAGAAGCATCTGGCCACAGACCAGAAGGTTTTCTGCGGTTTTGTGGATCTTGAGAAGGCATTTGATAGGGTTGTGCGAAAGGAACTGTGGTGCATATCGAGATATGGGATTGACGGCTCACTGCTGCGTGCTGTGCAATCCACCTACAAGGATTGCTCAGCATGTGTGCGAATAGATGGCAACATGTCACCCTGGTTTGATGTCAAAATTGGTGTCAAACAGGGTTGCATGTTGTCTGCTAGGCTGTTTATTCTGTATCTCGATAGTTGTCTACAGAGAATAAGATCGACGAATGTAGGATTACGCATGGGTGACCTAATGGTGAACTGTCTGCTGTATGCAGATGATGCCGTCCTGTTAGCAGAAACACCATCTGAGCTGCAAACACTAGTCACAATGATGAAAGACGAATGTATGAAGGAAGGCTTACTATTGAATGCGAAGAAAACAAAGATTATGGTATTTGAAAGAGAAGAAACCAGAACCAATGTAAGAATTACGGTAGATGATGAAGTGTTGGAACAAGTGAATGAGTTTGTATATCTTGGATGCGCTTTCAGCAGGGATGGAAGGTACACCGCAGATGTGGAAAGGCGAGTGAGTGCTGGGAATAGTGTGAATGGAGCGTTGGGAAAACTTCTTGGCAGTAAAAACCTGAGCCAGAAGGCGCAGCTGGCTATACACAATGCAGTGCTGGTCCCAACGCTTACTTATGGAAGCGAGAGCTGGGTATGGCAGAGAGAGCATGAAAGTAGGATAAACGCGGTTGAAATGCGAGCGTTGCGCAAAATCTGTGGTGTAACGCTTGCAGACCGTATCCGCAATAATGAGGTTAGAAGCAGAGTTGGTCTGAAAGAGAGCGTCGGTGTTAAAATAAGAAGAGGCATGCTCCGTTGGTTCGGACATGTAGAAAGAATGCAGGATGAAAGAATGACGAAGCAGATATACAATGCAAAAGTGGAAGGATGTAGGAGCCGAGGAAGGCCAAGACTTACCTATCATGATCAGATTGGTCGTGTTCTATCAGAAGGTGATGTCAGGAGCCCTAGAAACCGGCGAGCGTGCATGAAAAGAGCAATGAATGTGAAAGAAGCGAGTGAGGTATGTAAGGATCGAGTCGCGTGGCGCTCGGTTCTCTCTGCCTACCCCGTAAGGGATTTGGCGTGAAGTTATAGACAGACAGACATGAAACTTAATTTATACTACTTACTGGGTTTAAATATCAGCATATTATTAAGTACAACGTATCAGTCCTCTTATTTATAATTTTACAGTTCAATTAATGTAGTTATAGGCTATTTAATCATACTCCTATATGTATACATGTTCTTTAATCAAAGAAGATACCTACAGATGAAACGTATGCTTTTAGTAAGGATCAATAATCAAAGGTGACAAAAACACACTCTTGTCTTTTCTCAAACTAAGATTGCATTTGCTGACAAACAATATAACAGTCGTACGGCCTGTTTATAATATATAATTAACAAAAATATAGAAATTTACTATAAATTTCTATTTTTTTGTTGTAATGCTATATCAATGTAAAAAACATATTATAAACATTCTAACACTAAATTATAAGAAAAAAATGGTTGTCTGTAAAGTCGGTTTACGGACGATAATTTTACGTGATAACGTCATAGGAAAACATTCAACAGTTGACAAAACAGTTCACGTGTATGTTGTGTGCTGCCGCTGTCTCTCTTCTACTCGGACGCATCGGCCGGTGGAGTGGAAGATAGATGCGTCACAAGGCGAACGCTTAGGCCGTGCCTCTCTATCGCTTGTTCCGCATTCTCGTATGCACGCTCGGCTCAGGCGGAACGTGACACATTTTCGTGCGTGCAGCCGGCATTCATCAATTTATAAGACGTTATCACGTCAAAAAGTTTATAACACACTTTATTATACACACAAAATAATACACGCGCGACAGACAGGATCAATAACATGCGAGAGATGCTTTGCGTGGCTCGCCTGGAGTCTGTCTCGAGCAAAGAGCTCGATGCTCACATCACAGCTTCATCAAGCTGTACGTCCAGTGAGAGAGCGAGAGATGTTGCAAACTTACACAGATTTCCTTAACTGCTTACCATCTTGCAGGGCATGCTATTATTAGTTGTTAGGGATGTATCCCCATTTATTCCATGGAACATTACATCATCGAACAATATAAGTCTATTCTAGTTTTTCTTTTAAATCAAAGTACATATAAATAAAAATCAATGTAAGTATGTTTGTCAAAGTCAAAGTCAAAATCTTTTTATTCCGTAAAAATGGCTACATTTGTTTGGAATCGTCACAATGTCCTCTACGGACTCGAAAACGGTTGGACTGATTTTGATGAAATTTTCAGGGAATGTTCAGATTAGTCCAGCGGGTGATCCTGTAGCGATCTCATCCTCGAGGATGCAACGGGTGCAAAAAAAAATTTGACTGGTTTTTTTCACTGATATCATGTTCGTTGTTAGTGGTATATAAAACAAATTAGCAATTATATACTGTCTACCTGCAGCTGTCTCTTCCCTTGTCCACCATCTGTAACGCAACATGCATTTACTATTTCATATGTTTGTTGTAGAGACAGACACATTGTTCAATGGAGTGTCAGCTTTCCCCAGGGATTCCACCATAGTGACTGGCTTGAAATCAAGAAAGAAGTATGAAGGTCACACAGCGAAGAAATCCTGGCCTTAAGTATTTTGTTATAGTGATATGACTAGTACTAATAGTTTAGTTTAAATGAATAAAAAAAATGTTTATTTCCAAATCAACAATAAATCAGTTATTTACACCATCCTTATATAGTCCTCCAGGAGTTTGAGCGAGCAACCTTATTGTGCGGGGTGCATGTGTCTCTGTAATCACTCATTGGGATCTTAGGCTTTAACAATAAAATTTATCATCTTGTTGTCTTGGTCAAATATCTCTTGACTTGACAAATCAATATTTAATGAAGGTTTTTGGATAGAAGATGAACAATTTCTATGAAGAGCACTTTCTTAGAAATTGTTAAATGAAATATTCTTTGTTATAAATACACTTAGTGTGATATTGTGTTAATTTACTTTTATTTAAAGGGGATTCAGATGAACAGATAAGTAACGGGGATCCCTTGTTGGATCGGGCTACGGGATCCTGGTTTAGGCCAGAGTGCTGTTAATATTGCAGACATACAAATTTCCCGCCGTGGCTTATTTTTGTGTGCAGTGAAATGTATGAGATTATTAAGAGGTTAGAGAGAGAGAGATTTAGAGGGTCGGCAACGAATGCGTGACACCCCTGGTGTTGCAAATGTCCATAGGCTACGGTGACTGTTTACCATTAGGCAGGCTGTATGCTTGATTGCCACCTTAGTAGTATAAAAAAATAAGAAGCAGGGCGCATCAAAGCAGCCCGTCTGGGGAAGTATTTCCACCTCACAGAAAGCCGCAGGCACATAACAACTCCCAGGAGGGTTGTTGTGTTCCTGTGTGGGAGTGAGGTCACCAGTAAGCTCCTTAGGGGTTGCTGCGTTAGCAGCAGAGGTGGTATCAACACCGAGTGATACTTAATGTATTGCAACCGTTCGTAGGCTACGGTAACTGATTTACATCAGGTGGGCGGTATGCTGCCTTCCGACGTTGTAAAAAAAGGAGGTAAAAGATAAAAATTCTTTATCCGTAATTACGCCCTTGTGTATTTTATTAATTTCTTAGTTTTATTGTTTTTAAATTATGTACTGTCATTTCAGAAATACAAGTACAAGTAAGTGTAAGTCGTTACTACACATGGTGAAGCAGGTATTGTAGGGATAGGGCAGAACTGTTTCAGGCAATATATTTATATTATATTAGAATTTAACCGGCATAAGCAACTTATTCCTCCGTCTAAGATTATCACCGAATTTTGAAATATGAATATAGTAAGAGAAAGGATGTTTATTTGAACAGTTCCCTGGGTGTTTTTGGTCTGGTCTTTGTAAAATGAGAATTGTTTCAACATCAGCGCTTTTTCCACACTGTCACCAAACCTTCATAATTATGGTATATTCCTGTGGAGAAAGCCAGTTGAGATCTGTTCACCCTACAGACGGTTTGTTGTCTCAAAGAGTATCTGATCTCCTCTTTTCAATGCTATGTTCACTTTCAATCTCAATCTGCAGTTTTTTATACTACACCGAGAGGTGAACACAAATAGGCAAGTGAAGGGTTTATCCCTTTGGATGCTCTAACTTTGCACGGAATATCACTCGAATTATGCCCATCCAGCTGCTATTGTTGGAGCTTGTCATCAAAGAATATAATACTCCCTGACGGGAGCTTGTCATATTCCTGGTGTTTGTACTCATAATAAACATTCAGATAATTGTCATTTCACTGATCAAATTGTCTATGATGCTAAGCTAACAGACAGTATTGCGCCCTTGAGTTTAAGGAAAAACGTACAATAGGTTATGTTCAGAGGAGTTGTCCGATATGATGGCAACAGCATCCTTCTACAACTGCACCGCTACCGACGGAATTCATTCCCGCAAACTGGAACTGCAAGAATGCGATTTCATAGAAGTTTTCTTCCAAGAAATCTTAAGTTGTGTAATGAATTCCCTAACGGAGAAGAATGTTACTTTTACAACTGTGCGGTTCCAGAGAAGTTATTTTTTGAGAACTCTTAAGTTTCCGATATCAAGACAGGATTATTACGTTATAAATGGTGCTGCTCGGATTGCACGGACATCAATGTTGGCGCACAGCAGAGGACGCTATTTGTGCTGCATATCAGTGATATGTAGTCAATTTATGACATTCATTGTTATGCGGACGATAGCAGCGGGTACGGCTTGGAATAGATCCTCATACACTTGAACCTCAATGTTGGTTCTAAAGATTTTTTTCCCAAGGGACTACAGAATGAGGTCCTTGACAAAGGCGTCAAGATGTTTTTACGAGATCCGATTAACACATTAGTGTCGACCCTGGTGTTGCAAGTGGCTATAGGCTGAATAACTGTTAACCAATAGGCAGGCAACGCTTGTTTGCACCAAAATATGCCTTGTGTAAAATCATAATGGATGAATGGAGCATAACTCATTATCATTATCATCATTTCATCGCGTATTAGTTCATTGCTGGACATAGGCCTCTCAGGGCCTCTCGAATGTAATCCAATCCAGATAGAAAAAAAAATTAGTAAAGATTTGTAGGGTGTCTCAACTCAAATCTTTTCCGATCGTCGCTCCATCTAGTGTCGGCTCTACAAACAATATTGCCTATATGTTAATATTTCATAAATTTAGCACCATTAGGATATTTTAATTCCTTTGGTAAATAAGGTTAAGATACATACCTACTGAATGTTTTTTGTTCTAATTTTCCTTTGTGTATTATTCCATGCCATTTAAAAACAAAATGATTGCTCATGTGGTTTCTGAACGGATGTCAGAGTGACATTGACAGTTTGAAAGTTCTTCACTGTGTCAGCAATAGGTTATGTTTTTTGACATAGAATATTATGTACTATTGTAAGTTCCAAAATTTTCGAAGATGATTGTATTTGATCGGTTAAAATAATACGTATTTATCGAAATGGTGCATTAATATCAAGATGAACGTATTATTAATATTGTTGCTCATTTTCGTGGGTATTTATGCCTGTGTTTTGTGGTAAGTGTTTAGTTAAAGTCGCCGTACAATCAACACTATTTTTGTGATATTGTTTTTGTTTTGTTTTTCTATTTATACGACTTTGGGTATTTTTAGGTTGTTGCCGACGCTATTGTCATGGTTGTTCAAAAGAAAATACCATATCAAATTGAAGATAGGAAGAATCGCTGTGCTAAAATTGATATTAAAAGATGTTAGTTTATCAAAAGATAGATATGTTGTTGTAAGTATGCAATTAGTAACCCTTTCGTTTACTCTTTGTACTATGTACAGTGTTTAGGGTATGTGGCTTTATTTTTTGCACCTTTGTATCTTTTTGTATTGTAAACAAATGAGATATTTCTGTGGTACCTACTGTAATGTTAACTTAAATAGAATTAACAATTTAATTAGAGTTAATAATCACTGTGGTTTAAATCATTCAAGACATTACAGACCAAGGTCTCTTGAGTAAGTAATTTCGTGCCTACTTTACCACAGTTTAGATATGTTGATTTCAGGTCAGAATAGGATATTTGAATAAGTTCCGGGGTTGGACAATAAAGAAAGCACTTTTATATCTAAAAATCTTATTGTAGCCTTTCCCATACAGGTATTTATATGTTTACCAAGGCCAAGAATAAATAACTCTTATGTAAACATATTAACTTGTTTGATGTCTTATGATTTAGTTAAAAACTACAATAGATTGTAGACAAGTAATCCTGTTGAAAATTTTAAAATTAACTAATATGATTAAAAAAGGTTGAAATGGTTTTAGTAGAGACAAAAAGTTATTTTTCTAAAGCCTTAGGCAGTGTCAATGTTTTACCATTATCTATACTTGAAAGTATTTTATTTTCAGCACATTGATGAAATATCGTTCCGTAGCAGTTTCTTCAGTTCAGAAATCAACAAACTTGTGTCTGTTGTAATAAAAGGAGTAGAAATTACTAACAATGTGGAGGAGAGACGTAGTGTTGTTGTGGAGACTATCCTCAAGCCATTGTTGTCCAAACAGAACTCTCTATCAAGGAGTGAAGACGAGCCAACTACCAACTTGAATACCTTAAATTCGAGCTTGAGGAAAATTAATAATGACAAGAATCTTGATTTTAGAGATAAGAAGTTACCTCATAGTCTTATTATGTTCGCTCAGGTAAGTAGATTTTATGTATGTAAGTACCATTATATTTGTGTTTTTGGATTTATGTACATATTTGTAATTGTTACTTGTTCTGCGGTGGAGGAAATTATAATTAGAACCTACGCTTGTTGATGAAATTATATTTCGAAAAATCCAAGTCTGACATAACCAAAGTAAAGTCAGGTTTTCCCTCGGGGATGTGGAGGTCTGACGACAGTCACTCTGTACCAAAATCAGCTAATAATAATATATATAATGCTAGGAAGAAGAGAAGAGGTAACTAGATATTATCTCATACATACTTGGTTTACAGAACAGTTTTTGCCCGTAAACTGGCCAAAGTCATTGATACAATGAAAAAAGTAAAGTGTGACGGAAGTACCAATATTGCCATTGTCATTCTAATAGGCTGTTCTAAGATGAATGTTACTTTGTGCAAAAGACTGTTCATTGACGTCAACACTGATCAATGTCCTTATTACCCATAATTGATTTTCAATTAGATTTTTAGGGTTCCGTACCCAAAGGGTAAAACGGACCCTATTACTGAGACTCCGCTGTCTGTCCATCCGTGCGTCTGTCACCAGGCTGTAATCTCAGGAACCGTGATAGTTAGACAGTTGAAATTTTCACAGATGATGTATTTCTATTGCCGCTATAACAACAAATACTAAAAAAACAGAATAAATAAATATTTAAAAATGGCAAAAAAAAATTTTTTGTCATTTTTATAGATAATGGAACCCTTGGTGCGCAAGTCCGACTCGCACTTGGCCGGTTTTTACAATGTTTTCATAGTTTTTTTATTATTATTATGTTGGTATCAAACAAGCATACAGCCTGGTTGATGTGAAGCAGTTAATGTTACCTATTATCAATGCAATACAATGAGTGGCATGCATTCTTGCCTCTTCTGCTGCTAACAAGTCTGTAGATTTACTGGTCACTCATTTGCAGGAATGCAACAGCCAACAAGTTATTTCACTGCTAAAAAATGGATGTACATACTTTTTCAGCCAGATACATTTATAAGTTCCTATCTGTCTGTCTGAAATATTGCATGTTGTGTGCGTTGACTAGATAAGCTGATCCGGCATGACTACTATTAAAGGCTTCTTCTTAGCATTATCATGTTTCCTTTAGATTGGTGGCGTCTGCTATTTAATCCTAAGGATTTGGCGAAGATTGATTTGGACATGGAGCATCTGCCGTCGCATCTCCACAATCCACGGGGAAAAACTGATCTATCTTAGGTTAAGACCCACATCTTTTGAAATATGATTTTTAGAATGTGTGGGTTTTCTCAATGCTTTTCTTCACTGTCAACCAAGTGATATTTATGAATATGTACATAAATCCAAAACTGCGAATTTTGTGGTACATGCCTAAACCAGACCAGACACCAGAGGATGAATAGGCTGGTTCTTTAACTAGGCTATCACTGCTCCAATGTTAAAGGCTGTTTCATTGTTTTCAGTTCATGGGAGTACACATATTCAATGCATCAATAACAATTTGGAATGTAACTCCTGATAACTCATCGCTAATCTTAACAGCATCAGAGGTTCACGCAGATGGTGCTGCAGGAGGACCTGCTCGAGCATTAGTATTTTCTGCCAACTTGGTTGAAGTTAGAGCTAAAGTGATGAGGAATAATACCTGTCTGGCAGAGGCTGGATGTAGCTTGTTGATTGAGGGGACTGTTAAAGCTGAGGGTCCATTGAATGTTGAGGTAGGTTAAATAGATAGAAATAACTACTCGAAACCTGTTTCTTTTACTTTTAGCATACAAAGTAAATTAACGTTTTAATGTATACCTTAACTAGTGGACAAACGAGCGAGTTTCATTACCTTGCCGTAACACAGTCTCGACTAGTACGGAAGGTAAAGAAATGTTCATATTTGTATACCCACATGATAATTGCTGTTATGTTAATATTAATTGTGAATTGTAATATCATTAACGGTGTACAAACAAATAGTTAGCATGCACAATAAACGATTTTTGATTTTTGATACAATGTGCTTTAGGGTGATAGTTACTTTTAGTCAGGAGTCCTAGGCATCAGCGAATTTGCCTGAAAAAATCTATGTATATTAAAGAAGCGGGCGACGTGTTCAAGGACTGTGTATTGTGGCACTCGGTTCTCTCTGCTTACCCTGCACGGGACTTGGAGTAAAGATTTAGATAGATAGAATATATGTTATGTGCATAATGAAAACTAAATGCAAACTCTAGAATATCAGATAGACTACCAAACTTGTTGACAGCAATAAGTCTAAAAGTTCCTTAAATTAATTGTTCATGGTAACAAATTTGTGGCGTGGGTAATGTTTACAAGATAAGAAACATGTAAATATAATTATGACATAGTATATTCTAGTGCACTTGAAAACGACTTGATAGTGCTAAAATAGACTCGAGTTAAAACTATTATAAAAAAATCAGTCTCTTTTCTGTATCATTAATTATGTTAACTTTTAATTTTTTAATATCAATAAATTACAAAGGAAATTAGCACATTTTCCTTATCAGCACAGTTATTTCATTTAAAGTTGGATGGAATCTTGAAAATATAATTGTGTGTCGAGATTTTATCCCAAACAAGTATTTTAAACAAAGTTTTGCACTTGTTTTATTTATGAGATAAGCAAACAAATCAGTACTTTCTACATATACTGTGTTTATGTAGCAAATATCGAAGACGTCGAATCAAGCTTACAAGTTTTGAAGTTTGTAAGCTGTGACCAAATAAATGCAATGTTAGGGAAACATTGAAACCAAATTGAGCGAGGCTTGACTCGCGCTTGACGCTTTCGTTCAAGTGGTGTCATCCCTGGCGTGAGAAACCCTATAGGCTGTGGTAACTGCTAACCACCAAAGGGTTGTATGCCTATGGGTAGGCAGAGAGAATTAGCGCCATACGACGCGATCCTTATACACCTTGCTGTACCTTTAGACCTAGAATATTATCTTCCTAGACCTAATAAAGATTCTTGATATGACTTATATAGTATTAAACGACGCAAAAAAAAAACGATTGTTAATAGATTCAGACGTTGTTTTGCGAAAGTCAAAAATACATGCCACGATTAGTTCATACGAACTCACGCCGGCTGGCACTCGGGCGAGTGCCAGCCGGCGTGAGTTCGTGTGAACGGTAATGGTCACTACCGTTAGTAAATGTATACTGTCGCTATCATTTAAAATTATATGCATGTATATTTTTGACGATCAAAAATCAATTACATTGATATAATGAACTTGGGTAATTTGATTAAATAAGGTAAAGGTCTGACTTTATATCAAATTCTGATGTTTATATTATTGGGTGGCAAACAAACATATGGCCCGATGTGATTGAAGGCTATGGACGCTTGCAATAACAGAAACATCTCTCAGCGCAGCTCTTCTTCAGGGGCGCCTTTGATAGCTTAGATTTGATAGAGACTAATGTTACTTATTTAATATTGTACAGAAAATTCACGCAGCCGTAAGCAACACAAACATATCCTTCCAAGACGAATACATTCAGTTAGTACAAAATCATAAAAAGCCCAGAGGAAGGACAGTGAAGCAAGAGTTAATTGCCGACGACCACATGAGCACTATCATCCCCAGGTTTTCACCAGTTATACCAAAGGTATTTATTATTTGAATATGCGTAATATATATATATATATATATATATAATTGTAGCATAAGATACTAAATACACATCCGTACCCGTGCATTATACATTACCTTATATTCACCTGAATACAAATACTAATCACGCACTTATATTCTACAGTTTCAAATCAGATACATACATAAATACACAACGCATACAACACACTTATACACACAACCCACACACAACAACATTAACTGAGCAGTTTGATTTGACTACTTGTACTTGTTTTATAACAGTATAATTTACTAGGCACTTACTAACACCTGATTGCTATGGAGGAATGGAGTGTCCTAACACAAGTCTATACATATACTTAAAAGGAAACTCAAACCACACGTTGTATGTTCAAAAATTATGCAGAATAAAGATTTTTGTATTTATTTTAGATAGGCGTCATTGAAAGCTCGATGGCACGATGTTGCGCGTGTCATTCTAATGAAACTCGCAGATTAAGCAGTGACGACACTAGCCTGTCTATGGATGGGTTTATCTGTTAGAGCTTTTACGTGCATTGTGCTTTAGCTGTTGTCGATAGATAACAGTCGTTAAGGTTAAGTCTTTGGACGCTATGAACGCACTGGCCTCCGCCAATCAGCAGTTGCGTGACTATGTATGCTGTAAACCTTTTCGGTTGAATGGAGATCCGTATTGCTGCAGTGGAATTATTATAGGTTGCCGTAATGTGGAAGAGTCATTGGCAGAGCTGCGATAGCCAGCGGAGCCACATTACCCTCAAAATTGCCGTTTGGGGTAGACTGATGTCATCCAGCTAGCGTTTAGACGGTAATAGTGAGAAACTCCAAAATCGACACACTAATAGCTAACATATTGTAGTTTTGTATCCTTTAATTTGAAATTTAAATGTTCGTTGGTGAGGAAGAACGGTCCAAAATCGTTCCAATTAGAAAAAAAAACATATGGGAAAACGTATGGCCGGCCACTCTGCAGTGCAGAGTCTGCACTGCACTCCCATCAACAGAAAAAGTAACAGCACTCGTCGCTAGATGTCGTACAGGGTTCCATATATTTAAAAAAAATAAATATAAAATATTGAAATATTTTTTAAATTTATAAAATATCAGCTCTGCCTACACAGCTTGCTGTTATTTACTAGTTTAATAGCGATCCCTCAAGCCGCAAGCGGTGCGTAAGACCCGGGATCTGTAATTTCTTTCGCTTCTTGAGCAGAAGACGCTTGCCAAACGAGTGTTCATTGTCGTCATTTAAGAAAGGTAGGGCGCATCAAACCAGCCCGTCCGGGGAAGTGCCTCCACCTCCCAGAAAACCGCAGCCAAATAACAACCCTGCAGGATTGTTGTGTTACTGCATGTGAGTGAGGTCACCAGTGAGCTCCCAAGGAGTTGCTGTGTTGGCTGGCAGCAGAGCAGTATGCTTGTAT
The DNA here is from genome assembly GCA_947507595.1 of Pyralis farinalis. Lineage (NCBI taxonomy): Eukaryota > Metazoa > Arthropoda > Insecta > Lepidoptera > Pyralidae > Pyralis > Pyralis farinalis. The sequence continues at coordinate 4,329,073 of OX382268.1, read as the reverse complement.
GCCATCCGACGTTGTATATAAAAAAATAATAATAAATAAGTGGAATATAAATAAAGCGGAAGAATTTGTTTGCTTGTACGCGCTAATTCCTGGAATTACCAGTCGGAATTGTAAAATTCGTTCTGCATTCGATAACCCAATTCTTGAGGAAGATATATACATTGGCTTCAACAACATAATACGACCCTTAGAAACCGAGAAAAAATGTAGGGAATGCGGCTCCTTCTGGGATACTGGTATACGCGCGGAAGAAGTCGCGGAGTTTAGCTAGTAATAAAAGAAATTAATAATAATTAATTCTTAATAATCATTTTTATGTTCAATTTCCATATGGTGCACCACATGCAACTGAGATAGGCTTATTGCTAACAACATTATGCTCTCCACATCATAAAAATAGTCTGTCTTAGGTTTTCGCGATTGTTACACATTGAAATTAAACAATTTTTAACGGAAGTATCGCGTGTTTTATTTATTTTGTTGAACCTGACGTTTCGAACGCTTTGCAGCGTCCGTGGTCGCAGGAAGACGTCAGGTTCAACAAAATAAATAAAACACGCGATACTTCCGTTAAAAATTGTTTAATTTCAATAAAAATATTCGTCAACGCTATACCAGGTTCATATCGTCGCCGCCGCTAGATGGCGCTGTTCGTTTTCTGTTCTGGTTTGTATCGCGCTATGGTTTCGATATCTGTAAACACCTACGTTCCTTCACAACATTACAAACTTTATGGTAACCGCTGATAAATATCAGTCGGCCGTATGCTTGTTTTAAAACTGTTTTTGCATGGTTTGTCGATAGAGATTTTCCTATCTGATGACCATTATTATATAAAATAAATAAATCTTTCACATGTGTAATGCGCTATTCGCAATATTGTTAAAGAATTCTGTCTTTGTACAAAGATTTCGTTTGTATCGATCGCTGAAAAATGTGGTTTATTTAATGGATTAAAAAATGCAAATAAATTCGTTTTCCTACTTCATTTCATCCGAATGACTCATTCGCAGTGAGAAGATGATTAAAATAAAAATGATTCGCACGGGTGGGTGATCCAATCGTTACCAAACTTCACAGGACCACCTGCTGGGCTAAACTGAAGATTCACTGAAAATTTCATCAAAATCTGCCCAGCCGTTTTTGAGTCCATAGAGGACATACAGACAAACATTCATTTATATATATATAGATTATTGATCACAAAATTTTAATATAATGCCAAAATAGATAGCTTTGTAGGAAATAACATCTACATTACGCAAAATATAGCACTTTCATACAGGTTTTATACACAAAACCTAGGAATTAGTAATGCGCCGAGTAACCGAGTAGTACTCGGTTTAATCTTTACCGGACTCAGTACTCGGCCGAATAACTCTGTTCAGAAACTTGAAAACTACTTAATGTCTCTGTATCATTATTTGCCTTTGTTAAATTTTCAATATCAATTTATAGTATTCATAACATTATGCAGTGTATTCTTAAGTTTTTTATGTGATTAAAATGTTAAATATTTATATTAAATACGTTTATTTAATGAATCCCAAAATGAGAGAACTATATTTTAACCATAAATTACATTAACCGAGTATACGCTATTTTACGAGTTACTCGGCCGAGTGCAAGTATATAACAAGTGCCGAGTACATCGAGTACCGAATAATACATCCCTACTAGGAATTAGGAGGAAAGTTCAAACGGAGGGAGGGAGTTCTATGTAAACTCTCGAAACTTCCATTAATCGTGGGTGCGAGGTAGTTTTTTTTTCTTTTTTTTCTTTTATTGTTTATAATATAAAAAGAGAATATTATTAAAAAGCATATCAACCATCGAAAGCTATGCATAGCTTATGTGTGGTTGAGTGAGCCACGGATCAATCGTAGGCCACTATCAAACCCAGCTACCAACCTGGACCACGTTCCTTTTTCTTATTTCTTTTAATTTATGCATTGATTAAATTCGCGCGTTACACTATATAGTTTCTCTCACACTTTACGTATGCATGCGCCTATATTCACCTATGTATAGTCTCTTAACCTGTCAGACCCCGTTATATACGTTTTCCCATACATTTATTGACGGAAAAGTGGTCCGCGGGTAATAAGAGATTAAGTGTCATATTTATATGTGAATGTTTCCTGGCACTTACGATTCTTACGATTACGTGTAAAGTGGTAACTAAGCTAAACACTTGAGAGGTTAATTGCACTTATTTATTTACTCTCAAGTCCTTCGCGTTATTACGTTTCCTAATCCATTAGGATTGGCGAGGTCCGCTACCTGAACCAAGGAGTTTGAAGATACTAATTTTTAGATGGAGCTGCAGTCGTCAGTCCTATACAATCCACAGGGAAAACCAAACTTTTCTTAAGGTAGGCCACACGTCTTTTTGGATATAATTTCTTTGGCGTGCGGGTTTCCTCGCGACCTTTTCCTTCAGCGAGGAGATGATTACAAATATGTTAACTTCATTTCATCCGAATTTCGCGCGTTTTCCTCTCAATTTTGTGTAATATGCCGCGGTGCATCATGACGCATCGGCCGGCTTCTTCTACGTGATACTTTTACTTTTACATAAATCCGAAAAGAGTTAGTGGTACATGCCAGGATTCGAATTAGGGGTGGTAGGTAAATAGGCTGGTTCTTTACTCACTGAGCTATTGTATATTTATTAAAAAGTATTTACTGTCAAGAGTGCTACAATATTGTATTTAATTCCATTTATCGGTTTTGCAGTTCAACTAACATTCCCTCTCTCTCTCTCGGTCCCTCGCTAGTGAGGATCGTGGCTTTAGCGAAAGTTGTGTATGGCCTTCATCTCTCTGTCTTTAGCTCGATGGTGAGCCTAAGGCAACGGGAATTGTAGCTGTTCTGACAACAGTCGAGGCATTGTTTCGAAATACTATATTCGAGTGGGAATAGAAAAGCTTTCACTCAAAATATATGGAATCTGATTGAAAACTTCGAATTTGTTTCGAATATGAATATGGCTTTTCGAGTCAATATGTATTCCCCTTGTTGGCCTAAAAATTAGATTAAACATTATTGCTATGATTCGTATGAAAAGGAACTCGCAGTTTTTTTATGCAATGACGGAAGGCATACTAGCATACGGCCCACCTGATGTAAAGCGGTTACCGTAGCATATGAACGTTTGTAATAAGTTAAGTATCACTCGCGCGATGCCTCCTCTGCTGCTAACACAGCAACTCCTTAGGAGCTTATTGGTGACCTCACTCACACGCATGAACACGATAGTCCTCTAGGGGTTTGTTATTTGGCTGCGCTTTTCTGTGAGGTGGAGGTACTTCCCCAGACGGGCTGCTTTTGATGCGCCCTACCTCTCTTAAAACTTGCGCTAAGTATATAAGAAGAATACTGTAGTTTACAGTCGTGGAAAAGAAGTTTTCCGCCGCTGGCAACCTCCTAAAGAGCTCTGATGCATTGTTTTTTTTCATTTGTTTCAGATATTTAGTTTAAGAATCGACACAACCAAGATCAAGTGTTTCGACAATGCCACTAAAACAAACTTCGAAACATCGCTGCAGAGCCTGCAAGTGAGTGTATATACAGGTTTTTGTCCATGAAGTAAATAACCTATAGAAAACCAATGAGATCTATATTACGCAGTAACTCTTCACCGCTTTTGGGGGCAAAATAGAACAGGCAGCGTTTATTGGCTGGTTCAATCAATTATGGGTTCCAATACTCTCATTGGTCAGTAGAATTGCATCGTTGAGATATCTAGGAGCTAAAAGACAACGTTTTGGTGACCGCGGGGTGCTTTCATGCACAGTCAAGAGGTTTATTGATCTGTGACCATAATGACTGCCAACAAGATGCTATATTTTTATTAAATTCATTAGCGGAATTCTGATTAATTTAAGTTTTGTATAAATATCGACTCACCTCTTGTATATTAGCATACCAGTGTCATTATGAATAGTAGGGCGCATCGAAGTAGCCCTTGTGTGGAAGTAGCTTCACCCCACAGAAAACTGCAACTAAATAACAACTCCCTGGAGGGTTGTGTTCCTGCGTGTGAGTTGATACTAATAAACGTTACTAATAAACTTCTGAGGCGTCGCTGTTTTAGCAGTGGAGTTGGCAACGCGTGTGTGATATGCCTAATATTGCTTGTGTTCATAGGGTGCGGCTACCCCTTTGCATCAGGTGGTGTGTATCCCTAGATCCCACCCCCCCCCCCAAATTCCTCCCTTTGGAGAGTGGAAAAATAAATATTTGTATTGAATCGTTACTTTGTTAATATAAGATCAGTAAACACTTGAGAATTTATTGTGTTAGCAACTGTGGTGATGCGTGAGACATACTTTCTATATTGCAGGCGTTCATAGGCTACGGTAGAGATTTCCAATCATTTTTGCCCTGCTCTTCGTAGACCCCCTGCCTAACTAATGTTTGAAACTGATTGACCACGTATTTGTTGCAATTGAGCCCATGGGCTCGATATAGACCACTTTGGAAAGCACGGGGCTACGGTAACCACTTTGCATCAGGTGGGTCGTATAAATATGCGTACAATACAATTAAATTCATACATATACAACGTCTAGCGTTGTATATGTATGAATTTAATTGTATTTTGAACCTGTAGATGGACTTCTTTTCAGATCAACTCCAGATTTAGCGCGGCGTCTGTGGTCATCGACAGCAGTGGCCAGGAGGTGATAGGTCTACCTCAGGTGTACGTGGCCTTTCAAATGGACCAGTACGAACTTGCAACTAACCAGGGGAAGTTGCTGTTCGTGCATAAACTTAAGCTTGATGCCAAGGTGAGATAAAATGTTTGTATGGAATAGTTGATTGTTAACCAAGAAAGTGAGCAATTGCACCAGAGATATTGGAGTGTGCGAGGGGACCTATGTTCTAGGGTTGCACGTGATCACTTTCTCCAGAGTTAAACACTACCATTGTTCTTGACTGTTTCAACAGTTAACAAGAAGAACTGAAAAAGAGAGGTAGAGCGCATCAAAGCAGCCGTCTGGGGAAGTAACCTCCACCTCACAGAAAACTACAGCCAAGTAACAACTCCCTAGAGCGTTGTTGTGTTCCTGGGTGTGAGTGAGGTCACCAGTAAGCTCCCAAGGAGTTGCTGTGTAAGCAGCAGAGGAGGCATCGCGCATTCTTAATACATCGCAAGCGTTAATAGGCTACGGTACCCGCTTTATATCAGGCGGGCCGTATGCTTGTATGCCTCCCGACGTAGTATAAAAAAAAGAAGTCCGAAATAGTAAATAATGATAGAAAGCAGCTTTTTTCGTGCTTATTTGTACGTAGAAACTTTTCTCGAAGTTATTTTTCACCTCCTATTTGGATTTTCACTTAGTAGTAGTAGTAGTAGTAGTAGTAGTAGTAGTAGTAGTAGTAGTAGCTTAAGGTTTAAAGAAATTCTCACCATGCAAACATATGTGTTCTTTGGGCTTGTATTTTACATCTAATATAGCCAAGGCTAAATATAAAATTCATGTCCACCAATCATGATCGCGAGAATTTTATAACATAATTTGCGGCAATCATGGACCCTTGCGATATTAGGCGTATCGGTTTACAACTGAATATTTTACTGATAAAAACTTTGTGACATTGTGAACTTTGTAACACTAGATTATCCGGTTTTTACGGATCCAGTAAATATACTTTTTAAGTTTTCATAGAAAAATCATATAACGATTTATTTTGACGACCTCGGTGGCTCAGTCGTGAATGACGCGACTTTGAGACCAACGCTCGTGGGTTCGATTCCCACACAAGGCAAACATTTGTGTGCATGAACATGTCTGTTTGTCTTGGTCTGGATGTTTTAAGAGAGGTAGGATGCATCAAAGCAGCCCGTCTGGGGAAGTACCTCCACCTCACAGAAAACCGCAGCCAAATAACTACTCCCTAGAGTGTTGTTTGGTTCCTACGTGTGAGTGATGACACCAGTAAGCGTAAATAGGCTACGGTACCCGCTTTACATCAGGTGAGCTGTGTGCTTGTATGCCTCCCGACGTAGTATAAAAAAATTGACTAAAAAATTACATTTATTAATTTCAGCTTGAAAAGGGTGTGCTGAACCTGTATTTAATACTAAGCACACTGAATATCACGTACGACCATGATAAAATATTTATGTTTTATACCGAAACTATGGAGAGAGTGAAAAAAGCTAAAGCGATGCAAATCAGAAGCGTTTCTAATAACTGTAAGTAGAAAATGTATTTTTTTACAATATCGTAAAAGAGGCCGTTAGAATACGTTTGTTTTATAAATTCTTTATTACCAGAAATTACATAAATACATTACTACAAAATCGTTAAATATGAATACGTTAGAATACGGTGGAAGCGTGCGTAAAGCAGCGTCCTTACGCACAGATCTAATTAATAAAGTATATTTCAAATGATTTTCTTGTGATATTACTAATTTGTGCGATTTGCAACAGACACACGTCATGACATTCTATTACACATAAGTCAATAGCGAGAAGGGTTCATTTGTTAAAAATAAAATCTGGCAAGTGCGACATGGAGTTTGCTCTAGTAGGGTTCCGTTTCTCGGTGAGTTTTTACGTTTTAGTATTTTTATGAGATTTATATCGTAACATTTAAGAGAGGTATGGCGTATCAAACCAGTGTGACTGGGGAAGTCATTTCATCTTACATGGAACCGCAACCAAACAGGTCCCTACAGTGTTTTTTTTAGCAGGGTAGGTAATAACATTATAGTTGTGCCATGTGCTTGTATATTCCGATTTGTTTAAAAAACATTGTACATTAATTTTACAAGTACATTATAAATCGGCATTTTTAGTATTTTAATAGAGGTGGAGCGCAGCAAAGCAGCCGGTTTGGGGAAATACTTCCACCTCACAGAAAACCGCAGCCAAATAACAACTCCCTAGAGGGCTGTTGTGTTCATGCGTGTGAGTGAGGCCACCAGTAAGCTCCTATGGTGTTGCTGTGTTAGCAGCAGAGATGGCATCTCGCGAGTAATACTTAATGTATTGCAAGCGTTTATTGGCTACGGTAACCGCTTTACTTCAGGTGGGCTGTATGCTTGTATGCCTCCCGGCGTTGTATAAAAATATATATATATTTGTTGTTTAAATTCAATATATGTTAAGCAAATACCTAGAGATGAAATCAAACGATATACAAAAAATTTAAAAAAACTTTCAGTCAATTGACTAGAAGTTGTTGTACGTTTTTTGACGTATATTAAAAAAAACTTGCATTACCATGTTACCTCTGATATGCCGCCATCCGGGCAGCAGGACTGCGGGCCGTATGGAGAAGGTTAAGGTACATAGATAACAGAAACAACGGGAGATGTGACGAGGGGGCGTGGTTGGTGTCGCCGCAATATGCTCAAAACGAGAACATTGCCAAGAACAGTTAGTTAGTTGCAATCAAGTTCGATTGAGATACGTTGCTCCTTGTTTTAGCAAAATGCCAAGTTGTGCTGTTGCCTTTTTGCAAAAATAGAAGTGCAGTGGTTAACTTTAAATCAAATGGAATCACTTATCACCTATAAGTACAAATAATATTACGTTTTATAAGCATAAATACATAATTAATTTCAAAAATTCTCTGACGCCATTTCTACCAGGGCCTTACCACGATACAAATTATAAATATCCAATTTCTCATTCTTAATCATACATTGCTTTTCTACCATTACGCAGTCTCCACCGCTCGTTTACCAACACGCAATGTAAAGCGAATAATATTATTCGCTCACTGTGTGTACAGTTTCGAGATACGGCTGCTTGTTTCTGCCGCTTTATAAATGTAGTAGTGCGTGCTTACTTGGGTGTTGTTTAAATAAACATCCAATGACAGCGTCTTAACAAATGTGTGTCGTTGTACTTGTGTGCGTAGAATGATATTTTTTATTTATTTAAGTGTGTGAGTGTTTTATGGTGGGGTGAAACTCGGCGACAACCGTCCCTGTGTAAACTCGCGTGGTATGTCACATCTCCCATTGTTTCTGTTATCTATGTTAAGGTAGCTCAACGTGCTATGGAAAGGGCTATACTCGGGGTTCGCTGTGTGACGGAATCAGAAATGACGATATCCGCAGTAGAACTAAGGTAACTGACATAGCCCAAAGGATAAGCAAGCTGAAGTGTAGTGGGGCGGTTACATTGCGTGTAGAACCCACAACCGCTGGGGATTCTTGAATTGCGGCATCCCTGTACTGGTGCACGCAGTGTAGTACGATCCCTAGTCGCTCCATCTATTAGATGAGTGACGACCTGAAAGTAATTTATAGGGAGTGAGGATGCAGGTGACTCGAGATCGCGGCGAGTGGCTGTGGCATCAAGAGGGAAGGCCTATATCCAGCAGTTGACGAATACGGGTTGAAATGATAATGATGATTAACAGGGTTATACATTTTTATTTTATATACGTTATATAGCTTCATCGTCAACCCCACCATGGTTGTCTCGGCTGTTCTCGTCGTGTGTGGTGCAAGGCTGCGCCGAGCTCCGCGCGGTGTGGCTGCACGCTCGGTTACCAGGAGGCAAAGCGTTGTCGACTGGTTGCGGAGGCGTCAAGGTCAAACTAGACCAACTCCTGGATACCAGAGGTTTGTCGTTATATTTTTTATGATTTTATAATAATTAGTTTTCGAGGAGTAGTGATAGTCCAGTGGATGAAGGATCGGCCTAGTGACCAACAGGTCCACGGTTCGAATCCTGGCATGTACCACTAAATTCGTGTTTTCGGATTTATGTAAATATTTGTAATTATCACTTGCTAGGCAGAAAAACATCGTGAGAAAACACGCACGTTCTAGAAATTATATTTCGAAAGACGGGTGACTTAATTTGAGCATGGTCTTGTTTACCCTCTAGGTTGTGGAGGTCTGACGTTACTTACTCCGTGTAAAAATCAGTAATTTCGCCAAATCCTTAATCTTAGGTAGTGGACCCCGCCAATCCTAATTGATTAGGAAACGCTAAGAAGAAGAAGATAAATGAGTTTTCTACCACCACTTTTTTACATGTTGCCTGCCATATTTTGTACGGAGGCAATAGAGAGTATCATTGAATGCAATCAAGTTATACAAACAAAGTAGTGTCTCGAATAACGTTGAACAAGATTATCCGTGCTTATAAATGGGAAAGTGTGTCTGTTTGTTTGTCCTTCTTTCATGTCAAAACGGGGCAAAGCAATTAATGTAAGGATTCATGCATGTATATATATATTTTGTATGGAGAGCGGGAGGCGAATTTACAAAGCCTAGGCCATTAGAGTGAAAGTGCGAACTGAACTGGCTTAGCTTTTGTTTGCCGCAAACTGAACTGGCTTAGCTTTTGTTTGCCGCAAACTTGACGAAACCCTAATCTATTATAGTACAAAAATTGACTGAAATCACATAGACTTTGTTAGGTAAATCCATTCTAACATTGCAGCAACAAATGCTATTCAATTTCATACCGATATTTACCTATCGTTAGCTTCAATAATATGTTGATAGTAACATGGCAACTGTGTTATCATTTTAATATTGAAATAATTAATTTGCTCGTTTCTATTATGTATTTGGTTGACAAAAAAAAGAAAAACTAATTAACAAACGAAACGTACTTTTATTAGGCAAGAAACACAGGCATACACTACACACTTATTGCGAGTACAAATAATAATAAAACTTACGATAAGCTTAGTATTTTTACAATTTAAACGTAGTAACAGTCCGCCTTATTTAAGTATGGCACTTAACATAACACAACAAAATATGAAACATACTATACTCGTAAGTAAATGCATTGCTTATAGTGGAAAAAGAGCCTTGAAATAGAGTAACACAAGTAGACACTTCTATCAAATTTATGGGTACGTATTTGAAAATCAAATTTTACAGTCTATAATGATCAATATGACATCAAACAATCAAACTTTTACCCGATGAGAATGATCATAGTTAATGGTGATCACCACGCTCTTTCCTTCTCTTAATAAAGTCGACCTTTTTTGAGTTGTTGGCGTAACTTTTAGAAACTTTATATTTATACTCGCCGTGCAATTATAGTTTCTATTGCATCCTTTTTTTTATTATACTTTTTATTTTTTTTCGATAGGTGACATATATATAACTTCCGAAATTCGTGGCGAGAACAGTTTAGAAAAGATTTGTTGACAATCCAATTAGTATTTGTACTACGAGAAAAAGCTGCGATAAACGCGTCACTTTTTCCGTTGCAAGTGTCACCATTTGTAAGTTTACACTGAACTTGTGCATGAAAATTATCGTGAGTCTTCTCCTCCAACTTTAAATAGCAGATATTATCGCCCAAGATATCACTTAAAACGGTTTTTATCATGATTTTCGTTCTATAATTGCACTGTACTTAACTTCAAAACAACGCAACAGTGGCAACTAAATATTACGATCATACCAGAAGTGAACAACGAACAAGTCGGCGCCGACCAATCACGTTCGCGATAAACAAATATGGCGGTGAGACTCGACTAGGTTTTGTTCGTACGTAATGTTTAAAAATATTCCGACAAAAGCTAATCTGTTTGAGTAAATATGTATTATATCGTACTAGATTTTGTCCGTGTATTTTCTTTGAAAATATCAACACAAAAAGCTAATCTATTTGAGTCAATTTTTTTACCGAGATAGATTAGGTATTGTCGAGTAATATGCATAAACAAAAGCTCATCTATTAGAGTCTGACTCGTGACTCAAATAGTATAGCCTTTGTAAATTCGCGAGCGGGAGGCCCCTACAGTGACATAGCTACTTTTTACCGCGGTATCACATTCTCACGGGAAAACACGTTTTGTTTCCCTTTGACCACGCAGGCGGACCCGTTGGTATTAGATACTTATATAGTATTGTCTTAGGTTTTCGCGATTGTTACACATTGAATTAAACAATTTTTAACGGAAGTATCGCGTATTTTATTTATTTTGTTGAACCTGACGTTTCGAACGCTTTGCAGCGTCCGTGGTCGCAGGAAGACCACTACGACTTGCTCGGACGCTGCAAAGCGTTCGAAACGTCAGGTTCAACAAAATAAATAAAATACGCGATACTTCCGTTAAAAATTGTTTAATTCAAGATACTTATATATAAAAATACTCGGGCACTCGAAACATACTCCAGTGACAAGTACACAGTCGCATGCCCGAGTATTTTTCGAATAAAGATTACCGACAATAAAATATCAATTGTTCACGTTTTCGTATGTTGCCTTCCTATAACTTGAGAAAAGCATAAATTTATTAATGTTTTTGCTTGCAGAAGAAGTATACATCTGGCGCGTGGCGAGGCTGGTGGTAGGGTCACGCCACTGGAGTGCTGAGCTGCTGGTGGACGGCGGCTGGTTGGCGGTCGGCGAGGCCGCACTGCCGCGTCGAGACGCTCCGCCGCGTCGGCACCATGCCTGGGGATGCGCGCTGCTCGCCGTCGCGCTCGTTAAATGGGGCAGCCTCGGGCCCCGAGATTCCAAGGTAGGACGCCAACCAACCAGCCAACATGGCGCCACGAGCGCCATGTTGGCTGGTTGGTTGGCGTTTGCTGCATATAGATATAAACTTAGCCTCAGGGTAGACAGGTCAATGACTGGGTAGACAAAACAGCTAGATGTTAAATCAAATTTTTTAGGGTTTCGTACCTCAGAAGAAAAAACGGAACCGTTTAGTAATAATGATCACTTTGTTTTCTGTCTGTCTGCCCGCCTGTCAAGACCTTTTTTCTCAGGGATGGGTGGAACTATCAAGCTGAAATTAATATCAATACTCCTCAGGTCTGTAATCCCTTCTAGCAGTGAAAACATCAAACTTCTAAGTTAACGCAATTAAAATATACGGTTGTTTATGCCTCGTTTATGCGCATATTTTGACACTCGCAAGGGAAACAAAACCTATAGGGTACTTCCCGTAGACCTAGAATCATGAAAAACGTAAATTTATAGTTATATACAAAAATGTTTTATTTTGCGAAAATATTTTTTACGGAACCTGTGGCTTTTTTTATACAACGTCAGGAGGCATACAAGCAATACGGCTACCTTCACCTTCTGCTGGTAAGCAGCAATAACTAGGGGCTTAGTGGTCCACAGCCATTCCATTAGCATTTTTAAGACTTGGGTTTGACTCGGGTTTGTCTATCTCGACCTTCGTCGTACAGAGGGGACAGTAAGTGATCAATTCCCAGCTGTTGTCGATAGATGACAGTCTAAAAGCTAAATCGGTGAAAACATCGCCCTCAGGTAATCTGTGATTGAGCAGCGTATGCGAAGTATGCTGTAAATTCCTTTTCGGTTGAAGGGAAAGTAGTATCCCATCAGTGGAATGATTATGGTTTAGTGTGGTAATTTTTGACGGTTTTCCTTCAGGTGGAAGCCATGATGGACTGCCTCCGACTTGAATGGAGCTCAATAACTGCGGAGACAATCATATCTTTAGTCGACTGTCTCAATCAGTACAAGTCGTCCTCAGCTCCTCAGCCCGCGCCCCTCCCGGATCCCGCGCCGGAGAGCCCCGCCAACATAGCCATCAATGTGGCCCTCTCGCATATCAACGTGTTCTTGATTGTGAATGAAGGCATATGTCTTATGACAAGAATTGACGCTATCACCCTGGAGAAGACAGTTGCTAAATCCGGGGCGGTGGTTTCAGGGTTGAAGGTTGTTGATATGGTGCCTTATAAAGGTGAGGTTTTTACATAAATTATTATTTTCGGCTAACCAACCTTTAAAATATTAATTTTTATACTATGCGTTGAGGAGCTTGATGGAGTCACTACGCGTGTCACTGTATTCAAACACGCAGGATAAGCAACATGGACTGCAGCCTGTCTATGGACGGGTTTGTCTATTTCGTGCTTCTCCGTGGAGAAGACTTCTTCTTCAGAAGGCACGTTAAGCCATCAGTTTCAGCTGTTGTCGATAAATGACAGTCGTTAGTAGCCTTCAGGTGGCTTGAAAACACTTACCTCCGCCAATCCGCAGTTGAGTAGCGTGGTGGAGTATGCTCTATACACCCCTTCGGATAAAGGGAGACCTCAATACCAGCAGAAGGACGAGCAAGCGGAGGTGTGGTGTGTATAGTGCCTTTAATTTTAAAGCTAATTCTTTTTTTTCTTGAAGATAAGAAAGAAATTTATGATGGTATAATAATCAATATATTTTTTAGGTAATGTACATTGCCAAAGGTCAGACGAAATAATGGCCACATTTTTTCACATCAGACTTGCTAGAATAGAGCACATACCTTCAAAAGATAGGAACTCAGCTCTTGTGGACTGCCAGTTCATGGAAAACGTTGATTTCGAATGGAGCGCTAATTTGCACCTTAAGATATTCACCTTCGTAAAAGCTGTGAAGATATTCTTCGGCGAATTAAGAAAAAGAAGAAATAAGGATGGAGGTAGAATACAGGAGAAGAAGAAGGGAAAAGCGTTAGATTGGAAGTTGTCTTTCAAAGGGGAGACTAATTTAGGACTTATTTTGTCGGAACGAAATAATATGTTGTTTGCAACTGGTAAGTAAAACATCTATCTATCTACATTATACATACATACGTATCATCACGCCTGTCCTCCATTGGGGTAGGCAGAGACTATGTAACGGCAGGTGCTCCGATCCAAACATACCTCTCTCGCTTCTTCCACACTCATCAATTTCATCGTGCATGCTCGTCGGTGGTGAGTGCTTTTGATTTGGTCGTTTTTCAGAACATCACCAATTTGATCCATATGTGTACACCTACGGCGGCCCCTGCCTGATATCTCCACTCACTCTTGCCTGATAGACTGCTTTCTTAAGTCTTTTGTTATCCATCCTTCCCAAATGTATGTTTATTGAAATAAATCTTTCTATCTATAACTTCCCGACAAATCCAATGCGGGGTAGGCAGAGATAACCGAGCACACCTGACTCGATCCTTACACAACTTACTCGTTTCTTTAACATTCATATCTCTTCTTATGCACGCTCGCCGGTTTCTATGGCTCCTGATATCGCCTTCTGATAAAACACAATAAATTTGATCATGGAAGGTAAGTCTTGGCCTTCCTCGGCTCTTACATTCGCTTTGTATATCTGTTTCGTAATTCTTTCTTCCTGCATTCTTTCTACATGTCCGAACCAAAGGAGGATGCCTCTTCTTATTTTAACAATGACACTCTCTGATTAACTTTGTTTCTGACATCATCACTGCGATAATCATTGAAATTAATAAGTTAGATTTATATTTATTTCACATCCAGTGGTTGCCTTGTTTAGGGTTCCGTACCTCAAAAGGAAAAGCGATATATACACTTATAGGATCTCTTTCATGTCCGTCTGTCAAGTCTGCTCTTTTTCTCAGGGACGGGTGAAGCTATCAAGCTGAAATTAATATTAAATACTCACATGCAATCTCTTCGAACCGTGAAAAAAATCGTACTTCTAAGTCAACGCAATCAAAAGATACGGCTGATTGTCCCGCATTTGTACGCATATTTTGACTCTCGCAAGGGAATCTAAACCTATAGGGTACTTACCGCTGATCTAGAATCATGAAATTTGGTAAGAAGCAATATCATGTAGCACAAGTATAGGAATAAAACCTTAAAACCATAAATTTGTTACATCACAAAAAAAAAAATATTTGCGAAAATAATATCAAAAGTATTTTTTTATGGAACCCTTGGTGCGCGAGTCGGACTAGCACTTGACAGTTTTTTAAATATACAATGTCGGCATGCAAGCATACGACCCATTTAACTTTACATCTGATGTAAAGCGGTTACCGTAGCCTATGATCGCTTGTAATACAGCAAGCACTCGCGCGATGCTACCTCTGCTACTAACACAGCAACTCCTTAGGAGCTTACTGGTGACCTCACACACAGGAACACAATAACCCTCCAGAGAGTTGTTATTTGGCTGCGGTTTTCTGTGAGGTAAAGCTACTTCCCCAGACAACCTCTCTTAAAACACCTAGACCAAGACAAACAGATATGCACACATTGTCCTATGGGGGAATCGAATCCACGAGTGTTGGTGTTAAGGTCTCGTTATTAACCACAGCGCTTTCGAGCTCGTCAAGAGCGCCTCCTAAGATCCTATAATATATATAAATCCAGCAGATCTAAAATCATTTGCAAACTTATATTGGTGGCGGAAGCACACAAAGCAGGTTAGATCAAATTGCATGTAAACTTATATTTGTTTCATTGCATAAGTATTAAAGTTGAAATTCTCCCTACAGACGACATGACAATTGCGTATGGCCACGAAGTAGGTCTCTCTATAACTTGGACCGTTCTGAAGATGGTGCTGAATGGTGACGAGGTCCTGACGGTGGAGGGATATAACCAGGAGCGTTCGAAGGACGACCACGACGTACGTGTCGAGAGGAAGGCCAGCGAAGGGTTCGTGCTGCACTGGAACAATGTCTGGTGAGTAATTCATCCAGCCATCAATATCCCTTTTTTTTTTTTTTTTTTTTTTGTGACGCGGGGAAAAATGCGTTACGCACACCACCGGCGCCTGGGTGGCCTCCGGTAGCCATCAATATCCCTGGTTATCGGCAGATCATACAAAAAACGCGTAATTTAGTGATCGAAACATTTCTTCTTGGTGTATATCCTGTTTTCTTTACTGTGGTATAGTAGATATTCCCACTTCTTTATCTATTATATGTGGTTAGGAATAAAATGATAAATTTATTAGATATTAGCTGCTGCCCGCGGCTCCGCCCACGTGGAGTCAAATGACGTAGCCTATGTGTTAATCCAGATCATAATCTATCTACATAATAATATAATAATATAATAATATAATATAGCCATTTATTCCCAAAATTAAATTACATTAAATTAACATATTTTGATTATACAATACATGCGATTTAATAAATTATACAGTTTATTTACTTATTTAACAGTTTTTGGGTACCCATTTCTGGATAAAGGCCTCCTCCATCTGGCTCCAGCTGGATCTGTTTTGGGCGAGTGTCGGCCAGGCAGGCCCCGCCACCTCGGCGATGTCGTCTCTCCAGCGTGCACGTGGGCGTCCTCGAGGGCGGTTAGTGTCCCGTGGCCACCAGTGTAGCACCCGCTCGCTCCACCGCCCGTCAGATGTGCGAGCTACATGCCCGGCCCACCTCCACTTCAATTTACAAGCGAGCATTGCCGCATCTTCTACTTTGGTCTTCTTTCTAATATCTTCGTTTCTAAGTCGGTCTCTTAGTTTTACTCCCAACATACTCCTTTCAGTTGCCCGTTGGAATACTTGTATTTTGTGAATAATGCTTCTGGTCAACGCCCATGTCTGGCACCCGTATAGTAGAGTAGGTAATATAGTTGAGTTCATGGCGTATCTCTTCAGGCGTAGGGGAATCTTTGATTTAAATATGTGTTTCATTGCCCAGTATTTACTCCATGCAATTTTAATTCTCCTCTCTACTTCCCTTTCAGTGCGACCTTCAAAGGATATGTTATGGCCGAGATATACACAATTCGAGGCGTAGCCTATGGTTTGAGTTTGAATGACCGTAGGTGTCTGTACGCTATTAGTCATAAGGCACGTCTTTTTAGCGTTCATCTGCAGTCCACATTGTTTGCTCTCTTCCTCGAGTATTTTCAGCATTGAATAGAGGTCTTCGTGATTTTCGCTGATCAAGATAATATCATCTGCAAATCTGAGATGGTTAAGGTATTCGCCATTAATCCTTAGACCCCTATTACCCCAGTCTATTTTGGAGAATACGTATTCCAGTAAAGCCGTAAATAAACATGGCGATATTGGATCTCCTTGTCGTACACCTCTGTTGATTGTAAAGGGTCTTCCAATTCGCTCCAAGCGTACCACGGCCTTGCTTTTTTGGTATATTTGTTTGATAAGGCTAATATATTGTTTTTCTATACCTTGTTGTTGGAGAGCCTCCCACAACGCTTCGTGTGTTATAGAGTCAAATGCTTTTGAATAATCAACAAAAGCCAAATATAAAGGTTTCTTATATTCTTTGTACCGCTCTATTATTTGTGTCAATGTGAATATGTGGTCTATAGTGCTATACTTGGCTCTAAAACCTGCTTGCTCTCGCGGTTGGTGTGTATCTAATATCCGACTGATTCTTCTATGTACAATATTAGTGAATAGTTTGTATAAAGTGGGCAATAAACTAATAGGCCTATAGTTCTCGATGTCAAGAGGGCTTCCTTTTTTGTAGAGCAATGTGATTATTCCGGTTTCCCATTCTTGGGGTATAGAGCCAGATATAATTATTTCATTGAAAGTTGTAGTTAGTATAGGGGTTAAAGGCTCCATTAGTATTTTAATGAGATCGTTCGTAATACCATCTTCTCCTGGACATTTTGAGCCTTGCAGTGACCTTATGCCTTCCCTAATCTCGCTTTGAAGTAGAGGTGGAATTTCAGAGTAATAGTCCTCTGTTTCAAATTTATTTTCTATTGCTATTCTTTCCGGGATCTGTGGCTTTTTATATAATTCCTCGTAAAATATTGTGGCGATCTCTACTAAATTTTTTCTGTTTCTGATGATACCTCTATTTTTGCTTTTCAGAGCAGTAATCCATTCTTTATGTTTATTAAGTTTTTTATCTGAGATTTTCAATGGCTTTTTCTTCTTTAATTCTTCCTTTATGATTTTATATTTATATTTATTCTTGTTGCGAGTAACCTCTTTCCGGATTTGTCTATACATTTTTGTGAGTCTTTTCTTTTCAGCTTTTGTTTTTTGTCTCTTGTTTTTTAGTTCTTCTCTTTCTTTTATCATATTTTTTAATTTTATCGTGAATATACTCTCATTCTCTGTCATGGTTTGCTTTTTCGGAACGTTTTTTATGCTTTCTTTAATTTGACATATTAATTTACTATATCTTTGTTGGATACTTAGGTTTTCAGAGGTATAATTTCTTGTGATGTCAACGAATATTTTCTTTGCTTTTTCATTTTCTATTGGACATGTTTTCAATGTTTGGTGATGAAATGATTTTCTGTTTCTTTTCATACTGGTGTTTATATTGTATGTTACTCGAACCAGTCTGTGATCAGTTGAGTGCAATGTATTAATTATTTGTATATTTTTCACTGGTTTCATATTTTTTGTAAGTATATAATCAATTTCGTTTTTAGTTTTGCCATCTGGTGAGAGCCAAGTCCATCTCTTCTTGTCCTTTTTCTTAAAAAATGTGTTAACGATATAGAGTTGATTTTCCAGGCAGTATTGAATTAATGTTTCTCCTCTTTCATTCCGTGTGCCATATCCAAATAATCTACATACCAAATTTAATTCAAACCTGTTTAGCCGTTTAGGCGTGAAAGAGCAACAAACATCCATACATACAAACTTTCGCATTTATAATATACTAGCTGCTGCCCGCGGCTCCGCCCGCGTGGTGTTAAATAACGTAGCCTATGTGTTAATCCAGATCATAATCTATCTACGTGCCAAATTTCATTCAAATCCGTTCAGCCGTTTAAGCGTGAAAGAATAACAAACATCCATACATACAAACTTTCGCATTTATAATATTATATATAGTAGGATGTAATATCAAAAATACACGTATTCGCTGTCTGTGTATACGGCAACAACCGTCTTCTTATAGTGCGCGTCGAACACTAACCGAACTCAATCGCAGTTGAGCAACATGACGCAAGTTTGGCAATAGGTACAATAGGTTTCACCGGCGTTCTAAAATGGGCAAATGAGAGTACTTTGACAATAAAACTGAAAGATGAATGGAAGAATGAATTGAGGAACGAAAGTGTGTGATGTATGAATGTGTTGAATTGTGTTATCTTATTAGACATAAATATATATATTAGTAGCAATAAGTGCCTTGCTCAAGGCAGGGGTGTACGTTATTAAAAAAAAAAAAAAAAAAAAACATGACGCAAGAGAGGCACGCTGCATCTAACTGGAGTAGTACCTCCTCATCACAGAAAACTGCAAACAAATAACAACACAGGCTTATTGTGTTCCTGTGTGAGTGATCGCCAGTAAGCTTTTGAGGGTCGGCAACGCATGAGTGACACCCCTGGTGTTGCAAATGTCCATAGGCTACGGTGACTGTTTACCATCAGTCAGGCCGTATGCTTGATTGCCACCTTAGCGGTATAAAAAAAAGCTTGCAAGGAGCTGCTACGTTAGCAGCAGGAGAGGCAACGCGCTGGCGATACTTCCTGTATCGCAGGCGTTCATAGGTTATTTGCAATCAGTTTACATCAAAATCGGGGAGCCCATATACTCCTTTAGCCCTTTCAAAATGAACTAGATTAAATAGTCGTTATGTTACTAAAAAAGTTTTATTTAATTTTGGCTCTTATGGGGGCAGGTCAGTAAGCGTAGATTCGGTGAGGATGATATTTCCATACAAGCACCGGTTCGCGGAGGCGGTTCAGGGCGACTTCGTGTCACTTTTCAAGTGGATCAAGGTCGTGCACGGCATCAAGAAGAAACCGTTCACGGCTGATAGCCCGTTACCTAGCGATTTACACATAAAGGTGAGCTATCTTTTTTGTTCTTCCGGCATGCAAAAGGCACATACCAATAAACCTTTTGACCGTGCATGAAGGTCTACTCTCACTCACCAAAACCTAGCGTTTTAGGGCCTAAGTATAACACCGCTTCGAGCCTACTGACTGATGTCGGGATATTTTAACCAATAAGCTGACAATGGACGCGATGTTGATCCGTGAGCTAGCTAATAAGAGACGCGCGTTCTACTTTACCCCCCTACCCGTAGCGTTGATTTTATTTACTATGCAAAATCGCGTCATTAGCTATTCATACCTTATGTCCTTCGTGCACAAAACTCAGGGATTACACATCGAAAGAACACTACGATGCCTATGTACATACGTAAAGTAGCGATACTTGATGAAGAATGTAGTGAAAAAAATGACGAAATTGGTATACAATGTGAAAGTGGAAGAATATAGAAGCTGAGAAAGGCTTACTTACCCGCTACAACCAAATTGGGCGTGTTTCATCAAGAGGTTATACCCTTGACTTCTGTCAGGTTTACGTCTGGAGAGGTAGGAATTCAAGTTGTCAAGGAGGGAACTCAAATCTAAATACTCCGACTAATTTCGTCGTCCACACTTATCAATCTCTTCATGCATGCTCTTCGGTTTTGGGCACCTTTATTTGGCCCTTTTTCGACACATCACCAATTTGATCTATACGTGTGCGTCTAGGGCGGCCCCTCCCGACATCACCATGCACTCTTGCCTGATACACTTCTTTCGTAACTCTCTTGTCATTTATTCTTTCTAAATGACCAAACCATCTAGTATACCCTTTTCAATTTTTGTCACTACATCAACTTTCATTCTAAACAACAACGCTACTTCTGGAATTGTAATGAACTTTACTATAAGCGGTGATCAGAATCGGCGAGTATCTGCGGCTTCTCGGCCGCTTGTTCTTAGTAGTTCACACGTGTACATTTTTTAATTTAATTTAATTGGACGTATAGTCCAATTTTACGTATGCCCCGTATGTCATATTAACCGCTTTTCTACTTTCCCTCTCCTTGGGTTCTAAGAGTTGCATAGTGATATTAAATAGTATATAACCTTCCTCGTGAATTTGGCTATCAAATGCAAATATAACTTATCAAAATCGACTCGTAGTTTCAGAGATTAGCGCGTACAAACGAACATACTCTTTCGTTTTATTTATTAGTATAGATTTTTTTTTAAGAGAGGTAGGGCGCATCAATGCTGCCCTACTGGGGAAGTACTTCCACCTCACAGAAAACCGCAGCCAAATAACAACTCCCTAGAGAGTTGTTGTGTTACTGCATGTGAGTGAGGTCACCAGTAAGCTCCCAAGGAGTTGCTGTGTAAGTGCAGATGAGGCATCGCGCGATTGATACTTAATATATTGCAAGCGTTAATAGGCTATGGTGCTTTACATCAGGTGGGCCGTATGTTTGTATGCCTCCCGACGTAGTAAAAAAAATAATGTAAAAACGATCATGTATATTTTACAGATTGAGGAGATCTTGATAGAGATGAGCGACGATCCTTTCGAAGTAAAGCTACGCGACAACTATGAGCTTTTAGAAGACGAATACAAGGAGAGTCAGAAGAGACGGACCATGCTTGACGCTAAGGTATGCCAACTAATGACACATTTACAATTACCGGATAAGGTTTTAATCAAATATGCTTTTTGTCCTGGCGGGGTCTGCTATCTAAGCCTAAGGATTTGGCGAAAACACTGATTTGTTCGTTCGGACATGTAGACAGAATGCGGGATGAAAAAATGACGAAAAAGATATACTCGTAGAATGCGAAAGCGAAAGGATGGCCCGAGGAAGTCCGAGACTAACCTACCATGACCAAATTGGTCGTGTTTTATCAGAAGGCGATGGCGGGAGCCCCAGGAACCGAGCGTGCATGAAAAGAGCTATGAATGTTGAAGAAGCGAATAAGGTGTGTAAGGACCGCGTCTTATGGCGCTCGGTACTCTCTGCCTACCCCGCGAGGAAACTGACCGAGCGTGAAGATATACATACAGATTGAATTAAACAATTTTTAACGGAAGTATCGCTTATTTTGTTTATTTTGTTGAACCTGACGTTTCGAACGCTTTGCAGCGTCCGTGGTCGCAGGAAGACTAAGGTGGTATTTGTCTTACATTAGTTATTCAATTATTACATCTACCGACATGGATGGATTAATTATATATGTTCCGATTCACACAAAAATCGCTCACAGTGTCCGAACATTTTTTAGATCTTTGGGTTTGGGACTTGATTATTTTTAGGACTGGATCCCAAGCAGGTGGTACTTGCCAACCATCTTCTCTATTGAAATTGGGGTGTTTCCTTATTTCAATAGCCTCGCGCAACATTCTCGGCATGTAGCGATTCTCCTTGGCGAGGATTTGTGGTTATAGGATTAAAAATACTCTCTTGTGTTTTTGCCAACAGGTGCAAGAGTTGTGCAAGTCCCATTTATTCCTGCCGTCAGGTAAAGTTGAAGAGTTATACGCTACTTTGCAACAGAAGGACGCACAAATCTACGTGCAAAGGTGTCGCGCCGCGCCTCCGCCGCGCACCAGACTTGTCGCGTGCGCGTTATCGCGGTTCCGACTAATCGCACTCGCCGACCCGTCTATACATGGAACGCAGAATGCTCAGGCTATGCTCAGGGATATCGATTTTGATTCGTGAGTATAATGTTTATTATTTGTAACATGTGATTTTTTTATACGACGTCTGGAGCCATACAAACATACGGCCCACCTAATGTAAAGAGGTAATCGTACCTTATAAACGTTTATATTACTCGCACGATGCCACCTCTGCTGCTAACACAGCAACTCCTTAGAAGCTTATTGGTAACCTGACTCACACGCAGGAACACAACAACCCTCTAGAAAGTTATTATTTGGCTGCGGTTTTCTGAGGTGGAGGTGCTTCCCCAGACGGGCTGCTTTGATGTGCCCTACCTCTCTGAAAAACATCCAGACCAAGACAAATAAACATGTTCATGCACACAAATGTTTGTCCTGTGTGGGAATCGAAGCCACGAGCGTTGGTGTCAAGTAACGTTACAGCGCGTTTCACCACTGCGCCACCGAGCTCGTCGTCATGATGCTAACTTTCGTTTCAATTCTCTTCCTGTCATCAGTATTATCCGTAACTGAAAAATAAATAATACATTGAATAAGCTTACTTTTTTGATTTTAAGTTTTTTTTATACCACTAAGGTGACAAACAATTTTACGGCCTGCCTGATGGTAAGCAGTCACCGTAGCCTATGGACATTTGCAACACCAGGGGTGTCACTCTTGCGTTCCCGCCCCTGTAAGAACCTCTTCACGCCTTTCTTGAAGAACCCCATACTGTAGTCCCTTGGGAAAACCTCGGCAGGGAGCTCATTCCACAACTTAATAGTTGATACTAGGAGGGTATAAAGATCATGCAAATAAGGATTGATTGAGGATAAGTTTGTTAAGATGCTCACATCACGAGACCCCATCGCATTCGGCTCCGACTGGCTTACGGAGATAGTCCAAGAGAGAGAGGATGCGACGAAGTGCCCATTGGACTTCTTCAGGTGATATAAATGGCATTAGTCCCCGATTTGGAGGGAGCGGCCGGTGGCTGCACCTCTTTATGTAACAAGCACCATATTTCGTTCACGACAGAGTTAGTTACTCATATAGTATAGTAT
This sequence comes from Pyralis farinalis, assembly GCA_947507595.1. Taxonomy (NCBI): domain Eukaryota; kingdom Metazoa; phylum Arthropoda; class Insecta; order Lepidoptera; family Pyralidae; genus Pyralis; species Pyralis farinalis. The sequence goes on along the minus strand of OX382268.1, from coordinate 4,305,892 downwards.
ATAGCATTGCAGGTTGCCGAGGGATTCTTTTACACAGACGCACTAAGATATATCATGTCACGTTTTGAAACTCTCAATTTGTAGATGAGCTTCTGCCCTGCAGACTCTTTTACTTAACTTATCATACATTAGTTGTTAATGAGCTCGTCCGGGCTCTGGCTATAACTTTTTAGTGACATATCTCACCGCCCTATACGCTTCGTGGTCTTCAGGAGACCTGGACGCTAGGCACTCTTTAAAAGGGAGATTTTTTCGCCTAATTTCTTCTGGACTGTATCGTTCCACCGCCAAATCTCCTGTTGTTGCATCTGCCTTTGGTTTTTCCAAACACTGCATGTGCCACCCCGGTGATGGCTGACTGAATCTTAACCCAGTGCTGGACTAGTTCGGCGTCGATACTAGCATACTTATCGCTGGTAGCCGGAGCGAACTCCTGGGACTTCTGGAAAGCCATTTCGATTTCGCCATCAACGCCTATTTGAACGGTTTACACTTCCTGCTCCCTTTTCCTTCTCCTCCCGTTTTATTTTGTATCTAAACATACTCCTGCCACCTTATTGTCTCAACATATTTCTAGTTTGCTTTCATTTTTGCTGTCTTCATGTCTACAGCCCATGGCCGGAAGACGGCATAGAGTTCACGACTCTATGGTGCCGTAGCATAAACCTCAGCTGTGCACAATGGCAGCTTCTTTTACGAGATTTCCCACAACCACTTTTACACATGAGTGAATTGAAAATGTGGGGTACAGTGCTGGCTGCCGAGGAACAACCACCGCCGAGAGGTGAGTCATACACCAAATATATTTACTTCAAATGAAAATATTTAGCATCATACTTTATAAATTGACGATATTCGTGTATGACGGATGCGCCATTTTAAGTAATACCTTGCCGCTCTTCTTTCACCACTGCGTTGACAATTAAGCGCACGACCTTCATGATGGTTACTCCAAAATGCCTGGAGACGAGCATACATCACGTGCGTTTTCATATAAACGTATAGTACGTCTTTATGGTTCGGACATGTAGGAAGAATTCAGGATGAAAGAATGACGAAGCAGATATACAACGCAAAAGAGGAGTCGAGGAAGGCGAAGACTTACCTACCATAACTAGAAATTTGTTAACAACGTCTATGTGCCAATATGTGAAGTAAATAAATTTTCATTCTTTCTACTGATTTGTAGGTCGTGCAGTTTTTACTATCAATATTTTGTGCCTATTTTGTAGCGTTAAGGACAGTGATAATAGACCAAGGCGAGCCCTGGGGTAAAATGGAGTTGGAACGCAGCATGATGCCGCTGAAGTGGTATTACGACCTTTGTTGCGAAATGGCACAGTTCAGCTACGCATTCGGTCCTTGCTGGGAGCCTGTCATTGCGCACTACAACCTCTGTAAGTAAAGTAACCCATGCGAAATTTTCTAATTTCTTACCTTTCGGTAGGCAGGCTACATAACTCGAATAGCTGATAACGCTCAGGAAGTGTCACAGGATTGACGCATGTGACTTCTTGAAGGTATTGAGAGGGGATATATAGGTACATCGTGCCCTATAAATGTTTTGTTAGATCAGCGTAGGGTATTAAATCATCCTGCAGCCAAAAATAAGTAGGTTTTTAGATAAAAACTTAACAGAATTAATTTCCCATCCCGACCTCTTAAAGGACCCTTGAAGCAGGCGTTTTATTTTTGGACACAAGCCTACTTCGGGCTGTTATCGACATATAGAAGATTGTTATAACAGGTTAGCGACTTTCGACTTGAAAACACTGGCCTCTGCCAGTCTATAGTGGAGCATCGTGATATCGCCTATGCCTGAAACGCCATCTTTTGAAAGGATACTCGTATCATAGCAGTCGGATGGGCATGGGTTGATGGTTGGATGGATGGATATGATTAACCATAAAGACAACTTAATCGGTACTGGATACGTAATTTCAGAAATATCAATTGGGCTTTAGTTGTAGTTGATGGTACTTGATGATACGTACTGGTGTGACTTTACTGACACTTGAAGAGTCTATTAAATCATTCAGAGAGCTAATCGATCTTGAAGTTGAATATTTTATATCATGTAAGGATACATATAACATACGGCCCACCTGATGTAAAGTGGTTAACGCTTGCAACACAGGAATTATATATAAGTTGTTATTTGTCTGCGGTTTTGTGTGTAGTACTCCCCCAGTTGGTCTACTTAGATGTGCCTTCCATCTCTTAAAACACCAGATCAAGACAAATATATGTATGCACACAGATGTTGTGTGCATACACATATCTTGTCCTGTCTGGGAATCGAACCCACGAGCCTCGGTGATAAAGTAGCCATTGCTAACCACTCGATCACTGAAACGACAACATTAGAGTAATGGCAAATAATTTTTATTATACTCCGTTGGCACTTCGCTACCAACGTGATCTCCTTATGAGCTTTCAGTATTTAATTGTGTATTAAAATTCTTCATCTCGTATTTCCTTAGCTTTCGATCAAGTGTCACGACCATCATTGGATCCATCGGCACCTCTCGCGTGGTGGGACAAAGTCCGACTGCTAATGCACGGAAGATTGACCGTTAACTGTGCACGCTGCACCTGCTTGTTGCACGTGTCTTTGGATCCCTATAACACTACGGAGGAGATGGAAGTCACCTGGACGGACTTGGTTCTGGATTGGACAAATGGTGAGACAACTTTGAAAACTCTTCTAGATCTGGTTTCAAACTAGACCTTGCGCAAAACTTTTTTTTATGAAAGGGCGTTAAATCGTCCTATCATCCGCCTGATGTAAAATGATTACCATAGCTTATAAGTGCTTGCATTACAATGAGTATCGCAAAGCGCGTTGCTACCCCCGCTACTAATATAGCAATTCCTCAGCAGCTTACCGGTAACTCGCAGGAACACAATACCTCTGTAGAGATTTGTTATTTGGTTGCAGTCTTCTGAGAGATGGGGGCACTTTCCCTGTTGGATTGCTTTGATGCGCTCGACCTCTTTTATATTGGTGTTGATGCTCTTATTATACATGTAACGATCTTTATAAAATGTCAATGCTATAATGTAACTGTTTGTGTGGGCCTAAAAGTGCCGCCTTGCGGAACTTTCTCCTTGCGAAAGCGATTTATTCATAAATGGTACTCATTGTTTAGCAATATATTCTAGTACTATGTTGTTCAGAAAAAAAACCGATGTAATAAATAGCTTTAATTCACCTTTTTGCATTACAATGAAGTTGAATATGTACTTTTGTTCATGGTGTAGGTAGTAAAAGGCTTTACCATATTCCTTACAGGGAAACTTGGTTTTCTCGGCGAGTTGAATGTGTTCGTACGAACAGCAAGCAAGTACGATGATTGCAGAGTGTTGCTCGTTCCTGCTCTGCGATTAGCTGTCAAGCTGGGTTGGCAGTGCGTGGGTGATCCTCGTGACCACCATGCAGTGGCACCATGTGCTCCAACTCGTCTGCCAGAGTATTCCAGCAACCAGGTGATTTTGAAATATGACGAGTCTTCGTATGAGTGATCGAACAATGGGTATCATCCATATCTATTAAACTTATTGTAACTTCAATGTTATAAACATCGAATTTTTTCTTGTTATTAGATGTTACAGTTATTCCGTTGCCATGTAGGTATCTTCACTGACAGAGAAATAAAAAGGTGTGTGTATATGTGTGTGGTTATGTACGCATGTAAGTTATATTTCTTTCGCGTAATAAAACATAAATAACTCCAAAAATTTCTTCGGTAATGTAATATATTTTCTTTTTCATAACTTGAGAGACATTTTAAAAAAGAAATAATCATTTAACTTATTTCTGCAGTTCTATTGTAATTATATGACCATATTATAATACTACCGATAAGTATGTAATACTAATAAGGTCAGCAAATGTAGCATTGCGCATGGGAGACCTAGTGGTGAACTGTCTACTTCATGCAGACGATGCCGTCCTATTAGCAGAAACACCATCTGATCTCCAAACACTGGTTACAATGATGAAAGACGATTGTATGGAGAAAGGCTTACTATTGAACGCGACGAAAACAAAGATAATGGTATTTGAAAGAGAAGAAATTAGAACCAATTTAAGGACTACGGTTAATGATGAACTGTTGGAACAAGTGGATGAGATTGTATACCTTGGATACGCCTTCAGCAGGGATGGAAGGTACACCGCAGATGTGGAAAGGCGAGTGAGTGCTGGGAATAGTGTGAATGAAGTGTTGGGAAAACTTCTTGGCAGTAAAAACTGGAGCCAGAGTGCACAGCCATACACAATGCAGTGCTGGTCTCAACGCTAAACGCGGTCGAAATGCGTGCGTTGCGCAAAATTTGTGGCGTAACGCCTGTAGACCGTATTCCCAAGTTATAGATAGATAAATACTAAAAATAACGGGCTGATATTAAAGATCTCATGTATTTTAATGACTGTAATATTCGATCTGTTAAAAATCCTATGTTTATGTTAATAATACGGTATTTAACTCATCCATTACCTTCAACGCACCATTTGCGTTGAATGTTTCAACGTTGCGCTACCAACTCACCGCACGTTGGCTATTTATCTACATTTTCGCGCCAGTTCCCTTGTGGGGTACGCCTCTGTTTCTCGATCTATACTGTTACTCGATACTTGCACACCTCACTCCCTTCATATTCATGTCTCATTCCATATACGCTCGCCGGTTTAGGTTTCTATTTTAACTAACACATACCAAAACATTTAGCAAAGAATCAACCACCTGAATAGCGTTCCAATTAAATATTTTTGACTTTAATTCATTCAATTTGATTTAATTGTGTTTCTTACTTGCAAATTGTGTTTACAGGAACATGATTCGTATAGAGCATACCGTTCACAAGGATTGGATCTGCATTTGAGTATGGACACGAAACCTATCGAAAGAGATGGACCCTGTTTACTTCTTTATGGCAGCACACTAAGGTATATTGTCTATCCTCTACCAATTAGTTCATTCAGTCTACTACCCCTGTCAACTAGTCCCCGGTTTGAATCCCGGCGGGAGCATGTACCGCTAATTTTATGTTTTCGGATTTATGTATATACATATATACATATAGAGGCGTCCTCGAGAAAATGTGATTTTTTTCAAAACAAAAAAAAGAACAATGCCGAGCAAAGCTCAGTCGCCCAGGTATTAATTGACTCTAATGTCTAATGTGACTCTAATATCTATTTTTCCTGTTACGTGTAGATGGTTCGAGAGTCTCAAGTTGATTCTGTCGGGCATTACCCGACCGACTCGCCGCGGCAGGATCTTCAACAACGTGCGGCCGCGGAAGCCGCAGCTGTCGCGTCACTACAGGAATGTCAACGTGTCTCTGACGCTGCACAATCTACAGGTAAATGGAGACTGGGAAATTATTAAAAAGTGGTTATATTGACACTAACGATCGTGGGTTCTATTCTCACGCAGGACAAAGGATTATATATACATGAACATGTCCGTTTGTTTTGGTGTTTTTAATAGAGTAGGGCAGTATCTAGGGAAGTACCTCCACCTCACAGAAAACCGTAGCTCAATAACAATTCCCTGGAGGGTAGTCGTGTTCCTGCGTGTAAGTGAGGTTACCAGTAAACCTTCTAAGGGGTTGTTAAGTTTGTGGCGAAGCCACATAAATAAAGTAATAAAATATATAAGTAAATATGATATATATAAATATATATTTAATAACATATACAACATTCACATATACATAAATACAATACACTATCTACATACAAAAATAAGACACTTACCTCCAAGATCCACAGTCGTGTCGTGAGCCAGTCGACGAGCATCGTCGCGTCGTGTCGGGAGATGTCACGGCACTCGATCACTCGTCGCGAGCGCCGCCACCCGCACCTCACTCCGCTGATGGCTCACATACCGGACGCACGCTGCTTTGATCAATATTTGTTGCTACGTACCTGCGCTTCCCGCTAAAAAATCTGTACTCTTCTTTTCTCTTCTTGCTTCCGCTGATATTTGTGTATTGTGCCAGTGTAATAATTACTAGTGTATTTTTATATTGTGTGTATGGAACATTACAACACATACGTAAGTGATCGGTGTTTTTTATTGGAGATATCCCGATACACACCCACAACACTACAGTTAGCTGTACAGGTGGCATCTCGCGGGCGATACTTAATGTGTTGCATGCGTTCATAGGTTAACGGTAACCACTTTACATCAAATGGGACATATGCTTATATACTTTCTGACATTATATAAAAAAATGCATGAAATCATCATGTGTTTCGTTGTAACATCCTCAGGTTTTCTACTGGCAATCGTCGTCAATGCAGCGCGGTATAGAGATTTTAGGAGTACGGGTTACCTGCGGCTCCAAGCACCACCTCTCCCTCGTGGCCACTAACGACGGCCTGGTGCGCCGGCCGCGGGCCAACTGGACCACGGTCTACATGAACTGCGACCTCAACGATGCTGAGATCTGGCTGAAGACCCGACAGGTCGCTACTGAGAGTGATAAAGACGATGATGAGGTAATTGTCCGTATATTAGAACGACAGGGATCCTAAACTAGACCAATTCTGCTAAATAACTGCAACTGCACTGCTGCGCGGCGTGTGTCCAAATGCGTACATTTTGACGTTTCGGTACTCTGTTAAGCGATCTGACTCGCTATTCTGGTAAAAAACCTGCACTGCACCTGCACGTTTCCTGCAATATAATCGTATTCTGTTGAATTGATTTGACATTTGTATAGCAATGACAGAAGTTTCGAAAGAGTTTATCAGCAGTTTGGCTAACGTTAGTCTCAAGCAACTTTTGCGAAGAGAAATGAATATTCTGAAGCGGTGATTTATATTGAAAAATATTTGCTTTGTTTTGGGAAATGTTTGTAGGAATATATGATTAAGTAAAGCTTCTTTTTAGTTAGAAATACCTCCATGCCGGCAACGAAGGGCAATCGGGTGTGAAACTATAGGAGTCAATATTAAGTAAAAAACCAATTTATTAGTTTGAAATATGGTAACATTACAGGAGTTAAGTAGTTCATTGCAGGATACGTGCAGTTGCAGTGCAGAATACGCACAGTTCCAGCGTAGTTGCAGTGCAGGAAATTTTAATAGAATACACCTATTGTCACTGCACTATTCCTGCACGACTCAAGTGACAGGCGTAAACGTGCAGTTGCAGTTATTTAGCAGAATTGGCCTACAGTTGTACTTTCAGACGGCATCATTTAATCTATTCGATACCTTATTTCCTAAGTGTAATAATTAGGAAACATGTTTACATGAGATAATGAGGAAATTAAAATAATAGATGTACTACTAGATCATTGATAGCCCAAAGAATAAAGAACTAGTCTATTGGCCAACTGATCGCTGGTTCGAATCCTGTCATGTACCTAAATTCATGTTTTCAGATTTATGTACTATATTGTAATTATCACTTGCTCGGCGGTGAAGAAAAATCTTCGTGAGTAAAACCGCAAGTCCAAGAAACTATGTTTCGAAAGACGCGTGGCCTAACCAAAGAAAGATCTCATTTTCTCCCTAGGTTGTGAAGGTTCGATGGCAGTCGCTCCATGTAAAAATTTGGTATTTTTGGCAATTCCTTAGGTCCAGGACCCCTGTAATGGGTTATTATAATGGATTAGGAAAGGCTAACGCTAGCATGCAGAAGAACGAGGAAATTGAATTAGTAATCCTACAGGGAGGGTATTTTTTTTATTAAAATGAACCGATGTGAGTCCGATTAAAAAAAAAAGTTACTTAAACATAATAATAGAAATTTATGCCGGACCGTTTACGATTTCGTTTACTCTGTTATTTTCTGTTTCAATTTTTTATTGAGGACGCTTTGGAATTTAGGTATCGAACTGTAGTAGAGGAGCTCGATGGCATAGTTAGGTGTTTGTCTAATTGGGCATGTTACGCAACGTTGACTGCGGCCTGACTGTGGATTGGTTAATAAACGAATTTGAATTACTCCATCCGTCATCGTCCATGCTGTTTTCGATTGGTGACTGGCGTTAACTAAAGGCTAATCATTGGCCTCGGCGAATTCACAATGTTGCGGTACGGGAGAATATGCTCTAAACGCATTCTTTTGACGGGATTCAAATAATAAGACGAATGTGGTTTAATGTGGTTTTATATACATATTTGCTAAATTTAATTCCAGTAATAATTATAAAAGAAATGAGGTGAGGCTGGGCAACCTATTTTTAGCCAAGGGGGAAGACAAGCTTTTTCATTACGAGTACCGAAGCAGCTTACCCTAAATCAAAATAGTTTTACTTCCGGGACTGTAACGAACTTCACCGCATTGTCGTTTTCATGTTTGTCACTGTTATTCAGGATATAGAACGGTGGAAATATGTGGCGTATCTGTCCCAAACTCTCGCTCCTCTCCTGTGTGGAAAGTCATTATTTAAGTGATTGTGTCTGTCCAGAAGTCATCAGTGCTGACGCCGCTGCCGATGGAGAAGTGCTACTGCTTGTCCGTGAGGCGCGTGTCGTATGGGCGAGAGGCGGGCGGCGCGGCGGGCGGGCCCGGCGCCGCGCCCACGCACCGGCTGGCCGTGCACGACCTGCGCGGCGCTTGGACCAAGCTCAACAGGGACCTGGCCTTCGCGCTCATCGACACGTACATTAAGACGCAGGTAATATTCTTTTATACTATATCAGAAGGCAAAGAAACACAAACCAATAAACCATCTGCCGGTGCATAAAGGCACCCATCACTTACGTTTCATGGGTTCTCCATTGGTTATTTTCTTCATGGGGCCACCTGATGTACAGCAGGATCCTAAATCCCGTGATCCATATATTATATTCTCTTCTTCCAACTTCCAAAATCAAATGAATATAATATATATATATATATTTATATTATATTCATATATATATACAAGCAAATATAATAAACAAACAAAATTTACATATTTTTTACAGCAATTAAAAAAGAACCTGTCGACCAAAGCACTCAAAGAAGAAGAGAAGCCAGCAACTTCTCCGAAGCATCAACGTGAGGCTGACGTAGCGTCGCCGCCGCCGACGGCTTCCGCCCAGGTTAGTCTTAATTTCCTACTAAAGTATTATTGGCCATTAAAATTTTTCTCATCATCGTACGCAAAAAACAAGTGTACGCACTATCTACAAAATATATATATTTACAATTTATGATTAAACATACAAATAAGGCTTCTGATTAAATTCGTTGTGAGTTCCAAGGCAGCTGTAGTTTAACCCCCGGTACTTCACTGTTCATTGCCTTTTTGGTGGTCGCCGCTGTTAATTCTGGCTACACAGGAGACACAGTAGTGGGAATGAGTGGTGTCCCATACAAATAAGGCGTATTGTTCGTATTTATATTTTTAAGCCATTCATGTGATCCCAACCTATTATATTACGTGTATAATTTGTTACTAATTTGTTGTTATCAATGACAATTATATTTTTATACAGATTAATCTTTTTATAATTCATCCAACAATTAAAAAATATATATGTAGGTAGAGAGTCCTATATTGTTATAAATAAATAAGGCGGTAACGTAATGTTTACATAGTATCGTTCTTCTTTTTAGCGTTAACAAAGTCTCTAATCCATTAAGATTGGCGGGGTCCGCTACCTAAGCCTATTTGGCGAAGATGCTGATTTTAACCAGCGGGAAAGCCTGGGCTTTCTTACGTTAGGCCATTCGTCTTTCGAAATATAATTTCTTGGACGTGCGGGTCTCCTCACGATGTTTTCCATCACCGACGAACAACTGATAATTATAAATATGTACACAAATCCGTATCTTTAGTTTAACCTGGTTATGAAACTGGTTACAGACTGGCTTTTTGTAGTGTTTCTGGAGATGTAACTTCGTAGATTTCCTGTAAAGCCAGCATCTTGCTTTTATATTTCAGCCACAGTAGTAATACGAATTTCGCTGTTCATTGTCTTTTCAGTGGTTAAGGTGACACATCGAAAAATTAGACCAACTTTCATCGAATAGTATAGGCTAATGACTAAACTGACGGATCTAAGATTTTAATATAAATAACTTCATTTCTTTATCTTGAATTTGCTTGCTCAAATACGCGATTGTGTAAAATTGATTCGATAATAATTACTTTCGAAAACACCTCCTGAAATTCATTATTTTTGAAATTACAACGAAGTTGTTCTGTTTATACGCTTCAAAATTACTTAAATCTATTAGTAATATCTATGTTTATAATATGGTTGCTGCATATTTTGATAAGTGAAACATGAAATTTTTTAAAAATATTTTAAGTTTCTGACAATTTCTAAGCGATCACATTCGTCTTGGGTGCTACGTGTTTTCGACCTTATTGTGCGGTAATGAGGATTATAAACGCGTTGACTAACTACATCCAGCCAGTCCGGCTGCAGCCCGCTTCGAGGTGAGACCTATGTCGACTGTCTGCTCGAGCTCGCTCCATTAACATCGCGACACCGAAGTTTTTATAATTAATAGTTGTAAATATTCAATATTATAGTATTTAGCGTAAGTGTATTATTATTAGATATAAGTAGTAAATAATATTATAGGTTTATATATATTTATTATACTGTTGTAATAATGGGGAACACTAAAAAGAAAATATATAGAATAAAAATACAAAGAAAATGTTCGTAGAATGGCGGAGGCGAACAAGACAAGGTATTTATTTTTTTTAATTATTATATTCATTAAACATATTATAATAACATTGTGTAGACATATTTCTAGTTTTTAGAACAGTTCCTAGGTATGGTTGGCCCAAGCTATTTAATTCCTCTTCAAACTTTTTTTTAATTTTGCTTACTTAATAACTCTATATAAAACTGCATTAAATAAGAGTTATTTTTTGCAGGAATAAACAGTAACATTTGATAATTGGTATACATTTTCCACAGGCTGACCGCGTACCTATATAGGACGTCAAACTCCTATTATGTCCATTATAATCTGACCGAACTCCGACTTAGAAGTTGTACGTCGGTGGAGGTCAGGTTACGTTGGAAATTTATACCAATAAGGTTCGCGCTCTCAGCACATAGCAACCAGTGGAGACTCTTTATTTCTTTGTATTAAAATAAAAACTTATAAAATAGAATATTTTTGCTGTTTTGTTTTTTAGGAGAAACTTACTAAATAAACATATTCCACTAGAAGAATCACTACTCGATTTATATGCTACTTTAACGTAAGTGTCATACGGGACGACAAACTCATAGTAACCATTATAAGCTCACCGAACTCCGACTTAGACATTGTACGTAGGTGAAGGTTAGTTTACGTTGGAAATTTATCCAATCAGAAGATAGAAAACCAGTGGAGGTTTTTTTTTTTTTTTTTGTATTAAAATAATTACTAGTAAAATAGTATATTTTGATAGTTTTTAAAAAAACTCGGTATGTTTCATGTTAAAGAAGCGAGCGAGGTGTGTAAGTACCGAGTCATGTGGCGCTCACGAGGGATTTAGCGTGAAGATATAGATAGATAGTATATTTATAGCCATGGTACTCGTGAAAACAAATAATATTTACTATGAACCAACACTGAAAACACAAAAAAATCATCTATTCTATACATTGTGGTTAGTATTGAACTATTGTACGGATTAGATTTATTTTGCAACATCAGAGATGGTCCTGGTTCTTTCTTCTTGAGAGTTTAATAAATAACAAGGAAACGTACAACAATACAAAACACAGAGTATACATAAGTAAAATACAATAAATGTCATTATACTGAAGTTAAAGTTATGAAACAGCAAGAAAATCATTTGTCACATGTTTTTTTTAAATATGAATAGATTATAAAATCTATTTGTATATATGTATATTAGGGTGTCCCTTATTTTTCAAAGTTTTTATTTTCTAACGCATAGGTCTTAGTTTTGTTCATTTGCTTTTAAAACACTCGGAAATTAATTTTTAACTTATTTGGATTACGATAATCCGTGCCGAATTACATCGAAACATGTTCATACAAGTTGCGCGGCAGTGCCGCACGTACTCGCGGTATTCATTTGTTCAAATTCAAAGTCAAAATCTTTTTATTCCGTAAAAATGGCTACATTTGTTTGGAATCGTCACAATTTTTTTCCCTACCGTGCAGTTTATGACTAGGTGAGCACTGATAAAAATACTGCCAAAAAACTCAGGCATCCCTCTTTTGGTATCCAAACAAATTTACATATTTTGTTAATTACATTATAATATCGACTCACTCCCAGGCATTTTTATCATTAATATAGTCAGATACTTTATAATATGCCCTGCTACACAATTTGGCTTTAATAGTAGTTTTAAATTTGTTTATTGACAAATCTCTTAATTGCTGGGAAGTTTGTTATAGAACCGTATACATTGCCCCATAAAATAATTACTTGTTTTGTGGAGACGGCTTGCATATAACACAAGATTATGCTTATATCTAGTATTTATGCTATGAGTATCACTCTTTTTACAAAATGAGTCTATGTTTTTATGGACATACAAAAGATTTTCATAGATATATTGCGATGCGACTGTTAGAATATTTATTTCTTTGAATTTTTCTCTAAGGCTCTCCCGGGGACCAAGTTTGTAGATAGCTCTTTTGGCTCTCTTTTGCAATAAAAAGATGGTGTTAATGTCCGCGGAGTTACCCCAGAGAAGAATTCCATATGACATAATACTATGAAAGTAGCTGAAATAAACTATTCTAGCCGTATCAATATCAGTGAGCCGTCTAATAGTTTTCACTGCATAGGCTGCAGAACTTAGTTTTCCAGATAATTTTTCAATTTGTGGGCCCCTTTGTAGTCTGGAGTCAATTGTTATACCCAAGAACACAGTTGTCTCCACAGAGGCTAAATTAGTTCCATTAACATGTACATTGGTAGCCACCTGTCTTACATTAGGTGTTGAGAACTTAATTACTTTAGTCTTTTTATCATTTAAAAGCAGATTATTAACACTAAACCAAAGAATAACTTTAGTGAGAGCATCGTTAACTTCGTCATAATTACCTAACCGTCTATTAATTTTGAATGTCAGTTATTCTCGTGATTAATACGTAATGTTTTAACTTTTATAAGATGGCACTGGAATTGAGAAGCAATAAATCAAGTATTTTCTTAGTTGGAGACGTAAATTATCAAATAATAGGCGCAAAATTACAGTCTAACCGTCATGTTCTTCCTGTACTTTTTTTATAAAATTCGCGAAGTTAAATTGACTGTTAGTGAAAGCGCATACCTAGTCATTCGAGAGTGTATTATATTTAGGGAAAAAGCTAGGATCCCTACCAGAGATATACCTAACTGTGTAAAATAACTTGTAAATCTTCACCAGGAGGGAGTTGCAAAAAATTTCCAAAAAAATACAAGATGTTCACAAGCGCCGTGAGGACTTTCAAAATAATTTAGATAGTTTATTCGATATAGCACACGCTGATACTTTAGAACTGATTACAATAGAAGAAGACAAAATATTTATATAAATAATTCAGGATGTTTAGCAGGCGCACAAAAAAAAGTTAGCCGAAAAAGAAGAAAGGACCAAACAGAGAAAATTAAAAGAAGAGAAAAAAAGACATGACCAAATGTGTTACGAGGAAGGAAGACTTTATCACGCCTATGTTAGTTGCAGATTTAGATAGATCTCAATTAAGCATAAGGGATTTTGTCTATATACACCGGGCTGTAGTAGAAGCACTAGATTTTAGCTGTGATGATTTACCGATAAACAAATCGTCTATCAACGCATTAGCACTCAGAGTAGAAAAGATAGAGCGGAATCTATAAAATCAGATTTTCAAAATAATATGTCTAAAATGGTGACCGTTTACTGGAATGGGAAATTGTTACCTGGTCTGGACGTGAGAAGCCCTAAAGAAGAACGCCTGCCAATTTTAATTTCATTTAGAGAAAATGAACAACTTCTGGCTGTACCCAAACTAGAGAGCTCTTCCGGCCAGGATCAAGGTAAAGCTGTGTCAAATCGAATCAAAAATCCACCAAGTCACAAGCAGCCCTGATATCCCAATGTTCAAAAAATTTAGAGACGACTGGAAAACTATTAATCCTGCTGCTATTCAATCGTACACCGATATTGTCACACAACATTTTGGTAATACAATAATAAAAGAATTGTTGATATTTTATAATCAAGAATTACAAAAAAACATTGTACGTGACGATTATCGGGAAGTAATTGAACTATCCATTATATTCCTAGGAGGAGATAATGAGAAAAAAATTAAAATCAGACCTCCTGGATCCTGGCGATGCATCAAGCAAGGTGGATGGCTAGAGCTATTTACTCTTTAAAAATATGTTTGTTGCAATCCCAATCCAAAATTAGCGCCAAGGATAAACGAGTACTTCAAGACGTTTGTTTATTCATAGCGGTTATATATATTACGTGAAATAGCTTGAATGTAGTCTGGTGGTGAAGGCACCAAATCAAGATTTGTGCTTATTAAAGAGGCTCAAGGAATAAAAATTAATTTTATAAATTATAATTTTATCAATTTATTTAGCTACATAACGGTTAGGGTCAAAAACAGCAATTTTTAAAATCTTAGTGATAATTGAATGTTAAATCTAAATATTTTCCATAAATTTATAAATCTATATCATTAGATGAAATTAATCATTATAATTTATTCTTTCGAAGGATACCCTAAAATATTGGTTGTGTTTTTTTCACATTTCGCTGATTGGATTCCAAGTGCTTGATAAATTTTTGGTAAAGGTTAAATTTACATTTAATGATCAAAATATACAATTTCTTTATCATTTAGGTACGCAATCTTTCAGTAGATACCTGAATGATATATTCGTCGATGTTAGGTATGACGCGTGAAAGTTGTGTAGATGCCGTATACCATTTTATGCACTAAAAGTTGCTAAAAGCTTGTAATAAAATGTTTACTCTTCGTGCTCTAAAAAAATAGCATTAAAGGTATAACGTAGAGGGGCTAAAGTGTGTGTTATAAGTTATAGCCCTTAACTTCTTTGTAAAGAAAAAAAATCCTGGAGGTCACATTATGTTAATGTGTTGCGAAAATTATATAAAAACTAGTAGTAATAGCGGGAATACTTTCTCTAATTCAATCTGATAATTTTATTTCTCTTATTTATTCGAAATAAAAAAATCCTGTGTTTACTCGGCGCTATCAGCCATTATGACACTCGAACATATGTGCCCGAATCAACAAATGGCCCGCTTTAGCCTCTCGATAAACAATGTTGTATTATGTAGCTGGTGTTTCATTCTTCTTAAGGGGGATACATGCCATCCAGTGGCGCCTCAAGGAATAAAATATCGTATCATAGCGTGGAAGATAAACATTATAAAGTCCTGTGTTGCGTGTGTTACAAATACAATAACGTACTTTTACGTCATTAAACCAACAATTGAAATGTTTTGCTTTCGTTGTTATAGGCATAATTGCCAAAAACGGCCTCTTTTAGCACTTTTGCTTATAACAACGATAGTGGAATATTTTGAGTGTTGGTTTAATAACGTAAAAATACTTTACTATCTTCGTAATAAATGCAACATAGGATTTCATAATGTTTATCTTCTATGCTATGATATGATTTTTTATTCAATGAGGGCGCCACTGAACGAGACCTAAGTAAGAACAACATAGATACCGAGACATGTTAACTTGTAGAGATATAAACATAAAACGATGTCATTGATTTCTCTTTCAATAAACTTTTAAAAGTGAATACGTTTCTGTAGTTTTTTATTACTATTGTTTTCCGTCTAGCTTAAATAAATATGTTTGGTTCAGTATGTATAAAGCTAAATAATAATTAAATCAATATTTTTTATTAAATATTGATATTATAATTTTTTTTAGGTGTGACGCGACTCCGTAGCTTTTCTGTTCGTTTGCATTGACTATACGTTGACCCCAGGTTACCTATTAGGCGCTAATTTCAAATTTTACAAATCGAGCGTAGAGTGTCACTTGAGGGGCGCGGGGTGATTGGGCGGAGCCATTTTAAAGCTTCACGATCGAGGTGTCGCCTTAATGTAAGGTGATATGTCCCTTAAAATCTTTGTAGTTAGAACTCTTTACAGCACATTAACAATGTATAATGTATCTCTTACTACATCATGTATTATGATTTCTTTGATAAATTTCTCAGTGAGGCAGGACGATAACTGTTAGCGCATTAAATTTGTCAATGTTATGTTCTCTCTGATGAGATAGGATCCTCAAAACCCTGCCTATGTACCACCGAATCTCAACGTTTCTACTAGCGTTACATTTAAAATGAAAAAAAGATTTTAAATGTAACGCTAGTAGAATTTTCTCGAATAGTTCTGGTGGACCCGTCGATAGAATCGTGCTGTAATACGTCAAGGGTATCTGATGATTGTTACCACTGGTGATGCCGATAGAGAGCATCTTGAGAATATTAACAAATTATACAGCATTTAGTTCTGGCAATATACGAGTATGATACTCGTTTGACCCCATTTCCTTCACTGCAAGATTACCTGCTTCTCCATACGGCCCATAGGTGACTATGGGAAACTCAAGGTCGTTCAGCGTGCTATGCTCGGGGTTTCTCTGCGTGTTAGAGTCAGAAATGACCGACATAGCTCAAAGGATAAGTGAAGCTGAAGTGACCGTGTGACGGCCACATAGTTTGTAGAGCCGACAACTGGTGGGGAAGAAAGGTCGAACGGCGTCCCAGTGCTGGTACACGCATTGTGAGACGACCCTCCACTAGATGGAGCGACGACCTCAAGTAGTTTGTAGGGAGGCGATAGATGCAGCTGGCACAGGCTCAAGGTGAATGGCACTGTGTCCAGCAGTGGACTAATACGGAGTGAGATTATGATGAAGCAGTGATGGGATTACCTTTCATTGATAACGTATTCTGTGTGTTCATGGTAGACAAGCGGTGGGACGGGCGGCGCGTTGGGTGCGGGCATGTTGGCGGCGCTGGTGGCGGAGGCCGGCGGCGAGGCGCCCGTCGTGTTCAGCGACGAGCTCAGCGGGGCAGACGACGCGCCCACGCCGCACTCGCAGCTCGCCAGGCACGTTCTCGACGATGACAACGACACCGCCTGCCTCAGTGAGTGATGGGGACAGGGGCGTGTTCACCACGAGCTCAAACAAAGCAGCCCGTCTGTGGAAGTATCTCCACCTCACAGAACCGCATCTACTTAACAAATCTCTGCAGGGTTGTTGTGTTCCTGCGTGTGTCTGTAAAAAAATGTTTGAATTTTTCAAACACAGACTCTGCACAGCTTCTTTATTTAACAAAAGCTGTCAAAATGTTTTTTTTTTAGTATAAGTATCCTAGTTTTTTTTGTGAATATCTGTTTTCTTTAGATAAGATTCCTACGCCTTGCCTGTACTTCCTATTTTCAGCGTTTATTCCGGCATTACCTCATTGATATTGCGAGCTGTTTCTGCCGCGTTAGTTCCGCGTCGGTACTCATATTCAAAAAAACAATTGAGATTCGAAATAGATACTTTGAATTGACATTTGTTTAATGTCAATTCAAAGTATCTATTACTATAAAACGGCAATTTCATACTTTAACCCCTAATATATGGTCTGGTCTGGTCCCAACGCTTACTTATGGAGGCGAGAGCTGGGTATGGCAGAGAGACCATGAAAGTAGAATAAACGCGGTCGAAATGCGAGCGTTGCGCAAAATTTGTGGCATAACGCTTGTAGACCGTATTCGCAATAACGATGTTAGAAACAGAGTTGGTCTGAAAGAGAGCGTCGAGAGCTCCGTTGGTTCGGACATGTAGAAAGAATGCAGGATAAAAGAATGACGAAGTAGATATACAATGCAAAAGTGGAAGGATGTAGGAGCCGAGGAAGGCCAAGATTTACCTACCATGATCAAATTGGTCGTGTTCTATCAGAAGGTGATGTCAAGAGCCCTAGAAACCGGCGAGCGTGCTTGAGAAGAGGAATGAATGTTAAAGAAGCGAGTGAGGTGTGTAAGGATCGAGTCACGTGTCGCTCGGTTCTGTCTGCCTACCCTGCAAGGGATTTGGCGTGAAGTTATAGATAGATAGAGTAAGTACTAAGATAAATGAGGTTATCATACAGCGTTATCGTCTAAAAACAATTACCGTGCCGTGAAGTTTTTGGTTTTTATTTTATACTACGTCGAGGGGCATATAAGCCCACCTGATGTAAAGAGGTTACTTAGCTTATAAACGCTTGCAATACGTTAAGTATCACTCGCGCGATGCCATCTCTGCTACTCGTAAAGAGTCTATCTAATATCTAGTTTTTTAAATATAGTTGAACTGGTGAACTCGCAAGTGGTCCTGAAGGGCTGCGAGACCCGCGGCTACGTGATCCTGTGCGCGGCGCGCGCCGAGATCAGACAACGGGTGCGCCGCCAGCCCGCCGCGACTGCCTGGAGCGGGACGCTCTCCGCCATGCAGTACTACGCCACCGTCAGCGCCGGGGACCGGGACCAGCTCGATGGTATGAACTTATAGCTTTTGACTAGCTCGGTTGCGCAGTGGTGAAACGAGCTGTTACGCTCGTGGGTTCGATTCCCAAACAAGACAAACATTTGTGTGCATGAACATGTCTGTTTGTGTTGGTCTGGATGTTTTGAGAGAGGTGGGTACAATGGAACTGTGTGACCACCACAGGCCAGGCTACGCCACGATTCTTTGAAGTGTGCAAAAAAACGACAACATCCCGATTGCGCGCCACCATGTTGGCCAATCATTCGCCATTGTACACCATTGCCCCCTGTACACAATGGCGACGGCTTGTTGTGGGATATCATAGGCAATTGTGTGGGGCCTTAAGATTTGAATTTTGCAGATAAATGAAATAATATTGAGAACATTGATATATAGGTATACTTTAATTAATTCATTTTAATTTTGAAAAATTAAATATAAATGTATGTATGTATATCTCCACGCCAAGTTCCTTGCGGGGTAGGCAGAGAGAACCAAGCGCCATAAGACGCGGTCCTTACATACTTCACTCGCTTCTGTGACATTGATAGCTCTTTTCATGCACGCTCGCTGGTTCCTGGGGCTCCTGACATCACATATATTAAATATAAATGAAGAATAAATAATTCGAATTGCATATATTTGTTAAAATAGTTTGAATGCATTTGAATGGGTTTCAGAAAATATCCAGTGGGTGTCTGTGGAGGAAATCGAAGAGCGGTGGGCGGGCGCGGAGATCAGCACGCTGCCCGACGTGCCGCGGCTCGTGGGCAGCGGACACTCGGCCGGCGGTGTCATCGGGCGGACGGTGGGGCCCAGCGCGGATGCGGGGCTCGCACAGGTACCACTCGTTTTTGCTGAGTCATGTGGGACTGGGTTCAAGCGACACCAGAATGTGACTTATAAATAAGTGCATGGTGTTTGCTGTTGTTAAAATGTGAACTAAATATATATTTAGCATCAGTTCTGAATTCCTTTTAATTTACGAATAGGAAATGAAGTCATCTTAATTGTAGAAAATGAAAGTTGGGCTGAAATAGAACGTCGGTGTTGAGATGGGAAAAGGCATGCTCCGCTGGTTCGGGCATGTCAAAAGAATGCAAGACAAAAGAATGACGAAACAGATATACAATGCGAAAGTGGAGGGATGTAAGAGCCGAGGAAGGTCCACGACTCATCTACCACAACCAAATTGGTCGTGGTTCATGAGAAGGCCATGTATGCAAAGAGCTATGGATTTGGACGAGCTCGGTGGCGCAGTGGTGAATGTCGCTTTGACATCAACGCTCGTGGGTTCGATTCCCACACAAGACAAATTTGTGTGCATGAACATGTCTGTTTATCTTGGTCTAGTGTTTTAAGAGAGGTAGGGTGCATTAAAGCAGCTCGTCTGCGGAAGTTAACTCCACCTCACAGAAAATCGCAACCAAGTAACAATTCCCTAAAGGGTCCACAACCAGTGTTGCTGCGTGTGAGTGAGGTCACCAATGAGCGGCTAAGGAGTTGCTGTATTAGCAACAGAGGTGGCATCGCGCAAGTGATACTTAATATATTACAAGCATTCATAGGCTACCGTGACCGCTTTACATCAGATGGGCCGAATGCTTGTATGGCGGCCGATGTCGTATAAAAAAAATGGATATTGAAGAAGCGAGCTAGGTGTTTATGGACCGCTTTTTGTGACACTCTGTTCTCTCTGCTTACCCTCTGGTGTGGAGACTAGATAGGAAGGTGCAAAATTCATTTAGATGAATTTTTATATCCAATGTTCTCAATTTTCAGTTACAAAGAATAGTGTCTCGGTGTGCATGCGAGTTCTACTACATCCAGCACGAGGAGGCGTCCCAAGCCAGCGACGGCGACAGCTGGGGCGGCGCGCAGCAGCCGTACGACTCGTTCACTCTCATGCACCACGACCTGGACGTGTGCACCAACTCGCTGCAGGTGAGTCTGGTCACCTGTTGACGAGCCCAGTGGCCGAGTGGTTAGTAATGCTGCTTTGACACCAAAATTCGTGGGTTCGATTCCCACACATGACAAGTATTTCTGTTCATAAACATGTCTGTGTGGCGAAAGTCTGGATGTTTTTAAGAGAGGTGGGGCACATCAAAGCAGCCTGTCTGGGGAAGTACCTCCACCTCGAAGAAAACCGCAGTCAGGTGGCATTCCGCGAGCGATATTTAATACATTGCAAGCGTTTGTCGGTAACCACTTTACATCAGGTGGGCAGGTGCTTCCGACGTTATATAAAAAAGCCTTGATGTAAGTAAACATTCACATAAGCAGGGAACATTTTTTTGTAATAGTTAATAGGTTCAGGCGTTACTTTGCGAAAGTCAAATCTACAGGCAATTTGATCCAAACTACTTTGTGTGTATCGGGAGCGGAAGCACACAAAGTAGTTTGGATCAAATTGCCTGTATTTTTTTGTAAGTTCAACATAGTGGCCTCCACTTTGCCTGATGGTAAGCGAAAGAGGAGCCCAAATCGCAACTGCAACTAACAAAAGACTACACAGTGTCCTGTCAGTTGACGCTGCCATGCTGCCCCGCAAGATGAGGGTGAGATACGGAAAAACAGTTCTTCAGAGCTCTACAATACAATATATACACTACTACAATATATTTAAATTAGTATTCTGGCGTTACTTTGCGAAAGCCAAACTTACATGCATTTTAAACTTTATGTTCTCATTCTTTCATCCTACATTCTTTCTACAAGCCCGAACTATGCTCAGGTAGAGCATGCCTATTCTTATTTTAACACCATATATATAAAAGTTATTATATATTAAGGTAGTCATATATTAAAGTTTACGTATATACGCCTGGTGACATTAGTTGCCTTGACAATCGCCGAGCTTGCATGAAAAAGGTGTTTGGCGTGAAGTATAGATAGACAGATATTCTGTACTTACATGCATGAATGTATGTTTGTGTATCTACACGCCCTTGCGGTGTAAGTAAAGAGTACCTAATACCATAGGAGGTAGTCCTTACACACCTCGCTCGCTTTTTTAACATTCATAGCTCTTTTCATGCATGCTCGCCGTTTACTAGGACTCCTGAATTCACCTTCTGATAAGATACAACCAATTTGATAATGGTCGGCGAGATTTGGTCTTCCTTGGCTCTTACATCCTTCCACTTTTGCATTGTATATCTGTACCGACATGTTATCAATTTTTTTTTTATACTACGTCGGGAGGCATACAAGCATACGGCCCACCTGATGTAAAGCGGCTACCGTAGCCTATTAACGCTTCCGATATATTAATTATCACTTGCGCGATGCCTCCTCTGCAGCTTACTTACAACTCCTTGGGAGCTTCTTAATATATTGATTTTATATCTAGGCTCAGCTTAGGGTAATGGTTGCTATTCCTTGTGCACAGTATGCGATGTTGCTGGACGTGGTAAACAACGTAGTCCTTAACGTGGAGCCCGAGCGGCGCCGTACGCTGGAGCGCCGCGCGAGGATGCGCTTCCAACTTCAGCTGCACCAGGATCAGGACCCCAGGCAACTCATACACACGCTGCAGACACAGGTATCATAAGGATCTCGTGCCATGGCTGGTATAATTTCCGCGAGGATATCTTACTGTCGGTTGGCGGAAGCTAGCATTGTCAAGCCATCTGAATGGCATTGATTTGGTTTAACGTCACATAGATAGATTTAAAGTGCTCACCAAATCCAGTTAAATACGGCCATTCGAAATCCGGTTACTATCAATGTTGCTTGACTTGACTTGACTTGCATTATATGATGGAAATAAACACATAACATATTTTTAAATAAAAAAAAAAATATCTTCGTAATGTTATTCCGTTTCCTAATCCCGTAGGATTGACGGGGTCCGCTACTTAAGCATAAGGATTTGGCGAAGATACTGATTTCGTCATGGAGCTGAAATCCGTATCTTATAAAAACCAACAACTTTTAGTCAACCATGTATTTTTTATATGATTTTTTGAAATTCGTGTTCTCGGGTTTATGTACGGTAATTATCACTTGCTCAGCGGTGAAGGAAGACATCGTGAGGAAACCCGCAAGTCCAAGTAATTATAAATCGAAAAACGTGCGTCGTAAAACCTAAGAAATGTCTGCGTTATGGAGGTCTGATGGCAGTCGCTCCAGGAAAAATTCTGTATCTTCGCGCCAAATCCTTAGGTAGCGGAATCCTATGGATTAGGAAACAGCATAACGCTACCAAGAAGACGTGATTTTTAGGAACACCGTTCCTATATGAAATCAATATGCTTGTCTGTGCGTTTGTCTGTAGCTTTTTTTCGAATATTCGAATTTTGACTTCAGATTCGGATTCAGCGTAAAAAAGTAGAATAGGAATGTTCAGGAACACCGTTCCTATCTCTTAAGGAACATGGTCAAAATGGCCGACAAATTAAAAAAAACCAGTTGAGAATGCGCAAGCTTGCATTGCCAGAGGAACACCTGGCTCGTCAATTATATAACAATTAAAAAAAAATATTTTATATATTTTGTCGGCCATTTTGACCATATTCCTTAAGAGATAGGAACGGTGTTCCTGAACATTCCTATTCTACTTTTTTTATGCTGAATCCGAATCTGAAGTCAAAATTCGAATATTCGAAAAAAAGCGACAGACAAACATATAGATTTCATATAGGAACGGTGTTCCTGAAAATTTTGAATTGTTATATAATTAACGAGCCAGGTGTTCCTCTGGCAATGCAAGCTTGCGCATTCTCAACTGGTTTTTATTGTTTTCCGTCAAAATGGGCAAGAAGTAACGTTTATGGCATTTAGTACTTGTGTCAAATTTTTCCATGTTCAAACTGGTAAACTAGTTGCTTATATAGACATGAAATAAGTAACAGCAAAAAAATATGTAAATAATAAATTACAAAGTATATTTTTATAATTAGGTATTGTAATTGTTTGAAATAAAAAGGGTGATACGGAAATGTTAAAATAAATTCTCCCCGGCGGGGAATCGAACCCCGGTCTCCCGCGTGACAGGCGGGGATACTTACCACCATACTACCGAGGACTTGCGAATTAGTCATGAAATTGTACGTTACTCAGTACCGCGTGCAAATACGAGGGAATGACGTCATTCTCGTGACTCACCGATATGTAATTCGTTATCAATCGACACGGCACTAATCGATTATTTGTATTTATACGATTTACTTACTATTTTGATAATATGATATTGATGTATGACTATATACATTTATCTATCAATATCTATCTATCTATAGCTTCACGCCAAATCCCTTGCGGGGTAGGCAGAGGGAACCGAGCGCCATAAGACACGGTCCTTACACACTTCACTCGCTTTTTTAACATTCAAAGCTCTTCTCATGCACGCTCGCCGGCTCCTGACACCATCTTATACATGGCAGTGGGTTATTTGACTGATTTAGCTGGCGTAATTTATTTTGTCCTTATATGAAGCGAAGTTTTTAAATCCGTGGTTATAGGTAGTTATTAGTGTTTTTATGTTATAAACATTGTTGATAAAATGACATTTATGCAATAAAAATGGCCACGTGCTAGTTGGACTCGCACGAAGGGTTCCGTACCAAAAAATCGTACGTTTGTATGGTGACCATCTTATTTTTTTTATTATTTATTCCTAAAGCGGCCATAATAAAACGTAAAAGTTTAGGTAGCAGAACCCCCCAATCCTAATGGATTAGAAAATGGGGTAACGCTAAGGAGATAAAGATGTATTTTTTCTTTCACTTTTATACAACTCGGTGGTGCAGTGGTTAGTAATGATACTTTGATGTTAACCCTCGTGGGTTTGATTCCCACACAGGACAAACATTTGTATGCATGAACACGCCGTTTTGGCTTTATTGTGTATTTTTCCGTTATATAGTGTCGGGAAATACGGGTAGTTGGTCCACTCCAAATAACTTTTTGAAGGGCTGTGTTCCGGCAAGTGAGTAAGGATACCAGTGAGCTTCTAAAGAGTTGCTCTATTGCAAGCTTTTATAGGCTACGGAACTCTACATCAGATGAGCCGTATGTTTGTTATTACCTCACTCACACGCATGAACACAACGACTAACTCTAGGGAGTTATTATTTGGCTGCGGGTTTTCTATGAGGTGGAGGTACTTCCCCAGACGGGCTGCTTTGATGCGCCCTACCTCTCCTAGACCAAGACAAGCAGATACGAGTGTTGGTGGCAAAGTAGCGTAACAGCACGTTTCACCACTGCGCCGCCGAGCTCGTCAAAACTTGTGCGTTTAAAGTAACTGTTTAATTGACAAGATATAATATAATCAATTAACTTTATACTTAATATTTTAAATAATTAATATTGTGTACTTGTTAGTTTAAGCGTGTTTTTATTAGAAATAATGGTAGGCTCGTTTTTCAATTTCTTAATAAATTGAATTGTTATCCCTTGGAACAGGTGCGACAGTCCCTCATACGGCTGCGCCGCCTGGAGAAGGAGTACTACATGAAGAACAGGTCCATCGTCGGCAATGACCCCGTCGCCCTCGAGGAGCTGAAGAACCTCGATGATCAGGTTAGGGTCACTCACTGAAAACTCCTAGACAGTCATAGTTCTAATTGCACATAGCCTATTTGAATTTCCTTTTTTCAAGGGCGCTGTTATTTTATATGTCATCATACTTCACAATCAAGCATTCTGTCTACCTGATTTGAAGTGGTTTTTTAGCATGCAACTCCAAGAGCATCCGGGCGTTATCTCTTTGCCGATAATGCAAAATAACTAGTCAGAGAGAGTATGCAAGCTTCTAGGAAAACCTCCAATATCCCTCCTAGGAAATACTATTAGGTTACCGTCTTCTGTGAGGTGCAGGTATTTATTCACTTTATTTATTGAATAGTTTACTATTCAAATAGGAACAGAACACACAACAATATACAGCTCCTTACAGAAGTTTGCAGCCAAATAACATTTTTCTGGAATGCTGTAATGTGTATGTTTTTACCTGACCTTGTTTTTTAAGAAACTATCACCTCCTGATATGATGGCAGCTGCTTGTCACAGTAGCTTCTACCGTGGTTTCCTTTTTATAAAAGGGAGCAAATTAGTATATGGGTTATCTGGTGGTAAGACTTATATTCCTTATAGGGAAACCCTTATAGGGAACATAGGCATTGTTTTGAAGTCTAAGTCGCAGGCTCGGGCACGAAGTGCCTTAAAAACGTGCTGGTAGTACTGGTAGAACGTCAAAATCGACCGTTGATGTTCAGGACCTCCGCTAATTTAAAATGAATAATAGAAATTCTCCCATAGGTGAACGAATGCAAAGAGTGCGTGTGGTCTCTCGGCGAGGAGCTGGACGCGATGGTGCGCGCGTGGCGGGAGATCGGGCGCGAGCTGGGCCGGTCCGCGGCGCCGCCGCTGCGCTCGGCTCACGCGCCCCCGCACCGGTACAACGAGATCTGCTTCAAGTCCGCGCGCTGGCGGCTCACCGACGCCGACGGACAGCTCGGCATCGCCGACCTGCTGCTCACCAACTTCTTGTAAGACATTGGTTGATTAATTCACATTCGGCATTTTCTGGAGATTTGTCATACTTGAAACAAAAGAGCATACTTTTTATTGTAAAACTATGGTTGTGATATAATATTCCACAAAGCAAAGATTCATTCTGATTCATTTTAATCATTCAAGGAACAGATCGAGTTCATTAGACCGATTAATATTATGAATATTATTGTGTGACTATGAAATAGTTATGCCCAGTCATGCCAATAAAGTCGCAGAAATTAGCTAGTGTGTAATTGACGATTTTTTATATATATGTAAATAAATAATACAATTATACGACTGTTAATATATTAAAATAATAATGATATAATTAATCATAATAAACTTTAATAATTAATCATAAGTAAAAATGGAATAGTATTGCCAGCGAGAGAGCATGAAAGCATTGTAGTAGCAAAACATCTGTGGCGTTACGCTTGTAGATGGTGATGTTATTTCAAGTGTATACGAGATACACAATTAGGAGGATCAGTTACTATAATAGCCTTTTATATAAATACAGATACACCAAGACCTCCCGGTCCGACGACTCCGTGGAACATCAGCTGGAGGTCGGCTACGTGCGGGTCACCAACTTGTTACCGAACGAACCGTTCCCGGAGGTAAGACTGTTGTCCCTCTCACACTTGTCCTTGTCTATTTTTTTAATGTATATCTTTTTGGGTGGAAATATACACAGATTTTGTTGTGCGTTTCGTAAAGATTCAGCCTTACCCCGATGGCAAGAAAGGATAAAAAATATTCTGAGTATTATTTTTTACCCTGTATTGCACCCTTTTCGGGGTTGGCACAGACATCTGACGCCATATAGCTCTGTCCTTGCACACCTGACTTGCTTCATTAACTTTCATAGCTCTTTTGATTCACGCTCGCCAGTTCCTAAGAATCCTGACATCACCTTCTGATAAAACACGACGAATTTGGGCGTGGTATGTTAGTCGTAGTCTTTCTCGGCTTCGACATGATTCCACTTTAGTGTCGTATATCTGTTCAGTTATGCATTCCTCGTGCATTCTTCCTACATATCCGAATCAACGGAGCATGCCTCTTCTTATCTTCTGTTAGCGACAGTACTGATGATGCCTCTAGGTTTTGTCAGTAAACGATTCGTTACAAGTTTCATTTGGAAAACAAACAGTTTGTATTTGATTACATCAGTAATATTGAGGTTCTCGCTCGTAAAACTATCGCTAAGGAATTGAGCATGTTTTTTGATTATAATTGACTTTTGGAAGACACTGACTACTTAGTCGAGCGCCGTTCGCGCCGTCTAGGATTTGTCTCAAGATCCACAACATGCTTTCGTCAAACTAAAAGCTTTAATCTCTCTACTACTCACTCATATGTGGTATTTTTGAATACGACTCTGTGTTATGCGCTCCCTTTCATAGTGTCCATTCCAAACGGATTGAGAGTGTTCAAAAACGGTGTTTACGGATACTCAGCTTCAGATGTTGCATGAGCCGCAAGCTTACCTCGTATGAGAAACGTTTGAAGCCCAGCTGTCGTTTCTGTAATTTAACGTTGGCATGAACTAACTGTTCTCTTTTTATAAAGCGATATGTATAAAAAGGCGATGAACCTACGAACATTTTAATGCTAACTATCACCTCGCCAGGCAGCACTCATTTGACAAACTGAACATTCACAGAAGAAAATCTCTTTAAAACCGCCCAGTACTTTTCCATTTTGGTATGAAGGCGTGCCTGTGCATTGTCGTAGACCAGCGATACGATTGTTTCCTATTGGTCGGCAGAAACTGAACGTGAGAACTGAACTGAAGAATATTTAAGTGGCTTGAGTTCGGTGGTCAGGACTGGTGTGTTGTGATCACTGTGAATGTGGCAGGTGCTGGTCCCGTCGGCGGCGTCGGGGCGCGCGCCCCTCGCTCGCCGCGCGGCGCTGCGCGTCTTCTGCCGCGACCGCCCGCCCGTGGGGGGCATCGCCGTCAAGGAACACTTCGAGGTCAACATCGTGCCCATCAAAATCGGTAATAATAACCTTACCATGTTATAAAAATGTCCAGAACAAAGGTCAGTTCTATCTTTGGATGGATCTCCAAAAATTATATATCTGTCATACAATTCATACATTCAAATTGAGAACCTCCTTTTATAATATCGATTATAATTCATAGCGTGTGATGTTGAGAGCCTATATAGAGGTCATAATGTATAACTTTAAACTTTATTTTTTATATATACTCCGATCGGAGGCATACTACGAGTAGCATACAGTCCACTTTATGTAACGTTTTTTTTTCGCCCATGAAAACTCACAAAAGAAGAACTAACCCACACCCGGGTGTGTGTTAGTCACTCTTCCGTGAGGGGCACCCTCCGGAAGCCGATGGGAGGGAGGCGGTGAACTCTCATGAGTAACCTTTCAGACGGGCGAACGAGTCAGACTCATATTGTCACCCCTGCTACTAATACAGCAACTCTTTAGGAGTATATTGGTAACCTCACTCACCCGAAGGAATACAACAACCCTCCAGCGAGTTATTTGGCTGCGGTTTTCTGTGGAAGTTCTTTGCCAATCAGGCTGCTTTGATGCGCTCTACCTCTCTTAAAAATACTATCGGTAACCACTCCGCCACAGGGCTCATCATAATCGTTTGTGACACGAGAATGTATTTGGTCTTTAGGCCTAACAAAGAAATTCTTCAACACGATGCTCAAGTTCTGTTTCCCTGAGCGCGACCCTGATACCATGGAGGATGGTGAGGATGAGGACGGCACGCTCAAGGCTGGTGCGTCCTCCTCCAACCTGGTCTCCACCGGCTCCAAGAAGACCAAGAAGAAGAGTAAGGACTCAAACTCCAACTTCTATGTCAAGAGGGACAAGAAGGATAAAGATGACGTGGAGAAGATGAAGGTATGGGTATAGTATACAAAAGAAATTGTGCTATGAGATTATAACTGTAAAGTGCAATTTCGCACGTACCAAATTCAATAGTGACTATTATATTACATAAATTAACGTAAATGTTAATACTTGTACTTGTACAGATTCCACTTCACTTCTTATGTTACTTCATATGTAATATAAAATACCTTGATAATGCCGTAAAGGCGAAACCGATCGGTAAAAATAATTAATAAATAAAATTGTGAAGTGGAATCTGTACAAGTATTAAGATTTACGAGATCTTCAAAATTCCACCAAGCACCTACCATCAACAGTATCAACATATTATATTACATACTACTTTAGATAGATAGGCTACGGTAGACCTTTTGACCTTTACGCTTAACCTGATCGGTTAGAATGACACGCGCAAAGACGTCATCGATCTCTTAATCGAGGTTCATCTAATATGTAATGTATCCTACTAAACTCTTGTATGTTAAGACAATGTTTGAAATGTAACCTGTAGAGATTCAACCTGTAAATACCTGAAGAGATTCGTTTTACAAGCAGGTTATGTTACGCATTTCACGGAAAATAATTTGACACTCGTACCTTGCGGGCCCTTGCTAACGTTTGTGCTTAGCGCTACAATAACTTCCTCTCTGTTTGGTGTAACAATCTAAGGAATTGTGTGACAGGAGCGGGCAGAGAAGAACAAACTATTCATCTACATCAAGATTCCCGAGGTGCCGGTGCGGGTCTCGTACAAGGGCAGCAAGGAGAAGAACCTGGAGGACGCACGGGACCTCCCACTGGTGCTGCCCACCCTCGAGTACCACAACGTCACCTGGACCTGGCTCGACCTGCTACTGGCCACCAAGACAGACACTAGGAGGTGACAGCTGAGCTAGAATAATTTTTCATCCGTAAACAAACATCTCTAAACCCAAATTGCAGTGTCTCCGTCAAATCTTTAGGCTTAGGTAGCGTTGTTGGCATAATTTAACCAGGTTTTCGCTTGCGACTCCTGCCCATCAATCAGATTGCAATTCTGACCCAAAACCGATGCTTCTAATGAATTAGGCACCGATCCGCCCTGGTCGGTGCGAATATAGGTCTATGCGGTGGTGGGGATCGCCACCCATCACGCAACGACAATTCTGGCGGGTCGTGGAGAGCTGTGTGCTGCATAAGCACGTAGAATGTGAGAGGTGGATTGAATGATAAGATAAACGAGCTGATTGGACGTAATGACTGATAGACGCTTAGATGCTTTGTGTGTAACAGAGATTAAGCGCAAGAGGAGCAACATTGATGACCTTCCCGGTGGAATGATGGCCCTATGGTCTGTGGTAGACCTAAATTATCGTGGACTAGGCTTCTTATGTGTCGATTTTTCCCAATTCTGTATATCTCTGTGAAGTCGCAGTATAGCGCCATCTACTTACTAACTAATGTACTACTTGTTGTTTGTTTCGCTAGAGGGCGCTCCTCAATATAAACAGTACTAAAATAGCTCCCGTGTTTATTTTTAAAATAAATAGTAGGGATCGATAATCGTTACCAAATATTGCTGTAAAGTGATTTATAAGTGAGAATATACCTATACTACTATAAGTTCGACTGTTCCAACCAGTGACAATAAGGATTACATCAGTGTTAAAAACTCAATGACTAAACATACCTAACAATACTCCCAAGCTTATTTCAACAACTTTCAGCAGTGTATGTCAAGGAATGTGATGTGATTTGAGACAAACTCAGTGCCGCATTTTTTTTTATTTCACTGATTAATCTACAAAATTAACAACCGTTTGAATTGTGAAAAACATCAATTTTGCTTCATCATGCAATGAAAATGTTTTAATTTTAGCGACATCTGTCTGTTGTATCCGAATTGCTTTGTGTACGTGCTTCATCACTGCGACTGCATTGCTTTATTGAAGTATTGCATTCACGCACCATCAGCTATTAGCAGTACCTAACTTGTGCACCTCTGCTGCGTAGCTCGATCGTTTAGTTTTATTTATAATTTTATCCATAACTATCATTGCTTGCACTAGAGGGTGCAACCTGTATGTAAACCTGTTTCAAACAACCATTGCAACGGTGTTCAGTTGCAATGGTTGTTTGAAAGCCATTACATCCCGCAGCTTTCTTCGATGCCTAGACTGTCGGGGATGCTTTCATAATCAATGCCTAAATATAGGTGATGATCATTATAGGACACTAACGCAGTCATATAAGGATTCGTGGACATGTCCTTCTTGTACTAACGTGTCCCGCAGGCGCAAAGACAATACCAATACTCCTGTCCGACTACGTCAGATACCGATGGGGGACAACTCATTGAATATGTCATTCGATGTCCCGAACGATAGCACGGCATCAATCCCCGGTGTCTCTGATGCTGCTCCTTGCCAGTCTGGGTGTAATGGAGTAACAATGGAAAAAATCAGCGCTCTTTTCGATCAAAAACTGAGCGCGTCCCTTTCATCTTTCATGAATAATTTTCGTATAGCGCTGAAGGAGGATGTCGCGGATTTGGTCCGTGCGGAGATGGGCTGTGTGGTGCAGGAGATGAAGGATGACCTTAATGCCGCAACTGACTTTTTCGCTGCAGAGCATGCTACCTTGAAGTCTCAGATAGCACATAAAGATGCTACCATCAAAATATTGGAGGCTGACTGTGAACGCATGCATGGAGACCTTCGCAGCTTATCAAGTCGTATGTCAGCCATGGAGAAAACAACTCGCAGCTACAACGTCGAAATGCAAGCAGTGCCGGAGACTCGCAGTGAAAATGTTACATTATTGTTTAAAAAACTGTGTGATGTAGTTAACTTTCCCATTGAAGACAATTGCATTCTCGCCTGTCGCCGAGTGGCGAAAATGGACAGTACTTCAAAACGGGCTAGAAACATTTTGGTTACTCTTGCTTCGCCTCGGTTGAAAGACACGCTACTATCTGCCGTTCAAAGATATAATAAGGTGCACCCCAAGGATACGCTGAATTCGCGGCAACTAGGAATCTCCGTTGAGACCCAAAAAATATACGTCGTCGAACATCTTTCGCCGGAATGTAAACAGTTATTTGCTGCTGCCAGGAAATTCGCTAGGGATAAACAGTACAAATACGTATGGGCCAAATATGGGAGAGTCTACCTACGAAAGGACGACAGCAGTGGCAGCATATATGTAAAAAATAATGAGACCCTAGAAAAATTGTCTTAATAGCAAATGTATTTTTTTTTATTGCTTTAATAATTTGGTTTGATGTATAAGTTTTGATTCCAGATTGATTGTAACATGTTAGTATTTTATCAAAATGTTAACAGAATTCGTTCCAAAATTACCGATATATATCTTAATGCATTGACTTGTAATTACGACATAATCTGTCTCACGGAAACCAATCTTAACAGTAGTGTATTTGATGCCGAACTACTTGATTCTCGATATAATATTTACAGACGCGATCGTTCAACTAGTGCTATAAACAAAACTGAAGGCGGCGGAATTGTTATGGCTGTTAAAAAAGATATTGAGGTTGTTAGGCAAACTTCGTGGGATAGTGATGTCGAGGATTTATGGATTACTGTTTTGTCTCGTAACGGAAATGGTAAAAAAATAAATGTATGTCTATGCTACTTGCCTCCAGATCTACCTACTTATTTACTAGAATCTTTTTATGAAAACTGCTATAAAATAGTCTTGACCTGTCACGACAATGCGGAGTTTGCCTGTATTGGCGACTACAACATTCCCGGATTGAGTTGGCATAGGGAAATTGACACTTTGGCTTTACACGCTAGCCCACCTTATGATTATAAATCTCGCCTTCTATATCAGACAATGTCACTTTGTCAACTTAAACAATATAATAGTATATTAAATACAAATGGCCGACTTCTTGATCTTGTTCTGGCCACGGTCAACGTCCAAGTATATGGTGTGGATCCACTTAGTCGATTAAATGACCATCATCCTGCCATAGCTATTGATATTGATTGCATATCTAAATTATACGGTAAATGTCTAAAAAGTGATTCTCGTAAGCGATTTAATTTTAACAAATGCAAATTCGATGCTGTCAAATCCGAACTATCTAAGGTAGACTGGTACCACGAGTTGACTTCTTCTGACATTGACATTGATTTAAATCGTTTCTATGCTATATTACATGATATAATCAGTAGAAATACGCCTATATCGAAAAATAATAAAGATAAATACCCTGTTTGGTTTAGCCCTGCACTTCGACATAGTATCGAAATGAAGTTCAAATATCATAAGCGTTTCAAAATGT
The DNA here is from genome assembly GCA_947507595.1 of Pyralis farinalis. Taxonomy (NCBI): domain Eukaryota; kingdom Metazoa; phylum Arthropoda; class Insecta; order Lepidoptera; family Pyralidae; genus Pyralis; species Pyralis farinalis. The sequence continues at coordinate 4,272,745 of OX382268.1, read as the reverse complement.
TTGGAAATCCTCGTGACTACGACGAATTTGCTCATTATAGAACCAAACATAAGCATTTAATTGATACTTGTTATAGAGATTTCGTGACATCAATAGAGAGTTCTCTGAATGACGATATGAAGGGATTTTGGAGGTTTGTTAATAGTAAAAAGGGCGTGAACTCGATTCCTCTAAACATGGAGTATGAAGGTGTTTCAGCAACCAAACCCTCTGAAGTATGTGAGCTCTTTTCAAAGTATTTCGGTTCTGTTTTTGAAAATATTACTTCCGTCCCTGTTACCGGTTCTTCTGAAAATTCTCAGCATAATACCAATTCTTTAAGCGGCATTAGTATCACACAAGAAACGATACTAAAAAAGATAAATAACTTAGACACGAATAAAGGTCCTGGCCCAGACGAGATACCTGCCTTATTTGTTAAAAAAAGTGCGTGTGAACTCATTGTACCACTCAAAATATTATTTAATAAGTCGATTGTGTTTGGAACTTTTCCCACGCTCTGGAAAATAGCTCACATAATACCAGTATACAAATCGGGCGATAGGACTGACTGTAGAAACTATAGACCTATTAGTATATTGTCTTGTCTCGCTAAACTATTCGAAAGTGTAGTTTATGATGTTCTTTATAATCATGTCAAGCCCTTTTTGCACTCACAACAGTACGGATTCGTAGCTAATAAATCTACTACCTCCAACCTAATCGAATATAAAAACTACTTGTGTAGCGCTTTTGCCAAAAGACTACAGGTGGACTCCATCTACACTGATTTCGCTAAAGCCTTCGATAAGGTCAATCATATAGTACTTTCTAAGAAACTGGCAGACTTCGGTGTACATGGTTGTCTACTTCGCTGGTTCCAGTCTTATTTGAATCGCAGAAGTCAGCTCGTTGCGGTTAAGGGTCATGTTTCTGAACCAGTCTTTGTCACCTCGGGGATACCTCAGGGCAGCCATTTAGGACCGTTATTGTTCGTCATTTTCATGAATGACCTGGTTGATGTTCTGTCTTGCCCTTGCCTCCTTTATGCGGATGACCTTAAAGTATTTACCACTGTAAGCAATAATACAGACGCTTCCAGGTTACAGTCAGACCTAAACTTACTATCTGATTGGTGCGACAGGAACTTCATGCAGCTTAACATTGGTAAATGCTTCGTTATAACTTTCACCACAAAAACACATAAGCTCATATTTGACTATTCCCTCAGGGACGAGATTCTTGTCCGTAATCACTTCGCAAAAGATCTAGGTGTGATTTTCGAGGACAAGTTAACCTTTCGAGATCACTACGATAACATTGTCGATCGTAGCTATCGTCTACTTGGATTTATCACAAGATCTACTAAACACTTTCGAAAGAGTAAGAGTATTATTTACCTTTACTACTCGCTCATACGTAGTGTTCTCGAATACAACTCCGCTGTCTGGTCTCCCTTCTATGAGGTGCATAGTAATAGAATCGAAGGAGTACAGAAGCGTTTTTTAAAGATTCTTACCTATAGATTTGGCATGGGCCGTAAACTCACGTCGTACAATGAACGTTTAAAGTATTATCATCTAGACCCACTATATGTACGACGTCAACATAATGACCTGATGCTTCTCTATAAGATTATTCACCATCAGTTAGATTCCCCCTACCTTCTTTCGCTACTAAACTTCAACACCCGATTTAGGTCTCGTAATCGCAATTACAATATTTTCTGTCTTCAAGTATTCCTGAACAACACCTCGTATTACAATCCCATAGTCAGAATGTGCCGCCAATATAACGAAATTCTAGTATCTAACAGAGACATCGACATCTTCCACTTCACACTACCTCAATTCCGGAGACAATTGAAGATCCATTTATCTGCTTTAAAGTAAATAACTAATTAATGTATATATTTTATTTGTAAGTCCTTAATATTTAATTGCTAAGCTACTCTTTTTTTGTAATTTAGTATTGTTCTTTTTACTTATCATATAGTTAGAGTTGTTACACCGCGAGCAGCGGTCTCTAGTAAATAATGTAAAATTTTCTATTAAGCTACTAGGCATACATAATTTTGGGTTATGATCTAGATCTGTACTAATTTCATGCTAAAAAATGGTGATAATGTTGATTGTAATCTGTTTTGTATGCTAATAAATAAATAAATAAATAAATTACTACTTATGTGAACGTATCATCATTAGTGAGGAATTTATTATGTCAGAACATGTTAGAAAAAATTAAGATATTTTTAAAAAATCATACTTTTCCTACTTTCTTGATATAAGCTACTATGGTGAATGAAATGATACGTAACAGTACAGGATAGTGTCAAGTAATGTGTGATGGACCTATTTAAAAAAAACAGAAAGACTCATTCGATCAACGAAATCGTTAGTTTTAATTCGACAACACAACATTTGGTAGTTATTCTGTTATTATTTTTCCCATGAAGCCCATTCATTAGAAGCATAACCTGTCAGAAGTTGAATATTAAAATGATGGTGCATAATAACAAAATATAGAGCGTGTGCAATGAAATTTGGTGTATGTACAGGGTGATTCTGTCCCAAGCAATAAGACAGAAGTTACAACTGCACAGGCGCGTGGCCGCCGCACCCGAGCCCCACGAGGAGGACAAGGCGAGGCTGCTGCTCGGCGAACGAACGGTACGTACACACACGACACCGCTTACGGCTATCTATGACGTAGTTTTTTTATACAACGTCGGGAGGCATACGAGCTTACGACCCACCTGATGTAAAGCTGTTACCGTAGCCTATAAACGCTTGCATTACATTGCCACACGCGCGATGCCACCTCTGCTGCTAACACAGTAACTCCATAGGTGCTTACTGGTGACCTCACTCACATGCAGGAACACAACAACCCTCTAGGGAGATAACTCCCTTGAGGGTTAATAATATTTGGCTGCGGTTCTCTGTGAGGTGGAGGTACTTCCCCGGACGGGCTGCTTTGATGCGCCCTACCTCTCTTAAAAAGTATATATCATATTACATAGCTACGTTTGATAAAAAATGTTTCATACAAAATGGCTTTATTATCTGAAGGATAAGATACAGGCGAAGCAAAGGTATCAAGTACAGAAGTTTTTTATGCATTGTCGGAAGGCAAATAAGCATACAGCCCACCAGATACTTTCCCAGTGGAGCTCTGCCCGATTCTATTTAAAAAATCCAATCTATTGACTTTGCTCGCCTTGCTACCATTCAGGGCGCATTAAAGTTAACATTGATGTACGGCAGTGAAACATGAGTATGGCAGAAGAAGCATGAAAGTAGGATGAACGCCGTAGAAATGTTGATGAGTTTTTTTTATTTTTTATACCACTAAGGTGGCAAACAAGCGTACGGTCTGCCTGATGGTAAGCAGTTACCGTAGCCTATGGGCATTTGCAACACCAGGGGTGTCACTCTTGCGTTGCCGACCTTGTAAGAACCTCTTCACGCCTTTCTTAAAGAACCCCATACTGTAGTCCCTTGGGAAAACCTCCGCAGGGAGCTCATTCCACAACTTAATAGTTCTCGGTAGAAAACTTCTTGTGAACTGCACAGTGCGCGACCATTGCGGTTCCAGTGTATGAGGATGAACTCCCAGCCGTCGGCGAGCTGTGCTATTGTAAAACGAGGCTGTTGGCATGATGTCGAACAACTCCTCAGAACACAACCACAACTCCTCAGAACAAACACAACAAAGAGTGTTTGTTCTGAGGAGTTGTGGTTAGAGAAGGCAGAGAGGTACGTTTGGATCGTTGCATCTGGCGTTCCATCGTCTCTGTCTACCATAATGGGAGACAAGCGTGATGATATGTATATATAAAACCAGTAATAGCTGGCACAGCCTATAAAATTTCTATTTCTCTTGTAGGTGGCCGAGAACAAACCTCAGAAGAAGAGCACGCCTAGCGTGTTCAAGTTCTCCAAGTCATAGCGAATGGAGGATTATTATTTACGGGCGAATCTGAACCAAATGTAGACTGCAATAAGGTATATTTTGATATGGAAACTATTTAAGACGTTAAGTTCTATTTTTGTATTAATCGGTATGGTTAAGATATTTCTAGTATGTCAATCAATTTGCTTATTAAATCGCTAGTATATGTAACTGCAAAATATTTCGTTTAGGGTAAAGACTGGCCGAGTAATCGAAATTGGAGTATATATGAGTGACAACGTCTGAATATTGAAGTTTTGTGTAACTAGATTCAGATTATATGCATATAGTTTGTATCTTCAGTTCAATTTTATAGATATTTAATTTCAAACAAATCTTTAGCAAATATAGATGTATTTGTATGATAAAATATTTAATTTATACCAAGTTTCTTAGTCACAATAGTAGGCTGTAGCGACGAGGTGAATTTAATTTATGTACCAAATGCTACAATACTACAAGTACCATGAGCATTCTTGTTCATAATATTTTAGTTTCTGCTCGAATTTAGGCGACAAATAAAAGTAAATAATATTAAATTTTGTTTTTAAATAAAATTCGTTCGATTCGTATTTATATCAAGCTTTTCTGTTACATAGGCAATACTTAGTTTTAAAAATATGTCCCGTATTTAGCAGTCGCTTAACTAAGATTCTAAGTCGTGACAAGATTGCTTTCTTTGCACCCAATTTTTAAATGAGGCAGCACAGTTTGTTGTCATTCCATTCGAATGGCCGACCTCACTGCATATTCAATTTAGCCTACCTTGAAATAACGCACTCGTCATAATATAAAATATTATTTTCGTTTCTTGTACTATTTTTTCGTAAAGTTTTATTTGTTCGATTAGGGGCAATATTTCAGAATTTTTTTTCTCTAAACCACACTGAATAAGTCTACTCGTACCGCGTTATCTTTACCGTACGTACCGTACCGTACGCGTGACGTTGTGTATCGATCGCTATTCACGTGTTGCTTATATTCTTAACTCACAGATGACGAATAGTAAGGCGTTATCACGTTACAAATGAGATTGTAATAATGTTTAAAATAATGACTGTTTATTGAAATATCTAGATAATTACTTTACTCGGTGACCAGTATCATTATTTTAAATTATATGTATTTTCTAATAAAGTATTCCTAATGATATTTTAAAATTATTTACGAAGTAATGATTAGAAAAGAAAATAGAATCACGTATTATATTGCTTAAGGATATTGAAAAAACTGTCTTCCTTGTATTGCTATCTGTTTAAAATCAAATAATCTGTATTATATTCAAACTGCGCGACGCTTAGCAGTAAATCACGGAGAAATGGACGACGGCTTATGTTAAATGTATATATATTTAAAAATGCAAGTTTGTTGTCCCTGCTACTGCTTGCAAGTCTAATGAGAAGATTCGAAATTTGGATAATATAAATAAGCAACAATTATGTGTAACTACATATCACCAGTTTGTAAGGTCGAGAAATCACGAGGCTTCCTTCTCAAAGATTGTATTTAAAAGAAGTTTTGTAAAGCATAGCTTTTGTCAGTGAACGATGAACATAAAACCTAAAATCCACAGTGGCAGCGACCCGAAAACCTGTCACAGAAAAAGCGGGCGTGCTCCTACGCGGTGCGATCGCTTTTTGTGTGAAATTTCATCCCGGATCGCTAAAACTTTCCCACTTTTCCCGCCCCTGTGGGTAATAATAGCTTTAATATGTTGACACATGTTATATATAATAGTGATGGTTATTGTAGCGGCAAGTTACACGACGTGCAAAGATGACGGAATACAAGATCCTACTCAACAAATAACACCAAATAACTACTAAAACGTACCGTTATATTATTATAAATATTACGAATTTACGATCTCCTTTATTTAAACTTAATAATAGCAATTAATATATTTAAAGGAATATTTAAATTAAAATACATAGAGGTTTATTTATGGAATTATTGTATGTAAGTAAACTGCATTTCATTTTGTTCATGGACTAAAAAAAGACTGTTTTAAGACAAATTATGATATTTCTCTGTTGCACTGAGTTCAAAGTTTTTTCAATATGGATACTATATTGAAAAAACTTTGTAATCGTACTCCTAGTAAAGTGATATGAATACTTAGATACCCACAATAGTGCTATTGCTGATTGTTTACCTTTATCTTGTCTTCTCGTTTTCTTCACGGTTTCATATCTTATGGGTAGATTTTTAGGATTTTCTTATCTGTTTAGGTATAAACCAAAAACATCCTTTTCAGGTTTTGGCTGAAGACCTGTCACCACATTAAATAAACCTCTACCTTTTAACAACACTGAAACTTGAAATTTCCATGTAGGCCAGTTTTCACCAGATGCTTGCAATAGATTTGTGGCGATGACAGTACTTGTAGATTCCATTATTATTCGCTTACAGAACTCCTCTGGGCCCATAACCAGTTGTTTTGTGGCAGAAAAAGCACGTTTAAACAAATAAAATGTATATTCAGCCTTACTTTTTAAGCTAATGAAAATACAAGAGACATAATAGACAACAGGAATGTCATACTTCGTTATACGAACGAAGTTTCTTTTTTTGTTACAATAAGGTTTTAATACTATTATTGCATAAGGTTACATTAACAATTTTCACAACATACTAAAAACGCTATTTTATAATATAATTGACAAGCTGTCTCCGAAACAAACAAATCTCTTTTTTTGCATGCCAGAACAAAAACAGAAGAATCGGTATGTACATACTGAAACATGAGTGAGGTCCAACTTGGACTTGATCAGAATTTATTTTGGTTTGATTTGGTATATCAAACTCGACCCCGTTGAACCTCTATGTTCAAATAGATATAAAAAATAATTTAAGTTGACAAATCTTAAAACGAGAAGTCGAAATCGATTTTATAGATCCGAATGACCACAGATTATAATGGCCTTAAATTACAGTATTTTTTTTTACAATTTCATGGGTACAATGGAATGCCGTCTACTTTAATTTAAATAAAAAGCCGTAGACTTAATTTATCGCAAACGATGTGCAATTTACTATATTTACTATAATATTTTTTAAACGTTATTGTGTTATTATTATGACCAACGGTTCTATTTTGGTATGTATGATTCGAAAAGTATACGATTAATATCCATCTTAATGCCGTACACGGTTCGATTCAAAATATTTTAGAAGCGTAAAATTTTTACATTAGAAACGTGAAAAAGAATCACAATAGAGAGGTCTATCAGTGGGTCGACTGACACTTAGGGCTTTTTTGACAATTACAAAAACTCGTCGAGGAGAGCCGAGTACCATACACATGGAATGTTAGATGTGGATTGAAAGATAAGATGCATGAGCCGATAAATGTGATGACCGAGTAATGGCTAGATGCTTTGCGTCTGCCAGACACATGCTGGAAAGGAAACGATACCGATGGTGTTCCTGGTGGCATGCCACTGTCATATCACGTCTCTGTGGTCTGGTTTAGACCATACCCATGCAGGCGTAGGTGTCATATTCTCATCTTGCTTAGCCTCTGGGGTGAGAGACTACGATTAGTTTGGGCCAAAACTTCGCTAAGTTCCAATAAAGTGAGTTCCAGTAAGCTCTTCAGGAGTAAGCTGCGGTGGCAACGCGCGAACGATATTTCCTGTATGCCAAATGTTCATACAATACAGAAAGCACTTTATATTAGGTGGATCGTATGATTGTATACTTCCCGGCGTTGTATAAAATAAGATCTTGAAAGGATATAGACGAAAAAAGAGAAGATGAAATTGTAAGCTGTACGTATAGTACATCTAGCCAGGGAACTACTTGCGAACATCCTTCTCCTTTTTAGGGATGGATAGAGCGAAACCAGCATTTAAAAGCGAATATGGCATATGAAAACTGACGTCTGGGGCCGTGGAGCATCTGCATGTGGTTGGAAAGAAAGAAAGACGCTCGTTTATGGAACGCACTCCCCTGCAGTTTGAAATTATCCCTATCGTTCCACACTTTTGCACTACTTCTATAAAAAGAGATGAATTCCTCTCCAAGCATTTTATTGTTGACCGGAAGATATCGCTATTCGTCCGCCATTATTATAATATACTAGCTGACCCTGCGAACTTCGTACAGTTCAGGATCAATAAATGATGTGTTAACTTATTAGATGGTATAAATTCTTTTAATACTTATTATCCTATTCCGGACGAAGACAAATCCAAAAACACAATAATCATAAAAATCGGTCCAGCCCTTCTTGAGTTATGAATGGTGTAACTAACACGACTTTGTTTTATATATATAGATTACGAATCTTTTGTATGGGAGTATAGAAAAATGTTCTTTTTAGACTTTTTTAGGCAATTTTTTAAATTTTTCTCTTCGTAAGAACCATCCTCCTACTTCAAGGAATATTCTAAAAAAAGAATTAATGAAATTGGTTCAGCTGCTCTCAAGATTTGCGCTTAGCAACACATTTAGCGATTCATTTTTATATTATAGATAAGGTTTAAGTCCTTTTTTTGTGTTATTTATCTTAATGTTCATTATTATACAATAAAGCTTTGTAAACCAATTATCAGAATTGTGAAAGGATCTCCGAGACACATTGCCTTGATACGGGATTGAGAGTGCCTATTCTGGCCTGCGGACGCAGCTTATGGGGAATGTACAGTACTGCTGAACGGTATCTTGTCACACTGGTCTGGCGTCAATATTGGCGTCAATCCGGGCTGCGTGTTGTGAGCTTAGCTGTTAATTCTTTTATCTTGACTACTATGTACAGGAAATAAGATCTGGGTGACATAGTGGTGAATTGTCTGCTTTTTGCAGACGATACCGTCTCACTACTAGAATTACTATTAGGGCTACAAACACTCTTTTTTTTTCTTAGCGTTAACCCGATTCCGTAAAGATATGTATGATTGGTAAAGAAGTGTGGGAAGTTTGACAGGACCGCGTCTTGAGGCGCTCGGCTATCAGCCTAGGCAGCGAGAGATCTGGCGTCAGGATATATATATATAACAATATATGCTTTAGAATGCCAAGGTCATCTCTTTTCAACATATACACACTGATTGAGCGGCCTGCTACACATTTATCTGACTGAGACCGTCGTTTGGTATTGAGAAGCGGGCGCTCGTCTTTGTAAACACGACGAATTTTAACGTTTCATTGAAGTTATCCTACTGTTATATCTCTCTACTGTGGTTCAATGCATTTTTCATTCAATAAGATATTTATTTAAATATTAAATTGTGTGCATCCATCGCGATGTTTTTACGCGTGTTTGCATATATATACGTGTGTGTGTCTGTGGAAATGTTAATTAAATGTTGTATTATATAAAACTGTGTATTATTTAAATGAATATGGTAACAAACTAAAATGTAATGTAATTCAGATGTTTTTGCTTATTGGTGGTTACTTATCGAGCTCGGTGGCGCAGTGGTTAGTTAAGCTAGTTTGACAACAACGGAACACAGGATAATCGTTTGTGTGCATGAACATGTCCGCTTGTCTTGGTCTGGATGTTTTTAACAGAGGTAGGTTGCATCGAAGCAGCCCGTCTGGAGAAATACCTCCACCGCACAGAAAACCGCAGCCAAATAATAACTCCCTGGAGGGTTGTTGTATTCCTGCGAGTGAGTGAGGTAGTAGTAAGTTCCTAAGGAGTTGCTCTGTTAGCAACAGAGGTGGCATCGCGCGATACTTAATGTGTTGCAATCACTCATAGACAACGGTAACCGCTTTACATTAGGTGGGTCATATGTATGTACGCGTCCAAACTTTATATAAAAATAAATATTCATGTTTAGTTTCGTAATAAATACTAGTTTTATCGAGCGTAACTTTAATTATTGTAAACGTGTACAACTAATGGAACATAAATTGTTCCACGATGGCGTCGCTACGACCATAGACGAGCTCGGTGGCGCAGCGGTTCATGACGCGACTTTGTCACGGACGCACGTGGGTTCGATTCCCACACAGGACAAACATTCTCCGCTCGGCTGGACTCGCTTTGTACACGAAGAGACGTTGCTTCTCTTTGTGTACTGTACAAATTGTATCATGGGGAGTGTTCGGAGGAGCTGTTCAACTTAACACCAGCCGCTGAGTTCCACTATCGTACCACTCGCCATAAACTTAAATTTCACCCTCACCGTCTTGATGAGAGGCAATCCACTACTGTACGCTTTTTGAGGCATTTTCTACCACGTACGGTGAAATGGTGGAATAATCTACCCTCAGCGGTGTTCCCGAACAAATACGATATCTTCAAGAAAAGAGCCTATGTTTCCCTAAAAAGGCTGGCAACGGATCAGTGACCCTTTGGTGTTGCTGATGTCTATGGCGGTGGTGACCACTTACCATCAGGTGACCCACGTTCTCGTTTGCTCCCCTCTAATATAAAAATAGAATGAACATGTCTGTTTGTCTTGGCCAGGGTGGTGTTCCTGCGTGCGAGTTAGGTCACCAGTAAGCTCCTAAGGAGTCGCTGTGTTAGCAGCAGAGGTGGCATCGCGCGAGTGATAATGTATTGTAAACGTTCATAGGCTACGGTAACTGCTTTACATCAGGTGGATCGTATGCTTGTATGCCTCCTGATGTTGTATAAAAAAAACAGACACTAATAACGCTGGCATTCAGAATTCCAACCAGTCTTGGTGACAAATCTCGTGAAGGACGTCCAAAATCCGCCTTCACTAAAGATAACGTCATGGCTGTGAGACAACTAATTGCCGATCAGATGGTCGTGTGACATATCGACAGACAGAGTCATTATTACAACTAAGGGACAACCTTACGGAAAATTTTGCATGAGGCGCTTGGTTGAGAAAGCTAGTTTGTTAGTTAGTTTGTTACGAGGAGTCCACCCTGGGGTGTTGTTGTGTTCCTGCGAGTGATTGAGGTCATCAGTAAGCCCCTAAGGAGTTGCTGTGTACGCGAGCGATACTTAATATATTGCAAGCGTTCATAGGCTACGCTACGGTACTACATCAGGTGGGCCATATGCTTGTATGCCTCCGGACGTTGGATATTTACGGTGAATTCCCCACGACACCGCCAGGTGTGAAATAGGGAATCACTAATATGTTGTAATCACTATAATGTGTTGTAGCTAATGATACAATAATAAAAGCAAATCTGTTATTGTTGAGCGTTTTGTACCTCCCACAAACCCATAAACCACTTGACTGCGCATGAAGGCACTCCGCGCTCACAAAACCGTGTTTATCGTCTAAATATCTGAGCGATTCGAGCCTACTGACCAATGAGAGAATATTTTAACCAATAAACCGATAAATAACGCGATGTTGATCACCGAACTAGCCAATAAGAGCTGTGTGTTCTACTTTCCCCCCGACCCGTAGCGGTAAATTGAGTTACTACGTAATATCGGTCCCATCGATTCTCTATGGGTTATTTTGTTCATGGTACCACCGTATTACATATCAGTCGTGGACAAATTTTACTTGATTATTACATACGTTAAGTAGTAATCTATCTCTAAATGTGACCAGGTAGGTACTAGCTACTAAATGTGACAAAAATAGTTACGGCCAACACTAGGGTTATGTCATGAGGGTTAGAGATTCCCCGTGACACCTGGTGGACAACCCTTTTTACGTCATGAGGCATTATTGTCAAAAAGGTATTATATAGAATTAACTGTTTTTATTGAGATTTCGAAAGAATCTTAAGGAAAACTGGGGCTTGAAGAAGGCCCGTCTTTTTTTAGTACAACGTCGGGACAAATAAGCATACCGCCTGATGTACTCGCTCGCGCGATCATTAGGCGAGTAAGTACATTAGGAGAATAATGTTATCGTTGGAAAATTTAACTAGTAAATAACAGCAAGCTGTGTAGGCAGAGCTGATATTTTTTAAATTTAAAAAATATTTAATAATTTTATTTTTATTTTTTTTTAAATATATGGAACCCTGTACGACATCTAGCGACGAGTGCTGTTATTTTTTCTGTTGATGGGAGTGCAGTGCAGACTCTGCACTGCAGAGTGGCCGGCCATACGTTTTCCCATATGTTTTTTTTTCTAATTGGAACGATTTTGGACCGTTCTTCCTCACCAACGAACATTTAAATTTCAAATTAAAGGATACAAAACTACAATATGTTAGCTATTAGTGTGTCGATTTTGGAGTTTCTCACTATTACCGTCTAAACGCTGGCTGGATGACATCAGTCTACCCCAAACGGCAATTTTGAGGGTAATGTGGCTCCGCTGGCTATCGCAGCTCTGCCAATAAGCACTCTATGCACGTAACAATGCGGTTCATTATTACATAAAGAAATATTTATAATTCTCATCTCGCTCATCCTCGTTAATCCAACCTATTTTCACCGAAAATGTGCGAGGAGAGAATTGAAAAATTTTCCAGCCTAATTTCTCGTCTCGTCTTGCCTCGCCTCGCCGGTGGAAAATCAGCTTAAGGATCGAGTCATGTGTTTCTCGGTTCTCTCTGGCTATCCCGCAAGGGATTTGGCGTGAAGTTATGATTGCTAGGACTGGTAGATCTTTTCTTGTAATTGAATTCGATTTTATAATACGTTGCCTGAAACAGTTCTGTCCTTTCCTGACAATGTATTCAAAAAGCACATTAAAAATACTCTCTGTAGAAGGGCTTATTATAGAATTGATGAATATGTAACTGACAAAGATGTCTGGAAATAATTCAGCACAGACTATCTGTCCTTAATAACCTTTAATTTTACCATTTGATATTATTATTGGACCAATATGCTTATGTATTTTATTTTTGTAATATCCAATTGACAGTTTTAAAAGAGACCTATATTGGCAAGTATCTTTCGGCATTTCTTCTTCGCCAATGGTCAGTTCCGAAATGCTAGTAGATTAAATAAAAAAAAGTAAAATAAGAGAATTAAATAAGATATAATAAGATTACATTTCAAAAAATGTAAGACGTGTCTAAGTGCCCGCGAGGGCCCAATGGCAAATAAAGAATTTTATCTTATCTTTACTGCCGTCAGACCGCTACTACGCAGGGGAAAACCAGACCTTTCTTAGAGTTACACGACGTCCGAAATATAATTTCTTGAATGGTGTGGGACAATTCACGATATTTTCCATCACATAAATCAGAAAACTGGAATTTAGTGCATACTAGGATTCGAACCGGCGACCAGTTAGTCAATGAGTCGCTTCTTTATCCACTGGGCTACTATTCCTTGACATTACTTATACTTATTTCCATGACTGTTTTATCTTAATTTAAAGTTCTGTTTGTGTATTTAATTAACAAATATCAAATTTTGACAAATCTTTTTAACGAATAAAATATATGTGATATTGGGATGTAAATGGCTCACTATCACCTTCGAAGACCAAGGTAGCCTCTCCTCCACGTGTACCATGTTAATTAACAAACAGAAGCGAAAGGGAGGTATGGCACATCAAAACAAACTTGAAGAGAGGTAGGGCGCACCAAAGTAAGTAGTAAAGTAAGTAGAAGGGAAGTACTTCCACACAGAAAAGCGCAACCAAATAACAATTCTCTAGAGGTTTGTTGTGGGCCGCAGGCTTGTACGCCTCCCGACGTTGTATAAAAAAAAAAACTTCACGTCAAGTCCCTTGCGGGGTAGGCAGAGAGGACTGAGCGCCATAAGACTTACTGACGTTGTATAAAAAAATGGAGAAATACTTCTACTACTTTAAATTTAAAGAACACCATTCCCAAACAACAACTTCTTTGTGACTTGTTGTGTTCTTGCGAATGAGTGATATAATATATATTATAAGCAAGCTCATGAGGAGTTGTTATGTTTGCTGCGGGTGTGACAATGTGGCAGTGATACTCCTGCCATTGTAAACGTAGACTTATGTAATGACTATACATCAGGTGGGCCGTATACTTGTTTGCCTCCTGATGTTGTATAGCAAAACTTTTGTTCTGACTGAACATTCTAATTCTGATTATGTAACAAAAAAAACTTTGACAAAACATACGAGATTAGTAACATCTTTACAAAAATATCAACCAGCGACGACCTGCTTGTGCGTCCTTCGCGGACATAACTACGCACAGAAAACATGAATGACCCACTAACCGACAGAAATACAGTCACGGCACACTCACCGTACTGAGAAAAACGTGAAAACTCACCCGCACGTTTTCCGACTTTATTTTCTGCGGTTACCTCAACCGTTGCGTCAGACGCGTCTTCATACTGCGACCGGATCAGTGTGACGGCGGCCGCGACGACGAACGTACGTGTGTCACGCGTTTATTAACCGCTCGTCCGACGACTACGAACACGACTTCGTAACTGCACCCCGACCGAATCATGAGGAGTTATATAACAAATATAATAATATAGTGTTTTTTATTTTGTGTGAAGTGGTGACTTGACGATGTCGAGGTTTCTGTGTTTATTGTTGTGCGTCTGCACTGGAGCCCTAGGGTTCAACGTGGACATACCCTCGAGGGTGATCTACACCGGCAACCACAAGTCTATGTTTGGATTCACAGTCCAGTCGCACGTAGAAGGCGGGCAGACCACGTGAGTACCTGGATTTTTTTTTAATGGTGCGGGTATAATTTTCAAATAATCGTTTAGCTGATTGATAAGGATAATTGATAAATGTATCAAAACAGCTGCAAATAGTCAATATTTAATTATTGCTATACTATTGTAATTTATATGCTTTGTATTTTCCTGAACGTTTTTAGAAGCAATCTCGGAATTTTTATTTTAAGACTTATTAAAGCTAGTCTGAAGTTATTATAAGTACACAAATAACTAATAATATGTATCAGTCGACATAATTTTTGAACAATTATTTAGTAACATTATTTGTATTTGAAGACTTAGTTTATATATACGTATCCATTTAGCTTATCTGCTTGTATTATATGCTTATGCCTAAATATGTTCAGGAAACATGGGTTGATGACCCGTGTGATTAGTACAAAGTGACTATTTTTTTCGCATATTTATATGCTTTCTTGCCTAAACTGTACTTGTGTGGAATGAATGAATTATTGAAACTTTAAACAAGCAATCATTGTTTATACATAAATATATTTCACAGTACCTCGAAAACAACTAACTATTTGGATCAAAATTTGTATTTAAATAGGATTATACTATTTAAGTTTTACCTACGTAGGAATCAGTTACGTAAAAATACTTACTAATAGTAATTATATATTTTTATAGAAAGTTATATAATTATATTATATATAACTTTTGCAATTTAACTATAAAACTTTTAATAATGTAATATTGAATATTATCAGACTTAGAAATACGATTTTGAAACGCATAAAATCGATACCATTCAAAAATACACAGTCGCCACAGATCAAGCGCACCATTCGACCTTTCTATAAGTCGTTATGGTTTTTGCAGTGCACTTGACGCGTGGTTCCTTGTATGTGGTGAATAGATCCCCTCAGTTTGGTCAAAAGGGGTTGAATTGCTAATAAAGTTACGTTCACATAGATATTAAATTTCGCAGCGCACGTATATTATCGATGTAGTGAGTTTGACTCGTAAGCCGCGGAGACAAGGCTGTTGGGTGACTTTGAAACTTCTAGCGAACAAACAATGATGTCATCACATCATCGCCGCCGCAGGAGTCTGTGAGTCGGCGCTCGAGATTGATTCGACTCGCTGTAATTGACTCGCTATAATCCACAGAGCCAAACCCAAGTTTTAGTCCAGAAGTAAAGTCGTTCCAATATCCATATATAGAGGATGTACGAAGTTAAGATTCCCTGAGCTGCACGTGATGCACGCCCCCTACATGTAATGATATAAACATGACAACAATTTGTTTCAAATTTATGTCAAATTAGAACGTATGATGTTTTTATACAACGTCGGGAGAAATACAAGTATATGTTCCACCTGATTGATGTATATCGGTTACGGTAGCGTATGAACGCTTGCAATACATTGAGTATCACTCGCGCGATGCTACCACTGACAACTTGCAACTCCCTAGGAGATAACTGGTGACCTCACTGCGTGTGCAGGAACACAACAACCCTCCAGGAAATTGTTATTTGGCTTCGTTATTCTGCGAGGTGGAGGTGTACTTCCCCAGACGGACTGTTTTGATGCTCCCTACCTCTCATAACACAATAAATATTTAAAGATACTTGTAAAACTATTGATTAAAATACTTACATATCAGGCGGTATGTTTGTTTGTCAATTAAGTGAGTTATAAACATATCATCCTGCCTCTCTTAGCATATACAATAAGTACTGCCGGTGACGTAGTGACAGCCCACTCGGGGCTAACTACATAGTCAGGTCAAAAAAAAAAAAAAAAAAATATTGTAATTATTGATTGATGATACGATATACGAAGTACAAAGGGTTGATTTACGATCTGTAATATTAGTATGGAAACCCTAATAGTTGTTAATTAGCAATAGGGGCTACGTTATTAGGCAAATCTGTAGTGTACTATGTTTTATATGACTTTGTACTTCCACAGTACTTCCGTACCCTACCTTGGTAATTCGTAGGTGAACTATGGATATTGCTACCTAAGTTGTTAAATCTCTTTCTTTAAATGAGTTTTCTATATGTGTGTAACCAAGACTAACCTACCATGACTAAATTGGTCGTGTTTTATCAGAAGGTGATGTCAGAAGCCTTAGGAACCGGCGAGCGTGCATGAAAAGGGCTATGAATGTGAAAGAAGCGAGTGAAGTGTGTAAGGACCGCGTCTTATGGCGCTCGGATCTCTCTGCCTACCCCGCAAGGGACCTGGCGTGAAGGTATACATACATACATGCGTGTTCTTATTCATGAAATGCTAACTGCGTGGAGTTCAACTTTTAATTTATATAAGTAAAATTTCATACATCCTCACAATCTTTGACATTTCTGATTTGAGTGTCTACCTAAGCCTAAGGATTTGGTGCAGATACTGATTTTTAGATGGAACGACTGCCGTCAGACCTCCACAACCTGGAGCGAAAACCAAATCTTTCTTAGGTCGCGTCTTTCGAAATATAATTTCTTGGATGTGTGGGTTTTCTCCCGATGTTTTCTTTCACCGAAGAGCAAGTGATAAATATAAGTTCGAAAACACGAAATTAGTGGTAAGAACATGAATATGCCGCCAGGATTCAAACCGGCGACCAGTAGGTCAATAGACCTGTTCGTTATCCACTGGACTATCATCCTCCATCCAGCTCTTCAAACAAAGTAAATATTCCGCGTGTTGAGAAGTTCATTTCGAGTCTTAGATTTTTTGGTGTATGGCTTTATTTATTCGAAGTTCGTATGTGTGTAAATCTGCCAAAGTTGTGATGTTGACTAATCAGTGTAGCACAACCTGTGACTAGCATACGGACCACTTGATGTAAAGTGATTACCGTAGCCTATGAACATTCGCAGAACAGAAAGTTTTGGTCGGGCGTTGGCTCCCCTGCGACTACCACAGTAGCACCGAACTTACTGGTAAACTCACTAGCTAGAAGGAACATAATAGCATAGAGTCGTTAGGATGTAGTTTTTGTAAGGTACTCTTCCCAAGTCTAGATACTTTGATGCGCCTTACGCTTCTTTCTTAAAATTATTAAGACAGAGAGGCATATTCACGCACATAAATATTTCTATTGTGTGGGAGTGGAACCCAGCCTTCCTTAAAATAATTATCACTAATCACTCGGTCAACGATAACACGAGCGGTATCTATCAGCGACAGTATATTATTGAGTACTAAATAAAAGGTTTCTATCTATCTATCTATAACTTCACGCCAAATCCCTTGCGGGTTAGGCAGAGGGAACCGAGCGCCACGTGACTCGATCCTTACATATCTATCTTTAACATTGATAAAAGGTTTCATTGCACGTAAACGGGAAAGTTTTGAGCTCCTAAGGGGTTGCTGCTTGAGCAGTTGGGACGGTAATGGGCGAGCTATATATATATATATATATATATACATCTCGTATATATATATCCTTTGTATCGCAAGTCTATTCAACTACGGCGTGCCGTGTGCTTGCCATTCGAGGTCGTATGAAAAATGCACCGGTTCCAAAAGTGTTACCCTTATTAATTCACTTTCTACTTCTTCATAGTTTTACTTTATTCAATACTTTCATAAAAAAGTGAGTTAATATGAGTCTGAGAATGTTACTAATATTATAGTAATGTGTGTTTGTTTATAATCGGCCGCGTGGCTGGGTCACTAATGGGTCACAATCTGAGCCACAGATTCAAACACTTCATTAATTAGAACAGATTAGTTATCAATTAGGTGACATGATTGCTTTATGCATGTTATTAACCAACTTCAAAAAAGGAGGAGGTCCCCAATACGGTTTTATTTTTTTGTACATGTTTGTTTTTATTGTACATTTTTCAATTCGACTCGAATTTAAACATTTTTGTCGAATAAAGAAATTTTTGCCGCTTTATAAATTGTGAGTTAAATATCATATTACATATAATATATTATCTTTATGTTAGCATATTAATCAAGTAATAATAACGACCAGTAGCAGATAGTATATATATATATTTTAATCTCTCTATAATATATTTATTGTAATACTCGTATATTTTAACGATGGAAAAAAAGCCCCATATTGGCAATTTTTCTTTTGGCATTTCTTCTTCGCCAATGGTCATTTCCGAAATGCTGGTAGATTAAAAAAGAGAGATTAAAAGTAAAAAAAAAACTGGAAATTATTAAGTTACAATATGATTTAATTTAAAGAATGTTAGACGTGTCTAAGTGCCCGTAAGGTCTAATGGCAAATAAATGATTTCTATCTTTATCTTTTAAAAAAATAAAAAATAATAAAAAAGAATCTCTCACACACCAATTTTGATTGTAATCATTGCAGTGATATTATTAATCTGTATGTTTACAGTTACAATATAGATATAAGTAAATGTCATGACATGAGTCTAATGTCACGAGTCTAATAGTAAGTTTATTGTTATAATAATTTATATAGCATTGTAATAATTACCATACCACATAAAACATTAAAATATAATCTTACTTTTAGAGGACATTCGAATCTCGAAAAAATGAGTTGAGTAGCGATAGCCTAGTTAAAAATCGGCCAAGTGCGTGTCGGACTCGCGCACGAAGGGTTCCGTACCATTATCTATAAAAACGGCAAAAATATCACGTTTGTTGTATGAGAGCCCCCTTAAATATTTAATTTATTCTATTTTTTAGTATTTGTTGTTATAGCGGCAATAGAAATACATCATCTGTGAAAATTTCAACTCTCTAACTATCACGGTTCATGAGATACAGCCTGGTGACAGACGGACGGACGGACAGCGAAGTCTCAGTAATAGGGTTCCGTTTTACCCTTTGGGTACGAAACCCTAATAAAAAACCGGCCTAGTGACAACAGGTCGCCGGTTCGCCGGTTCCTGGCATGTACCACTAAATTCGTGTTTTCGGATGTATGTACATACATTATAATTATCACTTGCTCGGCGGTGAAGGAAAACATTGTACGGAAACCTGTCTAAGAAATTATATTTCGAAAGACGTATGATCTTAACTAAAAATGATTTGATTTTCCCTCTGGGTCGGAGGTCTAACGGCAGTCGCTCCATGGCAAAATCAGGATCATCGCCAAATCCTTAGGCTTAGGTAGCAGGCACCGCCAATCCGGATTAGGAAAATGGTATAACGCTAAGAAGAGAAATAAATTGTAAACGTGTTTAAAATCGATCACTTTAATAGATACAATTACACAGACATACACAACAATACCTTTTACAGTTGTAAAATAATAGCACAAGAGCGATATTTATAAATCTATTATATTATTATTTCCAATATTTCATTTCTTTATAAAAAGTTAGGAGGCAAACAAACGGCTCACCTGATTTAAAGAGGTTACGAGTGCCTATGAACAATTGAGTTACACACAGGCACCCCTCAAGACCTAGCTTGCTGGTAGTCTTGGTAGCTGGTAGTACCAACTCGCAGTAACAAAACAACCCTTCAAGCAGTTATTATATGGCAGGTCATCTGTGAGATGGAGGTACTTTCCAAGTCGGCCTGATATGACAGGGTTCAAGTTGACTTTAAAGATGTTAGTAAAGTATTTACCTAATTTCTGGCCGAAGATTGATAATTATTTGCTATACTAAATTTAAAATGCAATATGTCCACATATTTTGTTCAATATTAGATTACAGAGTTAAGCAATAATAAAACCCATCCCCCGGGACCGTCGTGATACGATATTGATTCGACGTCACCTCACCACAACTGGACTAATTTTGCGACAAGTTGCCGATGAGGGTTGATTCGTATCGACCCCCATACACATTGACTCTACATCTAATAAATTAATGTTTATAGAGGCAGATGTCCTTTGGGTATTGGTAAGAAATAAAAAATATTGTTGATCATAATAAGGGGTGCATTCGACTCACCATCATATTTAGAGCTAACGACATTACCTACACGTGAGACATCCATCCCGGGGGAAAGACCTTCTTACCGGGGAATGCAATAATGTAATTATTCCCTGTTGGTAAAGGTGAAATGCTTCTTTGCCACCCGATTCAATATAACATAGGCATGTAACGTGTAACACAGACAGTCTATTATTGACCAAAATGTTTCTAACGTAAGCCCGCGTCAGTTTATTGAGGGTTATTATTTGTGGGACAAATAACGCTAAGATGAAATGGCAGGAGCACATCGCGTGAACTTTTTTTTTTTTTTTTTGTATTAATTATACGTACACCCCTGCCGTGGGCAAGGCGATCTAAGCAACTGTATGTACATGTTATATACTCATTTTAAAAAAAATCATTAAAATATAATAAATACACATTCATACATCATACTCTCTTTCATTCCTCAATTCATTCTTCCATTCATCATCTTTCAATTTTATTTTCTAAAATTTGATTTTGCCCATTATAGAACGTCGGTGAAACGATAGTGGCTATATCCAAACTTCCCTCCCCATACTGCATCAGTCCAGCCACGGGCGACAGAGAGCTTCACAGCTCCACCTAGCCACCGCGATCCCTGCGGCTATACAGAGTATAGCCGAGGTATACAGCATTAGTCCTAGGTGGAGCTGCTCTGCTTATTCCGATCTATAGTAGCCGTGGCTAGACCGACGCAGTATTTTATAAATTTTGCTCGTGTTTTCCCCATCACTATTTCGGAGACTGTAGTTTCGGTGACCCGCATTCCCAACTCCTGCTCCAAATCGTACCTCTGTTTGGAGAATGCGGGACACCGAAACAATATGTGCTGCACTGTCTGGTCCACGCCGGGCTCGCAGAAGCAGGATGGGTCATCCGCGCACTTGAACCTGTGCAAGTACGCGGAGAACCCACCATGCCCCGAGAGGACCTGCGTGGTCATGCTCGACGGCACCATTTTGCCCACGATGCCGTACGCCTCCGCCGCACTCGGGAAGAACATCTTCGTCGTCGAAGCTGTTGTTCCCGATGTGTATCTCCTGTCCCATTCGTCAATGGTCCCCTTGCGGATCATACCTTTGACGAATGAGACAGGGCAGCGGTCATAATCTGGCCGCCTCCGCAACCCCAGTGCGGCGCTCCTGGCGAGTTCATCGGCACGTTCGTTCCCCTCCAACCCCGCGTGTGCCTTAATCCAAAACAACGAGACGCTCTTACCCTGGCTTTTGCACAGTTTAAGAGCGCCCCGTGTTTGCACCGCCAGGGGATGGGGGGACTCGACGTTCGCCACCGCCTGGAGCGCCGCCATGGAGTCGCTGATCTGGCTTGATCTCCTGTACTATGACTATAACGGTAATTAAATAAAATGATAGCATAGCATATTATATTAACATTTAGGCCTGGCGCAAATATTTGCAGGCTAACTATTAACTATCGAGATAGATATATCACCCCCCGTTATCGTAATAATCATGCTAAAAGTTTATCAGAGTTCAGGATCTACAAAAACGTTCATACAATTTGAATCGCTTACAAGAAAATCTTATTAAAAAAGAGTCAGCGCTGAAACAATAATATTCCATTGTTTACGTCCTCTGGAACTAACACCCATCGCTATTATCTCTGCCACCCCATCCCCATAGACAATGCCGCGAATTTCGACTCACTAACCGGAAACACGCCCGTCGCATCACATGCCCAACACATGCGCGAGCGCAGGCCGCGCGCCCTTTTTAACTTTTTATTTTATTTTACTTAATTTAGTCGTGAACGCGGCTATTTTCGTTGTTGGGGTGCGACGTCGCTTGATTTATGGTGGTTTTACAAATAAAGTCTATATGAACAAGGGTTTTTTTCTTCTAAATGTCATTAGTAGAGCTGGAGGTTGCAACAAGTGGGTCTTTATCCGACTAATGGTAAGATAAGTAATGACTTTGGATCGACGGGTGCCTCAGCCAGCGCAGCTGTGGTCGGAGAGAATGTGTTCTTTATTGATCATTTATTGGTTTGTTGAAAAGTGTTGTCTCTTTTATATATTGTTCGGAATGTAGAGCTGACTATTTTTGTTTTACAACATTCGGAGAGAAACAAGCATACGACCCACCTGATATAAAGCGGTTCCAGTAGCTTATAAACGCCTGAAATAATTTAGTATCTCTCTCACGATGCCGCTTCTGCTGCTAACACAGCATCTCCTTAGGAGCTTACTGTACTGGTGATCTCACTTACACGCATGAATATAACAACCCTTTAGGAAGTTCTTATTTGACTGCAGTTTTCTGTGAGACGCAGATACTTCCATAGACTGGGTGCTTTGATGCGCCCTAACTCTCTTAAAAACATACAGACCAAGATAAATCAAACAGACATGTTCATGCACATGAATGTTTGTCCTGTGTGGTAATCGAACCCACCAGCGTTGGTGTCAAAGTCGCGTCATTCACCACTGCGCCACCGAGCTCGTCAAAAGTTAGTGGTTTTCTTATAAGAAGACTACTATGTATATTTACATATGTATACATAGTTACATTACGATTGAAACGCGATGTAAACTTATTATAAATTTAGTTGTATTAAAATGTATGTAAATCAACTTTCAATATTCTTCTAAATAACATCTTATTTTACTAAATTTCGGCTTTTAGCTCAGATAGTCTGCGAGTTAAATGTCTTTACGGTACGTACAGACGGACATAACTATGATGTATAGATAGACGGGTTTTTCTCTTTTGAATATATAATTTTCGTGTGCACTGATGCTGGCTTTCTGCCGGCCATTCCGTTCTCCATTCATTTCCGTTCTAATTTGCGATCGGAGCTATATCGGGAGGTACTTCGATGATTTATTACACCGAGATTGTGGACGTGAAATTGCAGGTTCAAGTTCCAAACCAACTGTCCATGTAGTATTGTTATGAAACAAACCGCTGTCAAAGGTATTTATGCATGGAATTCTATTCGGCTGTAATTCTTAACAAATAAGCATTATGCGGGTATCGGTTACACAAAATATTTAAATATTACCATGGAAACTTTGTGTTATCTATGTATCATGAGTATGTACTTACAAAAAATAATAGAATTCACGTATGTTTATCAGTTGTCTAGTACCCACAACACAAGCTTCGCTTTCTTTTGAGCTAGATGGCGTTGTGTAATTTGTCCGACAATCTTTATTTATTTATATTATAGTTAATACGAGTGTGTCTCCAGGGCTGTTATGTAATATAAGCATTTAATCACTGTCTTTGTTGTCTGATCTGAAGAAGTTAACGTAGTCTATGACGCTTGCAAAACAAGAAGAAGCACACCTCGTTGTCAACCCCACCCTAGAAAGTCACTAGCTTCCTGATCGCTTTTATTATACTTACTCGCAGGAACATAACAATCCAGTGTTACGTGTTCCCATAGACTATCGTATCTACTTATCATCAGACAGGAAAGCTTGTTTTACATTCTAATGGTATGAAAATCCGTCCAGGGAATTGTTACTAGACTGTAGCGCTTTGTTAAGGCGAATTTAGGGTTGATTAAAGACGTTTAATCATTCGAAGATGTTATTTATTGATAGAACGAGATCTCTTCTCTCCATTGAAAATTTATTAATTAATAAGTTGTCACCTCCATGTCACTCACCATGGTATGTGCCAATAATGAAATGTACGTCATAAAAGCTGATGTTCGTGCACAGTAAGTGCACGTTAGGCTTTACATTTTGAACTTTGCTTCAATTTGCTTCGTTCTTATAACGTGTACATAAGAGTTGTAAGACAATTACAATTCGAATGTTAAAAATAATCTGCTCTTAGATTTTTTTATACTACGTCGGCATACAAGCATACGGCCCATCTGATGTAAAGCGGTTACCGTAGCCTGTAAACACTTGCAATACATTAAGTAATTGTCATGCAATGCCACCTCTGTTGTTATGTGTTAGCAGCAGAGGTGAAAACACAGCAATTCCTTAGGAGATTGCTGGAGATCCCACTCATGCGCAGGAACACAACATCCCTCCAGGGAGTTCTTATTTGGCTGCGGTTTTCTTTGAGGTGGAGGTAACTTCCCCTGCCGTGTTGCTTTGACGCGCCCTACCTCTCTTAAAAAAACTGTACAAATACATTTTAGTGTCAAAATGATTCTTGCGGGCTTTTAACAATATGACAATAGCTATTACCATACTTACCTATTATTTGACGTCAATATTAATTATATTAGGCAATCGGAAACTTCCTTGGTTGCGTAAAAAAATCATATAAGGTAATGACAATGCACTGTTAATTGAAGTAGTTATTAATGTTATATCGTATGTCGTAACCGATCGCGTTACAAAATGTTTCCAAGAAATATTTGTGAAGTTATCGGCGGCAAGTAACCCTGAACATATGTACGGCACGTAGGTAGGTCTGTGTGCGATAACCCCACGACCCCTGCCGCTATCTGCCAGAGACACCGGCATACTTTTAAGATGGGTATTTATATCTAGTTACTCATGCAAATGCAATTTGAATATATGTTTCAATATTTTATACAAATACTTTGTCAAATATTATAAATTAGGTACCAGACGCAGAACGATTGGTGTTGAATCTATAAATAATATATCTATACCTTCACGCCAAATCCCTTGCGGGGTAGGCAGAGAGAACCGAGCGCTACGTGACTCGATCCTTACATACCTCACTCGCTTACTTAACATTTATTGCTCTTGTCATGCACGCTCGCCGGTTTCTGGGGCTCCTGACATCACCTTCTGATAGAACACGACCAATTTGATCACGGTAGATAAGTCTTGGCCTTGAATTGGTGTTGAATGTGGTATAATAAACTAATAATGGTATATTTGATAGATTTGGTCTATTACCTGTCTTGATGTGTGTTGGAGATGCAAATATAGAAAGTATTTATTAATATATTTTATATAAATATATGTTTTATTCTACTAAATATTCCCACTTACGCTAGAATTTTCTCTTTAATAACGTATTTTTTAATTTTGGGTATTTGTCTACGACACTTTCTCCACGTCAGCTCCCTAGCTGCGAGATAGATAAACTTAGAAAAAACTTTGCGAAACTTAATGCATAGAAATCGGCCAAGTGCGAGTCGGACTCGCGCACGAAGGGTTCCGTACCACTATCTATAAAAACGGCAAAAAAATCACGTTTGTTGTATGGGAGCCCCCCTTAAATATTTGTTTTATTTTAATTTAATTATTTATTCTTAAAGTGAATATATAACTAAATATTCTGTGAATATTTCAAGCGTCTACCTGTTGCCGTTATCAATATCGAGCAAAAACGAGCAAAAAAATCACGTTTGTTGTATAGGAGCCCCCTTAAATATTTATGTTATTCTATTTTTTAGTACTTGTTGTTATAGCGGCAACAGAAATACATCATCTGTGAAAATTTCAACTGTCTAACTATTACGGTTCGTGAGATACAGCCTGGTGACAGACGGACGGACGGACGGACGGACGGACAGCGAAGTCTCAGTAATAGGGTTCCGTTTTACCCTTTGGGTACGGAACCCTAAAAATGATAATAGATTCAAAAAATATGAGAAAGATGTATATGGTGTACATATTTAATATTAGGTGAATGTGCGTGAAAAAGTTTTACATGATTGCCAACGTTCGTTTTCTTTTTTTTCTTTATACAACGTCGTGAGGCATACAAGCATACTCATATATAAAAGCGGTTGCATACGCATATATAAAAGCGGTTGGCGTAGCCTATGAACGCTTGTAATACATTGAGTGTCTACTAGCGCGACGCCGCCTCTGCTCTTAAAACAGCAACTCCTTAGGAGTTTATTGGTGACCTCACTCACACGCAGTAATTAAACAACCCTTTACAGAGTTGATATTTGTCTGCGGTTTTCTGTGAGGTGGTACTTCCCCAGACGGGCTACATTGATGCACTCTACATGTTCATGCACACGAATGTTTGACCTGTGTGGCAATCGAACCCACGGGCATTGGTCTCAAAGTCACGTTATTAACCGCTGAGCAACCGAGCTAGTCATATCTTGTTATATCATATTTAGGATTTTTATTGACCTAGTGCTTGTTTTAAGCATATTGAGCATTCCAAACTTTGAGCTGCAGGATCGGTACTAACTGCCCGGCGCCCAGCGAACAGCTCATTCAATTACCAGTACGACGTTCTTTTCGTTTCATCGACAATGGTGTTGTTTGTGGTGCAAATGTGATGTAAACTCGTCGAGAGGTCGTCGCGGCGCCATGTTGGAATTAGGTCACGGATGAAGCGCAGACGCATCGAGCCGAGCGTTAACTTCGATGAATCTGTTTTACCAGATCAATGGTATATCAGTGTTTTATTAGGTTTTAATTATGTCACTATAATGTTTGATGTGCTCGGTAACGCAGTGGTTAGTAACGCTAATTTTGACACCAACGCTGGATCGAATCAGAATCGAATGGACGAACGTGGGATCGATTCCTACACAGGACAAACATTTGTGTGCATGAACATATCTCTTTGTCTTGGTCTAGGTGTTTTATGTATTTATAAAAATGTATTTACGTACGTTTATCAGTTGTCTCGTATACATAAGACAAGTTTCGCCTACTTTGGGGCTAAATGGCGCCGTGTAATTTGTCTGATAATATTTATCATTTACTAGATGGTTGGCGAATTGGAAGCGGGCAATCTCATTGTCATACTATTACAGGCAGCAGACACAGCTGCTATGTCTGTAGCCTGCCCTGCAGTTGATGGTTGTTCCAAATGGTCGAATCTGTGTGCTAATTTCGTAGCAATTGATTGATCGGCATTTTCTTAACTAGTCTATATCTTGATATTTGTGTACGAATTTCTACTTTCTTTTTATAGATAAATAAATTCCACAAAAAAAAACAACCCACAGTTTTGCTTGTGGAACTTGTTCACAATTTATTTTTTTCCCCGCTGAACCTAAATTATTTTTCTTAAATAAATGTAGCCTGTTACTGATAATAACATCACCTGTCTATACTATATCATCTACTGTGCACACATTCTAATGCATTTAGTAAGAAGCTGTTATTTTGATATTACAAACAGATACTTCAACTTTATTTATTTGTGTAGATCCACTATAAAGCAAGCAAGTAGCTATGAGGAAAAATATAAACTCGTTCACAAGTAATAAAGTTATTTAAATTGAGTTAGTTAAACAATGCCGAAGAATTTAAATTGCCACGTAATGACCCATCAGGATCTAGCTTCAGAACTGCGCTATAGTATACCTGTAAAATAATTGACATAAAGATATTAAAAAAACGATACATATTATTAAATTATGCCCTATATGAAAAAAAAATGGAAATAAATATTGTCTACAGAAAATACATTAATTCATAACACCTATTCGCTATTTCTATCTATGTCTTCACACCAAGTGCCTTAATTTATGACTAAATAAATGATTTATAATTTACCAATTATATTACAATAAAAGCTTTCAGTGTAATGCCATTGTGTAAGTAGGGAGTCATAACGTGCCGTTCGTCTCAATTCGTCATTTATACCGTTTACATTTATTTGATGTCGCCGCACTTCCTCGAGCGCCAACAGCGGTCTACTGTGTAGTTAATTGCTGCATCTAAAGATTGCCATCTGAATCATCACAATTAATTGGCATTCTCTAAACATCCGCTATGTCAGATAGCCTATGCTTGCGAACAAATCGTTTTTATCAACCAACAAAAGAAATTTAAAACTCCTTCCTGCCTGACTAGATCATTTTACTAAGTATTGTTTGTAATAGTAGTTGTACGAAAGTAATTCTTTAGTAGCTGACTTTCACCAACCACTTTTCATCGTGTGCTTCTAGGAACTATTACTAATCTAATTTCCCCAGTTGTGACGCTTTGATGCGCGCTACTCAGTGAACGAATAAAACATGTTTTTTTCGTTCACTGGCGCTACTACTCTTAACAGCGAGACGGAGATAAACGAACATGTGCATGAAAGCACACATTGTTTTAGAATCGAACCCTTCGCATTGTTTTCGCCTTGGTTTTAAAGCACCACTCCGCCCCCGAGCACATCAAATTAATTTTAAATAAGGACTGGGGTACTCCGATTAAAGGGATCTAATTGCACACTGACACATTCTACTTACAGAGACAAAGAAACACAAATCTCATCGAATTAGTCTCTTTAAGCAATTTATAGGTACCAGGTGGCGAAAAGGGAGTGATTAGGTATATATACGTATTCAGTCCACGACTTACCGTCCGTCGGTCGCTAGCGGACTAAATTGGTCATTTAACTAATTATGCTCGCCGGTTGTTCACCAAATTAATTGCGCGACTAATTGAGACACGACTTTGAACTTGATACTGTAGTTCGATGTAATCGTTGCCGGTGCAGTTTTATTTGCAGAGAATGTACAAACATCAACGCAAAATACTAAAGTCTTAAATAAGAAACAGTAAACATTCCATATAACAATCTATTTCTGTAAGCACTAGCCAATAAGATTTTGAAATTTTATCCTTTTTTTATGTATTTATAGTACATTCAAATTGCAAAAACCAGAACCGCTTGCGAATATTTTCAGCAACTTAGTGTGAATGTAGTTGAAATTTGTTTATTGCTTTATTTATTGACAATATTATAGATATAGATTGCGGTATCGGTCGCGGAGCGCCTGACTCACCTGCCGCGACGAAATTGACAGTGTTTTATCAGGAAGTGACATCAGGAGCTCTAGGAACTGGCAAGCGTGCACGAAAAGGGCTATGAATGTTAGAGAAGCGACGGAGATATACCAATAGGGACCGAGTCGTGTGGCGCTCGGTTTAGTCTGCCTAGCCCGCAAGGGAATTGATATGAATAGACAGCCAAACTTAACGACAAAAGCATCACCTACCAGTGCCATAATTTACCGTAATCCATCCCAATGTCCACTTAATTATTGGTATTCTTACATTTATGGACAAATAATAAGATTCTAATATTTTGGATAGAATGTGCTAATAATGCATTGAATCTTCTTTTTATATTAACTAAGTATTAATTGATATTAATGATTGATTGATTAAAGTGATTTCATTTGACATTAAATATTTGTTATTATTAATTATTTCAAGATTGCTTATTTAAAGTGTAATTGGGTTGATTACCATATTAAATGACTGTTATATTTAAAAGCTTTACATAGATAGACATTTGTACAATAACATGCATGACAGCTTTAATTTCATTAAGGAAAAATAATATTTAAATACTCGTATATGTGACATCGTAGGTTCATGCAGTCATGAAAAATGACGAAGCAATCAAAGTAAATTAATATTTATTAAATTTTATTACCCTTAATTGTTGACGACACTAAAATGGGTCATTGCAGCCCGATTCCCTTGATCGAGTGACGAATATGATGATTCCGTAGTTCCAACAAGTCCAGCTCTCCTTGACCGTAATGCGCAGGCGCGGCAAGCTCCTCGAAATGTCACTCAGTGATCTCATAATCCGTTTACGCCCAAAGGTACCTAAGTGTTTTTAATAGCCTTATTGTTCAGTGCTGTACTAAGACATGGCAACATTATATTAGGGCAGTTATATGCTCTAACTATTAATAAAAGTCTGTAAATTACCTTAATCCTCTTAAGACACTGGAGATGGTAGGTACTACGAGTATATTGGGTTTTAAATCCACTCTTTCAAGACATATCACACTTTACATTATTTTATACAACGTCTGGGGTATACAAGCTTATGGCCCACCTGATGTAAATTGGTTACCGTAGCGTAGCATTTGCGTATATGAACGCAATGTGGGAAGTATCGCTCGCGCGTTGCCACCCCTGCTACTAACATAGTAACTCATAGGGGCTTACTGGTAACCTCATTCACTCACAGGACTTGTGCGGTTTTCTGTGAGGTGCAGGTACTTCTCCAGTTGGACTGCTGTAATTGACATCTAAGTAATACACATAGCAAATAATAAGCTATTAAAACCAAGTTAATTACTAGTATCCAAAAATGCGAAGACACCTTCGTGATTATTCACATACGAAACCTTTGAATTTATTACAGACTTTGCAAGTGATGATCGTTCAGCAGAGATAAATCCTCAAAAACCGTAAATAACCTACTGTTGTTGTGTATCTTATTGGTTATTTCTTACAATACAATATATACCCTTGGTTAGGTATCCATCTGTAAGATTAGTCAAACATAAGGCACATTTCGTGGTAAAAGCGAGTATTCATACAAAGTTTGTTTATTGAAGCACAGGCGTCAAACAATAGTTCTCTGAATTGCAAATACATCTTTCTGCGAAGAAATCACGCGCCTTAACCTTTGAGACATTTGTTACATTTGTATGAGACCGCGGTTAGTACACACCGACGCTGTGTGTTTTAATATACCTATGGTATATATTAAAATACTGACCTCTTTTTTACACGAATGCCCTAAAAAAGGAGTGTAGGATTTATGATTTTCTATCCATTGTCACTACGCCATTACCGATACATGTGTATCATTAGAATCTTTACGTTATCCTGGACAACATAGGCTATGTGACGTCATAATTAAAACAATATTACGATAAACAATATAACAAAAATTCCAAAGCTATCAAGTAGAGTATCAAAATAAAAAAAATATCTTATCTCAAAAATATACCACTTGCATGTTAATTGTTTCTTTTTATTTAATAAAATATAATATAATCAGATAATTTTATATTTCATTTGGTAATCCTGCATACTTATTAGTTTAAACGTGTTTTGTCAGTGATTTAACAATAAAAAATGTGGTAAGTAAGGATGTTTTTTAAGTTCTAAACTCATGTTGACCTACTTAATTGTTGAAATATTGACCAGTGGAATTCATAATAAGTGACGAATAATTCCTTGCCTCGTAATTTTTGTATAAGCTAAGAGTGTTTCCAGTGATGTTTTTTGTAATTGAAACAGACAAATCGAAGGAGATCGATCTTTCTTATGTTAAACTGTAAATGATCACATTTACCCAACTGTTAATGTAACGTGAATGTATTTATAAATTGATTATTAATTCGAGCATAAATGCCACTCGCCCAGCCACCTCTCTCTTAGGGTCGGTAATAAATAGTGCATTATCGATATATTCTGATGATTTTGTAACTTTGCTCTCGTTTCTCCTTTCACTGCCTCGTCAATCGTGCTGTAATAACCTTTTAACCTGATTTCTTTAACTGATAACTAGTCCTTAAGACGATATCTGAACGACTGAACCAAATGAAAGTGCCTACTTTAATGTAAAGATATAAAGAAAAAGTACACGACTGATATGCTTTTTTAAGAGAGGTAGGGCATCGATTCCCACACAGGACTTTTGTACACATGAACATGTTTGTTTGTCTTGGTTTGGATGTTTTAAAGAGAGATAGGGCGCATCAAATCCGCCAGTCTGGGGAAGTACCTCCACCTCACAGAAAATCGCAGCCAAATAACAACTCCCTAGAGGGTTGTTGTGTTCCTGCGTGTGAGCGAGGTCTCTAGTAAGCTCCCAAGGAGTTGCTGTGTAAGCAGCAGTGGACACGTCGCGCGAGTGATGCTTAATATATCGCCAGCGTTAATAGGCTACGGTGCCTGCTTTACATCAGGTGGGCCGTATGCTTGTATACCTCCCGGCGACGTAGTATAGAAAAAATGCACATTTAAAAGTGTATACTCCTTAACAGAAAAAGTAGTTACCAATAGCGGTGTAGGAACTGCTGAAAGCAGAGACGACACATTTAAAACATTCAGACTAACGCAAATAGACATGTTCATGCACACAAATATTCGTCCTGTGTAGGAATCGCATTCACGAGTGTCGGTGTTAAAGTAGCTAGTAGCCAGGTGCGTCAAAGTACGTCTTATAGTAAGCTCACTCAGTTTGGGCTCGGATGACTTGTTTTAGTGACTCCTTAGTAATTACATTAGTCATAATTGCCTAAAAGTGTAAGTTTTTTTTTGTGCAGGTACAATTTAAAGTCAGAATAGCTCTACAGCTATTATATAAGTTTTATAATAAAATCAGATTATTCGTCTTAGCGCTATCCCGTTTCCTAATGGCGAGGTCCGCTAATTAAGCATAACATGAAGCGACTGTCGTCAGACCTCCAAAAACCAGATGGAAAATCAGACCTTTCTCACCGCCGATCAAGTGAGCAAATATGCACTTGAGTCCGAAAACACGAATTCCGTTGTACAAATGCCATGATTTGAACTGGTGACCAGTTGGTTCACAGGTCGATTCTTTACCCACTGGGCTACCACTGCTCGTGTCATAAAATCAGGTTATTCAAGGAAATTGTTCAAGTATCGCGAGGTGATTACGTGTATATTCTTTAAAGGAAGCTCCGGTGTATACTGGCCGCTCGCACCTGACTCACCTTGACTCACCGAGACGTGACACTGGCCGATGACACAATGCTTCCTTCACTGTTATCTTAAATACACTACCGATCAAAATGGCGTCAAGTGCGAGTCCGACTCGCGCACCGAGGATTCAGTAAAAAAATATTTTCACAAATTATTTTCGCAAATTTTTTTTTGTTACGACTACAAATTTGTGATTTCTGACGCCGATTGCATGCACGAAAAAGTGACACGTTCCACCTGTGCAAGCGAGAGCGCTAAACAAGCGATAGAGAGGCATGATCGGCCTAAGAGTTCGGCTTGTGACGCATCTATCTCTGTTCCACTCCATCGGCCGTTGCGTCCGAGTAGAAGAGATACAGCGGCAGCACACAACATACACGTGAACTGTTTTGTCAACTGTTGAAGGTTTTCATAAGACATTATCACGTAAAATTATCGTCTGTAAACCGACTTTACAGACAACTAATTTTTTTTCCTTTATTTGTGCTACATGACACTGCTTCTTACCAAATTTCATGATTCTAGGTCAACGGGAAGTACCCTATAGGTTTTGATGCATGTGTCAAAATATGTATACGAGGCAGAAACAGTCGTATCTTGATCTGAAAAAGTCAACGCAATCAAAACTTTTTCACTGCTAGAAGGGATTGCAGACCTGAGTATTTGATATTCATTTCTACTTGATAGCTCTACGCGTCCCTGAAAAAAGGGTCGTGACAGACGTAGACAGTCAGAGAGATAGACGTACAGATAGACAGACAGACGGACAACAAAGTGATCCTATAAGGGTTCCGTTTTTACTAATGAGGTACGGAGCCCTAAAAATGAAACATCTCCCAAGTTTATGACATTAATTAATTTTGACGAGCTCGGTGGCGCAGTGGTTAGTAACGTTACTTTGTCACCAACGCTCGTGGGTTCGATTCCCACACAGGACAAACATATTTGTGTGTATATATATCTTTACGCCATGCCCCTTGTGAGGTAGGTAGGGAGAATCGAACGCCACATGACTCGGTCCTTGCATCCCTCGCTTGCTTGTGTAATATTCGTAGCTCTTTTCATTCAGGCTCGCCGGTACGTAGGGCTCCTTTAATAAAGTAATATAAAAAAACATTAGTTTTAACGATTTCAAAAAGTAATTTATTTACTTTATTTAGGGTTACATGCGGCATTCATTAAAAAAAGGGAAACTTGTCAGTCTATCTATCAAGAAGAGAAAGAGAGGTAAGCAAAGGTGAGAGAACCTGTGTGTGAGGAGGTACTTCCCCAATAGGGCTCTATTGGGGAAGTACCTCCTCACACACAGGTTCATAGGTAGGCAAAGACTACAAAGAAAAAAAACGTAATTCTATTGGTACGACACTTTGTATAAACTTAGTCTAATGTAATTATTTCAGATATTTCGCTTACCAAATTACGGAGATATTGCGGTATGATATTAAGGGGCCGTATACTGGCCGTATGCCTGTTAGTCTGCCGACGTGGTAATAAAAAAGAAGACGTCGAATCACATCTGTTTAGTTAGACTATGTCTTGGTGTGTCTTCCTTGTTTACAATGCTGGTTAGTCTTCTCCTTCCGTGCATTATCTAGTTTTCTAATCCGTTAGAATTGGCGGGATTCGTTACCTAAGTCTAAGGATTTGGCGAAGACACTGGTTTTGATAAGGAGCAATTGCCATCAGACTTCACAACCCATAGGGTAAACTTGGGTAAACCAGACCTTTCTTAGGTTAAGCCACACGTCCTTTGAAATATAATATCTTGGACGTGCGCGTTTACAATGCTGATTGGTAACATGGTGGATTTAAAAAAACAGAAATGAAATCGTTTTCAATGAGGTATGAATTATCCTGTGTCATCAATCAGCTGTCTTTAATTGAAGTTTAATGGTGATTGTGCAACGTATTATGGTACTTCCGACGCTGCATCCGCGTGACGTGCGCTTGCGCATACAAAGCCTGCGCCCGGCGCCAGCGTCATCTGGCGGCCACACTGACCGCGCGACGCATCCGCTCGCCTTTGTTTCACTGACACCGCACCACTGCTTTGTAAATCGATTGAGCAGTGTATAAACATTACAGGAATGGTTGATTAAGTGATATACATAAAGAGAAAGCATTTAAGGAAGTTTTTTTTATACCACCAGCATAAGGCCTGCCTAATGGTAAGCAATTATCGTAGCTCATGGACACCAACACCTCATTTCGTGATTTGCCGGCCGTGTAAAAACTTCTTCTTATTTGAAGAACCTCAAGCTATATGGGTGTCGAATACCTACTAGTTTTGATAATCTGATTCTACCAATGCGCGTAATACAAATTAGAGACAATTCAAATTCTTTACTCAGTTTAGTCTTCACATTATAAATATATGTATATATTGTAATGTAATGAAACTGAGGCCGAGATCCTGTTCATACGTGACGCACCTACTTCAAGATAAAAAAGAATGATCTAGACTTTAATAACAATATGTATAGAGGTCAAAATCTATGCCTATGTTTTGGATTATGATAAAACATTTGTACAGAATTAATACTAGCCAGTTTCTTACATAGCTATTCGCATTCAACTCTTGTATTAGCCTATGACTTACTGTCAGATGTTATTTATATCCACCAACAAGTGAATGTGTCATAAATCCTTCGTCTCAAAACACAGATGGACGTCGATTGACTTCTATCGACTACTATTGTTGAGAGACACGTGTACCAAGTCTTTTGGTCCACACGTGTTTGGTATAATATGAATGACATTGGAGACAGTGCCGGTAATTTTGTAAGTTGATGTTGCCATTTATGTGCATTACGCTTACATCTTGGAAGCAGAGTGCAGTCTATATATGTAGGGTAGGACAGAGTACCTGTATTTAACACCTATTAATAAATCTTATGTATAAAATTCTCTAGTCACAATGTTAGTTACCATACTCCTCCAAAACGGCTTGACCGATTTTGATGAAATTTATATACATATTCAGTAGGTCTGAGAATCGGCTACTATCTATTTTTCATACCCCTGAGTGATAAGGGTGGTCCACCCCAAATTTATTTTTTTTATTTTTTGGACAAAACTTTTTATTATTATGTTTTATGACGTAGCATTAAAAATACATACAACCCTAAATTTTCACCCTTCTACCATCAACCCCTATTTTTATAATACTAAAATAATCCTAGGAATAATTTATATGGCAAAACAACGTTTCCCGGGTCAGCTAGTAATATATATTTTCTTATTTTAATTAACAAATATTTTAATTGCCTCGAGCCATAACGCGTTTTTTGTGTTACTCAATATCGGGTTGTATTGGGTTACAGACTGCAGGATGACAATTCCCTGTGAATAGCTAGATCTGCCGGTGGCTGTGATTTTATGTGACATTGACTTTTATCACTGTTATCACGGTTACTCACGGAGCTAATGCTGTGATTGTGAGCAAAAATCTACTCATTCCTATAATTAGTTTCAAAGATGAAAAAAAAAAAAACAAAATCAATATCTGCTGAATGTTTTCGAAATCCCTATTTTTGTACTATACAGCTTAGTATCATCTTTAAAGCCTTCAGCTGCAAGGGAAAGTATTTCCACCAGAAGACGGTAGATTAGTAAATAAACATCACACAGCTTTACATCTATTTTATGTAAACGCATCTGGCGAGTGACAAAAAGCGCTCGATAAGCCTACTTCTTTCACATACAGTGAAAGGATTAATTTAGATTTTCAATGCGACGCGAAGCAGCGACGTCGAGCGAGTGCAATGAAAATCATAGTGACGCCACAAATGTCACCGTGATATAAAATCACAGTAAGTTAAGAAGTACTTTTCTCTTAAGCAAATACTTTTAACATTAATAAAAATCCTATTTGTTATTAAATAAAAGGTTATTACTATTAGTCACTCCGGTATTTTACTTGTCGATTACCTCCTAAAAGAGGGTGGACTCATGGTTTCACGGCACGCAAGCTTTTCGGATTTCCCATGTTACTATTTCGGATCATTACATTACTGTGTAAATGTCAATATTATGTTTAATAGCATCGATCAGTTATGACTAGATGTTGTTGTTTGTGAATGGAGTAATCCTTTGACGTAAACTCATTCATTATGATGAATCAAACATCCTATGACTTATTCATACCTATTCATATTTTTGTTTAATTCTAATGTCTACCTGTTTGTCCTAGGTATCTAGGTATAGATGATATAACATAGATATGGATGGTATACGGTGGGTCAATGTGGCAGAGAATAATCTAATCTTTTGATTGAAGATCGGCATTAAAATTTCATGATGATTGTCAATGATCTGTCACAATTCCCCATTCGCAAGAACATAGAAGAGATGGCGATGATAGGGATTCAACAGACATTCGATGATTAACTTAGTTAAATTGTTATTTTTTTAATCTGATTCAAATTTTAACCCAAGTTAACTCGAATATTAAATACCAAGAATAAGCTAAACATTGTATGTACATAGTTGAAAGTCATGTTCTATGCATTGTAACTACAACTGCAAGTTTGTAAGTACGCAATATTAAGAGATTTATCATGTTAAGAAGAGAGACTTCTTACAAGTTTTCCTGTAATCTATACAAACATAGCAAGGAACTTTCTATCTATAGTATATAGCAGGGGAGCACCGAGCCCCACATGACTCGATCTTTACACACCTCACCTCGCTTCTTCAACATTAATTGCTCTTCTCATGCACGCTCGCCGGTTTCTAAAGTTTCTGACATATCCTTCTGATAAAACCCGCAAGGAAAGAGTTATTTTCTGTATTTTTGTTTAATTTCATGCTGAATAGTGTCGGTCATAAGGGAGGTTGTCAATTTTCTTCTATTTTCTTAAATGACATATTTTAACAACATAAATATGAATATGAATTTATTATTATTTATTATTTAGAAAAACCTATCTCATTTTTAGATTTCCGTACATAAAAAGGAAAAGCGGAATCCTTATAGTAATCACTTAGTTGTCCGTCTGTCAATACCCCTTTTCTCAGGAACGGGTGGAGCTATCAAGTTGAAATTAACATCAAATACAGGTGTGTAATTACTTCGAGCAGTTAAAAAATCAAACTTCTAAGTCAACGCAATCAAAAGACGGCTGTTTATGCCCATATTTTGACACTCGCAAGCGAATCAAAACCTATAGGGTACTTCCCGTTGACAAAACTCATAAAATTTGGTAAGAAGCAATGTCATGTAGCACAAGTAAAGGAAAAATCCGAAAACCGTAAATTTAAAATTAACAAAAAAAATCTCTTTTGCGACAATATTTTTTACGGAACGCTCGGAGCACAAGTCGGACTCGCACTTGACGGCTTTTTTATGTAAAAGTTACTTTTCTTTCTTTAATATAACAAAACTTTATTTATTTGTATTACACGTTGGTGTTTGTGTCACCAAAATTCATATGCGCGTAAGTTTCAACTTAATCAGTCTCGTAGTTCCCGAGCAATTGTTGGTGTTGTGACAGACGGACAGGTAGACAGTGTAGACACACAGGTGATACTACAAGGGTTTCGTTTTTCATTCAGATGTATGGAATTTTAAACTCCCAAACCATACGTTCAATATAAAGCGGTAAAAGCTGTGTCGATTTTTACATTTTGTAATCTATTTGTTGGAGAGAAAAATCTTTACGGACATATCGTCTATTTACGCAATTAATATTTAGTGCCTACTTATTATTGCATGATTTAGGAATATTATTAATAAATTATACCACAAACAGTAAACAATTGTTAAAAATATACAGCAATAACCCATCGATTGTCGTCGGCCTGGCACGTTAAAGATTGTGAGTCAGTCAGTGACGGATGCTTGTTCAGCCACTGAGGTCATTTCGCGATGACAAATTTTGATCAATTGCTGACGGTGACGCCTTCTTGCAAGGCTGACTTCTGAGAAACTGACAGTATACTTGTAAATATTTTAGCTTGCAATATTTGTGTTGCTTCTAGAAATAACGTCATTGTCAGGTGTTTTGTTGGTAGACCGGCACAGCTGGTTGGTAGCCTTCAGTTTTGTTTACCAATTCTGTGTTTTTGCTACAAAATATATATCTCTTAAATTGGACTTTAAAAATGAAGGGTTGATTGAATGGTAAGCTGATTTGAGAATATACACAATAAACCTATGTTTCTTATATACGTAGTAAATAATTAGGATTTAGCAGTTAGGATTAGGGTAGAGCAGTGAAAGCCTTTTTTTTAATGCAACGTTTTCCGACGTTGTATTAAAAAAAAGACTTCCGTCTTCTTCTTTTTTTTATACTACGTCAGGAGACATTCAAGCATACGGTCCACCGGATGTAAAGTGGTTACCGTAGCCTATAAACGCTTATAATACATTAAGTATCACTCGCGCGATGCGTCCTCTGCTGCTAACACAGCAACACCTTAGGAGCTTACTGGTGACCTCACTCACACGTAGGAGCACAACAACCCTCTAGGGAGTTGTTATTTGGCTGCGGTTTCCTTTGAGGTGGAGGTACTTTCCCAGACGGGCTGCTTTGATGCGCCCTACCTCTCTTAAATTGCTAAGGGCGAGAAGGTCACTAGGAATTTGATGAGTTGACGCGGTTTCAATGGGGCTATTCTTTACACGGACATTAGTGGGCCGCATTCTATCTCCACCGCTAGTATAAAAATTAAATTATCAGGCAGAAAATATATTTCTTAAGGGATATTATTACTTCATTAGCATTGTAGTATTAGGCTTATTAATATGCGAAATACACCAACGGCCGGTCGCGTTGTCCGGCCATATGTCTGGCAGCGCGTGGGCAGCCTGCGTGACGTCATCGCCCATTCACCAACTAAGGTGGCGCGCGCACGCCGCTGTCTTTATTTGTCTGTCTTTATTTGGCGCTGGCTGTATCGATGGACTATGTGTGAGCACCTTGGAAACTATACTCATGTATTTTATTTTATAACTAGTTGCAAGCGCGCGATAGCAAGCGAGCAATATGTGAGGTCGACCTCCAGTTTCTCGGTATTTTGTACGCTCTACTTCTCCAAAACCAAAATAGTTTGAAACCCCCTTTTTTCGTGATCGTGTAGCCTAGATGTCGTAGTTGTGCCAGTTGAAATTTGTTTTTCAAAAAAAGAAGTTTTGTTCCAGAAAAATCGGTCCAAGAAGATTTGTCCCTACTGTGAGCAGTGCTTTTGCAGTGGTAGTACTAATATTTCCTTTTTCCTCTTTTTTATTTTTTTTTCATCTTTTCCTTTTTGTTTTTTTAGTTTTTTAATAAATTAGTCTTTTATTAAATTATATTAAATTTTGGGTTTTTAATTCTAATTTCATCAAGATGCCTCGAGGCCGTCGCAGTAATCGCAGCACTCGATATCAAAATTTTTCAGTTTATTTTTTAAAAAGTAACTTATTTTTTTAAATATTAAATTTTGAATATTCAACATTTTTTTGGTAATTTTTACTAAGTTATCTTTTTTAACTTATTTTTTTTAATTTTATTTAATTATAAAATGAAATGCCCAAGCATTTTTTAGATTGACGCACTAAGTTTCCAAGCGCGCTTGCTACACAGCTTGCTGTTACCTATTTAAAAGATAAAAAGCGCGCTTGCGTTTGCGCCACAGGCCCAAACTAGTTTCGGACCGCGGTTGCACCCGGATTCCGAAGATTTTAAAAATTGTTGTTACAAGTTCGTGAAAAGGTAACAAAGAATCAAGAGTCACTTTCACGTTTATGTACTAGCTGAAGCCCGCCCGCGGTTATCCCTATATCCCGTGGGAAACTCTGTTTCTTACTTCTTTTTCTTCTTTCTTTTGCTCAGCTTCTAAGAGTCTTATCGTAATGTTAAATAGCCTATAACCTTAACCAAGTATTGGGCTATCAAATTCAAATAGATTTTTTTGAATCCGACTGGCAGATTCAGGGATTAGCGTGTTCAAACAAACAAACTTTTCCGCGTTATTAGTTTAGTATTAATATGATTGTTGTGGAAAAACCTCGGTAGTAAATTCTTGGAGAACAAGTGATTTACTATTATTGGCGGCGAAACAAACCTGAAAGCAAATGGGGTGACTTTTTTTTATACAACGTCGGGAGACACACAAACATACGGCCCACCTGATGTAAAGCAGTTACCGGAGCCTAATACCGCTTGTAATATATTAAGTTTCACTCCCGCGATGCCTCCTCTGCTGCTTACACAGCAACTCCTTAGGAGCTTACTTTGCTTTAATGCGCCCTATCTCTCTTAAAACATCCAGACTAAGACAAACAGACATGTTCATGCACACAAATGTTTGCCTTGTGTGAGAATCGACACACGAGCGTTGGTGTCAAAGTCGCGTCATTCACGACTGAGCCACCGAGCTCGTCGGGATACAGGGATAAGCGCAGGCGGACTTCAGCTAGTACATAAACGTGGGAGTTGTTATTTGATGGCGGTTTTCTGTGTAGAGGGTCTTCCCCAGACGGGCTGCTTTGATGCGCCGTACCTCAAAACAACGCGTTAGCGATAATCCTTATATTGCAAGCGTTCATAGGCTACTGGAATGTATCGCAATTGTGGAGTAAAATAGAGCAGTTATTGAGACATTTCAGTCTAAGGTCAAATTTTGTCATTCAGTTAGGAATGTACCTTCTCGTCTGCGCAGACACCCAGGCAATGATCAGTTTAGCCTAAGATCACAGCAAACAAGGTTATTTCTGTGATTTGTGAGTTTAGCCCACCGACCTAGACCCTTGCGGCAGACGTGACCATTCCCAATACCAATTCATCTCTATTCGAGCCAATAATTAAGAAGAGGTACGGACGCCCGCCATAACAATATAAATAAATAAATAAATATTGTCGGACAAATTACACAGCGCCATCTAGCCCCAAAGTAAGCGAAGCTTGTGTTATGGGTACTAGACAACTGATAAACATACGTAAATACATTTTTTTTTGTAAATACATACTTATTATACATAGAAAATACCCAGACCAAGACAAACAGACATGTTCATGCACACAAATGTTTGTACTATGTGGGAATCGAACCCACGAGCGTTGGTGTCAAAGTAGCGTAACAGCGCGTTCCACCACTGCGCCACCGAGCTCGTAAAAATGATAATTTGATGCTACTTTATTATTATTTATTAGCGTCATTAGAACCATATCAATACCAATTCATACCCTTGCATCAACACATTCGTCACCAAAATTGATTCTGATAATTCTTGATTCATTTGCACGTGACTCTCACCTACGATGATGATTCTTTAGTAATGTAGTACCTACTGAGAATGCCCACGCGTATGACATAACGCCATATGGTCGCACGCCAAGGCTTTAGAAATGTAAACACCGGTTATGTACCGCTTATTTTAATACAGATTTATTTTGAATTTAGTTTTGTTCATGGCCATTATAATTGCTCATTGACGATATTTCACAAAAATATATATCAAATATTGAATTACCATAATTGTTTTGAATTCGTTGTATTTTTCTATACAATGCCGGGAGACTTAAACGTATGCTTACACGCCTCCATGCATTGTATAGAAAATTTTTTTGGAGTTTACTGGTAATCTCACTCACTCGCAGGAATATAACAATAATAGCAGATAATTTTTTAAATGCAGAAGCGCTGCATTAGATCCTTGTTTGGGCTTCAGTCCACCTACAGTATGCCTTATTTTATTAAACATAACATTAACATTTCCGTCACTATACGTCATTGAGATTGCCATTGTTTGTCTAGAATAATCCACAACGATACCGAAAGCTATCGGATAGTAAGACTAGGAGTAGACGTAATATTCATATAAATGCTTTTTACTCATTCCGCCAAAACTGGGCTGATGCAAAAATTGTTCTCTGTATGGCACTGAAAATATTTAATACTAGCAGAAGCCCGCGGCGCATGAGATTTGGGCTTTTAGTAGCCTTTATTTTTCTGTAGACATGAAATTGTTTCTATTAAAAAAAAAAAAAAACTAAGTTCAGGGTCGTAGATGCAACCATAGAGTGATTCAATTTTCGTACAGCGCCATCTATTGACCTTTACAGGAGGCAACGTATATGTATTTTATTTATATTACATAAAAAATGCGTTGTTATTTTATGTTACAAAAATACGTATTCTATGAAAATAATAAAAATAAAATTGCAAAGTCCCCCGAAGGGGAAGATATTTCCCCCTAATTTTAACAGTTTTTTATTTTTTACGCAGGAACCCTAAATATTTACGGGATAAAAAGTACCCTATATTCTGCTCTGAACAATCCTCTACCTACCAGTGAAAGTCCCGTTAAAATCGGTTCAGCCATTTCGAAGATTAGCCCGGACAAACAGACAGACAGACAGACAAAAAATTTAAAAATGCGTATTTAGGCTTTGGTAACGTGAAAATAATAATATGAGCTTAAGATAAGGCCTTTATTTTGAAATCACAGACAG
Organism: Pyralis farinalis; assembly: GCA_947507595.1. Lineage (NCBI taxonomy): Eukaryota > Metazoa > Arthropoda > Insecta > Lepidoptera > Pyralidae > Pyralis > Pyralis farinalis. Next base: position 4,229,578 of record OX382268.1, on the reverse strand, counting down.
ACACTTCAATTTTATTTATATGTATACATAATTCCTAACAGTTTGAAGACGCTGAATAACAGCATGTTTAAAAAAGTCGTCATGTGCGAGTCTGACTCGCTCTCTGAGGGTTCCGTAAATACGAGTAAAATATTCGCAAATTATTTGCCCAAAAAACATTTTCTTTTTTGTGATATAACTACACGGTTTTCGGATGTTTCTTGTGCTACATGACCTTGCTTCTTACCAAATTTCACAATTCTAGGTCAACGGGAAGTACCCTATAGGTTTTGATTCCCTTGTGTCCTCCGAGTGTCAAAATATGCGCACAAACGAGGCATAAACAGCCGTTTAAAACAATCTTTTGATTGCGTTGACTAAGAAGAAGAAGACTGTTTCACTGCTCGAAGGGACTGCAGACCTGAGTATGTGATATTAATTTCAGTTTGATAGCTCCACCCGCCCCTGAGAAAAAAGGTCTACATACAGACACTGACAGACGGACAACAAAATGATAAGGGTACTGTAGTGAGGTACGGAACACTAAAAATATTTCAAGAACCTTTTAATAAAAAAATGTTACTATAGCGTTACCGATTTAATTACTGATAAATGCTTGTAATTGTGCTGTATATTATTATTATTATTTGACATTTTTATTTCATTTATCTTGACATGTCAATATTGCTCTATCTCACAAATTTTGTACGCGACGAGGCAAAACACGAAGGACAATAATCATAGTATTACTTACTAATACCATATTTGCATGCGATTGTATACTCTTACTCATGTTTTATGCAAATAAATATATCGTTAATAGATTCAGGCGTTACTTTGCGAAAGTCAAATCTACAGGCAATTTGATCCAAACTACTTTGTGTGCTTCCGCTCCCGATTAGTTCATGCGAACTACTGCCGGCCGGTACCCACCCACTACCGTTAGTAGATGCATGCCGCCGCTGCCTTCTGCTTCGAAGCATGTTATTCTAACGACTAACATCTACAGCGCCTGAGGATGCCTCGTGGAGAGGCGAAACACGTGTCGCGGAGACGACCGGAGCAGCCAGGGCAACAACGGTGGCGGGTGCATGCGGTTCACATTTCAGATGGCGAACACTCGCAGAGACGACCGGAGCAGCCATGGCAGCGGCGGCATGCATCTACTAACGGTAGTGGGTGGGTGCCGGCCGGCAGTAGTTCACATGAACTAATCGGGAGCGGAAGCACACAAAGTAGTTTGGATCAAATTGCCAATAAATATATCTTTATCAGCCATCCAGGAAGTCGTTATTTGGCTCTGTGAGGTGGAGATATTTCCCCTGTCGAACTGCTTTTGCTTTGCCCTCGGTCTCTTATGCTAGTGTGTTGCCACACTCGTTGCTAACACCTTCTAACTCGCCGTTGTTTATCAGTCGGTGGTGTAGAAGTGCATCACAGAAGACAGACGGAACGCTCAAGGAGCGAATCTGGGCCCACTTGGACGACTTTACTTTTCAAACACTACCATTTACATTGTAGTTTTAAATGTAGAGTGCGAAAATAACTTTATTAATATGTATTCAATCGTGTCCATTAAATGAACATTACACCAGGCAGCTGTTTCGTGACCGAATCGAACAGGTGTCAGGATAATAACTTGTTTTTCTGCGGCCACACCGTTTGTACACATTAACCAACATCAAATGGAGAAGATTCGACGCGTGTGTTTTGTTTTGATGTGCATCATGTACTGATATCTCAACAACGATAGCTTTACCTTTATTACATTAACCTACAAATCAATAAACCACATTATTGCACATGAAATGTTTAAGCGCCTGAATATTTCAGCGATTCCAGTTTAATAACCAATGGGAGAATATTTTAACCTATAACCGTTGATCAGTCAACTAGCTAAGAATAACTGCGCGTTCTACTAAGAATTATAATTATTTAAGAAATGATTAATATTAAAGAAATGATTCGTATAATTAATTAATTTGTTTTTGAAGTTGATTTTCTTTACATTCGATATGACGAGTAATTCTGATTTTTTTCGGACGGAATAACGTTTTCAAACGGAAGTGACGTTCCGTAAAAAATATATTCGTTTACGGAGTGTGTCTAATTACATATGTAGTTATAAATTGAGAATTCAAGTAAATACAATGGTTAAATTATAATCAAATAAATACGCATTATTTATTTGATTAATACTTTTACAAATGTTACAAAGTATTAGTTCCTTACCATTGATATTGTTGTTTATATATATTGTCTGTCTTGTTTTGAGTGATTTGACAACTTTTATCAATAAATTAGTCAATAATAAATCTTCTGTCATCAATCAATCAATCAAATCAAATCAATCAGTCAAATTATAATAATAATTGAATTGACTTGTAATAAGTTATGTAAATATGTATTTTTATTAATCATACTATATATTATCAATAGTATCGAGTATCGATCCACGGAAAATGGGTTGATACCATCTGACGGCTAACTCTACTACCGCGCGCGCTCTTTGGTCAATTCAAAGCGCGCGCTTCTCCGGCTTCTTGTTACGTACTTCCGTCCCTTTTCACAAAATCACTCCCATAGATTGCAGGAAAGCGAGAGGAAAGATGTTACACTTGGCTTTCACTTACAAAAATGTCTACTAAATAAACTAAATTAACATCTAGTTTTACTTGCAATTTATTATTCATTAACATTCACTATGATGGCTTAATTTGATCTTTCTTTATATTGATCATCTTTAGATTGATCGACAGGGCTTTTAACGTGTATATACGTTTATATCAAGTAGAAGAAGTGTTTACGAACTTCGAAGATATTCAGAATTATTCCTCAACACAGGATAGCACAACTTTCGCAACCAGATCTTGAGCACACCACGCGAATTCATATCCCTAAAGTAGTATTTCAAAGTCTAGTAAACAATGCAGTTAGATTCACACGCTACCGACGCCGGTGGTGGTCTGGGCGACGTGGTGAAATCGGACCGGTGGTAATTCGACGCCGGCCGGCGATTTACGGTGAACGGATCTAGTTGTGATAGCAGGTTCGATGCCATCAATCTACCCAGACATTGTTTGGATATAGCCGTTTGAATCGAGTGCATGTTTGGTGGTACTTGTTATCTATGTTGATCCGTGGTCTAACTCGGTCGTATTTATAGTACTGATTTCACGTTTTATATCCGTAACTGTATTGTAATTTATCATAAGGTGCATTATAATATTTTCTTATCGCAATTAATATTGAACATTCTTATAACAGGATTGTTAGAGTGTTTGCGCGTATACCGGTATATTTTGGGAACCTCATTTTCTTACCTTTTTTTTTCTTGATTACTAGGTATCATATCGTCATGTTGTCTAAAAAATTTGCCTATCAAATGCAAAAATAATTCTACCAGTAGAATTTGAAAAAAAAAATTGCATTTGATTTCTAAAGATTAGCGCGTTAAAATAAACAGTAACAGTAAGTAAAAATACAGTTAACAATAAATACTCTAATGATTACATTATCTAATTTTTGTTATTAATGTTAAATCACAAAACGACCATTGGCATTATTTTTTATTTTAATTCTTTTTAATTCATAATTTAATTTAATTTGTTTATAACGAACATTTTCTTTTTTTAGACTAATACTAATATTTTTTTTTTAATAATAACTACCATATCATTTTAACCTAACTTAACGAAAAACAAATGCAGGTTGTAGTTAATAAATGTTATGTTAACTAAAATTTGGTTATAATTTAATCCATTATTTTTTAAAACAAACTCATAATGAGAAATGCAGAACATTTATAGTATTTAGAGTTTCATAAACGATGGCTATTTGTTGTATTATTTTTTTTCTAGAGGTACTTATTTAGATTTAGACCTATTCGATTCCTACATAGGCCGAATATTTGTGTCCATGAACATGTCTGTTAGTCTTGGTTTGGGTGTTTTTAGAAGAGGTAGGGTAGGACCCATTAAAGCAGTCCGTTTGCGGAAGTACCTCCACCTCACAGAAAACAGTAGCTTAATAAGCAGAGGAGACATCGCGCGAGTAATAGGTACTTAACGTATTGCAAGCGTACATAGGCTACGGTAACTGCTTTACATCAGCTGGGCCGTATGCTTGTATGCCTCCCGACGTTGTATAAAAAAATCGTCACGAATAAAAACATGAAACAAATTTGTCTTTTTTTTTTATACCACTAAGGTGGCAATCAAGCATACGGCCTGCCTGATGTTAAACAGTCACCGTAGCCTATGGACATTTGCAACACCAGAGGCGTCACTCATGCGTTGCCGACCCTCTAAAAACCTCTTCACGCATTTCTTGAAGAACTCCATGCTGTAGTCCCTAGGAAAAACCTCGGCTGGGAGCTCATTCCACAGCTTGAGTGTTCTCGGAAGAAAACTTCTCTGGAACCGCACCGTACGCGACCATTGCGGTTCAAGCGTGTGAGGGTGAACTCCCCGCCGTCGGCGAGCGGTGCGGTTATAAAAAGTAGCTGTCGGCATCATTTCGAACAACTCTTCAGAACACAACCCGTTGTACAATCGGTAGAACACACAAAGGGAGGCAAAGTCTCTCCTTAAACTTAAGGGTTCAATACCGTGTGTAAGCTTAGGGTTATCGACAATTCTCACAGCTCGTCTTATATATACAATATACGAGGTTAACACTATTTTCGACATTTCAACAGGTCTGCCAAATCTACATATGTATTCGACGTCCTTTTTACTTCAAGACCTTCAATTTAAGCGTGTTCTCATTAAATTCCGAAAAAGGATTTATCATTGCGAGTTCGCTCTAATGCAGCTCGAAAATAACTGGCCAAGTAGGTATTCTCGGTATACTTACATACTTGTAACATTGTAAAGTTACAAATTGGTAATAATTACGTCGTTACACATGAGGTAAACACCATCTACAAGTTTATTAACAGCACTGATGTGTCGATATAACCTCTCGGTAACTTGATTTTAACCTTCAATATTGGTATACAACGAAATGTCTCATAAAAGATACTTACATTACTTATTTATATAATTTTCTTATGGCAACATTAGATCCACGTAATGTTCACATAAAAAATAATTATTCACTGACGGGATCGCCTGTTTTGAAGCCGCTGCGGTTGCTTTTTGTCCCTTCTTACCAGCTTTCAGGCAACTCTACACACAGAACTAAATATATGTATAATGTAGCTTTATCGTTTATAATTTAGCAAATTAAGATTGGTAGCGGAATAACACAAAGCAGTTTACATCAAATTGTGTGTACTCGTAGTATAAAATTGCATTTACTCCCAAAACAAATACAAATTTATAGTCTCTATTAAATAAAATATACTAATAAATTTCGAGTTTTATGCCTCCAGGACTTATATGTAGTTCTGCATTGATGGTCAGTTAATATATTCATTATGAATTTATATACATAAAAGTACCAAAATTCTTTGAAATAGTTCAAACTATTTATCTATATATTTGAAGGAATTGCTATAAAACTTGGCCTCGTTACCTCAACTCCTTTTTGGTCTAGACTGCCATTTTCTGAAGTCGTTTGTACGGAACTCGAACCCTATTATCAGTTTATGTTTTGTTGAAATTACATTTCCAGTATGAACAGATACTAAGATCACATGTTTCCAATAATTTTTATCCCCATGCCTATTTCCTTTATGTAGATACGCTACATTACTAATGTATGAAATTTAGGAATCTCTTTGGGATATATGATATGCTGTAGTTAAATAATTTCAAACTTTTGGACCAGTTCAAAATTATTTAAATCAAATGTAAGGTATACGCGTATCTGCTTCGTTGCCTTCAGTAGTTCTGGTTCTTCATTTGCTCCAATCAAGTCGCCGACGCGAGTTCATTGAGCCGTTTATCATCATCAGCATAGACTGCAATAAACAGCAACCTCGGCACCGATCTGCGTCTATTTTAGAAGATTACGCGCATGGTGCTGGCTATTTGCGGTGTAGCATCAGCCGCGACCATGAACATCAATTGTATAGCATGTTGTAGGACAATTAAATGAATTTGATTATAGGGGAAAACATCACTATTAAATGAAATTAACATAACAAACAGGCGTGCAGCGCGCTTTATGTGAAATGGTTATTTGAGAACATTTATAACTTAAAGAAAATCGCTCGGAATATTACGTGTCTATGCTCAGCATAAAAATGTCTATTACTGGAATCGGGCGCACGAGCCTTGGTGTCTTAGATATTGCTTGATCACAGTTCCTAGGATTAGGTACATGCTACAAGATAAGGATATCTTCGATTATCCTGAATACCTCTAATTGCAGTACACTAAAGTTTATGTAATGCTATGTTAAAATATAAGTATTATAAAACAATAGGATTAAGTTTCGATGTAAAGTGGTAAGCGAAGCTTGGAATACAAGGAGCTTGCGCGTTGTCACATCCGCAGCAACTTAATTTAACATAACAGTTCCTCAGGAGCTTACTGGTAACCTCACTCACTTGCGGGAACACAACAGCTCTGCAGGGATATGTTTTTAACCTGCAGTCTTTGGTGAGACAGGGGTATGTACTTACTTTCCCAATCGGGCTGCTTCAATGCGCTTCACGTATTTTCCATCAAAGTTGCTAATTAGCAAAATGTACGTACAGGTGAAGTAGGCACGGACTCTAAAGCTGATATTCAGCCACATCCAGACACAGATGGAAGAATTGTTTCTAACTTTGATAAATTTACCTTTTGTGTGCGTTTCACTCGCAATTGACCCGTTTTGCGTTGAGATCTAGTTTTTCAACAATGTCTGTCAACAAAACCTATTACCATCGTTTCTAAATCAGCGACACGTACGTATAAAATGGACGTTTTACACCTTTCACTGAGTTTTAACACAATGTTTAACATCATAATGCGAGTGGTTAGCGCGGCCAACACACGGAACTCTTTGTTCGCTGTTCTAGTTACAACAACTATATTGACCACATCTTCGGTGGTGGTAGTGAGGTGCACGGTGTAAATTGGACGCTCATGAATTTGCCGATGTGAATACTATTCACATAATCTCGTAATGTTTGTTTGTTTCTTCATTTTGTTCCCTAGTGAATGGGACGGATTGTGCGTTTGTTTCCCGTATCGGAAGCAAATACTCGAGTCAATGAGTCAAGTATTTGCAGATACACAATGCGATACTCGAGTGTCGTTGTGTTGTGACATATTTCATCGTTGTGTGAGTGATATTTTGGAAGTATTTATACTTACATCCAAGAGAGTATATTTACCTATATGTCTATATTATGTATTATAACTTTATTTTATATTTTTACTATGAAATTATATGTTTTATTATGATATTTTTCCTAATAGACTATGATCTAAACTTAAGTGTAAACCGTGTGAAGACGTGGACCTTACACATCTCACTCGCTTCTTTAACATTCATAAGTTTATAACCCTGCACGCTCATCAGTTTTTAAGAGCATCACCTTTTAATAAGACAATCAATTTGGTCGTGGTATGATGAGTCATGGCCTTCCTCTGCTTCTACATTCTCCCACTTTGGCGTTGTATGTCTGTTTCATCTATCTTTTGTACGGCATTATTTCTAAAGCACGAGCCAAGTATGCCTTTTCTTATCTTAAAACCAACACTCTCTTTCAGACCAACTCTCTTATCATTGCGAATTTGAATGAATCTGATGAAATGAATATGTGTCTTTATTTTTATGATTTTTAATATCAAAAAGATGCCTACACGAGATGTGTCGAGATTTACAAGTATTGACTTTATCCATTATGATACAAAAAAAAATCTGATTGTATTAATGCATGATGGTGCTGCGGTTGAGGTGCTGCTGCAGTGCATCTGTTATGGTTGCGAACTCGCGTGTAGCACAGAGTAGATGACTTCTACACTGTGCCTCGCAAAAGGAGCGCGTAGGCATTTCGCGCTCCAGCGGCATCACACAATTCTTCTTCTTAGAGTTATACCGGTTCCTAATCCATTAGGATGGTGGAGTCTGCTTACTAAGGATTTGGAGAAGATACTTCGCCTTTCTCAGGTTAAACCACACGTCTTTCGAAATATGATTTCTTAGATTTACGGGTTTCCTCGCGATGTTTCCCTTCCCCGCCGTGCTAGTGATACATACAGGTATGTACACACACTAGCACAGATAAAGTTTGTCTGCAACAACTATCAACAACAGTCTCAAATAAAGATATGTTGTTATATATTATTTTATGTTTAAGAGAATATTAAGTATTAGAAATCACAACAGCAAGATCTACGAATACTAGACTAACAAAATAAAGAGAAAGCGGCAATTCAAATAATCCTCAAACTGTTACAAACAAATTTATAAACCCATAAACAACGAGATAATGCCCTAAATCTGTAGCCGGCATCGCCTCGATGATTTGTAAAGCCACAGGTTGCTGTGGATGGATCAGTCTTAAAAATAAGTAATAAACAAAAACTGTTCAAACTCCGTCGGGTATCAAATAAGAAAGTGGCCCGCCTGTTGTGAAGCTGATGCCGTAGTGCAATACTCAGCGTTGCAAGTTTAACGCTTGCAAATCAATATAAGTTGCATGTTGCCAGCCTAATAATGCTAAATTCTTCATCAGTTTTCTGGTGACCTCTCTTATCCGCAAATAATCTCCAGGTAATGGAGGACCGCCTTCTTGACCCACTGGTACCTGGTTTGAATCCTGGCCTGTACCACTAACTTCTTGTTTTTAGATTTATGTACATATTTGTAATTATCACTTGCTTGGCGGTGAACGAAAAGATCGTGAGAAAACCCAGAAATGTCCATGAAATTCGAAAGACATGTGACTTAAGAAAGGTATACCCCATGTGTCGTGGAGGTCTAACGGCAGTCGCTCTATGTAAAAATCAGTATCTTCGTCAAGTCCTTAGACTTAGGTAGCGGACCCCCTAATTCTAATGGGTTAGGAAACGGGATGACGCTAAAAAGAAGTAGAACCTCCAGGGAATGAGAATTGTAATTGAGCTTTCTTTCTTTTTGAGGGATTGTGATAGTGAAACATTACAATTTACGTCAAAGGGAGAAACTGGTGCCCAAGATACAGTCTCGGCCTAGTTTGGACGCCAGTGTTATAAATATATATGTAATAGATTTATATGTACCTGTCTCTGTAATATTTTTCATGCACAAATTCATTTAATATAATCATTTAATACTAGCGAGAATGAATGAAATTTGGAAACACTTCTATATGTCTACCTGTCTGTTTATAAATGTGTCTGGGGTTTTTAGTTTCCCGTTAAATCTTACTGTTTCAAACTGAATATTAGTTAAAATTTTTTTTTTTTGAGCTAGTGTAATTTTGAAACTACCGTAGATTGGAAACCTCAGACATAAATCCTGGCTCCAGGTTTCATTGCCTTTCGTTATTTTATATTTGAGATAGGCTATAATTACGTTTATACAGAACATGTCTATACTTTTGTTGTATACTCTTCTTAATAATAAATAAATAAATAAAGCTGCGATCTTTTATAAGAGGAAGATCTCTGCTTCTCCCGGTTGAGTAGTTTCTTATTATACGAATATCTCTATCTCTTATACCCCTTTTCTGTCAGCGGCACAACAGCTAATCGATGAAGCTACGTTATATCCACCAACGTGTGCAATAAGCTCACTTTGGCACTAAAGATGATGCGTCACTCCCACCCTCCCCTCTCTGTATATTGATGTACATACATTTTATGAGTAAAGGATTTAATTGCGATTACGACAAGCGGCAACCTCACTAAGTTAACCATAACGCCAGTAAGTTAATTATAGAAGAAGTAAATATGAATCTTTATTTATCCTCACACCCTCGGCATGAAGATCTGTTTTACAACGTTTTCATAAAAATGTTCACAAATAAACATTTTACTGCGGCCAGAAATAACGCCCGTGTCCCGCTCACTACTTCCTTCGTGTTTCCGAACCCATCTGTGTCTATATCACAAATATATATACCGCTAGACACAGTGCACAGTAGTTCAGAAGTCAATTCTTGCGCGAAATATTCGATTTTATCCATTTACTTACACTGTGTGAAATTTCATTTTTTTAAATAAATAAGCAGTTATTTGTGTCCCTTCGAAACCCGTGTGGTCATATATGACCGCGAAATGTATGGGAAAAGGTATATAACGGGTTCTGACGGCTTAAAAACATGTTAATTTAACATTTTTTATTACTTTTTTGATGATTTTGATATTTCTGTTACCTCGAACATTCTTCTTCTTTTTTCTTGTTCTTTCCTTTTTCTTCATTATTATACCAATCTGCAACGTTCATTCCTTTAAACGAGCGATAGCAAGGTTGTCTGCTAATAAATATATATAAATAAAGTCCAGTAGAGTAATATAATATTACTAGATTGAAAGCTGATTGCATAAATTTTTCTTTTACTATCAGAGCCTGCAAATAATAGGGGTTAAAGTATGCAATTGCCGTTTTATAGCAATAGATAATTTGAATTGACATAAACCCTCATGGTGTGAGATTTTCGAGTGAAACTTTTTTCACATGATACCTATGAGGTTTTTCTTTCAAAAAATGTGCAACATTTTATTTTCGAATTTCAATTGTTTTTTTTATTCAGCTTAGACGGAAAAGATGGATACTTCAAAAATCAGATTAATTTTTGAATACGAGTTCCTGTGTGGACTGTTAATGAACGCACCGTGCGTTTTTGGTTTAAACGGAATGGAAACTTCGACTTGACGAATGAACCATGTGGAAGACCGCCCTCACAGGTGAATAAAGCTGAATTGAAGGTCATGGTGGAAGCCCATTCGAGTCAAACTACCGAGGAATTAGCGGCATGGTTTAACGTTACCTTTACCTACGTTATCTACAATATTGACTCATTTGCATCAAATCAATAAGGTAAAAAAAGGTGACTAAAGCTAAAGAAAGAGCAAGTTAATTTTGCATTTGAAGACAGACAAAAGTTAAGATAATGCACCTGAAACTTCTACAATAGTTCTTAAATATGTACGTAATTACCAAATTAACACTCAAAGTGCCTAACATTTACAGCATGTTATGTGCATAATTAATATGTATTTTGCACGTTAATTTTTATGCTTAGAGAGTTGTTAATGAGCGAGCGAATGTTAAGCAGACAACGCACAGACTCTACAGATCGTTGTGATCATACTGCTTTATTGATTACTCTGTGATGTAAAATCTGGTGCTTATAAGTTCATAACCACATCTGTTATCGGATTAACGGTCATTACCTGGCGAACGTGTAGTTTACTGTTCTATATCAGGTTATTTGTTTATGATATATTGTTATCGTTAACTTTTCGAGGAAAGTAAGTAAGTAAAAAGTATTACTTAGGCTGCACATTTTCGGCCATTATCCAGACAATATTCAAGCCTTTAGGACTTACTGTATTAACACAAATAAGTCTGATTTCTGGGTCTGGGAACGCGCGTTCCCGGGACGTTTGAGTGGGTTTGTCGGAGGATTTTCCTGTAGGAGAATTTCCAGTTTTGAAAGTTTACCTTATGTATGATATACAAGATGATAGGTTTAATAGGATGTTTCGGCGTCAAAGCAATAAAAGAAACTAATAACTTAATATGTATAATTAACTGACGCTATTTTTATTAGACATAAAATAATCAGTAATTAAAAAGATGCGTTAGTTTATAAATGTTTTTGTAGTGCACTTGATGTGCGGTCAACTGTACACCTTATTGAAGTTGGGTTTGGTATAGCCAAGGGCATTTCAAACTTCTTACTTTGACCTTTATTGATATGCCATACATAATAGATGATAGGTTACGTAGGTTTGAGCAGTGACAACCATCCAGGACTGTACTACTAAATTCGTGATTTCGAGTTTATGTACATATCTGTAAATATCACCTGCATTGAAGAATTTATATTTCGAAAGACATGTGTCTTAAGAAAGACCTGGTTTCCCTTGCTGTGGAGGTCTGATGGCAGTTGTTCTATGTAAAAATGAGTATCTTCGTCAAATCCTTAGACTTAGGTAGCGGATCTCGCTAATTATAATGGATTATGAAACGGGATAACACTAGGAAGAAGAAGAGGTAATACAATAAATACACCTAAAATATACAATACATTTCTGCAGTGTATGTAGTTTTTTAATTGGTCTTAAATTCATCGTAATTAATTAGTTTTATTTAATTGTAAGAAGAAGCACTCAAGGCGTACCTGATCTAATTGAGCCCTCTTAATACTATATATTAATAATCTATGTTAAATCTTAAATATGAAATGATTTTCTATAATACCCCGTAAAATATGTAATATCTATAGCTAGTGACAGGAATGTTATAAAGAGTTTTAGATTATGCAAAATATTATTTTAACCACACCGTTACTTGGATTAAGTTTAATCTTCTCTAAATGGAAGATCAATGATACAGTCGATATGCTGTTTGATAAAATATATTAATAATTATGGTATAAATTTACAAATTTGTAAATGCATTACAATGTATTTAAGCTAGTAGTAATTTTGTATATTCATAGAACGTTATCGGTACGTGCGCGTGCGCATACAGTATGCAATAGTAACGGTAAAAGTGCGTTTCCACCGGTAATAACATATATCTACGTGTGTATTATAATAAGAACGCATTGAAGACAAAATAGACTGTGGATTTTCTGCTTCAATTCTTCTTCATATTCTTAATTAGACGTTAAAAGTTACTTCCAGTGTTATAAAAAATAGAAATACGTTTTCAGTCATTTCACAGACACGTTTCATTTCAGAGTACTCTTCTAGTTTTGTTTATCGCACATTTAAACTGCGTCATCTTCTGGAACATCCTCTAATTCTTTCACTTTATCGACTATCGTTAAGGGATTTAACATTCTTATATTTTTTTATCCAGAAACCCATGTGCTCACATATAATAATTTAAAAATAAATTGCATGAAAAGGAATGCCGTAAAATTCTTCTTATTTTAATTATTAACATAATATGTATTAGATAGGTTGAAACTACTGTAATAACTTTGAAATTTTTAAATACGATGAACCTATCTCTTTTGTCATCCGATGTTTCGACTAGGTTGCACCGGCGCGGTCGTGCATTGATCACGGCCCGCGATGCTACTTCCGTTACCTCCTGTTTTTAAATAAACGTAAAGGATGGGAGGTTGAGCGTGTATTTCTTGGGGTTAAGTGATAACAGAAATATAGGTTTGGGTACAGAAATTCACCTCAAGCGGGCTGTATGATCAACCTAACCATAAGATTTAAAATAGAACTGCAATAAACTGCACTATAAAAGTTAATTCCCCCGGCGGAATCATGGTCGTATAAGATGTCTTTTTAAATCGATGCATTATCTCACTATACTAGTCTTTGGAAATACAGCTTGTAGAAGGAGAGGGGAGACAGAGGAAACAAGGGGGAAGGTGGGGACAGGTGTGGAGTGATTTAATTAACAACAGACGCGCCGCGAACGATGGTCCGCCAACCGGCCGGTAATTCCGTCCCCTTCCTGTTGCACGTTTCGGGTATATTTAGATTATGTTAATTATAAGTTATAGGGTAATGACGCACCGCGCGTTTGTAGATTAGATCGCAGAGTTTATAATTTGATGGTGATGGTAATAACACGCACAAGATAAATAAATATAAATATTTCCGGAGAGAATTACAAGGCGCTATCAAGTTCAGTTTGGAACTGACGGAAGTTCCTACTGGGTACTACATATTTGATCCAATATATCTTGTAAGCCCGACTTAGGAAAAGTCAAACCATATAAATCAATGTATTTCTTCATATGTGTAGGTCTACGAATAAATAGCTTGTCGCCAGGTTCGTCATTGCAACAGGCCGGCATTGTAACTCACAAATATATTTATTACAAGTTATAAATCTCAGGTGAATGACGGTGGTGTCAGAATCAATACGAACCAAAGCGTGCACGAAAAGTGCTATGAATGTTAAAGAGATCGAGTCATGTGGCGCTCGTTTCTGCAAGGGACTTCTTGTGAGGGTGTAGTCGAAGTATTATAAATCTCAAAATAAACCCCGACCCGAACACTCCACATGTACACCGCACTCGGGGGACCTGAGTGCGGAGCGTTAGGACTTCTATGCGATACACCAGGTACCGAGTAGCCCAGTTACCTTGGCGCCTCTCTTTTTAGGTCCTTCAGGCATGAACCCACGTGTTAGATTATTTAACTCCGCGACGCCCCTAAGCCGAGTTTCTCGGGTGCCATTTGGCGGTCGCTTTTTCTTTTTTCAGGCTGAGGCCCCTCACATCTTCCTCTCCCTTCCGGTGATGTAGTAACGACCCACAGGCCAATTAGATAGTAGCTGTCAAATGATCGTCCTGGCTGCAGCGGTCTGGAACAGGTCACGGTGGGTGTACTACGTTACATCAATCTTCTCGATGGAATCTCTACGTGCTTGATCTATATCCGCAACGCCTATCAAATTACCGGGATTAATAACGGTGATTTTAGAGAGATAATAATAAATCACAACTCTTTAGAATTGGGTATAAAATTTTCAATTCGATGTAACAATAGTGCCAAATTAGATTGCAAGTTTTGGGGAATTAACTAATACGTTGTAAAAATGGCTTTCAAATGCTGGACTCAAAATATCAGGTAAAGACACAGATGATCCACCTAGTGGTAACTGAGTGCCGTTGCATCTGGACGCCTGGAATGTTTCTTATACTGCACATTTGCATACTTCGAAATTTGCCAGTGAGTTAACTAATTTTCAGTAAAATTATGTCTTGAATATTCCGTATGTTCTTGCATGAATGTATTCCGTTGGAGACATCATGCTAAGCAGTTCTTAACAGATCACTCCACCTCTTTATATAGACGCATGCTAAGCGAACATCTCCACGTAAATTCAGTGGTCTTTTATCTGAAAGCATTGGGCCAGCTGGTGAATTGGACAAGATATTTCGGGCGCGAGATAAGAGCAATGTTGTGTTTTAACTGTCATCTCGTTCCACCCTAAGGGATCAGGTCATGCTATCATAAAGCTGTACCACACGGGTGGTCTCAGGACTTCACGCACTAAACTTCTACAATAAATAAAATGCGGCTCTAGCGTGTCTGTGCCCACCATAAATTTCCATACTTTACCATCGTAAACGCATTATGTGTATGGTTTAAAATATAGACGAAACGAATTTATTTTGAAGCCATAGGCTAAACTAAAGTAGCATCAAATAAAGGACATACTGACCGATCAACAGATATTTTCACACATTTTGGACACCCGAGAAGTGTGTGCCCAATTATCGGATAAACGCGTTGCTTTGATTGTAAACAAAAAAATCGGCCAAGTGCGAGTCGGACTCGCGCACGAAGGGTTCCGTACCATTATCTATAAAAATCGGCCAAGTGCGAGTCGGACTCGCGCACGAAGGGTTCCGTACCACTATCTATAAAAACGGCAAAAAAAAAATCACGTTTGTTGTATGGGAGCCCCCCTTAAATATTTGTTTTATTTTGATTTAATTATTTATTCTTAAAGTGAATATATAACTAAATATTCTGTGAATAATTCAAGCGTCTGCCTGTTGCCGTTATCAATATCGAGCAAAAATGAGTAAAAAATTCACGTTTGTTATATGAGAGCCCCCCTTAAATATTTATTTTATTATTTTTTTTAGTATTTGTTGTTATAGCGGCAACAGAAATACACCATCTGTGAAAATTTCAACTGTCTAACTATCACGGTTCAAGAGATACAGCCTGGTGACAGACGGACGGACGGACGGACGGACGGACAGCGGAGCCTCAGTAATAGGGTTCCGTTTTACCCTTTGGGTACGGAACCCTAAAAACGGCAAAAAAATAACGTTTGTTGTATGGGAGCCCCCTTAAATATTTATTTCATTCTATTTTTTAGTATTTGTTGTTATAGCGGCAATAGAAATACATCATGTGTGAAAATTTCAACTATCTAACTATCACGGTTCATGAGATACAGCTTGGTGACAGACGGACGGACGGACAGCGGAGCCTCAATAATAGGGTTCCGTATACGGAACCCTAAAAATAGCCATATTGTACGTAATTTCTTAATCTTTAATCTAATATTTTAAAGTTCTTGTTCTATCAACTAACTAACATCGACTATCGACTCATCCAAGTTTTTGAAACGAAATGTTTTGTACATAGGTGTGGTTACACAGGTCGTAATTCTAAACCAATATCGGTATATTTCTTCAATGGATTAGAAAAGTATCACGTGTTTTCAGAATGCTCTCATGCATCGTTTTATTGCTATTAATAATTAAATAATTATGATATATAAATATAACGTATGAGTGATAAAAAGAATAATAAAACCTTTCTAATTTCATACTACGCTTCAGCTTGTAACACGGGCCAAAAGAAAACTCGCGAGTAAGCCGCTAATTATTTTGTGAGATCCTCGCAGCATCTATTGTAGATCCTAATTAAGATATGATACCGGACAATCTACTGAGATAAGGATGCTGCACTAAATTTATTTATTGCGCACAAACTAACATGCGACTTTGTACACAGAGCTGTTGTGTTTTAGCGGTAATGTTATAATTATGTGAAACATTTAGAAGTAATTAAAATGAGATTTATGTATGTATTACTCTTTAATGGTCCTTGGTGATGAATTAATACACCATAGGAAACGCTCTAACCTAAGATTTAATACTAAAAGTGTTATAATATTTTGTTTTAACAAAAACTGTTTCATTATTGAAAGATTTTAAGGTAATATTATCTAATTGTACGTTATACATTGCTATTCTTTTATATATGTGAGTTAAATATGTAAATCGGAAACTGCTCTAAGAATTTGGATCAGATACTTACAACGTCGGTAGGCAAACAAGCATATGATCCACCTCATGTATACTGATTACGGTAGCTTACGGCAGCGGTAACTAGGGAGTTGTTATTAGGCTGCGTTGCTTTGTGATGCGGGGGTTCGAAGTCGAAAGAAAGGGCTTGTGCTTTATGAGGCCCACAAAGTAAGTATTTCTGTGGGTATATATCGTCGTTATACTTACATATGTAGAATTTTACAAGGAGGTGCTGCTTTGTCAGCGACGGTAGCGGTGCTGAACTGCTTTGTGTGCTCCACCAATTAGTTCATGCAAGCGTATCACCCATCCACTACCGTTAGTTGACGCATGCCTTCATCGCCTTCTTCTGCAGTCCCTTCTGTGATTTCCCGCCATCTGGAATAGAAACCGCATGTAAATGTCACTGTTGCTGCCCTGACTGCTCCGGTCGTCTCTGCGACAGCTGTTTCGTCTCTCCACGAGACGTGCTCGTAGTTAGAAAACATGCTATGATCTATTTAACGACAAATGCCAGTAGCAACTAGTAACTCATAAAGCATGCATGTAATGCTATGTACACATATCGGGTGTGGCGTATGCTTTTTTTTCTAGCCGACGATGTGGTATTTGGTGTAATAAAGAAGGTAATCTGCTGGTGTGCATTGAGGTGCGATATTTATTCTTACATATCTATGTTATTGTAGTACATGTAGAGTTTTCTCTTTGATGCCAGTAACTTAGAATACCTTTTCCTAGAGCACTAAAAGTTTAGTGTCTGAGAGCCCAGGAACTATAACAAGATAATAAACGAGGCGACAGTTTTAATGTAAACAAGTTAAATAAATGCAACCATTTCAGAAATGTTTGTAACATTAAGTAACAAGTGTTAAGTTAGGCTGTATGTACACGAACAGACGAACTGAGCGTATCGTAGTCTCGAATATGTTGTCTAAGTGTTAATTGTTTGGGAGCGGAGCAGAATTTTTGGGAATATAAATGTTTTTTAAAAATATTGTCTTTCGAATACAATGCAATGTAAGAAAAGAGCGTGAACATTTTCATACAGGATGGGAGGGGTGGTATCTGCTTGTTATGAGATATAGGATTATTAGTCACCAATCTGGTACGAAAACAATTAAAAACATAGAGGTAACTCTATTGTTGTGGTTCTAATAATTTTCTATCAATCTACATCTTCAGCCCAAGTGCCTTGCAAGGTAGGCAGAGAGAACCGAGCATCACAAGACGTGAAATCTTTAAATACCTCAATAAAACTCAATTAATTTGGTCATTGTAGTTGAATAATGGCCTTCTTCAACTCCTACTTCCTTCCATTTTGTATTATATACTTGTTTCGTCATTCTTACTCAAAATTCATTCACAATTTTTATCCAAAAAAATACAAAGTGAATTTAAGATCTCCTCCCAGATAGATCGATGATCTAACAAATATCGCAGGGTGCGATGGTACACTGTACAAAACTGCATTGTTGTGGAAGTTTATGTTCAGTAGTGGATTTTATTCGGTAGAGATGACAACTCACAAATTTATGCTTTGTAGACTGTCATGTAAAAGACTACGCCATTCGACTATTATCTGATGATACGGTCTCTACTACCTTCTCTCTAATTTTATGGTATAAATATCGATATGCACATAAAAAAATAAAATCTAGATTTTCAACACCAGGCGAGGCATTGAGCAGTCAGAACCCGTTATATACGTTTTCCCATACATTTCGCGGTCGTATTCGACCACCCGGGTTTCGAAGGGTTAATTAAGCGATTACTCACCTCGGCCGGCGTGTGTGGCTCCAGCCTTATTGTACATTTACGATCGCAATACATAGTTTATGTGAAACAGCTCAAACAGCGCAATAGCAAGTCAATTCAAGTTTATACGGCCATTAAGCTGCTATGGGTTCCTGCTAAAGTCATGTCCTAGTCTGTAGTACCTTTGTACTAAAAAAAAGATATTACTCAGGGTGAAATCACAACGTCTTTGGTTTTACAGTGGTAGTGTTTCACTATCGTCTTTATAGTCACGTTTGCTCGTGGTGGACCCTAATTAGCGAAAGAGGCTCTGGCAAAAGAGGTGAAGCTTAGTACTTGGAGCTGGGCGGGAGATGCTCACGCGGGAGATGCTCACGAGGGAGATGCGCACGCGGGAGATGCGCACGGCACATGCTCTAAGACTATCTTCATGTCGCGGGCAATTCTTCGCTCCCTACAAATTATAATTAAGATCAAGACAAACAGACATGTTCACGAAGTAAAATGTAATAAGTAAAATAGCTTTGCTAACCACTCCGCCACCTGGCTCGTCAATACTTTTGAAGTTTTACCAAGTGTTTGTAGACCTCGTTAACCGCTCAACATTTGGCGACCTTTATTTTGACACCTATTATTACTACATCAACCCTAGCTAATCCCACTGTGATACGGGTTGCCCTTCAACCGAAAGGGTTTAGACCATACTCCACCACGCTGCTCAACTGCGGATTGGCGGAGGCCAGTGTTTTCAAGCCGCCTGAAGGCCACTGACTTAACGACTGTCATCTGTCGACAATAGCCGGGACCGTCGGCTTCACGGGCCCTCCGAGCACGGAGAAGCTCAAGATAGATAAAAACCATCCATCGACTGGCTGCGGTTGACGTTGCGACCAGCGTGTTTGGTTAGAATGAGACGCGAACCATCGAGCTTTTGACACCTAATGTAGTATAAAAATATTCACTGGAGTTGCATACGCCTTCGCGAAGTGAACGGGCTACGTCTCGTCCCAATAAAACGTCCTACGCTGCTTTCTCTACATTTGCATTCGAGATCAACGAAAATGCATTGCGTAAGGCTCGCCGCATAGTCGCATGTGGGTCGGATTGTCGACACTGTTTGCTTGACTTTGATAACGCTTGCATTGTAGCAATTGCAATGTGAATAAATTTACTTACTGCGTAATGCATGAGATATGGTAGAGAAGAAAGATATAGGATTCTTAATTTCATACACGTAACAGTTTTAAATGAGTTAGTAAAAACCGAAACACATGTTTTTGATTGGAAGTAATCTTTATAATGTTTTTTTCCTTTCACAAAGGCCCCCAACGTGCCTAAAGAAGTTTTTACTTTAAGAAAACTATATTGAAAAAAAGGCGTAAGAGTTAAACTTTTTTTATACAACTAGATTGGCAAACAAGCATGCGGCCCGCATTAGATGGTAAGCGATCACCGCAGCCTATTGACGCTCGCAACACCACAGGGATGTTACTCGCGCGCTGCCAGTCTTGTGACCTAAGGCTGTTTTGTCACAGTACGCAGTAATTTCTCTGCTACATCTCACCCTTCAAACCGGAACACAGCTATATAAACATAGCTGCTTGGCGGTAGAAATACAGAGATACAGAAAGACAGAGGTACCCACACAGACGACTTTTGTACAAAGTCTCCCTGTACACTGTATACTTATAAAAACTAGGGCGCAGTTGTTACCCTCATAAGTTTAGGTCCAGTCGTAAAAAAACAATCAAATTGTATGTAAGTGCCCGCATGGGCGCACCCCCTCGCGTATCTTGTGCTGATTGTCTCAATGAGAAGATTGCAAGCCGCAACCCGTGAGAATGGCGGCCGGCACGCGAACTGCTGCCCGCATCACATCCTATATATGTACATGAATATTTCAGTAAATCCATAATTCATTGAATCCATGTGGAGATTTACGAAATAGATATACACAAGTGATTTTTTTTCACTGCGTCATGGACGCTTGCAACACAATTAGCATTCTAAAATGGGCAAAATCAAATTTTAGAAAATAAAATTGAAAGATGATGAATGAAAGAATGAATTGCGGAATGAAAGAGAGTATGATGTATGAATGTGTATTTATTATGTTTTAATTATTTTAAATGAGTATTTAACATGTACAAATAGTTGCTTAGATCGCCTTGCCCACGGCAGGGGTGTACGTTATTATAAAAAAAAAAAAAAAAAAAAAAAAAAAAAAAAAAAAAAACACAATTAGCATATTGCGAATCCTCACTGTTAAAGCAGCGTGTACTCAGAAAAGAAGATTCTGACCTCATATTCTTACAGGAATATAACTTTCAGGGAATTGTTTTTAAGAGAGGCAGGGCGCATCAAAGTTCTCAACACCTAATGTTAGACAGGTGGCTACCAATGTTAATGTTAATGGAACTAATTTAGCCCCTGTGGAGACAACTGTGTTCTTGAGTATAACAATTGACTCCAGACTACAATGGGGCCCACATATTGAAAAATTATCAGGAAAACTAAGTTCTGCAGCCTATGCAGTGAAAACTATTAGACGGCTCACTGATATTGATACGGCTAGAATAGTTTATTTCAGCTACTTTCATAGTATTATGTCATATGGAATTCTTCTTTGGGGTAACTCCGCGGACATTAACACCATCTTTTTATTGCAAAAGAGAGCCATAAGAGCTATCTACAAACTTGGTCCCCGGGAGAGCCTTAGAGAAAAATTCAAAGATAAATATTCTAACAGTCGCATCGCAATATATCTATGAAAATCTTTTGTATGTCCATAAAAACATAGACTCATTTTGTAAAAAGAGTGATACTCATAGCATAAATACTAGATATAAGCATCATCTTGTGTTACATGCAAGCCGTCTCCACAAAATAAGTAATTCTTTTATGGGGCAATGTATACGGTTCTATAACAAACTTCCCTGCAATATAAGAGAATTGTCAATAAACAAATTTAAAACTACTATTAAAGCCAAATTGTGTAGCAGGGCATATTATAAAGTATCTGACTATATTAATGATAAAAATGCCTGGGAGTGAGTCGATCCAATTATAATGTAATTAATAAAAAATGTAAATTTGTTTGGATACCAAAAGAGGGATGCCTGAGTTTTTTGGCAGTATTTTTATCAGTGCTCACCTAGTCATAAACTGCACGGTAGGGAAAAAAATTGTAAAAACAAACAATGTAGCCATTTTTACGGAATAAAAAGATTTTGACTTTGAATTTGACTTTGAAAGCACCTGGAAGTACCTTTACCGCACAGAAAACTGCAGCCAAATAACAACTCCCTAGAGAGTTGCTGTGTTTCTGCGTGTGAGTGAGGTCACCGGTATGCTACTAAGGAGTTGCTGGTAAGCAGCAGAGGAGGTATCGCGCGAGTGATATTTAATATATTACAAGCATTAATACCTAATAATTATATGAAATAGACAGAGGTATCCACGTAGACGACTTTTGTACAAAGTCTCCCTCTGGTAAAATTCACTGTAGTTCTGGCTAAACTAATCACCGAAGGTTTGCCAATAAGGAATTCCGTTGCGTGTATTGAACGCAGTTCAGTGCCATTCTCAAACAATACGGTGACGTCTAATGCAGTACGATAGCATCTGTGACGTTCGAAGAATGAACTGCAAATAGATACTCTGCATTCAAAATTATAAATCTTTTACTATATGCAAATTAAATGAGTCGCCCAGCGGTCCAGTAGTGATTGTAACACCGTAGCGAGTTCGATTCCAAGACTAACATATGTGATATTTTTATTTTATACAACGTCGGCAGGCATACAAGCGTACGGCCCAGCTGATGCAAAGAGGTTACCGCAATCCATGACTCTTGCAAGACGAGAAGTATTACTCGCGTGATGCCATTTCTGCTGCTAACGCAACAACTCCTTAGACGCTTACCGGTGACCTCAATTACTCGCGGGAACACAACAACCCTCCAGGGAGTTGTTATTTGCCTGCGATTTTCTGTGAGGTGAAGGTACTTCCACAGACGCGCTGCTTTAATACAGGGCGTATTAAAGCAGCGCGTCTCTCTTAAAAAACACCCAGATCGAGACAAACAAATATGTTCATGCACACAAATGTTTGTCCTGTATGGGAATAGAACCCACAAGCGTTGGTGTCAAAGTAGCGTTACTAACCACTGAGTCACCGCGATCGTCATAATGTCACGTCTTTTTCTCTGAGTATTTTATCTAATTGATAATACTTGTAATATCTGTAAAATAGGTCGTGGGTTCAAACCTCGCATACGAGAAGAGGTGTACTTAACCATCTTAAACACAATTTGACGAGCTCGGTGACTTAGTCGTGAATGACGTGACTTTGACATCAACGCTCGTGGGTTCGATTTCCACACAAGGTAAACTTTTGTCTGCATTAACGTGTTTGTTTGTCTTGGTCTGGATGTTTTAAGTGAGGTAGGGCTTACGAATAAATAAGGTAGGGCGCATCAAAGCAGCCCGTCTGGGGAAGTCCACCTCACAGAAAACCGCAGCCAAATAACAACTACTTAGAGGGTTGTTGTGTTCCTGCGTGTGAGTGAGGTCACCAGTAAGCGTCTAAGAAGTTGTTCTGTTCACTCGTAACTATACAAGTCCTGTAAATTGTTGTTACTCAGCCGCGATGTGCTGCAATGTACTTTCCATACTGCTTTCTAACAAATATCGCTTTACCCCTCTTTCGTCACAGCTTTATTTGCTAATCGGCATATCTAAAGATGAGATCATCTTACAGCCCTAAAACCTGATCTCTCGAAGACAACAGGCAGGGTCAGCCGGCATGACTAACGGTTCAATGACTCGCACTGAAGTCATACGATATTTTTTTTATAAAATGAAGCCGGACTAGTGGCGGGCAATGATTCCACTCATTTCGGTGGCTATATATTTGTTCGTTTCTTTACTAGATAGAACATAAAAATGAAAATATGTAATAATTTTTAAGAGAGGTAGGACGCATCAAATCATCTGATCTGGGGAAGTACCTCCACTTCACAGAAAACCGGAGCCAAATAGCAACTCCCTAGAGGGTTGTTGTGTTCCTGAGTGTGAGTGAGGTCAACAGTAAGCTCGTAAGGAGTTGCTGTGTGAGCAGCAGAGGAGGCATCGCGCAAGCGATAATTAATATATCTTGTATGCCTCCCGACGTAGTATAAAAAAATGTAAAGATAAATCTGTAATACTTTTTTTTTATGTCATTCGACACTCGGTTCTCTCTGCCTACCCAACAAGGTACTAAGCGTTAAGATATAGATAGATATTTACTATTAATCATTAGCTTTATAAAAGCTAATGATTAGTAATTGCGTTAGCAGTAGTGTACGTATGATACACGTTCGGTTGACAATACCAATCGGCTATGGAAAAGTCTACAATCAAGCGAGATATACTTGTTTGGAACCTGATTTTATTTTATTTATATTATTTATTTAATGAACACCAACATAATAAACATTAATACTACATATAAGGCTCCATGACATGTACGTTCAGCTTAATGCTATTATAATTATAGGTGAAGACTGCATGCGTTATTTAAACAACAAAAAATAATATAGCATTGAAATTAAAAATTAAAAAAGGCTAGTATAGCTTCACAGAAGATTTTGAAGAAGATTTTGAACCTATAAAATGAATAGTGTGACGAATCTAGCATTAAACTCCTCAGATTGAAGGTATTAGTGGTTGGGATATGTGGGTTCATGTCATACATACCTGTCGGTAAAGGATTGATTTAAAGTAACGATAAATGATTTAGTCAATTTGTGAATGAAGTATACCTGTCCACGTCCCGGACGAGCGGGTCCTCGCCTCGATACATTCAGCCGGCATGCGCCATATTTCACGACAGTTGGAAACCACCTGCCGCTCGCGGCTCGTGGAGTAGTTAGCAGTAGAGGCGTCAATGAAGATAAACTACACTCTTTTATGGTGATAGCAATTCTAACAGTTTGCAAAAAAGTGTGATTTATATTTGAGTACCATATGCTCTTTATGAAATTAGTTTTAAATAGGATGTAGGAGCCGAGGAAGGTCAAGGTTTACCATGACTAAGTTGATCGTGTTTTATCAGAAGGTGATGTTAAGACCGGCGAGCGTGCATGAGAAGAGCAATGAATGTTAAAGAAGCGAGTGAGGTGTGTAAGGATCGGGTCCTCTAGCCTACCCCGTCACGGAGTTTGCGTGAAGTTATAGATAGATAGGTTATTTTAAATAACATCACATATATTAATACAAGTAATTTTTGCTTTGTGTGCTTCCGTCGCTTCGTAGACGTGTCAGAAATTAAAAATCGGGCCACTTATAGGTAAGCACTGTAGTAAACTCGAGTCGCTGTATTAGCAGCAGAGGTGGTAACGCGCGGGCCATAATTCCTGTATTGTAAGCGTTCATAGACTGCGGTAACCACTTTACATCAGGTGGTCCGTACGTACGTATGCCTCCGAGGTCGCATAAAAAAAAACTGTTTTGTTGTCAAAGTACGATTTTGCATGCTTTGAAATAAAGTTGAGTCAATTAAAAATAAACTTTTTTTTTCAAATACACTTGAGAGCATCTCTCTTGAAGAACTACTCGTCGTGTATTTTCGAGGGTATTTGTCCGGTGATCTCGTGGCCGATGACCACAAAATTTCAAACAGATGTAGAACAGTTTGCTTGCAAGTTTGACCAGCAAAACACCACATCTCAACATGACATTTTTACATTATTTCTTTCATTTAACTAAATTAAAATTACGAACACTAAAGGAGAAAAAGATTACTCACAATTTATATTACATTCATCTAACATATAAAGCAAATGTTTGTTTGGTTGTTTCAACGCGCTAATCTCTGGAAATATCAGTCTTATTTAATAAATATATTTTTGCTTTTAGCCCAATTCTTGAGGAACGTTATAGGCTATTCAATATACGATACGATCACTAGAAGACGAGGAAAAAGAAGTAATAAAAGCAGTTCTTACGGCATACCGAGATAAGGGCGGATGAAGTCGGGTTCAGCTAGTTCTCGTATAATTTTATAATGGCTGAAAGCTGTAAGCGCGTTACTTATTAGTAAAACTATATAATAATACTAGCTGTGCCCGCAACTTCGTCCGCGCGGAATAGTTTTTTTTTTATTATTTATTTATATTAATAAAAATAAATGATTTCTAAAATAAAGGTAGCCTAAGTTACTCCGTATTACATCAGCTATCTGCCAGTGAAAGTCCCGTCAAAATCGGTCCAGCCGTTTCAGAGATTAGCCGAACAAACAGACAGACAAAAATTGTAAAAATATTCATTTTGGTATATGTACCGTGTGTATATCCATATGCATTTAGTAAAAAGCGGTTATTTTAATATTACAAACAGACACTCCAATTTTATTTATCTGTATAGATTATAAAATAGAACAGTAATCAGTTTTCTCAATAACATAATCACTGTAAAGTTCGATTAAGCCATAAAAAAACTGCCAAGTGCATGTCGGCCTCGCACACGTTGGGTTCCATAGCACTGTACAAAAACGCTAAAAAGACACATCTCTTGTATGCGAAGTCCTTTTAGTTTTAAGTTTACTTTAATGTTAATTATTTATTGTATTTGAGGAAGGCCAAGACTTGCTTATCATGATCAAATTGGTCGTGTTCTATCAGAAGGTGATGTCAGGAGCCCTAGAAACCGGCGAGCGTGCATGAAAAGAGCAATGAATGTGAAAGAAGCGAGTGAGGTATGTAAGGATTGAGTCGCGTGGCGCTCGGTTCTCCCTGCCTACCCCGTAAGGGATTTGGCGTGAAGTTATAGAGATAGATATTTATTGTAAATATTGGCTAAAGAAATACACACTCTAAGTTCAACTGTTTGCATCATTCGATTGATGAAAGTAGTAAAATCGTTGGAATGATCAGTAAATTAGATAAGGTTCGGGACTTCATTAGGTTCTATTTTATTCCTGAGTTCATTTCGTTTTGTATGAAAAGACGCCTCTCAAGTTATATACTCACATCGCAATGTTTTAGCATAATGTTGCGGGCACGGTCGCGGCACGATTGCTATGCAAAGCAGAGCGGCTCTAGGTCTAATTTATTTGTTTATTGTAGCTCTAATAGGCTGTTTGGTATATTACCAGGCCTCGGGGACTAAGAACCGGGAAGATGGTAGCCTCACTGTACAATTTAATTTTTTCTTTGCGATTGATGTTGTGCCCTCAATCTTTACTTCTTCAAAACTAGTTCCAGACTGAGTTGTTTTTCGGATTACGTCCTAAACATCTATAATTTGAAAATTTAAAATTTACTAATAAAATATTTTTTGACAAACATCATTCGGTTCACAGAGACAATGTAGTGTATATCTCTAAAAAGGTTTTACAAAATATATTATTCAAAAAGGTTATTACATTAGATATTTTAAACATTACAATGTATGTTTTAAAACGTGACGTCTGATTGTTTACAATATGTGTATCTATTATCGTTTTTGCTATTTTATGTCATTTTGAAGTCACATTATTGGTGGCAAGTCTTTCATGAGGTTCTTCAAGAAAGGCGTGAAAAGGTTTATAGAGCGTCGGTAACGCATGAGTGACACCCCTGATGTTGCAAATGGCCATAGGCTACGGTGACTGTTTACCATCAGATAGGCCGTATGCTTACTATGTATGCGTATGCCACTTCAGTGGTATAAAAAAAAAATGTAAACTGTTGTCACATCTTTCTTAAAGAAAGTCGGGTGGGAAGCAATTATTGATGAAATATCGCTTGCGTGTTGCCACCTCCAGTAACGTTGGTTAAAGTGCATATCATCAGAAGCATCCCTACAAGCTTACGCATTCATAAGAACACAATAAACCTCTAAGGAGTTGTAAATTAGGGGCGGTAATGGGAAGCTACGGTAACTGTTTACCATCTGGCTGACCCTATTGACTGCTGCTCTCTCTGGTACTTTCCTAACACATTAGGATATGCGGGACCTACCCAAGCATCTGGATTTGGAGAACATACTAATTTTTACATTGTCAGACCCCAACAATCCAGAAGAAAAGGCAGATTTTTCTTAATTTAGATACAAATGAAGTGCGGGTTTCGTCTCACGCATCACAATGTTTTCCTTCACCGAATTCCTTCGAAATAATGATAATTACAAATGTATATAAATCTGACAACACATTTTTTTTTTTTTTTTTTTTTTATATAACCAAGGACCTCTCTTCCACTATCCATTCCATTCCATTCCATTATCCACTAGGCTATCACTGCGTTATACTTTTTAACGTTTTAAGAGAGGTAGGGCGCATCAAAGCAGCCTGCCTGGGGAAGTACCTCCCACCCACAGAAAACCGCAGCCAAATAACAACTCCCTAGAGGGTTGTTGTGTTCCTACGTGTGAGCGAGGTCACCAGTAAGCTCCCAAGGAGTTGCTGTGTAAGCAGCAGCGGAGGCATCGCGCGAGTGATAATTAATACATCGCAAGCGTTAATAGGCTACGGTACCCGCTTTACATCAGGTGGGCCGTATGCTTGTATGCCTCCCGACGTAGTATAAAAAAAAACTTAATATGATGTCGCACAATACATAACCAATAACTAGTAAATAGCTGTGTATATACAGCAGAGCTGATATTTATTAAATTAAAAAAATATTTAAATATTTTATTTTTAATTTTTTAAAAATATATGGAACCCTGTACGTCATCTAGCGACGAGTGCTGTTACTTTTTCTGTTGATGGGAGTGCAGTGCAGACTCTGCACTGCAGAGTGGCCGGCCATACGTTTTCCCATATGTTTTTTTTTTCTAATTGGAACGATTTTGGACCGTTCTTCCTCACCAACGAACATTTAAATTTCAAATTAAAGGATACAAAACTACAATATGTTAGCTATTAGTGTGTCGATTTTGGAGTTTCTCACTATTACCGTCTAAACGCTAGCTGGATGACATCAGTCTACCCCAAACGACAATTTTGAGGGTAATGTGGCTCCGCTGGCTATCGCAGCTCTGCCAATAATTTCATAACCTTTAATAGTTAGGTTTGCGTCAAGGCTCGTCACTTCAGTCAATTCGTGGTGCTAATTGACTCGAGTTAGCGTGCAACAGACAGACACGTCACGTTTCCTTGTACATTAGTGAATCACTGATAACGCCTTTGTTATCTCTGGAGTTGTTATTTTTCAATTATCCTCAATAGGCACAAGCAATATGTGTTGTTAATGTCTCGAAGAATCAATTATATTGTTGTTACAATGATTATGTCATGGTTTTTAACCAACTTCAATAATATGATGTACTGGATACTGGATTTCTGATATTGACGAGCTCGGTGGCGCGGTGGTGAATGACGCTATTTTGACACCAACGTTCGCGTGTTCGATTCCCACATAGGACAAACATTTGTGGGCATGAACATGTCTGTTTCTGTTAGTCTGGGTGTTTTTTTAGAGAGGTAGGACGCATCAAAGCAGTTTGTCTGGGGAAGTACCCACCGCACAGAAAATCCCAGCCAAATAACAACTCCCTAGAGAGTTGTTGGGTTTCTTCACGTAAATAAAGTCACCAGTAAGCTCGTAAGGAGTTGCTGTGTTAGCAGCAGTACTGGCATCGTCATACTTAATGTATTAAAAGCGTTCATAGGCTACGGTAACCGCTTTACATCAGGTGGGCCATATGCTTGGATGCCTCCCGATGTTGTACTTATATAAGAAAAAGATTGGTTTAATTATTATATAAATAAAGGTGTAAATATAAATAGAACAAAAATTCGCCAAAGAAGAAAATAAGCCGAAAACCGAAGTAATATGATGCAGAGGAATTATACGCGATGCGTCACAGTTCTCACTCAATGTATGTAACGAAAGCAAATTTAAAAAACGTATTCACGTCGAAAGGAATGCAATATAACTTTCATATTAAATTACTCGCCATTAAGGCTATATTAGACGTTGTATCGAGTCATTGAGCGCGCGCAGCTCGCACGGTGCATGATGGTCATAATTGATGATTATGTTGTAAGATCGGCACATTCCGTACTAGAACAATGCTCGCTGATGAGGCGCATTGTGCGGCGGTCCGCGCCAGCACCAGCCCCGAGTCAACGCAGCTATGCTTTATATTATGTACCTTATAAATAATTGTGGAGCGTTTTGACATCTCACATCCATTTGTTCCAAGGCAGCTGTAGTTTAACCCCCGGGACAGCAATGGACTTCACTGTTCATTGCCTTTTTGGTGGTCGCCGTTGTTAATTCTGGCTACACAGGAGACACAGTGGTGGGTACGAGTGGTGGGCCTGTCCCGTTATAAAAAACAAAAGTTCACATCTATTGTCAAAATTGATGTGCATTGTATTATGACGTGTAGGTTCCTGACTCTTGCAGATGAATTTCTGGGGAAAGCAGTCGCGTTTTATCAAAAGTATTAAAACTTGTTGCCAACTTGAAAAGTTTTTGACGTTTTTGATAAAACGCGTTGGATTCTTTTTGATTATCTTTTATTACGAAACAATAAAATGGGTTTTGTAAATGAAGAATACACAACAGACGAGGTCGGCGGCGCAGTGGTGAAACGCGCTGTTACGCTACTGCGACACCAACGCTTGTGTTTTGTGTGCGTGAACATGTCTGTTTGTCTTGGTCTGGGTATTTTCTATGTATAATAAGTATGTATTTAAAAAAAATGTATTTACGTATGTTTATCAGTTGTCTAGTAACCATAACACAAGTTTCGCTTACCTTGGGGCTAGATAGCGCTGTGTAATTTGTCCGACAATAGTTATTAATAGTAGTTATTTATATATAATACATATATAATCAATATTTTCACACCAAGTCCCTTTCATAAACATATTTAACAGAAATGTTATTATTAGACACAACGAATAGTTTCCTTGACGTGGTCTCATGAAAATAATCCTGTGTGTTTTGTTAAAAAGTCTGTTTGTGGAGTTACAGTGGGCACGTTGCCAGCCCGCGAACGGCACTGCTTTTATTACAAGCATTCATAGGCTGCGGCATAGTGCGGTCACCGCTTCAACTGATCCGGCGGATTATAAAAGAGACATATAGAGTTTGGTTTTGGAGTATCAACATTTTTTTGTATTGATTTGGAACACTAGTGATTAACTTAGACATAAAGATCGTTTTGTTTTCTCATTTGTTGTCACATTAAAATATCTACAATATACATATTAAGCTGGCCGCAATATAATTTTCTGTTGCTTTTCATTATAATTTTAGTCATTTTGGTTTAAAATAAATAAATATTGTCGGACAAATTACACAGCGCCATCTAGCCCCAAAGTAAGCGAAGCTTGTGTTATGGGTACTAGACAACTGATAAACATACGTAAATATATATTTTTATATATTTAGTAAATACATACTTACTGTCCTGTGTGGGAATCGAAACCACGAGCGTTGGTGTCAAAGTAGAGAAACAGCGGGCTTCACCGCTGCGCCATCGAGCTCGTATAACTTATACGTCTGCATTAACTCGAAATTCTGACAAACGAACTGTTTCTTATTGTTATCCCGTTTCCTAATCCATTAAGATTGGCGGGGACCGCTACCTGAGCCTAAGGATTTGACGAAGATTTTTACATGAAGCGACTGCCGTCAGGGCTTCACAACCCAAATGTTAAACTAGACCTTAGGTTAGGTCATACATCGTTCAAAATAGAAATGTTTGGACTTCTTAGGTTGGGTTGAGTGAGACTTTCTCACTACGTTTTCACCGCTGAATAAATGATAAATACGTATAATGTACATAAATCAGAAAACACTAATTTAGTGACGACAAGATTTGAACCGGGGATCAGTTCGTCTGTACGCTGGTTATTTATCCACGGGCTATTACTGCTGTAACTACTCGTATATACTTTGCAGTATTATGGTCAATACTAGACACTGTCGTTTGATCCGACCAAAGGAATCTTCGGATCACCACGCGTCATGCATTCTGCTGCACAGATGTTCTGCAGTCAGGTCACGTATCAACTATTAAAAGGACTTATCTCCTTTACGACTGTTCTTATTACACCTCGAAAACGTTAAAAATAAGAAAGATGTAGAACTCTTGGACACTTGAGTCGTAAAATTTAATTATTTTGAAGCTATTTGAGTATGCGATCTTATTTTATGGTAGACGGAGAAAAATTGTCTTCGGGGGGGAAGGAACGCGTAATGGCATTGAAGTGTGTTAAAATCTATATATATATATAAATGAATGTTTGTCTGTATGTCCTCTATGGACTCAAAAACGGCGGGGCAGATTTTGATGAAATTTTTAGTGAAGCTTCAGGTTAGCCCAGCAGGTGATCCTGTGAAGTTTGGTAACGATTGGATCACCCGTGCGAAGCTGGGTCGAGTAGCTAGTTGTGTAATAAAAATCTCGTATTTCTATACATTTTTTTCACCTATTTTCTACCACATGTCTCTTTTTCATTATTTATGTTTTGATAAACCAACCCCTGCTTTTACTCTATCGTTCGGCAGGTTTTAGCTCCTTTTCTAAAGACCCTAACACAAAATACATTAAAGTAACTATTTACCTGTGTCCAGGTCCATCCATTCTAACCCTTACTCGACACACTGCAGGAATACGGATCTTCCTAAATCGTGGTGTTTAGGAGCATACTCCGCCAAATTGCTTAACAGCTATTGGCGGAGAACAATGTTTTTAAGCCCCCTCGAAGGCTATTTTTTTTATATACAACGTAGGGTCGAGCCCTCCTAATGGAATTCGGTTACCATAGCCTATGATGGCTCGGAATACATTAAGTATCACTCGCGCGATGCCACCTTTGCTGCTAGCACAGCTACTCCTTAGGAGCTTACTGGTGACCTCACTCACACGCAGGAACACAACAACTCTCCATAAGGAGGCTATTGTCTTAGCTTAACGACTATCATCTATCGACAACAGTCAGGATAGATGGCTCAACGTGCCATCCGAAGCCATGGAGAATCTCGAGATAGACAAACTCACAAATAGACGGGTAACGGTCGACGTTGCTTAACCTACATGTTTGATTACAATAACACGTACAACGTCACCATTTAGCTCCTACATGTATATGTACCACCGCACTAACTTTTATTCATTCTACTGCAGGGATATCGGTCTCCATTAACCGAAATAATTTAGAGCATACACCGCCACGCTGCTCAACTTAGGATATTATATTTATACGTTAATGAAATTCAACTGTATCACAC
Source organism: Pyralis farinalis (assembly GCA_947507595.1). Classification (NCBI taxonomy): domain Eukaryota; kingdom Metazoa; phylum Arthropoda; class Insecta; order Lepidoptera; family Pyralidae; genus Pyralis; species Pyralis farinalis. The sequence continues at coordinate 4,196,774 of OX382268.1, read as the reverse complement.
TTAATAACAGATGTTAGCGCACGCTACAGTAGTGGAGTAGCCGGTCTCTGCTTGTCATAAGGGAGAAAGGGATGAGTGAGCTGTCAATAAAAATATATAGTAATATTGCACTGTACGGAATTAATGAATCAACATACAAATATTCATAAGGGGCATTAGCGGTACGTGTGCCGACCCACCCGCCTCGCGGATTGGTCACGGCACACCCTCCGTTTACAGCGTGTGGAGACGCCTTTACTGCCCATGATTTTACAGTTTACAACATAAAGCCATTGTGCTTTGAAGAAAACATTGTAAGCGTCGCGAAAGTATTCGATGGGGTGTGCCAGGGATGACTTCCTGGCATGAAATTATGTTGTATTTTTTAAAATAACTCTTAATGTATTACGTGCTAAGCATTATATTAATATACGTAATCTAAACTAATATATAAAACGGAATAGTTTGTTTGTTTGAACGCTCTAATCTCATTAGCTACAAGTCGGATTTGAGAAATTCTTTTTTACATTTGATAGCCCAATTCTTGACAAAGGTTATAGGCTATTCAACGGTAAGTCCTACACATAAAATGATCAAGTAGATGATTTCCTGAAAAAGGGCTAAATGCACTCGAATCCGATGAACATGGATGAAGAAGTTTGGATATAGTCTATCGTCTCTGCCTGCTCCAATGGAAGACAGGCAATACTAAAGTAACTGTTACAATTTGTGATAAAAAGGTGTTATAGATAATTAACAATAACGTACTTCTATACCTATTCACAATGATGAAAGGATTGTAGAGTTTCGTAACAATAAGAAAATTACGACGCGCGCCATGCGCCACCTGCGCTGGCAGTTCGCCATCGGTGACTCACCTGACATCACCTGTGCCATGCGGATCCTTACGTTTGTCCTCTTGTGACATGCACGTTGTGTAATTATTTGTATAGGGTTATAATAATAAGAATTTGAATGTACACCAACAAGAAGGTAACGACATCATTGTGACAAACAATTGGCAAAAATCTTGAATCACTCGCAAAACTAAAATACTCTTTAAACCAAAATTTAAAAAAAAGCATACGGCCCACCTGTAATTAAGCCTATTAACGCTCGCAACACAGGCGCGACTGTTAACACAGCTACTCCTTAGAAGCTTACTGGTGACCTCTCTCACTTGCTCACAACAAGCCTACAGGGAGTTGTTACTTGGTTGCGGTTTTCTCTGAGGCGGAGAGAACTCCTTAGGAGCTTACGGGTAACCTCACTCAACGCAGGAACACAACAAGCCTCTAGGGAGTTGTTATATGGCTGCTGTTTTCTCTGACGTGGAGGTACATCTCCAAGCGGCCTACCTCTCCTAAAAACATCCAGACCAAGACAAACAGACGTGTTCATGCTACGTGAAATTTACCGAAATGTCAATATGGTGTCCTCCTGACATAGATATATCAGGCATAGATTTCACTAAGGCTTTAACTTAGAATTTAAAAAATGAACTGTTCTGTGTTGTTATTTCTCTCTTTTATTTATGTATGTATTCACGCCAGGTCCCTTGCGGGGTAGGCAGGGAGCGCCGTAGGATGCGGTCTTCACTCTCAATTCCTTTACATTCACAGTTGTTTTCATTCTCGCTCGCCGGTTCCTAGGGCTCCTGATTTCTCGTTCTGATCACACACAATCAATTTGGTCATGGTAGTTGAGTCTTGGTCTTCCTCGGCTCCTACATCCTTCCAATTTCGCTTTGTATATCTGTTTCGTCATTATTTCATCCTGCAATCTTTCTAACTTTTATTTATTCCTGTTTATGTTAGAAAATGTTAAACTAAAATGTAGTACGATAACATTTTAGATGCGTGCCAATTAACAAGCCCCATATAGGTACTGACTGGTGACCCGAATACCAAGATGGTGGCCCTAGATACATGTGAGATGGTCATTGACGACCGACCGAGATGAGAACCCGATTGGGTCATAAATGAAATGAAATGAATCTATAGTTGTAGAAACTTAGTACGTGATAGGTTCGAATAACTATACGATGAAATCGCCCTAGAAAGACTAGCTCGATGGTGGAGTGAGTTGTTATTTAGATGCCGTTTTCAATGATAGATGGTACTTCCTTTTATCTGTAGAAAACAGCCAATCCAAGACATGCAGACATGTTCATACACTCAAAGGTCTATTTTCCGGTATATGGCCCGGTTCGTATCCTGGTGTGTACCAATAAGTTCGAGTTATAGGATTTATGTACATATTTGTAATAATCACTTGATGCGGTGATGAAAAATATCGCGAGGAAACGCACATGTCGGAGAAATTATATTTCGACAGACGTGTGACCTAACCCTATGGGTTGTGGAGGCCCGATGGCTGTCGCTCCAATGCAGAATCAGTATCTTCTCCAAATATTTAGGTTTAGGTAGCGAACTCCGACAATTCTAATGGATTAGGAAACGTGATGACGCTAGGAAGAAGAAGGTCATGTGCCTGCAAGTTTCTAAACAGGTCGCAAAGCACCTCGATACTTCTTGCATACTCACTTGGGCCGTATGTTCGTTTACGACCCTGTATTAAGTATATAACAAATGTATAACAATAAGACAGAAGTATTATTAACGCAGAGTTCACCAGCTTCAATCTAAGCTTGTGTAATCTCCCGTAGTGACATCGCTGAGGTGAGCCGCGCTAGAAATAAGTCCCTCTTCCGGTGCCCGAAATATCCTATCCCGATCGCAAATCCAGCACGTCTGCCGGTGACTTTGTCGTCTCTTCATTGCCTCCTTCCTCTACTTCACGGTTTTGTTATAACATCCTGAAACAATTTACACTTACAGAAATACACTCCGAAGGTTTTCCAAATTGGAATGCATCCTTTTTGTGTACACTGAATACAAATTAACTGGGCATTTGGATTTATCTTTTAAGGACATAATGTCTACTTTGTGCCAATTCTCAATTGGTGATTGCTAAGCATTCAATGAACATGTGTCTAACACGTCTGGCATTATAAATTTCTCGCCATTATTGGCAACTTTGTCGGTAGCGACAGGTCGTACATTGTTCAAGTTGATGATACATGCGAGGTAGTAAGCTTCTCACGGAATACTAATATTTATTGATTATGGTCAGTAACTTTAAACCCAACTTTACTGTCCAGTGTTACTGGATTAGGTAGAAGCAATTTAGAAAAATTATTGGAAATATCTATTGGTTGATTATTTTACAGGACAGACGTGGAAAATAGTTTCGAAACTGTGAATTATGTAAAAATATCAACAGCCTTATGATTGCATTAACCTTTAAAATAGGAGTTGATGGTATATTTATCTATTTATCACAGGTGCCTTCTCATGTTGAGTCAGTGATATAGAAATACGATTTGGCTGTGTACCGGTGCGGGGATTGAACTCGGCTATTTGCGTAACTGGCGATTTGCCAGCGTCGTCTGTGCGATTGTGTGACCCTTTTCCTGAGCCATTGGCGATCGTGGTGATTGCTTTGTGTCTACCTTTAATTATATTTGAAAATGTACAAAAATGATGTATCCAATTTAATTGGATACGAATAAATCGTTTTAGCGAAATCTGTTTTGTTTTCGTTCATTAACTCATTCACGTCGATTTTACAAATTGAAATTACGACTTCGATACAAACATTAATCTGAACGTAGAATCTAGAATTAGCTTATTTCTCCCATATCATTGTATTGAACTGAATTTTCGTTTATTAAAACATATAAATGTGTCTATTATTCTTATTTTTTACCAGTTGTAGCAGGTATAATCACAAAATAATATCATTTATCACATGCCTTCTACAATGTTGTACTAAACGTGTAATGCAGATTCACGACTTGCGATACAAATGCTCATTTCTGATCATTTTAGCGTTACCTTTGTAGAACCCAAATAAAAATATTAAAGTAAGTAGAAAATGTTATAGAGTAAGAGCTAATAGCCTCCAAATCTACGTCATTTAAGGTTAACTATTGAGCATAAACATTATAATGTAGCTAAGAATGTAACAACGTAGGTACTGGTATCAAAAATATAGTTATTCCGTCGGCCACTAATTAACGTTAACGATAGCAAAATTTTTTTAGAACTTAAAGTATGTGGCTAATGCTTTAAGTCCTAAAAAAATTACCTATCGTCATAAAAACCAAACAGCAAGTCTAAATTATATATTATATGGTTTCCATTATTGAATCTATGACAAAAAAAATATTTATAAGACACACCAATTTTTTTTACCAACCCACTTTAGTAGGTAGACCCATTTACCTTTGGAAATTTGATTGTGTCTGATCGTCCGATCTCTCGAAGTTTGGCCTTATGGAATGGTATGGCTTTTAACAAAATTTTTTGAAATGTTATCCCAAGCATCGTAAAAAATTTAGACTTGCTGTAAGCAGCTTTTTTAATTTTATTACTTTTATAGCGCTTATTAGAACTTCTGGCCCAAGTCACATGTCTAGTAATGGCAATAATGAATATCAGTTTTTAAAAACATTTTGTAAAATAGTATATGAAAACCAGCTGTCATTTCATATTATGATTTTTATGTATAATCTCCTGTTCAATGCGAATGGCGCCCCGCTTTCAAGATAACAAGAACCCACATACGTTTAGTCACATAATATGTATAACATTTATGTTGACAAATTGTAGCATTGTTAAAATTGCTAAAGCCTGGCGACTGTCAGCTCTTGGACCATTATGTTCTGTTTGTTAATCAACATCGTGAAATCTTCATTCATTTGTTTTTTCTTGTTTCCCGGCGATGATCTAAACACATTTCTTGCATTCCTCCACGTTGGCCCAGGAACGACTTGAACAGGACTCAGTAAAAAAAGACACTGGTTCGAGCGGTACCTTTGTCCTACAAAATTGTTTTTCATTCAACACATGGCGGTACGTAAATTCTCTCGTCGGGTCCGATGATGATAATGTCGATTGGATTAGTATAGTTTGTTTATGTTCATCTCTTATGTACACGTCGGCAAATATCTATCGTATTAGAAAGCAATTAATATATATTTTCTCTTATTTACAGTCATTCAAATCAATATCTATAGGTACTCTTGACAGAGACTACGGCTGATATATACTATAATACAGGGTTGATATTATATAATGATAATTTTATCCATGGATCAAAAATTCGCGGTGTGAATTTAAGGATGAAAAGGTGCTGAAGCTACGTGGGCAATGCTACGCTAGGTTATCTAACTTTGACTTAGCTAGTGATGTGGCTTGTGTTTTTGCTCGTACGCAGTTTTGGTGCTTACAATTAACTAATTGTCTTTATAAAATTCTAAATATTAAAACTCGATGTGATTGTTCACTATATGTAATGTCTTTATAAAATTCCAAATATTAATATATGTGAAAAAAAAAATTAAAATAAGAAATGACAAAATATTACCTAAATATGGGACTCGTCAAAAATGTATATTTATTGCTGTAGTAATTTAATAGTTTATATGAATTTAATTGTAGTTCGAAATTTTTATCTCATTCCTATATTTCTTTGCCCCCAGGATTCTAGTAGGAGCTCCAGAGGATGAGCCCTACCACGTAGAAGGAGTGACGAAGCCTGGCGGGGTATACCGTTGCAACAGCGTGGAACGTGGCTACGCCAATGGTCATGGTTTTTCTGCCTGTTCACTCATGAACTTCGACAAGAAGAGAGGTAAGTCTGCATATTAACCGTTTATTGGTGAAGTTTTGCCATCAAGAGTGAAACAGTAATTTATGCTCCTTCGCAGGCAGTACAAGAGCTTAACGCGGACTGCGATCTATCCTTTTAATTCAAACGATTCACTTAGGTTAGAACACTAATAATTTAATGAGTTCGATTAGAGTAACATGCAGGTTAAACAATATCGACCGCAGCCTGTCTATATATGGGTTTGTCTATCTCCAGCTTCCCTGTACTTTGGAGCTCAATATATATAAACGGATAGATAGATAGGTCGTTGACACATGATGACGTTGTTAAAATAAGTCAATAAATAATAATAAATATTGTCGGACAAATTACACAGCGCCATCTAGCCCCAAAGTAAGCGAAGCTTGTATTATGGGTACTAGACAACTGATAAGCATGCGTAAATACATTATTTTTTGTAAATATATACTTATTATACATAGAAAATACCCAGACCAAGACAAACAGATATGTTCATGCACACAAATGTTTGTCATGTGTAGGAATCGAACCCACGAGCGTTGGTGTCAAAGTAGCGAAACAGCGCGTTTGCTAATGCACCACCGAGCTCGTCAATTACTTTCGGGCGGCTTGAAAATACTGGCCTCCGCCAACCCGCAGTGAAGCAGCGTGGCAAAGTATGCTCTAAATAATTATCTCTAAAGGTTAAAGGGCGACCCGTATCCCTGCAGTGGAATAAGAACAGGTTGGTGTGGAAGATCAGACTTCACTAAACAGTACATAACATTCTCCTTATCTATTACTATAGCTAAGTCATCAGATAAAGTGTAAGCGGATCTCGAAGCCATCATCAATAAATTTAATGTTAGTACAAGTCTTGTTGTTAGTAGAAAATATCAACGGACAAGTCAAGGAAGTAATAATTGAATATACGAAGATGAATGCATCATACAGATGGACTGTTCGTATCAGTAAATAATATGGTACGTAATATAAACGGGCGTCTCCATTTATGATTCTGGCGTATGCCATTAATTCCTCGGTTGACGTATTGCATAACATAAGAGCTATATTAAGCCCAGGTAGGACGTCTATAACGTTAAGAAGTCTGCCTTTGTCTGCCATATATTGCTCGGCTATTTACTGTCATATCGAGATGAAATATGTTTCAGGGCCTTGCACTAAGTTACAACCGTTAGTTTTAATTAAGTAATAGTAACATCCGTAGTGTTTAGATAAAGAAAAAGAGATATCTATATATATTTTTTCTCTAAGAAAAATATTTGATACTTACTTACTTAGGGAGTGAGCTAGCCTCATGCACGTGGTGCACTCCACCGATAAACAAACGAAGCACCAGCATGCAAAAATATTTTTTCTAATAACACTGGTAGTTCCAGAAATTAGTGTCTTCAAACAAAGAAACAAACACTTCTGCTTTGTATATTAGTGTAGATTAAAAAAATACGATATACAGATTAAAACGTTTCGCCAGTGGTAGTGTCTCCAATTTACTTATTATATAACTATTCCCTGTTTGTTGTATTTTTGCGAGTGAGTAAAGTTACCACAAGGCTGGTGAAGACTTTCTGAGTTAGCAGCGGAGAGGGCAACTCGCTAGCGATAATTCTTGTATTCCAAGTGATTACGGTAGACGCTTTACATCAGGTAATAATGTGGTTAGGGCTCCTGCCGTCACCTTCTGATGAAACTGGACTAATTTGGTCATAGTACTCGTAGGTCCTGGCATTCCTCGACTCCTACATTCTTCAAATTTGACGGTGTATATCTTTCTCCCTGCATTCTTTCTACACGTCAGAACCAAAAAAACATATCTTCTTATTTTAACAGCGATACTCTCTTTCAAACCAAAGCAGCCCGTCTGGGGAAGTACCTCCACCTCACAGAAAACTGCAGCCAAATAACAACTCCCTAGATGGTTGTGTGAGTGAGGTCACCAGTAAGCTCCCAAGGAGTTGCTGTGTAAGCAGCAGAGGAGGCATCGCGCGAGTCATACTTAATATATTAGCGTTAGTAGGCTACGGTACCTGCTTCACATCAGATGGGCCGTATGCTTGTATGCCTCCCGACGTAGAATAAAAAAAACCTATATTTTAAAACGTAATTAATGTCTATATTCAAATGCAAATTCCTATAACTCTATCATCGCATCTATCCAATGTTTAATCAACAAATCGCTACAATATTTAATACGACAGAATGAATATTCTTACCACCAACTTAACAATCCATTGTCTAGCGTACCGTATTAATGTAAATTACGTGAATGCATATTGTACAAGTATGTCATGTAATGTTGGAGCTGGAGGCACGCCGCGCGACCGCCCGGGCGCCCGGAGCGCAGTGACAGCTACCGGGCTGCGCACGCGCCTGATTTACTGCCTCGTCGCCGTACCGCCGCGACCAAATCAAACGTATGCTGCAGAGGGTTCATTGCCTACTTCTATATCCACGTTCCAATATCTAATGGGAATATTTATGCGAGGTTCTCCCAGGAGGTTACAATATATTATGTAATAGTACGCCTTCTTATCTGAAAGAATGTTTTTCCATCCATAGGGACATCTATAGCGAGGGTCCCTCACGACGTGACTTTTCTATTTTCGTCTGAAAACACCCTCTGCACAAATTTCTTTACTAATTCTTTCTCTGTTCAAGCTGTCCGTCTGTGGAATGCCTTATCTCTTACAATCACGCATTCTCAGACACTATCGAACGTTAAATACCTCTTTAAAAGCTACCTTACAAATTTATCTTCTTACCTTACATATGCTTTAATCCTCTTCAGTACAGCCATGCAATTCCGTAAGAGCAAACATCCTTACATCCTCGGAAACATCGGCTGTTATAGCTTTGAACACAAAATTGCAATTCCTTAGTGTCGCTTTTCATGGTTGTGCGACAATAGCGCCGCAAGGCTGCGTTTGGAATTGGAATTCTACAAGGCAAACAGCCTCGCGTACGCTTACAGCCTTATAGAATACCAAATAAAAAGCCGTGATCGCAGTAGACGATGTCAAAGCTGTGACATCTGTGATCACAGCGACGCACACAGCCATTACGAGTCGCTTAGAGAATTGCATGGCTGATCTTTATTTTCGTGTTAGACGTAACTGCACATTGTTGATATTGTATTTATATTACTCGTTTTAACGTAATTTGTTAAATTGTATACGATGATTTGGTTTATTGTCAATATGCGCCACCTAATCAGGAACACAGTTCCCATATGAACACTATACGTTTGTCTGTGCGTTTCTTTAGAATATTCGAATTTTGACTTCAGATTCGGATTCATCATAAAAAAGAATAGGAATGTTCATGAACACCGTTCCTTAAGGGACATAGTCAAACTGGCCGATAAATGAAAAAAAAAATTGAATTGTTATATAATTGACGAGCCAGGTGTTCCTCTGGCAATGCAAGCTTGCGCATTCTCAACTGGTTTTATTTTTGACCGTTTATGTTATATACTACTCTGTGTAAAAAGTATCGGGAATATGTCAATAAAAAGACCCGCGTAAAAGAGGTCGTTCTAATTTTTTTACTGCATGTTGGTAGCACTGTACTGATTTAGCGCGCAAAATTTGAGCGGGATCTGTCATTTAATTTGTTTTAAACTACACTTTTTGTTGGTCATAGTTTTGAGTCCTCGGCGATTTTTACAATGGAAAATATTGTTGAACAAAGAGTGTGCCTTAAATTTTGTGTTTCAAATGATATTTCATGTGGTGAATCACTAAAAATGTTGCGAAATAACTACGGCGAATCGTGTATATCGAAAACAAGGGCTTATGAATGGTATAAGGCTTTTAAAGAAGGCCGAGAAGTAGTAGTAGACTTGCCTCGTTCTGGTAGACCTTCAACCGCTACGACCAGAGAAAACATCGACAGAATCAAGAAGCTAGTGCTCGAAAATCGATGTATGAGTCTGAGAGAGTTGGCTAGTGAGGTGAACATATCTTTTAAGTCCGTCCACAACATTCTCATTGACATTTTAGGCATGAAACGCGTCGCCGCTCGACTAGTTCCAAAAGAGCTCAATTTTGTTCAAAAAGCGCAGCGAAAGCATGTCGCTGAAGACATGGTTTCCCGAGCTTCTACGGATCCGACCTTTATGAAACGTATAATAACTGGCGACGAGACATGGGTTTATGAGTACGACATGCAAACAAGCCAACAGTCTTCAGAATGGCGTCTCGAAAACGAGCCGAAACCCAAAAAACCGCGGCAAAGTCGCTCCAAAATCAAGGTGATGCTGACAGTTTTTTTTGACTACCGTGGTGTGGTTCACTCCGAATTCCTTCCAGAGGGAGAAACAGTGAATAAAGAATATTATTTAGGCGTCATGAAGCGTTTGCGTGAGAGTATCCGCCGAAAACGTCCAGATTTGTGGCAACACAACTCATGGATGCTGCACCATGATAATGCACCATCACACACAGCCATTATAGTGAAAGAGTTTTTAGCGAAAAATTCAACAAAAGTTCTCGACCAAGCACCGTATTCACCTGATATGGCTCCGTCTGACTTTTTTTATTTCCCAAGTTAAAATTACCACTTCGAGGAAAACGTTTTGAGTCGATAGAAGCCATAAAAGAAAATTCGCTGAATGAGCTAAAGGCCATACCGCAAATAGCCTATGAAAAATGTATGGAAGACTGGGTGAAGCGGTGGAGATGTTGTATTGCAAGCGATGGGGCCTACTTTGAAGGCGATAAAATAAATTTAGATGAATAATTTGTATTTTTTGTTTTATTGACAAATTCCCGATACTTAGTACACAGAATGTATATTCTTTATTGCACATAACAGTGTTAAGCATAGTAAGAAAATAGTAGTTATGCAAAGGCGAAGGTTGCCTGGAAGAAATTGTATTAGCGATTATATAGACTATGTTTATTTTTGTATTTTTTCTTGGTGCAATAAAGAGATTGTATTGTATATTAAATAAAGACGTCCAATGTGAGTCGATCTCCGAGTGGTCCATCAACACTAATACAACTAAGATTTGTGTGGAGGAGTTCTGATGATCCCTAAAAATTGTGATGGTAACATCATTCTACTTTTGTTCACCGTTAACGACACCCTACATAAAACGGAACCAAATTGCATACAAAACTAATGCTGACTTGACCTGAATCTCAACTAAATCTAACTCAAACTTATGTGACGTTTTCGATCAATCGCATGATGATCGGGTTTGTCTTCATTTGTTCGTATCGTGGTTATATATCCGTCGTTATATTATCTTCTCGTTATATTATCAAAGAAGAAGAAATGCAAGCAGAACTCGTACCGCTTAATTTAAAGCATGGGTATGTGCGTACAGCCCTCCAATAGCAATGACTATATAATAGGTCTGTTCGGAGAATACAACACTGGCAGTATTTTTATCAGTGCTCACCTAGTCATAAACTGCATGGTAGGGAAAAAAATTGTGACGATTCCAAACAAATGTAGCCATTTTTACGGAATAAAAAGATTTTGACTTTGACTTTGACTGGCAATTGAACAATTTGTTGTCCGTTTGATGTTACAGATCGTTGTGACTGTTATTGTAGGATAACGATGTAAATTCCTTAATAAAATCATTAGGATAGTTTAGTTGTGGCCTTTTTCGATTGTAGAAGGTACATTATTACATTATCCGTTTTGACATTATGTAGGTACATGTTTTCGCCAGTCGCTAACGACTCTATTATTTAAAACGGTCGTAGGAACAATAAATTGTGTATGTCTCATGTCCTAAAAACCACATAATTGATAATGTATATGCCCAAGTACCCATAGTACGTCATCCTGTACGTAAGCATGTGCAATAATAATGTACTACTCGTATATTATTTCCAGGATACTTAAATATAAAAATGATACCTATATTATATAAGTATCCTCTGTTATTTTACGTTCTCTGGTCTCATCAGCCTGCCACTATCGCCATCGTTTTGTGCCTGTGAGCCTGCTCCGCAGACGAATGGGCGCTGTTTGAATGTCATAAGAATAATAGACCTTTCTCTGTAATGTTTGTAATTTTAATTTGCTACCAAAGTACGCGTGTATGTGAATATTAGAAATTTTATTTATTGCAAAAGTTGTCGTATTACCTTATAGGAGCTATTTTTTTTCATATTTCGTGTATTTCGGAAATGACTTTAATGAAATCATGATAATAAGTATATTGTATAAGTTAAGGTTTTGCTTTCAAGTTTGTATTATCTCATGTGTCTTTCATGAAAAAAAAACATGATGTCTGGAAGCTAAAATTGTAAAAATGTAGTTTAGTTAGATTTTTTATATTACTGTGCGAGTTACTCCAGATTTACGCGTAAAAAACAAAAAATCCAAGTTTTTCAATTCCAGTCTTTGTAACTCATACATAGGATTCGAAAGAAGTGATTTTAACATATTGAATAAAAAATAACTTATACTTAATGTGATTCTTGGAAATTCAGTTAAGCGTTCTCAATAAATGTTTGTAACGATAATGTTACCAGTTATAAAATATACTTTATTGCTCGCACACAAATCACGGCGGCCATTGATTGTAACGTGAACCAAGAGTTTGGGCACGGCGTGGACCCAAAGGCGGATGGGCAAACACTATGAATCACTGCCGGCTCTTAAGATTCCGCGAGCCGCGTTAAATTCGCCCTGAGGCATTCCAGTGATGCAGCCTTTCACAATGGGTTTAATTTTATGCCGGAGGATGCAACCAACGTCGTATATTATGAGAATGCGTGAAGATTTTTCAAAGATCCACGATTAAGGCAAATGAGGAGACTAACTGGATTAAAATTGGTGTTAAATAAACAATTTTAAACGCTAGCAACATTCACGCTTTCACATTTACAATACAGATAGAACTTATCTGCTTATGCTAACTTTTGGGCTATGATTCTAAGCTATAAAGGTACAAGCGGGGATGAGAATACTCTAGCGACAATTGTGTTGCCAGTGTTTCTGCGGTACACACTTTACTGGTAGACCGTTTGCTTGTTGTCTGTATAAAAAAAGTTTCAGTATACATACAAAGGTATAAGGTTTTATTTGTATCTGGTTGGATCACATAATCGTCTCCAAAGAATTGCAATTTGGATACGACATTGCTAGTATGGAAGTTTTCCCAATCGTCGTAGTGTTAGGGAAATATTGCACAGGGGTAATTCTAGTTTGAGGCTAGCGTAATGTTGGGACTAGCCTCATGAATCAATATATATAACAGATTTCAAAGCAATGCTGTAACAAAATCTGAGAATACATAAAGGAATGATAAGGTATTTAGTAATATTAAAATGTAATTGCTGTCCATTAATATAAAATATGACGGTGAGAATCCCAATCCAATTCTAAAGCGGTGTGATTCGGAATGATTGTAATTTACGAGCTGCATTAATTGAATTTGAATTAATACCGACGCGTTAGCGGCGTGATCTCTGACCATTATGAGAACTAAAACATGCTACTGGTCACTTGGTTTATGTTCGACAGTAAAGAGTGTGACCAAACTATTTGTGAGTATTCTAATTGGATTTATGACAAATTTCATGAGGTCAGTTTAGTGGCGGGCTGCTTGCCATGCCAACATGTTTGCCTTCGGTCATAATTATGTGTGATGTAGTGTTTCACACATTCAGAGGCAATTTCAATTAAGTCTAAGAGATATTTTGACAGGTAGCTCTACTGAGAAAAGGTTCCGGAGTAAGAGATTATAGATATTATTATAAGTGGAATGGAATATTATTATGGAATTTTCAGTGGCATTATGGATTTATAAAATCATATCTAAATGAAATGTACCTGTATACAAAGAAAGGTACGCAAACCTACGTTAAAACGTACAGAATAGAATAGACAGTTCTTTAATTACACACCTCGCTCGCCTCTTTATCATTCATAGCTCATTTCATGCAGGCTCGGCGGTTCTTAGAGCTTTTAACGTCACCTTCTGATGAAACACGACTAATTTGGTCGTGGTAGGTGAATCTTGGCCTTCCTCGGTTTCTACATCCTTACACTTTCGTTCTTTCATTCCACATTCTTTCTACATGTCAGAGCCAACCGAGCACGCCTTTCCTATCTTAACATCGATACTCTCCTTCAGATCAACTCTATTTCTTACTCTATTTATTACCACAGACTTTGCACAATGTTGCACATCTCAACAGCATTTATTCTATTTTCATGTTCTCTTTACCATACCCAGCTTTCACTGCTTTAGACATTGACATTAACACCTCGTTGTGTACGGCAAGTTGTGCCTTTTGGCTGCCTAGAAGTTTTCCCAAATTACATTCGCTCTGTTCCCTGCACTCACTCGTTTCTCCACATCAACTGTGTACCATCTATCTCTTTTAAAAGCGTCTCCAAGATTTATCGTTCACTTAGGAAGTTGATCTAGCTGGTAAAATAGAAGAGAAAGTAAACATTGGCAAGGTATTCAAATGCTAATCGGGAATTCACTAGCATAAAAACCATATAATATGTATCTTGATTTTAGTGAATTGCAAGAAACATCAACTTATATAGTGCTACGATATTAAATACGATGTTTATTGTCATTGATAGTGCAGGCGATCCGGTTAATTGAGTTAATTGGTTGACTAGAAACAGAAGTTGGTCAATACTGCGCGAGCCAGTCGTTTTATTGCCATCCATGGTTATATCTTTGCATCAACGTTGTACTGAGTAAATTGTTGATGCTCTAAAGAAGGTAGCATTTAGTAATACTTAAATTTATAAGCGTTCGGTTCTTTCTGCCTAATCCCCTGCCAAAGGACTTGGCGTAGAATGAGAGTAAAGGTATTGTGCTACCTTTCTGAACATTTTAATATTTTATTTAGTACATGGACGATCTACCAGCTAGGTAAATCTAACTTCGAGGAAGATGTCTCTCGTCGAATCCAATTCGGATGGGCAGCGTTTGGGGAATTACGAAACATTTTCCAAAATACCTCAATGTCTTGAAACGAAAGACTTCGACCAGTGTGTGTTGCCAGTGATGATTTACAGCACAGAAATGTGGTCCCTTACTATGGCCTTATACGGAAGCTCAAGGTTGCACAGCGTGCGATGTAGAGAGCCATGCTCGTAGTTTCTCTGCGAGATATATTCAGAATTGAGCACATCCATAGCAGAACTGGAGTTACCGACGTGGCTCTAAGGATCAACAAGCTGAAGTGGCAGTGGGCAGGCCACATAGCTCGGAGAATCGATCGCCGTTGACAGAAAAGTTCACGAATGGCGACCACAAATCGGAAAACGCCGCGTAGGACGGCCCCCCACACGATGGACAGACGATCTTGTGAACATCGCAGGCGGTCCGTTGGACGCAAGCAGCACAGGACCGATCGCTGTGGAAGTCTAGGAGGGAGGCCTATGTTCAGCAGTGGACGTCCTTCGGCTGATATGATAATGATGATTACATAGGCGATCGAGATAATCTCGGCGTTTTTTGTATTATCGCGTAAAATCATTTTTCCAGGAAAAACACCTAGATAAAGTTAAAAGTAAAACCTTAACTAAGTATAAAATTTTGATAGAAATTGTTAGAGCTGTTTTCGCGATATACGATATATATATATATATATATATATATATATATATATACACAACACAAGAATTGCTCTTAAAAGTAATAACATATTTTTCGTACATTAACATTTTTAAACAACGTCGGACAGCAGATAACCATATGGATAACCTGATGTTATGTGGTTACAAGGTGGACTGTGTAAACCGTCGCTATCCCCGCTGTTCACACACTTCTACCTACCTTATGAGCTCACTGGTGACCTCCCTCATTCGCAGGTTACACAACAATTATGCAGGGAGTGTTATTTATCTGCGGTCTTCTGTGAGGTGAAGATAGTTCCCCATTGCGGGGATCCCTCCCGCAAGTGACTCTAAAAATGATAGTAAGCGCCAACTATATTTCAAACTCCCCAAGGGCAGCTTTAGAAAACACGATGTATCGGCTCCTGTTCTAAATAATGTAATGTCGATAAACATGCAAATGCCAAGATTTAATGGCGCCGAAGCCAGCGTTAACTCACCGACCTATATTTAGCCGACTGCGCGTGGGAACGGCTGACGTGACGCGATGTGTAAAGTTGTAAAAATATTACGAATCGTGAGTATGTATCGCTTGTTCTTGTTTTACACTTTTGTAAGACATAAATGATACTTTTTACAACATGTTATATAAGATAAAGAACCAGTCTGTAAAGTGAAGTCTCTGGTTCAAATCCTGGTATGAGCACCACTGTATTCCACAGGGTCCTGGCGTTGATAAGTGACAGGCTGGATTCTTTCTACATGAATCACTGAATAGAAATTCATGTGGAAAGAGTTCAATCTACATAATTATACGTATAATTGTAATCTTGTACTTTGAGTTGTGGTGTACAAATCTATATTATATAAATTTTAATAATGTATGGGGTCAAAAAGTTGCCTGAATAAATAAATATTAATAATATTTTCGGGGTTTCGGATATATGCACGATGTATTTGTAATTATCGCTTACTTGCTTAAGGAAAACATCCTGAAAAAACGTTTAAGTTCTGCTCGTTCATGTCTGAAGTTCAAGTTCAAACGTAGGCGAGTAAAATTCATCAAAACAAAACGGAATCAGTATAACTAGTATATTATTATTGGTGAACCATCAAATTGAACAAACACTTTCGACCAAAATCATTATTAAAAATTTGTGGGAAACGAAACACAATGTTGGATACACTGGGATGCGGGTGTCCATTCAACCGAAGGAGTTTAGAGCATATTCCACCAGTCTGTTTGCAGATTGATGGCCGCTAGTGCTTTCAAGCTTAATTACTGTCATCTATCGACAATAGCCGAAACGGACGGTTTGACCTACTCTCTGAGCTCAGATGACAATATGGAGACTGCCGTCGACGTTGCTTAACTTTCGTTTTTAATTAGACTCCGTCGCGCTCTTCTATATCTCGTATAACTATATAATGATAATACAATAAGCTTATCCATAGCTATTAAAAATATAAAGAAATCGATTTATATACAAGAAAAGGTAAGGTTTTGTCTTTACCTATTTATTTATAGATAAAATGTATCGATTGCCATGTCAAATAATTAAATAATGCGAAGGGACTCGTAACATTTCTCAATTACGAGAAACTGTTTTCTCCGCGACCCACAAGAACCTTATTATCTTCGTTAAACCCTGAAATGTGGAGAATTGGACCACTTTCACCGAACGAGTGAACTCTAACCCGTTAATCGACGATTCGATTACGTTCGTTAGCTGCTAATTAGTGAATAAAGTTACGAAACAGCAGTAGCGGTAGCAGTTTCTGGGTCACGTGGGCGTGCGTGGGCGCGGCGAGGGTTACCTGCTGCGCGCGCGTTTCGAACGCTGCCATTTGATTACTTGGGCCCTATGCTAAACAGCTCCGTCATTAACTGATCACATTTTAGTGCATACTGAGAGACTTGCAATGGCGTCTATTATAAATGCGAAACTGTCTGTCGATCTGTTGGTAATTTTCATAATGTTCGCAATTAAAACAGTAGTTCGGGGTGTGACTCTGTCATGTTTAAACTCAAAGTCAATCCCACTTGCACGCGGTGCATCTGGCTAATTAGCGAGGCTGGGAACTGAACTGGGAAAGACTGGGCAAGTATTAGTATATATTAGAGCGCAGCCAAATAACAATTATTGTGGTGATTAAAATCAAATGTAGGGTTTTGCGTCAAAGTATGTAGTTCGTCCGGGGAAGTACCTCCACCTCACAGGAAACCAAATAACAATTCCGTGGAGGGTTGTTGTGTACCTGCGAGTAAGTGAGGTCATCAGTAAGCTCTTAAGGAGCATCTGAGTTAGCAAGCAGCAGTGGTGGCTACGCGCGAGTGATACTTAATGTGTTACAAACGTTCCTCGGCTACATCTGGTGGTCCGTATGCTTGTATGCCTCCCGACATTGTATAAAAAAACTGACTTTAGTACTTTCTCAATCACAACTCGGGGTCGGCAACGCATGAGTGACACCCCTGGCAAATGTCCATAGGCTACGATAATTGCTTACTATCAGGCGGTCCGCACGCTTGATTGTCACCTTCGTGGTACAAAATAAACCACCTGTAAGGTTTTTCTCAATCGGTTTGTTTGATTCTCCTTATCTCTCTTAATTCTTAACTAAAGTTGATCATTCGATAACTCATTTCCATGCCAGATATAGTATTTAAATATGTTCTAGACATACGACACTAAAATGCTGCTTCAAAATGTGTCTGTTGTCTAAAATGTAAATGAAAGAGACACAATGGAGCTCCATGTCGCAACTGTACATTTGAATGTATGATACGGTGAAATTAATTATGGCTGTTTAGTTTGCTGCCGGCCCATTTTGAAGTTTTGTATGAAACATCTGAACAAACATACAAATTCCATTTCGCAGTTAAATAAGATAATCCGCAGCGAAATATCTGGAACAGTAAATTTAGTATTCTTCTTAGTTATCCCGTTGCATAATCCATCAGGACTGGCGGGGTCTCCTACCTAAGCCTAAGGATTTGGTGAAGATTTAGATTTTTACATGGAGCGAATATCAGACCTCCATAGCCCAGAGGGAAAACCAGATCTTTCTTAGGTAAGGTTAAACGTTTTTCGATATATAATTTCTCGAACGTGTGGTATTCCTCGCGATGTTTTCCTTTACCGTCGAGCAAGTGATAATTACAAATTATGTATATAAATCCGAAAATCGGGATCCAATTGGTCATTAGGCCCATTCTTTAACCACTGGGTCATCACTTCTCTATACACTACATCATGGAATTCTTCTAGAAATGCGTGAAGAGATTTTTAGAGGGTCGGCAACGCATGAGAGACACCCCTGGTGTTGCAAATGTATATAGGCTACGGTTATTGTTTACCATCAGGCAGGTCGTATGCTTGATTACCTTTTAGTGGTATAAAAAAAATATATATCTACCTATCTATTAGGCAATTTTTGTAATTTAGCGGATTCTATCAAGTTGATATCTTTTTATTTAACGTCAGGAGGCCTAAAAGTATACGGCCAACCTAATGTAAAGCGGTTACCGTAGTCTGTGATTGCATTACATGAAGGTATCGCTCGCGTGTTTCCGCCTCTGCTGCTAACACAGCAACTCTTTAGAGCTTACTAGCAACCTCACTCAGTGACTGCGATTTTTTGAGGTGGAGATTACTTCCCTTGGCGGACTGCTTTGATGCGCCACACCTCTCTTAAAACCCAAGAGCTTTGGCAAAGTAGCGTTATACAACACTCCGTCACCGGATTAGTTTAAATTAGATTACAAAAGCGAAACTTAAATTATTCAAAATCCATCGTAGAGCATCTCTAAAAGTCATCTCGGGTCTCATCATACACCACCATAAATATGGCATTGCAAGTGGGTGATAAGGTAGCTGATAAGAGTCGGCAGCGATTGTTAATGGCAGCCACCGTCGATTACAACAATGCCCCTTGTGAAATGCCGTACTGAGAATTGATAATAACTTTAGGGAAGAGAAAGTTCGTTATCGATAAAAAGGTTAATAATAAAGATATCATAGCGGAATAATTACGAAATTGAAGGCGCCATTTCGATTGAAGTATGAATTTATTATTATTTCGTAGTTCTCATATATGTAATATAAATTAACCATATGAAAAAATTGGATTCATGATTCTTTGTTGAATGTCAGATTGGGTGAAATATGCTTCCGAACAACGGACAGATGTCTGGTGTTCGAAAGCATATTTCCTTCAATTTAAGTATACTGGGGAGTACTTTTGTGTGAAAAACCTACGTGCCACCCCTCAACGCTTGTATATAGGTAAATATTTGTTAAAAGATATAATTTATGTTAAAGGTATTATATTAACTACTTTAACAAACGTAATTTGTTTCTATATTAAAGTTTATTCAGAACTTTATTACTAAATGGTCATATTTACGTTGAGCGATGATAGCTCAGTGGATAAAGAGACGGCCTATTGACCAACGGGTCCGGGTTCGAACCCTGGTATTTTTTTTTAATACGGCCCACCTGATGCGGGTACCGTAGCCTATTAACGCTTGCGATATATTAAGTATCACTAGCGCGATGCCTCCTCTGCTGCTTACACAGCAACTCCTTGGGAGCTTACTTATGTACCACTAAATTTGTATTTTCGGATTTATGTTCATATTTGTAATTATCACTTGTTCGGCGGTGAAGGAAAACATCGTGAGGAAACCCGCGCGTCCAATAAATTATATTTCGATAGACGTGGGACTTAACCCAAGAAATGTCTTATTTTTCCTCTGGATTGTGGAGGTCCAACGGTGGTGACTTCATATAAAAAATCTGTATCTTCGCCAGATCCTTAGGCTTAGGTACCGGACCCCGCCGATCCAATTCGATTAGGAAACGGGACAATGCTAAAAAGAAGGTCATATTTGAGGTTGGCTGCAATTTGTAACAAAATATAAATAGACTGCTGCAGCAGCCGGGACATACGGGACCAGAGCAGCCTCGGCAGCGGCGGCGTGTATCCACTTACACTAGCGAGTGCGTGCCGAGACGATATTTCTCCTGAGCGAACTTGTGGCAGAAGCACATAAAGTAGCTTAAATCAAATCAAAATCAAATGATTCTCTAATACATTTACTTGTTACCTGAATGTTTGTTGAAGCTGAATGTTTTCATTAATTAACTACTCAGCAATTTAATGATTTAGTACAGTCAGCCCCGCCTCGTGGCCCGTGCAACTGCAGTGATCTGCCCCACTCTCTTATCTCCAAGCGGGTGCTTATCTGTGTCCTGAAGGGAGTGCGCTGAGCTGTGTCGCTGTATCATCCGTTATGCTTACAACTGTAATGGTTTTATTTATACAAGGTGCGTGAGTGTTTATTATGCAACAATGGCAAACAAGCTTATGACCCACTTGATATAAAGTGGTTACAATAGGAACGTTTGTAGTTCTAGTAGTTATCACCGCTGCCAATACAGCAATCACGCAATCACATTTTGATAATAGCCTTACTCTCTCGCAGGAACACAAAAACTCCCCAGGGAGTTGTTATTTGGTTGAGCTCTTTGAGGAGGTTTCCTCGGGTGTTTTGATGCGCCCTACGTCTCTTAAATTTAGCAACAGATATTATACAACTTTACATGGTGTTACGTGACAGTAGCTGTGCCGAGATCTAAGATTGAAAATCGGTTAAGTAGTTTTTGTATGATACATGCACAACAGATTGTTAGATCGACGAATATAAAAAAAGTCACTGGTTTATTTCCTTATTTAGTCTATACTTAAACTCGAGTTTGCGAAGAATTTCTTAGACCGAGTAAATACTCTATGACAGCTTCAAGTTATCACTTACGGTTCAAAAGATAGGTACAGCCCTTACAGAGACAGACCGACGGACAGACAGCCAGACAGCGGAGCCTTAGTAGGGTACCGTTAGTACCCTTTAGGTACGGAACCTAAAGACTATGCAATATATATTATTATATTTTCCTGTAATATTTATTATCTGGAATTATTTTGAATTTTTCATGTAACAACTTGAGAAATAAGGGGGATGGGGGATAAGTATTTGTGGGAGACAGTTAGAGGGACAGAGTTTGACCTTCTTGGGTACTAAACCTTAAAAATACTTTCGTATTTTTATAACATTAATATGATTATACAAACAAAAGTGCCATATCGGTGTCAAAAAAAACGATCTAAATCTTCTTTACCTTAGGCGGTAGGCTCCATAGATTCACAAAGGGATAAAATTTGGCCAGTCACTTTAACAAACGAAGCATTACCACCTTTCACAACATAACGATCTGTTCTCCATCGCAGAACATGATCGCACGATGCGATGCACAAATTCGTGCGCTATCGCACATCTGGTGATCGCCAAATAGAGTGGAGGTGCCCACGCGCGCTCTGCCACGCACGCTGGCGGCTGTGGCCCGAAATGGTACGTGTGAAATGCGAGTGATTACAAACATAATCATTCAAACGTATCGTAAACTTTATTTATGTTCGATGCCTCTCTACTTTTTCATATACCTTTACGATCGAACAACATTTTTACAAAAAATATCTACAATCTTGTATACCTTAGTAATTTTTCCGACTAAGTATCATGTCATTTAACTGGTAGATAGCGCTGTAGTAGGGCTTTTTTTATTACAACGTCGGGAGGTATACAAGCATACACCATTAAGTATCACTCGCGCGATGCCACCTGCTCCTAAGGAGTTACTGTACTAGCAGTAAAGTTGGGATCGCGCGAGTAAAAGTGAATGTATTGCGAGCGTTTATAGGTTACTGTAAACGCTTTCAATCTGGTGGGCCGTACGTAAAACATAAAACAATGTTTGTATGCGTGGACCGTTTCCTCTTATCTTTTAAGCGCATATCGACATCGTACTTTTATACGATGTTCCGATAAGAAGTCGCTCGTGAATGAACTCCGGCTCAGATTAAGAACACAAACAAACCCACGGCAGAAGCTATAACAGAAACAATTTCATTCACAGTTGTCGCATAATCAATGTCACAGAATCGAACCCACACCGTGGCCCGCCCACGGGCGCCCACATCGCCGAATATCTGTCCCACGTACCAGTTTAATAGGGAATTCAATATATTAACATGCAATTACTGAATTTCGTTGACAATTCAATAGACTTGATCAAATATTTACATTTATACAAGACGAGACCAATGGAGTCTAATCGAATACGCAAATTAAGGAGCGTTGACCGCTGCCTGGCTATGGATGGGTTTAGTCTTGTCAGTTCCTCTGTGTAGGGCATGTTAAGTCCACAACCCTCTCTGTTTTCTTTAGATGACAGTCGTTATGCTATAGATAATAGAGGAAGGGCGCATTAAAGCAGTTCGATTGAAGAATTACACTAATCTTACCCTAAGGAAGGCAACCATAGATTATGAATGCTTGCAATACAGTGAGTATCCATCACATGTAGCCCAACCCTGCTGCTAACACGGAAACTCCGCAATAGCTTGCTGGTGATCTCACTCACTCGCAGAAACACAATTCCAGGAGTTGTTATTTGAATCCTCTCCTAAAATACCCAAGACAAATAGACACACATCCATGCACGCAAATGTTTATCCTGTGTGGGAATAGAACCACGCGTCTTGGATTTAAAGTAGCCATGGGTAACTACGCTCTCGTCAAAAAGTATATTAAAAAAAATTATAATATGCTATTTGATGTTATAACCTACTTTGTCGGCACACCAACAATTAGGTCGGCACAACAACATGAGAAGTAGCGCCGGCTGGCACCCACTCACGATCGTTAGTAGATGCAACATGCCGTCGCTGCCATGGCTGCTCCGGTTGTCTCTGCCTCGGCTGCTGCGGTTGCCCGACGTCTGAAACAGAAACCACATGCCCCTGCCACCGTTACTGCCCTGGTTGGCCGTCGCTGTGACATATGTACCGCCTCTCCACGAGGTATCCTCAGGCGTTGTAAATGTTAGTCGTTAGAATAACATGCTAAAAGTTACTTGTAATTGGTGGCGGAAGCACACAAAGCAAGTAATTTGAACTTGCTTTGTATGCTTCCGCCTGTAAATTTGACTTTAAACAACGTCTGAATCTATTAACTAAAAAAATGTAATCTGGGATTTTAAGAATACAATAATAAGAATTCGTTTGACACATCTTTGGTTTTTTTATACTACGTCGGGAGGCATACAAGCATACGGCCCACCTGATGTAAAGCGGGTACCGTAGACTATTAACGCTTCCGATATATTAAGTATCACTCGCGCGATGCCTCCTCTGCTGCTAACACAGTAACTCTTAGGAGCTTACTGGAGATCTCACTCACTGGCAGGAACACAACAACCCTATAGGGAGTTGTTATTTGGCTGCGGTTTTCTGCGTGGTGGAGATACCTCCACAGACGGGCTGCTTTGATGCGCCCTACCTCACTTAAAATATCCAGACCAAGACGGTCAAACATGTTCATGCATACAAATGTTTGCCGTGTGTGGAAATCGAACCCACTAGCGTTGGTGTCAAAGTCACATCATTCACGACTGCGCCACCGAGCTCGTCAAAATACTCGGCAGTTCAGACGCCCATACACTAAATTAACCTTGGCAACAAAACAAGTGCCTACTCCGAGTTAAGCAATCGACAAGCCATTAGCATTTGATAAAGCCTACGTCAATATTTACTACGGCCAGTTTGTGAGGCGAATGGGACACGCGTGGGCACGCATTTTTGTGAATTGGCCACATCCGGCCAGCTTGCCGGTCTTAACCATTCCGCTGGTCTCCCATTTATCTGGTGTTGAGTACTTTGTACTCATTCCAGGCTGTCAACATGATTGATAATCAGAAATTTGTTTCTTAAATTTCCCAGCGAAAATAAGTATCTATATGGTGTAGTTTTTAGGGTTCCGTACCCAAAGGGGTAAAACGGAACCCTATTACTGAGGCTCCGCTGTCCGTCCGTCCGCCCGTCCGTCTGTCACCAGGCTGTATCTCATGAACCGTGATGGTTAGACAGTTGAAATTTTCACAGATGATGTATTTCTATTGCCGCTATTGTTATAGCGGCAATAGAAATACATCACACAAATACTAAAAAATAGAATAAAATAAATATTTAAGGGGGCTCCCATACAACAAACGTGATTTTTTTGCCTTTTTATAGATAATGGTACAGAACCCTTCGTGCGCGAGTCCCACTCGCACTTGGCCGATTTTTATATACAACGTCGGGTGGCATGCGGTACGCCTGATGTAAAGTGGTTACCGTAGCCTATGAACGCGTACAATACGTTAAGTATCACTCGCGCGATCCCACCTCTGCTGCTAACACAGCAACTCCTTAGGAACGACGTTATTTGGCGACCTCACTTAATCGCTGGAACACCATATCTCTACAGGGAGTTGTTATTTTACTGCCGTTTGATTGATACTCAATGTATTACCATAGATTAAGTATCAATCGCGGGATCCAACTCTGGTGTTAACACAGCAACTCCTTAGAAGCTTACTGGTGACCTCACTCACACGCACGAAAACAACCCTCCACGGAGTTTGTTACTCGTATTCGGCTGCAATTTTCTGTCAGGTGGAGGTACTTCCTCAGTCAGGTTTTGATGCAGCCTACCTCTCTTAAAAACACATAAACCAAGACAAGCAGTCATGTTCATGCATACAAATGTTAGTTCTGTGTGGGAATCGAATCCACGAGCGTTGGTGTCAAAGTCACGTTATTAATCTTGGCGCCAAGTCAAGTTTTGTAGACACGTATCTCCTACCATTAGTAGATGAAGAATGATGAATTCCATGAAGGAATAACCTACGAGAACCAACGAGTCCAATTTTACGTAGTAACTCAATTCACTGCTACGTGCTGCTCGAGGGCTAAAGTAGAACGCGCATCTTTTATCGGCTAGGTCACTATATTTTACCGTTGGCCCGTAGGCTCGAATCGCTTAGATATTTAGGTGCTAAAACACAAGGTTTGTGTGAGCGTGGAGTGCCTTCATGCGTAGTCAAGTGATTCTTGAGTGCCGATTGGTTTGAAGTACACGCTGTCGCTGCCGTAGCTGGTTTGCTGCAAAATTGGCGAAGGTATGCGTAACATACAGAAAAACTCCAGTCTAATTACAAAACTCCGTATTATAGTGGGTTATAAATAGAATTTAACGTAAACCTCTAAACGATCGTTATTTAAAATAATTGAATTTCAAATAGACATCCTGGCTGTTACTTCTCAATATATTTGTCTATCTATCTATCTATGTGTTCATGCCAAGTCCCCGGTGGGGTAGCGAGAGAGAACCGAACGCCATATGACACGTACATACCTCACTCGCTTCTTTAAAAAACTATTTCTTACCATACACGCTCGCTTTTGAAACACATGGCCTATTAATCTGGCATACATTATAATAAATCGTTTTAAATATACAGTGAAAGTTTTGGACGCAACTATAAGTTGTGTAGGTATATACCAAAAGACAAGTAACAAGTTGATACCAACGGAGATGCCGTAGATGCATTCCTTAATACCACTAAGCACTAATTGGCAGAGCTGCGATAGCCAGCGGAGCCACATTACCCTCAAAATTGCCGTTTGGGGTAGACTGATGTCATCCAGCTAGCGTTTAGACGGTAATAGTGAGAAACTCCAAAATCGACACACTAATAGCTAACATATTGTAGTTTTGTATCCTTTAATTTGAAATTTAAATGTTCGTTGGTGAGGAAGAACGGTCCAAAATCGTTCCAATTAGAAAAAAAAACATATGGGAAAACGTATGGCCGGCCACTCTGCAGTGCAGAGTCTGCACTGCACTCCCATCAACAGAAAAAGTAACAGCACTCGTCGCTAGATGTCGTACAGGGTTTCATATATTTTTAAAAAATTAAAAAAATAAAATATTTAAATATTTTTTAAATTTAAAAAATATCAGCTCTGCCTACACAGCTTGCTGTTATTTACTAGTTAAATTAAAACATCTTCCTGATAGTATGGCGTCAAACGTGCGGTGACGACCTCTTAAAGTCTCTTCGCGGCGTTCAGAAAAATCTCATCACGTAGTTTCTAGAGAAAATCTCGACAGTGAGTTCATTCCACGAGTCAAAGAGTTCTGGGGAAAAAAGTCTCAGGATCGCATCGCAACTTTAACAACACACGAGCCATCTCGGCTAGGTAATTGATATTCCCCCGCCAATTCTTATAAGGTGGAAGTACTAATCCAGTGACATCGTCATGATAAAATCCCTGTTTCTACTCCTCTTCACGTATCTCAGAGCTCCGTTTGTAGATTGGCGAGTTGCTATGCGTGCAACTGAGGTATTTTGACTCTAAAGAGACTATATAAAGCGGAAGTTTGTTTGTTTGGACACGCTAATCTATAGAGGTACCAGTCTTATTCGGATACGACCCTTGGAAATCGAGGAAAATGAAAGAAAACAGAAAAAGCGGTACCTACCGGATTACCGGACAGACGCGCGGACGAAGTGGTGGGTGAATTAGTTCTTATATGTAAACATATTTCGTGCCAGAAACGGCTTTAAACGGCAGAAAATTTTGTATTTAGATTTTAATTCAAGCTTAGATCTTTGGTACCCTCATGAGCAGTTGCTGTGATAGCAACCAGCGAGCGAATCTTGTGTTACAGCTTCACATCAACTGGGCCGTGTCTTTGCCTAGCTCGACACCGTATGTAAGAAAAAACGATACATCAATACTTGGTTTCCGCGTTAAAGTTGACTATCAAGATCTCAGTTGAATATTTCTAAAATAAAAATAAATTTATTACAGAGCAAGAAACGCATTTAGCAAACCAATGACATCAACAATAACCGGTTATCGTTGTTACCGACACACAGAAAGGCAAACATGAATATTAGGCACATATTTTGGCAAACTAGTTTCCGCGAAGCCGTAAATCTGTTTGTAGTTCTGAACCAAACGGCTACATTACCATAAACGGTTTCTACCTGTGCGCAGCGTACACACGTGATTGTACGAGTAAAACGTTTGAAAATGCTTGAAATTGTTTTTCATCTCCCTGACTACTAGCAAATATTGCAATTTTTGCTCTACACACTTTTCCGCTTTATGTGTTTTTTTTTCTTTTTTTTATTAAGGTTCACCAACGTCCGTTTACATTGTTACTTATATTCTATATATATTTTTTACAACTTAATCTAGTAAAAATGTAACATACAATTACTGGAGAACACGACAAGCAAATTTATGTTAACACAAAAAAATAATTATACAAAAGGAAAAAAAAACTGATAAATACCAGGCCACTCAGAAAGCATTGCAAAAAAAAGTTTTTATGTATGAGAGAGTGTTAGTGTACATTGCTCGTTTAAAGTGATAGGATCACAATGATTATTTCTATACACAGCGCCATCTACTTAAAAGTAAGCAAAATTAGTACAATACATACGATACCTTAGTGTTGAGATCTCCAGCGAGGTTCACTTCCGAAATCATCTGAAGGAAAAGATAGAGCTGGTATGCAAGAAACTTGATGTGCTCAACAGAGCGAAACAGTACTTCAACTCGAACCAAAGTCTTATGTTTTACAAGTTTCAAGTCAGACCGAACATGGAGTACTGCAGTTACCTTTATGCTGGATACCAGACCCTTGTGATTTCGTTCAGTGACGTGCTGTCAGGATTGTTGACTAACCTAAGCTTACGCACCGTATTGAGCTTTGGATTTTAAGCAGCGAATTTTTCTGCGTTAGCGTTTTCTACACATTTGGAATGGATTGTGTTCCGAGGAGTTTGATATGATGCCTATAGTTTCCTTCGCATACTGTTCAATTCCAGATTTCTCTTCCAAGAACTCTTTTCCAAGAATTCTAGACTGAACTATCTGATGAGGATTTCTGAAGGTACTACAGCATGAGGTTCTTCAAAGAATGCGCCAAGAGGCTTTTACAGGATCGGCATCGCATTAACGCCTCTGGTGGTGCAAAAAATAGGCTATATTACCTGGTTACTATCAAGCAGGCCGTACAATTGTTTGCTACCTACGTGATATGAAAACATACAAATACAGAGATCACGACAGACACATAAGAGAGGTAGGGCGCATCAAAGTAACCCGTCTGGGGAAGTACCTCCACCTCACAGAAAACCGCAGCCAGATAACAACTCATTAGAGGCTTCTGTGTGAGTGAGGTCTCTAGTAAGCTCTTAAGAGTTGCTGTGTTAGCAGTAGAGTTGGCATCGCGCGAATAATACTTAAAGTGTTGCAAGTGTTTATAGGCTACTATAACCGCTTTACATCAGGTGGGCCGTTTGCTTGTATGCCTCCCGACGTTGCATAAAAAATCAAAAAAGAGACAGATACCCTCATGACCTTAATATTATCAGCGTGAATCAGACACTCGATGTGTAAGTACAGGGTTCTAATCTTAATTATAATATAAATAGTCACGTCTGCAGTTGGCTACTCTTTTGAATTGTCTATCCGTTTACTAGATCAAGGTCGGAATATGATTATGGATGCAAGTTGGAACTAGTGTGGCGGAAATCACAAGCTTCCAAATATAATGACGAGCTCGGCGGCTCAGTCGTGAATGACGCGACTTTGACACCGACGCTCGTGGGTTCGATTCCCACACAAGGCAAACATTTGAGTGCGTGAACATGTCTGTTTGTCTTGGTCTGGGTATTTTCTATGTATAATAAGTATGTATTTACAAAAAAAAAATGTATTTACGTATGTTTATCAGTTGTCTAGTACCCATAACACAAGCTTTGCTTACTTTGGGGCTAGATGGCGCTGTGTAATTAGTCCGACAATATTTATTTTATTTATAATTTCTAGAATTTAGTTATGTATTTAGTAAATGGTAATGCGAATCATTCTACATCCGTCTTTTCGACGATGATCTTCTCCTCTGTCTTTTTTTATACTACGTCGGGAGACATACAAGCATACGGCGCACCTGATGTAAAGGGTGTACCGTAGCCTATTAACGCTTGCGATATACTAAGTATCACTCGCGCGATGCCTCCTCTGCTGCTTACACAGCAACTCCTTAGTAGCTTACCGGTGACCTCACTCACACGCAGGAACACAACAACCCTCTAGGGAGTTGTTATTTGGCTGCGGTTTCCTATTAAGTAGAGGTACTTCCACAGACGGGCTGTTTTGATGCGCCCTACCTCTCTTAAAACATCCAGACCAAGCCAAACAGACATGTTCATACACACAAATGTTTGCCTTGTGTGGGAATCGAACTCACGAGCGTTGGTGTCAAAGTCGCATCATTCACGACTGAGCCACCGAGCTCGTTGTCTGCAGGTTTGATTTGCAATAAGCCATGCTCACAGCGCCAAGCGAATCAAGTTAGAGCAGCTTAGTTTCCTGAAATAATTAACTGAAAAATAAATGAAAACAGTCTGGAGTGTGGCACGAATCCACGATGTTAAATGTTGTAGGAAAATGAAAATCGCAAGCCACTTTCTAAAGTTCGCGAATGTTCACGAATGACGGAACAAAAGCTTATACACTTATAAAATTAATTCTTGTACATTTTATAGAACTTTAAGTAACATTTTGTTCCGTCATTTCTTTTATATGAATAATTAGAGACTCGTTCAGAAGCTAGTAATAGACAAATGTTACTTACCGTCATTCATTTCGTTGCACTGTGTCAACAAGGCACCACAAGTGCCGTGTCATGTTGTCACCGCAATCAGGCCACTGGCTTATTGTGCGTTTATTTACAAATTTAACATACGCGATGAGGAAATTTTGACACATTGAAGTAAGTTCATTGCTGGTGCAATATCAAGCCTTAGTGAGTATCATTTATTATAAAAAGACATGCCTAATGATAGATTTATAAACCAGTCCCTTCAGCTTAACCAGCATTTTAGGGCCACAGATAACAAAATAAAAAATAAAATGACAAATAAAATGCTTAAAACCCACCCACCTACAACAAAAATGCTCACAAAATAGGTATAAATTTGAGGATATGAGGTAGCTACGAGTAGTATGAAAAATCTCTACGTTCGTACTAGCTACCTCATATCCATATTAAGAGAGGAACCAGAAGAACGCATCATACAGCCCAAATAGTGAAGTATCTCCACTTCACAGAAAACCAAAGCTTAAAAACTTTCTGGAGGGTTGCTACGTTATCAGTTAATTATCGAGGAGGTGCTGTGTTAAGAAGGCAAGGTTGCACGCGTGTGATTCAGTTTAGGTTACAATAACTTCAAATCAGGTAGGCCGTTTGCGTGTATGACTCAGACGTTGAATAAAAACGTTGATTAATGTACTTCTTGTATAGAGAATTCTATGGAATGTCTATTCATCATCTTTCAATCCCGAGTATGCAGATGAGTGACGCGAGGAATGGATGTGAGTCGCGTTCAATCGAGTGGTCGGAGCTTTGCACAATATTAACGCATCTTGCGTTGATAAAACATAAATCAACGGGCCGAGTCAAGTGACGTAGGGTGACTGTAAATATGGATAAAAGTGGGAATGTGTCAAATTTATTTGTCTTCAATGGAGTGCGGATGAGTCATTACTACTTTTACAACCATAGAGAATCTTGCCTGCATATGCCGATTAACGTATAGATATATAGGGACTCTCATATTCAATAGATAACTCCGGGGAAGTGCCACCGCCTTACAGAAAACTTTAATTGTCAATTTTTGGAGAGTAGTTTAGTTATTACGTAGTAAGTGAGTTTTCTAGAAAACACTTGACTGACTGAAATCAGTATTATTTCACCATAGTTATACTATTCTACCATATTATACAGTTCCACCATAATTCCTTTAGCTGGTTTATAAAATTGCGGGTTTTTGCTAATGTTCGAAATATAATTTTGTATGTATTTGTTATTATTATGTATAAATAATTAAAAAATAGCAGCGAGGGTGGAAACGTACGTACTGTAAAAAATATTTCATTCTTCTCATTATTTCATTTTTAGTGCCCGTGGGCTCTCCACGAGTCTACTCTGGTTAATACTGCTCAAATTCAAATCAATAAATTATGTTAAACTTTTGTTTTTTTTAGATCCATTTGTATACTATTGAATACTTATTGGATTCCTTAATACTAGTTCTTTTACGGTTTTCTTAATAGTCTTTGTTCTGTGTAGATATCAGCTTGAAGTTATGGACGTTTTGTACGTTACGAACGGACTCCCTTCGTAACGTCCAGCGTCGTCGGGCGGGAATGAAAAATCCACACGTCAATTGTGCATGTTAAAATGTTTGGGATAGTCAATGAGAAATAATAATTAACAGTGACATAAATACTAGAGGGATATCGTCAGGAATACTCATTTTAATATAATACCAATTAAAATCATACACCCTGAAGCAGGAACTACAACATAAGCATTAGACAATCAAATAATACAAAAAATTTTAGCCATTTTTACTACACATTATTATTATTATAAATTAATAATTAAACCAAAATATAACAACCCCACTCATTATTATAACATCTCAATCCTATGACCCCCGCAACAGCATTAACTAGTATAATATTATATGTATTTAGAAGACAAATAGTGCCACTGTATTGCAATATTTAGTCAATGATCCCATAATATATTTGAATGATCGTCACCCTAGCGGTGTGCCACACATCGGTATCGGGGTCGTCTGATGCGTCGCACTCCTTCAGAAGCGCCATTTATTACGATTCCATGCAACAAAAAGGTCACTAACCTCCCAACGTGGTTGCCATTTATATTATATGTACCATTCATTTGAATTGACCAACCGAAAGAATAAAAAATGGATGCAATTGACTCACGAACTGCAATTATCTCTGAAGCTTTCGCCTCACAGACAATGGTGAGTGATAGTTAACCCTCTCTGCATGGTGGAAAATGGTTCGCGAGGGAAAACCTAGCGACAGAAAGGTAGATGAGATTATAAAGCGAGTTATTAATCTTTATATGCATAATGTCAACAAAGTCTCCTATTATATCGCTAAATATCTTCCGTGTTCCCAAATCCGGCCATGTCACTTACCCCTGAGAGTAAGTGACGTGGGTGATTCTCCTATAAAGTTGGTGTTCTCGAGTGATTTTAGCGTAATGCCACATAACAGTGACATAAATAGACTTTTAAAAGAGGTAGGGCACATCAAAGCAGCCCGTCTGGGGAAGTACCTCCACCTCACAGAAAACCGCAGCCAAATAATAACTCCCTAGAGGGTTGTTGTATTCCTGAGTGTGAGTGAGGTTACCAGTAAGCTCCCAAGGAGTTGCTTTGCTAGCGGGAGAGCTGTCATCACGCCAGTGATACTTAATGTATCGCAAGCGTTCATAGTCTACGGTAGCCATCTTTTCATCAGGTGGGCTATAAGCTTGTATGCCTCCCGACGTTGTATATAAAAAAAATATCTAGTTTGCTATGTGATATGGGTAAAATTAACATCAAACTAATTCCAATTTGCTCCAAACGTATCAAATAAAGAACAGGTAATAAGTTATATCTGTTATTTACGCACATGTGATTATATATCTGTTATACAGACAGAGTTTTATTATACTTGCAGACATCCGCCGCAAAAATACGGAACGGCCGGCCGCCGGGCCAGTAAACTGTTGAACCCAAACAAATTTGAGCGCGTTAAGACAACAGTGAACACAAATGAAATGTATGACCTAGTTAACTAACATAGCAATGCGTCCATTTGAATTTCAATAAGCGTTCAACTAGTTTCTTGGTATTATTTTGAGTGCTACCTTCAAATTTTAATAATACTTTGTCGTATACTAGTTGTCACGTGCTCTCTTGATGGAATGGAATCATTATATCACTGTGACGTTGTCAGAATGCTTGTGTGTGTGTGTGATTTGAGATTATATTTTGACAATATTTGTAATTGATGTTATATTCCGTTAATGATAGGAATTTAAAGTAATAACTTTTTTTACACTATACGGGAGGCAACCGGTCCAGCTGATGTAAAGCGTTTACCGTAGCCTATAAACACTTGCAATACGTTAAGTATTACTCGCGTGGTACCACCTCTGCTGTTAACACAGCAACTCCTTAGGAGCTTACCTCACTCACACACAGGAACACAACAACCCTCTAGGGAGTTGTTATTTGGCTGTGGTTTTCTGTGAGGTGGAGGTACTTCACCAGACGGGCTGCTTTGATGCGCCCTACCTCTCTTAAAAACACCCAGACCAAGACAAACAGATATGTTCATGCACACAAATGTTTGTCTTGTATGGGAATCGAACCCACGAGCGTTGGTCGCGTCATTCACGACTGAGCCACCGAGCTCTTCAAAATAGTTATGTATAAATATATAATAGTTTAGTTTTGGCCTTTTTTGATTGCAGAAGGTTTTATTATTACATTATCCGTTTTGACATTATGTAGGTACATGTTTTCGCCAGTCGCTAACGACTATATCATTTAAAATGGTCGTAGGAACAATATATCCTTACAATATAATATATCCTTTCTTATAAAATTCGTCCTCCGAAAGCCAGGGTTAAAACCCTCTTGCAGCGAAATTTTGGTGCCATTGATTTGAATTTGCTGCGTGATGATGCGCGGGCGATTGATTGGTCGGAAATCTGTTCATCTGATACTGTCGATAGGCAAACAGAATTATTTAATAACAAAATTACTGAACTTTATGACCATCATGCCCCTACTGACGAAATTAAAGAACTAATTAAAAAGAAAAACAGAGTCAAGGCCAAATATAAAACTGACCCAGGCAGGTATCGTGATCAGTATATACGTACTCGCAACGTCTGCAATAGGATGTGCAGGGATGCCCAACGCCATCACATCCATAAATCTGTTCAAAACGGTGATCCAGCAAAGGTCTGGAAATTTTTGAGGTCACTTGGAGTTGGAAAAAATCGAGCTGACTGTCCTAATAATATTGACATCGATGATCTTAATCAGCAATTCTCTTCGTCAGCAACTTTAGATTGCAATATTAAAGACCAAACTCTTAACGAGATTTCATCACTTCCAACTCCAGACTATTCTCCTTTTTTCTTTAGTCAGTTCACTGAATGTGCTGTTGAGAAGAACGTACTTTCGGTTGCTTCGAATGCGGTGGGGGACGATAACATCAGTCGTCATATGATATTACCTATCCTATCCTTGACATTATCCTTCCTGTAATCACCCTGATCCTCAACAAATCCATTACTTCTGGTGTTTTCCCCTCTGCTTGGAAGAATGCTTACATTATTCCCTTACCCAAAAAATCGAATCCTTCTTCTTACTCAGATTACCGTCCAATCTCAATTCTCCCTTTTCTTTCGAAAGTACTTGAACGCCTTGTTGAAAAACAACTTACCGACTTCCTTTCCAAAAACTATATCCTCAATCCATTCCAATCCGGTTTTCGACCAGGTCATAGTACGACTGGTGCTTTGGTTAAAATCGCGGATGACATCCGCTTCGCTATGGACTCGTCTCAACTAACAGTTTTATGTCTACTGGACTTCAGTAATGCGTTCAACACCGTCGATTCTGATATACTCTTGGAGCGACTGCGTTCTCTTAACATATCTCCTACAGTAATTGACTGGTTTCATTCGTACCTGCATGGGCGTTGGCAGCGTGTACGCCTCCATGATAAATTTTCCTCGTGGTGTCCTACAACTGCCGGTGTACCTCAGGGTGGCGTATTATCTCCTATTTTATTTTCTCTTTTCATTAATTCCATAACGTCAAATATTCGCTCCTTCTGCCATCTTTATGCTGACGATTTGCAGATTTATTCACATGACTCAGTAACGAATCTGCCTAATACGATCGCAAAAGTGAATGCAGACCTCGTACGCATATCTGAATGGAGTAGATCAAACGGCCTTGTAGTCAATCCTACAAAAACACAAGCCATTGTTATAGGTAGCTCGCGCTTTATCTCTAACATCGATTGGGAGGCTCTACCTCCAATAATATTTAATAGTGTTCATGTCCATTACAGTGAGAGTGTGAAGAATCTTGGCGTTTACTTTGACAAAACCTTTTCTTGGTCGGTGCAGATAGCCAACGTTAGCAGGAAGTTGTTTGCAGCAACTGGCTCCCTTCGTCGTTTGCGTAATTTTCTCCCTATTAGCACCAAAATTTCACTTGCACAGTCCTTGCTCCTTCCCATTCTTGACTATGCCGACTCTTGCTACCTTAACCTCACTGAAGACCAATTAAACAAACTTGAGCGCCTTCAAAATCTTTGTATACGATTCATATTTGGGCTTCGCAAATATGATAATGTTTCCGAATTTCGCTCACAGCTCAAGTGGCTCCCTATCAGGTTACGTCGCAACTTGCACGTACTCTCTCTTCTTTATTCTATCCTTTTCAATCCTACTTCTCCCAGTTACTTGAAAGAACGTTTCATATATCTCAGTGAGGTACGGGATCGTTGTGATCGCAGTACACGTAGTACTCTTTTCCTTCGTCTGATTACGCCATCTCACTCTTCGCAATACTACTCTAAATCGTTCTCGGTACGGGCTGTGCAACTGTGGAATGCTTTACCACTCTCCATTCGCTGTGCACAATCTTTAATGTCCTTCAAAAACAGTGTAAAATCTCACTATCTGTCTATCTAACTATGGTAGAATATGTATGTGTGTATGTATATGTATATTATGTATATGTGGATGTATATGTATGTTTGCATGTGTGTATTTGGTATTGCTATATGTACGTACATTGTTGTCCTGTCACTTATCTGCTCATTACACTCATCTTAAATACTGTTCTTATTATTATTAT
Organism: Pyralis farinalis; assembly: GCA_947507595.1. Classification (NCBI taxonomy): domain Eukaryota; kingdom Metazoa; phylum Arthropoda; class Insecta; order Lepidoptera; family Pyralidae; genus Pyralis; species Pyralis farinalis. The sequence continues at coordinate 4,160,808 of OX382268.1, read as the reverse complement.
TTTCGATTATATAGTTTGTTAAGTTTAAGTGTATAAATCTATGTGTGTAAATAGGTATTGTCATAAATGCGCCACTACCTACTTGTATTTCAATTATTGTTTCTCTTCCTTTGATATGGTTGTCTGGAAGAGATCGCTTTAGCGATAAGACCGCCCATTGTACTCTTTCAATAACATGCTACTTAAATGTATTAATTTTGGTGCAATAAAGTGTATTCTATTCTATTCTATTCTATATCCTGTATGTCTTATGTCCTAAATACCACATAATTGATAATGTATAAATTTCAAATCAAAAATTTCAAAGTAGCGTAACAGCGCGTTTCACCACTGCGCCAGCGAGCTCGTCAATATTTACTTTATTTAAACCGTATCTATAATATACCTTTTATAATAGCTTGGCATATATACCTACCAAGGAAGAATCGTTTGAAAATAATCTAGTTATTATAAGAAGCTATTGTTTCTTGTTCATTGACTTTTTTTGCTACTAACATATTACCAGCGTCGGCATACACAGATGCCTGCCTTAAGTTCGGTAAATCAATAAACCTAAATTATATACTACTTTCTGTTCCAAATTTCGTTTAAGTTTGTTAAATATGTGCAAATATCAAACCCGATTGCGCTATTCACACTATTGAGTTACTTGCTAATATTTTATTTACTCAAATTGTACAGTAATTACTGTGTTTATAATTTTATTTTTTATTTTATTTATTTACTAGCTCTGCCCGCGACTTCGTCCGCGTGGAATATTATTTATTTATATTAATAAACATAAATAACATTTCTAAAACAAAAGTAGCCTAAATTACTCCTTATTGCATCAGCTATCTGCCAGCGAAAGCCCCGTCAAAATCGGTCCAGCCATATACATCCATATGCATTTAGTAAAAAGCGGTTATTTTAATATTACAAATAGATACTCCAATTTTATTTATCTGTATAGATTAAGGTACACCAACAGTATTTACATACAACATTCGAATTGAGACACACATGATATCTTGTTCTAATGTAAACACCAATAACAGGTATACACGACATTTACAATATATCAATTAAACTAAACAACTATTTAAGGTATGGTTATGATATTAATCCTTACTGAGAATCAGCACCTTTCGTTTAAAGACACTAGACTATCGATAAATATGTCCAAATTTTCCGAGTCGCGATTTAGAGAATTGTATGTATTGCACATACGGTTAACAGGTACATGGCTACCTAGATTGGTTCTAGACGGCGGACTACATAGGAGTTTAGCGATGGGATGACGCGGCGATAAAATAAAAGGATGATAAAGTTTCCATAACTTCTTTCTCCCATTCTATCACAAATTTTCTCTAATACTCTGAAATTCTGATTGCTCCTTCCTATTCTTTAGTTTTGTTTAAAAAGTTTCTTGTTTTATCTACCATATTCTTTTTCTCTTTTCTGTTACCTTACACCTGCCTCTTTCACTTCATTAGAAGAATTACACTTGAACCTCGCAGGAGAAATCTCTTTTCATCTCACGTTTACACTTCTATACACATGTATCTACTAAATTTCGTAAAACTTAAGGCTGTGCATTAATCTGTCAGTAAGTCAGAAAATTGAACAGTTTGTTATTCACAATAAAATCTCTCTGGAATTTGGGAAACCGATACTCACTTAGTCTTAGTTAGTAGTAGTTACTTTTAGGGTCGGGAACGCAAGAGTGATACCGTTGGTGTTGCATATGCCCATAGGCTACGGTAACTGCTTACCATCAGGCAGACCGTACGCTTGTTTGCCACCATAGTGGTATAAAAAAACTCACGGAGAGCAAATTCGGGCTCGCCGTAAGATGAAGGCTACTTCCTCAGTCAGGCGACGACTATCTAATTGCTCTCTTGCATCAAGGACAGGGGCAAAGTCAACCACTTTGCCCCTAAAGATGATAGTAAGCCACTCACTCTCCATTTAAATCTGATAAAGATCGTTTATCATGTTACACGACAGTTGTGTAATAAACAAGCACGCCGATCAATCCGCGAGCTCAATTGGTCGCTCAATTGAAATTGAATGAATTGAAGCACTTGTGGTTAATTGTGTCCAAGTCGGCCAGTGGCACCGTGCTCATTTTATTTTTGCTCTGAATTTTTTTCTGGTGGATTGCTTTTTAGGGTTTTATATGACAAGGGTTCTAACAGAACTTCGGTACTATAGCTTCGTCGTCTTCGTGGCTATCCGTCAATCGCAGGGCTGTATTTTTGCAATCATAATATGTAAACATTTGAAATTTTCGCACAATGTTCGTTGTTATGGCTGTCATAACAACAAATAAAAAAATGTTCTTATAAATTATAGGCGGTTCGTATACAAGTATGATATTTTTACCTTTTTTTTATACTACGTCGGGAGGCATACGGCCCACCTGATGTAAAGCGGGTACCGTAGCCTATTAACGCTTGCGACATTAATTATCACTCGCGCGATGCCTCCTCTGCTGCCTACACAGCAACTCCTTGGGAGCTTACTGGTGACGTCAATCACACGCAGGAACACAACAACCATCTAGGGAGTTGTTATTTGGCTGTATACTTATCTACAGTTTCAAACTAATCATAGCTTGTAGGTACTGTGGGTATCAGATAACTGACAGACATCGTAAATAACTTCTTTTTGTCATGTATAAGATAATAACTATTACATAATTATATTATGTAATGTACTCGTAGTTGTAATTGATATCTTCTACTTAGATCACACAATGTCAAAATGGGAGATAAGGAAGGATGATGAACTCGATAGTAGGGTATCCGCCAGGTTCGGATGTGACTGAACATTTCTCCAAATCTATGACCACCATGATACATTTTCGGCGATATTGATTGGAATGGGTCAAACCGTGACTGTTTTGATTATGTGTCCAAACCGGCGCACCGGCACCGTCCTGTCCTCGCTGATTGATCGTGTTTACTTCCCAAATTGTTTCTGATGGCCACCAAATTGAACTGAGGGCCATTATCTAATTTTAACAAAAGGGCTCAATTGAATGTTAAAATTGGTTTCACTATATTGTTATTGTTGGTTTATATATACTGATAGTACTGCGACTTTTCGCTACGACATGATAGGGAAATTTCTCGAAAGATTTTTTTTAATTAACCCGCCTGCTAATGAATCTCCGTCTAACTGTCTAACACAGCAATACCGATCAGCTTTCTCACGACTGCAGTGAGTGAGTAATGTCACCAGCCATGCAATTCTCTAAGCGACTCGTAATGGCTGTGTGCGTCGCTGTGATCACAGATGTCACAGCTTTGACATCGTCTACTGCGATCACGGCTTTTTATTTGGTATTCTATAAGGCTGTAAGCGTACGCGAGGCTGTTTGCCTTGTAGAATTCCAATTCCAAACGCAGCCTTGCGGCGCTAGTGTCGCACAACCATGAAAAGCGACACTAAGGAATTGCAATTTTGTGTTCAAGGCTATAACAGCCGATGTTTCCGAGGATGTAAGGATGTTTGCTTTTACAGAATTGCATTGCAGGACGACCGGAATATGGCAGCGACGGCAAAGATCTACTAATGGTAGTGGGTGGGTACCGGCCGGCACTAGTTCGCATGAACTAATCGATAGCGGAAATAGTTTAGTTCAAGTTGCCTAGAATATTATTGATAGCCGTCGTGTGTCGGACGAAAATCCATGTGGAACCAGCATTGTCTTGTGGTTTCCATTAGTTAGATTAATGGAACAACTATTACTCGTAAGTTGTGGAATGAACAATCTAGAAAATCTAGATTGCCTAAGAGGTCTAGGGATAGTATGAGTTTTTTTTCAAAAGCGGCATAAGAAGTTTTTACAGGGTTGATAACACAAGAGCGATGTCCATAGCGCGAAGTATCTAAAGGCTATGATAAACCATAGGTTTTTTATATACCACGTCGCGTGAGACATAAAAGCAGAGGGCCCGCTTGATGTAATGATCAGATCCTGGTGATATTACTTACTCACTGCAGTGAGTAACGGTCTCAATAATTCATCAAGAAATATAAATTTATCTGTGAAAATGGCGGTAAACATTTTGTTTTATAAGTGCGTAGATGGAAATAGAGACTTTGGACGAACTTGCTATACTCGTAATATAAAAAAAAAAACGTTTAGGGAATATTAACTCCGACATTGATGTATGGTAGGGCAGAAGAAACATGAAAGTTGGATGAATGCTATAGAAACGAGAGAGCTGAGGAGTTATGGGCAGAGTTAGAATGTTTCATAGAGTAAGTAATAGCACGATACGAAAAGAATGTGTGAATGAAAGATTGTAGTGACAAAAATTAAAAAGAGTTTAAGATGGTTTGGAAATATGTAAAGAATGGTTGACAAAAGAGTTACGAAAGAAGTATCAAGCAAGAATGATCGGAAATGTCCGCAGGGGCCGCCCTAGACGGCTAGATATGGATCGAGTATGTGATGTGTTGAAAAAGGGCCAAATCAAAAGTACCGGAAACCAACGAACATGCACGAAGAGATTGATGAATGTGGAAGAAGCAAAAGAGGGGTGTTTGAAGCGGAGCACTTGGTGTTCTATACTTTCTGCATACTCCAATAGGAGACAGTAGTGATGTTATGTATCAAAAACCTAATAAACTAAATATATTTACATTTATTATAAAAAAACAATGTTAATTTGTTTACAAAAATATATAATAATAGTTCACTTACTTAAAAAAAAGTTTACATTTTTTGTAACAACAAAACTCTTTGCTATTCTTTCGCTGCATTATAAGCCTAAATCTGCGGTAATAAGAGCTACTTTACGAGCAAAGATGTTGAAAATAGATTTTACTCTTATTCAACATCAAATTCACAACTACAGTTATATAGATTCAGTACGAAGTCAATATTAACTGAGATACGAACACACTAAATTTACCTCAGCCGTTTGTTTGTGGCCACTCGACGAACTCGTCCGAGCGTCATGATGGACGGAATCCCATCAGACATCGACTGGGCAAATAGATAATATAGTTTACTAAATACCGACACCTGTTTTGCCCGGTGGAGCTTGTCAAAATATCTCGACGAACAAATTTACTTAAGGCATTTATCATGTAGGCTTCATAACCGGTCATTATGATCGAGAGAAATGTCTTGGGTGACAGGGAAAAAGTGATATATGATGGCGACCACTTCGGTGTAATTATTTTTGACATGCTAATCATCAATTAGGATCTTTTAATAATGCGGAATGGAATGGAACTTTAACAAATTATAAATCGTGAAACTGTACTTGTGCTGTAAGAGATATTTGTGGAATCTCATCCCGAATTTTGGTGTACAGGTGAGTTTAACCAGAGACAGACTGAAGAAAAGTTTTTAACCGGTGGTATCAACATGTCAGATAGATATGCATAAAAGAAATATATATTCAATAAAAGAAATGTATTTCTGGTGAAATATTGTGTACCTAGTAACGTTTATACTATTAACAATGTCTATTGAAGAAAATAAATTTTCTTTCTTTCTTTGAGCAGTCAGAACCCGTTATATACGTTTTCCCATACATTTCGCGGTCGTATTCGACCACCCGGGTCTCGAAAGGTTAATCTCCTTCTGACATTAAAATATTTGGCAAATAAAACTTAAAGATGAGATTGACAAAATGGTTATTGGGGGATTATTTTTACATTACAGAGGTATATATTGACCATTGTAAATTCTAAACCACACATAATGACATTCTAATTTTTGACATTAAATCTGATGGTTTGGTCATCTAGAAAAAACGCAAGAAGAAAGAATTACGAAACAGCAAAGGTAGAAGGATGTAGGAGCAGAGGAAGGCCAAGACTTACCTATAATGACTAAATTTATAGTGTTTTATCAGAAGGCGAGGTCAGGAGGCCTAGAGATCGGCTAGTGTGCATGAGAAAAACAAGGAATGTTATAAAGCGCGTGAGGTGTGTAAGGACCAATCCATGTAGAGCTCAGCTGGCTCTGCCTACCCCGCAAGGGATTTGGCGTGAACTTATTGACAAATAGAATATAACTGTACACGAGCCATTCTTATATATTTATATGTGAATATATTTAAATTTATATGCAATTTGACAAATGAGCTTGGCTTACGTTCTAAATTTGATTGTGAGCCTACCATGCCTCCAAAATATAATTAAAACATTCCCTCTCCAAAATTTGACCAGCTGTTCTCCGGATAAATATAAATGTATAATTAATCTGACCAATTAATCAGCACAGTGAATCACTGCAGCCCGTTCCTTTGCTCCAATCAACCGTGCTCATCTATTGTTTCGTCTGTAATTAGGGACGAGCCCATCTCTACCGTTTTATTATCGACTTAATTTGTTTATAATTATAATAGTCTATGTATAGTATATCTAGTTTATTATTGGCCAGTTGGTTGAGCCTTTGTTTAATCTGTTGTTATTACTGTTTTTTTATTGCTCGTAATACCTTAAGTATTGCCACTTCTGCTGCTAGCTTATCAAAACCTTCGGGGCTTACATATATTTGTTCACTCACTCACTTGCAGGAACTCAACAATCCTCCGGGGAGTTGTTATTTGACAAATAGATATATTCATGCATACAAATGTTTGTCTTGTGTGGAAATCGAACCCACGAGCCTTAACATTAAAGTAGCATGGCTAACTCTCCGCCACCGTGCTCGTCAAAAATGTACTGTAGACATTACTTCAACAGTATATGTAATACGAAAGTTGAAATATGTAGGAGCCGCAAAAGGCTGACTGACTTATCAAAACTGGTCGTGTTTTATCAGAAGTAGAAAGGAGGAGTTTTAGGTACCGGCGAGAGTGTATGAAAAGAGCTATGAAGATTAGGGGAGGTAGAGAGAGGTGTGTAAGGATCGAGCCATGTGGTACTCAGTCCTTTCAGCGTACCCCGTTTAAGGTCTCGTGGTGTAGGTATAGATAGATAGACGAGATGAGATGTATATTTAAAAGTTATTACAGGGTTGATAAAGAGCTTATCGATATTTATTTTTTTATACTACTTCGAGAGACGTACAAGCATACGGCCCTCCCGATGTAAAGCGGCTACCGTAGCCTATTAACGCTTGTAATAATTAAGTATCACTCGCGCGATGCCTCCTGTGTTTCTTATACAGCAACTCCTTGGGTGCATACTGGTGACCTCACACACACACAGGAACACAACAACCCTCTAGGGAGTTGTTATTTGGCTGCGGTTTTCTGTGAGGTGGAGGTACTTCCCCAAGACGGGTTGCTTATATTCGCCGTACCTCTCTTAAAACATCTAGACTAAGACAAACAGACATGTTCATGCACACAAATGTTTGCCTTGTGTGGAAATCGAACCCACGAGCGTTGGTGTCAAAGTCGCGTCATTCACGACAGAGCCACCGAGCTCGTCTTGTTTAAATTTATTTATATGTGGGGGACCCATTATATCATTATATTTTGAAGTCTACTGTAATTCCAAGAAGCACGATTAACAAATGCTAATTTCTTATTCCCAATGAGAAGTTCTGTGTCGGCAGAAGTCACATTTAGAAGACTAAATTTGATGCATTTGCTTTTAGTCGAATTTAGCAAAATATTTTTACATATGAATCAGTTTAGCACACAGACGCCAATTACCTTGTTAAGTAGTATTTTCGCACCGGCGGGCATATTGAAAATAATACAAGTATCATCAGCAAATACTATAATTGCCATTTTCCGCGCCATGTAGGGCAGATCATTCATGTAAACTAAAAATAAAAAGGAAATCTAAATAGAACCCTGGGGCACTCCGATATTAACTTTAGATTCAACCCCGTCTATGTCAACAGTTTGCATTGTATAATTGAAATAAGATGACATAATAAAGGTGGATGCCAGTCAGCGCTATTTCGCTTAAACAAATTGGTGGCGCAAGCGTACAAGGCATTCTAGATCAAATGACCTGTAAATTTGGCTAATATGAATATATTAAATGAATATGCAATTGTTTTGTCGCAACACAAACTGTCTGTCTGTCAATTATTCCTACTGTAAATTCTGAGAAGCTGTATAAGCTATAAGGTAAGCGCGATACTGAATCTGATCTACTTCACGTCAAGAGATTTGCTTGTATGTCTCGCGAACATTGTATGAAAGACTGCAAACTGTAGAGTAATGATGTTAACACAATTCCGATTAATTCACAATTCCGGTTATAAGTACAGAGAGTTTGTGCACGGTGCGTATAATTGGAAAACACACAAATTCACAATACACACGTTTACAATATAAAATTGGTGTCGGCCCGTCACGGTAGAGCACCGGTACCGTTATAGACAATGAGACGACGCGTAGAGTCCCCATTATTCAATTTTGGAACAACTTTTAAATATACTTCTCATCTGTCTATCTATATCAGAGATTTTCAAACCAAACCAAACCAATCTTTTTTTGTTCCGTAAACTCTCAAATTCAAATTCATTTATTTGCCAAATGTAGGTACATAGATGTTTGACATTTTGAAAAAAATTAGCTCACCGCTACATTTTGCCTATTGGCGTGCAAATATAATTACATTTTTATTAATTAATTACCTATGTTACTTTGTACAAACTGAGTTATTTAACAGCTAACATCTCTTATTATTGTTTTTACTTTAATATGATTCCTAATTTAATTAATATTGCATGTCGTATGTCAGATAGGTATAGTTTAAGATTTTACTACCGAATATTCTTGTCGCATAAATAATCATTGATAGAATAGTAACATTTATGAATTAATATGTCATACAATTTATTTTTAAATTTAGTCAAAGTCATTATTTTAATACAGTTAGGCAATTTGTTATAAATAATTTGTGCCATGCAGCAGAAATTGTTTTGCATCAGTGTAGTTTTTACTAGTGGTATTTTTAGCTGCAAACAGTAGGCTTATCGTATTTGCCTATTCCTATTCTCCGATACAAGGCTATAGGTATCTATATTTGTCTTTACGAATATATTTATTTCGTAGATGTAAAGCGACACAAGGGTCAAGATTCTGAGACTTCTCTCTCTCTTTGCATACTTTCTGCTCTACGTAGACCCCCAGCCTTACTAATGTTTGAATCTGACATGGAGCACTTTGGGAAGCACGGATCTATCTATATCCATATCTTTGTGATGAGTACCTCGCGGGGTAGGCCAGTAGGATTGAGCACCACATGATTAGATCCTTACACACCTCACTCAATCCTATGATATTCATAGATTTTTCATGTATACTCCTAGACTCTTGCGCTCACTAGCTAGGTATTTGGCCTTTCGCGGATCCTACTACAACTATTATATGCCTTTTTTTAGTACACAACATCGAGGCTTAGAAGCATATGGCCCACCTGACGTAAAGCGGTAATTGTAGCTTATGAACGCTTGCAAGCATTAAGTAATTCTCGCACGATGCCACTTTTGTTGCTAATGTAGTACATACTAGCTTACTGGTAACCTCACTCGCAGGAATACAACGAGGAGGAGTTTTTATTAGGCTGCTGTTTTCTGTGAGGTTAATGTACTTTTGCGCCCTACCTCTCTTGAAAACATCCAGACCAAGATGTACTGACATGTTTATGCACAGAAAAATGTTTGTCCTGTGTGGAAATCGAATGTTGGTGTCAAAACAGCGTTAATAACCACTGTTGTAATGTAATGTATATACAGTTATGACTAGCTCAGTGGCGGAGTGGTTAGCAATGCTACTTTAATTGATTTATTTAACAATACATTTATTAGTAAATATGTACTTTATAAAAAAATCTTTGACACGAAGGGCATTCGTACCAGCATTAAATTTTATACTACACTGTGACACACCGACAGACGAACGAACAAATAACAGCGTGACTGCAATAGGATCAAAATGCCTCTCAAATGTGCCAAATGCCTGTCATATATATAGAAGTCTCTCGAAAAACTACAAGAACTATCTACAAGAACTAATCGCGCTTGTAAAAACGCAATCGTTTATTTAAGGGTCAAATATATAGATAGCGTACAAGTTCAGTCTATTTGGGGGAAAAATTGCATATTTTACACACATGCATCTTATATCGTAGCAGTAAAGACGAGATTTGCATGAGTTTAATTGCAAGTTGATGAGGCTCGATAGTTTTTCCATACAATTTATGTCGCTGCGCAGTGTACGGTGTCCCTTGCGGTGTGTATATTATTGATATTCCTACACTTGGGTTGTAATTTACGCGTTCGTTGGACCGAATAATTGCCGCTTCCTTTATAGGGTTGAATAAAATATTGAACGAGTTTATTGCCGCCGAGTCATTAAATATGCTTGCTTGAATGCTTTTGGGGACAGAAAATGTAAAATTAAAATATTCTTACATAATTACTGATACATCTGATTATTGCCCTTAATGTGAAAGCAATAGAGATATTTACATAAGAAAATCAAACTGGAGCTCTATGTTATCAGTTAAATTTGAGATATTTAGGCAAGCGAGCGAGCGGAGCGGTCTGAGGTACTATAAATACCTTGGGCAAGGGTGTAATTGAACAATTACAGCCACGTTGGACACTTTTAGAGCATTTCAAGTTAAATACAATAAAACACGAAATTTTCAGAAAAGATGTAACTTTCGAGTTGACTTCCAAAGAATCATTAAATAAGAATGCTTGCTTAGGCGCTTCCCGGGGACTAAAAATTAGGTCTCACATTATCATCACCCAAATCTACGCTCAATTATTAACTCAATTAACTGTCATCCCTAACTGAAACAAACCGCATTTTTTTATTAAGGCAGATGATTGATGATTTTGATATTAAGACGAGCTCAGTGGCGCAGTAGTGAAACGCGCTGTTACGTTACGTTGACACCAACGCTCGTGGGTTCGATTCCCACACAGTACAAACATTTGTGTGCATGAACATGTCTGTTTATCTTGGTCTGGGTATTTTCTATGTATAATAAGTATGTATTTACAAAAAAATGTATTTACGTATGTTTATCAGTTATCTATTACCCATAACACAAGCTTCACTTACTTTGGGGCTAGGTGGCGTGGTGTAATTTATCCGACAATGTTTATTTATATTTTATTTTGGTTATGGAGTGATTAATTACAACTAATATGGTTAAGCATCTGAGTGAGCGAAGCGAGCTAGGATAAACTCACTCTTGTAATTGAAATGTGTAATGTATCACTTACAGACCAGTTAAAATACTCTACTGTTCATCACAATGCAAGGAAATATTTTTTTAGTCATTCAATAGCATTTCTAGAGTTGTGTATAAACAGGAACTTAAACTTGGAACGGATGGACACCGTAGCAAAATGCCAACATAACACTTTTTTTGCCATTGCGCATAATATTAAGACCACAGTGTAGAAATATTTATATCCGTGTCCTGAATAATCCGAAAAAATAATCAAGTGTTAAAACTGTCAAATTGGGCATTACGACAGCATAAAATGAAATGTGTTCAAGATGTCAATCTACGTCGATCGCGAGATAAGGTCGCAATGATTATCGAATGTAAACATCAGCGCGGAAACTTGATTATTAAGACATCAATCACTCCTCCCTTTTAAAAATCCACCTGGGTTACAGCGTTTCTCGTTAACCATCAATTTTGAGGAATCAGATAACGCCTCGAGTATGGCCCACTACCAAAAGCAGCAGATATTAGACTCCATACCTGTCAAAGTGTTTAATTATTATAGTAATAACAGTTAAGAAATTGATCCTCTCGTCCCAGATTTGCATTAAGACATCGCCGTAACATAAAGTAACATGGAGCGTCCATTTGTCAAAAGCGAATGACGTTTTTGTAAGGTTTATTTCATCGTATGATCCAAACGTATAATTTTATCCAAAGGAGTGCTTACCATCACTACAAATATGGGTACTGATTAAAGGTATCCGAATCGATAACAATCAAGTTTAAGTGTTTTGGGAAGTTCTTAAGATGAAAAACACACATGGGGCGGCGAGTGGGGCGCGATTATTTCGCGGGCATTAATTCTGAGATGTTCCACATTATGGCCAGCATTTAATAACCTCTGCACACTGTGTATTAAGTGTCGACCTTTACGTGCTCTTCCGTTGAACTTTCGAAGCATCGAAGTTATATTATGAATTACGTTAACCTTTCTCAATTTTGCCATTCATTGGGATTTCTTTTCCAAATGTGTGGAATTATATTCGGATTTTATAAATTTGTCGATGGTTCATCGCGACCTTTATAGGTTCGTGTTCGGAATATGAATTAGTTAAAGTGGCATCGGATGCGCCGTTAAAATAAAAACCGTGTTATATTGCTTTGTTACGTGCAATTTACATATCTTTGATATATGATTGAAGCTTAAGACGTAAGTAAACAAGCTATTTTGTAGCTATGCTACCTTACTTTTACTTTATGTTAAATTATTGTCGGAGTTTTCAAATAAAAGGAATACCAAAAATGTCATCACCATGAAGCATGTAATGGGAACTTTGATATAGTAGCATCACATTATTATGTCATTCAAAAAACATGTGTAGATAGATACTTGGTATTTAATATTGTACATAGGTATATGGATTGAATACGTAGTCTCGTTTAGAATATTTATGTAATATAATACACCAGCCGCGATTACGATATTACAACAATCTAATCAAATGGGCCTGTACGCATTGGGACCTTACGCACACCCTAATAAAGAGTGAATGATACTCATTATGTCATGACTATGGTATAGACACGTGGAGGCTTCTTCTTCCTAGCATTATACCGTTTCTCTTAGGATTTATTTATTTTATTGCACATGTTTATGGACAGTTACAGACAATCTATTTCTTATCAGCTAAACATGGACCCTGGTAGGGTATGGCAATTTCGGTACAGTACATTGTGTTTTTTAAAGTACACCTTTCATAGGTAACGCCACATGGCTTTCGAAATATAATTTCTTGGACGTGCGGATTTCTTCCCGATGTTTTCCTTCACCAGCAAGTGACAATTACAAATATGTACCTACAAATTTAATGGTACACGTTCACACCAGGATTGAAACCAGAGACCAGATGGTTTGATTGGTTTTTTATTCACTAGGGATTTATACTACGTCGGGAGACATGCAAGCATACGGCCCACCTGATGTAAAGCTATTACACCTGATGTATATTAAGTATAACTCGCGCGATGCCTCCTCTGCTGCTTACACAGTAACTTCTTGGGAGCTTACTGGTGACCTCACTCACACCTCTAGAGAGTTGTTATTTGGCTGCGGTTTTCTGTGAGGTGGAGGTACTTCCCCAGACGGGCTGTTTTGATACGCCCTACCTTTAATACGTCCTACTTCTCTTATAAGGGTATTTAGGCTATCACTGTTCTCGAAACAGAGCGACATATTTGGGGTATTCCCGAGTAAATTTTCAAATCAGCAGTACTTCTCCATATTCTATTTCATCATATTCAACGAAGTTGTGAAAGAACACTATTGCCTAATTCACTAGTTGCTTTGACTCAGAGGTGATTTCCAAAACCATAACACTGTGTCTGTAGAAAGTCAACAAACATACGGAATAGAGAATGCCTCATTACGTGTCATACGACGAAAATGCCCCGTCGATGACTCACTGCACTAAATGGCCAGTGGCCATTACAGCCTTAGAACCAAAGACCACAGACCAATGAGTAAGTAATAAAAACAAAATCATAACGTAACGTGTGATAGCATGTAATGATAATGACTGACATGTCATTCTTACAAAGGTACTGTTGAGAGCAAAAGTGCGTACGATTTTCTTTTTTACTAAAGGGCCACTTAATATCAAAGAATCATTACACGTAATTTATGAATTACAAGCTGCTGCCCGCGGCTCCGCCCGCTTGGAGTCAAATAACGTAGCCTATATGTTAATCCAGATCATAATCTATCTACGTGCCAAATTTCATTCAAATCCGTTTAGCCGTTTAAGCGTGATAGAGCAACAAACATCCATCCATACATACAAACTTTCGCATTTATAATATTAATAGGATTTAGTAGAGGTCGGGCGCATCAAATAAGGTCGACTAGGGAAGAATGTATCTCACTCACACTGAAAACCGCTGCCAAATAATAACTCCCTGGAGTAGTAGGTTAGCATTCCTGCGAGTGAGTAGTGTTACCAGTAAGTTCCTAAAGAGTTGCTGTATTTGTAACGGGGGTGGGAACGTTTAAACAGTACTTCCGGTTCTTAGGTGGTCATCATACGGTGACTAGTTTACATTAGGTGGGCCGTGTGCTTGTATGCCTCTCGACGTTGTATAAAAAAGTGTAATAATACGTATTTAATTGTAATTATATGTTTTGTATATTAGTCTGTTACTATCTTTCATGTCTATATTATATTTTTTCCATCTGATATTTTACAAAACGTCCCACAGCAAAGGTTGGCTTATTATATCAAAATGAAAAAAAATATTCAAATGTTTAAAAACAGTACAGTAAGATGATAACAATCTTATTATCAACTTACTATAATTTTTTTTAATAAAGTAGACTTATAAATAATATTGAAAAAAGCTGTCCAATTGTAATAATATGATTTTGACTTGTTCTGATATAAAGTGTATATCATCAGCTTAAATTTCACAAATAAAGAATTATTATTATAAATTTACTACTACAGTGACATTGAACTTAACGTCCAGTCATGAATTATGTTAATTTGAGAAAAACCAAAGAGATACATAAAAATCAAGTAACAATTTCGAGCTCGATTATACTCAATCAGTTTAAAAGGCTAACCCTAAGTGTAGGAGCACGGGGTGTGCAAGACGGGGAGGGGGGGAATGAGAACGTGAGTTAGTTAGTCATTAACGACCGTGGTCGTTACAGGTGATATGACAGTGATAAACCTCACGAGTATGTAAATGTCCCGCGATTTTATTAATCGTGGTCATATGGGCACGCAGCAGTGGCTATTTTAAATTAGGGAGAGCAGAGAAGAGGGAATAATCGGGAGTAGGCGCAATAAGGAAATCAAGGAAAATACCTCCCTACTAACACACAGGCTGTATATCGACACCTGCAAGGAAAAACATCGTAACTCATTTTTCGTAACTTTAGAGGAGAGCGTGTCAAAGATTCAGAAAATTCTTATTAGCAGCCCGTCTGGGGAAGTACCTCCACCTCACAGAAAACCGCAGGCAAATGACAACTCCCTAGAGGGTTGTTGTGTTCCTGCGTATGAGTGAGATCACCAGTAAGCTCCTAAGCAGGGGAGGCATCGCGCGAGTGGTACTTAATGTATTACAAGTGTTCATAGGCTACTACTAACCGCTTTACATCAGGTGGGCCGTATGCTTGAATGACTCCCGACGTTGTATAAAAAACTATCTACTAGCATTATTTTTATTCCACTAAGTTGGAAAACAAGCGATAACTGTTTACCATCAGGCAGACGCCTAAGCAGTTACCCTATTAAGACTAACAACACCAAGGGCGCCTTTCGTACGATGCCAACCCTAAAAAACCTATTCGCACCCTGTTCCAGGACCTCATTCTTTGCCTTTTCCCTTACTTCCTTTATTTCCTTCATTCTTTTCATACTAAGGTGTTTTATTATAGTCCATGCTATAGAGTGTGTGTGTGAATTGTTTAAAGCAATTTACTTGGCCATCAATTTCAACTTCCACACCAGCGTCAATGTAACCTGTCATTATCGGCGAAAAGCACGCCTCGTCTTCAAAGACAATTAAGAATGATGCGCTTTCACTTAAATCATCTTAAATATTAATTATGGGCTTCGTTCAAGTGGGTCTTAGTTGAAAATCGCTCGCCGCGCCGCCGCCGCCGGCGTTTCAGGAATACGACAGTGTCACGCCCATTCGCGTGCTCATTGTCTCACGAGAAATTATCGTGCTTAGTTGTATTATTATCTTCGTGTAGATGGTCTATTATATTTGATAGAATAGATGAATATAGAATATAGTATATAGAATCTTGGGCGCGTTTTCGGGTTTATGTACATAACGCTGAAGAAAACAAAAACGTGAGGAAATCCGCACAAGAAATTATATTTCGAAAGACGCGTGACCTAACCTAAGACAGTTATGGTTTTCCCACCCGGTTGTGGCGATCTGACGGGAGTCGCTCCATGTAAAAATCAGTACCTACCACCATCACGAGTATCTAGCTCCGCTGCAGAAGAATAATCGAAAATTATAAATCTTATCTATTTTACATGCTCTTATATTTCTCACTAAAACTCTGTAAGAAGTATCAAAGATTTGACTTGACGAGCTCTGTGGCGCAGTGGTGGAACGCGCTGTTACGCTACTTTGACACCAACGCTCGTGGGTTCGATTCCCACACAGTACAAACATTTGTGTGCATGAACACGTCTGTTTGTATTGGTCTGGGTTTTTCTATGTATAATAAGTATGTATTTACAAAAAAAAAATGTATTTACGTATGTTTATCAGTTGTCTAGCACCCATAACACAAGCTTCGCTTACTTTGGGGCTAGGTGGCGCTGTGTAATTTGTCTGGCAATATTTATTTATTTATAATATTTATTTATAAAGATTGTATTTTTGGAACAAATAAATATTATTACATTATCTTTGCCAAAACCTTAGGTAGCGGACCCTGACAGTCCTAATAAATTAGGAAACGGCATTATGCTAGGGAGAAGAGACTAAATATAATAACAAAATATGTATCGATCATACATAGGACAAAAGACAAGAGTAATAATAATAAAATATGTATCAACTTTAAGATCATACATAAGGCAAAAGGATAACCAAATATC
Source organism: Pyralis farinalis (assembly GCA_947507595.1). Taxonomy (NCBI): domain Eukaryota; kingdom Metazoa; phylum Arthropoda; class Insecta; order Lepidoptera; family Pyralidae; genus Pyralis; species Pyralis farinalis. Next base: position 4,144,060 of record OX382268.1, on the reverse strand, counting down.
AGCTATTGTAAAACTAACAGTAACCACAAGTTACTCAAAAATTGTATTGTCAATCAACTATTTACAACAAAAGATATATTTTATCGTAAATAGTTACGATAAAATATATATTTTGTCGTAAATAGTTAATCTGCTAATCTTTCTTCGCCTTAGTAGATCACACTTTAGGATATGCTTTGATAATGTAGGGGTAGAACAGTCGCTGGTCTCGTGATTCTTCTACCATACCATTCTTATTGATTGTTCGGCGAATGGATTGTACGAGTATCACAATGGTTTTAATGCTTTTAAAGAAGTATTAACATGAACTTTTAATCAGTCGCAGTGCTGTTATTCAGTTAAAATTTAGCTTTTACTTTTGTATTTTCGATTTGTGATGGAAATAAAATTCAAATAAAATTATAATTATTTTACCGTTATAATTTTGACTCATGCTTGCATTCTGCTTGCCTAGATAGACATAGATTATTATTACACAAACAACTTTACATGATTACGATGCATATAGTAGTGAAATATCTATAATTATGAAATTATAACTGAAATCTCCAAAAAGCTTTCAGTCATTTTACATATTCGCGACACAGCAGACGTCCTTCTCGAAGAAAATCAATTTCATGGAACTCGATTACAGCGTCATCTACCGGGTCCAATTGTAAATGTACATGCAGGGAACCAATCAAACACACACGAAAATTTCATCAAAATCGGTCATCCGTTTTGGAGGAGTTCAGTGACATACTCGTACCTCATGTTTTACTGGAAAGTTTTAAGGCGCTGTACAATGAAGTCAGCATTCAGCAAATAAACAAGTACTTTACAAAAGAGAACTATCGATTTGCGAAAGATTTTCAATACATTTATAAATTCCAATGTACGAAATCCCCAGTGGCTAATGCTACTCGTATAAGCAATTTTAAGAAACATTTTTTTTAAACGTGTATTACATTTGTTTTATTATTTGTTTAATTAAAAGATATTATATGTGATGGCGATGTTTACATTTAATATAAGCTGGATATGCAAAGGTTTCCTTACTCACTTCTATATAGTATTTCCCAAATATTATGCTCTTATTTGGCTGAAACTGGTTTAAGAACTGCGTCTGTGTTATTACCTCTATTATCATTAAATATACCACTCTTAAAATGTTAGTTTTGTTTTAGGACATAAAAAAATGTTTTTATATGTAGAATATAACTTGAACCACTACGCAGGTTGGCGTATGACACGTCATGTGATTTTTTTTTTAATTAATGTCAAGAGTATCAACCAATCAATTATCTGCACTTATATTTGAAATTCGCGCTACCGTCGGCGCTTTGTCCGCGTGGAATTGAATTTTGTTTACAATTTCTCGGTGTGTGAGTGAGGTTACCAGTAAGCTCCTAAGGAGCTGCTGTGTTAGCAGCAGACACACGCGAGGGATACTTCCTACATTGCAAGCGTTATAAATAAGCGGTAAAAATGATATGTATCTGTATTGTTGTAGTACACCAGCTAGGTTTATACAACGTCGGGAGGCATACGGCCCACCTGATGTAAAGCGGTTACCGTAGCCTATGAACGCTTACAATACATAAAGTATCACTCGCGTGATGCCTCTGCTGGTAAAACAGCAACTCCTTAGGAGCTTACTGGTAACCCCACTCACATGTAGGACCACAACAAGGAGTTGTTACATGGCTACGGTTTTCTGTGAGGCGGGGGTACTTCCCCAGACGGGCTACTTAGGTTAGGCAACAGTAACTGTATGGTTTCATCCATAGAGCATAAACCTAAAATTGGCTATGCTTCATCCCCTTTTTAAAACATCTAGGTTTTAGGCCTAACAGTAAAAATTCATTTATTTGCCATTTCGCCCTCATTTAGACACGTTTTACATTATTTAAATCAAATATTGTATCTTATTAACTTTTCATAGCTTTCATCTCTCTTTTTTAATCTACCAGCGTTTCGAAATTAACCACTGGCGAAGAAGAAACGCCAAAAGAAACTTGGCAATAGAGGTGTTTTTTCAATTCATCAAATTATATTGCAATACATATGTGTACATATAGTGATATCAAGTGGTACAATTAAAGATATAATAAATAATAATAAATATTGTCGGACAAATTACACAGCGCCATCTAGCCCCAAAGTAAGCGAAGCTTGTGTTATGGGTACTAGACAACTGATAAACATACGTAAATACATTTTTTTTTTGAAAATACATACTTATTATACATAGAAAATACCCAGACAAACAGACATGTTCATGCACACAAATGTTTGTATTGTGTGAGAATCGAACCCACGGGCGTTGGTGTTAAAGTAGCGTAACAGCGCGTGTCACCACTGCGCCACCGAGCTGGTCATATATTCATATAGTCATGTATCAATACATGTGCTGAATCATTTGCAAACATCTCTGGCAGTCAGATATTATCGAATCTATAATAACCCTTCTCACATAGAATATTTTATATGTGTCTTTTGAACATATTGTCAGGCAAGGACAGAACTGTTTCAGGTAGTTAAAAACTTTCGCATTAGGAGACTACATGAAGATATCCAGCGATGGTCAGAAACCGGCACAGTGGTCCGGACCCAACAAATATGGTCATCCATCACTTGTTTTGTTCTTGCCGCTATAAAATTGAATTCCCCGCTCATGATGAATGTAGTCGCGTTCGAGATTAAGTTATTACTGCAATATTTCTTGTATCGTGATGTTGGTCCAGTCGAGCGCCCAACTCGGAGTAATGGGGAGGGCTCGGACCCCCCTTATGTCGATTTGCGGCAATTTTTAAGAAATATTGCGAGACTTTCGGAGTTATATTACGATGAAACTTTTCCTCTTTAAAGAATTGTAAGATTTTTGGCCAGTAAAAATTTCTCTATTGACTTTTACTTTTCAGAAACACGGTTCCTATATGAAATCTATGTTTGTCTGTGCGTTTTTTTTTAATATTCGAATTTTGACTTCAGATTCGGATTCAGCATAAAAAAGTAGAATGGGAATGTTCAGGAACACCGTTCCTATCTCTTAAGGAACATGGTCAAAATTAAAGAAAAAAAATTGAATTGTTATATAATTGACGAGCCAGGTGTTCCTCTGGCAATGCAAGTTTGCGCATTCTCAACTGGTTTATTGTCATTTTGCGGCATGAATAACTTCTCCATAGGTTTTACCTTGTAAAAGATCTCATTATTGGTTAAAATATCCTCCTATTGGTCAGTAGGCTCGAATAGCTGAGATTTTTCGGCGCTAAAACACAACCTTTTGGTGCCACATGCAACGTTGGTCTTCATTTAATTGGTTCGGCTTTGCTGATACCACAAAAGTTCCATCACTTCAATATTTTTAATGTCATTTCAATTATTGCAATTACGAAGTACTATTGCGTCTCTTACATGAAAGTATTTCATGATTCACATAATTATGTTAAATAAATAATAAATAATTTCGTGGTAGGAAATCTCCATTTTAATTTATTGCGAATTTTAAATTGAGAAAATTGTTTGAGTAAATTACCTAGTTTTTAACGGGACTTCGTAATTAGAATGGAATATTATTTTAAATATTGTCAGAAGGCAAAGCTCCCAAGGAGTTGCTGTGTTAGCAGCAGAGGAGAAATCGCGCGAGTGATACTTAATATATTACATGCGTTTATAGGTTACGATAACCGCTTTACATCAGGTGGGCAAATATATATATATATAACCAAGTATTATGTTTGTCGTAGTGAACAACGTGGACGTCCATAAACATCAGATCGACCAGAAGTCCAACCAGTGGTTCGGAGCGACACTCAGCAGCAGTGGCAGCAACGGGCCTATTGTGGTGAGTACTCTTCCTTTTCTTATTCCTAAACCATTAGAATTGACGGATCCACTACCTAAGTCTAAGAGTTTGACGAAGATTTAATTTATCAAAGTCATATCATTTTTAATGATGCATTGCACCAGGCTGCCTTCGTAAGATTTGACGCATGTTAATTGACGCCATTGCCACTAAGTTACCAAAATAGTTCCATTGTTAATGACACTTACTAGGATAGGACTGACTAGGATGCCCTCGTAAGATATTACGGCATAATTGACGGCATTACCACTTAATTTACCACAGTAGTTTCTTTTTAATGACACTTTGTACTGGGATACCCTCGTAAGATATTACGGCTTAATTGACGGCATTGCCATTTAATTTACTAAAGTCGTTTCCTTTTTAATGACACATTGTACTAGGATGCCATCGTAAGATATCACTGCTTAATTGACGGCATTGCCACTTAATTTAACCAGCTAGTTTCCCTTTTTATGACAATTTGTACTAGAATACCCTCGTAAGATATTAGGTACGGCCTCGTTAGATTGACGGCATTGGCACTTATTTTATCAAAGTCATTTCCTTTGTTTTATTGGCAATGGTTAAAGTTATATTATTGATATTCTCGCATTAGAAAAATATCTTATATGTAATATGTGCCATATCAAATTATTTTTCAAGGGACCGTGGGCTGTGATGTCCCTGTAAACCTAAAGCTTCCTATCTATAGACATAGCTTGATAAGTATATTATGACCTCGCGTCCCGTCGTAATAGTGACCTATAAAGTTTACGGCACGTCTTGGCGGTGGGCGCACCCTTCCGGCTACACCCATTAGGCCGTCACTCAGACGCGTTGTCACTAGCCCAGGTAAACGACATTGCGGATTTTAACTTAAAGATACTATTGCAATTTATAGAGAGAGTTTTCAGGCTACATAGTTGAACCTCTGGGGCCATGTAAACCTTTTTTTAAGAAATTAGATATTTTAACTATGCCAACTATGTATTTGACATGTACGTAACGTAGGTTTGTAAAGAAAAAAATTCACATAATCTTGACATTTAATACCTACCAGATATCCTAATCGTTTAGTTGGGCCCTATCATAAGACTATACAATAGCCTGTGCACGCTTGTAATAACGCTGATTGTCACTCGCGCGATGTCACTCACGCGCAGGAACACAACAAACCTACAGGGAGTTGATATTTGGCTGCGGTTTCCTGTGAAGTTCTTTCCCAGACGGGCTGCTTTGATGTACCTACTATATCTCTCTTACCCGGACCGTGTCCTGTGTGGCAATCGAACCCACGAGCGTTGGTGACAATGCAGCGTATTTCACAACCATATTAAATGGCCAGTGCGTGGTTCGCCCAGTACTAGGGCATCGAAACTCGGTTCATTTTTGAAAACCCGGGTTTTCGGGTCTAAGAGTAATCAAACCCGGGTAGACCGGTTTTTTCGAGCATTTCGATCTTTTTATTGTAATTTTTTAAAATACACTAATCTGCGTTTATATATCGATTTCCAACAATGAGTACAAAATATAAAGAATGAGGAAGAATTTAAATAAATGAAACAGTACTTTACAAATTACAAAAACAGTTTTAATGTTTAAAAAAGTGATAAAGATTTATTTTTTCTTCAGAATATCTTAAAACTTAGTAAGTAATCTAGTCTTTTTTAAATCACAGACTTGCAGAGATTAGTTTTAACATTAAATGAATTATTTTGGTAACGTATTCACTTATTGTATTTAAAAGCTAATAAAAATAATAATTATGTCACTCTGCGCAATAAATGTAATAAACAATGTAGGGTAGCAAAAAGAAATTTCATTCACTCGTCAATTGACAATTGTCCCCACGATAAATTGTGGTTTTTTTTTTAATAAGATAGGTATAGGAAAGCCCAGATCTAGTAATTCATCCAATTTAAACGCTGATGACCTAAATAAACACTTCAGCTCAACTCCAAGTATCTTGTCACCTCAGGTTAGATTGGCTACTGTAAGTCACTTGAATTCATCTCCTGGACTAAGCGGTAATCAATTTGAGCTTGGTACGGTTTCGGCGGATGAAGTGGTGAAATTCATAGGCTCCTTAAAGTCTAAAGCAGTAGGGTGCGATGGCATGTGCATCGACATGATGGTGCCAATCAATGACATAATAGCTCCGTTATTAGCTGACATAATTAACTGCTCCTTATCCTCCGGCATTTTTCCTGCTTTATGGAAACGTGGCCATATCATTCCACTTCCAAAAACATCAAATCCTTCCTCTTTCGCCGATTTTCGGCCCATCACTATCTTTTCCATTCTCTCTAAGATTTTGGAGCACTTTTTGCATCATCGCCTTACGAAATACCTTCATCTGAATAATCTACTGAGTCAGTATCAGTCTGGTTTTCGGGCCGGCCGCAGCACTGTTTCAGCACTCATAAATATTACTGACGACATTCGGAACAATATAGATAATAAACTTCTTACTCTTCTCGTCTTACTTGACTTTTCCAATGCTTTCAATATGGTTGATCACGAAATTTTACTAGCAGTGCTTCGGCAAATGAGTCTATCGTGTGTTTCTCTTTCCTGGTTTCATTCTTACCTTTCTGACCGGCTTCAATCAGTAAAAATCGACGATTGTAAATCTGACTGGTGCAAAGTCGACGTGGGTGTCCCACAAGGTAGTGTGTTATCACCTCTCTTATTCTCTATTTTTGTTAATGGCATTACTTCATATGTGTCCTCCTCTATTCATTTGTACGCTGATGATGTCCAAATCTATACAGCTGTCTCTCTTCAAGACTTTTCAAATGCTACAGACGTTATTAATTCAGATCTCAGCGCTATTGCAAAATGGGCACAGAACTTCGGCCTAAAAATTAATGCGATAAAGTCATAATGTATCGTAATACAGCCCTCACTTCATTTCCAGGTTCCAATCAGGAAGTTATCCAAATATTGTTTACAACGGTACAATAATTCCTTATTCTTCTACTGTTAAAAACCTTGGAATTGTCATTGATCAGACACTATCTTGGGGACCCCAAATAAATGCCATAAGCCGCAAATTGTTCTCTTCCCTTCACTCTCTGAAACGCCTTCAAAATTTCCTTCCAACGGAAACCAAGGCGTTGCTGGCTCAATCTCTTCTCCTACCGCTCCTTGATTATGCCAATGTAGCCTTTCTGGATCCCTCCGAAGATTTACTGAATAAATTGGACAGGCTTCAAAATCAATGTATCCGATTTGTATTTGGTCTTCGCAAGTATGACCATATTTCTCAATTTCGACAGCAACTTAACTGGCTACCTATAAGGCTACGGCGTAAAATCCACATTCTAACCTTTCTCTATAATGTTCTTTTTAATCCTTCTTTTCCAACGTCCTTCAGGAGGAGGTTTCATTTTCGGATCATGGACGAGCGTCTACGATGTAGCCAAGACCCCATCTTGAAGGTGCCTGCCTCCCTGACCAACACGTTCGGGAATTCTTATACCGTGCGTGCCGCCCGTCTTTGGAACGCACTTCCGCTCGACATCAGAGCTTCGCCTACTATAAGTTCTTTCAAAAAACGTCTAAAAAACTTTTTCAGTACTTCTGCGAGACATTGAGTTTACATTATGTATTATTTTTATTCAATTATATTAAATATTTGTTTGTATTCTATCGTTATCCATTAGTGTGTATATATGTATCTGTGCCCATGTGTATATACATTTGAGTGTCTATATGCATATGTACATAAATTAATATACTTAAAAATCCTTTCTCAATTTTCATATATGCTGGCATCAATTTAGTTATTATGTTAACCATATATACTTTTTATCTACCACCGCCATACATTATTCCACTCAGGAGCTCATAAGCAATGGTTGGCTGGAAGAGATTCCTCGAAGAAATAAGCCCGCCTTTGCAAATCAAATTCCAATATTTTAAGAATGTAAACATTAATATAGCAATAAAGTTCTACAAACAAATAATATCTTCAAAAGACATTTTTGTAGTATCACAAATAATTTTAACATTAATAAAACTCTTCTTCGCATTAACAATTAAGTAACGAATAGTTCTAGTCTAATTAACTAAAATACTAAGTAAAAAGTAGTGCATTTGACACATTATTTAAACAACATAGTTAAGACATACCCTCTGACCATCTGATCACTTTAGAAAAAAAGAGATATTCATATAAATTAATAATAAGTAATACCGTACTAATATATAGATGGACGCGCGCGTTTCATTTAACTTGCATGGCTTGTTTTATTGGTAGCAACGAAGCTACTTTTTACGTAATTACTAATAATTTATCAAAGCGTGTTTTTATTTCACTTACTTATTATTGCATTCGAAGTGGCTTAAACTTAATAAATATCAAAAACAAAAGTATTAAAAAAAACCCGAAAAACCCGAGTTTTCAAAATCAAACCCGGGTTTTTTTGTAATCCTCAGAACCGGGAAAACCCGGGTTTTTTCGGTCCGGGTAAACCCGGGTTCGATGCCCTACCCAGTACATAGTGCAAACAAACAGACAGGTTATATTAACTCCACAATGGAGGGAAATATCCATTAATTCCCAGCCGAGGTCTGTTGACATTTGTAACTGGGTCACCTTGCCCCATCAGAGGGGATGGGGCTATTGGGTCACCAGGTTGGGTCTTTGTGGACATAACACTTATCTAGGCGCTTCATTGTGATTTGTGACACGGAATTAGGTAGAGTCTACTCTACAACATAGATCGTTTAGCCCGAAGGACCATTTTTTCACTACAGCAAAGGTCCTTCGAGCTGATTTTCGAGCAAAAATCCATGTCAATGTACATTTTTGCAATATAAACTATACTCTGTACTAATATATACCTAAAGCGAAAAAGTTTGTTTGTTTGAACTCACTAATCTCTGGAACTATGAGTTGGTTTTACAAAAATATTTTTCCATTTGGTAGGTAGGTAGTTATTTATTTGCCAATTGGCCCTCGCGCACTTGGCACTTTTTACATTATTTTAACCGAAATCTTTTTGTATTTTATTTAATAGCTTTCATTTTTCTATTTTTAATGTATCTTCTGCATTTTGAAATTGTTAACTAACGTAATTATTAACTACAGGCAGTAAGGCTACCAGGACCTAGCCGGCGTTCCTGTACAAAACTTCTTCACATTTTTTGATGAACCCCATGCTGTAGTGTTTTAGAAAGATCTATGACGAGTTCATTCTATAAAGTAAGAGATCTAAAAAACCATATCTGGTACCGGTTAGTTCGTTTCCAATGTGTGAATATCAATCGCTTTGCAATAGAGAATGGTGAGTCTTAAAATATGCAAAGTTTTTTTTTGTTCTTTGGTTGACGTTAAATTTTTTTGAAAATTCTCATAGTACTGACTATATTTAATACAAGCAGCAAGGTTCTAAAAGAGAGGTAGGGCCCAACCATATTTAATAATTGTTAGAATTGTTACCTCCACAATCACAGACAAATAACAACTTCTTGCAAAGGTCCAGATGTGAAAACCCCCAGAGAATATTCCGATGTGTTTTTGAATGGGTATCTTGAAAATTATGCGGTGAGTTGCACCGCAGCTAAATGATAACTGCCTAAAGTATTTTCATATGCTTGCGTGTGAGTGAGGTTACCTGAAAGCTCCACCCCCCTCTGCTAACACGGTAACGTGTTAGCAGCTATGGTTTTTGAATTGATATTTAAGGCATCATCTTATCGGTGTCTTTGGATTTTCCACTTAAAATTATTTTTAATTTTCTTCGAATGAGATTACGAATGGTTTTTATAATACACAACGACATTTATGCTTGTGCATCGTATTGTATTTTTTCATCACAAATCATACATTGTCACATTAATAGAGTGTATTATTTTATGGGCACACACAATCACTTATTCATTCGTCATCTTGGTTACAAAGCGACTTTTTACATTCCTCCGTGATCGCTTGTCGAAGGCGACTCGCATTGTTTTTGTGCCCTCCAGTTAAGGGATAAGAATTTTTATTTCGGAATGCCGAATTAGTGCAAAAAGCGGTCGCTCTCAGGACTTGAGCTGCTGCAATTTGTTTAGGCATTTTGTTCCATTTGCACGTCTCGGTGTGGTGCGGATGGAATTTTTAATCGGTTGGTTGGCTTGTGCGTACAGCGCTGTTTGTTTGTTAAGGTCAAGACGTGATTAATTAATTTTTAAGTTTAGAATGGTGGCCATTTTACAGCGTTTTATTTTTTATACCGCTAAGTTGGCACACAAGCACTTGCGACGCTAGGGGGTTTCACAGGGTAAAATTATCTTTACCACTTATTTGAAAAACCTCATGTAGACGATCTAGGGATTATCTTGCCAGGGAGTTCATTGCTCATCTTAAGTGCGCGACCATTGTGGTTTCAGTGTGTGAGGATAAATTGGAGGGAAAATAAAAGGGAGCGATGCGACATTAGTCACAATATGCATTTGATCACGGTTTCATATTGATTCATATAAAATGTCATGTCATATCATGGCATACTTCTACTTTGCTAATGATAGCTGTGCACAATAATAAATCTACGAGTATATACAAGTTAGATGGTACATATTTATAATTCTTATTGGCATACAAATTCTAGAAGTAATTCACATCTTATCAATTTATAACATGCGAACACCTAAATAAAAAAGTGAAACCAACTTGATTTTTAAGTTAGCGTCGACTTCAATGAATGTTACTTAATCGTCTATGACATACCGCAGATGTAGAACTAGGTACTTATTTTATTTGTTATAAAAAAGTAGATTCCGGTAGCACCGGTAATCATAAACATAATAAAAGAATATGTTTTTTTTTTATTTAAATCACGGGTTTTCAGAAAAACCAAAAATAATAGATAAATTAAAAAGTATATGTAACATTTATTTAAATACAAAATTTGGTCCAGAGTTTCCGAGATACACGAATATATATAGAAAAAATTGCTCGTTAAAAGTAATAGGATATTATTTTTAATAAAATAGGTATGGTGTCAAATTATCCAATCGATAATCACGAAATGGCGGACATCACTGATATACCTTATTAAACTATCCGATTAACGATAAATCGATTGAGACAGTCTGAACATATCCGATTGTACGAAAAGGCCAAAACTATTTAAAGCTAACTAATAAATTGTATTGTTCACTCATTGAATATGTTCAGTTTCCGATTATGGTATAGATCGATAACTATTCTGTTTAAGGGACTGGCGGTTCTTACGCGATTCGACTGCAATCGATCACTCGATACCGAGAAATCGTAGATCGCTGTAATCGATTGGATTTAACACAATGATATGCACCCATGTTTTGAATACATATTAGATACTTACTCGTTGCTTTTATGATAGAATAACATGTCCCAATTCTAACAAGACGTCCATGACTCATAAGCCACATCTAAATTTAATGTAGTGATGGTTTTATTTTTCTCGAACTTCGTATTTTCGAGGGCACTCTATCGGTTTCGGCTGTTGCCGATAAATGACAGTTTTAACTAAGTCAGTGGCCATCGACCTTCGGAAGGAAGACCCTTGTGCTTGTAGTGGTATGAGTAAGGATTTGGTGTGATATTTTTTTAATTGACTTTGTCTACTAATATCTTGGAAACGACTTAGCGTATTTCGAACCACTTTTTCTTACTTTCTTTCATTTTCCTCGGATTTAAACGATGATACTGGGCTATCAAATGCAAAAACTATAGAATTGTACTGATTAACAAATGTTTTCCATCAACAGTTTATATAATATTTTAGTTCATATTATTATCTTAAGAAGGTACTATTAGAGTTGTGCGAAAATTACACAATTTGTATAATAAAAAATTATAGTGCATTGGTCGCCGTATCACAATTGCAAATAAATACCCTCGGGTTAACTCGCAATCTGCCAGATATGGGAGACGGTGCGGTGTCTGCGCGGACGCACTACTGGTGAATAAATTCAGGCACATCTATTTACCAGTCACAATCTCACAACACACATGCCAAGGAATAAGTGGTTTATGCGATGAGATGGGACTTACGTGTTTGATAGTGCGTATAGCTGGAGATATTAGGGTACTGTACTTTGTAATTGCGATATTTTTTGCTCTATATATGTCTGTACTATGTTTATAATTTGCTAAAGATTGTGTGATTTCAAACTTTTTTTAAATCCACTAATACTACGATATATTTGTATAGTACTAAATTAAGTGTTCGTAATTAAAGCTGGCGTGAAATATGGCAAAAACGTGGTTGAAATTAAATAAGTTAAGTTCTTAATTTAAATAGGAAGTACGTGGAGTCCTAGCTTCGCGAGGCGTTGTTTTTTTATTTGTTAAACATCGAGTTTTTCTTAAGAAAGACACGTATACACATAAACTTAAAAAGCAAAATCACATCTAAATACAAAATTTGATCGCTCGTTATTACTCGTTTAAGGTAATTTTAATAGAAATATACGCGGCCGTGATTTGAAGTGATGTCTTGCAATTTAAAACTTTAATTGTCTACTATGCTAGTGTGGAAAAAGTTTCCTGCTGTGTTCGTCAGTGAATGCAGCTCCTTGATTCTCCCATTATCATATTTTCTCCCTTCGTCAGCTCCGATACATGAATAAGTGTACAATTAATCGCCTGCTGTCGCCGCCGTTGCGTCGCCATCAGTAGCTTCTCTATAAGGAAATAAACAGACCAATCCGCTGTTTCTAAATTATGCATCCAAGTATTGTCGCCAATGGAACTGGAAATAGCAAACAAATTGTTTCTGACGAGCTAGGTTGTAGAGTTAGCAATGTCTACTTTAACACCAAGGCCCGTGGGCCGAACTCCGATGAATTCCCAAGATAAATGAAAAATCTGTTGTTCTTTTGTCTTCCCGCTATTTTTGTTTTTGATATCATTATTTCTGTGACCAATATAAATAATTACGCATGACTAGAATAGTAATTCCATCATGACACTAATGCAGCGCCTACGGAACGCAATATCAACGACGTGTGTGTTTTAGGTTTGATAATGGCCAAATGTATCAATAACGATACTTATATTAAGCGATAGTGTAAGCAGCTTTATTTCAAACCACGACGAAATTAACAGCGACCTAAGTAATAAAATGGTACTTACTCATTTCCATAAATCTGGGCATATAAAAAAGTTAGTAAAGCTGGCATATAACTGGCATTCTGAATTGGTTGCTTGTTTGAAATGAAAGATGGACCATGAATGACAGTCAAAAACATCCGTCGCCCTGGTTGAATACTTACATTGGAGATATCCAAATCTAGTCCTAAACGCTCACATGCTCCCTGTCAATCAAGGGATTATTGTCTGTTGTGTTGTGTGTCTAGTGAATACCTTTTCCACGACAACACTTCTTGTATACACACCACGCAATCACCAGACATTCTACTGACTTCGGAATCAGGATAATTTTACAGAGGAGAGTTAAAATGCGAAGAGGTAATGTAAAATGTCTTATAGATAATCGATTCAAGGTTCCTAAGTTTGCTATAGTAGCGTCAACATTCATTAAAAATAGCAAAATATTGATAAATTAAATGTATATCGCATTTTATGAAATAATCGTTTAATTTTTTTTATTAAAACGGAAATGTCTTAGGTAAATAACCCAATAAATCGGTGGTTTACAGTATTAGATGGTATTAGTAGCGAAGTGGGTTGATACGTGGGAATTGCGTCGATATCATACAACTATCTATCACGTACCACCCATAAACAGCCAACGAGCCTATCTATGCCAAACCATCTATTAATATTCACAAACGTATATTCCCCTTAAACTGCGGCTATAATTTTATTACTTTTTCCCGAGAAAGCGGTCTGATTCTGGTCGCGCCCGTGAGTTGGCCCAAAGATATCCTGAGGTAAGGACCTAATATCTTTGGGTCAACTGATGATTCTATTTATTGTTATAGCGTGTTTAGCGTTTCGCTTAACATGAATACAGATGAGTAAGCAACCTGTTACAAAATTTCAGATTCTTTTGGCATTTTTGAAATTTTGTTTCCAATTTTTTTCAAGGACTTTCGATATTCTGATACTTATTTTTATTAAGGTCTACGTAATGTGTCAGTTACTATTTTTGATATTTACAATGTTATATTTTATATTGACATCTTTAGGTAATGTTAGGAACTATTTTTGTAATTGTCTTTGATATGTCTTTTTATAATGTGTTTAAAGTATTGTCAGTTTTGAGAGTTCGGTTTCAGTAAAATATTCATTGTCAGCTTGCTTCTTATTTTCTCTAAATAATACATACAGTCCCAGTCCCGCACAGGTAATATTTACATATTTACAGGCCTGTAGTATAAGTACAAAATAAAATTTGTTACAACTTCTGTGTTTCTCATATGTAGAAAGAAATATTCTACAGATTGAATACCTACACGAAAAATTCGATTAATATAATTCGGAAACTCAATCACTCGAAATTTCATTTGGCGCTGAACCGCTTAATTTTATAGCGGCAATTAAAATCGGAGCGAGAAAGTTTTTGAGGTAACAAATTGGCGGGCGATTTGTCAGTGGGATGCCTCGGTTCTTGCTGTCGGCCGAATATGGCCGCCGACAGGGCTCCCGCGCGACACAGCCTTGTTCGCGGTATTGTTTGTAACCGCGTGTCCTTAAATGAACATTTTCGGTCAGTCTTAAAATTCTACATTTTTTATACCGACTGTAAATTTTTCGTATCGTGCGGTGGCCCTGTTTCTTTACCCAAATTAATTATTTCATGTTATGTACTGCCAATGGTGTATTGTTGTTAAAAATTAACATGCAACTTTTTGGCGTGGCGTTGTTGACGATTGTTGCGATGTTGCGATTGCACGATGATTAAGGATGTAAGAAAAAGAGTTGATCTGAAAGAGAGTGTCGGTGTTATGATAAAAAAAGGCATGCTCCGTTGGTTCTGGTAGGTATCTATAAATGGTGGATAAAAAAATGATGGAATAGATTACAACGCGAAAGCAGAAGGAGCCGAGGAAGGTTGTTCACTCATACTATTACCAAAATGGCCGTGTAGTATCAGAAGGTGATGTCAGAAGATTAAAAAATTGGCGAATTTGCATGACAAGGAGTATGAACCGAGCGAGGCGTATAGGGACCGCCTCTTGTGGCCTGACGTAAAATATGGATACATAGATATTTAGTAAAATTTTATAATTTTGTAACAGTAAACATTAAGATTCAAAAAGTGTGTGTTATAAATCTTACTAAACTCTTAAAAAAAAAATTAAGTCTCAGTGGGCAAACTTCGATTTCATTAAAATTAGGTAAACTGAATTAAAACAGCTTCAACGTTTGACTGCCCAAGTCGGTATCTTGAAGAACACAGTTTCATAAGATGTAATATAATCATAGACCTAATACGTTATACTTCAATAGTTTTTATTATATTAATTATAATTAATTTACTATTTTACAAAATTGGGAATTCCTTTCATCATCATGTGCCGCAAGATGCGGATGACACCCGATCTATTGAATTACTAGTTACTGGTTGGTTGACGGATCCCGATTAAAAACATTATCCGCTTTTGGTATTCAAAAATGTAGAGCTATTGTGGACAGATCAATTTGAAAGACACGTAAAGTACGTTCATGCAGCCGATATAAAGAATGTAAACAAACATTCAAGAGTAGATAACATTATTTTTATTGAGTATAGTAGTCTTCTTCGTCCTAGCATTACTACTAATAGGTTATATCTTTACTATATTATTTAGTTTAATTTATTATGTATTTACTTGAGCGAAATTTAAGTTAAAAACTAAAACTAGTCGGTGGTACAAAAATTGCCTACATACTGAAAAGATATACACAAGACTTCAAAGTAGACATATTTTTTATTATAAATCGATAAAGGTCTGTTTTGTTCAGCTGTAGTCACACGCCATTACTAAATATTTAAAAATAATGTCATGTATTTTATTTAAGCAAGTATTGACCATAGGATTTCTTGCTTTATTATTAGTTCCTAATAAAAACTAATTGCTGACTCGACCACGTAAATATCACTTGATCTGCCAAATGTGACGAATTCCATTCAATGTCAAATACGACGTTATAATGGGTATTTTACCTGAGAAAACACGATTGTATGTAGACACATGAAAAGTAATACACACACATAAAAGATGATGTAGTGACAAAAATTGAAAATGTTCCTTTGAGATGGCCATTTACAAGGAATTAATGACAAAAGAGTTACGAAAGTAGTGTATCATTCAAGAGTGAATGGTGATGTCGGTAGAGACCGCCCTAGACGTACCCATATAGATCTAATTGGTGATGTGTAAAAGGGCCAAATCAAAAGCACTCAAAACCGAAGAGCATGCACGAAAAGGTTGATGAGTGTGGAAGAAGCGAGAGAAGTATGTTTGGATCGGTGCACCTGACGTTCCATTGTCTCTGCCTACCCCAATGGGAGACAGGTGTAATGATATGTATGTACATAAAGAAAATACCGGGCGAAGCTCAATCGCTCAGTTTATAGTAACGTATGTCTAGGTAATGGCTTAACAAATTGTTATATATGAAAAGAAACTACAAGTTAACAATAGGAATAATACAATGCTGGTTAAAAATAAAAAATAACGATTATTAATTGGTCTAACCAGATTAATATCAGCCACTCTACTGCCCATTGTACAAAGAGGCGTGAAGATAGTTACCATTATGAAGAGAGACGCAATTACCGCGGCTGCCGCTTGAGATGAGGAATCTCGAAGTCCATTAATACCGTGGTACTTAAGTTTCCATTATCTATCCGGGGAATGGCCTGGATTGGTCACGCACGAGCCATGAGGCTTTATGTTGGATGAAAAAATATTTACGTTTGAGAATTTACTAAACGGGGGTTCCGTAGCCGAGAGAAATTAACATCAACAGAATTAAACAACTAACGTTAAGAGCTTTTAAAAAACCATTGCATGCCTGGTTATTGGACGAATGTCATTCTCTGTTCAGGTATATTTCTAAGTATATGAAATTTTTTCAGGTTGTATTCGTGTTAACTATAGTTTAATTTTCAGGAACACCGTTCCTATATGAAATCTATATGTTTGTCTGTGCGTTTGTCTGTATGTTTGACTATCGCTTTTTTCGAATATTCGAATTTTGACATCAGATTCGGATTCAGCATAAAAAAGTAGAATAGGAATGTTCAGGAACACCGTTCCTATCTCATCAGGAACATGGTCAAAATGGCCGACAAATGAAAAAAAAAAATTGAATTGTTATATAATTGACGAGCCAGGTGTTCCTCTGGCAATGCAAGCTTGCGAATTCTCAACTAGTTCAGTTTGATATGTGAATGAGCACTTTTGCAACTGTTGACCTCTTTTACTTGACATGGTAGTAAGTATTTCGGCTACTAAGTCGAAGCAATAAACTAACGCAACAACAGAAACATTTTTTTTTAGATTACAAACTTATTTGCAGTTGGTAAACTAACCTATGTCGACGTATGGTGACAACAGTTTTACAACGTCAAAGTTAAGTTTACATCAGTCCAGTTAATCTTTTCGTTATAACAAAGTTCGGTGCATAGTTTATGAAATGAACTTCAGTAATGTTAATAATTATAATAAATTAATTATATATATATGTATATATATATACATTATATTTGGTGATTGTAGCTGTACAATTACCTAACTGTTATACGTACTTAATACTCGTAGTATTCAATATAATTGAAAAAAACGCGACTCGACGCGACGATACTCGTGATAAATGAACATATCTACTAATAATACGGAACCCTCGGTGCACGAGTCCGACTCGCACTTGGCTGTTTTTTTATTACAATTTTGATTGATGATTGCTGAGAAAATAAAAATTAACTTTATTTTTCTATGAGAAATATATGTATTTATATTTTGATAAACAACAAGAAAAGCTTTTACGCGCTCAATATTGGCTTTTTGTAATTGTCTACGGACCTCTAAGTTATCTATTAACATCTTTTTGCTGCTTTTATGTTGGTACTTCATTAAAACCTATTCAATATTATTAAGTTTTTTGTGCGTTCCTTTCGGTTCCTAGCTTAATGGATCGCAATAAACAGGTACCAGGTTTGAACTTGAGATAAAAATAATAATTACAATATATACTAGAGAATGCTGGCGACTTCGTTCGCGTATACTTAATTCGCAAGATCAACACTCCTTTGGACCGCTTCTTATAGTATGGAAGCATGAAGAAACTAACTTACTGAGAACCGAGGAGACCGACTTTACGTAGTAACTCAATTTACCGTTACGGATCAGGGGGTAAAGTAGAAAGCGCACCTCTTATTGGCTAGATCACGGATAAACATTGCGGCACTTATGGCTTATTGGTTAAAATATTCTCCCGCTGCGCGTTGGTCAGTAGGCTCGAATCACTGACATATTTAGGCGCTAAAACAACGTTATTGTGAGCGTGGAGTGCCTTATTGCGCAGTCAAGTGGTTTATCAGTTTGTACATGGGAGAGTCGAGCTGTTTTCGTGGATCTACTAAACTTTAAAATTAATATTTGCTAACTATTCATGTCGGACTATCAGCTATGAAAAAAAATTCATTACAATCGGCACAACCCTTTTGCCTTAGTGCGTGTTTAATGATAGACAAACAGACAAGTGTTCAAAAACGTGTTTCTGTATATCAAACTAATCCCAATTACAAAGTATTGAGTATATAGACTCATATAATTCACCGGTTTAATACTTGGCACCTGGGCTTCGCTGGGCTGTTTATGTTATTTGTGTAAAATGGTTTTTTTTTCGGAAAAGATTATAGCTAAACATAAAAACAAAAAATTCGACCCACATCGTTAGAGCTATTTTATATATATATATACAAGAATTTTATATTGAATATAAGATACACACATCAAAAGTGTCTAGGGATCAACATATATTTTTGCAATAACTTTTCTCCTGATTGATATTAATTAAAATTTTCTTTAAGGATTCATCAAATAAAGTGTTTTCGTTTGTCTACAGTAACGATAAACCAAGTCACCTTTGCATTAATAAAGAAATTTGCCATTTTCATAATAAAGGGATTTTTGACATTTGAACCACTAACATTAAACGCTACTGTTTCCCTACTACTGATTAAAACCAACGTTATTATGGAGCGGCGACGTCATTTAAGCAGGGAAGAAATGCTCAGAGCCGTGGGAATGATAGAAGCTGGTTCCCGGCAACGTACTGTGGCTTTAGCTCTGAATACAAGTCAGAGTGTTATCAGTCGACTTTGGACACGTTACCGAAGCACTGGTACCGTGGTTGAGCGCCATGGAGGACGGTATCGCTGCACCACACGGAGACAAGACCGATACATTCAAATCACAACTCGAAGAGCTCCAACAATAACCGCCATGATGTTAGCCGTGACGCTTCATCACTCTTCAGGGAACTTAATTAGCGACCAAACAGTCAGAAACCGCTTGCATGAAGTGAACCTTCAAGGGTACCACCTATAGCAATGCACAATCGTAGGATTCGATATCAATGGGCTCTTGAACACAGAAATTGGGCAGAAGAACAATGGCGTTTCGTGTGCTTTTCTGATGAGTCTCGTTTTGGTATGAGACCGGATACAAGGCGTATACGACACTGGAGAACCCCTGGACGCCAACAGCGATTAAAATCCTGCCAGGAAGTCCATCCTTATAGTGGTGGAACCATCATGGTATGGGCGGGTATTTGGATCGGCGGAAGAACTGAGTTGATTTGGATCAGAGGCAACCTCAACGCTCAAATTTATGCTGAGACGATTGTATCAGACGTCATCGTTCCTCTACAAGTGCAAATCGGTCCCTTATTTCAGTTAATGCATGATAATGCACGACCGCACACCGCAAGAGTTGTAAGACAGACTCTCGCCGCAGCTAACATCAATGTCATGCCCTGGCCTGCTCAGTCGCCAGACTTGAACCCGATTGAGCATGCATGGGATCTGCTACAGAGAAGAGCTCTGCCGAATATGGAGGGTATCCAGTCGCAAGAAGACCTTTTTTTGTTGTTGCAACGAACATGGGCGGCCATTCCACAGCGTGATTTGGATGAACTCATTTTGAGTATGCCAAACCGATGTTCTTGTGTTGTTAGTGTTCGCGGTAGAAACACGGATTATTAATTGTTTAAGTTACCCAATAAAATTTTAAAGAAAACTGTTATTTCAGTCTTTTTTTCGAACTTTAATGTTAGTGGTTCAAATGTCAAAAATCCCTTTATTATGAAAATGGCAAATTTCTTTATTAATGCAAAGGTGACTTGGTTTATCGTTACTGTAGACAAACGAAAACACTTTATTTGATGAATCCTTAAAGAAAATTTTAATTAATATCAATCAGGAGAAAAGTTATTGCAAAAATATATGTTGATCCCTAGACACTTTTGATGTGTGTATATATATATATAAGATGTAAGAATGCAGGATGACGAAACAGATATACAATTCGAAAGTGGAAGGATGTAGGGGCCGAGGAAGACCAAGACTAACCTACCATGACCAAATCGCTCGTGTTTTATCAGAAGGCGAAGTGAGGAGCCCTAGGAACCGGCGAGCGTGTATGAAAAGATCTATGAATGTTAAAGAAGCGAGGGAAGTGTGCTTGTATACCTGCCGACATTGTTTGTAAAAAAAAATGATTTTTGTATGGTGTACATATAAAAATTGTTGATTTGATAGGTGTACATCGAACACAAAAAGTTTTGCGGGACACTTACTAGATAAATAAATAAATAATAAATAAATAAATATTGTTGGACAAATTACACAGCGCCATCTAGCCCCAAAGTAAGCGAAGCTTGTGTTATAGGTACTAGATAACTGATAAACATACGTAAATACATATTTTTTTGTAAATACATACTTATTATACATAGAAAATACCCAGACCAAGACAAACAGACATGTTCATGCACACAAATGTTTGTATTGTGTGGGAATCGAACCCACGAGTGTTGGTGTCAAAGTAGCGTAACAGCGCGTTTCACCACTGTGCCACCGAGCTCGTCAATAGAGCAATAATCGAGAGATGAATAAGATTGACAGATCGAACTTGTAGAATACCAACATACTCATCATATTTCTATTTAAATTAGCACAATTGAAGAATTCGCAAGAGAATACGTAGGTAGTACATATTTCTTGAAAGCACCCATCCATCGATCACCTAGTACCGAACATAATACCCGATAAAAGCGCGCGAAGCGAAGTGGTTTCTTCGCATAACTGTCAGAATGAATCTTTATATCGAGTGCTATTGAATACGAGCAGACAATATCGACGCTTCATCCTCTCTCGGATCATTATGTTTCCTGTGGAAGCGGCCACGACCAATGGACACAATAAACAGCGCATAAGATGCACATTTCCTTTGATTCAGCCTCGGCCTAAGGTACAAACTTACGGCGAAAGTTGTTACCGAAATATTTTAACATGATCTTTATGTGGAAGCTTTTATGACCGATGAATATAGTTCGTACAGATGCAAGTTTTTCTCTCATTCGGCCTTGGCGTAAGGTACAAACTTACGGCGAATTTTGTCACTGAAATATTTTAACATGACCTTTATGTGGAAGCTTTTATGACCGATGAATATAGTTCGTATAGATGCAAGTTTTTCTCTCATTCGGCCTTGGCGTAAGGTACAAACTTACGACGATTTTGTCACTGAAATATTTTAACATGACCTTTATGTGGAAGCTTTTATGACCGATGAATATGGTTCGTACAGATGCACGTTTTTCTCTCATTGGGGCTCAGCGTAAGGTACAAACTTACGGCGAAAGTCGTTACTAAATTATTTTAACACTACTGTCTATTGGAAATGATCATGAGAAATGGTTACAGTGAACACAATTTAGTTTAAATATATATAAAAATAACACAAGAAATGTAAAATGTTATTGGTCGCGGCTTTTTATCATCGATCATTTTACTTTACTTTGAGTTTCAAAGTACTAATATTAAATGTATATACTGTGTTGTTATCGCTTTCGAATATAACTTAAATATTCAATAATATACGCCTAATAATACCTTTCTCTTTTTTAACCAAAAAACATAAATCTTGTTACGACATCTGCGGGTAAATTTTGGTTAGCAACATTTGGTCTTGAAAATAATTTGAAAACAAAGTCAGTTTACACCACAGGCCAATGAGCCGACGATGTGCTATAATTTAATACGGCGACTGCCGCAATAAATACCCCATTGTCTCGGGGTCAGCCGAGACAAAGACCTGCATGCACTCTCCATATAGACAATTGGCGAGCGGGCGTTCATAGCCAAACTCGTCGATATAAAGTCCGTTGACGGTGGCTGCCAGTGGATTTCATCGAGTTACAAGTTTATTTATGTATATAAAATACTGTCAGACTGATCAACGCATAGTCCAAAACCTGAAATTTAGTGTAATTGTTTGTATATTGTTTACAACTATCACTAAATCACCTTTTTACCCGCGACGGTCACGGAGGCAGTTTGTTTGTGTGTCGTTAAAACTACTGGACAGATTTTGATTTTTTTTTTGTTTAAAGGGTGACATGATCGGGAGTGTTCTTAGCTACGATTTAAGCAAATCTGTTCAGCCGTTTTTTTACGTCGGGGGTTTTTTTTAATAAAATTGGTTGACTGCAGCATTCCTAGATCGATATGCCGAAAGTTTAGTATGGTTGTGCTTGGAACACCACCGATTCGATGTTACAATACAGAAATTACGTTACCGGAAATTGGCTTGACGAATAAATTTTCTCACTCGCGCGATGCCTCCTCTGCTGCTTACACAGCAACTCCTTGGGAGCTTACTGGTGACCTCACTCACACGCAGGAACACAACAACCCTCTAGGGAGTTGTTATTTGGCTACGGTTTTCTGTGAGGTGGAGGTACTTTCCCAGACAGGCTGCTTTGATGCGCCCTATCTCTCTTAACACATCCAGACCAAGACAAACAGCCATGTTCATACTCACAAATATTTGCCTTGTGTGGGAATCGAACCCACGAGCGTCGGTGTCAAAGTCGCGTCATTCACGACTGAGCCACCGAGCTCGTCAAATCGTCAATGGATAATCCTAGAATTATCGAAGCAGATCGAATGAATGGAAACAGTTTTATTAATTATTTGTCGAGATGAAACTGCTTAAAATAATAGAATGGGAGAATTGCTCACTATATTTTTGTCTCCTTTTTTTGTTTATTGTTGTAGCAGCGATAAATTGTTTGAAAATAAATTTTTCACACGCCATGTTGTTCAATAATGGCGCATTGTGCGCACGCGCCGCAGTCACGGTCTTGGCGGCGCCTGCGTATGAACAGGGCTCCTATCGAAAAGGGGGCGGGTTCACGAAAACTATTGTTGTGAATGTTACATTCCCTTTACACTATTTGTTACATTTCCATAGTGCTTTGTTATAAACAATAATTTGAGTACATTTCCTTGATTATTTCAACAGGGTCCGTGAAATATACAATCAGTTTAAAATCATGTTGTCGAACCCGGTTAACAAATAATGCGACTTGAACACCAGGCCACGTGGATTCGATTCCTACACAGGACGAACATTTGTGTTGTCAGGTTGAACATGTCTATTTGTATTTAGACAGGTAGGACGTATCAAAGGATCCCGTCTGGCGAATTATCTCCACCTCACAAAAACCGCAGGCAAATAACAGTTTTCAGGAAGGTTGTTGTGTTCCTGCTAGTGAGTGGGGTTACCGGGAAGCTTTTAAACGATACTTCCTATATTGCCATCGTTCATAGGCTATAATAATAGATTCATAGGCATAACTAATTTACACCAGTTGGGACGTATACTTACATGCATCCTGACGGTAAGTAAAAAATAAATAAATATTTTTCACAATTGTGCTCACATAAATGTCAATAAAAAAATGTTTATAGGTTATTATATAATTAAAATAAACAATAAATAAATTAAAATAAACAAAAAAACAAATAAAAACAGTAAAAAGAGAGAAAGACTACATGAAGGTGAACCCTATTCATACGAGTAAAGGTTTAGAAAGATTTTTATAAGTACCTATAGGTTTATTAAAATACGTCTAAAAAGTCTAAGTACAACAAAATACTTGTTTAGTCTTACACAATCTCACTACACTATTTTAACAACTAGTATTTATCACTTTGTGTTTCAATTTTGAATCCACTGAGAAGCTGTAGTCCTAAGCTATAATCCCAATAATTGGATCCCGAAGTAGTGGCTACAAGCTTCTGATAGCATCGTTCACGCTAACTGCTGATCGCTATCTTCGACTGACTTATTATTGAAGGAGGTTCCAGGGTCTGGGGTCAAGTCGTCGGGGAATCCAACTAGAGGTGGTCGTAACGTAATGGGTGATAATTATTCAAGATTATCAGTTACACTTTTTTTATGCAACTTCAGGAGGCGTAGGTACATACAGCTCACCCGTCATAAAGTGATTACTGTAGTCTATGAACGCTTGATGCGCGCGTTGTCACACCTCTGCTGCTAATGCAGCAACTCCATAAAAGCTTAGGTACTGGTATCCTCACTCGTTTGCAGTAATAAATCAATCCTCAAATCACAACTCCCTAGAGGGTTGTTGCGATCCTGCGTGTGAGTGAGGTCACCATAAGCTTCTAAGGAGTTGCTGTGTTAGCAGCAGAAGTGGCATCGCGCGAGTAATACTTAATGTATTGCAAGCCACGGTAACCACTTTACATCAGATAGGCCGTATGCTTGTATGCCTCCCGACAAAAAAAAGACTTGGCAGTACTAAAGCTATAAACTAGTATTCATTAAGACATTAACTGTGGGTAAATGTTATAATTTACAACTGTAAATTTACCCAAGCAAGGATGTAAATGTTTAAATTTCTCCGGTCGACCATCCGCATTCCCATACAGCGATAGCAGCGACCTATGGCAGCTAATTTCCTCTCGCCAAAGATAACAGGCTTATTGTAGTGAGTATAATTTATTTCGTACTGCGAGTTATCTATAATGAGCCCTCAACGTGGAAAGAGGAAGTGCATAAGGCGAGGCCATTTAATAATACTGTTCTGTGATAATTAATCAACCGTCTATTAGGAGATATTACACACGGGTAAATAAATGTTAGAGAATTGCACTCTTAATGGCACCGGTGTTGTACGCAGTGCTTCTGAGCTGGTGCCGGATAAGTTAAGTCCATAATAACTAGCTTAAATACCACCGTATTTTGGCCCTTTCTATCTACTTGCGAAGGATTCAAGGAAACTTAGAACAAATCGTTATAGTGATCAATTTCGAAAGTTGCTTTTGGTTCTTCTTCTTCTGCTGAGTCAGTGGCAATCTAAATAGATATGTACGATAAATTAGCGAATTCAACATTACAGTCGGTTTCATTTACACATTTTTAATTAATAATCCTTAACCAAACAGAAGGTTTAGGGTTTGTTTATGACCTTAACACCTTAACATCTCTGATGATAACATGAATCTAATTCACAAGTATAAACAACTAGTGAGCCGCCTCGGGTTCGCGCGGCTAATCTCACGCGAATGATCCGATCGTTTCCAAACTTCACAGGATCACTAACTCTTCACAGGGGTAATTTGAAGATTGCTCAATTTCTACAGAAACAATTTGTATAAATATATTGCATTCGTGTATCCATCATTAATCTATAAGAAAATAGCATATATATATAACATAGCGATTAATCTTCGGTATACTACGCGTAAATTAATTTTTATATACATATAACAAAGAAGAAGACGATAGAATAATTATAGAATAGAATATATATTTATTTTTCCATCACACACAGGTTATATACAAAATAAACAAACATAACATTGTCAAAAAAATGAACCTCAAGTGTGAGGAACTGGTGCCTAAAAAAGGTATGCAATACCTGTACTATAGGTCACCAGGTCCTCCCCACGGGGAAGGGTCAGCTGGATATAGTTGCTTTTAGTACTGAGATCACTCTGTTTCAGTAAAGGATTTTAAAACAGGAAAAAATCAAATAATAAAAAATAAAAATAAAAAAGAGAACAAACAGAGAATTACAAAATATTGAGTAAAGGTTTCAATAACAGCTTACACCAATGCTTCCAGAAGTAAGAAAGCCTATTGCTAAGAATATGTTTCTATAAGTAATGTGATAATATAGTTTTTGTTTTGCTAAAAATTTTGTATTTTCAATCATTGAATTTTATTTTAAGAATTGTTACTTTGTAAGTCCACAGCAAACCGTAATGTAGTAACTGAGGCCGGATTACGGATACTGATGAAAATGGAGCCACTTTTTATCAATCGCAATCTCAAGCACCTGCAATAACGGACAGACAGTTAGCATAGACCACAAGATGTATCCTCATATAGACTTTCCTAGTACACCTCCATTGACGGTAACGGTCAGAACCGATACGCAATTACGACCAGTCGGCAATGGCTGAAAAACTTGTGGCAATGCCGTTTGCTACTTCTCTTTAATAGGTTAATAATATCTATTCTATTTTATTTGGAAAACAATACAGTATATATTATATTAAAAGTATAACAATGTCGGACATAACTGCATACTTTTGTATTGCATATATATTGTTAAGATAAATTGTATAATTGTATAAGGTTCTTTTACTTTGTCATTATGCGCCACCTACTTTTATTTTCGTCAATTCTCCTTTAAGTTAAGGTTGCCTGGAAGAAATTGCATTAGCGATAAGGTCGCCTATTGTACTTTCCTATATAGACTATGTATATTTGTATATTTTATTGGTGTAATAAAGAGTTTTGTATTGTATTGTAATGTAACAAGAGAATTCTTATTTATACAGTTCTCGCTACAAATTTCCAGTTTGTTTGTTCGCTTTTATATTTATTTGTTACATATACAATTTTCTGTTACTTACTTGTGATCCAATTGTAATAAAGTGTATGGTTTAAAAGCCACAACAAGATATTACCAACATTACAATCAGTAATGGAACCATATTAAAGCACTAATCATTCAGAACGCGCTTGAAGGCATTTGGTCAAGAATAAAAAAAAAATCGAGGGCTAGAAAATCAACCAATCTGTATCTCTGAACGGACAATAAATGAAAACCGAAATGACTTTTTGGGGTAACTTATACATACCGGGTCGTGCAGACGTCGCGTCCGAAATAAAAGGGTACACTACACTTTACTAAAAAACAATTCGTGATTCGAAGCATTAGCAGATTTTTCATTTCGTAGTAGAGTTCAATTTGACCTGTACATTTTTTGTGTAATGTTACATACTTTCGCTAATTTGTGAACCGACTTTAATATTTTTTTTTTACGAATGCCCTAGCATCCTACTGGTCCCATATAAAATTTGTGAAGTCGTTATGAACTGATGACATTTTTAAGGGCTTTTAAATAAATAAAAATGCGTTTGATTAGTCCCACGTAATATGTTTAAAGGAATTCATCGAAGTAGAGTTTCAAGCTTTTTGTTGTTATATATGAATACATTGATATTTTTTTCACAATTTCGAAGTTGGTCTCTTATCACAAGCATAGCACAAGTTGCTTATATATTATAAATTCGTCGTGACCAGTAGGTAATTTTAAGATTTTGCTTGTCTCATAGTTTTGGTATAAAAAACTAAACATCATTTATATAAACACGATGTTTGAAACTTACAGTAAACACTTGGTAAATATTTGTTAACAACAACTATCTAATTCCTTTCACGTCAAAATTCTGTTTTGAATACAATTTAAGCACGAGTACTAAAGAATTTATACATAATGCAGGCCAACGTATTGCGTTATCGAGATGTCACTGAGGTTGTCCAGAAAAGGTGTCTCCATTTACAGTTAACAGAACTCTTTTACATTTTGGGCAAGAAATTTGTGCTCCACTGTGTCACAAGACTTTAAGCGTGTATAATTTTCAAAGATGTGTCTTTTGTTTTGTATTAAAATGGTATTAGCCAAAATGCATTGTAAACATAAAGGAAATTCTTGAGTCGAAGCAATAGATACTGAAGAAATGCTGATCATACTTTATCTTTCTGGAATTTTGCTACCGTGTAGATATTCCTTATTTTATCTGATTCACAATATACATAAAGTAACGAGGATGGTCATACCATTCATGTCGGCGGCTAAGGAGCGATCAATCAACGGACATCGAAATGCTTTCAATATCTGATCTTCAAAGTCTAGACATATTTGTATGTGTAGCTTCTATTTCCAGATTGGTCTATCGGGATCTCATTCATGGCTCCGGCTTCAAGTCCCATATATAGCGAGGTACCGTTGCCCGCTTAGCCAACTTTTTCTTTTGCGTTCCCTAAACAGATTTTTCTCGAAAATTAACTGCGTTTGCAACGGTCTTCTTGGTTTTTGTTGGAACTGTTCTGTTGTGACATAAATGCTCTAACGCGTTCAGTGTTGCATGCCCCGCGGTGCGGGTGCATGTTTTACGAACGCCTGATAGAAAGTTTTAGACATAAGCAAAGACTTCTATGTACATAGAAGTCTTCTATGTACATAGAAGTCTTTGGACATAAGCCATTTTATTGTAATTTTGAAGCAATAACGACCCGGCTTCTGAACAGTTTACTGGAATTCTCACTCACAGGAACACAATACCCAGGGTATGGGCACTGCTATTGGTAAGACTATTTGACCTTAGTACCGCACGTAATTAGAGCTAAAATGTTTTTACAAGAGTCTAACATGACGCTACCGTATCTCTCTTAAAACTATTGATTTTAAATTCTTTTGGTTCTTAAAACGTATGGTTTTACCAACAATTTGGCTGTCACCTTAGTTTTTGTAAGTCTCCCCGTAAGCATAAAGAAATACAAGCTATAGTCCTATTTTAGCTCAGAAGTATAACAATGTGTTCTCGGCAATTAAAACTAGGTTCTTAGCCAATTGTACGCAGAGCCCAGAGGTTAATTAGAGTAGTTTAGATTTTAGACTTAAATATATCTATTCTAATTGAGACCTAGTTTTGAGTGTTATTTTTTTCACAACGCTTATTTATTGGTTTGTTTCATTGTTTGTTTTAACGCGCTATTTTCTAAAACTATTTTTTGACAAATTCTTTTGCATTTGATGGCCCCAATTCTTCAAGAAGGTCATAGGCTATTTAAATCACGATACGACCCTCAGAAACCGAGAAAAAGAAGGAAAAAGAAGAAGAAGGAAAGGTTCCTACGGGATACTGTTATACTCGTGTATGAAGCCGCGGAGTGCAGCTAGTCGTATTACATATGTAGGTACTACGTGTATAATAGAAATTCGATTTTTTCTTTTGGGTTATGTGTTATGTATGAAATTTTCTGCATGCTATACTGGAATGGACGCAAGATCGTATACGGATACTGCATCATTTTGACCTTAATCTTTTTTATCTGTTGGTAGAGCATCAAGAGCCGTATCTATTCGCGCGCCCAGACTGGTGCAGGCTGTAACACTTGCAATGCTCGTAAATA
This sequence comes from Pyralis farinalis, assembly GCA_947507595.1. NCBI lineage: Eukaryota > Metazoa > Arthropoda > Insecta > Lepidoptera > Pyralidae > Pyralis > Pyralis farinalis. The sequence continues at coordinate 4,114,763 of OX382268.1, read as the reverse complement.
TTGTGAACATCAAACATAAATCGTGCTCGACGTGCACCTATGTGTGAACATCGCATTCCACTTAAAATATCTCGTCGCCGCTATCGATGTGCGCATAATCGATTCTTGAGTGTTGCTTTTTCGCAACAAATTACAACTCTGGAAGCTAGATTTGAAGTACAAGACGTGGCTTTAATATTTCAGGCAGTTACATCGTACTTTTGAATCCGTTTTGAAATGAAATCGACTTCTATAGGCATCTATATCACGCTACGTCCCTTGTCGTGTAGGCAGAGAGGAACACAACGTGGTTCTTGCACACCACAACTCGTTTATTTAACATTGATAGCTGGTTTCGTGCCTTTGCGTGGGTTATTAGGGCTCTTGACATCGCCTTCTTACAAAAAAACGATAAATTTCGTTGTTATAGGAGAGCCTGCTTGACCTACCACGGCTTCTTAATTCGCGTTGTTTATATAATTCCTCATTATTATTACAAGTATTTTCTTATTTTAACATCAACGCTCTCTTTCAGATCAACTGTTGCCGATTTATAGTTTTGTGTATATTTGTATTAAAACAAAATATGACTGGCTTATTAATGTATTAGCATATAAATTGATTTGTCAGTCAGTCAGTCAGTAGGATATTCCAAATCCAGAAATTTACGCTTTCGCATGGAAGATTCATAGGAGACAGGCATACTTATTTAAATTTGGTGGAAAAGTTGGTAGTAATTTTAGACTCTTGCTATCTAATCCAACAGCAAGTACATTAGATATTTCAAAAGAATAAAAAAGAAGAACTAACTGCGCAAGCGAAAGAAAACATACAACATTATAACATCAATCGTGAACAAAGCGGAGTGCCGTTTGATTTACGACACGTGACAGACGGACAGACAAGCATTGTGCCATGACGTTCCATCGTTTCTACGGTGTCAACTGGGTTACACATTGTAAGGAAATTCAGTGGTGGTTGCGGGTCTATGACCTTGTAAGTCATTTTTGACATAACCATTAAATAAATACTCCTGATTTATAATCTTAGATTTTTTTCGTTAATATTGTACTTGAGCTTTCAATTTAAACACAATTTCGGTTAGATTATAACTTTAATTTCATAGTTAAGGATGGTCTGATTGTACAAATACCTACTCAAGTTTCGGTTTGCTTCGTTTACTCCAATATCTCTTTATGTGCGATTATGTATTACATATCTCTTATTTCACGGGTTTTAATCCCGGTCATTTTATAGGCGCGCGCGGGGATATGAATCCAACGCGTAGAGACCCCTTCGAAAAGAAGGATGTAATGTATTATACCCGCCTGCTTCAAGGGATATCTTAAAGCTTAAGCATAATCTTGTGTTACATCCAAGCCGTCTCCACAAAATAAGTAATTCTTTTATGGGGCAATGTATACGGTTCTATAACAAACTTCCCAGCAATATAAGAGAATTGTCAATAAACAAATTTAAAACTACCATTAAAGCCAAATTGTGTAGCAGGGCATATTATAAAGTATCTGAGTATATTAATGATAAAAATGCCTGGGATTGAGTCGATCAAATTATAATGTAATTAATAAATTATGTAAATTTGTTTGGATACCAAAAGAGGGATGCCTGAGTTTTTTGGCAGTATTTTTATCAGTGCTCACCTAGTCATAAACTGCACGGTAGGGAAAAAAGTTGTGACGTTTCCAAACAAATGTAGCCATTTTTACGGAATAAAAAGATTTTGACTTTGACTTTGACTTTATCAATGGGACAATATACACATGAACAGGTCACGCAGGTATTGGGACTGTTGGAAATATGTCGCAAAAAAGTGGGCTATTAAAATGAGATCTGGAGGGATTATTAGAACTGGGCTAGTGCAGAAGAGGGACGGACGCCTGCCATAGCTATCATAATCTGAACAACATATTTATTATTAGCTACCTCGGTTTAGGTATGGACAGTATATACAAGTCATACGTTTTTGACAAGTATTACCATACCTCTCAGTTTCGTCAGCAGCTTAACTACCTATAAGGCAGCGTCGCATAGTCCACATTCTCACCTCTCTATACAATGTCCTTTTCAACCCTTCTTATCCAAACTACTTCCGGGAGAGATTTCACTTTCGGAAAGTGGACTAACGTCTACGGCGTAGCGGAAATCCTATTCTGAAGGTACCAAGATCACTTAAAAATACTTTCCGCAATTCATACACCGTACAGGCTGCACGCCTATGGAATGCGCTTCCTGTGGAAATTAGGGTTTCTCAGACTATAGGTTCCTTTAAAAAGCGACTATACGGCTTCTATGGTACTCCCGCGTTAGGTTGAGCTATACGTATGTAGTTATTATGTATTTAATATGTATGTACTAGTATTTATTTAATGTGTGTATTTATTAGCGATATCGTTAATGATCAAATATGTTGTCATGCCTTTTCTCTATCTATTTTCCATCTTTTTCCCACTGCCATTCATTGCTCCATTCATGTACTCGAAAGCAATGGTCGGCTGGAAGAGATTCCTTAAAGGGATAAGTCCGCCTTTGCAAATCATGTAAGTTTTATACTTTGTAATTAATTATGTATAATGCAATAAAGTTATGCATACAAACTAACAAACTTTAATAAAAGGTATAACCATCTAAAACATATTCAAAACACCTTGACAAGTCCTCGTTCGTTCGTTCAAATATTTAAACTTTACTGAATCGCCATGTGTATGTTTACTATTAGCATGTACAATAAATCATTATGAACCCTGAACATTTTAAACTTGTCCATAATTGGAAAGTCAACCTTTGTCAATGAATCAACATATACAGACTTCAAGCCACTCACAAAAGTTGAGTTGAGGTGCTGTTGTCAACACAAATACAACCCTGGTTTAAATTATGCAACGCAAGTGACTATAGTTACACTTAGATAAAGTTTAAAAAAAAAACAGAAGCAAAGCCAGAGGCCAAGATGTAAAAACATTGAAGTTAAAAATGGGTGAGATAAATAAACACAGCCACATACGAGATAAAATGACAGCGATCATGTAAATCCATACAATTTCAAAGGAGCAGTGTGACCCAGTTCCACATTTTCCATCACCGCCGCAGCAAACGCGGTTATTCTTGTACCAGAAATAGGCCAGCAGTTTGCGCCGTGTCAATTGCTGGAATGGGATGCGCTTGCGCAACGCTTCATCCAAAGGTTTCTTATGATTTGGGCTTCGGTTATTGGCAGATGGTTACGACATTGATGTAAAAGTAATTGTGTTGCAACTTTCTATTTGTTTTGATTGACGTGGCAGTTTATTTGGTTATTTTTGACTGCCGACACATCTCGTTGACTGTACGTGTATTACTAACTTGAATGACACCGATGTTTATTTGTCAAAGTTAATTAAGTTGAGATGTTATATATTAATATCTATTTATCTATAACTTCACACCACGCCCCTTGAGGTGTACGCAGAGAGAACCGAGCACATGACTCGGTCTTTACACCCGTCACTCGCTTCTTAACATTCATAGCTCTTTTCTTGCACGTTCGCCGGTTCCTAGGGCTTCGGTTCCATCATCATCGGTTCGGTTCACCGTCTTCTGATAACACCCGGTCTATTTGATGGGCAATATCTGTATTTACTCATAATAAATTATTGATGAAAGGCGATGTCATGAGCCCTACGAATCGCGAGCATGAAAAGAGCTATGAATGCGAAACGAGTGAAGTGTCTATGGACCGAGTACGTTCCGATCCTGGCTTCTCTTAGTAGCCTCTCTGCTTTTTCAGCAAGGACTTTATTTGTTACTGATTAAGTTAACAATTTCCTACATGAACGCAAAAGTACATTGATTTTTTTTTATACAACATCAGGAGCACGCATAGGTAAGCTTGCGGCCCAACTGAGGTTACCGTAGTCTATGAACGATCGTAATACATGCCACCTCTGCTACTAACACAGCAACTCCTTAAGAACTTACTCGTGTACCACGCTAACACACGGGAACACAACAACTCTCCTGTTTGTTATTTGGATGGTGCTCTCTGTGAGGTGGAGTGTACTTCCCCAGACTGGCTCCTTTGAACGCGCCCTACCTCTTTTAAAAACATCCAGACATGTTTGTCCCGCGTGGGAAGCGAACCCACGAGCTTCGGTGACAAAGTCGCGTTATTAACCGTTGCGCCACCGAGCTCGTTCGAATAATCTCGAAATATTTGTGGGCTAAATTAATACTGGAGCCATAATGCTTACTTTGTAGATTGAATCGTAAGAAATACGCGTATTAAATGAATATTACTTTTGAAGTGTGTTTGTTTTGCAATCGACTGCACTTCGTGAAATCGTGTTCAATTCTGTGACTGTGACTCACATGTGACGAACGCTCGTGATTCACTCCACAAACTGCATTAAAACCTCTGAGTTATGTTCATTTTGATATTCTTTTTGAAATGTTATTGTGTACATGGAAATTGTGTCATATAAATGACGAAATAAATAACCGAAGTATCGGGAGTGATCGAAGGTTTAATAACAATCTGCGAGTTAAATATGGAAAGAAGTTAAATTAATTTACATAATTCTCTGATTATTTCGCTTGTTATTGCAATTTTCAGGCAGTTACTGAAAATCAGTGGTTTGCTCTTTGAACAAATAATGCACTGAGCTACTGCCTTTTTGTATCACTGCGACACACAATTTATTGTACAATTACTATTGTATTTAGTGTTTACTCATTGCTGACCTGTTAATATTTACTGTTGTGTGTCATGGAGATACAAATAAATGGCTTATCTATCTATCTATCACTATTATAAAAACCATTGAATTAAACAATTTCTGTCTTCCTGCGACCACGGACGCTGCAAAGCGTTCGAAACGTCAGGTTCAACAAAATAAATAAAATACGCGATACTTCCGTTAAAAATTGTTTAATTCAATGTGTAACAATCGCGAAAACCTAAGACAATACTATTATAAGAACCACTCAAATAGAGAACTACCGAACGTATGTATTAGATAAGAATTCCGATGTTAGATAAAAACTTAAAGGTTAACTTGTTTGGGTAGGTACTCATATTAACGCCCTAACTAATTAGTCAATTTCTTATACATCTAGTTAATAAATTTAGATGCTATTTTGCGAACTAATATTTATATACTATTTGATAGATATTAGTTTGGCCACAAGTTAGTTGATGAGAGTAGCGCTGGTCGACCCACCGAGCAGGCCGTACTCTTGTTTATCACCGTAGTGGAATGTAGAGTTCGATTAAAGTATGTGACAGAGGCATTTAAGCAGCCCGATCGGGGAAATACCCCATCTCACAGAAAAACACAGCCAAATGACACCTCCCAGGAGGGTTGTGTTGTATTCGCAACTCTATAGCTATACTTACTGCAAGCATTTATAGGCTACCTACGGCAATCACTTTACATATGAGCCGTATGTTTGAATGCCTCCGGTTATTTAAGCACGAGTATAAGTGGGGTTATATTTACGTGAATGAAATAGTGTTGGAAGTGTATTGGCCTGTAACATGAATGTATTTGTTGACTTAACAAGCCATTTACGAGCATTTATTAATGGCCCATTAAAAGGACAGTACGGGCGAGCTGACCCTGTTTCGAATCCAGGAACATTGAGGATTGACGTTTTAGATTGCATTCTCCTACGCTATTATTAAATCGAAATGTTTGGCTATAGAGAAACAAATTCGCTTTTAGTCACGGGGAAACTTCCTGAAATATTTATGGCCACACTATTCTTTCAGTGTGCCCATTTATACATTTTAATAGTGTCTCATGTTATTTGTATAATTTAATAATTTATACAGCTGATATGGAGTGTGTGCTGAGAATTGTGTGAATGGGGAGTTGGCAGTAAAAAGTTGAAGCATAAGCACGGCTAATGGTCCCCTAAGGAGCGAGGCTTGGTAGTGAAAACTGTGTATGCTAGAGAGAGAGTATAAAGTGGAATAAATGTTTTTTCAACACACTTGCTAATAAAGTGGCTCTAATTTCACCACAATTAGGCACATAATGACACCTGTAATCAAACTGTGACTTTTTCATTGCCATTATTCACAAGTGAGTTATAGATTTTTTTTTATTTTATTGGTTGAGTTGCATTGTTCTTAAAAAATTTTCGATACAAAAAAGATCGTGTTCAATAGTACAAATAATGTATCTATTGCTTGCTCATTTCATGCAATTTCGTATTTAAATAGATAATTTCAACTTGTACGTGTTTAAAAAAACTTTCACTCAAATATAACTTTTGTTTTCTCAGTAATAAAAAAAAGTTTCAATTCCCCATTTTGTACTTGGCTAAAACGCTATCCGCGAAAAGCCAAAAACAAGAAACCTCATTCTTTTAGTCTATGACCGGTCCCTTTGTTAGATGCGCGCGCATAGGAAAACTGATTAATTTTTCCCGCCGTTGCGAAAAATATTTCACAACTCGTTTTCACTGTTGAAATTATAGTTATTTATTAATCAAAATGTCTACAAGTACTAGTTATGAAGAAAATGATTTATGTTGTACGCCGCCCGATATAAGATGTGAAGCCCTTAACGTTATGGAAAGTTTACTACCTGAAAACTCCAAGGAAAAATATCTATTAGCGTACCACAATTTCATAAATGGCACAACAACAAAACAAGAATACGCATTCTTTTTCAGAAAATGTGTTCATGGCGTACTTTAAACGTACACATAGTTACAGAAGAACTTCAGCTAATTGCTGGCTAATTCAGGAGCTGATATAATGACTTTGCGTCATGGTGGGTGGCGTTCTAGCAATGTAGCAGAACCATAAGTAGAAGATTCCATACAAAACAAGAAGAAATTTTGTGCACAAATCACAAAAAGAATTAGACCTGATTCTGAGGCGCGTCCTACTGGCGAAACATCAAGTACATCCAATGATTGGATTTCACCTACACCTACACGAATAATGAACCATCTCAAATAACAATAGAACATGAAAGTATTTCAGTAAATAATCTATCTTATTTTCTTCACAAGTGTGTTGAAAAACGTCGTATGACGGTAAGACGAGAGAGCCGAGGACGGTAATCATCAATACACACGTGTAGTGTGTATTGATGATTACCGTCCTCGGCTCTCTTAAGACCCTCACCTAACGGCTCGGGTCTCAATGGCGCCTCAGCGGTAATCACCAATATTACACACTTGTACCATAATGTACTATTAATTATGTGTTGTGTATAAGAGGATTGATGTGTAAGACTCTGGTCTGAAAGAGAGTATTGGCGTTAAGATGAGAAAAGGCATGCTCTGCTGATTCACACATATAGAAAGAAACCAGGAGAACAGAGTGACTCAACAGATATACAACGTAAAAGTGGAAGGATATAGGAAACGAGGAAGACCTGGAATACTCTGTTTCCTTATGATGATGTAGGCAAGGAGTTATGAGTAGTGATAGCCCGGTGGATAAGGAACCGGCATATTGAACAACAGGTCTCCAGTTCAAATCCTGGCATGTATTAATTGATCCAGTCGGTCGGATTTCAGGAACGCTAGAAATCGGCGAGTATGTATGAAAACAGCTATGAATGTAACGAACTATGAAGCGCTCTGAACTCTTTGTCTACATCGGAAGTGATTTGGTGTATATTATATATTTGCCAATAATATAATAATTGCTCTCTGACTACCCCGCAAGGGATTTGGAGTGAAGTTATACATACAATTACTCAGAGGAGAAAATATTTTCGTTTCCTGATGCCAGAACAGAAGATAACCTGATCTTTCTTAGGTAAGGTCACACGTCTATCGAAATATAATTTCTTATATGTGCGGGTTTCCTCACGATGTTCTCCATCACCGCCGAGCAAGTGATAATTGCATGTATGAATCCGAAAACTCGAATTTAGTGGTACATGCCGGGATTCGAACCTGGGTGCCTGTTGCTCAATAAGCCGGTTCGTCATCCACTGGGCTATGACTGCTACTAACATTATTGGTGCCTGTATACAGTCAATACAACATTTCCTTTAAAGTTTACTGAATATCCTTGATAAATTCTTATGTGATCCTTTGTGATTGACCCAAGCACCACCGCATGTGTTTCGAATGAACTCGAAAACGGCTGGACCGATTTCGATGAAACTTTCAGGGAATCTTGAATTAGCCCAGCGGATAATCCTGTCAAATATGGTAGCGGTCAGATCACCCATGCGAGATCACCCGCGAGAATTAGGGGCGGTTCGCTAATAGACAAATAAACACAGTCTTTGTTCATGGCTCATCGTTATAGTTAATCGTTGAAAACCATCTTAATTGAGAAATTTAATTTTTAGTGGGAATCTGTAATTGGAATGGAGTATAAGTACTGAGCAATACTTTAACAGACAGTGTATTTTATTTTGTATATATTTATGTATTTATTAACATGAGAACTTAGATACGTGATATGTTAATTGCATTAGGTTTATTTTTAACTATGGTCGCATATAAAACTTTGCGGTTATGTGTTTTAGCTCTAAAATTTTACGATCATTGGGCAATAAATTGACAATATGGCCACATTGACCCTGTGTCTAAGGAATAATATTACTGTGCTATTGATCACGGTTTATTTCTGGCAGATGTCATCTGAATAATCCAACCACGACGCGCCTACAACAAATATGTTTTTGTTAATCTCTTGCTCGAATAGACAAAGGTTTCGTTTTTTTGTAGGAATGTGAGTCATTCATATCATCGATGAAAGAACAAAATTTGCGCAATGCTCGCATTTCGACCGCGCTTATCCTACATTCATGCTCACGCTGCCGTACCCAGCTCTCGGGACCGGCACTGCATTGCGTATAGCGAGCTGTTCCTTCTGGCTGAAGCTGTTTCCAACGCTCCCTTCACACATTCGTATAATGTGTGAAGGGAGCGTTGGAAACAGCTTAGCTTAGCTTAGTGGATATAGAAGAAGCGAAAATTAACTTACATATTCCAAGGGATCTGTCGTGAAAATATTGATAAAATAAAGTATATTATATGTAGTATACATATATTGTACATGTACAATTTATAGAACGTTTTTAGCGCAATTTGTACATATACTTTATATATAAATAGAAAATTCACCCGCACCGATGATTTTTTATATTTCTCGGGTCGGATTTGAACCTTATGCATATTATAGGTGCGTATATAAATATTTTTTTAAGTAGAAAGCTTTTGCAATAAGTTCAATTGTATTACCGCTGTGTACAATTATACTACAATTATTATAGTAGCACAATTACACAGTGGTCGGATCAACTTACGATACCATAACTACACACATGAACTGCTCGACGTCGAAGGGATTTCAAGTTCACTACACCGAAATTATTTTCAGCTTGCTATTTCTGTCACTGGTTCGAAGAAACGTTGATTTTGTTGGTTCCGAGATATGAGAATTCTATGTTTATTTTATATATTTTAATTTATTGCTTTATTTTATACGGTTATAGATTTGAATTTTTATCATACTATTTATATCATTGAAATACTGTAAGTTTAAATTTTGTTAACTAGCTATAGGTTAAATAATTGGTTTCACACTGAACTTTTAGACGTACTTACCTGAGAAGAATATTAACGGGAGGCATACAAATCCCACCTGATGAAAAGCGGCTACCGTAGCCTATGAACGCTTGTTTCACTTTTTTATTTTTTATGAAGTATCACTTGCGCGGTAGCGTTGTTGCTGTTAACACACTAAAACTTAGGAGTTTACTAGAGACCTCACACACATGCAGGAACTCAACAACTCTTCAGGAAGTTGTTATTTGGCTGTGGTTTTCTGTGAAGTGGAGGTGCTTCCCCCAGACGAGGCTGTTTTGATGCACCCCACCTCTATTACAACAACCATACCAAGACAAACAAGCATGCAATGCACACAAATGTTTGTCCAGTGTGGGAATCGAACTCACGAGCGTGGGTATCAAAGTAGCGTTACTGCGCTACCGAGCTCTTCATAATATATATGTAGACAAATATATAGTAAAGAGCACTGTGAGTTTGAACTTGTGTCATATTGTCGCAGGCGTGTGCCCCGCGCTTCGTGTCGTACGTGACCGCCAAGTTGAACCAGAGGGACCCCGTGGGCACCTGCTTCGTGGCCAAGACCCTCGACGCCAGGGATGTCGACGAGATATCTCCTTGTAGAACTAGTGAGTATCATTTTTTTTCATTCATGTGTTTGTAATGGGCTTTAGGATATTAGGATAAAGAAGGCAACGTTATGTATGTCTTATTCTGTTTATTCTCCTAAAGTTTTGGCGTTGTAAAAAATGACAGTGATAAGCAAAGTTAGTAAACTAGAGTTAGTGAAGTCGGTTTTCAATAAGTTTGAACTTTCACAATCATTTCATTAAGTGTAAGTAAGTATAGGACATGCCGAGATTTGTTGTCGACAGACAGATATGTCTGTCCTTACGGGACTGATATCTATTCGCCATCCCGTCCTGTGACCATGGCAGGAAATGTTTGACAGTTCGGTGGCACAGTGGTTAGTAATCCTACTTGAATACCAACGCTCGTGGGTTCGATTCCCACGCAGTATTTAACATTTATGAACATGTCTGTTTGCCTTAGTCGGGGTGTTTTAAATGAGGTAAGGCGCATCAAAGCAGCCAGTCTGAAAAGTACCTCCACTATCTACCTGCAGGCTTGTTGTGTTTCTGTTTCTGAGTGATCAGTAAGCTCCTAAGGAGTTGATGTGTTAGCAGCAAAAGGTGGCATAGAGCGAGTGTACTGCATTATAAGTGTTTGGAAGCTACGGTAACCGTTTTACATCAGGTGGGCCGTATGTTTCCTGACGTTGAACAAAAAAAAATCTTGTAAATGTAAAAACAAATCGCGATAATTCCCATATTTACCATATTGATAGCAACATCATTAGAATTCTGCGCGTTTCCATCAAATGCGAGTGACACTTCCACCAGTGTCACTACACTACAAAATTCTGCTAAATAAAATACGAAGCGACACAAAACATTGCTTTATAAATAGTTAATAAATTTAATCATTAATCACATGTACTTCACAGAATTAAATAACAAAGTTAGGCTTGGTGCACAATAGCGCACTTTGGCGAAAGGCGAAAACCCCTTGGTCATTTCCACCGGTAATGCGGCGAGCGCAAAGTTGACGTGACTTGCCCGCAGGCTGGCGATTATATCGATGCGAAACGATACGCGCCGATTGGATTTTGTGTTGATAACATGGCGTAATAACGGTAACCACGGATTAAAATGTTACAGCAGACGGGACAAGGGTTTTGATGGTGGGATCTTGCATAGCATCGCCGATAAAACGAGCCTATTTAAAATATTGCAACCACATAATCTATGGTTGTTTTCATAGACGAATAATATAATATCAATTACAGCGTCTTCTTTCTAGACAAATATCTTTATTGGGGGAAAAATAGGGTTACAAGAATGAGGGTGGGCTCCTTTTAAGGGTGGACTACCTGTGTTAGGAGGAGTCACTCTTCCATAACAACACGAGTAAGTACAAAGTAATTTATGAATACATTAAAAATACGCAAACATTCCCCAAACTTTATTTTAAGCAAAATTAAACAATTTAATTATGAACTGTGTCAGCGATTACATAGTACATACATATACGTTTTTAAGTGTGTATGTGAGAAATAAGAGCTAGAAAAATGCTAGTGTACATATCCTGTGAGATATTGTAGATGATATGGTTTTACAATCGCACAGCTCGCCGGCGGCTGGGAGTTCATCCGCACACACTGGAACCGCAATGGTCGCGCACTGTGCGCTTCACGAGAAGTTTTCTACCGAGAACTATTATGTTGTGGAATGAGCTCCCTGCCGAGATTTTCCCAAGGGACTACAGTATGGGGTTCTTCAAGAAAGGCGTGAAGAGGTTCTTACAGGGTCGGCAACGCAAGAGTGACACCCCTGGTGTTGCAAATGCCCATAGGCTACGGTAACTGCTTACCATCAGGCAGGCCGTACGCTTGTTTGCCACCTTAGTGGTATAAAAAAAAAATATGGGCAATGCTTTATGTACGTAAAAACAAGCAAAGCTCTATGTATGCGCATGAGTAAAAAACAGACGTATGTGCTTATACAATAAATTGTTTTTTTTTTATACGTCGGGAGGTATTCAGCTTACAGTTCACTTGATATAAAGGTAGTATGAACAACTCCTTGGAAGTTACTGGTAACCTAATTCATTCGCATCAGAACACATAAGAACCAACCACGGAGTTGTTGTTTGGCCGCGGTTTTATGTAAGGTGGAGATACTTCCCCATTCGGACTGCTTTCATGATGATTCACGCTACACCGTCATATTTCTCACACAGACGAAATTCATGGATGCAAATGTTTGTCTCGAGTAAGAGTCGAACCCACGGACCTTGGTGTTGCTGACAACTCCGCCACTGGATTTATCAAAATTTTTATTCGTAATAAATTTAATTACTTCGGAAATTTGTGCACCAGAGGGAGACTTTGTACAAAAGTCGTCTGCGCGAGTACCTCTGTCTCACCTATTTCTACCGCCAAGCAGCTATATTTATATAGCTGTGTTCCGGTTTGAAGGGTGAGATGTGGTAGAGAAATTACTGGGTACTGTGACGAAACAGCCTTAGGTCACAAGATTGGCAGCGCTAGTAACATCCCCGTGGTGTTGCGAGTTAATAGGTTGCGGTGGTCGCTTACCATCTAATGCGGGCCGCATGCTTGTTTGCCAATCTAGATGCATAAAAAAAAATATGATCTAATATTAAAAATTGTATGGACGAGCTAGTCGAATAAGAAATGTTGTATGAGTTCCAGTATTTTATATATATGTACGCGTATGTACGCACATGTGCACATTTGTAATTTTTATATGCTTTGTCTAGGGAATCGAATTTTGGACGAGGGTAAGTACCATGTAGCGGGTTCAATATCGGTGTACTTACAATACGCACTCTGTATAAACTCACGTTTATTAGCTTAATAATATTATTTAATAGTAATTACTATTTTTTCCGTTTAACCTTTTTAATAGATTCTTTTAACAGAGATCTTTTGTTTACAAACACGATAAAGTTCATTACGGGTCAAATTTGGATACAAGTACCGTACACAATTCAATACGGGTCAAATTTGGATACAAGTACCGCGTCGATCAGTCAAAAAGGGTTAGCCGTTCATGTAATCCCAGCCTTAATTCTGACACATCATTCACACAAATATACGAGAGTAATAGAAATGCGTTTATTTTGACTTCGTATAACAATTTACATTAAAATATATAAACACATATAGATGTAAGTGAAGTCAGAATTGACCTACACTCAGGGTTCTAAACTGGAAGCACCAAAAGTGATTCCAGGTCTAGTTTCAGTGACGGTGACAATACATTAGAAAAAAAAATATACAAATCTCCATATAACCATAAAGAAGAACTGTTTGACTGATTAACCATACCACACCTTAAACTTGAGTTTGGATTTTCTCAATCTTTAGATTCTTTAGAATGCGAAATTTCAAATTCAGTTTTTTCATTCTGAGGAATAGTTTACATAAATATTATAATGTAACTATATACAATATTATAATATAGCCTGCCCTGAGTATTTTAGTATCTTTAATTTTTTTCTAATTTTATTTATTTTTAATTAAATGATTATTTATTAATTTTAATTAAATTAATTATCAAAAAAAAAACATGGGATTAAGCATTCAGTTTCTTCTAGTTTACTTCAACACAGAAAATTTTCCATTAAATTATTGGTTTAAATCAATAATAAATGTAGATATAGATTTTTGAGGATAATTTGTGCACTGTCATCATTAGATCCAAATATGCTTGCCAAGCAAACGTAACACTGCCAAACTCGATTGAGGGTGTCACTTCAGTTTACAGAAAATTGAAGTAAACACTGCCCAGATGATTCTCACGTTCCTGTCAGTGAGTAAGCGAGGATGCCACCGTGCGACCGATTCCTGATTGCAAGCGTTCATTGTCTATGTTAATAGCTTCACATCGGGCAGATCGTATGTTTGCTTGACCACCACAGGCGATAACGTTATTGTATTAACTGCACGTAGTTCAATTTATACATTAATACTTTGTCTTTTAATTCAATTATTTATAGGTACACTACTATTTTGTTTATTACCTACGTTTAATAACCTATAATTTATCCTTAAACGTTCATCATTTATAAATAAACGACAAGACATACAAAATTACGACCACAAACAAAGAGGATGCATAATTACAAAAATTGGATGTTTTCTTTGTAAATTAACTAACACACCACGCCTACATACTTAACACTTTGGTATGCGTAGACCACTGACAGACTCAAAAATACTACTTACCACGATCACAAATACTATTGAAGCAATGCAGTCTATGCAGTCTTTTTTGTAAATACGCTCGTTTTGACTAGGAGTACACCCGTAGCTAAAAGAATGTTATTGACTAACTTTGACCTTTACTGATATGCGAAGTCAGTAACTTGTAAAACTTTGCAATGAAGTCCTGTGACTCTCGCAGGCCTGCCAGTTTCCATTACAAAATTTGCTGCTGGCTTTTCCGACAATTAAGTAATATTAATGATAGAAAAATTACGTAATATTAAAAAGTTACCTTAATCATTTCTTTTTCGATAATGATATTTTCGTGGAGGCGATGCCTATGTTCTATGTTCAGCAGTGAACGAATACAGGCTGAGATAATGATGATGATGAATGATAATTTCTGAATGCTGATAGATAAAAAAATGATTGAGAATTACGAGAAATGAATACGATACTATACATTGTTATTTAAATTTTTTTTATTATATATTTAACAGGAGTGGTAACACTCTTTTTTAGTTGATTTATTTATGATCACGTATACGAATAGGTTATGGAAGTGATGGCAATATTATGATATAAGGTATAACCTATATTATGATACTGCACCCAAGTGTTGACTTTAAAAAAATATTTTCTAATTGTCGTACTAATAATCGATAACCGCCTTCGATCGTTTTTACTTAAACATTTATATTGCCACATTTTCAATTTTTACCAGCGTATTGTTTTGTTTTAATTTATTATTAATTTACTGTCACTTAAGTAAGCAAAGGTTTAGTGTATATGAAATTTACACATTTTTTTTCTATTTCTCAGCAAGTCACGGTCAGCGAAAATCTGGAGTGTGCCAAGCCGGTTTCTCTGCTGCTGTTGCAAAGGTTGGTATTAAAAATAAATATGATTAATATCAATACAAATGATAGATTACTGTTGGAGGTAAATTAAGTTCTATTCAAATGCAACATAATTCGAGAATTGGTGGAAAGAAATTGTTTCAGGTTCTGATATTGCAAATGTGTCTATTTATCTTTTTAGTAATATAAAAAAAATCACTACTTGTTTTCAAATTATGTATCAACAAATGAGGTAGAGTTTCTGACAGCATTTACATTGACAGTATGAGTTAATCTACATATTCCTTCAAGAACCGTGATTTGTGAATACTATTTCTTTTAAAACGTCAAAACGTATTTTCGGTGTCTAAAGCCAACCTCTTCTGTATATGTTGTACCCAGCTGATGAAAAATGAGACTCTAGTGAAAGAGAGCGATCAGATTCTATAAGGTTCGCTCATTATATATTCATAATGACAACGCGTGAACCTTTCAGTATACCCTAAGAATATAATATGTTTCTGGAGGGTTGGTCTGTTGCTTCGAGATAGTTGGAGTTGGTAAACACCCCCTGAGAAGATGAAAGATGATGCTGTGGTTGCACTTCAATATGTGGATTCTTTGTGCTGTAAGGTTCCGTAGGTTATTGTATACGGTTCACATTAAGCGGACGATATTTTGGAAGTCTCCTACGAATTAAAATTCTTGCTTTTTTTTAATTATTAGCAACTTAAATAGATATGCTTTATTATATCTGATTTAATATAAACCGGGGCAAAGTGATCTACAATATCTAAAAATAATACTTAAAAAACCTTTCTATCCCCTTCGTGGTACCAAGGAGTGTAGATTTGGTACAGTTACAATTCATACGGAGGAGTGCAGGGTGAAAAAAAATATATATATATGCAAATATGCCAGTTAAAAATATAATGAAAATGAAATACGGTCGACTTTCGATCACTAGCTACTACTAATATCCGAACCAGATACTATATATACTTAGTCTTTGGTTTGGATAGAAATCTTGTCAAATTACATATTAGTAAATGGGATAAAAGTTATCTTTTATCCCATTTACTAATATGTATGTGGATAATGGGATAAAAGATAAAACATATACTAGATAAAGCGGTTTCATTTTTATTTCAAATGTGCATAGTCTATGGTAACTGCTTACCGTCATACAAGCCGTACGCTATTTGCCACCATGGTGATAGGTATAAAAATAAAATCTCTAATTGTTCGTGCTTTGTCAGGAGCCCTAGGAACTGCGTGCATGAAAAGAGCTATGAATCTTGAAGAAGCGAGTGAGGTGTGTAAGAACGTGTTTTGTGACGCGCGGTTCATAAGTTCACGGACACAGCGTGAAGATATACACATACATATAATTAGCTATTCGTACTGTTTGTGTGGCGACCCCATTTCTCCCTAATGAGGTAAATACCAAAACAAGGTTGTAAACAATCTGTTACAACGTGCCAATAATGGCTATCATTATGATATCAGTCATGCATGCACATTATAAATTCAACACTGATTGACTTTTTGTGTTACGACTTAACCATTCCTAATTGCAGGCCGTGGAAAATAAAGACGGTAATTTCTCTTTATTCCTCGTAGTGTTTCTTAAACATTGCTGGATGCAGTGAAAGGAGGATATGGAAAGATTTTGAGACACTGCTTTTATAGTGCGAAATAATTATGTATGTATAAGAATCGCTAATATTTTAGAAAGTTGAAAATTTGCATCCATTTAGTAATTTGTATTTAATTTTCCTTCGTATATATAATTTGTAAATACGTTGACATCCCGTAAATACACTAAGATCTGTAACGATGTTACTGTATTCTACAGATAAATGACTGATTACGTTCCGATTACTGATACGCTGACTGATTGTTTGAAAGTCGTTAATAAAAAAGTTGCTTTAGATAAATTTTCTATGCAATTTCGATCGATTGGAGTTGTAATTATATTTCATAACGCGACAGTCGCACCAAATTAGCCAATGGTCTCACAAGGGATAGAAGTTGGAAAGCGAACCGTGGGCTCCGAAGCGAGAGCTTGGATCGCGACCGGGACTCCGGGGATCGCAAGATGATGATGAGTAGCACTCAATAGTTTTGGTTTTAGTAGTAGTGTACGCAAACTTATATTGAGTTTTAATAAATTATTTTGATATTGGAATTAGCTTGTTATTGAATTTAATCTATGTACTAAATCCGAAAATACAAATCACTTGCTCGCTGGTGAAGGAAGAGATCGTGAGGAAACCAACACATCCAAGAAATTATATTTCGAAAGACGTGTGATCTAATCTAAGAAAAGTCTGGTTTTCCCTCTGGGTTGTGGAGATCTGACGGCGGTCGCTCCATGTCCAAATCAGTATCATCGTTCAGCTTCATCCTCAGGCTTAGGTACCCGCCGATCAATGGATAAGAAAATGGGAAGAAATAGAAATAGAGTGAGGACAATAACAAAGCAGATTAAGAGAGGTAGGGCGCATTAAAGCACCCCGTCTGAGGAAGTACTGGAGGTACTTCCCCAGACGGGGTACCTCACGGAAAACCGCAGCAGAATAACAACTCTCTAGAGGATTGTTGTGTTCCTGCGTGTGAGTGAGGTCACCAGTAAGTGTTCATGTAACCACTTGTACAGATTCCACTTCACAATGTTATTTATTAATTATTTCTACCGACCGGTTTCGGCTTTACGTCGTTATCAAGGTATTTTACAATCATAACATCTGGCGGTACCGTACAATCAGACTCTCTCTCAGACATCCTCAAAATTCCACCAAGCGCCAACAATCAACAGCATCAACGTCAGCGGGTTTGCTCACGATGTTTTTCTTCACCTCCGAGCAAGAAGTGACAATTACAAATATGTACATCAATCCGAAAACACAAATTTAGTGGTACACGCCAGGATTCGAACGAGGGACCTGATGCTCAACAAGCCGGTTCCATATCCACTGGGTTATCACTGATCTTCAACAAACCTGTCATGTCTCCAAAATCTTAAATCAGTAAAATCAGGCAAATTGATTATTTTTTTCTTACAAAAATACATCATTAATCGTAAAATTATACTTATTTATACCGCCTGACACACTTTTCCCGGCAAAATATTATTTATTAGCGTCATAATGTATGCTTAATCAAAACGGCGACAATAATTTAAGAGATAGCAAATTACACCAACAATTTTCAAAATGCACGGGTTGGAATTAATTTAATAACCAGCTGGCTTATTATAAAACAGGTACATATGTCCGATTAAAGTATAAACCCACATCTTATCTCTGATTTTAACGGTTTTGTATAGCTTTCAGCTGTTGCCGGGTGTAGAACGCTCGCAATATATTAAGTATCACTCGCGCGATGCCACTTCTTGTTAACACAGGTACCCCTTACTGGCGACCTCACTCACTTTCAGGAAAAGGAGTTCTTATTTGGCTGAGATTTTCTATGAGGTAGAGAGTACTTCCCCGGACGGGCTGCTTTTATGCGCCCTGCCGTATTAAAAATACCCAGAACAAGACAAAAAGACACGTTAGTGTACACAAATGTTTGTCCTGTTTGGGAATTGAACCCACGAGCGTTGGTGTCAAAGTAGCGTCATTAACCACTGAGCCATCGAGCTCGTCAAAGAACGAACACTCCGAAAACACGAATTTCATGGTTACTTATTTGTCAAGATTCAAACCAGAGAGTAGACGATTCATAATCTGGCCCCCATGAGGTTGGCACTGTTCATTAAAATTTACCTCAGCTTCTACTTCACGTTATCCCGTTTCCTGAACCATTAGGATTGGCGGGGTCCGCAATCTGGACCTGAGGAACTGGCGAAGATACTGATTTTTACATGGAGCGACTGCCGTCAGACCGCAACCCAGAGGGAAAACCAGATCCATACCATAACCATATTCTTAGGTAACACGTTTTCTATATACGGACAAATAAAATTCGAGTGTCTGTTTGTAATATTAAAATAACCGCTTTTTACTAACTGCATATGGATGTATACACGGTACATATACCAAAATGAATATTTTTACAATTTTTGTCTGTCTGTCTGTTCGTTCGGCTAATCTCCGAAACGGCTGAACCGATTTTGACAGGACTTTCACTGGCAGATATCTGATGTAATAAGGAGTAACTTAGGCTACTTTTATTTTAGAAATTTTATTTATTTTTATCAATATAAATAAATAATATTTCACGCGGACTAAGTCGCGGGCACAGCTAGTACGAAATATAATTTTCGCGTGCGGTCTTCCTCACGGTGTTTTTCCTTCACCGCCGAGCAAATGATAATTTCAATTATGTAAGTACATAAATTTGATTTAGTAGTACACGCCAGGATTCGAACCTTGGACCTGTTGATCACTAGGCCGGTTCTTTATCCACTGGGCTGTCACTAATCAGCTCATTAAAATTCATTATTCCATACAAAAACAATAACTCTTTGCAGATTCCGTGCGCTACCGTATGGCGGGCGCCGTTAGAGTTTTAGAAGTAACCCGGCACGATTTTCAATCTCGCTCCACGATATACAAACCCGGAAACAGACTTGCGACCCCATCGACGACACGCGCAGACGCAAACATTAACCACATCGAAAAACCGTCTTGTTTCATGTAAAACATCGTAGTTTTACGATCGTGGGAATGGCATTATTTTTGCTGCAGAAATTATCATCGGGATCGCATGCGCGCGCGCACGTGACGCGCCTGCATCCACCGCCTTATGAATTATTAAATGTTTTATTGTTCCCCGCAAAAAAGACAACAGGAACGGCGTACGACTCCTATTTCGAAATATTAGGGCTATATCGGGAACCCTTTATTGCAGTTTTATTGTATTTCTGTATTTGGTAGACAATTGAACTTTTTTTTACATGTATTTTAGTGTGAAATTTTATATTGTTGGTTATTTGCACACAATTGTAATATCCTCCTTGTTTATATGTCGGTAAAAACGTAACATAATAGCTATGTATTAGTTTTCAGGAGCACCGTTCCTATATGAAATATATATTCTCTGTGCGTTTGTCTGTGGGTGCGTTTTTTTTCGAATATTCGATATTTGACTTCAGATTCGGATTCAGCATAAAAAAGTAGAAAAGGGCTGTTCAGGAACACCGTTCCTATCTCTTAAACATGGAACATGGTCAAAATGGCCGACAAATTAAAAAAAAAATGTTCAATTGTTATATAATTGACGAGACAGGTGTTCCTCTGGCAATGCAAGCTTGCGCATTCTCAACTGGTTTCTATTGGAGTATGAATTTCTGAATTATCGATTCCTATATCCCGCGGGATATACAGGAGAAGAGTATAACCAGCCAGTACGCTTAGCGTTTGTGGACTATGAGAAGGTCTTCGATTCGATCGAGACTTAGGCTGTGCTCCAGTCTCTCCAGCGGTGCCGCATTGATTATAAGTGCTATAGGTATATCCAAGTGTTGAGGAGTATATGTAAACGCGACCTTGCGAATCCGACTACAGGACCAGAGAACGAAACCTATCCAATTTCAGAGAGGAGAGAGACAGGGAGACGTTGTTTCTCCGAATCTGTTCACTGCTGCATTGGAAGTTTTTTTTTATGTTGGGGCAGAAAGGTTCTCGAATGGCGACCACGAACCGGAAAACGTGGTTGTGGTTCGAGACGGCCTCCCTCACGATGGACAGATGATCTTGTGAAGATCGCAGAGAGCCGTTGGCAGTCCAAGCAGCACAGGACCGATCGCTGTGGAAGTCTAAAGGGGAGGCCTATGTTTCAGCAGCAGACGTATTTGGCTGATATGATGATATGGTGAAAGATTAGAATTTGGGTTTATCTACAACAGCAGAACCGAATCAAATTTAATTGTGAGGAATGATTAAGTTTGATTCGATTCTTCTGTGATTGATGAGCACAAATTTCAATCATCTGCCGCATAAGAATACTTGTTAAATTTACACAATTTATAGAAATCATCGTCGTAACAATTCGTTGGTAAAAGCTTGTTTATTTCTTGCGCAATAAACAAGCTTTTTGTAATATATTTTGGCCCGAAATGCACTTAATTTCGGGCCAAAATATATTACGATTGAAATAGAAACATGAATCGAATAAATGAAACGCTCCCCATACATATATAAGCCAATATTAAGAACAGGTAGTTGTGACAAAAGATACACCGCAACCGCTCCCACATAACCCTTAATCAACCTATTTAAATTCATACCACACCCTGTTAGGGTCTTTCCGACCCCACACTATTTACAACCCTTATCTCCCTTAAGAACAATAAAGATGACAACAAGCGTTATACCGGCCTCATGCCTCCGATTAAAAAAAACATTGGGGCGTGGATATGTTTTAACGCATCGTGGGACATCTGAAGCGATAACAGAATTATGTTTGATTTTATTGACAAAACATTGACGTGATTCCAATGTCAATTAAATACCCCTCAGACTTGTGATCGTGCTGTCCAATATTTGCCATCGTTCCCTAATCCTTGCAATGGAGAAAGTTAAATATTTTTACTTTTAAATAGATATTTGAAAATATGTCTTATTCTTCTTAGCGTTCCTAAATCCATTAGGATTGGTAGGGTCCGCTACCTAAGGCCAAGTATTTAGCAAAGGTCACCTAGCTCACCCTATTTAGCTTAAGTACCCCTATTTTAACAAGGAGCGACTGGCATCAGACCTCCACGACTCGAAGGGGTAATCAGACCTTTCTTAGGTTGGGTCACATGTTGTTGTAATATAATTTGAAGTGCGGATTTCCTTACGGTATTTACCTTCACCGCCGAGCGAGTGATAATTACACGTATTCCAGGCCCACTCCACGGTTCGAACCAAGAGCCGTCCGTGAAAAAAAGTACAATATAACACTAAGCATCGCTATGTTCTAGGATACCAGTATAATAAATTTTCATATAGCTATAAATTTAATTAATAGCATATTAATTGCTTTAAGTTTTTTTAACAAATGACTAAGTACAATAAAAGATAATTTGTAATAATGCTAGTTTTCGTACTTTCCTAATTTAAACTTAAAAGTTGATCGAAGTAATATTAAACTAAAGCTTACAACTTGTAATAAAGATAAAGGTAAGGTAACGCCAAAACACATTATCATTGAATATTATATTTAAAAGAAAAGTTTGTATGTCTGTCACGCACAGCTCTCGTGTTTCAGAGAATCTCCTCGTACATTTATCAGGCCCGCAGTGTGTAGCGTGGTTTCTATTCCCAGAATAGATGTTATCCGCAGCCTTGGGCAGAAGCTGCATCTGATCGTATCCTGGCATGTGGACTAGTTACTGGCGGATTTGCCGACGGATTGGGGCAGAACGATTTCTCGGAATGATGGAATCTTTAAATTTAAACCTTCAATGACAATAACATCGGATGGCAAGAAGGTGATTTGAAACTTTTGCCGTAGCCTGCAGATGCTGCGAATATGATTCACTCGCGCGTTGGTCGTATTAGCATTTGTCTTATTTACAAGTACAGCACTGAGTATTCTTTTATTACCTACTGGTATCAGACAACAAAAAACCAGTTGAGAATGTGTACGCTTGCATTGCCAGAGGAACACCTGGCTCGTCAAGTATATAACAATTCAATTTTTTTTTTAATTTGTTGGCCATTTTGCCCATGTTCCTTTAAGAGACAGATCCTGAATCCGAATCTGAAGTCAAAATTCGAATATTCGAAAAAAGCGACAGACAAACGCACGTACAAACGCACAGACAAACATACAGAATTCATATAGGAACGGTGTTCTTGAATATTGAATTGCTTTTGTTTAGATATCTCGGTTCTGATTTGTCACTTCTTGTCATTTTATTGACGATACAAACACAAATATGCAGTGTTATGACCTACAAACAAATGGATAGATGAAAGACGTGGGCTTTGTGATTAAATCGCATTGGCAGCATTTGGTCTAGAACATTTAAAGTTTAGATGAGACTAAGTCGATGGCGTATATCTAAAATTCACAAAGTCGACAAAGGTAGTTCATAAAATTCTACCCGTGTAAGATTTATATTTCCTTTTAATGATCTTATGATCTTCATAGGGTTTATTAAAGAAATTTAATCAACGTATCGGCGGTATCTAGAAATAGCACCTGCCCGTATATTCAATGTATCTGTAATCAAACCGCCTTAAAACGTCAATCGAGGCCATAAAACCTTAGATTCGAAAGGTCTACAAACATGAAAACCGGCTTTATTGGATGTTAGAATTGTATACACTGCTATTTTACTTAGTTCTTTGATTTTGTACGAGTAATATAAACTGCAATGTAAATAAAAAGAAGAGATCTTTCCTGTTGAGAGGCTATTCGATGCAAGTAAAACATTGAATATCACCACGAAAGAGTAGGTGCGAACTGGTGACTGTAATGTCATTGGTGCTCACATACACGTGTTGAATTCTAAGTAAGTGTGCTGATATGTGATTGTTAATGTTATTTATTACATTTTTTATTAATATTATCTTAGATATAGTTTATTAAGAGTAGTTTTAATGAGTCAAATTTAACATTACTGAACTAGTTCTCTTAACGTCCTAATGATTTCCGTGATATTTGGTACGATACAGCGATTTTGGCAAATGATAAGTTGGCCTAGAGATGATGAATCAGGGAATATAAAAAAATATCGCGTCTCTCAGGTACCTACTATTTATTTTAAAATCTAAAAAACAAGACAGAGGCATCATTGCTTTTTCTCAATTTATGGCGTATCTATTAGCATTTTTACACTTGTTAAGACTAACTGATGGTGCGTGTTTGTAATTACAATATTTCCATTAGAAAAACATTATCATTCTGATGACGTGTTTTCCTGATTGATAAATATGTTGCCTATTCTCAATAATTCATTCGGAATGTGACGAATGATGTGCATAATGCCATTTACGGATCATAACATCAACCATATAAGAAGAATTTCATTAGAACTACAATACTATTTTCTTCGATGCAATATAAAGTTACTATACCGTGGGTCTAGCTAGGCAAAAGCTTCGGTAGGTCTACCGTGCCTTTTATCTTCGATTTAAACTGGATAAACTCGTGACGTTTACCAATTTCTCCCCTTGTCTTCGAATATGTAAAACAAAATTCTTTGACAATGTGCAACATTGTTTTACAAACATGGTTTCGGAACATGTCCGTAAACGGCGGCCATTTGCAGACAATGCGTTTGGCGGGAACAGGGCATGGAGGAACAACATGGCGACCTGGGGATTTGTCAGACTACTTCTATTTTAAGACGATTGCTTTTTCATTCTCGATATAAATCTATTCAGCTGGTAGTTGGTGACAGGGAGTTGAGCAGGATCGCCGATTCCGCTATTCTTGGCACGTCCGTCACATACCTACCTACTTGAGTGACATGTATTTAAGTTCTGGAGAAGGTTTCGCTTATTTATATGAATAGAAAACAAAAAATGGAGGGTATAATAAAACATCCACAATGGTTTTGCATATTGTTTATATATATATAAAAACAATATGCAAAACCATTGTGGATGTTTTATTATACCCTCAATTACACTATATATATATATATATATATATATATATATATATATATATATATATATATATATATATATATATATATATATATATATATATATATAATTTGGCACGTAATATGATTTCTTAAGTTTGAATCTGTTTTTTTTAAATATTTAAATTGATATAAAATGAATTTCCTGCGAGGTGGGGCAAACCCACGAAATTTATTTGCTGGTCGGCTGGTCGCTCTTCCAACTGAGCTTCTAGGAATATATGTGTTATTATAATGGTTAGAAAATTCTAATTTGGTCGTAAGAAATTATTACCTAAATGATAACACCGATCATTTACTTCAACTCCACAGATCTACAAAAAATAAAGGACTTAACATTAAAATATCTTCAGATTTTACCTTCGATTGACATGACAACTAATAAAAAAGTTACTAAAATCTACCGCCTAAGGCATAGTAATATACCTAAGGTGAAGACGGTATAATACCTATTCCGTGGTATAAGCCAATTTTTTGATTTCTCTCTTTTCATATTAATAATAATCTTTTTCTGTTCATTAGATCTACATGGCATTTGTATGTTGATATCGAAACTTATTTGGATTTCACGGCTATTATCTTTACATCAATAGAACTGATGAAAAGAAATAGCGTAGTAAAAAACATAATAAGCAGTTAAAAAAAAAATTAAAAACAGTATTAAATGAATTGTGTATATTCGACTCATTAAAACATACTAAATGAGCTCAAACTCGTGGTGTTTACTAGAAGTCATTGTAGAATTCTCGATACCATCATCAGGTCAGCTCGATAAAACCAAATTATTGTATCGACATTACAAATATTTGCGAAGTTTCTAACCGATACGACAATTACAGTTGATTAAATTTGAGTTTCGGGATTTGTCCCAAACATACTAAAAGGTGAACTTACTTGTAACAAAACCACCAATTCATTTCTTTTGTAGTTAGATCAATTACAAATATCAAATAGCCCTCGAGAGAGGAATCGCAGTGATATGCAGATTGCAACAAGTTGATAAATTAGTGTAGATACAAACAGAGCCAACATCCCATCTTATCACATTCGTCGTGACAAGATAACCCAATTAAAGGATTACTCTGTTTATATCCGTTATTACGAAGCCATGTAGGTACACTTAAACTGATAAACTGAACAAAGAAATACACCTATATCATACAGACCTACAGGAGAGATTTTGATGAGAACGGAATGCCGAAGATAGATGAAAGTTTTTATAGGGATTTAAGGTTAGAATTTTTAACGAAAATGTTCTAAAAGTAAAGGTTACTTTTAGAACATTTTCGTTAAACAGGTAGAATTAGAGTCATAAATAATAAATAAGGCTATAAATGTACCAGAAATTGAAAAAATAATTACTTTTAAAAATTGTTCTAAAAATTACATGGAAGAAAACACTAAAAATTACATGTACGTTTGTTCTGTATTCTGAGCATGTACATAAAAAAACACAAATATAAAATGAATGAACCAAATTTGGTGGTCGGTAAATTAAAGCGATTAAATACTGAACCAAACGCATTCAAATAATCAAATTCTCTCCTATTTAGATGCATCAATGTATAGATGTAAAAGTAAGTAAGGATTGTACTAAAAACAAGTCTTTTATAACAATACTTTAAAGACGAAATTAAAGTTTAGCATAATATTGTTTTAAAAAGCATATTTTAGATTAAATTTAACAAATTAACGAAGAAAATTCCATATGTCTATATTTCAATAAATTGTTTACTGGTGTCCATTGAAATATTTGAAATCACTGATCACAAGTAAACAAGGTAATTGAATAATTTGAATGCATTCACGCTTTTTCTCCATATCCTCAGAACACACAATGTTGCATGCTCTCGCACTAGTGTAGGCAATTCGCATGGGACTCTAAACGCTTCCAATATTTAATACCACGCACAATTGCTTATTCAATTACTTGGCGGCTTTGCCTGCACAGCCTTCCCTTTATGTTCGCTAATTTATTTCAGGCCGTAAAAATCGGAATGTTTTATCATTTCTACAGAAATGGTAGTGGGAAATGTATAGGAATATATGAAAGGTAGTGACCATACTGACCATATTACATATACGTACTTACTTTTCTTCGTACGTATTTACAACGAAAGTTATGTATCTTTTATTTACCACCTTTCCATTGCATAAATTTCGCTTAATTTGGGACTAGCTGGCGGAACCGAGGACTATTACATACATTGAATTTTTGTCTGTTAGTTTGACTGGGGTCCTAGGTGGTTTAGTTCAGTTCTGTTGTATGCTATTCATTTATCAATTGTACATTTTCTTATACAATTTCGGATACCAAACAAATGTACGACCCCCCTAATGTTAAACGATTAGCCTAGCTAATAAAAATGCCATCTCGTAAGAACACTACAATATGTTCATCCAGGGAATTGTTAGATACCTAGTTCAGTTAAGTTTGAGTTATTTTTACAGTCAGGCTGTTGCTGATTAAATATTGCTCTCTCCTACTTATTTTACTTCCCCGTGACTCGTTTGCTGGGGTGCACCACATGTAGCTCAAGAAATGTTATTTTATGGAGTATAAATGACTCACTGTCACCTCTTGAGTCAAAGCCAATCTCACCCGTACTTAGTGCATCCTGACGGAGCTCTGGCTGAGGAGAAGCATATCGTAACAAAGCAGCCTGAGGGAAGTACATCCACCTCAGAAAAGACCACAACCAAATAAAAAACCCATTATTGCAGTATTGAAAGCGTTCTTAGGCTACGGAAACCACGTTTATATTTTTTTCATATAATTGCCAACCCTAACGCCAACATAAATGCAAGCCATTGAGAGTGGATGACTCTCACGAATAAATATGCATGGCACATGCGGCTGCACTGTAGGGCTCGCCTTATAGAGAGCGACAAGGGCTGAGTTGGCTCATGACCGTTGTCCCGAAGTTGCCGCATGGGGCATACGTGGACAAGGGATACGGCAGCTAGGGCTTTTGCTAGAAATCCAACATACCCATTTGTTGCGATAGAGATTCGAGATTTAACTCATACTGGTGGTCAAAATGTGACAAGTTTATGAGCCTATAACCAAATATTTCCAAAGCGAAACTGACCTGTACGTGGTCACAAACAAGGCTTCGAGATAAGAGAAGTCTATCTATCTATATTTTCGCGCAAAGGTCCTTGCGGGGTAGGCAGAAAGAAGTGAGCGCCACAAGACTGAGTTCTTACGAACTTCAATTGTTTTTTTAACAATCATAGCTCTTCCCACGCTCGTCGGTTACTAAAGCTCCTGGTATCACATTTTGATAAAACACGACCAATTTGGTCATGGTGGGTGAATCTTAGCATTTCTCCTTTTCCACTTTGGCGTTGTATATTTCTTTCGTAATTAATTCCTGTTTCATTCTTTCTACATGCCTCTTCTCCTGTATTTTAACGCCGGTACTCTCTTTCAAACCAACTCTATTTCTTACATCATCATTAAGGAAAGTACAGCGCGGCAGCAGTTATTTACCTTAGGAACCAGAGGCCGGAGCCAAATGATAACGCCATGTTAATTTGTCGCTATATTTTTTTTTCAGGAACACCGTTCCTATATGAAATCTATATGTTTGTCAGTGTGTTTGTCTGTCGCTTTTTTTATAAATATTCGAATTTTGACTTCAGATTCGGATTCAGCATAAAAAAGTAGAATAGGAATGTTCAGGAACACCGTTCCTATCTCTTAAGGAACATGGTCAAAATGGCCGACAAATTAAAAAAAAAAATTTGAATTGTTTTATAATTGACGAGGTTTTCATCTGGCAATGCAAGCTTGCGCATTCTCAACTGATTATTTCAAGATCCCGTGATCAATTTTAGCAAATTAGTGCCGGATTCGGTTTAACGGATTGGAATCCACAATCCTGTATCACCTGCGTATATACACAAGCAACGCGAGTCTTTTTAAGTAGAGCATAAAATCTTCATAAATTTGAAGTAGTTATAACGGCTGCGAAGCATCTGTTAACATGTTTTTATCAGCTGTTTTTAGAGTTTTCGACCCGTTTTTGCTTATCATCTAATCTTTGCCCCCAGAATATGTTCACACGCATCGATTTATTTGGGTGTCTGCCTTTTGTCTTCAGTGTGGTAGAATTTATGAAATGAAAGCGGATTTGGTGCCTCTAAGAAAGATATAGTATTTTGTTAAATGAGAAAATTACAAGAATTTTTATATATATTTTTCAGTAACGAAACACAAAAGAGACTTAATTTTACTTTGGTTTCTCAGCACAAACGCCAATTTCTTAAAGATTACACCAACATTGACAATAAAGATACAGATAAAATCCATAAACTATGAAAAATGAAATCGACGCTCCCTGACGTGTCCGGATCCGTGGGCATATACCACCAAAATCGGCGTTTCGGACTTATGTCCATACTAGCTGCTGCCAGCGGCTCCGCCCGCGTGGAGTCAAATAACGTAGCTTATGTGTTAATCCAGATCATAATCTATCTACGTGCCAAATTTCATTCAAATCCGTTCAGCCGTTTAAGCGTGAAATAGGAACAAACATCCATACATACAAACTTTCGCATTTATAATATTAGTAGGATAATTACAAATTATACCTTGTTCGACGGTGAAGTGAAACATCGCGAGGAAACCCGCACGTCCAAGTTGACGAGCTCGGTGGCGCTGTGTGTGAAACGCGTTGTTACGCTACTTTGACACCAACGCTCGTGGGTTCGATTCCCACACAGTACAAACATTTGTGTGCATGAACATGTCTGTTTGTCTTAGTCTGGGTATTTTCTATGTATAATAAGTATGTATTTACAAAAAAAAATGAATGTACGTATGTTTATCAGTTGTCTAGTACCCATAACACAAGCTTCGCTTACTTTGGGGCTAGATGGCGCTGCGTAATTTGTCCGACAATATTTATATTTATTTATTTAAATAAATTATGTTTCAAAAGACCTTAGCTGAGTTCTGGTCTAATGCAGTCACTCCACGTCATAATCAGTATCTTCTCCAAATCCTTAGGTTTAGGTAGCGGACCCCGCTAATCCTAATGAATTAGGAAACACGATAACGCTAGGAAGAAGATAGTACTCGTATATTGCCCCAAAAATCGCAATAAAATAATTGTAAATGTTTTGTAATAGTTAAAAGGTCATTTTTAAAAGAAAACTGTGACACGTACGAGTATGTCTGTGGATACGTAAACAAAATTATCTCTCCCGCTCCTATCGCATCGCTTATAGCCGTGTGCTGACTGCCGCTGTTCGAACATGTTAACAAATTGTTGAAAACGAGTAGCGAAACGAGGGACATGTTTCTAATTCTTAACAACTTAATGTTGGTTTTGAGCATAGTTTTTGTCGTCTAACCGCTAATGATATTATGATACTAGCTATAAAAAATGATTGACACTACATTCGTATGTATGTATGTAATCTTCACGCGCATATTTGACGAGCTCGGTGGCGCAGTGGTGAAACGCGTTGTTACGCTACTTTGACACCAACGCTCGTGGGTTCGATTCCCACACAGTACAAACATTTGTGTGCATGAACATGTCTGTTTGTATTGGTCTGGGTATTTACTATGTATAATAAGTATGTATTTACAAAAAAAAATGTATTTACGTATGTTTATCAGTTGTCTAGTACCCATAACACAAGCTTCGCTTACTTTGGGGCTAGGTGGCGCTGTGTAATTTGTCCGGCAATATTTATAATATTTATTTATATTCGTGTATGTTGACGAGCTCGGTGGCGCAATGGTTAATAACGCTACTTTGTCACCAACGTGGGTTCGATTCCAATTGTGTGCATACATGTCTGTTTGTCTTGGTCTGGGTGTTATTAAGAGATGTTATAGGGCGCATCAAAGCTGTCCGTCTGTGGAAGTATCCCACAGAACACCGCAATTGATTAACAATTCCCTGAAGGTTTGTTGTGTTCTTGCGTGTGAGTGCGTAAGCTCCTACGGAGTTGCTGTGGTAGCAGCAGAGGTGGCATCGCTCGAGTGACACTTAATGTATTACAAGCGTTTGTAGGTAAGGTATCCGTTTTACATCAGGAAGGCCGTATGCTTGTATGCCTCCCGTACATGTAATATATTTGTGTTACACGATGTTTACGCAGTTTATTTAATTATCATTGTGTGGTTATCATGTTTGATCATTTTATCTTTATTTTTGTTAGTCATACAATAAAGTATTCATAAAGTTAAGTAAAAAATATTAATCAGTGCCCAGTAATTTAGTCACGGCATAGTTAATAGTATATTTAGTACAGAAATTCCACGAAACTTTATTAATCTTAGACATGTCAATCAATCATTCCATTGATAATCTTCTTCTTTCTGGCGTTATCGCGTTTAATTGATGGGATTAGAATTGGCACGGTCCGCTTCCTAAGCGTAAGGATTTGGCGATAAGATCACACACGTCTTTCGAAATATAATTTCAGAAAGCATGTTTTCCTTCACCGCCTAGCTAGTGATAATTACAAATGTATACATATATATCCGAAAACACAAAATTGTAGTGGTACATGCTAGGATTCTAACCGGGGACTAGTTGAACTATAGGGCGGTTCTTTATCCACTAGGTGATAGCCTGATTTTATCTTTTCCTTAATAATATATGTAACTAATAATCATTGAAGAATAAAATGTTATATTATAGGTACAATTGTATAGCATTGCGTTAGAAGCATAATTGTAGAACCTCTCACGAATTCGTCAGCTCCAAAGGAAGTGACGATGAAAGGACTTCACACACTTATAAACCAATATTTTATCTCCCCAATGCAATTAAGAGGGCTCTGCTCTGCATTACCATAAGTGGCCCCATGGCCCCATAAAAAGTGTAACAGGTTCACAACTGATCGGTCGTAAAATATTCGTTCTATTGAAGTGCCCGTTGGATACGACTGTAGGAATGTTGAGACATAGGCACTAATTTCACTATTACTAAAGTACAAGCTTGAAATACATACTGTGAGGTTCAAAAATCGTAGGCCCTATTAAAATGATATGATGAATCAGCCGATGGAACTAATATAATAATATATTAGTTCCATCGGCTGTTATTACTAGCTGTTATCCGTGATTTCGTCCGCGTGCATTACGGTGGCGAACGCATGGGGCGTGCAGTACCGGGCACTGCCACCTTAGTAACGTTAATTAGCAATCAGTATTTCCACTGTTTATATTGGATAACGTTGGCATAAATGGATGGATTATATTGTGATATTAAATAATATAATGAATAAAAATATTCGGCGGTGATGGAAAACATCGTAATGAAACCCGTACTCGAATGAAATTATATTTCAAAACACGTGTGATCTAACCTAAGAAAGGTCTGATTTTCTCTCTGGGTTGTAGAGGCCTGACGGCAGTCACTTCATATCAAAATCATCATCTTCGTCAAATACTTAGGTTACCCGCCCCGCCTATCCTATTAATAATTATATAATTGATTAAGAAACGGGATGACGCTAAGAAGATAAATATCAATCAATCAATATATTTATTTGCGTAAAATGTAGGTATTGACAATTATATTGATAATTATTAGATGTCCCATATACATTTTGCTTAATACAAAGCATGCAAAATTACAAAATAATAAACATTCAATTTACAATATCATATAAAATTTAAAATAACCCATAAAAATCATTAACTAGTACAACATTAAAAAAATCTCATAATTTGTCATCTAAGAATTCTGTAATAAAAATATTTATTCACTTCTCACCAAGGCAGTACTGATTACACGAGTATCAAATAAACAAAATTTGCTATGAAAACCTTATGAGAGTGTAGTATCCGTGCTAGGATTGGAACCCCCATTACTGATCTAAGGTTAATGTATTCATAACAAAATATTTCGTTTAGGTTACCATGATATTTGTATTAAGTTAAATGGCCATTAAAAACCATGATTGTGATATGTGTTGAGTAGATGTGTGTAAAGTGATATATGATAAGTAATATTATATGTATAGTATATATGTATTCAATGCTATGTGTTTATATATGTATAACTATAGATTATGTATAAATATGGAAAATATAATTCTGCATAATTTTAACTCCCAGCCAAAATAAAATTACTTCACATACGTTAGGGTTAGCTGGAAGATATCTCTTAAAGAGATAAGCTCACCTTTGCACACCATTTTCTGTATGACCTACTTTGTATATGTTTGTTATGCAATAAAGGATATATATAAAGTGTGTACTAGCGACAAATGTTGTACCTATGTGTGTGTATGTAAAGTGTGTACTAGCGACAAATCTTGTACCTATGTGTGTGTATGTAAAGTGTGTACCAGCGACAAATGTTGTACCTATGTGTGTGTATGTAAAGTGTGTACCAGCGACAAATGTTGTACCTATGTGTGTGTATGTAAAGTGTGTACTAGCGACAAATGTTGTACCATTTGCTAAATTTGAATCGGAGTCTGTTCCCAAATTCATGGGTTTTAATTGTTTTTGCGCGGAACCTTACTTCCAATTTCAAAATATAAATACATAAGCATAATGTAAATCTTCTAAGGTCCTGTGTTCAGTTTTAATTATGAAGAAATTAACTATGTCATATTTTGTTTTATTTTCAGGATGGCATGCGCTTGTTCATGGGTGCTCCTGGCAGTTTCTTCTGGCAAGGTGAATTATCAGTCATTCTAATGTAAAACATGTTTTAGGTGATGGTATATGTGTGTATGTTATTTCTATACTATGTATACGTGTCTCTTCTGTCTCAATGAGAGTCTTTTGAAAGCCAGACCAGAAAAAATATTTTAGCAAGAGCATGGAAATTCCAGGAAACGCACGTTACGTCGGATCCTGAACTTGGATGTATATGTTCCGTTACTGACTATGAATTTTTTAATCCAAATCCACAGGGCGAACGTTATCGATAGATCTTACTATGGAACATCGCTACTACTATATGCCGCCCATACCAGAAGAAGGTAAACATGAGCTAACGTATCGCCAAATTGTCCACCATTTTAATTTCTTAACCGACATAACATAGTTACGCCTATGTTACATACCATAACACAGGCTTATGAGCGCCTAATTCTAAAATCAATGCCTTTCAAACCATCTGACCATCGGCAGTTGGTAAAATCTCATTCTTTAAGTTCAGACCTAAATGCTAACTAACCATTTTTCAAAGAGGAATTAATGCTTTAGGAATCATTAAAACTTTCATGAGAACGTAAAAATTAGGGGACAAAAATGTGGGGATTTACTTCCAAATTCTGATTTGCCAATAATATACTGGAACAAGAAGAATAGATTTACACAAAGATTGCCAACTGCTATTGAAGTCAATGATCACAAACCACATAAATCATTATCATAAGAAATGCACAGATGTATATCAAGTTGATTACCACTGGCATGAACAGTAGTGACCTTCCCTTCTTGGTGTAAAGGAGCTCAAGGATCCAAATGCTTACAAAGCTAAGAACATCTACCATAAAGGATTGGTTACGTACGGGGGCCTGTTATGGGGCTTTAATAAATCATCGTAAAGATAATGCAAGCTTGGCGTACCTTTTCGCCTTGAAGATAACATATTATAGCTTTCTTATCGCAGATAATTAGCATCTATAAACGGGTTTCAGGCATCAGTGTGCTTAGTCTATATCAGGCATCCGTGGTAACTGTCAAATCCCTTCACTGTAAAGGATACTATGCCAAATACTTGATCACCACAGAATCTACGTCATGTTAGTTGTAGAAGATCCATTGTAGCAATGCACGATTCAATACTGTGAGTTTGATTTCGAGACAACCCCATTTCATATTGTGCTAACTTACTGCCTGTATCTAGAATTCTAGATGTGATAGCGAATCACGCAACCAATTATTCATTAGTAACGATTATTTTGTAATATATTTGTACATAGTAGACTTAAGTACGTAATTTAAAAGTAAATTAAACTGCTTTTCCTATAGAAATTATATTTTCTTATTGAATATGTTAAATGCCACGAAAAATAATATAATCTCTTGAACACTTCAACATTGTTTGCGTCTCGAAAATTTGTGTTAAAAGAATTCGAGCTATAGACCCTAAAATCATTTGAAATTGTATTACTCCTTATCTACTGATTAATGTTTTTTGCCTTATATTTGTAATGGTCGGGTTTGGATTTGTTAACGCTTTAAACATTTTTAACTAAGAAATCTTGTCCAAGCTTTGAACCTACTAATTCAACTGTGGACTTATTTTATTCATTGGCTTTTGTAATAATGGTCGCTATAACAAGGATTTGGTGGTATTTTTTAACAATATTAAAATAAAATTTAATGAAAATGTTTTGTTTGAATAGGGTGTGAAGTTTTCGTAATATCTTATATATGAAAAAACATATTTATATCAATAAATGCGACGAAACATGAACCTCCATGAGGTCTACATAGATGATATGGACATTTTAGGAATGCATTGACCGTCTATATCCGTTAGGATCATTTGTTTTGAATAGCGTTAATTGTAATTTCAAGGAATTGTTGAAGGTCTATGGATATGCTCTCAAAACTGTAATATTGTACATACTTACATTCCATCTGGTAGATGTTATGTTTCACTGTCATCATTAATAATTATTAAATCATTGAAAAAATTCTGTCCATTTGACTTAATATTTCACTTTTCATGCTTTATACCCTGAGTAATGCTTTAGAAAAGGGTAAAATCTGCTAATTGATCATTGCTTTTCGTGTTTTAACTACGTCATTATGTAAAACTGACAAATTGTCAACATAGACATTCAGTTTTACGTCGTTATGTGTTGTCTATTTTGTTATAGAATAATTCGTGTCGAAATGTTCACTTAATCATTTTAGTTGTATTTAATATTCAGCTTTAACTAAGTCAACATTTGTGATAATATTCTATATTCTTAGTCATCATTTATTTAGATTGTTGTTATTAAAGTGGTCAATTGCATGATATGGAAATTTAATTTACTATGTATTTTAAAGGTCAACTTTTCTCTCGGAATTCGACCTACCTAATCGCGACCACTGAGGCAAGCCCGAAATATGATGATTCCTACATGGGATATTCGATGACAGTAGGAGATTTCGCCGGACCAGGAATTCAAAGTGTTGCTGTGGGAGTACCCAGGGGATCAGATTTGAAAGGATTGGTTAGTAATAGCAATAGAATTACGTTTTACTTGTATTTTGTATATGCATTGTAGTGTGCGAAAGAAATGAATGTTTGGTGTGTACTTTACTACCGCCTATACCTTCCATTTGGGCAGCAAACAAATAACTTACTATATAAACGCTTATAACATGTTACAATAACCTTACGCTTGTGACACCAAAACTATCCCTTGTTTTGGTACAAAAGTTGAAAGTTGTCTTAATGATAATCATTTAAGATAAAAAGTATTTTAATTACTAATCGAATATCAACTGTTTCAGGTGGTTTTATACACATGGGAGCTAGAACCCATAAAGAACATCAGTGGTTCTCAAATCGGCGCCTACTTCGGGTACAGCTTAGCAGCCGGTGATTTTGACGGCGATGGTGCTGATGACATAGTCATTGGTGCCCCTATGTTCGTTAAGCCTAAAAGTGACGGTTATGAGCATGGAAGAGTGTATATTGTCTACCAAGGAAGAGATAGGGTATTTATTATTTTTAAACTGTTTATAAAGTTTAACAAAATCTTTTCTCTTACCAACGTTTATGATTTAAGTTTGGTTTTGTTTCCTTTTACTTCTTTATGTTTAGATTTGTTTACATAACATTGCTCATTCCTTTTATCTTTCAGACGTTCACAAAGAATCATGCCCGTACCGGTGAGGTGTCGCGAGGTAGATTTGGATTAGCCGTCACTTCGCTGGGTGATATCAATTACGATGGATTCGGAGGTAACTAGCTTAAATTATATCACTTGTACTATGATCCCATTATGAACCAAAGCCAAAATATATGCTATATTGATGCTCTAATTTGAGAAAATCTTATTTAAATTCGTATAATGTGTGCACATACATTATACTTTTGCCTATATTATCGGGTTTAATCTAACAGTGATAGCTCAAAGTCACAACCCACAGCAGCGGAGAAAGCGCGAGCGATCCGGTGCGGTGTAATCGCTTTGTGTGTGACAGGTTGCATGCAAACACAAATGTTACAAATAATTCCATCGCGGATCGGTGCTGCTTTTCCGCTCCTATGGGGTTTGACTTTAAATGTTGAGGTTTACTTCATTATTTCGACACAATAATTTAATAAGGTATACTACGAAAGTGAACTTCAATGTTTGTTTAGTTACTTTGTCTCTGCGATTTCCAGCTTCCTGTTTAGTAGTGCAAGTGATGCATATTTTTAACAGAAAGAAAAATATTTCCAGATATTGCAGTTGGCGCTCCGTATGCTGGAGAGAACGGCCGTGGAGTAGTCTATATATACCAGGGCAGCGCGCTTGGTATCCGAGAGAAGTACTCTCAAGCGATCACTGCCGAGGAAGTCTCCACAACCTTGTCGACATTCGGGTTCTCGCTCTCAGGTGGCGTGGATTTGGACGGCAACAACTATCCTGATTTGGTGGTCGGCGCCTACAAGTCTGATAGTGCTGTTTTCTTCAAGTAAGTTGCATTTTAACCAAATACATCCCAGTAAATGAATCGAAACGAATTGAAGGTATAATACCAGTTATCATGGCTTATAAACACTAGTTCTTTGCCTTTTAACACTATTACTTATAACGCTATTATTACAACACTTGAACTTATTTGAATAATACAACTACTCGGAAAAACCTCATAGACGATAGCTGCTTGTCTAGCTAAAGATCATATTATTCCAGATCCCGACCAGTGGTACAAGTGACAGCAGAAGTGAACTTCATGGGGGATGATAAGCTGATTTCGCTCTCGGACAAGAGCTGCATGCTTGCCAATGGTAGCAGGGTTATCTGCGCCCCAGTCATGTTCTGTCTGACCTACGATGGAGTCAACGTTGACGAGCAGATAAGTAAGTAGAAGATCAGGATTAATAAATAATGCTAGGATGTATATCCAATCGAATTCTGAGTAAGTTTTTGCCATTATACTTGCATATAGAGTGAACGAGAGTATATGCACCCAGATACTTACCATACATCGTTGTATTTGTTTCGTTTACGAGTACAAGGTAGTATGAGTAGACGAATCGTTTACCGCATTACTTCGTGTTGCGGGTCGTTTGTACAAAGCTGCCATACTTTCATGACGCAAGAGAGAGAGAGTTGGTCTGAAAGAGAGTGTCGGTGTTAAGATAAGAAAAACATGCTCCGTTGGTTCGGGCATGCAGAAAGAATGCAGGATGAAAGAATGTCGAAACAGGAACCGGCGAACGTGCATGAAAAGTGTTATGAATGTTATAGAAGCAAATGAAATGTGTAGGGACCGCGTCTTATGGCGGTTCTCTCTGCCAACCCCGCAAGGGACCTGGTGTTAAGATATACATACATACATTCCACACTTTCATTTACCCTGTTAGTACATGACATCCCGATAGTCATTCAAAACGCAATATGACGATCAATGTTCTGTTGCAAACTGCCCTATTCTTAATAAGTAAAACTT
This sequence comes from Pyralis farinalis, assembly GCA_947507595.1. Taxonomy (NCBI): domain Eukaryota; kingdom Metazoa; phylum Arthropoda; class Insecta; order Lepidoptera; family Pyralidae; genus Pyralis; species Pyralis farinalis. The sequence continues at coordinate 4,076,403 of OX382268.1, read as the reverse complement.
AAATTGATTTCACTATTCACATCTTTATTTTCAAAGCGATACGGAGGTGGTTACATGCATATAATAAAAGTAATTTGTTTACTTAATTAAACATTATACCTAGTTTATTATTTGTATATGTTAAGTCACACATTTAATATGTTTTTGTTTCCAAGCGGAGGGATATATCTGTTACTTCGGTGAGTGGTGAAGTAGTGATCAAATGGTAAAAAGAAAATTATAATCACCAGAAATTTCATTATTAATTAAATATTAATTAATTCAACTACGTATGTGTTCTATTTACGAGTTTACTATTGTTTGATCTCAAACATTAATACTACAGAGTAAATAATCGTCCTAGTATATCTATTTCTATATCTATATGTAAGTATATATATAGTTACTGTTCTCAAAGGTTGTTTATAAGACTTTGGGAATAGCAATAAGTTCGCCTTTTGTAGGTACGTTAAGCAATTACGTTCCACTCATGGCCTGCCATAGGGTAGGTAGTTACTGTAACCTATGAACACTAGTGGACGGACGGGCAAAGCACTGGTTTTGCCCGTCCTGTATAAAACTCTTCACGCCTTTTTTACCGTACCGTAACCGAAAACCTTATAGATTAATTATTTTTGATGGCAATCTCTATAAAATCATTGCATTATATATTTAATATTCAAAATTTAAAATTTTGTCTATCTTTGTCAATTTTTTTTTCTATGTTTGTCAAATCTTATATATCGTTGAGGTTCATGTTTGAGTGATATTCTATGTTAATTCGTATACCTAATTAGTGCATATACATAGTACTAGTGATTACTTGATGTTGTTAATACTTATTATCAACACTGAGATTAATTGTATTTATTTATTTAATAATGGAATTCTTGTAAATAATGCCACTCTATAGAAGCACAGTATTAGAAATGGTACGCAAATAGTAGCACGGATTTCAATAAAAAAGGAATTGTTTGAAAAAGTAACAATGTATATAGACAATTAGAAAAAATATTTACGAACGAATCAAGTAGCGACATCTAGTTCTTAACTAAGTAAATGCTCGTGCTGCGGTCACTTGATCAGTGGCGATATTCATCTTGCCTCGGAAAGTCATATTTGAAACGGAATCAAAAAGCTTTAACACAGACTCCGTACATTTAGACAGGTAAATGTTCGATCGAATAATCGAATCGGAATCTTTACCGATTCCGATTCGATTATTGTTTCGGAGGAATGTGAATACGCCTACTGGTACACAAACCTCTATATCCTGACATAACATAATATAAAGCAGATGTTACCAGTAGCTATTTTAACACATAAGCTAGGCACAATCATCACATCAATGATTTAAAGCTATTTTTATCATGGTCTATTCTTCTTCTTAGCGTTATCTCGTTTCCTAATTCATTATCATTGGCGGGGTCCGCTACCTAAACCTAGGGATTTAGCGAAGATACCGATTTGGACGTGAAGCGTCTGTCAGTCCTCGAATACGAATTTGCCATTGTTGTCTTAGAATTGTCCTTAATTTATGACTAAAACTTTGAAATGAAAACTTATTCATTTGTTTGCTGTAAATTGAATAATGTATTTTAGTTGCATGTCCGATATGGATAAAACTGTTGATTTTGACTTACTTGCCTTTTTCGGCACAATTGTACCCAATTTTTGCAACAAAAATCTATTATATTCGTCTAATTTAATGTGAATTTTATCTTTATGCAGAGTTCGAGGTGAAAATAGAGTTGGATTCAAGGCAGAAGACCACCAAACGCCTGTTCATGGAGGGCAGAGAGACCACGTACAGTACTCACATCCAAGTCATGCAAAAGCAGCATACTTGCAGAAATATCACCGTGTACTTAGATGTTAGTATTATTTGCCAAGTGTATGTGAAAAAAGAATATTGTGGATGGTGAATGTGGATCGATGGTCGTTACGTGTGTCACTAATTGAACGGGTTAAGCAATCGAGACTGCAACGTGTCATTGGATGGATTTATCTATCTCAAGCTTCCTCGTGCTTCGGCCAGCACGTTTAGCCGTCGGTCCGGCCTGCACGTTTAGCCGTCGGTCCGGCCTGCACGTTTAGCCGTCGGTCCGGCCTGCACGTTTAGCCGTCGGTCCGGCCTGCACGTTTAGCCGTCGGTCCGGCCTGCACGTTTAGCCGTCGGTCCGGCCTGCACGTTTAGCCGTCGGTCCGGCCTGTTGTCGATAGATGTAGTTAAGCAGACGTTAAACTAAGTCAGTGGTCTTCGGACGGCATGACACTGGCAATCTGCATTTGAACAACGCTACAAAGTTTTCTCTGAAGTCTAAACCCTCCCCAGTTGAAGCGAGATCCGTTGCCCTGCAGCGGGATAAGTAAGAGATGATGTGAATATACAGGTCAGCGTTTGAGCTTTACGAGAAGCAGCGAGTGATACTGTATATGTTTTTTATTTTCTTTATACAATATTTTATACATACAAGCATATGTTCCACCTGATATAAAGCACGGCGACGAGCTCGGCAGCTCAGTCGTGAAAGACGCAACTTTGACACCAACGCTCGTGGGTTCGATTCCCATACAAGACAAACATTTGTGTGCATGAACATGTCTGTTTATCTTGGTCTGGATGTTTTAAGAGAGGTAGGGCGCATCAAAGCAGCTCGTCTGGGGAAGTACCTCCACCTCATAGAAAACTACAGCCAAATAACAACTCCCTTGAGGTTGTTGTGTTTCTGTGTGTGAGTGAGGTCACCAGTAAGCTCATAAGGAGTTGCTGTGTAAGCAGCAGAAGAGGCATCGCGCGAGTGATACTCAATATATTACACGCGTTATATATATACAATAGGCCACGGTATCTGCTTTACATCAGGTGGACCGTATGCTTGCATGACTCCCGACAATGTATAAAAAAAGCACTTACCGTAGCTTATTAACGCTTGTAATTTATTAAGTATCACTGGCGCGTTGCCTCATCTGCTGCTTACACAGCAACTCCTTAGGAGTTGGTCTGGTGACCTCACTCACACGCAGGAACACAACAACCCTCTAGCTAGCGAATTGTTATTTGGCTGCGGTTTTCTGTTAGGTGGACGTACTTCCCCAGACGGGCTGCTTTGATGCGCCCTACCTCTCATCACCCAGACCAAGACAAACAGACATGTTCATGCACACAAATGATTGTCGTGTGTAGGAATCGAACCTAGCGTTGGCGTCAAAGCGTCATTCAAAACTGAGCCACCGAGCTCGTCAAAAAACCTAGTCGATCTGGAAACGATGCTTTGGCACATGAAGGAAATGAGTTGTGGTTATTGGTTGGTACTTCGCGATTTATTTGTTTGTGCTTTGGCACATCTATATTTAAAACATGGAGCCCAAATGGGGAAGTATCTTCGTTTATACAAAAAGTGGTCAGGAGGCAAACAAGCATACTGGCCACCGGATGTAAATTTAACATACCATATGAACGTATGTTGGACTACAATGAGTTGCCCCCGCGCGTTGTTGTACCCGCTACTAACACAGCAACTCCTCGGGAGATTACTGGTAACGTCACTCACTTGTAGAAACACTAAAATCTTACACAGAGTTGCTGTTTATTTTCAGTCTTCTGTAACTACATCGACCCTTACTCATCTCACTACAGGGATAAGGGTCTCCCTTCAACCGAAGCAGAGCATACTCCACCACGCTGCTCAAATGCGAATTGACGGAGGCCAGTGTTTTCAAGCCGCCCGAGGGCCACTGACTTAGCTTAACGACTGTCATCTATCGACAGCAGCCGGGACTGACGGTTAACGTGCCCTCGAAGCACGGAGAAACTCGAGATAGAGAAACCCATGACAGGCTGCGGTCGACGTTGCTTAACCTGCGTGTTTGGTTAGAATGACACGCACAACGACGCCATTGAGCTCTCCAGTCCTCTGTAAGGTGAAGAGATTTTCTTCCGGCAGACCCTCTTCCACGATCTACAGAAGACACCTGTTAAATTATAGTTTCTTAGTAGATATTGTTTTCTGTGAGTAGATAAGTATATTGCCAGGAAGCGAGTGCGCTTTATTCTTAGCGAGGCTGGCGATGCACCAGTCAGACTGCAAACGTACGTAGTTGCAGAGCTGCGTTAGCCAGCTAAGCTATATAACCGAGAAAATTGTCTTTTTTGCAGTTTTGCGATTTTCGACTGTTACACGTAGTACTCCTTCAGTTTTGAAGCTAGAGAGCTGATTGTTCGACGTGAATGTACCTTAAGTATTGTAGATTCCCCTAAAATAGATTAAATTTCGATTAGCTTAATAAATCAATAAATAAATCAATAAACAAATAAAATAAAGGATATCGATAAGTGATGTTATCGCCCCAAAAACCGTTCCAATACAAAATCAATTGGAGCGCGTATGGCGAGCACTGAAAAACAACAACACGATCACTATCGCCGGTTAGGGTTAGGGTTAGGGTTAGCAGCTCTGCTTACGCAGCTTGCTGTTATTTACTTATTGTGCAAAAGCAGCCCTGCCAATGCGCCGCAGGCCCAGCTCCCCTAGTCTATAACAAAAAGATTGTGAAAGAAACAAAAGAACAAAGAATATAGTAATTGTTTAATAACGGGTGATAATTGATACTTCGATATCGTGTACTGTTATTTGGTGTATTTTAAATGAGGTATTAAAGAGACAAGTACAACGACCGGTGTCTGCCGTGTCGTTCGGCTGAGTGAGGCGGCGACGCGGACCGAGTGCCGAGGAATCCGCACGACGCCACCCCGCAGGCTGCGTCACAATAGTGCTGCACCGACAGTAATAACACCAGGGTAACACAGGTTCGTTTCGTTTCCAGGAGGAAATTCGTGACAAGTTGACACCGATAGAAGTGAAGATGACGTACCGCCTGGTGCCTCAATCGTCAGGAGACGTCGTGCCCCCGGTCCTGGACCAGACCGAAAACATCATGCACACAGACTCGCTGAACATACAGAAGAACTGCGGCCCTGACAACGTGTGCGTGCCCGACCTGAGGATGTCTGCCACCACGTAAGTTTTACTATATACCAGCTAGGAAATTCTAGCAGGAACATTTTATAATTTTTTTTTTCATATACAACGTCGTGAGGCGTATAAGCATACGGCCTACCTGATGTAAAACGGTTACCGTAGCCTATGAACGCTTGCAATACATTAAGAATCACTCGTGCGATGCCACCTCTGCTGCTAACACAACTACGCCTTAGGAGCTTATTGGTGACCTCACTCACACGCAGGAACACAGCAACACCCTAGGGAGTTGTTATTTAGCTGCAGTTTTCTATGAGGTGTGGAGGCACTTACCCAGACGGGCTGCTTTGATGCGCCCTACCTTTATTAAAAATAATTAATAAATAAATGTTGAAGAAGCGAGTGGAGTGTGTAAGAAGCGAGCGCGTTGTTCGCTCCTACCCTGCAAGGCTTTTAGCGGGAAGATATAGATAGATTTTGTGGCATAACATTTCGTCCATAGCTCAATGGACTAAATCTCATAATGTACATTCAAACTAACTCATGTGTTACACTGCCAAAATCATCATTATTACAATGGCGTTTTTTTATACTACGTCGGGAGGCATACAAGCATACGACCTACCCGATGTAAAGCGGGTACCGTAGCCTATTAACGCTTGTAATATATTAAGTTTACGCGCGATTCCTCCTCTGCTGCTTACACAGCAACTCCTTGGGAGCTTACTGGTGACCTCACTCATGCACAGGAACACAACAACCCTCCCCAGACGACTTTCCCCAGATTGCTTTGATGCGCCCTACCTCTCTTAAAACATCCAGACCAAGACAAACAGACATGTTCATGCACACAAATGTTTGCCTTGTGTGGGAATCGAAGCCACGAGCGTTGGTGTCAAAGTCGCGTCATTCACGACTGAGCCACCGAGCTCGTCAGAAACTAGACAAGAAAAAGGAATCTTAAATTATTGCACTAGCTTTGTGGTCACCTGTAAATGTAATACGGGACTGTAATAAATAACACTCGCGGACAACACTTAAATTGTTCAGTAAAAATCTAGTATAATAAGCCTTTACTTGTAAAAGGCAGCAAAATGCTTTAATGATTTAGTTGTTTGTAACGCGAAACAATAAAATCGAGTTTTAGAACGAGCTCGGTGGGGCAGTTAGTAAGGCTGCTTTGACACTAACGCTCGTGGGTTCGATTCCTACACAGGACAAACATTTGTGCGCTTGAATATGCCTGTTTGTCTTGGTCTGGGTGTTTTCTATGTATCATAAGTATGTATTTACAAAAAAAATGTATTTACGTTTATCAGTTGTCTAGTACTCATAACACAAGCTTCGCTGTTGTCTGTTTGTCGTGGTCTGGATGTTTTAAGAGAGGTATGGCGCATCAAAGCACCCCGTCTGGGGAAGTACCTCCACCTCACAGAAAACCGTAGCCAAATAACAACTCCCAAGAGGGTTGTTGTGTTGTGAGTGAGGTCACCAGTAAGCATCTATATATCATAAGTATGTATGTACAAAAACAATGTGTTTACGTATGTTTATCAGTTGTCTAGTACCCATAACACAAGCTTCGCTTACTTTGGGGCTAGTTGGCGCTGTGTAATTTGTCCGAAAAAAATATTTAAATATGATTGGTTTTGTTTCAGATCTGTTGTAAACTACCTGCTTGGCTCTGGAGAGGACGTTAATTTCGATGTCAAAGTTGAGAACATCGGTGAAGACGCGTTCGAAGCTGCATACCACCTCCAGTTGCCCCCTGGAGTAACTTACGCCAAGATGGAGAGGCTGGACAAGGATAAAACAGACGTCCCGCGCATATACTGCTCAGTGAAAAACAAAGATGGAAACAGCACCTTGAAGTGTGACCTTGGGAATCCATTGGAAAGTGGCAAAAGGGTAAGTAAGCTATTACTCGACTATGCATTCAATTTGACGAGCTCGGTGGCGCAGTGGTGAAACGCGCTGTTACGCTACTTTGACACCAACGCTCGTGGGTTCGATTCCCACACAGTACAAACATTTGTGTGCATGAACATGTCTGTTTGTATTGGTCTGGGTATTTTCTATATATAATAATAGTATTTACAATAAAAAAATGTATTTACGTATGTTTATCAGTTGTCTAGTACCCATAACACAAGCTTCGCTTACTTTGGGGCTAGGTGGCGCTGTGTAATTTGTCCGACAATATTTATTTAAAAAATGTGTAACAGTACACAACATATACTAATCAAAATATAATTATATTTAACTATAGTTGGAGACAACTTAAAAAATACTGGTTAGAAATAAAATCTGAGAAAAGGAAATGAGTAGAACTGTAAAACATCATTCTCACCACTTCATAATAATATGTTTGCACAAAATATATCTAATATATATATATATATTGACGAGCTCGGTGGCTCCGTCGCGAATAACGCAACTTTGACACCGACGCTCGTGGGTTCGATTCCCACACAAGGCAAACATTAGTGTGCATGAACATGTCTGTTTGTCTTGGTCTGGGTGTTTTCTATGTATCATAAGTATGTATTTACAAAAAAAATGTATTTACGTTTATCAGTTGTCTAGTACTCATAACACAAGCTTCGCTGTTGTCTGTTTGTCGTGGTCTGGATGTTTTAAGAGAGGTAGGGCGCATCAAAGCAGCCCATCTGGGGAAGTACCTCACAGAAAACCGCAGCCAAATAACAACTCCCAAGAGGGTTGCTGTGCTGTGAGTGAGGTCACCAGTAAGCTCCCAAGGAGTTGCTGTGTAAGCAGCAGACGAGGCATCGCGCGGTTGATACTTAATATATCACAAGCGTTAATACGCTACGGTACCCGCTTTACATCAGGTGGGCCGTATGCTTGTATGCCTCCCGACGTAGTATAAAAAAATATATCACCAAGAGTATCGTGGTCTTTCAGGTGAATTTCCGAGTGGTCCTGGAGGTGGATGCCCGTGTTAACAAGCTGGTGTTTGACATGGAGGCCAACTCCACCAACCCCGAGCAAGGCACTCGATACGATAACATGAAGCGCATGGCCATCGACGTCGTCACCAAGGCTCACCTCTCTATCATTGGGTAAGTAAGTGGAACTATAGATTTTGGTCTGAAATCATTTACAATTTAATGTGTCGTACCGCCAGTGAAAGTAATATAGGACCAACTTTGGATAATTTTGTAGATGGTGAATGTTGCGGGAAATGACAGACCAGTTGTGTGTTGTATGTATGTATATCTTAACGCCAGGTCCCTTGCGGGGTAGGCAGAGAGCACCGAGCGCCATAAGACGCGGCCCTTACATACTTCACTCGCTTCTGTAACATTCATAGCTCTTTTCATTCATTTTTACATTTAGCCGGTTCCTGGGGCTCCTGACATCACCTTCTGATAAAACACGACCAATTCGGTCATGGTAGGTTAGTCTCGGTCTTCCTCGGCTCCTACATCCTTCCACTTTTGCATTGTATATCTGTTTCGTCATTCTTTCGTCCCGCCTTCTTTCTACATGTCCGAACAACGCAAGTTGTGTGTTGATTCAATAATATTGCGACTCGTACTGGAGATATTCCGACACTGACTTACATACTAATTAACAGTCTACTTATATTAAGTATTATATATGTGAAAACAAAGAACCGTGGTTAAGGTACACTAGGATGTAATTACATAACTGCTGACTTGCAGTTAACATCTTGATTCGCGAAAACTCTTCTTCAATATGGGCACGTATTATGTCAAGGTATGGTGGCATTTCTACGCCATACCGAACACAAGATAATGGAACTGAATTGGATAGCTTAATAAAAATCCTATTAAACTGCAGTCTTTGTCATAGGAATAGGAAAATAATGCCTGAAACCTTATAAATACCAATAAATGATGATGATCAAATCAAGATCAAGATAATAATAATACAACATTACATACAGTATTTTCGAAGGGGCCTCTACGCGTTGGATCCTTATCCCCGCGTACGCCTATCAAATGACCGAGATTAATACCCGTGAGTAGAAAGGTATATAATAATACCTAGCACAGCTCCTTCAGCATAGAGTTGGGCGGTGGGTTATCTGTCTGTCTCAATAATTAGTGGTATAAAAAAATAAATTGAAAGTGTTTAATATTCGTCGTATATTAATAAATTAAAACGTAATGTTTCCAGTACGTCGGATCCACCAGAATTGCACTACAACGCGTCCCTTTATGACACTGAGAATCTGCAGGACGACACCAAACTGGGCCCGCTGGTGATCCATAAGTACAACATCAAAAACGAAGGCCCTTCATCCGTCGGAGAAGCTGAAATTATCATCATGTGGCCGTATCAGACGCTAACTGGTAAGGCGCTCAAAATATACAATTTTACCAAAAGAGTTTTCTCCTAGAGTCGGTTGTTGTATGTTTGGCTGAAATAAATTTCTGAAGGCACACTTCGACGACTGTATAAAATTGTTTTTTGTACTATGCATTTTTATAGAAAAGGCTATAGATATTCAACTTTAGAAATGTGGAAAGGGATAGTGACATGGAAAGCTATATCATATCGTCACCGTTAAACGTGATATATACGATTAACGGCATGCCTGTAAAATATTACCTAATATATAACATAATTAAATTAAAAATGCGTCATCAAAATGGTTGGATGCAAATAATTGTGGTCGGATACTAATAAAGTTTATTTCGTTTTCAGGAGAGAACCTGATGTACATGCTGGTCCAGCCCCAATGGGTGGGCAATATGAAGTGTGACGTGGCTAAGCACATCAATCCGGAAAATCTCTTCGTGCAGAATCCATATGCGTTCCATCTCACCAAGGAGAAAGATGGTTTGTTGATAATTATGATGAGATTGTACTTCCGAACATAAGTTCTTTTACGACTACATAGGTACAATATTGTTAGATTTTATACAATTATTTTAACAAGACATCAGGCAGCTACATGTGGTTACAATGAAATTTACTGCATTCTAGTGATATTCCTCAATTAGAGAGAAACGAAAGGGAAGAATGTAACCCGATTGAAACTTATAAAATAAAAGTAGGTAATAGATTCAGACGTTAAATGCTAGTCTTTATAGGCAAAACATAATTGGTGGTGAGAGCATACTAAGTAGTTTAGATCAAATTGCCTGTAAACATGTATAATACGCACTACGCGCTCTTAGCCGTACAAGGTCGACCACATTTCTTTTTGTTAAATCTACTATATTTTAATATATTTTTACTTCTGCAGCTATGATAAGCAGCGATCTGTATACAGCGTCACAAATTTCCGGCAGTGGTGGTGGCTATTATGGTCAAAGTGAGTATATATAGAGAAAATACCGGAATACAATGTATGTACTGTACTCAAATTAAGTAATATTTAATTACTTTCTGAATTTCACAGCAAATTGGGAAGTCACTCACAGTGGTAGCCGAGGCTCTCAAGGACAATTTGTTGGTGGACAAGGGTCAGGTGGCCGATATGGAGCGGCCTCTGGAGGACAATATGGTGGTGGTCAAGTTTCTGGAGGTGGCCACAGTTACTCACATAATAAAACCTGGAACTCCTATGATCAAGGCCTCACGATTGAAGAACAAGAACAAATAAGACGAAACCTGGCAGCAGCAGCTCGAAACCAGGGATCGGGGTATGCAGGACAAGTAGGGCATAGTTATGGACACAGTAATTACGGTCAAGGCAGTAATGTCCAAAGCAATAATGCTTGGCAGACAGGGCAAGGAAATGTCGGACATGGTGGTAACTACGGCGAGAGTGGTCATGTTCTGAAAGTAAGAAACAGAACAGTCTATTATGATGAACATGGAAATATTGTTTCGCAAACAGAGACAAGTACTGAATATGGCAACTTAGGGCATGAAGGTGAAGCTGGCAGTTCTTTCAACGTGTAAGTACTGATGGACTCTATGTACAAAAAGTTTGTTTTTGTAATAAAAATATATTTACTCATGAAAAAAGTTTAGTAAATGTATGTATATGGTATTGTCTTAAATTGGTTATTCAATTATTACATCTACCGACATGGATTGAATAACCAATGTAAGACAAATATCACCTTAGTCTTCATGCGACCACGGACGCTGCAAAGCGTTCGAAATGTCAGGTTCAACAAAATAAATAAAATACGCGATATTTCCGTTAAAAATTGTTTAATTCAATGTATATATATATATGGTTGCCCTGATTTCAGATACGCTAACCGACAATATGGTTCCGGTGAGAACTTTGCACACACTGGGGGACATTCTCAAGGGTCGGTTCAAGGAGGTGCCTCTAGTAGTGGCTACAACCAGGGCTCTTTCAACCAAGGATCTGGGCAAGGATTCGGGCATAGCTCTTGGGCTACAACAGAAACTGTTAATGCTGATGTCATGAAGGCAGGATCCGCAACCTACCACGGTAATTTGCCACCCACTATCGTTGGGGATGAGGAGGAAGACAACATTGGAGGATTTGGAGCGTATGCAGCTCAGAATCCAAATAACGAATTTAAATATGGAATTGCTGACGTGTCCGGCAGTCAAGGAAACGCTCAAAGTGGAAATCATCAGTCTGGCGGAGGTTACAGCAGCAATAGCCGTTCCTATCAAGCTGGCGGTAGTCACCAATCTGTCGGCGGTAGTCACCAGTCTGGTGGAGCCGGTTATCAGGCTGGTGGTGGTAGTTATCAGTCTGGTGGTTCTGGTTATCAATCTGGTGGTGGCGGCTACCAGGCTAGCGGCGGATATTATCAAGCAGGATCCGGTAGACAATATTCTTACTCTTCCCAATCAGGTAAATAATATTTATTAAATTGAGGTTCCTGTTATTTTCATCCTGTATTTTTAATGTATTTATAACAATTTAATGTTTTATAATTGTAGGTGGTCAATCCTCACATTCAGAAAGTGGTTTTGGATCTACCTCAAGCAGACGAGAAAGTACGAGGCGCCGGCGGCAAGATGTGGTAATATGATAATATCTTCTTTTACTTTCTAGCGTTATCACGCTTCCTAATCCATTAGGATTGGCGGGGTCCGCTACCCAAATCCAAGAATCTGGTGAAGGTACTGATATTGACATAAATCGACTGCCATCAGACCTCTACAACCCAGAGGGTAAAGCAGACGTATCTTAGGTTAGGACGCACGGACGGGTTTCCTCACGATGTTTTCCATTTCAAAGTAATATATAATATCTTTACTGTAATACTGTAACAGTTTCGACGAGCTCGGTGGCTCAGTCGTGATTGACGCGACTTTGACGCCAACGCTCGTGGGTTCGATTCCCACACCAAGACAAGTGGTGCATGAACATGTCTATTTGTCTTGGTCTGTCAAGAGAGGTAGGGTGCATCACAGCAGCCAGACTGGGGAAGTATCTTCACCTTACAGCAAAACAGCAGCCAAATAACAACTCCCTAGAGAGATGTTGTCTTCCTGCGTGTGAGTGAGGTCACCGGTAAGCTCCTAAGGAGTTCGCGCGAGTGATACTTTAATGTATTGCAAGCTTTCATAGGCTACGGTAACCGCTTTACATCAGGTGGCCGGTATGCTTGTATGCCTTCCGACGTTGTATAAAAAAGAAGTTAAATTTATTTTTACTTACCGTAACTTTTGACTTTCCAGGTTGATAACCAACTAAAGGAGGTACTTGAAAAGTGCGAGGAGAAGTACAAGTGTGCGGTGGTGAGGTGCACCACGGGAGTGCTGCTCAAGGACCAGGAAGTCTGGCTCGCCCTGAGATCTAGAATAAATGCTTCAGTGTTAAACGAGGTATTTAGAATTTTTGGTGATCCGATAATATTTGTTGTGTTATTTGTTGTTGTCTACATTTGATAATTATATATGAGTATATATTTATAAAGTTTATCTATTTAACGAACATAATACAAATATTTATGATTTATTGTTATACATCATTTATATTATTTTTATTCATTGTCCTTTATAGTAGTAAGTGAATATTTTAAAATTACTATTTCTTAATCAATTTAAATTTACGATTAGTTTCTATGTTGAAAGAAGATTTATGTTATGTTGTAGAGAATATTTCTTTTTTTTACACAACGGAACGGGTGGAATACAAGCATACGGCTTGTATTCCACCTGTCTCGTTGTGTAAAGACCTCTTCCTAAGTGGTTACTTAGGAACGTTGCCATTAGGTATATTGAGTAGCGCTTGCGCAATGTCGCCGCTGCTAATGACACAGCAAATCTTTAGGAGTTTACTGGTGTCCTCACGCACTGGCTGGAACACAACAACCCTACAGGGAGTTGTTATTTGACTGTGGTTTTATGTGAGGTAAATGGACTTCTCCATATGGGTTTTGATGCCCTACCTCTCTTAAAACACTTAGACCCAGACAGACATTTCGTGCAGTTCATGGACTGAAATTTTGTGCTATCTGGGAATCGAACCCACGCGCCTTGGTATCAACGTAGCATTACTAGCCACACCGCCTCCGATCTAGTCATAATTATAACAGTAGTAAGCAGATATATCTTAATATTGAATATTTTTTATCAATTTATGTTAAGATTATTTTCTATCCGTTAAAATAGCCTATTGGGAACATAGGAAAATCATTGAAGAAAAACTATTTTGATTTCCACTGTTATATATTGTTGTTTTATATGCAAAGCTGTAATTTTAGTACTTATCGAACAAATATTAAAATATCTTCATCGTCGCATTCATTGTACGCCACTTAATGTACACTAGCTGAAGCCCGCGGCTTCGCACGCGTGAGATTTGGGTGTTTAGTAGTCTTTGTTACTCTCTACAGCCTTCAAATTCTTTCTGTTAAAAAAAAGTCAAGGTTTTTTTATTACATCTATTTTTAAAAGTTATCAGGGGGCACGGCAGTGCCCCCGCCAAGTCGAGCGCGAAGCAAACACTGCCGTACCATCCTTTACTGGAACCATTTCGCCGCATTTTCAGGCCCCTATTTGAGAACCTCTGGATAAGACCAGAACGCAGAAATTTTCGTCATCAAGTAAGCTATAATCACATACTTAAAATCCAAAATTTCAAGTCTGTAGGTCATTTAGTTCCGAAGTTAAGCGAAAGCAAAATTATGACACTCACTCATGATCATCAAAATAGAACTAGTACTTCCCATAAACTCCGAGAGCTGAAATTTGGTACAGAGTTAGGGTTTAATGGCCACATAAAGGGAAAACTATAAAAACTAGGATAATCGAAGATCTGGAGTACCTGGTGACCCTGATTAGAAAACACAAGAGCCCAACCAAACTATTAGAGATCGACATACCGCCTTTACAAAAAATGTTCAACTTGGTGGGCCGCTTCATTTGATGTCAAAAATCGAAGGTTTGAAGTATCTGATGAAGAACCCTCAGCTGGTCTCAGCTGTATTAGAGATATGGTAATGCCCCCTTCTACTATGAGAAAAAAACTGTGTCAAATAAGACAAATAAGAAAATCTAATAAAATAAATCAATATGTCCACGTTTCTACAAAAAGAAGTGAAATCCTACCAAAAACATTCTGTAAAAAACTAGCCAAGTCTCGACGGAGCTGCTTGTTTATCTCTAAAAAGTAATGAAATCTAGACATAGTCGTGCCAAGTCTAAGGTTCCTTACTGCGATTTCTTTATTATTATAGTTAATGTTGTGTGACTTGGCCGTTGAAGGGTACACAAGGGTACAAAACCAGGTGCTCCATGACACCATTGCACCAATCTGTCGCCAGAACCGCTACCCATTGACGATAGAAAATTGCCACTTGGAAAACGTTGATTCAATAACCAGTCAATTGTAGGCTTGATAAAGCTGCGGATTTCAATAATACTTACGTATAGGCGAGCCTGAAACAAATAATATAAAAAAATATTTCCAGTACAGACGGACTTCTAATCATTGATAGAAGTCCGTCTGTACGTCTATTTTATGTTGGATCGGTGGTCGATTTGACGCTCCAAAAAGAAGAGAGCAGAAGTCAGCATTGTCAATGCTGAATGCATGTGTTGCACAATCAACAACAGCCTAAAATGAGACACTAGCGTCCAATTACCAATACCAGTATGGGCTATTATCTCGCTTAATAAACATAGGTAGTTACAACAGATATAACATTACGTGTAAACAAAATTGACTTGTACCCACTAACGTATAAAGAATTTTCAATGGCCAAGTCACACAACATTAACTATAATAATAAAGAAATCGCAGTAAGGAACCTTAGACTTGGCACGACTATGTCTAGATTTCATTACTTTTTAGAGATAAACAAGCAGCTCCGTCGAGACTTGGCTAGTTTTTTACATAATGTTTTTGGTGGGATTTTATATGACAAAAAATACGTATTCTGTGAAAATAATTACCCCCTAGTGGGTTGAGAACTGGTGATCCAAGATACAGGCCCTAAGCCTAGTTTGGACACCAATCTCACACAATCTTAAGTTACGCGAAACCTACTTTTCTGTAAATGTATAATTTTAAGAAAAAAAATTATTGGAATGTAAGACTGTGTGATATATAATAAATGATTATTATATATATTATTATTACTGTTATATATATACGATGTCTATTTTATTTGGTCTTAATTTATAATCCTACTAATATTATAAATGCGAAAGTTTGTATGTATGGATGTTTGTTTCTCTTTCACGCTTAAACGGCTGAACGGATTTGAATGAAATTTGGCACGTAGATAGATTATGATCTGGATTAACACATAGGCTACGTTATTTGACTCCACGCGGGCGGAGCCGCGGGCAGCAGCTAGTCAAGTATAAAGCTAAAAGTTAATCATTGATGTACCTTTCAGATATCCAAAGAGCGAGCGGTGAAACTTTCAACATTGACAGCCGCTCGCATCTCGTACCTACCGAGCGTGGGCCGGCCGCTGGACCAGGCGTGGCACACGGCTGAAGCACAGACCCTGATCACACCGCAACTGGAGGCGTTAGAGAGCGGCTCCATACCTCTATGGGTGGTGGTGCTGGCTGCCGTTGTAGGCGCCCTACTGCTACTGCTCCTTATCTTCGCTTTATACAAGGTAACTAATTAGTTGTTTATAATTCGTAGTCACAAAACCAATTGACCACTTGACGGAGCATGAAGGCCCCCTCACACACCAAACCGTAGTGTTTTAGCGCCTAAATATCTTAGCGAATCGAGCATCTGATCAATGAGAGGATATTTTAACCAACATGCTGGTAAGAGATGTGATGTCCGTAATCCGGGAACTAGCCGATAAGAGCCGCGCGTTCTACTTTACCCTCCAATCCGTAGCGGTGAGTTTATTTACTACGCAAAATCATGTCATCGGGTCTCCACGGGTTATTTTTTTTTTATAATACGTCGGGAGGCAAGCAAGCATACATCCCATCTGATGTAAAGCGGGTACCGAAGCCTATTAACGCTTGCGATATATTAAGTATCACTCGCGCGATGCCTCCTCTGCAGCAACTCCTTGGGAGCTTACTGGTGACCTCACTCACTCGCAGGAACACAACAACCCTCAAGGGAGTTGTTATTTGGCTGCGGTTTTCTGTGAGGTGGAGAGTACTTCCCCAGACGGGCTGCTTTGATGCGCCCTACGTCTCTTAAAAAATCCAGACCAAGACAAACAGTAATGTTCATGCACACAAATTGCCTTGTGTGGGAATCGAACCCACGAGCGTTGGTGTCAAAGTCGCGTCATTCACGACTGAGCTACCGACCTCGTCAAAATATTATTCATTCCTATTTCCTTCATGTTCGTTGTGTAGCTTTAGGTACTAATCCTTTGAACGAAATCAACCAACACAAGGTCAGTGACTTTTCTGGTAGGTATGTGTTTATTGTAGCGTCAGCGGTTTGCGACACAAAAGGTGACATCATCGATGTAGTACTACCTCAGGGTCACAAAACACTAGCAGACAAACGCTATAGTAAATATGACTCCAGTTTCCTTTACGTTAGAAGTTGGAAAGAGGCATTAAAGCAGCCTTATTTTATATTTATACCAATTTGATACCAAATAAGTATACCACCGAGTTGAAGGTAACAGTCGCTGCAGTGTACTTGCCCGCGCTCGTAAAAACCCCTTCACGTATTTTTTGAAGAAATAGACGCTGTTTCTTGGGAAAGCTCCATTAGGGAGTTCATTCCACAGTCTTAGCGTCGGTGAGGGAAAACCGCATAGCCCTCCAATGGCAGAGATATATATGTATACCTTTACATCAGCCATGCAATTCTGTAAGAGCAAACATCCCTACATCCTCGGAAACATCGGCTGTTACAGCCTTGAACACAAAATTGCAATTCTTTGGTGTCGCTTTTCATGGTTGTGCGACACTAGCGCCGCAAGGCTGCGTTTGGAATTGGAATTCTACAAGGCAAACAGCCTCGCGTACGCTTACAGCCTTATAGAATACCGAATAATTTAGCCGTGATCGCAGTAGACGATGTCAAAGCTGTGACATCTGTGATCACAGCGACGCACACAGCCATTACGAGTCGCTTAGAGAATTGCATGACAGATCCCTTGCGGGGTAGGCAGACATACTAGCTCCCATATAGGTAATACATAATCATAATTAGATAACGTGACGATGTCAATATTTACAGTGTGGCTTCTTCAAACGTAACCGCCCCTCTGACCATACTGAACGGCAGCCGCTGAACGGGCACGACGAGCACCTCTGATATCCGAGCACCGAGCTCGGCCTGACGAGTGACACCGGCGGGACCGACGCCGGCTCCGCCGACTCCAGCTCGTCCACCGACGCCGCCAGCGACATCACCAGCCGCGACTCCACCAGCCTCGACAGATACTGACACAACAAACAAGTACTCGTCTATAGATTTTAGACTAAGGAAGACCTCAGCGACTTACTGTTCCATGTCATAACGTATCGAACAAATAACAGTTAATCGGCGTCAACTGACAGGATACGGTGTAGTATTTTGTCAGTTGCAGTTGCGATTTGGGCTCCTCTTTCGCTTACCATCAGGCAAAGTGGAGCCACTATGCTGAACTAATATAAAAAAAAACTTATAATATAGCGGATTACGGACGCGTTACGTAGTTGTTAATGCTAGTTCAAAATAACACGAGTGCTCTTATATTTTACTGTAGCAGCTGTAGATCAGAAGCAGCGTGCCACATGCTACTTGGCGTAGTTTTAGCAATGCACGCCGCTTCTGGCACATTTTGAAGTAAAAATCAGCAATGCTTTGATTACGTTAGCGATACTGGATCTAATGTGTTCCTTTTTCTATTGCGTCAGTTGTGATGTGAAAGCTTTAATCGCAATCTTTGGTCCATTTCCAATCCATAGAACAGTAAGTCTTGATAATTATTTAAGTTATAAAGTTGTGAAGAATTTGTGTAACTAGATAAAAAATTACCACTTTCCTCTTCTTATTTGTATTGTAAGTAAATTCATTTGGCAATAATTTCTGAGATAAGTTCACAAAAATAAGAGTTATGTCTGGTATTCTGATGTCGGGACAGTTTCTGATGTTACTTGCGGCGTTTTGTGGGTTAATATGCGGCCATTGTTAATATTCAAAGTGGCCATGGAGAGCATATGGTGACCAATATAGCAACATTATAGTTGTTAAATAAATTTTTAATTACATATTATTCAATTGTAGTAAATAATTTGAACATTGTTAACAAAATTATCTGTTCTGAAGTTATATGTAAACAATTTGAATTTATCTGTTAACTGTTTGAACAAGTAGCAGAGTAGAAATAACACATTAATATTGGTCACTATATAGCTTATTATTTACGTATTTCCTCGTTGAAGTATTTTAGTCAACAGATAAAGCACTGTTGATTGTGCCTCATGATACTCGTATTACGAGTGCCTTAAACATTTTATGTCAACAAAATGTTCCAAGGCTTTTACAGCGATTTATGTACATAAATAAGTATATATTATATTAATGTAATATATGACTAGTCACGATATAAAATACATTAAAACATTCATGTCGGTACGCCATATTAGTAAATATAGGAAAACATACGAAAATATAGTTTAGAGAAAGGGAAATCTCGGAAGTGTGATACTGTAAAAAGTGTGTCATTGTGTATGGGGGTTGTTGAGAAATGTGATCTAAGTTAATAATAATAATATAGGTGTATTTCGCTAAATAAGCATAATTTCTCTAATATTTATATAATACTATCAGAGGACTAATATGAAATAATGATACATATGTACCTAATAATTAACACCAGTTGGGTACGACGTGTTAATACGAATTATGACGAACTGCTGATGACTATGTTAATACGGTGCAGTTACAGACTACACCATTGTATAACTTATTAAAATATACTTCAATGGAGAAATTACAAAATAAAAATGATATGAAAAAAAACATACAATATTTTCTTTTCAATATCAAGAAAGTAGCTTATAAATACTACTTTTAGGCTTTTTCCAATTATATATTATTTGCTATATTTTGTGATTTCTCATGAGTATTAACATATGGTAACAAAAACACCAGTTGAAGGCATTACGAGAAAAATATTTTGGGAATAAATTTTAAAATTGATTAAATTTAGGAAGATTTATATTTAAAATCAGTATAAAAACCTGACATATAGTTAATAGAAATTTTATCAAAGCCTGGACAACTATGCGCCATACTGGCGAAGCTTCTGAGTGTTACAATACGTGTTAATTAATATATAGTATACAATGCAGAATTTGGAACTAATCTCTAAATATTCTAGAGTTTTACGCCCGTGTATGTGTTTATCTAAGACACTTTTAATCTGTGTTGTAGTAGTAGGAATCATCCGTCAATTTTGTAAAATTTCACCAAAATATTGACTCCATTCTAAGAGTAATTGACTATGAAAGTGGTGCTTATAGTATTTGGATTAACAGCAATAGTATTTTTAAAGTAAAGGAAGGAATCATATAAGTAAAAAGGAAATGTATCGTACATTTTAGCATTCTGATTTACCTTTAATATTTAGATATCTTTTTATCAATTATACGTGTATTATATATAAATTTTTTGATAGCAATACATATCTTAGGAGAGGATAGATGTGCTTTTACATAAATACGTGCCTTCTGAAAACTGCCAGTTACTAATTAATTATTAATGTAAATATTTTATATACAATTTTCTTTGTAGCATTTTTTCACAGAACGAAATGTTTAAAATTATTTTTAATTAAAAAATTGTTATATTTATCACCTGAAATATGCATGGTGTTGTACTTAATAATTTTAAGTGTTCAGAAAGTATTGTAATTTTCAAAATTTATTATTAGAATGTAAATGTTCCCGTTTGAATTTTACATGATTTTATTTACATCTCAAGATTGAAATTCTGTGAAAAAATGGTACAGTAAGCGGCAAGTAATTTGGCTCATTAACTAGCGAACAGAGAACAAATATTTATGCAGAAAAAATCATCTCGGAAAACATGCAATAGCTGTATATTTTATACATCTTGCTATGTCGTGGCTTTACTGCGTTAGACACAAATGGAAAAAGTCTCAAACAGTTTTCTAATCAGACAAAGATCAACACATAGAAAGATCGTCGATTACAAGGTGGGGGATTAATTTTTCCATAATAAAGATATTTGGAAAATATCTGATAAGTAATCTCAAAAGTAACTACCAAACTATACAAATAATGAAGTGAGTTCACTGCAGAATATGTTTGTTTACATGAATTATCCTACCGTATGAATATTGGTCACCGCGTCTATACTATCTCCAGTTGTCACTTCCGAAGATTTTTAGATCTCACTGCATATACAAAAAGAAATCGATTTCCAAACGATTTATTATTTATTTGTTTCTCTATGCGCCAAATTGATTGCCGTGTACTGTAGTACAATATTGAAATTAAAAGTAAATATTAGAACTAATTAGGACATTGTTACTTTTTATTTTTTAACTATTTATTTGACTATATTAGTTGTAAGATATCTGCTTCTACTTATAGTTCATTTCACTAAAATATTAGATGCCATAAATGATTGTATAATAGTCTACAGTAATGTATTTTGGTTGTTTGTCTTGGTAACACATTGCATTTACCAAAAACCTTTAATAAATTTTTGTTTTTTATTTTTTATCAGGTTTTTATTTCTTTTACGATCTTCTTCTTCCTCCTAACATCATCCCGTTTCCTTATCCCTTTAGGGTTGGCGGGGTCCACTACCTAAGTCTAAGAATTTGGCCAAAGTCAAGTTACTGTTTTTGACATGGAGCGACTTCCACAACCCAGAGGGAAGTTCAGACCTTTATTAGTTTAATAAGCCAAGACATTTCAATAGATGTGTAGACCGTCTTATCTATGTAATTAATTACTTATCGTATATTATAATTACTTGGCTTGATTTAATAATTTGAGGAGCTCAGTCAGACAGTGGTTATTTGTTTTATACCACTAAGGTGCAATCAAGCGTAAGGTCTGCTTGATTGTAAGCAGTTACCGTAGCCTATGGACATTTGCAACACCAGAGGTGTCACGCATACGTTGCCGACTCTAAAAAATCGGCTAATAACGTGACTTTGACACCTACGCTCGTGAGTTCGATTCCCACACAGGACGAATATTTATGTGCATGTACAGGTCTGTCTTGGTCTGGAGACCTATATGAGATATATGGATATAAGATATATTGCTCCTATATAAGAGAGGTAGTCACAGAAAACAGCCAAATAACAAGCCCCTGAAGGTTTGTTGGGTTCCTGCATGTGAGGTCAGCAGTAAGCTCCTAAGGAGTTGCTGGGTTAGCAGCAGAGGTGGCATCGCATTAGCGATACTTAATGAATTAAACGCGCTTTTATCAGACGGGGCGTTTGCTTGTAAGCCTCACGACGTAAAAAATAACAAAAAAAAATTGCACGTGCCGGTTTCCTCACGATGTTTTCCATCACCGCCGAGCAAATGACAATTACAAATATGTACATACATAAATCCGAAAATCACGAATCCATTGGTACATGTCCACACCAGGATTTGAACCGGCACTAGGCAGATGCTTTATCCAATAGGCTATCACTGCTCCCTCCAATAGTGTGTGCAAGTAATCATTTAGCTACGTTGAAGCTTGTTTAATATGTCTAGTGGTTATTTATTTGACTGTTATTAGTAAGTAGCCTCTTAAAATATAACATAAGCCCTTCCAAAGGAGAATTACCAAAAGTGCGCCCACCTTGCGTCTTCATCACTTAGGGTCCGTTCACACAGACCGGCTCGAAGAGCATCGGCGGGCGTGCAATTTTCTTTTCACACAGACCGGATGGTATACGCTTGGAGTTGGTCGGAGCGGAGCCGCCAACTATTTCACATAGACCGGCTGGAAGCGATCTGAAAAACGGCTGCGCGACGAGAAAAAGTACGCGATCGGAGCCGATCAACTCCTCTTATTAGTTCACACCAAGCGCGTTCAAGCATTCTTAATGATAAAAGCAGTGCACATGCAAAAATAAACCTTACAACAAATACTGAAAAGTCTGTTTTCAACGTGATAAGAATCTGCTCTCCTCTCCGAGCCGGTCTGTGTGAACGGACCCTCACCTATACTCTAAAAAACCTTTTCTAAATTGAAAATGTTCACGTATTTTTTTCAGTCCTATTGGAACAGGGGTTTAAAAGTTGAGTATTAAAAATTATTTGCATTTCCGCTTATGACTACAAATGGAGAATGACAGGTAAATCATGAACGAGTTTAGGGTTGCGATGATTATGTGTGTAATCGATTATAAAATATACTAAATAATCGTTTGTAATTAAGAACCTTAATAATTCATTACTTATAAAGTGAATAGGAAAAGCTTCTATTCATTTTAATAGCTAGCGTTTATACAAAAATGTTTATAAACAATCATGATGTATGAATAACACCACTACTCAAAATATTTCTTTAACAAAAGTTGTTAATCATAACATAATCGATTTAACATAATATATTATTCGGTTAAAGACGCGAGTGAGGTGTGTAAGGACTGTAAGGATCGAGTCATGTGGCGTTGGTTCTCTCTGCCTACCCCGCCAAGGATTTGGTGGGAAGTTATTGATAGACAAGAGTCCTGTTAGTCCCATTAGGGTCCGTTCACACAGACCGGCTCGGAGAGGAGAGCAGATTCTTATCACGTTGAAAACAGAGTTTTTAGTATTTGTAGTAAGGTTTATTTTTGCATGTGCACTGCTTTTATCATTAAGAATGCTTGAACGCGCTTGGTGTGAAATAATAAGAGGAGCTGGCCGGCTCCGATCGCGTACTTTTTCTCGTTCGCGCAGCCGTTCGGCTTTCAGATCGCTTCCAGCCGGTCTATGTGAAATAGTTGGCGGCTCCGCTCCGACCAACTCCAAGCGTATACGATCCGGTCCGTGTGAAAAGAAAAGTGCGCGCCGATGCTCTCCGAGCCGGTCTGTGTGAACGGACCCTTAGTAGTAAGATACAGGACTTTGTTTAAGCCCCGTTCATACTATGTCAGTGTTTGATTATTCGTAATTATTTAATCGATCGTTTTTTTACTTTCAAATTATTAATAAGACGTAAGTATTACGTCGTTCTCAGAAGCTACTTTATGTCATTTACGTGAGATCAGAAGAAAAAGTTAAAGGGATAACGGTACATTCCATTTTATTTCGTGGTAGCACTGTATAGAAACAATAACACACTAGGTATTGAGATCTATGCCAGATATAGTGAAAAACTGTGTACTATTATTATGTTTATTGATACGTAAAAATTATTGTATATTTCAATGCAGATTGAATCGATTTTCTGAAATCGATCTCCAATCGCATCCATCTTTTTAATTTACTTTTCGAATCTGAATAAAAATTCTAAATTTGTGTTAATTTGTCGGCCATTTTGACCATGTTCGAATCCGAATCTGAAGTCAAAATTCGAATATACGAAAAAAAGCGGCAGAGACACACACACACAGACAAACAAATAGATTTCATATACGAACGGTGTTCCTGAAAAGTAAAATACTATATCTTTAAAAGAAGTGTGTCAGGAATTGCAATTTTTACAACTTTACGAGCTGGTTGACGCAGTGGTGAAACGCGCTGTTAAGTTACTTTGACATCGAAGCTCGTGGGATCGATTCCCACACAGGACAAACATTTGTGTGCATGAATATGTCTGTTTGTCTTGATCTGGGTGTTATTAAGAGATGTAGGTAATTCATTTTTTACTTGAGCGGCGCTAGTGTACTGTACGAAGCAAGTTTAACTTATCCGACGTCTATATACGACATCGTGCACTTTTATAATTCCGCACGTCACGTTTTCGTGTCGTCATCGACACCGTAACATCGCTTTTATAATTTGCATGCCGTACATATTCAACATATCGCTTGTACAGAATATTGAAGAGTAAGTTATTTTACATTGAGAAACTTATATAATAAAAACTTATATATATAAACTTATATAATATAGAAGGAGATGGTGGAAGCCAATTCGAGTCAAATTACCCGAGAATTAGCGGCAGGGTTTAACGTTACCTGACCTACAATATTGACGCATTTGCATCAAATCAAAAAAATATAAAAATGACTGCCTCATGATTTGACTGATCTGAAGAAACGCGAGTTGAAACTTGCCTTGTTGAATCGGTACAGAAATGAAGAAATGTTACATCGAATTGTGACATGTGATGAAAAGTGGATTCTTTACGATAACCGTAAGCGAAAAATGCAATGGCTGACCCCAGGTCAAACGTCGCAACAGCGCCCTAAAACAAAGCTTAGGTAATGGTAACTGTTTGGTGATCTCTTCATGGCGTTATTCACTATAGCTTTCTCAGGTCTGGTCAAGCAATAACAGCAGATGTTTACTGTGCCGAACTTCGAACAATGATGTCGAAACTGGCAGTGATACAGCCCCGACTCGTGAATCGATGTTAACCATTATTGCTCCATGATAACGCAAGACCTCACACTGCACGAGAAACCATTGTAAACTCTACAGGAGCTGCAGTTTTAGAAACTATACGTCATCCTCCGTACCGCCAGACGTTGCCTCAATTTACTATCTACCATTTTTTTCGTGATTTGGACAATTTTCTACATGGTAATTTTTTTTTTTCCCAGGATGCACAAAATGCTTTCACACATAGTTTGTCGAATCTAGATCCCCAGATTTCTATCACAAAGACATAAATAAATTTCCAATTAGATGACAGCGAGGTATAGATAATGTGGGTAAATATTTTTATTAAATAAATATGTTACATCTTAAAAAGAAACGAGTTTTAATTTTTCTTTACAAATCGGCAATTTCATATTTTAACCCCTAATATTTCTATTTATGCATTTCGTTATTGGAGTTTGTGTTTAAAATTTTCGATCACACATACAATCTTTACTAATTCGATTTAAAATAACAACATCATGTTACAGTACATAACTTACATAAAATAAGTTTCCATGTGCCATTGTGCACGATACTTTGTGCAGTTCATAGAGAAAATTGATTGCAATTTCAAATCGATGAACTATAATAATAAAAAAACTTGTAATAATTGCTTCCAATTTAATTTTTGAAATTAAATTTTTTTCTTTCATGCTTTTTAAAAAAATACAAATCAATAATTCCAAAAATAATATCATTGACCTCAATGTGTGTATTTTCGGTGTGACTTGTAAGTTTTGACATCTCTTATGTTTTCATAATAATATCTATTATTTACATAATAACTCATAAATCGTCTAATAAATGAAGTGCGTTTCCCATAAACATTCGAGTTTGCCACCAATTCGAATATATCGAATGATTGGTATCTTTATTTCATTTCCGTTGCGGAGTTACTCCCGATCAAACAGACAGACGTTTCAGAAGGACGCAGCCGGGCGAGATTTACGAATCTCGACATCGGATACCGTCAGCGTACAAAGTCAAATTTATTTTTATTAATAATTGTAAGAGTATGGCCTTGTATCGTAATAGAAAATTAAAAATAATATATTTTTATGTACATTGTTTACAACAGTTTTTAAAATGGATAATATAGAAATGTCTGATCAGATGCAGAAGTTTAACACTGAAAATATCCTCAAGTTATGCTGAGCCTTTGTCGTGAGGCTTTACAATTTTATTAAGAAATGTATGTATATGTGTATTTATATATGAAAAAAATCAAAAATCTTGCCTAGAGGTACACCAGTCTACTTGATTACTACCCGGTATAACATTATTTTGCATTTTGAAATCTATTTCAATTTTCGATTTTGAAGGAAATTCTCAATTTAACGTGTATGTTTTTTGTGTGTACCTATCCTATGCGATATCCTCGTCAATTGTAACTGGTTTTGTAAATTTTAGAGTCTGCAGAAGTTCCTACTTCATTAATGTCGTGTCTGTTTTAGCTATTTTTATACCTTCGTAATTAATTACTTCTCTATTTAATGCTGTAATACCGCACTTACCCGCCATCTGTCTACTAAGATTATGTACTGCTGCGACAGTAGCAGCTTATCATTACATATAAGGTTGAGTTATCAAGAAAAACTAATGTGCTTGTAATGGGACATGAGATTTTTTCACTACACCTCCATCAAACGTTTGTGGTTAACAAACATTACTTTGGTCATAAACCTTGGCTCTTAAACTCTGGTTAAAAGGACGCAAGACACAAAACAGCCCTTGATATAATAGAATATGTATAAATATATAATTATATACTTATACATATTCTATTATATCAAGAAATATACATGTACTATATATATAATATAACTTATTGTAAATAAGTTAGTGAGAGTCATTTAACTTCTTCTTGAAATTAACTGCAATAAAGCTGTTCCGTATTTACAGCGATAATTTGTCCCACATAAAATAATACTTAAGTATGAATTGTACAAGAGAAGGATTAGAGATCATATAATTAGAATGACCTTTTTAAAAATCGAATCAAAGCACACACAGTAGCGATTGCTAGAACATTGTTGTATTATGATCACAATAAAAGTTGTATTGTACCGTGTGCACTTTATAGGCTCTCGTCAATTCCAAACGTGCCCGCAGCACATGCGGTACACCACAGCTATGAGTATATAATGTAAAATTGTATTTAAAGTTCTTATACAGAAATGTAGAAAGAATGCAGGACGAAAGAATGACAAAACAGATATACAATGCGAAAGTGGAAGGATGTAGGAGCCGAGGAAGACCAAGACTCAGAGATCATGACCAAATTGGTAGTGTTTCATTAGAAGGTGATGTCAGGAGCCCTAGGAATCGGCGAGCGTGCATGAAAAGAGCTATGAATGACAGAGAAGTGAGTGAAGTATGTAAAACATACATCTTAATACAGTAGGATTTGGCGAATATACTAATTTTGACACGGAGCGTCTGTCGTCGCTGGTCTGATTTTCTGGGTCTAACTTAGACCTCTACAATCCAGTGGGAAAACCACATCAATTTTAGGTTAGGTGATTTTCCAAGATCCGACTAAATTAAAATAATTTATAAATTCCACTATATTCATGTATGCCAGTACCTACTACCTACCTACTGTTTACTGCTTTAGGAGTACTAGTGACCAAAGTCTGTTCTCAAAAAACGGGTACCAGAATGGCTACCATTCTTGACTGATTCGTCATTCTTTCGACGACACCTCTATTGAAATGTAATTTGTTGACACATTCAATTCAATGAGCGTCCTCACAAAATAATTTGCTATTACTGCCAAGCATGTGACAATCACAAACATGTATATACATTCGAAAACACGAATTAGGTGAATTCAACACCAATTAATAGGTTGGTCCTTTATCGACTAAGCTATCGCTGATTTATACACAATATTACTTTTATTAAGAGACGGATTTCAAACTCTTTCTTGTAACACTAAGGCGGGAAGTTACCGCAGCGTGTGGGCATTTGCAATACCAAAGTTGTCACTCTAGCATTGCCGACTCTGTAAGAACCTCTTCACGCCTTTCTTGAAGAACCCCCAATTTCAACGCAGCTCACACAAAATCAGCTGAACACAAAATGTCGCATTAACTGTGCATTTAAATTGGCAGAGCCCTATCTCCTTAATATTAAATTTATACACCACGTACCTATTTTTTCGGATATTATATAAGGGTTGTATATAAGGGCGATAACATGATTGAAAATCTGATTCGGAATTCTATTGCAGAGATTCATACACAGTGTTATTTGCCAAGGCTTTAGGTGAGAGATTGAAATTAAACTATTTTTAACGGAAGTATCGCGTGTTTTATTTATTTTGTTGAAACCTGACCTTTCGAACGCTTTGCAGCGTCCGTGGTCAGTACAAAATTTGAAAACTTCCATACAAACAGTGCTTTTGCGCAACAGACTAGTCTTCATTTTGTGTTTCTGTGCTCGGAGGTTCTTCAAACGCTCCGAGAAGTAGCCTATAGATTCAGTATACAACCTAGCATACGGAGAACCGCTTTGAAGTGTGTTTTTAGTACTTTTCCTCTGTTTTATTGCTGTTTTTCGACAATTTTTGCGTATTGACTCGATTTTTGCGTCCATACCTTGTCTTTTAGCGCCGCTCGTCGGTGCTAACCCCACACTGCATCAGTTCTCGTCATCCTACGTAGATTCCGATCAAAAAATCGTTAAAAACACGCAAATCCAATAATAATACCTACGTACCGAGGTTACTTGGTCGGGCGAATTACATAGGCAAATCATCTATTTGGCTATTTGTTTGGGTACTTACCATAGCTTATCGTACATCATTCTTCACGGCTAATCGCCTGCTACCTGTAAATACATAAAGCAAATACATTTTAGTACAAAATTTGAAAACTTCCATACAAACAGTGCTTTTGCGCAACAGACTAGTCTTCATTTTGTGTTTCTGTGCTCGGAGGTTCTTCAAACGCTCCGAGAAGTAGCCTATAGATTCAGTATACAACCTAGCATACGGAGAACCGCTTTGAAGTGTGTTTCTAGTACTTTTCCTCTGTTTTATTGCTGTTTTTCGACAATTTTTGCGTATTGACTCGATTTTTGCGTCCATACCTTGTCTTTTAGCGCCGCTCGTCGGTGCTAACCCCACACTGCATCAGTTCTCGTCATCCTACGTAGATTCCGATCAAAAAATCGCCCCCCCACCCGCCCTTTATTGACTTTCGAATAGAAACCAGGGCAGTACCGGTACGTAAACAGACGACAGACGTGGCCCCTTTACAGCCCAAGAATTATTTTAATTAGTGTTACTTGATTTTATTTTAATTATACAAAAATCTGACTTATACAGACACGGCCTCTATACAGCCCAGGCTTAATTTTAATTGTATTTTTATATTTTTATTTTATATTATTTATTTTATACAAAATATATTTTGATTTAAATAGACGCGGCCTCTATACAGCCCAAGTTGTAATTCTGATTGTATTTATTTTAATTAATTGACACGCACCCCTGCAACATGTTCAGAACGCCGGTGAAACAAGGAGACGCCCGGGACGCGGCCTCCCTGACCCCGAACGATCGGACCGGGAATATCTCGGCCACCGATGTTAGGAGGAGTATCGGGGAATGGGAGGCCGGCGGACCGGGTAGTGTTACCCCCGCGCAAACAACAGGACCCGCCTTGGCATCGACAACCGTCACCAAGGCGCCCCGGGCCAAGTCTAAACCCACCCAGCCGCCCGCCAAGTCGACAAAGACCAGGGTGGAGGAGGCCAGAGCCTGCAGCAACAAGGCCAAAAGTGCCCTGTCCGTCTCTAGAAATCTCAAGACGGACATTAAACAGGATGTGCTGCAGGCTCTGGACCGCCTCTACCAACTGGTGAAGGAAGCGGAGGCCGACTTGGCGGGCGGCAGGAAAGGGACGGGGTTGGCGGCGGATGCTTCGACAACATCGGTCGTGGCACCCGTCGCCAACCCCGGCAAACCCTCGGGGGCGGACAACGGGGCGCAGGAATCGGAAATAATGGCCAAATTAGGAAAAAATACGGAGCTCCTCGTCCAGAACAATAAATTACTTGAAGAAATTAAAGACAAACTGACGAAGCAAGAAAAGGCGATCGAGGGGGCGACATACGCGAGTGTTGTGGCGGCGGGCCAGACCGCGAAACGGGACGTGGAGTCGGCCGCACTTCACTCCGTAGTCGTCTCCTCGACCGTGGAAACAGAGACTGGGGACGAGGTGCTCCAGAAAATTAGGGAAGCGGTTGATGCCAAGGAGGGGTGGGTCAGGGTCGAGCGGGTGCGGAAGGTGAGGGACCGCAAGGTTATTGTGGGATGTAGGGACGAAGGGGAAAGAAGGAAAATAAAGGAGAGATTGGCAGCGACGGGGAGCGGCCTGGTCGTCGAGGACGCGAAAAACAAGGACCCGCTTCTGGTTGTGAGGGACGTGCTGAGCATCCACAGCGATGCAGAGCTCATACGCGCCCTTCGCAACCAGAACCGGGACGTCTTTCGGGGCCTCGACGGCGGGGACGACCGCGTCGCTGTCAAATATAGTAGGAAGGCGCGAAACCCGCACAACCGCCACGTCGTGCTGAGCGTCTCCCCCGTGATTTGGAGGAGGTCGATAGCGGAGCAGAAGCTGCGTATCGACCTCCAGAGGTGCGTCGTGGAGGACCAGACGCCCCTCGTCCAGTGCACACGCTGCTTGGGGTTCGGACATGGTCGGCGGTTCTGCAAAGAACCCGCCGACCTGTGTAGCCACTGCGGTGGCCCGCACCTCAAGGCGGAGTGCGCGGACGCCAGGGCGGGGGGGACGCCAGCATGCAAAAACTGCACCCGGGCAAAGCTGCCGAACGCGAAACACAATGCGTTCGGCGGCGAATGCCCGGTAAGAAAGAAGTGGGACGGGTTGGCGCGGGCCTCTGTCGCCTATTGCTGAGATTGCCTCGGGGACCACCCGCCAGTATCGAATGGCTCAGGCCAACCTACAGAGAAGCCAGCTAGCAACGCACGAATTGCTGTTGGCGGCAGGTGAGCGCAAAATATCTGTCGCACTGCTGCAGGAGCCCTATGTGGGTCGGGTTGGAAGCGTAAGAGACTATCGTGGAGTGAGAGTCTTCCAGGCACTGGGGAACGGCGAGGGTACTGTAAAGGCGGCAATAGCCGTCTTCGATCACGACCTCGATGTCGTACAGTACCCACAACTCACCACAAACAACATCGCTGTGGTGGGGATCCGGACTAGTGCCTGGAAGATTACACTGGTCTCCTACTACTTCGAACCTGACAAACCCATGGAGCCATACCTGGAGCAGCTTAGACAGGTTGAGCGGGAAACCGGACCTGGAAGGTTGGTCATAGGCGGGGACGCCAACGCGAAGAGTTTCTGGTGGGGCAGCTCCCAAGAGGACTCCAGGGGGGAGATGATGGCTGGAGCCTTAGGGGAGCTGGGCCTCCAGATACTTAATTCGGGGGACGTCCCGACATTCGATACCGTTCGAGGCGGGAAGAGGTACAGCAGCCATGTCGACGTGACGGCCTGCTCTGAGGATATGCTGAGCCTGGTGGATGGCTGGCGCGTCTCCGAGGCCCTAACGTCCTCTGACCACAACGGCATTCTATTTGAAATCAACTTGGCACGGGCGAAAGGGGTATCCGTGGCGAGGACCACCAGGATCTTCAACACCAGAAAAGCGGATTGGTGTCAGTTTCGTGAGAAACTGGCAGCAATCATGCGGAGGGACCGCCTGAACGTGGAGAGCGTTGAGGCGGTCCAGGTGTGGGAGGACCTGGAGGTAATCGTGGACGGATATACCCGAGCCATAGCCGAGGCCTGCCAGGCAGCGATGCCCAAAATCAAAGGCGGGGTTTCATTTAGATTGCCGTGGTGGTCGGAGGAACTCGAGGAGCTGAAGAGGCAAACCAACACCAAGCGACGCAGAATCCGAAACGCAGCGCCGGACCGGAGACAAATGGTGGTCAGTTCGTACCTCGAACAGAAGGGCAAATACGAGGCCGCAGTGCGGGATGCCCAGACTGACAGCTGGAGGAAATTCTGCGGGAGGCAAGACAGAGAAGGCGTCTGGGAAGGTATCTATCGGGTCATTGGGAGGGCAACCGAGCGCAAGGAGGATGTACTCCTCCAGGAGGGCGGGAGGCCGTTGGATCACAGGGAGTCCCTCGAGCTGTTGGCGGATACGTTCTATCCTGCCGACAGCGAGTTGGACGACGATACAGATCACCGCGAAATGAGGAAGAAGGCCCGCGAGGTAAACGAGCGGGTCGATGATGATCATGACCCGCCGTTTACCATGAGGGAGCTCACAGCGGCTGTATCGTCGTTCAACCCGAAGAAGGCTCCCGGTGCCGACGGCCTCACGCCTGACATTTGCGCTCGGGCCATCAACAGTGACCCTGAGTTCTTCCTGGCCCTTCTTAATAAATGTCGAGCCCTCCGCTACTTTCCTCGGCTGTGGAAGGGGGCCCTCGTAATTGTCCTTCGGAAACCAGGCAAAGACTCGTATACCGTGCCCAAATCGTACAGGCCGATTGGGCTTTTGCCTGTCTTGGGCAAGGTATACGAGAAAATGATGATCGCTCGCCTCAAGCACCACATTCTACCGAGGATTAGTACTCGCCAGTACGGGTTTATGCCACAAAGGGGCACCGAAGACTCCCTCTATAACCTGGTGCAGCACATCCGCGCCAAGCTTGACGAGAGGAGAATGCTCACTCTCGTCTCGCTGGATATAGAGGGAGCCTTCGACAACGCCTGGTGGCCGGCAATCAAACTACGACTGGCTGAGGAAAATTGTCCTCTGGGCTTGAGGAGAGTGATCGACAGCTATCTCAGCGATAGGACGGTCAGAGTTAGGTACGCCGGGGGGGAAACCTTGCGGTCCACCACCAAAGGGTGCGTCCAAGGGTCCATGGGAGGACCGATTTTGTGGAACCTCCTATTGGATCCTCTTCTGCAGCAACTCGACCTTGCGGGGGTGCACTGTCAGGCCTTCGCCGATGACGTCGTGCTGATGTTCGACGGCAACACTGCGCTGGATATAGAGAGACAGGCCAATGCCGCTCTCGAGCATGTGAGGGCGTGGGGTGTCAAAAACCGGTTGAAGTTTGCGCCGCATAAGACCAGCGCTATGCTGGTCACGCGCAAACTTAGGTATGACACTCCGCGCCTTACCATGGGCGGGATAGACATTGGCATGTCTCGGCAGATCAAACTGCTGGGGTTGACGATTGACGCGGGTCTGACGTTCAACGCGCACGTGGCTACTGTCTGTAAAAGGGCAGTGGCCATATACGGGCGCCTTGCGCGTACGGCCCGCGTCAGTTGGGGTCTCAACCCTGAAGTAGTGAAGATCATATATTCAGCCGTAGTGGAGCCTACGATATTGTACGCTGCCGCCGCATGGGCTCCAGCGGTCAATAAGCTGGGCATCCAGAAACAGCTCAACAGCGTACAGCGGGGCTTCGCTCAGAAGATCTGCAGAGCCTACCGCACGGTCTCCCTGAACTCTGCACTGCTGCTGGCTGGGGTGCTGCCTCTTGACCTCAGAGTGCGCGAAGTCGCCTCTTTATACGAGGCCAAGAGGGGGCTACCCCATCCGCTGCTCGGAGACAGGGAGATCGAGCGGATGGCCTCGAAGATCGAGGCCCCGCATCCCGCGGAGCTAGATAGCTTGGAGTTCGGCAGCCTGGTGGATGAGGAACAATGCAGGGCACACTCCAACTTTGCCCTGCGAATGTTTACGGACGGCAGCAAGATTGAGGGCCGGGTTGGCGCCGCTGTGTCCGTATGGAACGGCGACGCCGAAACCAAGGCCCTCAAGCTTGCTTTGTCGTCCTATTGTACCGTCTACCAGGCGGAACTCCTGGCTATCTGCACGGCGGCCGAGTACGCTTTGAGCTGCGATGGACCCAGTATTGGCATCTTCAGCGACTCCATGGCGGCGCTCCAGGCGGTGGCGAACGTCGAGTCCCCCCATCCCCTGGCGGTGCAAACACGGGACGCTCTTAAACTGTGCAAAAGCCAGGGTAAGAGCGTCTCGCTGTTCTGGATCAAAGCACACGCGGGGTTGGAGGGGAACGAACGTGCCGATGAACTCGCCAAGAGCGCCGCACTGGGGTTGCGGAGGCGGCCAGACTACGACCGCTGCCCTGTCTCATTCGTCAAAGGTATGATCCGTAAGGGGACCATTGACGAATGGGACAGGAGATACAAATCGGAAACAACAGCTTCGACGACGAAGCTGTTCTTCCCGAGTGCGGCGGAGGCGTACGGTATCGTGGGCAAAATGGTGCCGTCGAGCATCACCACGCAGGTCCTCTCGGGGCATGGTGGGTTCTCCGCGTACTTGCACAGGTTCAAGTGCGCGGATGACCCATCCTGCTTCTGCGAGCCCGGCGTGGACCAGACAGTGCAGCACATATTGTTTCGGTGTCCCGCATTCTCCAAACAGAGGTATGATTTGGAGCAGGAGTTGGGATTGCGGGTCACCGAATCAACCGTCTCCGAAATAGTGGTGGGGAAACGTAGAACAAAATTTTTAAAATACTGCGTCAGTCTAGCCACGGCTACTATAGATCGTAACAAGCAGAACAGCTCCGCCTAGGACTAATGCTGTATACCTCGGCTATATTTTGTATAGCCGATGGGATCGCGGTGGCTAGGTGGAGCTGTGAAGCTCGCTGTCGCCCGTGTCTGGACTGATGCAGTATAGGGAGGGCAATTGGAAATGTGAAGTCATGATAGCTTCACCGGCGTTCTAAAATGGGCCAAAAAGTATGCATGAAAAATAAAACTGTAAGATGATGAATGGAAGATGAATTGCGGAATGAAAGAAAGAGTGATGTATGAATGTGTTCTTTATACGTGGAAAAATTTTGTGTTTTAAAAGAGCCTTGCCCATGGCAGGGGTGCAAGTATAATAAAAAAAAAAAAAAAAAAAAAAAAAAAAAAAAAAAGCGTCCGTGGTCGCAGTCTTTCCTGCGACCACGGACTGTTCTGATGGTGATCTCTTAAATGCTATTCAATCGGGTAGTACTCGGCACAGATGCTTGCGAGACAAAGAGTATGCTTGCGTTTATTCTCACACTGGTAACGCAGTGTCTCCTCCGCTGCTCTCTGGTTAACATAAACGACTGTCTTCTTAATTCTTAGACATAGGTAGAGGTCTTCGGGAAGGTGGAGACAGTTCCTCCATGGGACTCCAGATTAATAAAATAAAATACTTATCCCTGGCGACTCAAGCGGACCCTGGGCTCCGAAGCTAAGACGTAATCTGTGACCGGGAATAGGTATCCGTTGCGACGTATTCGGCATATAATAGTATCGATATACACGCTCTAGGTTTTTTTTCTATACAAAGTCGAGTGGCATATGGCCCACCTGATGGAAATATTACTCGCCCGATGCCACCTCTGCTGCTAGCACAGCAACTCCTTAGGAACTTACAGGTGACCCTCACGCGCAGGAACGCAACAACTCTCAAAAGAGTCGTAATAGGGAGTTGTATAACTATATCGAAATGTTTTTTGAAATGTGTGCACGAACGAGAAGTATAGCTTCAGTAGTTATCTGTATTTTTTATGTAATACCATTTATGTTTTAAATACTTAGTATAGAAGAGACACTGAAAAAGAATATACCTACGTATAGGTTTGAATGTGTATGGTATACCGTATACGTACCGGCAGTATTAGTGCAGTACTAAACCATAAGTTGACCAATTAGCTTATTACGAGTAGCTATACTCGTGATACACATGAGTACATTCTTCGCGTAACGGAATATTATTATTACATAACGGCCCAGCGTAACCGTCAATTATTATTAATTCGTTACGAAAATCGTAACGAGAATTCTTTATTTTTTCCTCTCAAGCCTGAAGAAGTTTTAATCCAAAACAACCGCAACAGAACTCCCTTATGTGGTCGTTCACCAGATTTTACAATAGCGAGACACAAATTGTACAAAAGTAGCCTGCGTGGGTACCTCTGTCTCACACATTGTTACCGCCAAGCAGCTATATTTATATAGCTGTCTTCCGGTTTGAAAGGTGAGATATGGCAGTGAAATTACTGGGTACTGTGACGAAACAGTCTTCGGTCACAAGATTGGCAGCGCGCGAGTAACATCCCCGTGGTGTTGCGAGCGTCAATAGGCTAATGCGGGCCGCATGCTTGTTTGCCAATCTAGTTGTATAAAAAAATTACAAGACGTGATGTCAATACAGTGAATGATAATCTAAAATCTTGAATAGCCCACACAGCGCCCTCAAATTAAACTTAATGTCACAAAGTACTATGTACTAACACCTAATATTTAATAGAATAGAATACGTTTAATTCCTTTTATGCAAGTGTAACGGGCATTAAATGCACCAAGTATTTATTAGACGTGCATAGAAATTTTATCGGGGAAAACTAATTTATAACAATTTTCGTGCGTTCGAACTTCTGCCAATTTCAATATAAAATATTTTTAAATACTCATTTGTACTGGGGACAACAGTTGCGAATTCAATTGCATTAACGAAATACCAGAGCAATCTGGCTTGTATTATTTAATTTGTGAGTGGATGTTTCTTTGGAAATTCGAAATCCTGTTCACCAATTGTAATTTAGGTGACACTATGTAGTACGTGATAATTTGGGTTCATATTTTGGTACGGATAATACAGTAGATAAGTGGGATGTGTGTAGCATATATAATAAAAATTGGCAATTTGTAATTAATTACTAATTCCATATTTACATTTTGATGTTTGATGTTAACGTTTTAAGGTTTTTAAACGACTTTAAGGTTCTTTTTGTATTGTAACAGTAAAAAGATATAGATATTCCTAAAATTACAATCTATATCTATACTAATATATAAAAACGAAGCGTTTATTTATTTTATTGTTTGTTTATTTTAACGCGCTTATCTCTGGCACTATGTATCAGTTGGAAAATTCATTTTTTTGTTATACAACGTCGGGAGGCATACAAGCATACGGTCCACCTGATGGAAACCGGCTACTGTAACCTATGAACGCTCGCAATACATTAAGTATCACTCGCACGATGCCACCTCTGCTGCCTAGCAACTCCTTAGGAACTTACTGATGAACTCACTCACACGCAGAAACACAACAACCCTCAAGGGAGTTGTTATTTGGCTGCGGTTTTCTGTTAGGTGGAGGTACTTCCTCAAACTTGATTTGATGCGCCCTACCTCTCTTAGACATTTTGCATTTGATAACCCAATTCTTGAGATAAGTTATAGAATATTCAATATCACGATTGAATCCTTAGAGGCCGAAGAAAAATAAAGAAAGTAAGAAAAAGCGGTTCACACGGGTTCTGGGATACGCGTGGACGAAGTCTCGGGATGCATTTAAAAGAGGTAGGGCGCATCAAAGCAGCCCATCTGGGGAAGTACCTCCACCTCACGGAAAACCACAGCCAAATAACAACTCCCTAGAGGGTTGTTGTGTTCCTGCGTGTGAGTGAGGTCACCAGTAAGCTCCCAAGGAGTTGCTGTGTAAGCAACAGAGGAGGCATCGCGCGAGTGATACTTAATATATCGCAAGCATTAACAGGCTACGGTACCCGCTTTACATCAGGTGGACCGTATGCTTGTATACCTCCCGACGTAGTATAT
The DNA here is from genome assembly GCA_947507595.1 of Pyralis farinalis. Classification (NCBI taxonomy): domain Eukaryota; kingdom Metazoa; phylum Arthropoda; class Insecta; order Lepidoptera; family Pyralidae; genus Pyralis; species Pyralis farinalis. The sequence goes on along the minus strand of OX382268.1, from coordinate 4,038,908 downwards.
AAAAAAATGCAACGAATTATCGTATAAAAACAATATCAGAATATTCCATTTTCATTGATTTGTTCGTTTTTTTTAATTTGCTTTAGAACATTGTACTTCATGATACAGGGTCTTTAATTAAAGTAATTGTTTGTACCAATCGTATTTTCTGACGCTACAATATCAGAGTTAATTTAATCCGTGAGGGCGCAGCCAGTTTATCTTCAGCCAATTTATAGGGTGAACAAGTGTCTGCTTACAGGGGCCAAGCTATACAGCCCGTAATTGAGCTATCGCCAACAAATTGATAAATAATACCCACCCGTTTCAATGCCCATTTGGCTGGAGCTTTAATAACAACTTGAGATTATATTTCATCTATGATCTTTTTAGCATTTTCCTTCTTAAAGTATTTGATACATACTTTTTATTTATAGATTATTTTATTATCTTTTAGATAGTAATAAAATAGTGTCTTTACTCTTTATCAATCTTACAATTACACGACAAGTTTATGATTCGGATTAATAAGTACAGATATTGTTTTTTTTTTATAGAACGTCGGGAAGCATACAAGCATACGGCTCACCAGATGTAATGAAGTATCACTCGCACGATGCCATCCCTGCTGCTAACTAACACAGCTACTCCTTAGGAGCTTACTGGTGACCTCACTCACACGCAGGAACACAACAAAACTCCCGAGAGTTTTCTATGAAGCGGAGCTACCTCTCTTAAAAACACCCAGACCAAGACAAACAGACACGTTAATGTACACAAACTTTTGTCCCGTGTGGGAATCGAATACACAAGCCTTGGTAACAAAGTGGCGTTGCTAACCACTGAACACCGAGCTCGTCAAGGTATTCTACTAAAAGTACCTTTATATACCCGCACAATTTATACATATTTGTATTCGTTGGAACTAACTTCTCTCATATCCAATTTATAGAAAATTTTGAAACCAAATCCTTATCGTAGTATTAGTCGTAATCGCGAGCTACTTAAGCCTAAGGATTTAGCGGAGATTGATTACATAAAGCGATGGCTGGGAGATCTTAGAGGGAAAACCAGAATTTTAGTACACACATCTTTTGTATTATAATTTCTTGAATATTTGCGTTGTGTTTTCCTTCACCGCCGTGCAAGTGACAATTACAAATATGTACATATATCGATAAACACGAATTTTTTTTTTTTTTGTATATATATGGCAATAGTGTTGCTACTTTATGCCAGTGTCAAAGTTTTCAGTTTTAGAACCATTTGAAAATCTTAATTCTATGTTCCAGCTTCAGGAACTGTGCTGAAAAAATACTTGGGAAGGGTACATCGACCCAATCAACCCAATTTAAATATCCCGTACAACGATAGTGATTTTTACAAGGTTTTCTTGAAGAACTTATTCACGTCTTCCAAAAAGTGCATAAACGTGTTATATTTGAGTTTTTTCATTACTGTATAATTTCACTAGCACTTATGTTACAAAATACTATCGAAATTGTCACACAAACTAATTTTATACTGAATTGTAAAAATTTCAAGTAAAACAACAATGTCACTCGTCAAAAGCGCGGGAAGAAGCTCAAACACGAATATAGTGATATACGTTGGAAAAAAGGTTATTTTATGTGTCGCTATTATCACAAATTAAACTGTCGTCAAACACAATACATGTAGTAAATGTATAGTAAGTATATAATATTACTTCCATGTAAACAAATATTATAAACTTACTACTAGGAATTCCTATAACAATTTCTAATTTCCGTCGTTTTTACGCGAATACACATAGACATAGAATTCAAAGTACTTTCCAATCAGCCTCAATACAAAGTTTCATGCGTCTATAACCAGTTTTCGAAACAGTTTTTCCAATCGCCGCCGTCGTCATTTACAGCCTGCTCCAACGCTGACAGCGCATCTTCCGGCGACGAAAATGGTATCTCTTTGAGCTGATTTTTTTGACATTTGACGGACAGCGGAGCCTCAGTAATAGGGTTCCGTTTTACCCTTTGGGTACGGAACCCTATTACTGAGGCTCCGCTGTCCGTCCGTCCGTCTGTCACCAGGTTGTATCTCATAAACCGTGATAGTTAGACAGTTGAAATTTTCACAGATGATGTATTTCTGTTGCCGCTATAACAACAAATACTAAAAAAATAGAATAAAATAAATATTTAAGGGGGCTCCCATACAACAAACGTGATTTTTTTGCTCATTTTTGCTGAATATTGACAACGGCAACAGGTAGACGCTTGAAATATTCACAGAATATTTAGTTATATATTTACTTTAAGAATAAATAATTAAATTAAAATAAAACAAATATTTAAGGGGGGGCTCCCATACAACAAACGTGTTTTTTTTGCCGTTTTTATAGATAATGATACGGAACCCTTCGTGTGCGAGTCCGACTCGCACTTGGCCGATTTTTTTATTTTGCAGACCCAGGAGAGTGTCCGGCGTGCTGTCCAGGAAGTCCCTCGTTTTGAGCGCCGAGTGCGCGGGCGCGTTGTCGTGGTGGAGCAGTAGCCCGCGGAGCCCTGTGTTTGATCGCTTGTTGCTCACAACAGACAAAACTTCTGCCAAGTATTTGGTAGTATACCATTCGGCGTTGATGCTTCTTTAGTCCTGTAAAGGCATTGACACCAGGTAGCCAGTCAAATTGAAAAAGCTCGCGATCAAAATCTTCCCTCCGCTTCTAGATCGCTTCACTTTGGTAGACGTTGATACGTTTTGAAACACCTTCGTTTCTGGATCGTACCGATAAATCCAGGATTCACCTGTAATGATGTCGTAAAACGCCGAGATGAGCGTGCTTCAAATTTGTTTATCATATCACTGCACCATCCCACCCGGGCCTGCTTCTAAACAACGGTGAGATTGTGCGGCACCCAGCGAGAAACTATCCTCCTCACGCGAAGATGCAAGTGTAGAATCTCGTGAAGGCTTGCCGATCCAATCTATAGTATGTGCTAAATCTCCTGATACCTAATTCGCCTAATGTTTTGGATTAAATTTTTCACTGCTAGCATGTTTTTTTTTCGTAACAACCGTTTCTTTCTTCTTTCTTCATCTCCTAAAGTTAGTCGACCGCGCTTGAATTGGTTATACCAACGATACACGGTTGCCTTGGAAGCGCCTTCATCCATGAATGCCATTTAAAATCTATCGTACGATTTGTCCGGTTTCAGGCGACACTTGAAATCGTAAAAAATCATAGCGCGAAAATGTTCCCCGCGCAGATCCATTTTTCAATAAGACACGATAATTTAAATTAGCTCGCAAAAAATGTGGAGGGAAATTTTGAAATTGGAACGTATCTATTTTTACTTATAAATAATCATATTTTCAAAATAGATTATAACTGGCCAGTCTCTCGTACATAAAAACTTTTTTTCGCAATACTTTCTAAGTGGCCTGGTATGGCCCTTCCAAGATTCAAACGGGCAACCAGTTGATTAATAGGGCGGTTTTTTATCCACTGGGTTATCACTATTACAATACACTACCCTGATATGATTTCATTTATTACTGACGCCCCGCCGCAATTTCCGGAATTTGAATTTTTCACAATTTCATGGGTTTTATTTTTTCCCGCGGAATGAATTCTTTTTCTGAAACAAAAGCAGCCTAAGTTCCTCCTTAAAACATCAGCTATCTATCAGTGGAAGTCCCGTCAAAATCTGCCCAGCCTTTTCGGAGATTACCCCAACAAATAGACAGGCAGGCCGATAAAAAAATGAATATTTGTTATAAGTACCGTGTATACATTCATATTTATCTAGTAAAAACTGTTATTTGGACATTACAAACAGATACTTCAAGTTTAACTATTATTATAGATAGATAGACATACATGGGGCACACTAAAAGTTTTGCACTTCTAGCTAATCGAACTATTTGAATGTCGAATGTTATATTTTTTGAAACGTTGCAACCTACTTAGTAATAAAAAAAAACAATTGGCGGGAAATCATTTGTCAATTGTTTTTTATCACACATCGAAGTTCTACGTACGCAACGAAAATGGAATTGATCTTCTTCCCGCGCTTTTGACGAGTGACATTGTTGGCTTACTTGAAATTTTTACAATTCAGTATAAAACTAGTTTTATGTGACAATTTTGATAGTATTTTGTAACATAAGTGCTAGTGAAATTATACAGTAATGAAAAAACTCAAATATAACACGTTTATGCACTTTTTGGAAGACGTGAATAAGTTCATCAAGAACACCTTGTAAAAATCACTATCGTTTTACGGGTGGTATTTAAACTGGGTTGATTGGGTCTAGGTACCCTTCCCAAGTATTTTTTTCAGCACAGTTCCTGAAGCTGGAACATAGAATTAAGATTTTCAAATGGTTCTAAACTGAATACTTTGACACTGGCATAAAGTAGCAACACTATTGCCATATATTACAAAAAAAAAAAAAAAAAAATGGTATTAAGTCGAAAAGATTTTAGAGCGATGATTTTTTATGATTTTAAAAGTTCTCTCTCTCCGCAAGACTGTGCTGCTCGTCTTCAAAATGCTTTTGGGAGAGAAGCACCTTCTTTGAGCACCGTGAGGCGATGGTTTGCTGAATTTGAGAGAAGTCGAGTTTCTTTACATGACGAATTTCGTGAAGGGCGGCCTTCAACTGCCGTCAACGTAAATAATGTGGCTACTGTTAAGCGGCTAATTGAAGAAAACCCACGAATTACCTATGAGACAATTCGAGAACTATTGGGGATTGGTATGAGCCAAATTCAGAAAATTTTACACGAAGAATTGAAAGTTCGGAAACTTTGTTGTCGTTGGATCCCTCATGCACTGACAGCGGAGCAGAAGCGGGCTCGCGTGGAATGGTACTCACAGATGCTACTGAAGTACGACCACGGACATTCTAATGCTGTTTATGACATTGTCACAGGAGACGAAACGTGGATTTATTGTTTTGAACTCGAAAAAAAACAGCAATCTTGTGAATGGGTGTTTGAAAATGAGAACAGGCCAACAAAAGTGAGGCAGGCGAGAAACGTTGGTAAAAAAATGATCGCGTTTTTTTTCTCAGCTACGGGTCCCATCTGCACAATTCCACTTGAAGATCAAAAGAGTGTTAATGCCGAGTGGTATTCTATCAGTTGTCAGTGGTAGTGATGTCAGGAGCCCTAGAAACCGGCGAGCGTGCATGAGAAGAGCAATGAATGTTAAAGAAGCGAGTGAGATATGTAAGGATCGAGTCACGTGGCGCTCGGTTCTCTCTGCCTACCCCGCAAGAGATTTGGCGTGAAGTTATAGATAGATAGGTATTCTATCATTTGTTTACCCAGGGTGTTAGAAAAAGTTCGCGAAAGACGACCAAAAAGCCGCGTTCTCCTACATCATGACAACGCTTCTTCACACACGGCCAACAAAACAAAGTCATTTTTAACTTCCGAAAAAGTACAACTCGTTACCCATCCTGCGCATAGCCCCGACCTAGCACCCTGTGATTTCTGTATTTTCCCCAAAATCAAAGATCTTCGGAGTTGGTAAAAGTGAAACCTCTCATCAAAGGTTTCACTTTTACCAACTCCGAAGAAGCAGTGATAGCGTTCAACCAGCACGTAGAAAAACATGCCTCCAGATCTGTGGTCCTCCTGTTTTAAAAAATGGTTCGATCGCATGAAAAAATGTTTAAAATGTAAAGGAGAGTATTTTGAAAAGCAATAAACATAATATTTTGGTTATAACATGTTGTTTTTTTAAGTTACGCAAAACTTATAGTGTGACCTACGTATAAAAATATTATCCGTTGTCTGAACAGAATGCATTTTCTAAATCCTTCCATTAGTTTCTATACCGTTGTTTGAGTATAGGCAGTCACACAAAAGCCGAGCGGTAATCGTTTTTCACCAATATCCAATCAAATAAAGGATTTTTACTGAATTGGGGATTATTGTGGGAATTCGAATATTTCTTTTTTCATACATAAATTTATCCTATAAGCTAAAAGGCTTTCTTCATATTGCACATCATTTCATACCATACCCGATGAGAAGTTGTTACCGTGCACTGTTAACTTTATTATATATATAACTAAGAGGTTATGAGCGGCTTTGTGTTAGAAGAGTCTATATAGAAGTTAATTCTATTTTAGTTGGCAATCTTTGTGACGCCCGTGTATGTATATAATGTATGTAACATGCAATATATCTTCTTCTTCTAACCGTTATCCCGTTTCCTAATCCATTAGCTACCTAATAAATTACCTGAAATAGTCTTTGCTTGATAACAAGTTCATCATCATCATCTCAGCACGTATTCGTCCACTGCTAAACATGGGCGTCCCCTCTAGAGAGCCTTTCGCCTCGAGCCTGAGCCACCTGCATCCATCGACTCCATTCAGACCTCTTGAGGTTGTCGCAACATGCGTGTAATTACCAGTACGGGGACGCCATTCGAAAACTTTTCTTCCCCAGCAGTTGTCGGTTCTACGAACTATGACACCGACCTACTGCCACTTCAGTATGCTTATCCTGAGGGCTATGCCGGTTACCTTAGTTCTAATGCGGATATCCTCATTTGTGATTATATCATGCAGAGAAACAGCGACATAGCTCTTTCGATGCATCCATCTATAAACTCAATAAACGATATCTATCTATCCTATATAAACCTCTTGAGATCGTCGCTCCATCAGACGAGCTCGGTGGCGCAGTGGTGAAAGGCGTTGTTACGCTACTTTGACACCAACGCTCGTGGGTTCGATTCCCACACAGTACAAACATTTGTGTGCATGAACCTGTCTGTTTGTCTTGGTCTGGGTATTTTCTATGTATAATAAGTATGTATTTCCAAAAAAAAATTATTTACGTATGTTTACCAGTTGTCTAGTACCCATAACACAAGGTTCGCTTACTTTGGGGCTAGATGGCGCTGTGTAATTTGTCCGACAATATTTATTTATTTATTTTATTTATCTAGTGGGCGGTTGTTCCACTCTGCGTGTACCAGTATGGGGATGCCATTCGAGAACTTTTCTTCTCCAGCGGTTGTCGATTGTACGTACTATTTGACCCACTCCCACTTCAGCTTGCTTATCCTTTGGGCTATGTCGGTTATCTTAGTTCTACTGCAGTTATCCTAATTTCTATCAAGCAGAGAAACCCCGAGCATAGCTCTTTCCAAAGCACGCTGAGCTTCCGCATACGACCCGCAGTGAAGGGTCACGGCTCAGTTCCGTATGTCATCACATCACTGGCAACACACACTGTTCGAAGACAAGAACAGGCGTTTAAGTATTTTGGGTGAGAAACTCTATGTATAAGGCTTATTACAGAATCGATGAATATCTGACTGACAGAATCAGATATTCATCGATGTCTGGAATTCCAGACCTCTATAACCACAGGTAAACCTGACCTTTTTTATTGAAGATCCCACGTCTTTCGAAATATAATTTATTGAACGTACGGGTTTCCTCTCGATGTTTTCCTTCATCGCCGCGCAAGTGATAATTACAAATATGTATATAAATCCGAAAACTCGACTTTAGTTGTACATGCTAGGATTCGAACTAAGGACCAGTAGACAGTAAAGCGTATATGAAATTTTCATTTGTGTATATAAATAAAAATATATATCTTTACATGTATAATGTTGTTCGCGATTAATACATATGTAAATAAAGATACCGTCGCGTGAATTGTTACTTGTTCGTTTAATAGTCGAGAAACAGACACCAGCCATGCAATTCTGTAAGAGCAAACGTCCTTACATCCTCGGAAACATCGGCTGTTACAGCCTTGAACACAAAATTGCAATTCTTTGGTGTCGCTTTTCATGGTTGTGCGACACTAGCGCCGCAAGGCTTCGTTTGGAATTGGAATTCTACATGGCAAACAGCCTCGCGTACGCTTACAGCCTTATAGAATACCAAATAATTTAGCCGTGATCGCAGTAGACAATGTCAAAGCTGTGACATCTGTGATCACAGCGACGCACACAGCCATTACGAGTCGCTTAGAGAATTGCATGGCAGGTCACCCCCTGACTATGAAAACATGCAGACACGACTGTCCGCAGCCTATATGTAGTTAAGTAATTATAAGATTTAGTGGGAAGTCACAGAAGTAAATATGTAAATATACAATACAATATTCATTATTGCACCACATAAAACAATAAAATACTCGAAATTAACTTAAATAAAAGTACAAAAGGCGGTCTTATCGCATAGCAATCTCTAGCATAACAACCTTAGGGCAGAGGAAAATAAAATCTAGCAGATAAGTGGCGCAGTATAAACTAAAAAAACATACAAAAGATTATATATATATATAAAATAATAAATATTGTTGGACAAATTACACAAGCCCCAAAGTAAGCGAAGCTTGTGTTATGGGTACTAGACAACTGATAAACATACGTAAATACATTTTTTTTAAATACATACTTATTATACATAGAAAATACCCAGACCAAGACAAACAGACATGTTCACGCAGGCACCCTCCAGGCAGTTGTTATTTGACTGCGGTTTTCTGTGAGGTGGAGGTATTTCCGCAAACGGACCATTTCCGTGCGCCCTACCTCTCTTAAAAATAATTATATTATCATTTTGAAGACTATAATCACCAATAACGTCATGGCTATATCAAGTTAATAATTAACAAGATTCGCTCGGCAAATGTCTAGCGTGCCGTCCTTCATTATATATTTCCGGTAGATATTCGTCTTAATAACTTCGTCCATAATTTCACAGACAAAACCTTCGGTTTCCCCAAAGAGGTCCCCGAAACGTAACCAGGACACGGAGGCCAATCTATCTACATCAGACCCGTGTAGGACCTTGTTGAAACGCCCGTGTAGCTCCTTACTTTGCCATACAGCACTGCGATCATCAGTGCCGTAGACGGGTTTTTTTCAGCATGAACATATTCGTACTTTCCCGTTTCACCCGTTCCTGTGACTTATAACTTTAAACGGATTCATGCTTGGGATTCATGGTTATAAATAATGCATGTCCAAAATAAGGCATGTTCAAAATCATCGTGGATATGATTATCTGCTTTCGGCATCTCACCACTCCGGGGCGGCTCGTGTCAATGGTGTATAAAGAGGGGCACGTCCAACAATGCTGCGTCTACTTACCCACAGCTTAAACTAAAAAAAAAAAAAATTCCGCCTGCCTTCACTAACTTGACATTAGGTGGACATCTTTACACGCCTTTTTACAGTATCAGTATCACCTGTAGCCATGTAAAAAAATCAAGGAAATATAATTTGACTCACTTCCCGGCTTCCAATTCAGCTGAATTTTTGCACATATGATTAGCAAAGTAACGTCATTATAAATCGAATATGGGGGGCTCCCAAAGATGGCGGACTTGTTATTTTTTATACACTCCTACCTGCTGGGTACCAAATGAAGAATACCTACGAAAAATAAAATCACATATAAATTCAAAATGGAGGTAGCCCCAAGAAAGCGTATATTTTAGTTCTTTATAACTATAATAAAGCGGTTACCGTAGTATATAAACGCTTGCAATTAAAGAAAAAAAAAGTTAACACAGCTAGTGGTAACTGCGGATTTCTGTGAGGTGAAAGTACTTCCACAGATGTGATGTTTTGATACGCCCTACTTCTCTTAAAATTAAAACTATTAATAATAAAATCAAAGTGAACAGAATACCTACAGAAGTGCTATATACTACATACATTACACTACATAATTAGGTAAAAACATCCCCTTTTAACACCAGAATACCAAATGCACACTTCATTACAAATCACAATATAACGTTAGCGGAGGGGCTTAATGTCCCACCGTCCCACGGTAACGCCGACCGGGGCTCTACGCGCTTAACTCTGAAACACAATTACAGGCGGCGTATAAAGGAAACCTCATCGTTACATCACCCCAGACATTCCACTGCCCGCAACACAGTTAATTTTACCCTTCAAGTTACACTGTGGCTATTACAATTATGCGTGTAGGCCTATAAACTTTTAGAGTGTTGTGATTGTGGATGCAGGAAAGTAGTGGGAAATAGTCTCGAATGAATTTCGATTTTTTCACAAAATTTTTGATAGAACTAATGTGACAGTATCGTATACCGCAGCCTCTGGACCCTTGTTTCACAACGGCGGGAAGTATACAAGCAAATGGCTACCGTAGTCTACGAACGCTTGCAATAAAGAAATATCGCGGCCGTATGTTTGTATTCCTCAAAACGTTGTTTTAAAAAATACCATCCAGGGAGTTGTCATTTGGCTACGGTTTTCTGTGAGGTGGAGGTACTTTCCCAGATGGGCTGCATTGATGCGCCCTACTTCTCTTAAATCTGCCATTGCACACTTGCAACATTGGCCTTCGCTCATACGTTGCCGACCATGTAAAAAACCTTTTCACTCCCTTTTTTAAAAGCCTCACACGTGGTCTCTGGTGAAATCCCCGGCAGGGAGTTCATTCCACAAGTTAAGAGTACTCAGAAGACAACAGTATATAAGTAGAACTACTTTTTCATACATATTCATTCATTTAAATACACTTTTTTTTCTTTATTCAAACACGTACACTTGATCTGTTTATTATGTTTGTGATATAATTCATAAAATAAGCACAGAAGCTTGTAAAAGCATATATTTTTCTACGCGAGCTTATATTTTTCATTCGTTGCCCCATTCAACGGGAACGACTATAGTCGTTTAGTTCCAAACCCCGCTAAAACGATGCTATGAAATTTTACAGATATTAATAAAAACGTCTGGGACAAAAACAGCGCATTTTTTATACCTAATTGACATTTTCAATTTTATATCTAGTGCCACACTATACCAACATAATAAAATAGTAAAATAACTGTCAGTGTGCAAGAAAAAACACCTAAGGGTGAGTCGCATCTGTATACCGAGGGCTCGCGCCACTGTTAGAAATTCATGTTTCTAAAGATGCTCTAAAAAGCGAGAAGACGCGAGAATAGAAATACACAAAAAATTACATTATCAGCGAGACCAGAATTGAAATAGTTTATAGATTCAGGCGTCATTTTCAAGTCAAATTTACATGAAATTTGATCTAACCTGCTTTGTGCCCTTCCGCCACTAACGATAGTGTGGGTGTCGGCCGGCGCTAGTCCGCATGAACTAATTGGTGGCGGAAGCACACAAAGCAGGTTAGAATTAAAATAACTATTGGTGTAGCACATTCTGTACCCGCAGAAATAAAGTACCTAAATCTTAAATCAATATCTTTATATATAGGTATATCTGGTCTCGCTGATAATGTCATAGTTTAGTTATCTCATTTCTCGTGACGCATATCCTCGCCAAACTAACCATTTCCACCACAAATGGATAGGAGAGAACTGATTTTTTTCTATAGTACTCGTATATTTAATGCTCGCAACGCTTCTCTTCGAGCTTCTAGCCTCGCCACCAACTCGGGGAACCGGTTCGAGAGGCCGGTATGACAGACAGAAAAAGTCAAAAGAAAATATATTTTTCGCACTAACTCGATTTAGATACATCAATAATATGATCGAAGACTGAACGATAGTTTTTAGTTCTAAAAATTGTACCTAAATAATACACATCTAGCTGCAACTTTTAGATGTTATTACGGTGGCATAATATACGTAGGTCACACTATAAGTTTTGCGTAACTTAAAAAAACAACATGTTATAACCAAAATATTATGTTTATTGCTTTTCAAAATACTCTCCTTTACATTTTAAATTTTTTTTCATGCGATCAAACCATTTTTTAAAACAGGAGGACCACAGATCTGAAGGCATGTTTTCTACGTGCTGATTGAACGCTATCACTGCCTCTTCGGAGTTGGTAAAAGTGAAACCTCTCATCAAATCTTTGATTTTGGGGAAAATACAGAAATCGGGGCTATGCGCAGGATGGGTAACGAGTTGTACTTTTTTGGAAGTTAAAAATGACTTTGTTTTGTTGGCCGTGTATGAAGAAGCGTTGTCATGATGTAGGAGAACGCAGCTTTTTGGTCGTCTTTCGCGAACTTTTTCTAACACCCTGGATAAACAAATGGTAGAATACCACTCGGCATTAACAATCTTTTGATCTTCAAGTGGAATTGTGCAGATGGGACCCGTAGCTGAGAAAAAAAACGCGATCATTTTTTTACCAACGTTTCTCGCCTGCCTCACTTTTGTTGGCCTGTTCTCATTTTCAAACACCCATTCACAAGATTGCTGTTTTTTTTCGGGTTCAAAACAATAAATCTACGTTTCGTCTCCTGTGACAATATCATAAACAGCATTAGAATGTCCGTGGTCGTACTTCAGTAGCATCTGTGAGCACCATTCCACGCGAGCCCGCTTCAGCTCCGCTGTCAGTTCATGAGGGATCCAACGACAACAAAGTTTCCGAACTTTCAATTCTTCGTGTAAAATTTTCTGAATTTGGCTCATACCAATCCCCAATAGTTCTCGAATTGTCTCATAGGTAATCCGCGGGTTTTCTTCAATTAGCCGCTTAACAGTAGCCACATTATTTACGTTGACGGCAGTTGAAGGCTGCCCTTCACGAAATTCGTCATGTAAAGAAACTCGACCTCTCTCAAATTCAGCAAACCATCGCCTCACGGTGCTCAAAGAAGGTGCTTCTCTCCCAAAAGCATTTTGAAGACGAGCAGCACAGTCTTGCGGAGAGAGAGAACTTTTAAAATCATAAAAAATCATCGCTCTAAAATCTTTTCGACTCAATTCCATTTTCGTTGCGTACGTAGAACTTTGATGTGTGATAAAAAACAATTGACAAATGATTTCCCGCCAATGAGGATCCGTACGGTTTTTAGTTGAGAATACAGATTTATAGAGCTAAGAAATTCTTAACATACAGTACAAAAATTTTTGTTCTACGACAAAAATTGACGAAGTTATGACTGAATTACTAGCGAAGTTCACAGACTAGCCGTCGAAGTAGCTGTGACGTCACTGTGACGGTCGCCGCCATTTAGCCGTTGGCAACGATAAGGCGCGCAGTGTTTTGTTTCTTTAATTGTGACTGTAAAACAAATTAAGTGTCCGAATTGTGTCTAACTCACTTTTTTAACTATGTATAGATATTGTATAGTGCCGAAATGCCCAAACACTTCTATTAAACCGCCAGAAAAACTATTTTTTAACGTGCCGAAAGACCCAAAACTTCGTAAAAAATGGTATTCCGTTGTAAAAAGAGATGATAAAACTACACCCTCTGCCCAGGCTACAGGCTATTTTCCTTGTTTTGGTGTTGTTGTGGTGCTCTGGTACAGAGGCACCAAATATTTGTTCAACTAAAGCACCATCAGGAGTCTTGCAATGTGCAGCTTCGAGAACTTTAGATGTGGTTATTCTACAATACCTTAACTCATGCCATAACGGTGAACTAGCTTGACGAACTGTTGCTTCTTCTGCTTAGTGACATTCTTCTATGGTTATTTTAGTAGAGCAATAATCAATAAAATCATATGCGCTATTTATATTACTGCCTTCCTTTTTGTATTGTTGAACGAGATTATGCAAAGACAATTTTTTCAACTCATTCTTTGTAACGTATGCTGATAACTGATTTTTAATAGAATTTTCCTTTATGCTTTGCACAACCGCTAGGAAAAACTGGTCTCCTTTAGTGTTGTCAGTGTTTTTAACTTCAATAGTAACTGAGCTGCGAACATATCTTTACTTTTCTTAAATTTTGTAGTTGTACCTATAGTAGCCAGCTTTGGTTTGGCCCAGTAACATTTTTTTTCAGTGGGAGACGGCTCCTCGCTGCGTCTATGGAGCCACATCAAAAATGCTACGCTATATGCTACGCCTTTTGAGCAGCACAGTCATGACAATCCACGTTCAAAACCGTCCCCTCATTTTCATCAAATGTAAATGTGCAGCAATACGCTTTACTTTTTATTCTATGTTCAGGCGTTATTTTTGCTTTTACCATACAAACATGTCCCGACCTCCGGACTTGGACAAAACCTACAGCATCATCTCCATAGCTTTCACGTGCCGATCTGTAATAAATTGCATTTTACATTGAACTAATGATTTGTAACAAAAAGCGAGATAGCAAAAAAAAAAAAACAGCTATTGGCAACCAATATTAAGGTTTCTGTCATACATAGATCAGCAAGTCTAGAGAACCATGCACTAAATAAAGCGCAACAAGGTAGGTTAAACTAAACAGCCATACGCGAAATGATCTTCATATGAATGAATTTATTTATTTATTTATTTATTTATTATATTTATTTATTATACCAGTTTACATAAACATTTTATAAAAACAATATTAATGCATTTTATAAACCACTGAGGTTTGACGCAAATGCAATGATACAATGTAAAAAATAAAAATAAAATAATAAAACAACATTCGTATATCAAGATACTATAAACTCTATTCATAAGTTATAAATACGTCCCTGTACTTACACTTTACATTCATTCTTTCTTACACCTTCCTACCACTAACAGATTAAATATTATTAATAAGTACCTACATACGTAGATAAATAAGTACCCTTACCTTTGTAGTTTCCAACCACGGATTTCAGCGCTGGTGAACTTGGAATGATCACCTAGGTAATCAAATACCATGAAAATATCCACTTTTGGAAGGTTATCTGATTGAGCTTGCACAAACCCAGCTTCTACTTTATTAGTACTCATATTATATACGTTTTATATTTAAACAGCACAAAATTACACTCTAACAACACTTTATATAAATAAATTACCAAATATTAGTAACCAACCGCGTCGCCGCCGCCGCCGCTTCGTCGAATAGTGAAGTAAGCCGCCGCCCGGCCGCGCTCGGTTCCGTCACAGTGACGTCACACGCACCCGCGTGCATTGACTTTTAGCGACAGGAATGGCATAATGTTTATTACTTAATATCTTCGTAAGTAATGGTCCGATTAGGATAATTCAAAAAGATATATCCTTCTTAGTTCATAAAGAATATCGTGAACACTAGTTCTATTGAATTTGCTATAACTTTACTGATCCTCACTGTTTTTTTTTATTACTAAGTAAGGTTGCAACGTTTCAAAAAATATAACATTCGAAATTCAAATAGTTCCGATTAGCTAGAAGTGCAAAACTTTTAGTGTGCCCCTAGTAGTCTTATATCTATCACGAAGTTCCCTATACTATTTTTTTTTTATACAACGTCGGGAGGCGTTCAAGCATACGGCTCACCTGACGTAAAGCAGTTACCGTAGCCTATTAACACTTGTAATATATTAAGTATCACTCGCGCGATGCCTCCTCTGCTGCTTGCACAGCAACTCCTTAGGAGCTTACTGGTGACCTCACTCAGACACAGGAACACAACAACCATCTAGGGAGTTGTTATTTGGCTGCGGTTTTCTTTGAGGTGGAGGTATTTCCCCAGACGGGCTGCTGTGATGCGCCCTACCTCTCTTTAAACATCCAGACCAAGATAAACAGACATGTTCATGCACACAAATGTTTGCCTTGTGTGGGAATCAAACCTACATTTTGGTAGGTACTTTAATACCAATTGTGGGTTCGATTTCATTCCGAACCACTTGACAACCGGGCCCGTAGTGGCCGTAGTTGAAGAGATGTTTGTGATCACCTTGATCATATACCCTTGGCATCCATGGCAATGATTTACCGTCCTCCAGAGCAATGCGCCATTAAATTTGTCACATTCCGTCACGTGGCGATCTAGTTCAGTAAATCACGGGTTGGTGCCGTCGCGGAGGGACACCAAAAACAATGGCATTGCAATAATCATAAACTTGTCACAAATGGCGCCGTGCGCGACACGAAGCACCCATAACTCATATCGGGCCGTAAGCCATTACGGCAGTCTCTCTCGATACCTTGTTTACTGAACAAAAGTAATCTATATTTTTATACAAAGTCGTGAGGCACACAAGCACAACCTGATGTAAAGCGGTTACCGTCTTTGAAAGCTTGCAACACATTAAGTTTCACTTGCGCTATGCCATCTCTGCTGCTAACATTTGACTGCGGTTTTCTGTGAGATGGAGGAGTTACCACAAACGAGCTGCTTTGAAGAGCCCTATATCTGTCAAAAATACTCAGGCCAAGACATGCCTGTTGTCCTGTGTGGGAATCGAACCCACGAGCGTCGGCATCAAGGTAGCGTTACCACTGCGCCACCGAGCTCCTCAGGATGTCAAATATCAAACGTACTGTAATTTAATATTTCGGTCAGATGAGCCATTATTTTGCTGTATCCCATTCTGCAAGTGCTAAGTTCTATGCTCAATAGATAACTTTTAGATTTCATTGCGGATCTTCTTCTTAGTAACGTTTAAATTCAGTTTCCTATTCCATTAGGATTGGAGACCGCTAAGTCTAAGGAATTGACGAAGATGCTGACTTAAACATGGAGCAGGACTTAAGAGCAGTTATAGCCTAGTGGGTAAAAAACCGGTGATCAACGGCCCCCCGGTACGAGTCCTGTAGGCCGATTCTACTAAAAAACTGCAACTGCACTGCAGCGCGGCGTGTGTCAAAATGCGTACATTTTGACGTTTCGTTAAATGTCGCTGCTGTCAGATAGCTTAAGGAAACGTCAAAATGTACGCATTTTGACACACGCCATGCTGCAGTGCAGTTGCAGTTATTTAGTAGAATCGGCCTACTGGCGTGTACCACTGAATTCGTGTTATCGGATTTATATACATATTTGTAATTATCACTTGCTCGACAGTGTGGGAAAACTCCATGACGAAACCAGGAAATTATAATTCGAAAGACGTGACCTTATCGATGAATGATCATCTGGTTTTCCCTGTGGGCTGGGAAGGTCTGATGACAGTGGCTCCGTGTACAAATCTGTATCTTCACCAAATCCTTAGGTAAAATCCTTAGCAGAGCCGGTCAGTCCTAATGGATTAGGAAAACGGGATAAGGTTAAGAAGAAGAAGCTGACTTAGACATGGAATTAAGCGAAACCCGCCAATCAGAATGGATTAGGAAACGGTTATCCCGCTAGGAAGAAGACGAGCTCGGTGGCTCAGTCATGAATGACGCGACTTTGACACCAACGCTCGTGGGTTCGATTCCCACACAAGGCAAACATTTGTGTGCATGAACATGTCTGTTTGTCTTGGTCTGGATATTTTAAGAGAGGTTAGAGCGCATCAAAGCAGCCCGTCTGGGGAAGTACCTCCACCTCACAGAAAACCGCAGCCAAATAACAACTCGCTAGAGGGTTGTTGTAATCCTGCGTGTGACTGAGGTCACCAGTAAGCTCCCAAAGAGTTGCTGTGTAAGCAGCAGAGGAAGCATCGCGCGAGTGATAATTATTATATTACAAGCGTTAATAGGCTACGGTACCCGCTTTACATTAGGTGGGCCGTATGCTTATATGCCTCCCGACGTAGTATAAAAAAAAGAAAAGAAGA
This sequence comes from Pyralis farinalis, assembly GCA_947507595.1. NCBI lineage: Eukaryota > Metazoa > Arthropoda > Insecta > Lepidoptera > Pyralidae > Pyralis > Pyralis farinalis. Next base: position 4,021,531 of record OX382268.1, on the reverse strand, counting down.
CTGATTTTGACTTGTTGCGACTGCCGTTAAAACTCTACAGCAAAGAGAGAAAACCATAGGTTACACAACTTTTGAAACATAATTGCTTAGTCATGCGGGTTTTCTTCGCTGCCGAATACGTGATATCTATCTATCTGGAACCTCACGCCAAATCCCTTGCGGGGTAGGCAGAGAGAATCCAGCGCCACATGACTCGATCATTACAAACCTCGCTAGCATCTTTACCATTCATTGCTCTTCTCATGCACGCTCGCTGGTTTCTAAGGCTCCTGACATCACCTTCTGTTAAAACGATCAATATGGTCATGGTAGGTAAGTCTTGGCCTTCCTCGGCTCCTACATCCTTCTACTTTCGCGTTATATATTTATTGATAACATACATGTACTTACATCTGAAGACAGGATTTTTATTTCATTATGGTAGGTACTCTGCTCCTATTTAGTATTGCAAGCGTCTAGACCAGGGTTTTATTAACAATTTTGTAGTCACACCGGTCAAATTAATTATAATTATTATATAAGGTGTTTTTTTTATATATGCCCGAACTTCAATGGGAGAAAGAGTATCGTTTATTTGTTACGATAGACAAGAAACTTCGTGTCCCGGCATCGTTAAAAAAGTTTGAGAAATCAAATAAATAAAGTGCCTACTTGGTTCATGGTGCATAATGATTGCCCCGATGATGATGATGAATCATCAGTTGTTAATAATTCAGTTTGACGGGGTCGATGCACGAGTCGCGGGTCTAATCGAATTCGCCATTTACACAGCGACGACCACAGCCTGTGTCGAGTTGCCAGCCTGACAGTTGCCAGTCGTAAAGCTCAGTTAAGAGAGGTAGGACGCGTCAAAGCAGCCCGTCTGGAGAAGTACCTTCACCTCACAGAAAACTGCAGCCAAAGAACAACTATTTCTGCGAGTGAGTAAGGTTACGAGTGAGCTCCTGAAGAGTTTCTGTATCAGTAGCGGGGGTGGCAACGCGCAAGCGATACTTTCTGTGTTGCAAGCGTTTATAGGCTACGGTAACCACTTTACATCAGGTCGACCGTACGCCTCCCAACGTTGTATACAAAAAAGAAATACCTATGACGGCTGTGACTATACCAGCTGATACATCACCTAACAATGTTTTTTACATAGGTAGGTAGGGCGCATCAAAGCAGTCCGATAGGGGAAGTACCTCTATCTCACAGAAAACAGCAGCAAAATAACAACTTACTGGGTGGAGGGTTGTTGATGTGATGTGAGTGAGTGATGTTACCAGAAAGCAGTGAGAGGAGTTGTTGTGTGAGCAACGGGGGTGGCAACCCGCGTGCGATAAACTTAGTGCGAGCGTTCATAGGCTACGGTAACCACTTTACATCAAGTGGTCCGTATGTTTGTCTCCCGACGTAGTAAAAAAAAAGATGCGCCTGATCCAAAGTATGAAACAGATGAAACAGCTGATTTGCTTCATACGAGGTAACAAACATTCATCACTAAGTCTGATTAGTTTACACTTAGATACATTTTCAACGAATTAGGTAGTTACTCGTATTTCACTTTGAGTGGTTTGTTTACTTAGAATATTATTCTAAGTTTGTTTATGGGAACGATAAAAAAAATGATATTGTTGGTAATTGTATACGAGGTTCGATATAGGATAAGGTACACTTACACCACTAAGGTGGCAAACAAGCTTAGGTCCTTCCTGATTGTAAACAGTTATCGTAGCATTTGGACATTTTTAACACCAGGGGTCTCGCTTATGTGATATTCGGTGAGTACCTACTTAGTTAACGCCGGTACAGTAGCGCTGATAGCTACCTATCTAGATAAATAAAAATGTAAATTTAAAACACTTACGGGATTTAACAGCTGATCCACTTTTCTTAAAAAATAAAAAGCTATCGGATAACGTTTGTTACATTAACTAGCGTGTTTAAAAGGTCATCAGTTTATTTACTAGTTATTTACACATCACAATCACGACACTCACTCACACGACACGACACCTCTCTAAAAGAACTGGGTCCTAACACTTTCACCGAGTAGGTATACCTGCCCAGATCGGGCCGCACTACCCGAGGATTATGAAGTGGTATGGATGTAGCCCTTCATCGCTGAGTAACTACTACACGTAACTATTGCTCACATTGAAAAACGGCAGCTCCGTGGCCATATTCACGAAAACTGTATACTGCGCCGAGGATGGTGTGATGACTCGTATTCCGAATTTTACTCACACACTCGCGATAACAAAGTACCATTTGGAGATACTCCTGATTAGAGTAACGATGTCCAGGAATGATTACGGTCACGCGTAGTAATGTAATGCGCGACACTTGTTAAAAGACTGCGGTGCTCTACCGCGCAATTAGCTTGAATGCGCTGCGTTGATTGCGCATGCGCGGCGCTGACGGCGACGACTGCGACGACGGCGGCGTTTGGCGGCAGCGAACAAAGAGCCGCTAAATACACTAGTATCGTACCTATGGCATGCTTTGTAATACTTTCCTAGCTGGTTGGTGTCATACAACAGAAAGCTACTTTTTAAGACGGATTTATTTTTTCTATGAAAGAATTTGTAACACGTGGGGCATAAAATATATTTACTATCATAATCAGCATACATAATACTATTTCCCATTTCAATTTGGGCATATACTTTAAGAACACCATATATATATTACATATTGTCTAACTCACGCCATCGACTTTTCTGGAGTTGATGCTTTCTCAGGTTATGAAAGCCTATTCAACAGGCTTCAGTAACCGCTGCGCGCAATTCATTGTTCTCCGTGAGCAACAAAAAACATACCTTTGCCTATTCGGTCATTATTGGATATCTGGCACAGTTTTTCTTCCACCAGTTAAATGGATTTTCTTATCTCTTCAATTATAAAATTATAGAACCTCTTGAGCACTGCAACTGTTTATTTCCTTATTTAACCGTATTTTAAGACTATCTTTTTATAACAATCATATCTTGACGAGCTCGATAGTGCAGTGGTGGAACGCGCTGTTACGCTACCTTGACACCAACGCCCGTAAGTTCGATTCCCACACAGGACAAACATTTGTGTGCATGAACATGTCTGTTTGTCTTCGTCTAGGTGTATTTAGTAGAGGCAGGGCGCATCAAAGCAGCCCGTCTGGGAGAGTACCTCCAGCTCACAGAAAACCGCAGCCAAATAACAACTCCCTAGAGGGTTGTTGTGCGTGTGAGTGAGGTCTTCAGAAAGCCCCTAAGGATTTACTGTGTTAGTGATGCCTTACTAGAGCGATGCCACCTCTGCTAGGTGGCATCGCTCTAGTAATCCTTAATGTATTACGAGCGTTTATAGGCTACGGTAACCACTTTACATTAGGTGGGCCATATGCATGACGTTGTATAAAAAAAATATTCAAACCCGGGATTAATTGGTAAATACGCCGGTTATTTGTCCACTGGATAAAGAACCTGCCCATTGACCAATCGGTCCCGGGTTTGAATTCTGGCGTGTACGATTATTCGTGTTTTCAGACTTATGTACATATTTGTAAATGTCACCAGCTCGGCGGTGAAGGAAAACAACAAGTGCAAGAAATTATCCTTCGAAAGACGTGTGATCGAATCTAAGAAAGGGTTAGTTTTCGCTCTGGGTTGTGGAGCTCTGACGGCCGTCACTTTAAGTAAAAAACCGGCCAAGTGCAAGTCGGACTCGCGCACGAAGGGTTCCGTACTATATCTATAACCGTACTGTATCTATAAAAACTTGTTGTATGGGAGCCCCCCTTAAATATTTGTTTTATTTTAATTTCATTATATATTTTTAAAGTGAATATATAACCAAATATTCTGTGAATATTTCAAGCGTCTACCTGTTGCCGTTATCAATATCGAGCAAAAAAATAACGTTTGTTGTATGGGAGCCCCCTTAAATATTTATTTTATTCTGATTTTTAGTACATGTTGTTATAGCGGCAATAGAAATACATCATCTGTGAAAATTTCAACTGCCTAACCATCACGGTTCATGAGATACAGCCTGGTGACAGACGGACGGACGGACGGACGGACAGCGGAGTCTCAGTAATAGGGTCTAAAAACCAGTATCTTCGCCAAACCAATAGGCTTAGGCAGTGGACCCCGCCAATCCTAGTGACAGACGGCCGGACGGACGGACGGACAGCGGAGTCTCAGTATTAGGGTCTAAAAACCAGTATCTTCGCCAAACCAATAGGCTTAGGCAGTGGACCCCGCCAATCCTATAGATTAAGGAACGGGACAGCCTTTCATCACAACATATCCTCAAACAACAAAGAACTGCAAACTCTTTTTTTTTACAACATTAATGTGACAAAGGCATGCAAGCCTCCCGCGGGACTTCATTCTACAAATTGATAGTAGGGGGAGCAAACCTCTCCGGGTCGTAGTTGTTTCAGATATTAAGTTTGTTGGCTATCGAATAGTCCTAACTCGCGTAACTGGATACAGCGGGGAGTTAGCGAGTCGAGCGGCTACGTGTCTGCGGTTCCAATGAGCTTGCCTGGATACTTTCTAACTTTAAACCATAGTCCAAAATACTTGTATAGAATTTCTCGTGAGTATTTCACTATGCAGGTATGTCCTCTTGATACTTACTCTTGCTCTCTCTTGCTATCAAAAAGAATTAAGGGAGCCAATACTGGACTCTTGGGAAGAGAAAGAACCAGGTTAAATGGATTGAGAAATCTTGAGTCATCATTTTGTACCAAAAAACGGGGTGTGGCTGTGTCGTGGATAGCCGTGAGTTTTACGTGAATACGTCTTGGTATCAGGTAAACGAAAGTAAATTATACTAACAAGTTTATTATACGATGCAGTGAAATAATTTCAAAATGGCGCGGCTCGCCCCGTCGCGCGCGATGACAGTCTTCACTCCACGCAACGATTTCTTTGATTCTTTAGCTATGGTGTTGTAATTACATTTTGAATGTAAACGATACATAGTCGCTACAACACCAAACTGTATCAACCGATTTTGTTATCATCCGTTTTCTCAATTGTCTCCCGCTGTGGAAGCAAGTTTGAAGACGTATTTACATCAAAATTATCCTAGATTTTTTATAGTTTTCATCCGCTTGAATGTCCTTATTGTATTAAGAGAGAAAGACTACAGAAAAGTTTACTAAGTAGTATACTTTCTACAGAAATAGAATATTTTCCGTCTCGTCATGAGCGATCTAAGAAGGAAGATAGGAACGCTGAGAAAGTCACTCCTGAAATACTAACGCCTATACAACAACAGGTTTTGGCAACCAGTGCCTGGCTTGGTACGAGTGCTATCGCACGGACGATCCGATCGCTACCAAGCTTCACAGACTTACCCGCTGGGCTAATCTGAAGATTCCTTGGCAATTTCATAACATTCAGTCCAGTCGTTTTGGAGTCCATGGAAACATACATGAACACATTCAGACGGAAAATTATATAGAATCGAATTATATCGAATAACATTTACAGTGTTTATATTGGTTAACGTTAGCATATATTGACGGATTATATTGGATGTATACTTCCCTATTTGAATGTATATTTGATCACAATTCCATGCATTAAAATTTATTTGGTGTACTAATTTTTATTTATTACAATGTAAGTAGCTTAAGTTGCTCCTTATAACATCAGCTAAGTCTCATCAAAATCTGTAGAGCTGTTTTGGAGGTTACCCGAATGAACAGATAACCAGTCGAAAATGTGTATAGATGAAGCTTGTGACCATGTAGTACATAGTACACGACGGTGAATTTTTGTTAGATAAATTGTAAGGTAGATTCGTTTTTTCGATGACATCTGAATGCTTCAAGATTGGGCTTGAGGTAAAGAAGTTTATTGAGTATGATAACTGATGACTGATGATAAATGATAACTTAGAATACACAATTAGAAATACTTTCATCAAGGAGCAGAGTGCATTTTTTTTGTAAAATTGTTTCCCTTTAGGTCCAATCCAAAAAATAATTCAAATTTAAAATAATTAAATAATCTCTGGGACATATTGCCGGAACATAGAAATGACAGTACCCTACTGCGTGCTGAACAGTACACTTGTGACAGTCTACGGGGACGCCATTCGAGAACCTTTCTTCCCCAGCGGTTGTCGGTTCTACGAACAGTGTGCCCACTTCAGCTTGCTTATCGTTTGGGCTATGTCGGTTACCTCAGCCTAATTACAATATCTTTATTTCTGAAACTATCGCGCAAAGAAACCCCGAGCATAAATCTTTCTATTGCACGCTGAGCGACCTTGAGCTACCCTATACGGCCCACACTTCCCCATGCGCCCTGTAATGTATTACAGTTATCCTTGAGTACTCGATTTGACTGACTGCCTAACGACACCAACGAGCTCCTTCTACCGATGAAGATAAAACGACAAACTATAGAATTGTAAAAAAGTACCTCAAGAGTTGTGTCTAGCATTCGCTTAAACAAAGAAGGTAATATAAAAGCACCTTTATACCTGGTCAACCCACTATAACCCTAAATGTTATAGCGCTATTTTCAAATCAGCGAATTCCTATACCTACTCAGCATCCACGAAAAATCCATTTCCACGCAACAAACTCGTTTCCACGTCGTTATTATATCATAAGATATACTCCAAAATTCAATTCTAACTAGTACCTACACGTCCACTATCTTAGTCCACCACCAAATTTCACCCCTAACAGAGCAGTATTAAAGTCCAAACTGCGTTTTCAGGAGAGAAATCTGAAATAAGTATGGCGAGCATTTACGAATCCAGAGGCGATATCATAGAGGTATTATTAAGAGCTCGTTTGGGATTCCCCTTGTGTGGTGTTCGGGTTAAATAACGTTTCCACTACTATACGATACGATAACAATCAAGATACGAGATAGCTCGTTGCGAATAGATTAACAAAGATAGAATTCTGTGACATATCGTATAAAGAACCGACCTATTGACCAACTGGCATCCGGTTCGAATTCTGATTTGTACCACTAAATTCTTGTTTTCGCGTTTATACATATTTGAAATTATTGCTCGGAGATGAAGGGGTTTCCTTCACCGCCGAGCGAGTGAGGAAACCCGCAAAGAAATTATATAGGTCTGGCTTTATCTCTAGGTTTTGGAGATCAGACAGCAGACGCCCCATGTAAAAATTAGTATCTTCGTCAAATCCTTAAGCTTAGACAGCAGACCCCGCTAATCTTAATGGGTTAGGAAACGGGACAACGCTAAGTGCGTTCTGTGGCATATTCCTGTCCTGTATTTACCAAGGAGGAAAGTTTCCTACACCTATTAACTTTTACTCATTAAATTCTTTGTGACTTCCAAGGGAGTCGCTACGATATGGTCGCAGTTAATGCTGGCTCTTATATCATAAGTCATGGTTTAAAGCATCACCACTCAAAACTCGGTTACAAATAAAGGTCTAACAAAAAATCGGGGTATGACCTAAGATGTTTTTATAGTTATAGATACGTTGGACACGTTCTAGAATGGCAATACGAAAATAAGGTAATTGCCCAACTCGCATTCAGTTGGCCACGCTCTCGCGTCGCGGCTATACGTACTTCGCTACAAAGCATAAATGTCTTAAGATATATATTCATCTCTTTCTAACGACAGGTATGCCCTATCATTTGTCTCTTTGTTAGAGCAAAGTGTCATAATAAATAACTGTACGTAGATATAGTACTACTTGCGCCATTTTAAAATACAATAATGATTGTGTATAACGTGTCTACCTTTTGACACGTCGCTGGGTGTGACTGTGTCGTTGACACGGACGTGAGTCTTCGTCAATACGTCTACGTAACGAATAAATGGAAGTATTTTATAGGTAGTAAAAAGAAATTATATGATGCAGCGAAATGATCTCAAAATGGCGGCACTTTGCCCCCGCCGCGTTCGATGCGCTATAATCCTCTCTCAACTTTCTTTGATTTATTAGCCATAATTTTGGACGTAAACGATAGATATTTAGCTACATAACTGAATTATACTATATCAGCTGATTTTGTCATCATCAGTTATTTGAATTGGAGGGAATTCACTATGGTAGCAATGACACACAAATGATCAAGACGGTGCTGGTATTTTTCTCAGTCGTAGAGCGAACTTCGCTAAAATAAATCCAGGCTCTGGACACCGGTGTGTCCTTACAATGTTATAACGCTGCCTTCAAAAAAAAAAGGTACCTACTAGCACTTCGGAGATTACCAGTTTAGTCATAAATACAATTTGTATTTATTGCTAAATTGATATTATTATTCCCAAGGTGTATTTGACAAATTAGTACTAGATGGCGCTGTAGCTATAATTCGGCAATTTAGCTCCGCGACGCACGCCCTAAGCCAAGGTTCAACCCCTCTCGAGAGTACTTAGGCAGTGGCTTCTTCTTTTTCAGGCTGTAGCGCCGCACGGCCGCCTCTCCCATCCGGTGACGGAGTAACCGCTAACATGGGCCAACTACATTGTCAGTGTCAAAAAATTAATGAAAAAAAAAGCAATGAGATCTGCTTCGTGATAATAGTAGGGTATTTTTGAAGTGATAACTTCTAATGGGAGGGTAAACCGCTTCGTTACGTAACGCGTTACGCCAGTCTGTCTGGCTTCCCTTTCTCTCACGCATACGGCAGCGGATTAGTTTAAGTTATCACTTCTGTCGGGCGTCCCGAGACGCACACGTTTTTTTATTAATATACCTTTTTCATTTAGATCAAGTACATCATGGTTTTATTTACTATTGGACCGACTAAGTATTTTCATTGTAAAAAAAGGTTCATATTGTACACATAGTATGAGCTTTCAAATGGCTTATTTCCAATTAACTTTCACATCTCTAGTCATAACATACGTTTCCTTAAACAATACCTGACTTTTAGATTCGAACGAGAGGTTTCCGTGCCAATGTAAATACCCCTGCAGATCTGAATGCATTGCCGTCTATCGCCAGGGTTAGGTACAATGGAGACGCGAGCTGACCATCCAACGCATCTAATATTCAAGTCAGGCGCCGCACCCGATCTGATCTAGTTATTGTGTCAATATTCTTTATTGTTTTGGGGCGGCGGCCTGCCAGCCGTGCACCAGTCTGAATTATATTTCTCTATCAACATAGTATTATTATGTGTGCTGTTTGCTTAACAACATTAACAATTAATCCAAGAAGAATGAGGGGGAGGGGGGTAGTATGGTCCTTGCCACAGTCCTTAGGGCTATAGCTAAATTCTAGAGGTAGAGCGCATCAAAGCAGCCCGTCTGGGGAAGTTCCTCCACCTCACAGAAAACCGCAGCCAAATAACAACTCCCTAGAGGGTTGTTGTGTACCTGCGTGTGAGTGAGGTCACCAGTAAGCTCCCAAGGAGTTGCTGTGTAAGCAGCAGGGGAGGCATCGCGCGAGTGATACTTAATATATTGCAAGCGTTAAGTGGGCCATATGCTTGTATGCCCCCGACGTAGTATATAAAAAAAAACCTACCCATGGAGCACCCCGCCGAGGATGAAAGAAGAGACAAAGGAGCACCTAGATGAGGGAACCGAAATACGGGGAAAAAATATACAGCGTCAAAATTAAAACTACCGGTGGGATTACAAATGAGTTATCAGCGAACTCGTGGTGGAGTATAGCATTATGATGATGATGATGATATGTGATGCTCAAACGATGCTCTTTTCTAACCGTTTCACATCAGGCAGGCCGTGTGTTTCTTAGCTGAAATTGTATAAAATATGAAAACAGAAGAATTAAACGAGCCGAGCTCGCAACTTAAATATAATCTAAGAAACGAATTCTTATTATGCTGAGAAATATACGTGTATTAAATAAACCTCGCTATTAATACTGAAAGTAAACATTTGGGGATTTCAGTATGTGTTGTATTCACTACGCCTAAAGTTCTAATATAACATGTAAGGACTTACACCGATACGGCAAGTTCCAAAACTCATTCCATCTTAATTCGGAGGTTTAGTAGACACATCTGGCACTGAGAGCAGCTGTGCACTACGATCTGACTACAAAAATGTTTCTACAGCAGTTTCACAATAACTAGGAAACGATACTAATCAATTAGATAATGCAAAAAGTGATCATTCAATGTAGGTGCTGCATTACAGGTAAATATGTTTTTACATCCAAACATTTGTAATCATCACTTACTCGGCGGTGAAGGAAACCGATTGGTCCAAGAAATTGTATTTCGAAAGATACCTTACCTAAGAAAGGTATGATATTCCCTCTGGTATGTGGAGATCTGATGGCAGTCGCGTTAAAGTCAGTATCTTTGCCAAATCCTTAGGTAGCGGACACTGTCAATCCTAATGGTTTAGGAAACAGGATAACACTAACAAGATTGTTTGTTTCTATACTGACACGTTCATACAAACAAATGTATCTATGTTAGTTTCCCGCGGCTTTGCCTGTGTCAATCTCATCTATAACTTCACGCCCTTGCGGGGTAGGCAAAGAGGACCGAGCGCCACGTGACTGGATCCTTGCACACCGCACTCGCCTCTTTAGCATTCATTGCTCTTCTCATGCACGCTCGCCGGTTTCTAAGGCTCCTGATATCACCTTCTGATAGAATATGATCAATTTGGTCATGGAAGGTCAGTCTTGGCCTTCCTCCTTACATCTTACATCCTTCCACTTTTATGTTGTTTATGTTTCGTAGTTCTTTCCATAATTGTCTTTGAGATTCCATATTTAATATTGAGGCCTTGTCGAGCATTATCTGTAACAAACATTTTTTGTGTTAACCTCTGACTGTAATTTAGTTTGGACAATACCAGGGATTAACACAACCTTACGCGAACCTTTCCCGTTACCAAACTGCATATCTTGTACGGGACCTTTAGTCGTAAAATCAGTTCCTGACTAGATTCAGAACATGAGTCTCATAACGCAGATTGGCATCCAGAGTCAGTAAGTTTTTGGCATAGCCGGGAGGTACATAAACATATGAGCCAGCTGACGTAAAGTGGTCGACGTGGCCTATCAACCCTTGCAATAACTTCACTCACTCGTAGGAACACAACAACACTCCAGACCCTCACACAGACCGAGACAAACAGACGCGTTCATTCACATAAATGTTTGTCCTGTGTGAAAATTGGACCTACGAGCCTTGGTGTTAAATAGCTATTGCCAATCACTTGATCACCGGACTGTACGGCAAACTGATTTGATCATTCAATCATTTCGGTGTATAGGGGATAATTCGTACGAGTTCGCGGAAGTTCGTTCAAGTTGGCTCAATATCGCACTCGGAAAATAGACTCCGAATAAAAGGAGTTTGGACTAGTTTACTAACTCGCACGAATCGTCCCTCCACACTCGTTCGAGTTTTATTTGTACCTAACTTGCAACCCATAGTTGCGAATGGGAATGAATGTATTATTATACTTTCACTTTTTTTATAAATATGTTAAATCTAAATATTAGTATGAATGTTTTTTATGAAAATTTTCTCATATAATAACATATTAATAGGTAGCAATTAAGAACATACTTCTAAAAACTGTGACCTAACCTAAAATAAAGTATTGAAAACAGTTTTCCGGATGGCATCGTCCGAACTACTTAGAGAGGGTGGAAAATTTTGACTCTGCCAGGTAGCCGACCAAGCATTTCCTGTTTGCCTGTTCATTCGTCTCGCAAAGTTTGACGAAAATGCACTGAGAGTTTTATCGATGAGTATGCTACACCTGTGAACACACGGATAAGAGGTGGCAGAACAAATCGGTAATGATTCTGCACAGTGCTGAAATGAAAAGAGCAAGTTGAGAGGAGACCTATATGAACATCACAACTCTATTTAAAATACTTTGTATGTCAGATTTTGAATATATTATAATTCTAAAAGCCGTAGCAGCGAAATACATAAGTTAATTTTGGGACGAAAAGACAGAATTTTAGAACGAAAAGGGCTGAATGTGAATTAATTTCGACAGGCGATCAGAGCATATCTGAAGTTTTGTAATGGAATTATTTATAAAGCCAAGAAAGGCCCCTCGGAAAACAGGGGTCCCGAGAAGGAAGACAGACGTTTTATTAATAACTTTTATTTGGAGCCAGGTTGTTAAAATTTCAAATAATTTCATCAGTGTTTTTATTTCAATCTCGAATATATAGTTCATAATTGCGAAAAAGTTCTAAACAGATTTATTTAAATTTATTTTTGATTTCCGACAGAACAGAGAGCAAGCATGTCTACGCAGTCGTTATACCATACACAATACATAAGTATAGGAACCGGTATTAACAAGCTCCGCTAGAATTTGGTTCTGTAATTTCGTAACGTCCAAAAGAAGTTTTTTTACCTGCACCATTCACATTATTTTAGCGCTGTTAATTCTTAAAGATATTGGGCTGAAATATAATAAAGCAAGTGGTCGCTTAACAATAATGGAAGGAGGGGGGGGGGGGCCAGCAGTGTACCTCTAGAGTGAGTTTAAAAGGATGAGCCATCGACACCTTTTTAACTAAATGAGGCCGTTGAATACCATGTAAGCTTGAGGCTGAGTCGGTTTTAAAGGAGATAATACCATCTAATATGGGGCTCCTATTTCTAAATTTTCTGCGTAAAGTCTTAAGCTAATGAGTCTACTACTAGAACTTCACGCCAAATCCCTTACGGGATAGGCAGAGAGAACCGGGCGCACGCAACTCGATCCTTACATACGTCACCTCGCTTCTTTAACATTCATTGCTCTTTTCATGCACGCTCGCCGGTCTCTATGAATCTACTGTCAGTAATAACCAAAGCTACTGCGAGCGATTTTCATGTAATGTAATGTCACACTATAATTATAATCTTTCTCTTTTTCTTAACATAATCTTATATCCTAATTCATTAGAATCGCTAGAATCCAGAACTAAAGGTTTGGCAAAGATACTGATTTTTTACATATCGTAGCGACTGCCGTCTTACCTCCACAACCAAAATGGAAACCCAGGCCTTTCTTAGGTTAGGATTTCCTCTCGATGTTTTCCATCATTGCAGAGCATCGCCGAGCAAGCGATAATTACAAATATGTAAATAAATCCGAATAGTACAAACTTAGTGGTAGATACCTCCACTAAGATTTGAATCCGATTTTCGGTTTGCATTCTCCACTAAATATCCAAATATCTTGTCTGTAAGGTATTTCATTTACGATCTAGAGACACGTAGTCAGATGAATGGATTTTTGGGATACGGAAGTCTAAATAGAGGTGGCATGCAAAATGGGTGCAGTGAGTAAACATTAATTATCTACATTCTACACAAAATCAGGAAAGGTTAGTAAATTTTTAAGAAGGATGCTACTGAACCTTTCCTTTATGTTTGTAATATTCCTTGTTACATCATAAACGTCTTATTACGTCGTGGTCAAATATATGTGACTCGAAAGAAAAATTAATGTTTTGAATTTTGGGCGCCATTTTGTCATGAATAAGAAGATTTTCAAAGCATATTAAAGTTGTCAAAAGGTAGAATTAATTTTTGGGCGGCCACAAATATAATATAACTAATATCATTATATGTTTAAAATGAATTATAATTTTAATAATAAATTGACAATCAAACGTTAAATCTGGTTTTTATTTCATAAACTACACTACACATTTATAAATATCACTTGCGTAATTTCAATGTTTGCTCAGGAAATGAATTATGTATATTCTTTATGAGAAATAAAATATATCTTAACCCCAATAAATTATTATATTGTCTCAAATTTTCAAACAATGTATAATTATGGAACCATCTATCTTCACAGAATATAATTTTAAACAATACCCTGAAGCAATGCACGTGAAACAACATACCCTATCAATGTAGAAGCGAGGTACTAACTTTCTCTGAGTTATTTTTCCGCAGCTTTACGGCTATGTTTTTATTTACTTTTTTAGGCTTCCGTACTTCAAAAGGAAAATCGGAACCCTTATTTCCGTATTACTTCGTTGTCCGTCTGTTGAAGTTGAAATTGATATCAAATACTCAAGTTTACAATCCGTTAGAGCAATGAAAAAAACTTCTAAGTCAACGCAAATGATGCGCCCGTTTGTATCCTGTTTATGACGCACATTTTGACACTCTGAAAGGAATCAAAACCTGTAGGGGGTACTTCTCGTTAATCTAATCATCATGAACATTGGCTATAGGCGATGTCATGTCGTGCAAGTAAAGGGAACCGTGGGAAAACCATAAATTTGTAGTTACATCACGAAATAAATATTTTTGCGATTACAGACTTTTTTGCAGTTCAGTTGCAGCTAACCGCGATCTATGTCGATGTATGGGGACAACAGTTTTCCAACAGTGAAACTTTTCCATTTAATCCAGTTTATTTTTTCGTTCTGTTCGATTCGGCTCGTCCGGGCTTTCATAGTTTTTTTAATTTTCTACCCTTAATATTTTACATTATCTAACTGCTTACACTGTTAAACGTAGGTCTTATTATATTTTAGAATGAAAAGGGCTGAATGTGAGTTAATTTCCGCAGGCGATCAGAGCATATCTGAAGTTGTTTTAATGGAATTATTTAAATATATAAAATTATTTAAAGCCAAGGAAGGCCCCTCGGAAAACACCATCACATCGAATTGTATGCCATATGATGTATGTCAATTGAAATTATGACAATAAACATTATGCGTTTCAGAATGTCAGAATTATTGCTTGAGGGAATATCTATGGCGTTGTTAGCTCGGGGCCGCCATGATGGCTCTTCATTTTTCACGTATTTTTGCTGACTTTCTAAGTCATCATCCGATTAGAGCGTTCCGTAAAATTAAGTGGTCGATTTCATCTTTTTTTTTATATATACTAAGTCGGGAGGCAGTCAAGCATACGGCCCACCTGATGTAAAGCAGTTACCGTAGCCTATTAACACTTGTAATATATTAAGTATCACTCGCGCGATGCCTCCTCTGCTGTTTACACAGCAACTCCTTAGGAGCTTACTGGTGACCTCACTCACACACAGGAACACAATAACCCTTTGGGAGTTGTTATTTGGCTGCGGTTTTCTGTGACGTACTTTTCCTAACGGGCTGCTTTTATGCACCCTACCTCTCTATAATTTTTATTTATTATTCTTGTAACATTTTCCGTCTAATTTAATAAAGACATTTGAGTATCAAACTCACAGGCTTTGAGTATGAGCATGGAACCATTCCTACGGCATTGATGAATAGATGAATGACGTAATAACAGCTGGCAATCCTATCGTAGGATGGATGCATAAGAAAAAGGGCCCCTAGGCATACAGGCACATAGACTGATAGATTTTTTTTTCAAACGTGCAGTTACCGTAGCCTATATACACCAGGGGTGTCACTCATGTATTGCTGACTCTGTAAAAACCTCTTCACGACTTTCTTGAAGAACCTCAAGCTGCAGTCCCTTGGGAAATCTTTGGCTGGGAGTTTATTCCACAATTTGAGTGTTCTCGGAAGAAATCTTCTCTGGATCCGTACAGTACGCAACCATTGCGGTTCCAGGGTGTGAGGGTGAACTCCCCGCCGTCGGCGAATGAAATAAGAATAAGTAAAATAAAGAATGTTCGCGACAGTTTTATTGACACACCTTTGAATTGATCGATCTATTAGTTATTACATCTATGGAAGCCAATTTCAACCTGTTCTCATTTTTCTACGAGTATCATCATGCACATTGACGATCGCGTATATTCAGATAACAGCACAATAACCTCTACAATATACTTTGTATTGGGAGTTTTTGTACAAAAGTCGTCTGTATCGGTACCTCTGTCTCACCTATTTCTACCGCCAAGCAGCTATATTTATATAGCTGTGTTCCGGTTTGAAGGGTGACAATGGCAGAAAAATTACTGGATACTGTGACGAACCATTCTTAGGTCACAAAATTGGCAGCGCGAGTAACATCCCCGTGTTACGAGCGTCAATAAGTTGCGGTGACGGCTTACCATTTAACGCGGGGCGCATGCTTCTTTGTCAATCTAGTTGTATAAAAAATATCGGTATGAAATAGACTGCCTCCTAGAATTCTAGAAAACTAGGATAACGTAAGGACTTCAGAAACAAAGACATCTTCGACAATTTCTGCGTCTGTTTTTAGCGTTCCGTCACCAAAGGATCTTAACCAAACCGTAAATTGAACCTCAAGTGTTAGAATAACCATTGTTAGACTTTAGTATAGTAAGCATTGTTGTAACACAAGGAGTATCTATATGAAAGAAAGTAGTAGATATACGAAATTTTGTAATTGCATTGACTCGTTCCTTACAAGTACCCTAGCCGGGATGGAACTCCCTACAAAGTTTATATCCTACAATATTTTACAACATTGCATTATCTTATCAGTAAAGTTTATATCCGTATCTGCGAGCAAAACGCTCTATTTTATTCCCACATCATAACATAGTTTGGTAAAACCATAATATCCAGGATTTGTCGCGCGAGACGACCTCTGTAAATACATATTAGGGTGTAAGGGGATAACTCCCTTATGTACCCTATATTGGCATGAAAAGGGCTTGGAATGCTCCGAGGGTGTCAAAAACAAACACAATTTGTTGACAACTTCTGCGGCTGTTTTTTAGTTTTCCGAACCATAATGGGAAAAGACTTGTAAGCACTGGAGAGAAATGTACCTATAGAAAGTTCTTCTTCTGCTTAACGTTATCCCGTTTCCTAATCCATTAGGATCAAGATCCGCAACTTAAGCTTAAGGATTTGACGAAGATACTAATTTTGACATGGAGCGTGTCTTGAATTGAGTGGACTGTAGATGTTTGGGCTGGTCACAGTAATAAAAAACACCTTTTGCATTACACTGCAGTTTATTGGCAGCCATTACCGGAGGGGAAGAGGGCCAGGCATTTACATTGCCATACATACAAACTATATTATATTGCCATATCCTAAAATAAAAATAATAACAAAAATGTTGAATGTTTCAACATACTGCCTACTTGAGAAATGCTTTACAGAAATGTTTCTTTAAATAAACAACTATTAAAGCTAAGAAATTAGTTTACATTAATCTCGCATATATGAGTAACAATAAACAGTATTTTCCATTATTCAATTATTATTTCCATTCAAACTATTATGAAGTTATTTTGAAGAAAGTTATTGTTAAGAAAATATTTAAAATTAAATTTTTAAGCAATTTTTTGTTAATAGCGCCATCCAGCGGCAAAATATGGAAATAATTTTTCACTAAATAACTGCACAACAATATTGTTCATACATAAGCCATATGATATGATCTAAAATTAAATGCACAATTATACAGCATCATCTATAGGTAAGACACAGATTTTTACAATGGAGCGCTTATGAGTCCTGCCATTGGCAGTTTTTACTTCGACTACTCTTACTTTGTTATCTGAGCCAGGAAAAACTTGTGTGATTCTAGCCATGGGCCAGTACATAGGTGAAGTGTCATCATCTTTTAAAATTACCAATGATCCTACGCGTACATTTGTGTGGACGTCTCTCCATTTAGGACGACTTTGCAAAATATTTAAATATTGCTTACTCCAGACCTTCCAAAACGAGTTTCTCATGTTGGTACATAATTTCCAAAACTTTAGGTTATTAGTAGGTGGTACATCTGGTTCTGGGTAAGTGTTTAGTGAAGAGCCTATGAGAAAGTGACCTGGCGTCAGACAAGTATAGTCACTTACATCACTCGACATTGGCATGAGTGGTCTACTATTTAGAATTGACTCTATCTGGCAAAGTACAGTGTTCAATTCTTCATAGGTGAGAGCACTCTTTTGTACAATCCTTTTCAAATGAAACTTCATACTTTTCACACCAGCTTCGGCTAGTCCAGCAAATATAGGAGAATAACAAGGCACGAAATTAAAATTGACACCTTTTTGTGCTGAAAAGTCATGAAATTTCTTTTGATGTTCGCTACAATTTTGTAATTTATACAATTCGTTTAGTTGCCTATTGGCACATTTAAAGGTTGATGCATTATCACTATAAATGTCTGTAGGCAGACCTCTACGTGATATAAATCTTTTTAAACAAGCTAAAAATGTTTCTGTCTTCAAATCAGAAGCCAATTCTAAGTGTATAGCCTTAGTCGAAAAACATACAAAAATGCATACATAAGCTTTAGTTTGGATGGGTCTTCTGATGCGCGCTTGTTTTATAATTATCGGCCCCGCATAATCTAGACCCACCTTTTGGAAAACTCTACAAGTATTGATTCTAGGCGCTGGCAAAGAGCCCATTAATTGTTTAGCTGTATTAGCTTTCAATTTAAAACAAATAATACACTTATAAATGACTTTTTTAACCTCTCGCATACCTTGCACTATCCAAAACCTTTGATTTATTGATGACAATACAAGCCTTGGCCCTGCATGGAGATTCTTAACATGCTCGCTTTGAATTATCAATTGTGTTACGCGAGAATCTCGAGGCAAAATTACTGGATGTTTTTGAGAATAAGGAATAGCAGCCTTTTCTAAGCGACCACCGACTCTTATCAAGCCTTTGTCATCAATAAATGGATGCAATGGTTTTAAATTACCTTTAACAATTTTATCTTTATGTTTTAAACAATGAATTTCATCTTTAAAGTATTTTTGTTGCTCATATTTAATGATAGTAAACAATGAGTCTGCTAACTCTTTACTAGATAATGAACTTATTATATTATTTTTTATACGTGTGTTCTGAACAAATCGTAGTATATACGCTAGTACACGTTGCATTTTATTAATGTCCGAATATTTATTTAGAAAATCTAAACACAAATTTCGCCCATCGGGAGCTGTACATGCCACTGCTGCAGAAAATGTTGAGGAGGCCCTAACATCTGGTAGGTTACAAGGAATCAGCACGTCCGATATGTTACTCACATTATGATCATAACTGCGCAGGAACCCTGGGCCTCGCCACCACAAAGAGTGGTTGTGTAACTCATGGGGTAAGGTTCCTCTGCTGATACAGTCAGCAGCATTTTCCTCTGTATTTATGTATGACCAAGAATATTGGTGTGTAAGCTCTGTAATTAACTTTACTCTGTTCGCTACATATGTATTTAATGTGTTAATATTTGTTTTAATCCATGCTAGGACTATCTGCGAATCTGAATATAAAATAACATCATCAATCTTAAGCTTTAACTGTACGGTAGCACTGACCCTAGCGATGAGCTTTGAAAGCAGTACTGCCGCGTTAAGCTCCAGTCTAGGAACAGAGACTGATTGCCGTAATGGATTAACACGTGACTTTGAACAAAGCAAGGATACTTGTACTATATTGGTGTCGTCAATAACGCGTAAATAAATACAACAACCATGTGCTATTGAAGATGCATCAGCAAACCCTATCAATTGAATAGAACGTGCGTTACTTAAGCTTGCAAAACGTGCTATAGCTATCGGTGACATTAACTGCAAACTATTATAAAATTCACGCCAAGCCTTCAGCAGTTCACCAGTGGGTTGTTCATCCCATCCGATCTGTGCCTGCCATAATTTTTGCATTATTGCTTTAGCAGTCACTATGACAGGTCCAGCTAAGCCGAGTGGGTCATAAAATCCACTAATGAAACTTAAAATTTCACGTTTAGTAACAGGCATGGTTTTGTTAGGTAGGGTACATGCAAGCAGGAATGAATCAGTGTTGGCATTATAATTCACACCTAATGTTTTGAAGTAAAGGTTATCCTTTTCTAAGTCTATATCGTGAAAATATTGCTGTGATTTTGGTACCTCGCTTAACAATTGAGGACTATTCGAAAACCATTTATGTAAATAGAAACCACCTATCTCAAGGAGCTCGCAGAGTTGTCTTTTTGACTTTATCAACAGCTCTGGTGATTTTTGTGACACGAGGGCATCATCGACATACATGGAATTTTCTATAATGTAGGCAGCTAGAGGATATTTCTCTTTATATCTTATGGCTAACTCTTTTAAACAACGAGTTGCTAAAAATGAGGAATTTTTGAGGCCATAAGTGAGTGTATTGAGCTGTATACATTGAATATTATCCTTGGGGGAATCCCTCCAAAGGATATTTTGTAAAGGTCTAAATTTGGTATCGACTAAAATCATCCTAAACATACTTTTTATATCACATGTGAAGATATATTTTTCCATTCTAAATAAAATTAATATATCGATCAGCTCTTTTTGGACTACAGGACCATTTAACAACATGTCATTAAGCGAAACTTTGCAATTTGTTTTCATGGACCCGTCAAACACTACACGACATGGGGTAGTTTTGTTATCAAGCCGGAGTACGGGATGATGTGGCAAAAAATATACAGGGTCTTTGCTAATATCATATTCACCTATATCTATGACAGTACCGTGTCCTTGTTGTATGTACTCGTGTATAAATTTTTTATAAAGATCATACAACATAGCATCCTTGTGGAGACGTGACTCTAAATTAATATATCGTGCCAATGCTAAGTTAAATGAGTTACCAAGTGTATTATGTATTGATTCCAATGGCAACTTAAGCGGCAACGCAACATGAAATTTTTTGTTTTCACTATCCAACTTAACTGTTTCACAAAATAATTTTTCACAAACTTCATGTTCAGGTAATTTATCAGGAAAAAATTCAGGAATGCTTTCAGTCTTCCAAAATGATGAAAGAGTATTATCTAATGTGTTATCACACATTGTGCAATATAATGAGGTTACCTGTTTTCGATTGTTAGTAGCAGTAGGGAATGAACCTGCAAGTACGCAACCAAATTGTGTATGTAAAACTGGAATTGCAGCTGGAGCATCGCCATCTCCCTCTCGGCATGCCACTTGGATGCTAGTCGGATGCTCAGGTGGCAACAACACCTGGAATAGCACATCAGCACCTAATAAAATATGGATCTCACTTGGCACGTTAAAATTATTGTCGGCCAAAATAATATTTGGGGGCATTGCAATATTATCTAAGGGAATTTTATTCTGTGGCAACTTAGATGTAATTGTATCCAGTATGTGACAAGTAACGGAAATATTAAAATTCCTTACAAGTGAAAATATTTGTAAGCATACAGCTTCTTTGGCATTACTAATGTTGTTCCCAATACCTATTACAGGCGTGTTTATATGATTGGGTTTTAATTTTAATAATTGTACAAGCTCCTTTGTAATGAATGACACTTGAGACCCGCTATCGAGGAGGGCTTTGACATGCACCTCCGTTCCATTGCTCGCTATAAGTTTAACACGAGCTGTTGGCAGAAGCACTTGCATGGATTTGGATTTCATGAATAGCGTCACTGGAGATTGTGCTTTATCTTGGTGAAGTAAAGTGTTGTGCTTTTGTTTGCATACTTCACATTTAAAGAAAAATCTACATCTTTTATTATGATTATTTAAACAAATTTGACACATATTATTGTCTGTGACAAACTTTAATCGGTCCTCAGCAGTCATGAGTTTGAACTTCGGACAAGTAAATAATTTATGTGTTGCCTTACATAGCTTGCAAACTGGTGGCGACGGTGCTGTCTTTGAAGCAGCTCCTGCATCATCCTTCACAGTAGCGGCCATGTGAGCAACCCTGGGCGGAAGAGGTGTATAGACCTTCTCAGTATTCTCTAGAGCAAGTGCCCTTTTTTCTAAAAATTCAAGCAATGATTTAACAGATGGGCTGGTGTTTCCGACAAGCTGAAACTCCCTATTGCTGATGATGTCCAACTTTCTGGTCAGAACACACAAAACAATTGCATCCCATTGTTCAATTTCATGATTTAAATTTTTTAATGCTGCGAGTTGTTGTTTAATTACAGATACAAAATTTCTAATATTAATTGCAGTCGATTTAAAAATAGGCTGAATATCTAATAATGTACAAATATGTTCATTTGTAATTTTATACAAATTATTGTACCTGTCTTCAAGAATTTTTCTAGCTTGTAAGTAACTGTCATCTGTGACAGGCAAATTTTTTATAAGATCGAATGGTTCGCCTTGTATATAACTTCTTAAATAGAACAATTTTTGCACATTTCTAAGAGATTGATTACTATGAATTAACGCCTCATAAATTTCGATAAAAGGTTTATAATCTGAATATTTACCTGTGAATGTCTGTACAGAAATATCAGGCAGTTTTTGACTAAAACACGGCGGCAATTGAGCAGGCAGGATTATTTCATCCTTTAAGCACTTTTTTATCGCAACTAAGGCGTCTATATATTTTTGCTCGACAGCATCGTACTCATCGGCAGATGGCTCGACCGCACATATTTCAAGATTTAATTCCTCAAACTTAAAAAATGCCGATTTGAGTCGTTCTTCTTTGAGTAGCGCTGACTCACGTTCGAGGACGACGTCTTGATCATGAAAACTGTTGTAGTATTTTGTAATAACACCTTTCATTGCTGCCCGTTTTCTAGTCAAAGCTGTTAAATTAGAATTATTGGATGAATCTCCTTTTTGTTCCATCATGGCGATATTTCACAATTATCAAATACACTGATTAAAATGATGATTAATACTGAACAAAATAAAGCCTTATTGCAATACTAATAGAAAAAATAATAATTGTACAAGTACGCAAGAAAACAAAATGTCCGACGCAAGCAAATGTGAACGCTTGCGCTCGCTTGGTAGAGCAGTTCACTTCCGCTCTGCTCTGCAATACCGACGACGCGTGCGCTGGTTGGTCGCTCAGGAAAATCGCGGCGCGAACGTTTTGGTTTGGCGAATGGAGACTCGCTTCGCGGCTGTAGGTAGACTACTATGGCGGAAACGCACTAGCGCCACATAGTGAAGATGCCGGAACAAATACGTATTGAAGTTTCTTGATGCAAAATGTCGACCGGAAACAGAAATTGAAAAATTGTAAGATGATATGTATAATGCTCCTCTTATTTTTGGTGTAGCACTGCACTGCACTGTTTTTATTGTTTTGGCGAATATCTTGGCTGGTTTTGATTGATCCGCGGCGGTGATTTTGGCACGCAGACTTGCAACTTATTGCACACGCAACTCAGCACGCTCAAAATAACACTTGTAATGCAGCAATCTTCTGTTTTTCAGTTACTGATGGTGATGAAGGACCATTATGTCTTGAATTGAGTGGACTGTAGATGTTTGGGCTGGTCACAGTAATAAAAAACACCTTTTGCATTACACTGCAGTTTATTGGCAGCCATTACCGGAGGGGAAGAGGGCCAGGCATTTACATTGCCATACATACAAACTATATTATATTGCCATATCCTAAAATAAAAATAATAACAAAAATGTTGAATGTTTCAACAGAGCGACTGCCGTCAGATTCAACAACTCAGTTGGAAAACCAAACCTTTCTTAGGTAAGGTCTCATGTCTTTCGAAATGCAATTACTGGGGCGTGCAGGTTTCTTCACAAAGTTTTCCTTGATAATAACAAATATGTACATAATCCGAAAACACGAATTTGTGGTACATGCTAGGATTCGAACCAGGGAACATCAATAGGCCGGTTCCACTGGGCTATCACTGATCTTAATAAAAAGTTAATTAGCGCTATGAGGTACTTTTGACATAAAACAGTTAATAGATCCAGGCGCCATTCCTGCGAGGGGGCCACCCTCTCGAAAATTGGTGGAAAGGAGGTGGCGAATTATTTTGAAAACCGTTACAGCCGGCCGTTCGGGTTATGTCAGACCGGAGCAGCCGGGGCAGCAACGGTCGCGGATGCAAGCGGTTCATGTTTCAAGTGACGGGCACTCGCGGAAACGACCGGAGCAGCCAGGCTAGCGACGGTATGCACCTACTAACGTTAGTGGATGGGTGCCGGCTACAATTGTGCCTAGCAACTAACATCTACAGAGCCTGAGAATGTAGCATGTTATTCTAATGACTAACATCTACAACGCCTGAGGATGCCTTGTGGAGAGGCGAAACACGTGTCGCGGAGACGACCAGGGCAGTAATAGCAGCTACAGGTGGTGGGTGCATATCCCTGTTCCAGATGACGGCCAATCGCGAGGACAACTGCAGCATCTGAAAGAAAAACAAAAAAAATATGTTGCAGATGTGGTCGTTATACGCGTAAGCTCCAGAAATAGATTTTATAGATCAAAGGATTTAGATGACATCCTTAGAAGGGCGCTCGCCACCGGCAACGTTTCCGCGGCTCAGGAGCCGCAGATCATGCGAAACGATGGCAAGCGTCCTGACGGGATGTCTCTGATACCGTGGAGGAGAGGACGTGCTTTGGTGTGGGACGCCACATGCGCTGATACGTTAGCGGCATCCTACCTCCCGGTGACTAGTAAACAGGCCAGTGCTGCGGCGGATGCCCGTGAGCGGCTTAAGATGCGCAAATATAGTTGTCTTGAAACCCAATACGAATTTGTCGCATTCGGCGACAAAGACCCTTGGTCCGTGGGGTCGAGGCGCGCACGGGCTCTTCAAGGAGCTCAGTAAACGGCTGAGGGAGGCTACTGGAAATCCCCGCGCAGGCAGCTTTCTCGCGCAAAGACTTTCCTTAGCAATCCAACGTGGGAACGCTGCCTGCGTTATGGGTACCTTACCCAAAGGACCCAATTTTTTTAAATATTTTTTAATAGTTTTAGTTTAGGTAATTTTAGTTTGTAGTTGTATTTTTAATAAGGACACTATTATTATTATATTTATATTAATAAAAAGGATTTAAATAAATTTTAAAATCTAATGCTTGTTTGTGTTTCTATTAATATATCAATATTAAAATCACTCAAATGATTTTTTTGCTTTTGAAAACTTTTATTAAAATATCCTACATTATGTACCTACTTGCTCAAATTCCAAATAATCGCCACTAAGAGGTCTATATACAAATATATATACACAAATATTTACATAAGTCTCTAATTCAGCACATGACCCCTCGATAGTGCACTCAATAGAGAGCCTAATAATGTCTAAACGTTCTTTAATTGGTAATTTTTTAACACAGTCATTGACTCACCACTTATTGAAGACAAGGAGTCTTCAATAAGTGGTGGGTCAATGATTGACAATGCTCTGTCAAACGTAAAATATCAATGTCGTACTTTTCCAAAAACAATAGTAGGATAGCCATAGTATACATATTTTGGTGTACAAGATTTAAGTTTTGCTTTCCTTTTGTCTCCCTGAGCAGTTTAATTCTGCAGTTTAGTTTGTCGTTTACAATGTAAACTGTTAAATCTTAATTCTAGATTTATTTGAAAGATATAATATGTCTTTCGTCAAATAAAAATCACTAATTAAATTATTAGTGTCAAAAAATACAAAATTGACATTCTGACAACATGTCAAGTGGTATAAGCTGTTAATATTGTATTATGTTAGTATTCAATTTTATAGTTAGAGCTTTAGAGTGCTTTTACAAATTAGTGGTTGAATTTACAATAATTTGAGTACTTTTACTATAGACTTACTCATTCGCGAGCTCAAAATTCCAATGTGGTCCCTCAATGGGAACGCAAATCTCAAGAGCTTACTGGTAATCTCACTCACTCGCAGAAACACAACAAGCCTCAAGAGAGTTGTTATTTTTCTGCGGTTTTCTATGAGACACTTCCCCAGACGGGCTGCTTTGATGCACCCTACCTCTTTTTAAAACGCCTAGACCAAACAAACAGACATGATCCAGCACGTATACGTTTGTTCTGTGTGGGAATCGAACAGCGTTAAAGTATCTATTGATAATCACTGTTATGATAATGAAAGAAAACGAAAAGTGTTGCCAATTGGTTAATGGCGTCTGTTTAACGCAATTTGTTGTTTTTGTGATTTTTAGAGTTACGATGAAATCGTAAATCAACTTAACTTGAACAAGAGCTGAGGACTACTCCTTGTACGCTAGGCGATACAGATACTCAACGGGCAAAGCGAAGGCTCGTCTACCTCAGTGGAAAGACGAGTGAGTGCAGGGAACAGCGTGAATAGAGCGCAAACTTCTAGGCAGCCGAAATCTAAGCTAGAAGCCACAACTCGCTGTACACAAAGCGGTGCTAATGCCAACGCTAATTATGGAAGTTCACTTCTAATATCCAGCTTTCAAGCTGGATATAGCAGAGAGAGAGCATGAAAGTAGAATAAATGCGGTCGAGATACTAGCATTGCGCAAAATTTGTGACATAACATTTGCTAAAAAAGTAAAAAGGAGAGTTGATCTGAAAATGCATGCTCCGTTGGACACGAAGAAAGAATGCAGAATTAGGAAACAGATATATATCTGATAAAATATATAATATATGATATATTTTATCAGATATATATATGATAAAATGGAAGGATGTAGAAGCCGAGGAAGACCAAGATCGTGGTCGTGTTTTATCAGAAGATGATGTCAGGAGCCCTAGGAATCCGCAAGCGTGCATGAAAAGAGCTATGAATGTTAAAGAAGCGAGTGAAGTGTGTAAGGACCTCGTCTTATGGCGCTCGGTTCCCTCTGCCTACCCCGCAAGAGACCTGGCGTGAAGATATACATACAATTTATTTGATATCATTGACAGAATCAGATCAGATTTTATTTTATACAAATTGGACTAAATATAGCTAAAAATGTCGCGTTGCTTTGTACAAACAACTTTACTGATAGCAGATAATAGACAGTCAGCTTTACGAGTGGCCGGGCGGAGATATAAACGGCAATAAAATAAATTGGACGCCGCGCCGGCTTCAGACGTCGGCCCGGGTTGCCCCCGCGCGGGAGAGTCGTTGTATTAGTATACACGACCGTCTCCAATGAACATTGACTGCTGGCCGGTACTCTGGTCAGCCGTAGTAATCATTGCAATATCCAACGAACAGTTATACTATTATAAAACACATTTATATTTTTGGTGTATAAGTGGCTCAATATCACCTTTAAAGCCATGGTTGCCCGTTTATTTGCACGTGGTGTACCCACTCTTTTCTTTAAAGCCCCAACTATCATCCTCGTGTTAGTATGGGCGGAATTTCAATTCCTGATGAGTGATAGGTTAAGGAGGCCAGCTAGCGGGCAAGAGGTGTGGAAAAATCCATAGTTACGCCGTAGAACAACTAGTGGACGAGCCCAATATGGTCAGTGAAATCAAAGGATACCGTCTTCGCTGGCTCGGATATGTCGAGAAAACGGAGGAGGATCGAGGGGTGAAAAGGTCGGTATGTGGCGTCCCAGATATCGCTGGAGTGATGTTGTGTCGAGCCAGGATAGTAAGTGAGGCTTCTGAACATGCCCCATGAAGCTGGTAAGACACAAAGGAAAACGAGGCCATAGCTCTTCGTGTAGACGGCTAATCCAGGCGACCGAAAATTGCTGGCTCACCGACGCTTCGAACTGCTCTTTTTTTATCTACCACTAAGGTACCACAAGCATACGGCCTGCTTGATGGTAAACAGTCACCGTAGCCTAGGACATTTGCAACACCAGGGGTGTTAGTCATGCGCTGTCGACCTCTAAAAACCTCTTCGCGCCTCTCTTGAAGAGCCTTGTGCTGTAGTCCCTTGGGAAAGTCGTCAGCTGGGAGTACATTCTACAACTTGAGAGTTCTTGAGAAAAAAATTATCTGGAACCGCACAGTACACGACCATTGCGGTTCCAGCGTGTGAGGATGAACTCCCCGCCGTCGGCGAGCGATGCAGTTATAAAAACATTCTGTTGGCATCATATCGAACAATTCTTCAGAATACAACTCGTTGTACAATCGGTAGAACATACAAAGAAAGGCAAAATCTCTCTTTAAACTTAAGCCCTTCAACTTTATACTCGTATATGTAAGATTAAGATTGTCGACCATTCTCACAGCTCGTCTCTGAACCGAATCACACGGTTCAAGATGGTATCCAGCTGCTCCAGCGCAAAGGTGACTGCAGTAATCCATGTGCGATCTGTCTTGAGACTTATACAACATAACGTCTTTGGCCCGCGCTGAAGTACTGCTTTGCTCAGTTGAGCACACCAAGTTTTTTTGGACGCCGGCTTGACCTTTTCTTCCAGGTGACTTCGATATTGAACATCACTGGAGATCTTGACACCAAGCATCCTTATACTGTTGGTGATGGTAACAGGTGTGTTCTAGAATCCAGGAACCACAGCAAATGGGGTTTTCTCAGCGGTCTACGCGCAAACATATGTCTTTGTGGGGTTGTATTCGACCAAGTTATTGCGGCTCTCCTCCTCAAGGGAACGAGGGATCTGTATAATAAGAGTCCCCGGTGCTGTCATCCGCATAACAATGAATGCCACCAATTGACAACATATCATTGATATGCAGCAAAAACAGCGTCGCGGACAGTACAGAGCCCAGTGAGACGCCAGCATTGATATCATGCTGGATAAGAAGCTGTCAAGCCATTTGCACAAACCCTCGGGCAGCCCGTATGATGGTAACTTTGATAGAAGACCCCGATGACAAACCCGGTCGAACGCCTTCGCCATATGTAAGCTGACTGCCAATGCATCACCTTGACTCTCAATCGCAGAAGCCCAGCGGATAGATACACTAGAAGATCACCAGTCGAACGACGGTGACGGAAGCCGTATTGACGGTTGCTGATCAAATCGTGATCCTCTATGTACAACAAACGAAGGTGATTTTTGATGACATTTAAAAAAATACTAAAACATGCTCTATTATAAAGTTGCCATTATGTCGCTTGGTAATTATTGTCAAGCGCCGATATATGTGTATATACAAAGTGGGAAAATGCATATATACGTATGTATATAAATATATATTTTTTTATGCCACAATAAAATACATATTTATGCTTAAATCTAGTGTTCGGGAAATTGTAAATACAGTTTATCGGCGATGTTTCACGCTCTATAACTATCACCATCACCATACACAACTCCGATATTTTATTACTTACCTACATTGTTTTTACAGTACTGAGAGACAAAACATTAGATATATTACTTATCAAATTAAATAATATTTTAAAGAACGAAAAAATCTTCACTTTGCCTAATTCTATTTTCAAAGAAGGTTTGCTTACCTTTACATCTTCATCACATATTGAAATACTGTTACACAGTCTAGGAATTTTTTAACGTATTGTTCACTCTCCATAATAATTTGTTCCCCATGGTTCCACCATCGATTTTATAGACCTTGTGTTGTAACTGCATATAACTGGCTGTTTACATTACAGGTCTCCGAACTCTCCGAGAAATAAGCATCACTAAATGTCCAATATTTTACTTTAAGATACACTGGAAGAATTTCACAACACACAAACAACTTATCGTTGTTTGCTTTATAAATGTAAAACACTCTTTACCTTTTTGCTAACTAAATATTTTAATAATCTTGTCTTATGTACTTAAATATATTGTTGTAGGTACTATTGTTTTTGTTAGTTACTTTTGTCACTAATGTATAAAGCGGAAGAGATTATTTACTTGTTTGTTTGAACGCACTATCCCCGGAACTACCGGTCGATTCAGGTCACATTTGAAAAAATCTTTTTGAAGTAAAACATCTTTACGCACGCTTGACTTGAGGAGTAAGCTGGTGAATGCGTGACGAGAGCGTTACGAAAAGTGTGATAGGGCGAGGCGAACAGAAGTTGAGAGGGAGATATAAGTTAGTGAAGATAGACAGAGAGAGAGTTACGTTTCGTATATTACTGTAGGGGCAAGAGAAAGAGGCTGTTCAACATCACGATACGAACCTTAAAAGTGGAAGAAAAAAATGGGACACACGCGGACGCAGTGGAGGGGTTGCGGCTAGTATTTGTATACATAGGTATGTAATTTTGGATTAATTTCTTAATTACCGAAATAACATCTGCCATTACGAATGTAATAATTTGGCAAAAATACCGCTTTTTCCATTCCAATCAACTAAACCGATCGACTGGAAATTGATCAACTATTTATTTTCTTAACGGTACAACGATTCGGTTGATAAGTTAGGAAATGAACGAATCTAATATTTTTATTCCTGACGGAACAACTAGTGTGTAGTTGTTCCGTCAGGAATAAAAATATTTTTTTTCCTGACGGATGGTTTGTTAGTAAGTAATTTCAATAACTATACCTACTGTTCCTTGCATGACAACAGTAATCTATATACATGTTAAGGATTACTTTCTATATTATCACAAATTTAAAGATGTGCACAGAACTCTTCCCACGTCGTAGATATTTCAAGTGACATAGTGCCAAAAGCTTTTTTCGGTAATTGGTGCACAAAGGCCAGCGATCGAGTCTCTCAGCCCGAATACATTTTTGATAAGTGCTCACACTCGCGGCGAGAATGCTTGTTCCACTGTTCAACGCTACACGACATTTGGTAATTAATAAAACGACATTTTATATAGATATACCTATATTTTATATACCTACAACGTCGGGAGGCATACAAGCATTCGGCTCGCCTGATGTAAAGCGGTTACAGTAGCCTATGAATGCCTGCAATACATTATCCATCACTCGTGCGATGCCACCTCTGCTACTAACACAGCAGCTCCTTAGGAGCTTACTGGTAACTCACTCACGCACAGGAACTAAACAAACCTTCCAGGGAGTTGGGAATGTTTGCCCTGTGTGGGAATCGACCCACGAGCATTGGTGTCAACGTAGCCTTAATAACCACTGCCCCATCGAACTCGGCAAAATATATCATATATCAGTGGAACTTGGCCTCCGACACTAAGATCCACCGATAGATTATGCGTTTGGCAACCCATCGTTTTTATTTGACGTACAGATATGATATTTTTACAGGACTAGGCAAACGACATTGCCCTGTCCGAATATAAAAACTATGAATAAACAAAAATAAGCCATGTTATATTGTCTTAAAATTTTATGCAAATGGATAGGGAACCATATATAAAAACCCATAAATTTTTTGTGCTACGTCACGAGGCATACAAGCATACGGTCCATCTGATGTAAAGTAGGTACCGTAGCTTATGAACGCTGGTAATATATTAAGTATCACTCTCGCGATGCCACCTCTGCTGCCACAGCAACTTCTTGGGAGCTTACTGGTGAGCTCACTCACATGCGGGAACTTGTTGTGTTCCCGCATGTGAGTGAGCTCACCAGTAAGCTTCAGGGAGGTTGTTATTTGGCTGCGGCTTTCTGTGAGGTGGAGGTACTTCCCCAGACGGGCTGTTTTGATGCGTCATACCTCTCTTCAAATCTCTCCTATATTCCGCTTCTTATTAAAAATAGTATTTCTATGAAGTTAAAGCGAATTACTCCAACAATCAAACGTGAATGACATCCTCCGATCTCGGAAAATCTAGACAACAATGGAGCCGCGCATCGCCGTGTACCGGAGTGCTCTCCCCGAGTGCCTTGATTTACGATTTGGTTGAAAACAGTCTTTTTATTTGCGTTTCCTTCAAAGCCTTACGTCGAGAGTTCAACCGAATGTATTATAAAGAATATTTCCCTCGATTCCGAACTGCGAGCAGAATATGGCCGGTTCAAATGCTATTTGGAATCGTTATAAGATTTGTATCGAGTTGTGCAGATGTCTTTTCTGTTCCGCGGGTTATTTTAACCGACTTCAATGTGGAAGTGGTTCTATTTCGACCCGTATGTTTTCTTGTGTGTATTTTTCCTGACATACTTGCCAAATTGTCAACTGCTTTTCTAAAACGGTTTACATTGGCGGAAAAGATCATTGTAGACGGTTTTATTGATTATTATGTATGTACGTATATCTTTACGCCAGGTCCCTTGCGGGATAAGCAGAGAAAACTGAACGCCATTAGACTCGGTCCTTACACACTTCACTTGCTTCTTTAACATTCAGAGCTCTTTTCATACACGCTCGCCGATTCCTAGAGCTCCTGACATCACCTTCTGATAAAACACAACCAATTTGGTCATGGTAGCTTAGTTTTATCGCTATCGATATCGTTGATCCTACATCCTTCCACTTTCGCATTGTATATCTGTTTCGTCATTCTTTCATCCTGCATTCTTTCTACATGTCCGAACGAACGGATCATGCCTTTTCTTATCTTAACACCGACACTCTTTCAGATCAACTCTCCTTCTTGCGTCATCATTACCTACACAGTTATGCCTCAAATTTTGCGCAATCTCGACTGTATTTATTCTACTTTCATGCTCTCTCTGCCGACCCATCTTTCACTTCCATAAGTTAGCGTTGGGATATAGCACCGCAGTGTGTGCAGCGAGCTGTGCCTATGGCTAAGATTGGATATTAGGAAAATCTGAGTTTTCAATTAGATACATGTAGATCAAACTTTTAATTCAATTAAGTACATATACTTCATATAAAGTTAGTTGCATTTATGAATTTATCAATTGCTCGGCGATGAAGGAAAACTTCGCAAGGATACCCGCACGTCCAAGAAATTATATTTCGAAAAACGCGTGACCTAACCTAAGGAAGATCCGGTATTCCTTCTACATTGTGGATGTTAGATGTCAGTTACTCCATTTGAAAATCAGTATCTTCCCCAAATTCTTACGTTTAGGTAGCGGACCGCGCACATCATAGACGATTAGGAAAAGGTACCACGCTAAGAAGAAAAGGTATAATATAAAGTTACAATTTCACTGAAGTCGATTTAAAATCTCGCCTGTTTTAAATCTGTCTTTTAAAACATAAGTAAATACTCGTACATAAGTCCTGTGAAATATTTTACGATCGTGCAAACGCAATACTATTTTTGCAGCAACCTTATTAATTGCGGGAGCATATTAACCCTCCATAAAAAGGTTACTTTCGAGCCTCCTATAATGCGGAGACATTTCCCCAGTCAAGTTGATTGTAATTCAGTCAGTTATGGTCCTTTCACCAGAGCCTCATTCGTCAGTTAGCAGGGTGTAACACGTGCAAGCCAGATTAGCATTATCTGTTAATATGGTAGTGAGTTATTTACACCCAAAATCGTCGAATGATTCCTGGCTACGTTCAGTGACAATGAGTCCCATAGTTCAAGAAATATATATACCAGGTACATAACACCTAAGCAAAAAATATATGATTTATTATGAACTAGCAGAAGCCCGCGGCTTCGCACGCATGAGATTTGGGCTTTTAGTAGCCTTTATTTCTCTGTAGACATGAAATTGTTTCTGTTTATAAAAAAAAAAAACAAAGTTCAGGGTCGTAGATGCAACCATAGGGCGATTCAATTTTCGTACAGCGCCATCTATTGACCTTTACAGGAGGCAACATATATGCATTTTATTTATATTACATACAAAATGCGTAGTTATTTTATGTTACAAAAAGTACGTATTCTATGAAAATAATAAAAACAAAATTGCAATATCCCCCGAAGGGGAAGATATTTCCCCCTAATTTTAACAGTTTTTCATTTTTTACGCAGGAACCCTAAATATTTACGGGATATAAAGTACCCTATATTCTGCTCTGAACAGTCCTCTACCTACTAGTGAAAGTCCCGTTAAAATCGGTTCAGCCAATTCGAAGATTAGCCCGGACAAACAAACAGACAGACAGACAAAAAAGTTAAAAATCCGTATTTAGGCTTTGGTAACGTGAAAATAATAATATGAGCTTAAGATTTAAGGCTTAAGGCTTTATTTTGAAATCACAGACAGACAATTCAATTTTATTTATATGTATAGATTAGTTGCCTGCGGCTAGTGTTATTTTTATTTTCATTGCCGGCCGGATGGGGAAGCTCAAGGTCGCTCAGCGTGCTATAGAAAGAGCTATGCTTAGGGTTTTTCTGCATGATATAATCAGAAATGAGCATTAGAACTATGGTAACCGTCATACCCCAAAGGATAAGCAACAGTAGTGGCAGTAGGCCGGTGTCATAATTCGTAGAACCGGCAACCGCTGAGGAAGATAAGTCTTCGAATGACGTCTCCATACTGGTACTTCCACGCAGTGTGGGACGACGTCCCACCAGATGGAGCGAGAACTTCAAGAGGTTTGTATGGAGTCGAGGTAGGCAGGTGGCTCCAGGTTCGCGGCGAATGTCTCTCTAGAGGGGAGGCCTATGTTCAGCAATGGACGAATACGGGCTGATATGACAATGATGTGTTAATTTAGAACATACTATATTTGTGTGGTAAACTTCATCCAAATCCCTTCAGATGTTTTTGATGGAAGTGAAATTATCTACAGTAAGTAGAAGTAACAATTATCTACAAACCGTCACAAACTTTCACATTTAGAATGTTACTATGAAGATAAAATAGCTGCACCCCGCGACGTCGTCCGCACGTGTCTTTCATTTTCCTCAGCTTTTACACTCGTATCGTAATGTTGAATAGCGTATATACCTTCCTCAAGAATTGGTCCATCAATTGCAAAGTAATTTTTCAAATCCGACTGTTAGTTTTAGAGATTAAGCCTTCAAACAAACTCTTCCGCATTCTATCAATATATTAATACGTGAAGCAAAAATTTTGTACCGGACGGAGGAGAATGTAATTTGGCTGTGCCAAAGTTTATATGGAGAAAAAGAAAGCAGAAAGTGAAGTGCAGAAAGCTAAATTTTTATTTATTTACGTATTTAGGGCTTAAAGTATGAAATTGTCGATTTGTACTGAATAATTAAAACTCGTTTTTTTCTAAAATGTAACATTTATTTAATCAACATATTTACCCTAATTATCGAAAATCAAATGTTGCACATCTTTTAAAAGAAAAACCTCATAGGTAGGTATTATGTGAAAAAGTTTCACTCGAAAATCTCACACCGTGAAGGTTTAATGTCAGTATCTATTACTATAAAACGGCAATTTCATACTTTAACCAATATTAATAATGTTTGAAAAATACATTAAATTAATAAAAAAAACATTATACACACTACCATGTATATATAATTACTAATGTTTATGATTAAAGTCTGTGGTCAAACTGAGAAGAGACTAATATTATTGGTCTTTAGTATTATTTGTCTATACATACTGAATGTCAATATTAGTAGATGTCAATATTAATAGTAGAGTTCACCGTATGTACGTTGGTCATCCTACAATAAAAAAAAATCGCTTGACATTATGGTAAGTACATACATTACATTAAAAGGAAGTGTTTTTCCGTTTCCATCATTTGATCTAATATCAGGCTTTCGTTTACAAGGAGAGAGCGTCAATTCTTAGTGAGAATTAATGAACGCTCCGTGAGTATCCCTCCACTTCACAGCCACCATTAATCACAGTGAAACAATACCAAATCAAGAGGCATTCCCTGTACCAAGGGATGGACAGACGCTCCATCATATATATCAGGGCAGTAATACCTTCTGAAATGTATTCACGGAATACTGACTGTTCCTTGCTCAAGTAAAGTTTACAATTGCATACCTAATTATCGAAAAGATTTACATTTATTGTGTTAAACTTACGAATTCATCGCTGCGGGTCGGGCGGTAAAGTAGAACGCTCGTTGTTGAATCGTACCGTTTAGATAGTATTTAGGCAGTTTTTTTTAGCGCAGTGTATCTTCGTGCGTAGGCAATGGGTCTACTGGTTTGTGAGATAGATCTAAACCTTTACAAGTTTTGCTGTACCTACTTAACTTTCAAATTGCGACATGTTATTTTTTTTTTTTTATGTATAAAACGTCGGTAATGTCTGAACGCTTGCAAAACGGGAAGTATCTCCAAGAAGTGATCTTGGGAACTTCCTTGTAACCTCACTTACTTGCATCTCACTCACTCACAGGAACACAAGAATACTGCAAAGAGTTTTTATTTAGCTGCGGTCTTGTGTGAAGTACTTCCCCAACAAGCTGCGCCCTATCTCTTATATATTCATGTCTTAAAAATCGCTATATCTACTAAAGCGACTCCGTCAACCAAATGCATTAAGAGACAGGATACTTCTAGGAAGAAGAAGATAAAACACTATTAACACTAACAAAAACTCAAAATTATATATTTTAATTTTGGTTACTTGTATCTACAAGATATAGTTCCTTGTTTGTCCGTGTCATATATAGATTTTAGTAGTAATCCGGCGGCTCTTTAAAAATTACGGACATGGGACATGTTACAGGGCCAATCTCTTTTAGATTTCTATATATCATACATCATATGTCAAAAATAAATACTATATATATATATATATATTCTTAGTTTAGTTAAAACCAAACATTTTTCTTTCACATCTTTTTGCAAGAACTAAAATAATAAAATTAATATAAAACCATACGGAGTATAATGAAAAATCATGTATTTTTCTTTTATAAAATTGCGCTGTTTAAACAAGCGAGAAGCGAGTAACACGACAGTCGGTAAATAAGAAATGACCGCAGGATTCGATTACACCGGTTTCATAAAAACTCCGTGGCAAATTATCGAACTGCCACAGAGGTGCCGGCACTTTTATAAGCGAAAACGACACTGAACTTTGAATATAACCAGGTGTCGGCAAATTTGGTATCCGCACACAGCTTTAAAAAAATCTTATACCACTGAAAAACCAACGGTAAACGTGGACAGGAAGATACATTATCGAACGTAACGATCTCAGGATATTCCAGTGGCACTCAAAAGTTTCCTATAATGAAAAATGTAAGTTGAAGTCGCTACTTGCCAAGTATCGCGTGACGAATGACAAATGGGTCCGCTCTGACCCGCTTGATCCTTCCGAAACTTCGCCGGGAGTTCAGAACTTGCCAGAATAAATATTATTTCATCGGCGTCGAACTAAGATTGCTGAGATTGATGGATATACTTTTACGTGTGCTTACGTTATATAATTTTCCCACGTGTATGTCCTTGCACGTAAGAATAAACTTATGCTGATGATGCGGGGATGCTAGAATGCGACAACCACGCCAAAACCATTATTGGTTAGTTCAGGGATCAACGTCGCGTCGTTATCGGGTTATTGGTTAAAAAAATCTTCCCATTGGTCACTAGGCTCGTATCACTGTGATATTTAGGTGCTGTACGTAGTGTCGGACAGGATCAGAGATGCACATCAAGGCGCATATTTCAGTATCTTGGGCTAAACGGCGTAACATGGCTGGTGTCAGCTGTGGCCCAAATATGTCGGTTAAGCTGAAAGGACAGGTTTATAAATCCATCAATAGACCTGTCCTTTTATATGGCAGCGAAGCGGGGCCGGTACTTGATCGCCACAAGCAGGAGCTGCGTGTCACAGAGATAAATATGCTGCGCTGGATGAGCGGAGTGACGCGGAAGGATCGCGTGAAGAACTCTCGCATGTAGCCAATGATATTATAGTAAGTAAAGATACGTTATATGCTTACACAATAACCTAAATAAATGAAGCAACATAGCTGCGGCGCGCAAACATACGTATTTCTTATTTTACACATATTGCCTACTGAAGTAAAAACCGAGTAAAAGAGATGGCGTAATAAAAACAATAAGAACAAAATAGACAGATAGCGTTTGTCATTTGCACCTTTGATTTTCGTTATGGTGATCTGTTAGTGTGCTATGTGTCCTTGTCGCTACAGTTGTGGATGGAATATGGTTGTCCTTTTCTTTGAAGTTACCATAACATGGCATTATATTTGTTTTACGAGAGATTAAAATACAATAATATATAATAATTTTGGTTTAATTACTTGTGGTATGTGATTCCGTGGAGTTTGTTTGTTTTACTGCCGTAATTAGTAGGTACATTTGCGCATAAGACACGACGGCATTTTGCCAATTACACCGAAATATAAACTCTACTATCGTGAATTGACAAGCAGTTGACAGTCCGCACGGTCGAGAGCGACTGAGGCCAGAGGCAACAATTGTCTCCTTTCGTACGCTTCATTTTCGTCGCTCTAGTAACTTATTGTAGCGGGCTGGCGACTCGGTACGAAAGGTGCATGCTCGGCACTTTCGGCACAGCGAGCCGGTTGCCACGCGCACGCGGCTCCAGTCGTCCCTTGTCGCCCGCTCGAGCTAGGTTCCCCAATTCATGTTAATATAAATATTGAATGACATTGTGTAATTGTAAATGAGATTTCTTGAAGTTGGAATAAACAGTGAACTTTCTAACAACTTTCCTTTACCTACCTTTCTGCCCAGTTATAGGAGACATATATAGACCAACTATAAGACTTCAAAAGTGGTGACCCCGACGTGATGGACAGTGGTGACCTCGGACTTAAGAACATTTTTTTTTTTGCGGTTTTGTGAAAAGCAATATTGCAAACATTTTTGTGTTTTTGGTTGTGTACACAAAAAAGGGGGCGACTCATTTGCCAATACGGGGATAGCGTGGACAAAGATAGTGCCGTGATCAAAGTCAGTGCTCCACCACACCGAACTTGTAGAAAATGCAAGGAATAAACGTCGCGGGTGATAGCGGTGCACAGCTGCCGGCTGGCAGCGGGGCTGCGGTTGACGCGCGCAGCTTAGCCGACAGGCAGGCGGATTTGGCCGCCGTACCATGGTCGTCACGATTGCCGGATTTTTGGGCAGACCAGCCGCGACACTGATGTATTAGCACAGAAGCCGTTTTTTTTTTGAACCCACAACATTTACCTATGTGAAAACAAATCACCGATTTATGAATTAACACGACACCGACGACATCCAGAGAGGCAGACCTTTGTGATTAACAACTTATATAACCACAAGGAGTGGTAGCTTCAAAGAGCATAATATCAGTAGTAACAGAAAAGCATGGTAACCGATCATAGTGAAGTAATAAAGAGCATCAAGTGCATTAAAGTGTATTAAGTGAAAATCAAAGTGATAATTTTTTTTTTAAAGACACATCCATAGTGTAATATATATCTGTTTTAGACACGCGAAATCATTGGTATAGAATGTATGTAGCGATAAACGGAATTATTTACTATGATGTAGATGTATGAAAATGGCGTAAATGTGAACTGTGAACATGTAGTTGAAATTTTTAGAAAACGTAATTAGAAATTGAGAATATTTTGAGAATTTAAGACGGTTGACACCTAAAGCTGAATTTTTAATTGTTTGTTGAGTTGTAGATAAATAACCTATCTTATACTATTTAGCTCGAACGTTTTGCATTTTGTAGTACATTGCTCGTCTGGCCTAAGGAAGAATACTAGGCATTCGAGGCAATCAGGTATGTAGAGGCTTAGGGACGTCAAGATGTAGTGTACAGAAGTCACAAACCCTAGACGTTTTCTCTTCCTAAGTAACACATAGACCCTCAGGCTAAAGAGCTGAGGTTGTTGGCAACGTTCTCGAGGAGCAATCATTGAGTTAAACTGTGATAATCATAGGTTATTTATCTGTCAAGTGTAACTGTAAATGTTTTTGTCAAGGATAAGGACCACCCAGGAATCCGCGCGTCGCGTAAAGGAGCGAGCCATTCCTCAGGGCTGGGTAAGCGGAGCGATGACGCTGCTCCCGATTCATAGAAACACGTGTCATTTGTTAGATTATTCTAGGTCAACCGAGCAAATTGTTGTTAAATAGTATTGAGATAGTTTGATTGTTATACATATGTTAAATATTCCAAGAAAGGTCAGTGTCAAAGCCTAGTAATATGTCGTCGGGTGAAATTAGCTGAGTATACATTTCACAATAATTGTTTTGTCGATTGTTTTTAGTAACGTACCTAGTGTAAAGTGATACCTTGTTTGCCCATAGCACACAGGATGTACAGAGTTGCGATAGCAAAATGCAACGTAACGAAACTATAGACTTGTTGTTCAGAATGCAGACTTGCAACTAAGCATAATTGTACTTAGCAAGAATTTGAACTTTAGATGATGCAATGTTTTCAATATTTGGATTTAACGTAATTTAGGATTTTTTTGTTGTGAAAATTAAATGTTGTTAACAGTAAGGCTCCAGAAGAGAAGCCCTTTGATAATTGTTAGAAACAGTACGTATAGATGTGATCTGTAATAACTTTAATTTCTGTGTTTAAAAATGTTTAAATTTAGTTCGTCAAAAGTTTTAATATATGTGTTATGTTTAATGTAATGAAACGTACATGGCGA
Organism: Pyralis farinalis; assembly: GCA_947507595.1. NCBI lineage: Eukaryota > Metazoa > Arthropoda > Insecta > Lepidoptera > Pyralidae > Pyralis > Pyralis farinalis. Next base: position 3,981,729 of record OX382268.1, on the reverse strand, counting down.
TTTCGAGTGAATTACGAATAAGCAGTTTCAATTGTTATTGGTAATGTAACGTTTTATTGTATTTAGACACGTATAATGATGTCACCATGGCTTTCCGGTCGCACGGCTGCAGCGTGCTGACATTATTATTTCATTGAGTTTAAATAATAGTTTGATTTAATGTTTTCATTTTTTCTAGGGTTGTGTCTAGTGGCATTTAAGTTCACGTTAAATGATCGATTCCAAGAGTTCTCTCGTAGGGCTAGACACAGCCCCAGAATGTTTTGCATGTTTGTGCGAATAACATGCTTTATGTGAAAGAATTTTTTTTCAAAAAAAGGAAGGGGTGTGGTGTAGCGGGCTGGCGACTCGGTACGAAAGGTGCATGCTCGGCACTTTCGGCACAGCGAGCCGGTTGCCACGCGCACGCGGCTCCAGTCGTCCCTTGTCGCCCGCTCGAGCTAGGTTCCCCAATTCATGTTAATATAAATATTGAATGACATTGTGTAATTGTAAATGAGATTTCTTGAAGTTGGAATAAACAGTGAACTTTCTAACAACTTTCCTTTACCTACCTTTCTGCCCAGAACACAGTTATAGGAGACATATATAGACCAACTATAAGACTTCAAAACTTATCTTCCTTTTTTTATAACATCATTGCATGTAGCCTTCATGTCCGTAACATAGCAGACAAACTGCAAGAGCGTCGCCTACGCTGGTACGGCCACGTCTTACGAATACCGGCAAGTTACGTGGGGGACAAATGGCTGGGCATGCCGGCTCCGCCGGGTCCCGGTCGAAGGTGTAGGTCTAAGAAGTAATTAGTGTATATTGTCGTCAGCGTTGCCAGATTTTTTTTGTCAAGTCGGGATTTTGAAACTTTTTGAGTGAAAAAGCGGTATTCTTTTAACGAAAGCGGGACTTACGAGTAGTACAACAACCGTATATAATCAGAACTTTTTAAATTTTTAGATGTTGGGATACTTAATACGTATGAAAAACACTAGTTTAAACATATTCCTGGTATCTTATATTGGAAACTGTTGAAAGAGCTGGTGTCATTTCTGTGCAGTGGTGGCAGTGGCGTCTTTACAATTTCCGCTGCGCGCCGCACTTCCTCAGTACGCTGCACACACGGTCGAGTTATCCCAGAAAAGCGGGACTGAGCCTGTCCCGCGCGGGACATTTAATTTTGATTTAAAAATCGGGACGTCCCGCCAAAATCGGGACGTCTGGCAACGCTGATTGTCTCATATATATATATTAATTTAAGGTTGGTATGTATCTATGGACCTGTATTGTAAAACGTCTGAAATAAACGATTTTATTTTCTTTTATTTCACGGGTTTTAATCCCGGTCGACGCCTATCAAATATAGGCGTGCGCGAGGATATGAATCCAACGCGTAGAGCCCCCTTCCAAAAGAACGATGTAATGTATTATACCCGCCGTGACCTGCTTCAGGGGATATTAATGGGATAATATACCCATGAACAGGTCACGGCCGGTATTGGGACTATTGGAAATATGTCGAAAAAAAGCGGGCTATTAAAATGAGATCTGGAGGTGATTATTATTATGTGGCTCCCTCCTTACTTAGCTAAATGACTGAAGAGTAATAGTCTTCTTTCGAAACCAGTCGAGAGCAACGGCTTAACTTGCTCTAATTATAAAGACATTCGAGATGATTAAAGTGATCCACTTAAGCGATATACAGGCTGCGTTCGACGTTGCTTAACCTGCGTGTTTCATTAGACAGACACGCGCAACGATGCCATCGAGCTCACTAAAATTGTCACTGTTTTTATACAACGTCGGGAGGCATACAAGCATACGACCCACTTGATGTAAAAACGTTACTGTAGGCTATGAACGCTTGTTATACATTAAGTATCACTCGCGCAATTCCACCTCTGCTGCTAGCACAGCAACACCTTAGAAGCTTACTGGTGACCTCGCTCACACGCAGGGACACAAGAACAGTGAGTGGTTTTTTGGCTGCGGTTTTCTGTGAGGCGAATTACTTTCCCAGACGAGTTCTTTGATGCACTCTACCTCTCTTTTCACTAATCGCACTTGCGTTTTTCTATTATTAAGTAGAATCCAGTATTTAATACTGAGCAATAACACTTAGAACTTGCAAATCCCTCGCCCTTTGAGAATAATCAGGCCAAAGAACAAGCCTACGCAATTCACCACGCAACATTACTTGCTCGCGGATTAAGTGCTTGTATGTTTATGCTCGATTAATTACGAAGAACTTCGCAATGAACCGCCATGTTGGATAATTTTAATGCTGGGACTATATACGGTCGGCTTTATCTTATAATTAGGTATCTTAAAAGAACTTCCGGACAAATTTGAGTACTATTGGAATAACTTACTATAATCTTCAGACCTAAAGCCACCCTGCAAGTACTGCACCATGACTATAGCAAACGAGACTGGCAAAAACGTAGAGCTGCAATATTTAATAAGAAAGCAGTTCGATTAGGAAAGCACCTTCACATTGCATTGGAGCGCTGCAGAGTGGTAGTGGCAGTAGACTGAACTGTTAAGGAGAGATTTTGCCTCCCTTCGTGTGTTCTAGCATTGTACAATGGGTTGTGTTTTGAAGATTGGTTCGATATGATGCCGACACCATTTTTTCTAACCGCACTGCCATGCAATTCTGTAAGAGCAAACGTCCTTACATCCTCGGAAACATCGGCTGTTACAGCCTTGAACACAAAATTGCAATTCTTTGGTGTCGCTTTTCATGGTTATGCGACACTAGCGCCGCAAGGCTGCGTTTGGAATTGGAATTCTACAAGGCAAACAGCCTCGCGTACGCTTACAGCCTTATAGAATATCAAATAATTTAGCCGTGATCGCAGTAGACAATGTCAAAGCTGTGACATCTGTGATCACAGCGACGCACACAGCCATTACGAGTCGCTTAGAGAATTGCATGGCTGCTCGCCGACGGCGGGGAGTTCACCTTCACACGCTGGAACCGCAATGGTCGCGTACTGTTCGGTTCCAGAGAAGTTTTCTTCCGAGAACTCTCAAGTTGTGGAATGCACCACAACGCATGACTCCCCAGGTGTTGCATATTTCCGTATGCTATGGTAACTGTTTACCATCAGGCAGGTCGTATGCTTGTTTTAAAAAAAATAAACTTACCATACGACCTTAATGTATAAAACTTATTTAACGGCAAATACAATATTGAATATCTGAAAACATTTACTAAAATGTGATGTGTAAGTTAAAAAAGAAAGAGATAGGGTGCATTAAATCAACCCGACTGGAGAACCAGAGCCAAATAACTCTCTGGCACGATGTTGTATCGTCATAGGTGTAGAGGTTACCAAAGTTCCTGAGGAATAGCTGTGCAAAAGCGGGCGGAGGCAACGAATGAGCGGTACTCTTAGTATGTCAAGATTTCACACATGGCTAAAAAAAGGCTGGTGCTGATAATTGTTATAAAAATAAAGAATTGTATTGCAAATCCCGATGAGCTTTGTCAAATAGCCTCCTATTCCTAGCGTTATTCCGTTTCCTAATCCATTAGAATTGGCGGGGTTCGCTAACTAAGACTAAGGATTTGGCGCAAATACTGATTTTGATCGTGAGCAATGGTAGCTCAGTGTATAAGGAACCGGCCAGAACAGACCAAAACCTTAATTGATATCCAGGTACTTCCGGTCAAAGGTGGTCACAGCACTTACAAGGCGAAAGAGAGGTAGGGTGCATCAAAGCAGCCCGTCTGGGGAAGTATCTCCACCTCACAGAAAACCGCAACCAAATAACTACTCTCTAGAGGGTTGTTGTGTTCCTCTGTGTGAGTGAGGTCACCAGTAAGCTCTCAAGGAGTTGCTGTGTGTGCAGCTGAGGAGGCATCACGTGAGTGATACTTAATAAGTGTTAATAGGCTACGGTAACTGCTTTACATCAGGTGGGCCGTATGCGTGAATGTCTCCCGACGTAGTATAAAAAAAAACTTTCTCCATATAACACATGAAAGGCCTTGCATTTATACTTTTCGGTTTTTTTAATGATTGCCAAAACGAGCAATTGTACCTAGCGAAGGTTATGTTAGAACTTATAAATCTTAATCGTCACGCGTCGGCAGAGATTACTGAACGTTACCAGACGCAGTCCTTAGCATCTCACTCACTTCTTTAACTTCAGAACTATTAACGTCTCCTATGTATACTAATCAAAGCCTTTCCTACACGTGGTGCATCTTGATTAATAATAAACATACGCAAAACAAAGGCGCATAGCGATATTTAGTCATACAGACCGCACTGTTTGGCCCCTGCCTAAGGAGTTACCAATACACTTGATAGCAAGATACATAGATAAGATATAGTACCTAAGCATTCATACCACTAATGTAACTCCTTTAAATTAGGTTGGTCGTATGCTTGTTTGATACCCGACGGGAGATAAAAAAAGATAGTTCTTCAACTATTGCAACAGTTTTTGCACAAAACCTTATATTGACTTGAAGATAATCTATGTAGTGGGTATAAATATCATAGAGATTGTCAAAATGTCTGATAATATTAGTAAAAAAAGCAAATGTTTATGCAGAAAGTCTAAAAATCCTACAGTTCCAAGCACGCTTGAATAATAGTAAAATTCTACCCGGAACACAGAATACATAATAGCTCTAACGCCTGGACTCAGCCCTGGGTTGAATAAGATCGCACCTTTGCCGTAATTGAGCAATGACGCGTAAGCTTAGGATCGTTGACAATTCTCACCGCTCGTCTCTGAATCGTCACTGGTATACAGGTGCAGTCGCCTAAAAGCCACACAATCCACACCACAGCTATCAACTGTGTAGTCTAACAGGAAACTTATATAACATAACTTGTGATAAAACATAATAAAACCGAAGTGCTGCTTGGCTCTGTTCAGCACACTAAGTTTCTTGGACTCCAGTTTGACCTCCGTCGGGTGACTTTGGAACTGAACTTAACTGGATCTCTGGAAATCTCCAGATTTCTACATGAAGACTCTCAATGCAGAATGCAGGATGAAAGAATGACGAAGAAGATATACAATGCAAAAGTGGAAGGATGTAGGAGCCGAGGAAGGCCAAGACTTACCTACAACCGGCGTGCGTGCATGAGAAGAGCAATGAATGTTAAAGAAGCGGTTTCTAGGGCTCCTGACATCACCTTCTGATAGAACACGCCCAATTTGGTCATGGTAGGTAAGTCTTGGCCTTCCCCGGCTCCTACATCCTTCCACTTTTGCATTGTAAATCTGCTTCGTCATTCTTTCATCTTGCATTCTTTCTACATGTCCGAAGCATCGGAGCATGCCTCTTCTTATTTTAACACCGACGCTCTCTTTCAGATCAACTCTGTTTCTAACATCATCATTGCGAATACGGTCTACAAGCCTTACACCACAAATTTTGCGCAGCGCTCGCATTTCGACCGCGTTTATTCTACTTTCATGCTCTTTCTGCCATACCCAGCTCTCGCTTCCATAAGTTAGCGTTGGGACCAACACTGCATTGTGTATAGCGAGTTGTGCCTTCTGGCTCAGGATTTTACTGCCAAGAAGTTTTCCCAACGCTCCATTCACACTATTCCCAGCACTCACTCGTCTTTCCACATCTGCGGTGTACCTTCCATCCCTGCTGAAAGCGCATCCAAGATATACAAACTCAACCACTTGTTCCAACACTTAATCATCAATCGTAATCCTTACATTAGTTCTGGATTCTTCTCTTTCAAATACCATTATCTTTGTTTTCTTCGCATTCAGAGATAGATAGACCTTTAAAAATATATAATTCTAATATTAAGTTGTATAATTCTTAATTTAGATTTTATCTAAGAACTTTCTAGAATTACGGTCGAATATTTTTTTTTAATCTCGATTCTGGATGGTTCTGTCATTCGTTCTCAATGTCAGTTCCGGTCGCTTCATTCGAATAATTCGTTCAAAACGACGATGCCCATTTCTTCTTCTGATCTAACGAACACTGGACAGCCGTCCGTTTAGATTATTTGAATAATATAGGCATATATATATTAGCCGAAACAGCTAAGAGTGCAATCGCTGTGCAGTGATTGAAATATAAACGTCTAAATCTACCTTTGAACTTTTATCTACTTCGGAGTTTACCGGTATAAAACTAATAATGTTTTCCTTACGGCTTTATTGCCACGTTTGCCAAAACATTTTGATCTAATGAATAAACATATCTTATTTGATTACAGATTTTATCTCAGGTGCGGTGTGGATCGAGTCACGTGGCGCTCGGTTCTCTCTGCTTACCCCGCAAGGGATTTGGCGTGAAGTTATAGATAGATGGAGCTTGTAGGTAACAGTGACGACATTAGCCTCAGGCCTTTAAAATGGTCTAAGGCGTCAGCGGTATGCAGCCGTAGGTGACCCTGAAGATTTTGATTGATGGTGAACTTATGAATTTGTATTATGAAAATCAGATCCTAGTCCCGTAATTAATTAGACTCCTTTGTCTCGAGTAATGGCGGTGTAAGATGGCGGGCGTGAGTCGCACCTGCCGAACATTCCAGTCACGTTGGTTAATAAACAGCGTGCCTTGTTGCGGGAAAATTAATCATTTTAGCATAATTAACAGACTCGTGCGTTTGTAAGCCAGTCACGGCTTCACTCAATTTCGATATAGTTTCGGTTATTTGCGTAGCTTTGTGGTACAAACCGCGTCACATTTATGGGCTCCTAGTACTTCATTTTCATTTATAGACATTTCGGCTGGTCTAATAGATAGAATGTGATTTTTTGCTCTATGACATAAACAAGTAAATTAAGATAAGTATGACTAAATATGTTATTAACCAATGTAATGTAAGAAATGATAATAATTAGTGAATTAGCTGTCCTCATATTTACAACGGACGAGTGCAGTGGCGCAGCGGTTAATGATGCGACTTTGTCACCGACGCTGGGGGGTTCGCTTTCCACACAGGGCTAATATTTGTGTGCATGAATATGTCTGTTTGTCTTGGTTTTTAAGACAGGTAGGACACACCAAAGCAGCCCCTCTGGTGAAGTACCTCAACCTCGCAGAAAACCTCAGCCGATTACAAACTCTCCGGAGGGTTGTTGTGTTCCTGCGGGTGAGCGAGGTCACCAGTAAGCTGCTAAGGAGTTGTGTTAGAGCAGAGGTAGCATAGAGCTAGTGATACTCCCTGTATTACAAGCGTTCATAGGGTACCGTAACCGCTTTATGCCGACGTAAAAAAAAACCTGAAAAGGTGCTAAGTTGCACTGTACTTTTTTTTTATTTTTTATACTACGTCGGAAGGCATACAAGCATACGACCCGCCTGATGTAAAGCGGGTACCGTAGCTCTAGGGAGTTGTTATTTGGCTGCGGTTTTCTGTGAGGTGGAGGTACTTCCCCAGACGGACTGCTTTGATGCGCCCTACCTCTCTTAAAACATCCAGACCAAGACAAACAGACATGTTCATGCACACAAATGTTTGCCTTGTGTGGGAATCGAACCCACGAGCATTGGTGTCAAAGTTGCGTCATTCCCGACTGAGCCACCGAGCTCGTCAAATTTTATGATGTAACGTAGAAAATATTTAAAAGGTAAGTATTACGAAATAGATAAGAATAAGAATGTAGGTGCCGAGGAAGACCAAGACTTGCCTACCACGACCAAATAGGTCGTGTGTTAAAAGAGCTCAAAGGTATAAGGATCGAGTGATGTAGCGCTCGGTTCTCTCTGCCTACCCCGCAGGGACTTGTCATGAAGTTATAGATAGATAAATATACTGATAAAAGACTTTATTCCTTTGAACTCGGTGGACAGTTAATTAGATTTTCGCATATATTTCGAGTTTATGGTAGATACTCGTAGAAATAAATCTACCATTAACTCGTTTACATATCGATATCGATACCTAGTTTACCTTTGAAGGAATGTAGTCGATGCACTAAGACAACTGTCTATCTATCTATAATTTCACGTCCCTTTGTAGTGTAGGCAGATAAAACTGAGCGCCATTTGGCTGAGTCCTTACACACCTAGCTTCATGCAATTAGTTAATGCGGCCTAGCGCCAGCCGGCACCTATCCACTACCGTTAGTAGATGCTACATGACGACGCTGCCATGGCTGTTCCGGTAGTCTCTGCCTCGGCTGCCACGACTGGCCTGGCCGAGGTATCCTCAGGCGCTGTATACGTTAATCGTTAGAATAATATGCTACAAAGCGCTAGGCCGCATGAACTAATTGACCGTGGCGGAAGCACACAAAGCAGACCAAATTGCATGTAAATTTGACTTTCGCAAACAGGCGTTATTGCTGAATCTATTAACACCAAGCTTCGTTAAAGTTCATAGCTCTTTTCACGCACACTCGCTGGTTCCTAGAACACCTGACACTATTTTCTGATAACACACGACCAATTTGGTCACGATAGGAGAGTCTTGGCCTTCCACCTACATCCATCCACTGTCGTTGTAGTCTGTTACGTCAGGCTCTGTTCTTGCATTCCAACCAAGGCAACATTTTATCTACAAACACACTTTTAAAATAAGATAAATTGGCAAGTGAGGCCCATATGATTATAAGTGGTTACCGTAGCTTGAGAACGCTTGAAATACAAGGAGTATTACTGTTGCTAACATATAAGCAATTCCTCAAGAGCTTACTATATATAGGATACCCTCATTCTCGCAAGGACACACAGTTCACCAGAGAATTATTACGCTGCGGCTTTCAGTCAAGTGCAGGCCCTTCCTTTCCCGGACTTCATCGGCCGACCTGCTTTGATGCACCCTACTTCACTTTCGTCAGAGTATCGATTGCTAATTAGCAGAGTGCCCTAGAACCTGGTGAGGGTAGTATTGACTTTTAGATAATTAACAAACTTACTTTATATTACCACTGGGATGGCAAACAAGCATACGGCCTGCTTTATGGCAAGAAGTTACGTTAGCCGATGGAAATTTGCAACACCTGGATGTGACTCTTGTGTTGCTGACCCTGTAAAAACCTCTTCAGGTCTTCTTGAAGAATCCAATGCTGTAGTACCTTGGGAATATCTCGACTGGGAGTTTATTCCACAACTTGACAGTTCTATGAAGCATTTTTTTCTGGAAACAGACTGCAACCGTTGCAGTTTCAGCGTGTGAGGATGAATTTTTTTTTATACTACGTCGGGAGGCATGCAAGCATACGGCCCATCTGATGTAAAGCGGGTACCGTAGCCTATTAACGCTTGCGATATATTAAGTATCACTCGCGTGATGCCTCCTCTGCTGCTTACACAGCAACTCCTTGGGAGCTTACTGGTGACCTCACTCACACGCGGGAACACAACAACTCTCTAGGTAGGTAGGTAGAGCTCGATAGCATTGTTGCGCGTGTCATTCTAACCGAACACGCAGGTTAAGCAACGTCCATCGCAGCTTGTCTATGGATGTGTTTACCTATGTCGAGTTCCTCTGTGCTCGGAGGGCACGTTAAGCCGTCGGTCTCGGCTGTTGTCGATAGATGACAGTCGTTAAACTAAGTCAGTGGCTCTCGGGCGGCTTGAAACCACTGGCCTCCGCCAATCCGCATTTGAGCAACGTGGTGGAGTATGCTCTAAACCCTGACCTGTATCTGGGAGACCTGTATCCCTGCAGTGGGATGAGTAAGGGTTGATGTCGTGTGGTCGTGGTAGCTACTTTCAAATACGGGCTTTGATGCCTTACTTCTCTTAAAAACAGCCAGACCAAGACAAACAGACATGTTCGTGCACACAAATGTCTGTCCTGTGTGGAAAACGAGCGTTGGTGTCAAAGTAGCGTTACAGAGCATCACTGCGCCACCGAGCTCGTATATATATTAATTAAAGCAAAAAAAAAACTACATACAAAAAATATTCAATTTTATTGACATCCCAACTGATATGTTAATAAGTACTTACAACAACAATACTGAACACCACTACTTAACCTATGATAAATGCATATTAAGTATAACTTTCATATAATAATTGGAATTATGCAACTTACATAATAAAACAATTACTTGTAACTTAGTCAAAAATGACGCAAAAATGACGTTCGCCTTCCTAAAATTGTTAATTATTAAGATTATTAATTAAGAACTGTTGGTATAATGTCGAACAACTCCTCAGAACACAACCCATTATACAGCCGGTAGAACACGCAAAGGGAAGCAAAATCTCTTCTCAAACTCAAGGGCTCAATGCCGTGTGTGAGTCCAGGATCATCGATAATCCTCACAGCTCGTCTCTGTATCGAGTCACAAGGTCCTAGCTGGTATCCAGGTGCTCCCGCCCAAAGGTGGCTACAGTACTCCATATGCGGCCTGACTTGGGACTTATATAACATAAGCCTTTGCCCCGCGCTGAAGTACTGTTTAGCTCTGTTGAGCACACCGAGTTTCTTGGACGCCAGCTTAACCTTCTCCTCCAGGTGACCTCGATACTGAACATCGCTGGAGATTTCGATACCAAGACCGAGATCATTACTGATATGATAACCAGTCAAGCCAAAACGAATCAATGCACGTTGAGGATGTTTCTTAAAGTATACATAAGCAAGTTATAGAAACCCGCACGTCCAAGAAATTATATTTCGATAGACGCCTGACCTCGCCTAACAAAGGTCTGGTTTTCCCTCCAGGTTGTGGAGGTCTGACGGCAGTCACTCCATGTGAAAATCAGTATCTTCGCAAAATTTTTAGGCTTATAGCAGACCCCGCCAATCCTAATGGATTAGGAAACGGGATAACGCTAGGAATTAGAAGAGCTATAGTGATGTTATAAAAGTTCTAGGCTATAGATACTTGAAAACAGACATTCCTACAAGACCCATTCTCAAAAAGACTGCTATCTCTGATAGAAGCACATTTTGCTACTGATCGGCCGCGATGTTTACATGTGCTGATGTTAATACTTGTGCTTGCGGATCATACTTAGGAAGGCGCGCTCTATAGCTCGCTTATGTATACTCTAAGGTACGTTCTCATTAACAATAATATTACCATCAACTTGTTACAATTCGCCCAGCTCTGTTTATACAGTTAGCGGCACCGTAAGACCATAGATATAAGGTTGGCAGGCCTGCATGAACAATCACGTTCGTAGAACCATATTTAAGAATCTGTTATACTTTTTTAATCTGATATTATCAGTAGAGAAGTTGTGCACGATTGTTTATGCATGCATCTCATCTCTTGCCTTAGTATTTGTAAACCATATTGGACTTAATAATTAAATATATCATCTATGACTTTGTCCCTTGTAAAGGATTATATCAAGATCTATATCAATAAAAAAAAGAGAGCATAACATAGTTATTTGTACGCATTTGTATACATAAATAATATTACCCCAAGACTACTATCATTATTCTAAAAGAAAATTTGATTACTGTGAAAATAGCACAAATATACACAATACAAAACAAATATTCGAGACATAGTTGATGATAAAACAATGTGTGCGTTGCGTTTACAGGTTCCTCATCGACATAAGAGAAATTCGAAGCAAGTCATATTTTAAAGAATATTAGGAGCAATTAAACGTTAAAGTCATAATTTTAGTAGCAACCACAAGTTCGTTACTATGAGTTGTTATTGAGGCAAAACAGTAAGGTTATGATTATAGACTATAGTCAGAAAATTTGCTCATAATTGCAGCAACGAGAGCCAATAAAACTAACTATCATACTCAAATATTGTTGAAACTACGATCATAAAACCGTGTGCGAGCTGGAGTATCGTGTCTCTGGCTTGCACAGCTGTATCTCCGTAATTATTTCAGGTACGATTATGTATTATACCTCAAAATTCTCAGCCGATTTGCAGCATTGGGCTCCAAATTTATCAAAACTTTAGCTCAAAAAGTTTTTAACCGATAACTATGTGTATGCTGGTGACACATAGGGCTTACAGATGGTGCATTATTGTAACTGTACAAGTTAGACTTTCATTTTAAAGATCAGATAATATAATATAAGTGGAGCACACACGAGGCATAATTTCAAATCTCTGGGTCTCTTAGCTTCAAAATTATAAGCAAAAACCTGTTTTCCCGCCAAAAAAAATCAAAACAATGACTCGGAAGCGGCTAACACCGTAGCCATTCCGCGCGATACAATATTGCAATCGAGTTTGAACTTAGAGCTGGCATTATTTTGAGTCATTTTCATTTGCGCTATTGATCGTTTTAATTTTTGTTCTGAGAATTTTAGACTAGGAGCCTTTAATATGCTTTAAAAATATGACATGCTTAGAATTTCTCTTATGTCAATGAGGAAGCTGTAGACACACACATGATAAAACATAGTTTTACTTCACTTCTAACCTGAAGGTTTTTATTTATTGTTGTATTACTTGTATAACAAGTCCAATTTGAATTAAAGTTTTGCTCACTATGTCATCAGGTATCAACATCACTTAAGTCACGTACAACTCCTTATTTCAATTACAAGGTCAATCAAGTAACAATGGAATTATACAAATTAAGTATACATTTGAGTTATCCTAACAGATTTGTGACATCAAAGTTGCGTATAAGGATGAAGACGTATTCGTGGACAACATAGTCAGATATTAAATTCAATAACAACATAATCTTCTGTTGCATAGTGTGTTAAGGCGATACGAACGCGAGTGTATTCGTACCGAAGTCGCTATTTACCAAATAACCCGTCAATCACCATACCAAACATTAAACCCCGTTAGTCGACGTGAATTGCCGTCAAGTTACGTCAATTGCCGTCAAGTTACGTCAATTGCCGTCAATGTTCGTCACTTACCGTCAGCCGACGTCAATATCGCAGTAGCGGTTATGTCCGTTTGCAACATCTTGACGAACTTGGTTTGAGCCTAAGTTGAAGTACAGTGCGGCATAAAAGAGTAGACAAATAGACGCAGAAGGTCGTCATGTGAATCGATGCACTTCTAAATTTTGTCACCTGTGTGAATTATGTACAATTTATGGTTAGCACTGACATTTTATCCACGCGATTGCATGTATTCATTATATTTATCAATGCAGCAGTAGCAAGTTCAATAAACTAAATACAAATTTTAGTATTTTACACGAAGGCATTTTTAATTACGTTTATAATATTACGTATGATCTCAATTTTCTCAGCAAAAATCTTTGTCATGTAACACTTAAATAATTTCGGACAGAAACAATTTTAATTATCATACTAAATTGCTTAAGGGTAAGGGTTCCGTACTAGCAGTACGGAAAAATATTATTTCCATTCCATTGTTTTATGTCGCACTGCACTAATGTTTTTTTAAACTTCTGTCATCTCTTTGAAATATGCTCATAGTTCGTCCTTAGTCCGTCGACGTGTGAGCGCCAGGTCGTCGTGTTGGAACCAGGTACCGTACACCCTCAGCGGCTCCGGCGAGGAGTGCCGGTGGAACGAGACGGGCCGGTCGCGGGCGAGCACTTCCCGGGAGTAGTCTTGTGGACGCGCCTGTACCACACATGAAGTTACATTTACACTAGTGATGGATGGAAAGAGTAGACGTGGATAGACCCCATAAAAGGGGAAAGTATGTGTAGATAAGAAACAAAAGTTGATAAAGTATTTTAAGAGAGTACGGAAAGCAGCTCGAATGGAGAAGGACCTTCACTTCACAGAACACCACAGCCAAATAACAACTCCTTAAAGGGTGTTTGCCAGTGAGTGAGGTAACAAGTAAGCGTCTACGGAGTTGCCGTATATACGTCGTGTATAGGCTACGGTAACCACTTTACATCAGGCGGATACGTCCCGCCTGATGTAAAGTGGTTACCGTCTTGCATGCCTCCTGACGTTATAAAAAATGGTATGGGCGCATTCTTTTTTCTTTATACTACGTTGGAAAATAAGTATGCGCCCGGCTGATAAGAAGATTTGCCTACGATGCTGCTGCTAAGGTGGCAAGTAAGCAGGTGGTTAATGGTAATTGCAATTACATGCAAGAACACATGAAGCACTCATGGATTTGTTATTTGGCTATAACGAAGTAGACGTAAGTAGAGTGAAGTGGAACAGATTAGATATGTTATAGAATAAAATAGAAGAGACTAGAATATAATATTTTATACCCATCTGTGTACAAAGTTGTTTCACATATTTGTTTAATTAGTAGTAGTATTTAGTAGTATTTGTTATTAGCGTAGTACCTGGTGGAAGAGTGGCGAGTGCGTGAGCGTGATGTTGAGCCGGTGTCGCGCGCACGCGCCCAGCGTCATGTCGTCGGGCGCACTGATGCCGGCGCACGCGCACTTCGTCAATGTCTGGGCTGCGCCAATGCTGAACACAGTACCGCCTCCGCCAGTTATGTAGTCATAACCTATTAAACAAAGTATTGTGTGATGTCCGTGGCTTGTGCCCGATGCTGGTTTAAACAGGACTTTAATCATTCCCGGGGTGAGAAGTTGCCCTACAATTTGACTCGAGATGTAATCATCCCCGTGTAAAAGTTAGTAGTTTTTGCGTGACGCGTGATTAACGGACAGGTAGGACAAAAATTCAAAAATTATCGATTTGACTTCTATGTATAGAATATACTTTTCTGTATATATAATATATTAGCAGTGGCGTGCACTCCATATAGACAAAAAGACATTGCCTATCCTATCAATTTGATAAATACCATCCGATATTTCATTCTTAAACACAGCTTTTAACTAATATTTCGTATCAAAAACAAAAAATTAAAAACAGCTCCATCTATCGGTATCGGTAAGTTATTAAAATCATCGCTAGTCATATTCAAATCGCAGCTAGGCGCTACGCTACACCAGCGCCGCATTGGCAGCTTTTAACGGCGGAAGACACTAACTATTTCTGTCTATATTTACGTATGTGTGCCGTGTTGTTAATACAAATACTGTAGTGTGCATTCCTGTAATTACATTGCCCACAATAACACAAATAACGCACACTATCGCATAGTATAGACAATGTCTTTTCAGCTGAACTATAACGTAAATTACCTAAGTGTCGCGAGCATTGCTACGTAACTATTTTAAAAAGTAGTTTGCTGCATATAATTATAGTGAAAGATATTGCCATTTCTTTTTTTCGTATAAAATTGATGTTAATTTTATTTTGATTTTAAGACGTCCGCCATTGTTTTTGTTTTGAATCGATTGACTGGTAGCAGACGAAATAAGATTTTAAAGTTTTAAAGTTGATAAATATGGATGATATTCACTGCGAAAGTTGTTCATGTGGTGTGTGTAGTGTTCGGTGAATAAAAACAAGTGATCACATACATGATTATTTCCACAAGACTGGGTAACCAAAATCAACATTC
Organism: Pyralis farinalis; assembly: GCA_947507595.1. Classification (NCBI taxonomy): domain Eukaryota; kingdom Metazoa; phylum Arthropoda; class Insecta; order Lepidoptera; family Pyralidae; genus Pyralis; species Pyralis farinalis. The sequence continues at coordinate 3,966,447 of OX382268.1, read as the reverse complement.
TGTATTTTTTGGTAAGTTAATAGCTTTAAAAAAAATCTGCCTACCCTGTCAAAAATCTCTGTGCACGCCACTGTATATTAGCCTTCCAGTGTATCACCATTCAAAAAGAAACAAAACGTACGCCGTTATGATTTTCTTATATGTAATAGGGGTTAATGTGTGAAATCTGTAGAAAGTAACGCGTGTTGAAACTTGTGTTGCCATGTTGAATCGGTACAGAAATGAAGGAATATTGGATCGAATTGTGACATGACGAAAAGTGGATTCTTTATAATAACCGTAAGCGAAAAATGCAATGGCCGACCCCAGGTCAAACGCCGCAACAGTGCCCTAAAGCAAAGCTTACCAATAAAAGGTAATGGTAACTGTCCGTTTGTAATGGTGTTGTTCGTAAATGGTAACCAGTTTTAATTTTTCATTACAAATCGGCAATTCCATACTTTAACCCCTAATATATAGATAATTTTAATAGTATAGTGGGTCGCATTCGTGCACTAAGGTTCAGCACACCCCTTGAACTAAAAAAGTTAATGATTTTGTTATGACTTATAAGAAAATCGACAGACGTTTGATCGTATTTTATAAGGAGGTGATGTCAGAAGCTTTAGAAACCGGCGAGCATGCAAGAAGAGTAATGAATGTTAAAAAAGCGAGTGAGATTTGTAAGGATTAAGTCATGTGGCGCTCGGTTCTCTCTGCCCCGCAAAGGATTTGGCGTGAAATTATAGATATATAGTTCGACCATATTCTACGATTTCCCTGCACGAAAATAATATAAATCATCCTAGAATCCAATGGCAGCACCACTTATCGGGTCCAATTGTGAATCTACACCATCCTGGGTTTCACTCAAGTACACACCAAAATCGGTGGCCCAGCTGTTCGGAGTTCCGTGACATACACACATATAAGAACAATTATATATATAAAAATGTCATTGTAGTTTTCTGTAATGTTCAGATAAACTTTGTAATTATCTTAGATTTTTGCTTTGGTGTCAGTGACAGACGGACGGAAGGAGAGATGGAGGGCGCGATTCTAGCACAAAACGCTGTAAATAAAGCGGAACAAACGCTGTAAAAAGCTTACCCTTGGCAGCTGTCTCTTTCTTCCCGTATCCATATCCGTACCTCTCTCCCAAGATAGTCACATATGGACCGCCACGATAACAACTTAGCACTTCACATAATCTGTGTACCCTGAAAAAAAAAAGATTATCTAAAAAAAAGCCAGACAGACTGGCGCCGTAACGTGTTACGTAACCAAGCGGTTTACCCTCCCATAAGAAGTTATCACTTCAAAAAACGTGTGAGTCTCGGGACGCCCGTCAAAAGTGATAACTTAAACTAACCCGCTGTCGTATGCGTGAGAGAAAGGGAAGCCAGACAGACTGGCGCCGTAACGCGTTACGTAACGAAGCGGCTTACCCTCCCATAAGAAGTTATCATTTCAAAAAAATAAGTAGGCTATGTGGCACCGGACGATTAGTGTTTACTGCGGCCAAAAGACATCAGCTACATTGATGAACCCACGACCTGTCAATTAGCACATAGTTTGTGAAACCTCGGCCACGCAGACGGACGAAACGAAAAGTGAGCGAGAGAGAGAGAGAGAGAGAGAAGTGCGAGCGAGAATGCACCTCATTATTTGGTGCACATACGCGCATTTACCTCGACCTAAAGATAATAAACTAAGACTAGTAAATGTAATCCTACCCCATATACAAAAGGTTTTTTTATCGAAACGCGTGTAGAACAGTAGTAGAAAAAAACTTATAGCTTTCCTCTACATGGATCATTAACACCATACAAGCATACGGCAGTGGAAACCAGGTCCCTAATGACCCTAATCACTATCATGAGCTTCAATGGATGATTATTTCGCGGTTATAAGGTGGAAATACTGCTCCAGTATACTAGCTATGATCAACTTCTCGCCAGAGCCTCGTGTGCTAAGGAGTGATACTTAATGTATTACCAGCGTTCATAGGCTACGGTAACCAATTTACATCAGGTGAACCGTATGCTTGTATGCCTTCCGACGTTGTATAAAAAAGTGAATCATTTTCAATTCCGTTCCTTAGACTTAGCTTCATCAGACTTGCTCAATGGTACCAGAAAACCCCTTCCATGGAAAGCTGGTCAACTTACCCCAATATGGTATCATCATCAGCCAAAAATATCCACTTGATGTGCGGCATTTCGACCACCTTGTTCAACACAAGCCTCAATATGGCCAGGGTTTTTGTGCAGTGGCCGGTCTTGGAGTTAGGCACGCCCGTATCGACGGCTGGGAGAGATGGATCTAAAATATAAAATTCTAAGTCTACAAAACGTTCACTGCAGGTTTTGATTGAGTGTGATTTTTCTACTATAATGCTTGGTGAAAGGATACATAATACGCAACATACCTGCTATCGCATTTTTTTCCCCAATGCTCGCAACACTTCAAATTTCTCTCGCGCGACGCCACCTCTGCTGCTATCACAGCAACTCTTCAGGAGCTTACTGGTGACCCTCCAGGGAGTTATTTTCAGGAACACCGTTCCTATATGAATTCTATATGTTTGTCTGTCACTTTTTTTCGAATATACGAATTTTGACTTCAGATTCGGATTCAGCATAAAAAAGTAGAATAGGAATGTTCAGGAACACCGTTCCTATCTCTTGGAACATGGTCAAAATGGCCAAGAATTAAAAAAAAAATTGTTATATATCTCTTTAATGTTAAGACTTGCACTTGTACAGATTCCACTTCACAATTTTATTTAATAATTATTTTTTGCCTTTACGGCATTTTCAAGGTATTTTATATAACATATGACGGTACCGGCAATGCAAGCATGCGCATTCTCAACTGGTTTGTTTTGTTGTTATTTGGCTGTGGTTTTTTTGTAAGGCGGAGGTGCTTCCCTAGATTCCCTACATCTCTTAAGAACACACAGACGAAAACACACAGACATGTTCATGCACACGAATACCTTAACCTGACTGTCGTATTAACGGCCTGGTCGTCTACGATGCATACAAGCTTAATGCCCACCTAATGTAAAGTGGATGCCGTAGCCTATGAACGCTTGCTATAACTGACTTTCGTGCGATACCACCTCTACTGCTGAGCAGTGACAGCACAGTAGATAAAGACCCGGCCAATTGATCAACAGGCCCCCAATACAAATCATGGCATTTACTACTAAATTTATTAATAGATTCAGGCGCTATTTTGCGAAAGTCAAATTTACATGCAATTTGATCTAACCTGCTTTGTGTGCTTCCGCCACCAATTAGTTCATGCGGCCTAGCGCCGGCCGTTTACTGTTAGTAAATGCAATATGCCGACGCTGCCATGGCTACTCCGGTAGTCTCAGAGACAGAGACAGATTGAGATTAAGAATAACATGCTACATGAAGCATGTTATTATAAGAATAACATGCTACATGTAGCATGTTAGGCGAAACACGTGTCACAGCGACCAGGCCAGTCGTGGCAGCGACGGTGGTGGTGGGGGCATGTGGTTTCTGTTCCAGGTGGCGGACGACCGCAGCAGCCGAGGCAGAGACTACCGGAGCAGCCATGGCAGCGTCGGCATGTTGCACTTACTAACAATGGTGGGTGGGTGCCGGCCGGCGCTAGGCCGCATGAACTAATTGGTGGCGGAAGCACACAAAGCAGGTAAGATCAAATTGCATACTAAATTTATGTTTTCGGATTTATGTATATACCTATTTGAAAGTATCACTTATTTGGCGATGAAGGAAAACCTCGTGAGGAAACCCGCACTTTCGTGAAATTATATTTCGATAGATGTGTAACCTAACCTAAGAAAAGTCTGGTTTTCCCTCTGGGTTGTGGAGGTTTGAAGGCAGTTAATCCATGTCAAAATCATTGTCTTCGCCAAATCCTTAGGCTTAGGTAACGGACTCTACCGATCCTAACGGATTAGGAAACGAAATGACGCTAAGAAGAAGAATGCTAATGTCACCTCTGCTACTGACACAACTCTTTGAGAGCCTACTGGTAACCTCACTCACTCGCAGGAACACAACTACACTCCAGGGAGTTGTTATTTGGCTGTGGTTTTCTATATAGTGAAGGTACTTCCCCAGTCGAGCTGCTTTGATGCGAAACAGACATGTTCGTGCACACAAATGTTTGTCCTGTGTGGAAATCGAACCCACGAGCGTTGGTGTAAATTAGCATTGCTAATCACTCCGTCGGCACTGATTTTAGGGTTAGTCCTAAATGCAATATGGGCTTGTCGATACAGGACTCATATGTTTCCACTAACAATACTGTTCACGAGATCTTACCGGGTTTATCACTGAAGAACAAAAGATTGGTGACGTGTTTCCCCCACGTTTTCTTGACCACCTTCGCTCTGGTGGAATGGAAACCGCTCCATGTCTTCACAGCGAAGAATACCGTGTCCTCAGGTATGGCACTGCCCTGCCGATAACCCAAACTTTAGAAAAAAATATATATACACAAGTACCTACTGAATTTCTTATCATTTTAAGACAGGTAGGGCACATCCAAGCATCCAGTAGTTGTGATAGCCCAGTGGATCAGAAATCGGCCTGTTGATCAACCAGTCCTCGGTTCGAATTTTGGCATGTACCACTAAATTCGTGTATTTGGATTTACTTACACATTTGTACTTTCTCGACGGTGAAGGAAAACATCGTGAGGAAACCCGAACATCCAAGAAATTATATTTCCAAAGATGTGTGGCATAACCCAAGAAAGATCTGGTTTTTCCTCCAAGTTGTGGAGGCCTGGCGGCAGTCACTCCATGTAAAATAAATAAATATTGTCGGACAAATTACTCAGCGCCACCTAGCCCCAAAGTAAGCGAAGCTTGTGTTATGGGTACTAGACAACTGATAAACATACGTAAATACATTTTTTTTTTGTAAATACATACTTATTATACATAGAAAATACCCAGACCAAGACAAACAGACATGTTCAAGCACACAAATGTTTGTATTGTGTGGGAATCGAACCCACGAGCGTTGGTGTCAAAGTAGCGTGACAACGCGTTTCACCACTGCGCCACCGAGCTCGTCGATGATGTAAATATCAGCATCTTCGCCAAATTCTTAGCCATGGGTAAGCCGTATTAACGACGAATGTGAGTACCTTACACAAACCTAAAGAGGTTTATAAGGTACAATAAAATGTAATTTATATGTTTATTACAATTGATAAATAAATATATAAGATAGGAAAGGGCATGCTCCGTTGGTTCGGACATGTAGAAAGAAATGCGGAGCGAAAGAATGACGAAACAGATATACAATGCGAAAGTGGAAGGATGTAGGAGCCGAGGAAGACCAAGACTAACCTACTTTGACCAAATTGGTCGTGTTTTATCAGAAGGTGATGTCAGGAGCCCCAGGAACCGGCGAGCGTGCATGAAAAGAGCTATGAATGTCACAGAAGCGAGTGAAGTATTTAAGGACCGCATCTTACGGCGCTCGGTTCTCTCTGCCTACCCCGCAAGAGACTTAGCATGAAGATTAACATACGTACATACATACAAATAAAAAATAAATAAAAAAAAAGTAGAAGACCCCACCAATCCTGATGGATTAGGAAACGGGATAGCCGTAAGAAGAATAATATTATTAAATATCGCAATTATTGCGCCTGATCGCTACAGCATGCGGCGAACGCGGCCTCTGTTTGCCGTGCCCGCGACCCGCACTGTCGCCGCTGAACAGGCACCCACCGCTCGTGCCCTGGCACTGCTCAATGCTCTTGTTGCTTATAATCAGAATATTGACCTCTTCCATACTATGGAGGCTGAATAATGTTAATATGAAATAATTAATAATTAATTTGTATAGTTACATTGGTCATATTAATAATTTTATTGTATATATGTATGAGTACTTACGATTAATGTTACTCCGATTGACCTGTACACGTTTTGGTTCTAAAGACTGTAAGTGTATAGTGTATGTATAATAAATAAATAAATAAATAAATAAGATACCGTACAGAGGCTGAAGTCTGAGCACATTGAGCTAGCTGAAACCTAATATTTAACAAGATATATCTTACACATGTATCAAACTGCCTCGGATACGTGGCGCAGTTGTCCCCTGACACCACGCAGAAGCTGAGGTCTGGTGTCAACAACGGCCCAGGGTTGTCTGCGCCACCATAGACCAGCTGGGCTAGCTCGAACGCTGGGTCGATAGAGAAATCTGCCTCCAATTTTCTTTCACCTCGCTGTATCTGTCCTAGGAGGCTGAAAAACAATTTCATATTATATTGAGGGTTCTGCCGCTTAAGTTAAACACGATGAGCTTAGTAGCGCAGTGGTTACTAAAGCTACTTTGATAACAACTCTGGTGGGTTCAGCTATAAACATTTGAGAGCATGAACAGGTCTGTTCGTATTGGTCTGGGTGTTTTTAAGAGCGGTGGGGCGCAGTCCGTCTGGGAAAGTACCTCCCGCCACCTCACAGAAAACCGCAGCCAAATAAAAAGTCCTAGAGAGTTGTTGTGTTGCTGGGAGTGAGTGAGGTCACTAGTAAATTCCTAAGGAGTAGCTGTATGTAGCAGTAGAGGTGGCACCGCGCGGGCGATATTTAATGTGTGTTCATAGGCTACGATAACCGCTTTACATCAGGTGGACCGTACGCTTGTATGCCACAAGTGGTTGTATAAAAAAAATGGAGAAGGAAGTTGTAGAGAGAAGGTGAATCACTTGTCACTTACTAAGCAAAGTCACTTATATAACTAAATGTGCTAAGTTTAGATGTATATAGAATAATTTCGCCATAAAGAAGAAAAATATAATGGATAGTCTTAACAGTTAGTACAATACATATCACTTCCGTCCTTTATGTGTATTTGTTTAATGCCATCCAGGTTCTACTAAAATTAGACGTCAATACAACCTTAAATTCAATAAGTATGAACACAAAGAGTGGTACGGCGCATCAAAGCAGTCTGTCTGGGGCGGTACCTCCACCTCATAAAAAAAAGCAGCCAAATAACAACTCCTTAGAGCACTTAGAGTTGTTGTGTTAGCAGCAGAGGTGGCATGGCGCGAGTGACGCTTAATGTATTGCAAGCGGCATAGTGGCCTCCATCGCCGTACGCACTTTTACTCGCACTGACGACGGCGTCAAATCACTTCACTTACAGAAGCCCTAATCCGCTCATAGGTACGGTTTTTCGGATCCAGACAGACCCCTATTTTTAGGGTTCCGTACCTTAAAAGGAACGTGGAACCCTTATAAGATAACTTTGTTGTCCGTCGGTCTGTCTGTCAAGACCTTTTTCTCAGGAACAGGTGGAGCTATCAAGCTGAAATAAATATCAAATACAAAAAAAATCATTACGAGTATATAACTATATTTTGACACTCGCAAGGGATCAAAACCTATAAAGTATTTCCCGTTGACCTAGAATCATGAAATTTGGTATGGAGCAATGTCATGTAGCACAAGTAAAGGAAAAAATCCGAAAACGGTAAATTAGTATCTCGTTAATGATAATACTAGCCGTTAAATGTAAAATACATGATTTTCCAGCTTTCCCACGGGAAATGGTTGGAAAATTGGAAATGAAAATAGTGTATTCTTATAGAAAATCAGATTCTGAACAACTTTTGCTTGAAACTTTTTTCCATAAAACGCATTCCTTTTGAGTTTTGAGCTAGTAACAGTTTTTGGCCAAAAAGCAGCAAAATATATATATCTATATTTCCGGCTCCTACAAATATTGAACTTCCGGACCTATTGCACATGTATTCTGACACCTCATACCACACTTGTATACCAATAACATCATCAGTTACAAAATATCTAGTATATGGTCAAAATACGTCTAAAACTACTGGACTATTACTCTCGTTATTTTAGGAAACAGACAAATGTTCAATAGAGAATATTTGTTTCTAGTTTCTGCGCGGAATACCAATGCAGTAGTTGTTTTAGTACTGCGTCCACAATATATTTTCTTTAACACTCACGCGAGCTTGCGTAACTGGACTAAAGATATACGATGTCTCCTTTATTACATCACTATTGTAATCCACTGGATATTTGTATGTACTGACATATGTCGGTGACATATCAGCATACGGCTTAGCTGATGATGATGAACACTATGTCGTTTTAGCGTTACCATCTCCGCTATTAAAATTACTAACTCGCAGGTACACGATAGCAGTGATAGCCCAGTGGATAAGGAACCGGCATGTTGAGCAACAAGTCTCCGGTTTGAATCCTGGCATGTACCACTGATTTGTAATTAAACTCTCTCTCTGCTCGACGGTGATGGCTCGATGGCGTCGTTGCGCTTGTCATTCTAACCGAACACGCAGGTTGAACAACGTCAACCGCAGCTTGTCTATGGATGGGATTACCTATCTCGAGTTTCTCCGTACGTTAAGCTGTCGGTCCCGGCTGTGGTCGATAGATGACAGTCGTTAAGCTAAGTCAGTGGCCCTCGGGCGGCTTGAAAACACTGGCTTCCGCCAATCCGCATTTGAGCATCGTGGTGGAGTATGCTCTAAACCCCTTCGGTTGAAGGGAGACCCGTATCCCTGCAGCGGGATGAGTAAGGGTTGATGTGGTGGCGACGGTGATGGAAAACATCGTGAGGTGTGCGAGTTACCTCTGAGAAGTTATATTTTGATGGACGTGTGACCTAATCTAGGAAAGGTTTTCCCTCTGGTTTGTGGAGATCTGACGCCTTATTCCATGTCAAAATCGGTATCTTCGCCAAATCTTTAGGCTTAGGTAGCGGACTCTGCTAATATTAATGAAATAGGAAACGGGATAACGCTAGGAAGAAGACTCTCCGAAACCCCGATAGTCGTCAAGGGAATTGATATATGGCAGTGGACGTCTTTAAGACAGAGGTACTTCCTCAGTCAGTCAGTTTCTTATACAACTACAAACAAAAAGAGGTAGGGCGCATGATAAGTGAGGTAGGGCGCATCAAAGCAGCCCGTCTGGGGAAGTACCTCCACCTCACAGAAAACCGCAGCCAAATAACAAATCCCTAGAGGGTTGTTGTGTTCCTGCGTGTGAGTGAGGTCACCAGTAAACTCCCAAGGAGTTGCTGTGTATGCAGCAGAGGAGGCATCGCGCAAGTGATAATTATTATATCGCAAGCGTTAATAGGCTACGGTACACGCTTTACATCAGGTGGGCCGTATGCTTGAATACCTCCCGACGTAGTTTAAAAAAAAAACTACATCTTCACAAGTCAATGGCGAGGCAGATATGACCGAGGGTCACATCACTTTCTCACTCACCTCGCCCACCTTTAACATTTATAGCTCTTCATGGACGCTGGCCGGTTCCTAGGGCTTCTGACACTTTTCTATTCTATAACTTCACGCCAAATCCCTTGCGGGGTAGGCAGAGAGAACCGAGCGCCACGTGACTCGATCCTTACATATCTCACTCGCTTCTTTAACATTCATTGCTCTTCTCATGCACGCTCGCCGGTTTCTAGGGCTCCTGACATCACCTTCTGATAGAACACGACCAATTTGGTCATGGTAGGTTAGTCTTTGTCTTCCTCGGCTCCTACATCCGTCCACTTTTGCATTGTATATCTGCTTCGTCATTCTTTCATCTTGCATTCTTTCTACATGCCCGAACCATCAGAGGGCTTCTGACACAACTTTCTAATAACACACAATCAATTTGGTGGTATGTTAGTCTTGGTCTTCCTCGGCTCCTACATCCTTCTATTTTCGCGTTGTATATCTGTTTGACCACTGTTACCTCTTAAACTGTTTCTACATGTTCGAACAAGTGGAGCAAGTCTTTCTTATCTTAACACCGACTCTATCTTCTTACATCTTAATTACGAATTCTTACGCAGTACAAGCGTTACACCGCAGATTTTGCGCAACGATCGTATCTCTACGGCGTACTGTTATACTCTCTATCAAAACTCGCACTCGCTTCCAACATTAGCGTTGTGATCAACTCCGCGCAGGCTAAAGTTTTTTCCTTACGAAATATTGATGTGCTCTACTCCTCTGTTACCAGCGCTTCTTTTGATAGTTGGCATGCACTACGTGCAGCTAAGGTTGGCTTGACTCTAAAGACTGCAAAATGGCTTAAACTTCAAAAGCCACACCTATAAAGGCTAGACGTACTATTTTCAAGAGTCTTTAGTAAATTTTCAGGTGCCTCTAACACAAATCTTTAAAACCAAACCTATCAACTGTCGTATAGATATATATGTATTTATTTTAGTAGTATTTATTTCATAATTATAATGTTATGTAAGTAATATTAGTAAGTATTTAATTGTATTTTGTTATTTAGTGTATAACTATATCTCTGGTGTATTGTACTCGTACTTTTCCTATCCGGTACACTTCACAAAATGTCCCACAGCACGGGTTGGCCGGAAGAGATCTCTTTATTATAGAGATAAGCTCGCCTTTGCATAACTACTATTTGTGTTACTACTCGTATTTTTAACACTGTTATATGCAATAAAGAATATATAACAATATCAATATCGAAATATTTATCGATTTATGCTCTACATGCATGCGTGTGCTATCTATCTATAACTTCACGCCAAATCCTTCACGGGGTGGGCAGAGAGAACCGAGCGCCACGTGACTCGATCCTTATATACCTCACTCGCTTCTTTAACAGTCATTGCTCTTTTCATGCATGCTCGCCGGTTTCTAGGGCTCCTGACATCACCTTTATGCGTGTGTTATTTCTTTTTATCGGACAAGTTACACAGCGCCATGTAACCCAAAAGTAAAGAAAAGTGTTATGGGTACTAGACTACTGAAATACATATAAATGATACATAGAAAACACCAGGAAAAAGACAGACAGACTTAGTGATGACCTCACTCAGTCGCACGAGTTACTCACTCGCATAACACGTTCAGTTTTTATTGGAGGGTGGTTTACTGTGAGGAAAAAGTATTTCCCAATACGGGTTGCTTTTATGCGCCCTACCCTCTCTTAAAAACACCGCCAACAAACAGACATGTTCACGCACACAATTTTTTGCCTTGTGTGTGAATCGAATCCACGAGCGTTGGTGTCATAGTTACGTTGCTAACCACTGTACGACCGAGCTCGTCTCACTTTACGCCTTATGTTAATATACAACATTGCTTAACATCAGAAATATCTTGCAATACTTGGCCAGAACAAAAGCAGGGCGTTAATACGAAAGGCTTGACGAGCTCGGTGGCGCAGTTGTGAAACGCGCTGTTACGCTACTTTGACACCAACGCTCGTGGGTTCGATTCCCACACAGTACAAACATTTGTGTGCATGAACATGTCTGTTTGTCTTGGTCTGGGTATTTTCTATGTATAATAAGTACGTATTTACAAAAAAAAAATGTTTTTACATATGTTTATCAGTTGTCTAGTACCCATAACACAAGTTTCGCTTACTTTGGGGCTAGATGGCGCTGTGTAATTTGTCCGACCATATTTATTTATTTGTTACAAAACTTCTACATTACAAAAAGAGATTTAAAGGCTCACCGTTCAATGAGTTCAATCCTCATGGCAAACCCGCTGGCAAAATTCGGATACACGAAACCACCTTCCTCTTCCAAGTCTTCGTAAAAGGTGAAGTGGTGTATGATGGTGGGTTCCTCATCACTGAGCGGGTATCCTACCCACATCGTGTTCTACAAGTAAAACAAAGTTAATGGTTAATTTGACTACATATTTGCTATTTATACAACATCGGAGGCATACATGCATTCAACCCACCTCATGGGAAGCGGTTACCGTAGTCTATGAACGCTCGCAATACATTAAGTATCACTCGCGCGATGCCACCTCTGGTGCTAGAACAGCAACTCCTTAGAAGTTACTGGTGACTTCACTCATACGCAGGAACACAACAACCCTTCAGGGAGTTGTTATCTGGCTGTTGCTTTCTGTGAGGTGGAGGTACTTCCCCAGACGAACTGCTTTGATGCGCCTCATCTCTTAATAACATTTGCATATTGAGCAACGGCGGCCGAGGAATGCGGCCCTGAAACTCTGAATCTGACAGCAGGGTGCATATTAATAACCAAGTTTAGGAGTGTAAAAATGTCTTTTCGAAGTTCCGTACATGACAAAAGCTATTGAGACTCCGATCTTTGCCGTTTTCTTTTGTACCACGAAGCAGAAGTTAAGTTTTTAGTTCAAAGTATCATGTTTAGTGTGATCTCGATTACACTATATAATATAGATAAGAATTAGGCGCAGTGTAGAGATAGCCCAGTGAATATAGATGGGGAAGGACCCGGAATCAAGTAACAAGTAAATAAGTATGCTACCTTACTTTTGCAAGAGCTATGCTTGATACCCGCCAATATTCGCTTTAGTTCCAAGTATGATGGTGTGTCTCCCCCTAAATCAACTCTTCACTAAAAGATGATCCACATCAATCCTTACTCATCTGGCTGCAGGGACACGGATCTCACTTCTACCGAAGGGGTTTAGAGCATACTTAGTCACGCCGCTCAACTGCGAATTTCAGAAGGCCAGTGTGTTCAAGCTGCCCGAAGGCAAATGTCTCGACAACAGCTGGAATCGACGGCGTAACGTGCCATCCGTGCACAGAGAACATCGATAGATAAACCCATCCATAGACAGGATGTGGTTGTCGTTGCTTCGGCAACTAGAGTGACGTGCGCAATGACGTCATCGATCTATTTACTTCAAAATAAGCACGTTACTTTCTTCGTGGCAGAATATAAATGTAAAACAAAAACTACGACATAAAAAAACTTATTTTCAACACTTCTAACACTCATGAGATTCACAAAAAAGGTGTAAAGAGGTCTTTACAGATTCAGCAACGGCACGAGCGATGTACCTGATAAACCGTATGCTTGTATGCCACCTTAGCTGTATAAAGAAGACGGTCAGTCGTAGGACTGCACGTCACAAGTGAAAGCTTCTTAGCTTCACAAATATTATTTTTGGGTTGTTGTAAAGAGCGTGATGGTCACTCGAGTTCAGTACTTTTATCCCCATTCTTAAAGTGCCCAACGAGCATAAAGAAATTTTCACTTCAAAAATAATAGTACTGTAGATGTAGACGTAAGTAGATGAAATCTGCTATGGAATGAATTTCAAATATGTCTTACAGGATGTTTATCGGCTGATGCCAACGTCTCGAACAAGTTCCGACACCGGACGGCAGTGTGAGGGTCTACAAAGAACACCCATCTCACATCACAATCCTTGTACTTCATTGTCAATGGCCTCAATAGAGGTATAATTGTCCATGCCCCGGCGACAGGGAAGTCTTCGTGTGCTATGTGGACTACTGGACGTTTCTGCAATGTAAAATCTTGATTAATCACAAAACATACCCAAAACGTTTCTATGTAACTAGCTACACCCCGCGACTTCGTTTACGTATATGCCCGCTGTTCCGCAGAAAGCGCTTTTACGATGTTTTTTCTTTTTTCTTGGCTTTTAACAGCGGTATTGTGATGTTGAATAAGCCTTTATGGTTTCATTCATATGATTTCATCTATCTATAACTTCACGCCAAATCCCTTACGGGATAGGCAGAGAGAACCGAGCGCCACGCGACTCGATCCTTACATACCTCACTCGCTTCTTTAACATTAATTGCTCTTTTCATGCACGCTCGCCGGTTTCTAGGGCTCCTTCATCACCTTTTGATAGAACACGACCAATTTGATCATGGTAGGTAAGTCTCGGCCTTCCTCGGCTCCTAAATCCTTCCACTTTTGCATTGTATATCTGCTTCGTCATTCTTTCATCCTGCATTATGATTTCATATAGTACTTTTTTTATACAACGAAAGATGTATAAAAAAAAAGAAAGCTGGTAAGCGGTAACGCAGCCTATTTACGCTTGCAACACCACGGGGATGTTATCCGCGCGCTGCCAATCTTGTGACCTAAGGCCGTTTCGTCACAGTACCCAGTAATTTCTCTGCATTATCTCACCCTTCAAACTGGAACACAACCTATATAAATATAGCCGCTTGGCGGTAGAAATAGGTGAGACAGAGGTCCACGAGGATCCACGCAGACGACTTTTGTACAAAGTGTCCCTCTGGTAAAACCTTACCTCTTCCATTTCTAATACTTGATTCTCGATGTCTTGCTTGAGACGAGTAGCGACGCTGGCGTGATATGGTTCTGTTTGACTTATTATTACAAACACTACGTTTGTCGAATCTGTAACAACAAAAAAAACACCGTTAATTCTTCATATTGATGTATACATAATTCTTCAGTATGTATAATCCCTCGACGACGAAGAGGTCACAAAAAACCTAGAACCTCTGCAACTTCGTAGGGACATAGGCTCACTAAGTATATTTTACGGCCTGTACCATGGTGAGTGCTCTAAAGAACTATTCTCCCTTATCCCACCCTCTCCCTTCCGTCATAGAACCACACGTGCGGGCTTGCGATGTCATCATTCCACTGTTGAGGACATTTGTTCTCGTACTAAAAAGTTCGGCAACTCCCATCTCTGTCGAACTATTACAAAATGGAACGCCTTGCCTGCACATGTGTTTCCTTCTTCCTACAACATGGGATCCTTCAAACGAAGCGTGAAGAAGCACCTTGCGGGCCAGCATGGTAGCGTCAACTGACAGGACACTGTAGTCCTTTCAGTCAGTTGCCGCTGCAATTTGGGCTCCTCTTTTCGCTTACCAACAGGCGAAGCGGAGTCACTATGCCGAGCCAATATAAAAAAAAAACCTCTTAAACGGCTGGATTTTGATTAAATCTTTTGTGTGTTCGGGTGGGTCTCTAGCTGGTTTGAATTCACAATTGGACCAGGTAGGTGGCACTGAAAATGAGTTTTAAGTTTTTGTTTCGAGCAGGACAGCATCTGTCGGGTCAACTGGTAATAAATATGGTTTTCAAAATGCTTTCATAATCCCATGTTTAATAGCTCCCGCAAGTTCCTTTTATGTTTACGGTCCATATCTGTGTTTCTTCAGCAACAATGTAAATAATAAGCTTAAAAATGTTTATTTGTATCGTATTCAAATTATACAAACAAATTTCAATTTGACGAGCTCGGTGGCGCAGTGGCGAAACATGCAGTTACGTTACTTTGACACCAAAGCTCGTGGGTTCGTTTCCCACACATGTCTGTTTGTCTTGGTCTGGTGTTTTTAGAGGTAGGGCGCATCAAATCAGCCCGTCTGGGGAAGTACCTCCACCTCACAGAAAACCGCAGCCAAATAAAACACCCTGGAGGGTTGTGTTCCTGCGTGTGAGTGAGGTCACCAGTGAGCTCCTAAGGAGTAGCTGTGTTAGCAGCAGAGGAGGTATCGCGTGATTGCAATAGTTTTTATAGCGGTTCAAAAACGGTTACGGTATGCTTACAATACAATAAGTATCGCTCGATACTTATTATAGCTACGAGTACCTTATATACATTACAGACGAGCTCGGTGGCGCAGTGGTGAAACGCGTTGTTACGCTACTTTGACACCAACGCTTGTGGGTTCGATTCCCACATAGTACAAACATTTGTGTGTATGAACATGTCTGTTTGTCTTGATCTGGGTATTTTCTATGTATAATAAGTATGTATATACAAAAAAAATTAATTACGTATGTTTATCAGTTGTCTAGTACCCATAACACAAGCTTCGCTTACTTTGGGGCTAGATGGCGCTGTGTAATTTGTCCACAAATATTTATTATTATTTATTTACATCAGAAGGGTTAAGTGGACAGTATGCTTACGAGTATACGTCTCTAGACGTATATAAAAGAATCAATAGAACTACTTGATATGGGGAAAACACACAATCAGAATCATTCGCACAACGAGCCATCAATATCCTGTATACAGTTGCGCAGATATTGGAATACATAGCTGCACCTGATAATCACATAACCCTGTTATCTATATCGACAGTTCACCTCTGCTCGACGCCGACACCATTGATTGATGGCGCCAGACGAGCCGCATTGTCGGCGGCACGCCACGCCAGTCGACCTATTTGTCATCATTGACGTGTTCCATTTGATATACGATAATGCAAAGAGATGCAAACAGTACTATAACTTCAAAGAAACGTTCGAACACACAAGGACACACGCCTTTTAAGAACGAAACTAAGTTTCCTACAAATTAATTGCGAAAGGTGCAAGATGATTTGATTGGCATTGATTGCACAAAAACCACGTATAACCAGTTGAGAATGCGCAAGCTTGCAATCGTCAATTATATAACAATTTAATACATTTTTTTCAAACTTTGTCGGTCATTTTGACCGTGTTCCTTAAGAAATATGATACTGGTTTTAAAACATTCCTATTCTACTTTTTAATTTACTTTTCGAATAAAAAATCTGAAATAAAAGTTCAAATTTTTTTTTTTTAATTTGTCGGTCTTTTTGACCATGTTCCTTAAGAGATAGGAGGTTGGTTTTACAGACATTCCTATTCTACTTTTTTATGCTGAATTCAAATCTGAAGTCAAAATTCGAATATTCGAAAAAAAGCGACAGACGCACACACAGACAAACATATAGCTTTCATATAGGAACGGTGTTCCTAAAAATTTGAAGCAACGTCGAAAACAATATACAACATTGAAAACGGGGTATCAATCTTATTTCTTCCAATGAGTAATTCTTGTGTGTATATATATACATATCGTGTATCACGAAAATCTCTTGTAACAATTTGGATCAAAATTTGTATATAAATAAGGTCATTTTGTCTATATGATATATATAGATATCTTTCTTGAAAAAACGTACACAACCGTCGAGGACACAACAACCCTCTTTCAATACGTCTTCTGCTTCAGTCGGTAGAGCTCCAGGGTCTCTGTCCCACTAAATGAAGACGATCTCCATTAATCTAATCCTAAGTTAGATTTTCGGCATAAAAAACCCCTATCTAAATTAAATAAATAAATATAAATATTGTCGGACAAATTACACAGCGCCATCTAGCCCCAAAGTAAGCGAAGCTTGTGTTATGGGTACTAGACAACTGATAAACATACGTAAATACATTTTTTTTTTGTAAATACATACTTATTATACATATAAAATACCCAGACCAAGACAAACAGACATGTTCATGCACACAAATGTTTGTATTGTGTGGGAATCGAACCCACGAGCGTTGGTGTCAAAGTAGCGTAACAACGCGTTTCACCACTGCGCCACCGAGCTCGTCATCTGCATCGTCTTCACCTTAGCTACCAGGTTGACTTCATGAAATAAAATTTTTCATACGTTTCCGAACCGGGTATGATTAAATAAGGTAATGATATTTTAGATCACGTTCTGGAATTTACTCTGGAATGATTCTCTTCTTCGCAGGTACATGACCTGCGGAGAAGAGAGGGGTCGGCAACGCATGGGTGACACCCCTGGTGTTGCAAACGCCCATAGGCTACGGTGACTGTTTACCATCAGCCAGGGTATGTTTTTTTTTTTATACTACGTCGGGAGGCATACAAGCATACGGTCCACCTGATGTAAAGCGTGGTCCGTAGCCTATTAACGCTTGTAATATATTAAGTATCACTCGCGCGATACCTCCTCCGCTGCTTACAGAGCAACTCCATGGGAGCTTACTGGTGACCTCACTCACACGCAGGAACACAACAACCCTCTAGGGAGTTGTTATTTGGCTGCGGTTTTCTGTGAGGTGGAGATACTTCGCCAGACGGGCTGCTTTGATGCGCCCTACCTCGTCGGTGTTAAGATAAGTTAAGAAGAAGTAAAAAAATACTCCATTGGTTCGAGCAAGAATAAGGAATGCAGGACGAAAGTATGATAAATATAATCTAATTGTATTTTATTCAATTCTCGTACGTTATGATTTTGGAATGACGAAACGTATATATACAAAAAGACACATCAAAAATACTCTATGTAAGAAGGGTTATTATAGAATCGATGAATATCTAACTGACAGAGATGTATGGAAATGATTCAGCACATGAATTAATATAACTTTAATTGTACCACTTGATATCACTATATGTACACTCATTATATTTATTGTAATATGTATATGATGATTTGGAAAAAAAAGACCTATATTGGCAAGTTTCTTTCGGCATTTCTTCTTCGCCAATGGTCATTTGAAATGCTGGTAGATTAAAAAAGAGAAAAACTTAAAAAATAATAATGATAAGATATAATATTGAAAATGTAAGACGTGTCTAAGTGCCCGTGAGGGTCTAAAGGCAAATAAAGAATTTTTATCTTTATCTTTTATCTTTACAATGCGAAAATGGAAGGATGTAGGAGACGAGGAAAACCAAGACTCACCTACCACGACCAAACCGCGTTTTACGGCGCTCGGTTCTCTCTGCCTACCCCTCAAGGGACCTGGCGTGAATATATATAAATATATAAAAGGGGGGTTATTGAAGTAATAAGCTTTTATTACTAAAAGCATACACTTTGTATAATATCACAGTCATCTATATACATTCTGTGTACTAAGTATCGGGAATTTGTCAATAAAACAAAAAATACAAATTATTCATCTAAATTTATTTTATCGCCTTCAAAGTAGGCCCCATCGCTTGCAATACAACATCTCCACCGCTTCACCCAGTCTTCCATACATTTTTCATAGGCTATTTGCGGTATGGCCTTTAGCTCATTCAGCGAATTTTCTTTTATGGCTTCTATCGACTCAAAACGTTTTCCTCGAAGTGGTAATTTTAACTTGGGAAATAAAAAAAAGTCAGACGGAGCCATATCAGGTGAATACGGTGCTTGGTCGAGAACTTTTGTTGAATTTTTCGCTAAAAACTCTTTCACTATAATGGCTGTGTGTGATGGTGCATTATCATGGTGCAGCATCCATGAGTTGTGTTGCCACAAATCTGGACGTTTTCGGCGGATACTCTCACGCAAACGCTTCATGACGCCTAAATAATATTCTTTATTCACTGTTTCTCCCTCTGGAAGGAATTCGGAGTGAACCACACCACGGTAGTCAAAAAAAACTGTCAGCATCACCTTGATTTTGGAGCGACTTTGCCGCGGTTTTTTGGGTTTCGGCTCGTTTTCGAGACGCCATTCTGAAGACTGTTGGCTTGTTTGCATGTCGTACTCATAAACCCATGTCTCGTCGCCAGTTATTATACGTTTCATAAAGGTCGGATCCGTAGAAGCTCGGGAAACCATGTCTTCAGCGACATGCTTTCGCTGCGCTTTTTGAACAAAATTGAGCTCTTTTGGAACTAGTCGAGCGGCGACGCGTTTCATGCCTAAAATGTCAATGAGAATGTTGTGGACGGACTTAAAAGATATGTTCACCTCACTAGCCAACTCTCTCAGACTCATACGTCGATTTTCGAGCACTAGCTTCTTGATTCTGTCGATGTTTTCTCTGGTCGTAGCGGTTGAAGGTCTACCAGAACGAGGCAAGTCTACTACTACTTCTCGGCCTTCTTTAAAAGCCTTATACCATTCATAAGCCCTTGTTTTCGATATACACGATTCGCCGTAGGTATTTCGCAACATTTTTAGTGATTCACCACATGAAATATCATTTGAAACACAAAATTTAAGGCACACTCTTTGTTCAACAATATTTTCCATTGTAAAAATCGCCGAGGACTCAAAACTATGACCAACAAAAAGTGTAGTTTAAAACAAATTAAATGACAGATCCCGCTCAAATTTTGCGCGCTAAATCAGTACAGTGCTACCAACATGCAGTAAAAAAATTAGAACGACCTCTTTTACGCGGGTCTTTTTATTGACATATTCCCGATACTTTTTACACAGAGTAGTATATAAAAATGAATGTTTCTCTGTATGTCCTCTGGACTCAAAAACGACTGGGCAGATTTTGATGAAATTTTCAGTGAATCTTAAGGTTAGCCCAGCAGGTGATCCTGTGAAGTTTGTTAACGATTGGATCACCCGTGCGAAGCTGGGTTGAGTAGCTAGTTTAATAATAAAAATCATAAAATGTTATATTTTAACACAGGAAAGGAATGGGAATCTAGAAAAGTAGTTACATTTCACCTTCTATGTAATACGTCGCTCACTGCCATGGCCGACTTTAAAGCTCTGACACGAGCATTGGTAACCATGTCAAAAAGGTCCTAAGCGCATTAGTTGTCAACGCAAAACTTGTTTACGCACGCTTTACTTGGGGAGTAAGCTGGTGAATGAGTGACGAGAGCGTTACGAAAAGTGTGATCGGGTGAGGCGAACGGAAGTTGAGAGGGAGATATAAATTAGTGAAGATAGAAATAGAGAGAGAGTTACGTTTCGTATATTACTGTAGAGGCAAGAGATAGAGGTGCGAGCACACATTTTCTTTCTCACTTTCGAGCGAGTTAAGTTTCGTATATTTAAGACACAGTGATGGGCTATTGTCTGTATCACACTATGGAGCTAAGACTAAAACTTCTTTGTTTTACTTCAGTCGTGAGGTCTAAAGCACACTCGTTTTTTTTCTTTTTTCTCCGCTTCTAAGGGACGTATCGTGATGTTGGATAGCCTGAATCCTCAAGAATTTGGCTGTCAAATGCAAAGAGAGCTTTTTCAAATGCGACTGGTAGTTCCAGACAATACAGTATTCAATCAAACAATCTCTTCCGCTTTGTACATAACTATGCATTCGAGTATGTATTTACAAAAAAAGTATGTATGTACTTACTAGGTTGTGTATGATTTGTCCCGAAATATGTATTTAATAAACCATCTTCTTCTTCCACCTAGCGTTATCCCGTTTCCTAATCCATTATGATTGCCGGGATCCGCTACCTAAGCCTAAGGATTTGGCGATGATACAGGTTTTTACACATCGCGACTGCATTCAGACCTCCACGAGCCAGAGGGAAATCTTTTCTTAGGTTAAGTCACACGCCTTTCGAAATTTAATTTCCTGCTAAGATGTTTTTGTAATTATTGATACGTCGTACACGCTCTAGAATTGCAATACGAAAGCAAGGTAATTGCCCAACTCGCATTCAGTTGACAACGCTCTCGCGTCGCGACTATACGTATTTCGCAAAGCATAAATGTCTTAAGATATATATTCTCTTTCTAACGACAGGTACGCCCTATCATTTGTCTCTTTGTTAGAGCAAAGTATCATAATAAATAACTGTACGTAGATGTACTATATCTACTATATTTGCGCCATTTTAAAATACAATTATGTTGGTATATAACCTTTTGATACGTCGCTGGTTTCCTCAAGATGTTTTCCTTCACCACCGAGCAAGTGATAATTAGTAATGTACATAAATAAGAACACACGACTTTAGATGTACATGCGCCCACCACGACTCGAACCGAGTACCAATAGATTAACAGGCTGGCTCTTTATCCACTGGGCTGCCGCTGCACTTCTATATATATAAAAATGAATGTTTGTCTGTATGTCCTCCATGGACTCAAAAACGGCTGGCCAGATTTTGATGAAATTTTCAGTGAATTATTCAGGTTAGCCCAGCAGGTGATTCTGTGAAGTTTGGTAACGATTGGATCACCCGTGCGAAGCTGGGTCGAGTGGCAAGTATTTAATAAGCCTTATAGTTTACTTTTAAAACCTGGTAAATAATTCACCCAAATACAAAATGGAGATAACTTCGTTCGTTCATCCGCATTACAAGGAAGCATTGTGACTAATGGCACAGTATAAATTAGTCATGAAACTTTCAGGAAGCCCTAATTCACAAGGCGAACTGTAACATGGCACATTTATTATTCAGCACGACAAATTGTATATCAACCTGATTCTGAATTATTGAATAATGTTGCCCCTTTGCGTATGTGTGAGGGGGGGTGTCCCTTCAAACTCCTATATTGATTTGTATTATCATCATTATTTCAGCCAAAGGATGTCCACTGCTGAAGACAGGCCTCCCCCTTAGACTTCTTAAGCGATCGGTCCTGCGCTGCTTGCTTCCATCGGCACCCTGCGACCCTCACGAGATCGTCGGTACATCGTGTGGACGCCGTCCTACGCTGCCTGTTGTAATTTGGCAGCGGTTTTTGAGAGGTTTTTTTTATACAACGTCGGGAGGCATACAAGCATACGGTCCACCTGATGTAAAGCGGGTACCGTAGCGATATATTAATTATCACTCGCGCGATGCCTCCTCTGCTGCTTACACAGCAACTCCTTCGGAGCTTACTGGTGACCTCACTCACACGCAGGAACACAACAGCCCTCCAGGGAGTTGTTATTTGGCTGCGGTTTTCTGTGAAGTGGAGGTACCTACTTCTCCAGACGGGCTGCTTTGATGCGTCCTACCTACATTAAATGAAGCAACTTGTCGCTGCCATGGCTGCTTGGATCCTCTCCTACTCTCCCAGTGGGTGGGTAAGTAGCGACTAGGTGCCGGCCGATGCTAGTTCGCGTGAACTAATTGGTGGCGAGAGTGCACAAAGCAGGTTATATCAAATTGCATGTAAATTTGACTTAAAATTTAATATTTAATTTCACTCCCTAAATATTGGGAACACAAGAACCCTGTTGTCATTTGTCAGGTTTTCTGTGAGGTGGAGGTACTTCCCCAGACGGGCTGCTTTGCGTCACATAATCGGACAAATAGTAACATACGTCTTTCCTCATTTTTCAATCTATCTAAATAACAAATTTCTTAAAATCTGTTCAGGAATTCATTTGAACCTGCCTTGTAACACAAAAAACGGCTCAAATTGGGTACTTCCTACTTTTTTAAGTCGTTAAAAAATATACCTTCTTCTTCCTAGCGTCATCCCGTTTCCTAATCCATTAGGATTTACGGGGTCCGCTACCTAAGCCTACGGATTTGGCAAAGTTACTGACTTTTAGAAGGAGCGACTGTCGTCAGATCTCCCCAACCCAGGGGGAAATCCAGACCTTTCTTGAGTTAGGTCACACGTTTTTCGAAATATGTATAATATCTTGGACGTAATGTGTATAATAATAGAGCTGGATGGCGTCGGTTCGCGTGTCATTCTAACTGAACACGCAGGTTAAGCAACGTCGACTGCAGCCGGTCTATGAATGGGTTTACATATGTCGAGCTTCGTAGAGCACGTTCAGCCGTCCGTTCCGGCTGTTGTCGACAGATGACAGACATCAAGCTAAGTCCGCCCTCGGGCGGCTTGAAAAACACTGACTTCCGCCAATCCGCATTTGAGTAGCGTGGTGGAGTGTGCTCTAAACCCGTTCGGTTGAAGGGAGACCGGTATCCCTGCAGTGGGATGAGTAAGGATTGACGTGGATGGATGGACACGAGCATTTGAACCCGGGACCGTCGGATAATGGGTCAGTTCTTTATCTACTATATACCATATAATATACCAATATAAGAAAAACCATCAACTAACTAAAGATAATGACGGCGCAAAAGGCTGAATAATTTGAACGGTGATACTCGTAAGAGACTGCCGTCTGAAACTCGACGTGAAATAGATTAGATGTCTCAAGTTCGATTGAGGTACGTGATCCATCGGCGGGAGCAGCCACTACACCTAATTTTAATACCTAGGATATAATAGCATAGGATTGAGCTTCGAAGGTTCCGTATCTTGGTGTTTGATTCCTTGCTTTCGTTAATATTATTTAAAGAGATAGGATCCATCGAAGCGGTCCGGCTGGGGAAGAACATCCACCTCGCAGAAGACTGCAGAGAACAACCCCTTCGAGTGAGTTTACAATGAGTGGCACCGCGTGCTCGTTCGACACCCGGCATTGCATAAAAAAACCATTAATGAACAAGAAAAACTGTTTATCTTTTTAGAGTTCGTCATACCAGCCGTAGCCTATGGTCGGGCCTGTATAAGTCACTGAGACTGTTGGAAAGCGGATTTTAAAAAAAACTGTTTTTTTTATACAGCGTCTGTAGGCAAACTGGCATAAGGTTTACTTGATGTACAGTTGTTACCGTAGACTACAAACAATTGCAACAAGGAAGTATCGCTCGCGCGTTGGCACCCCTGCAACACAGCAACTCCTCAGGAGCTTACTGGTAAGCTCGATCACTCGCAGAAACACAACAAGCCTCCAAGGAGTTGAAATTTAGCTACGTTACCTACATATTCTGTGAGGTAGAGTTACTTCTCCAGCCATCTTCCTTTGATGCACCCCACGTCTCTTCAAAACATTTAGACCAAGACAAACAGACACATTCATGCACTCAAATGTTGTCGTATGAACCCTCATTGTTAACTACTCGACCGCGGGGTTCGATTCCCACGCAGGAGAAACAATTTGTGTACACGAACATGTCTGTCCCGTTCTGGGTGTTGTCTATGTATCATAAGTATCCA
The DNA here is from genome assembly GCA_947507595.1 of Pyralis farinalis. Taxonomy (NCBI): domain Eukaryota; kingdom Metazoa; phylum Arthropoda; class Insecta; order Lepidoptera; family Pyralidae; genus Pyralis; species Pyralis farinalis. Next base: position 3,942,188 of record OX382268.1, on the reverse strand, counting down.
TTTACAAAAAAAAAATGTATTTACATATGTTTATTAGTCGTCTAATATCCATAACATGAGCTTCGCTTACTTTGGGCCTAGAAATTTGTCCGAAAATATTTATTTATTTATATAACAGCTTTAGTTTCATAAGCGGAGTTTCGCCTATGAGGTTATGAACCAAACTTCCTGATAACATTATAAAATATGGTCACGACACGGCAGTGAATTGACGTCAAAACTTCAATGGCGAAGATGCACGCCACTACGGTACCCCCTTTTGCATGAAACAGCCAACTAAGACAATTTGCTCCAGCTCATCCACGTGAAAATTACTGCCGCCGTGATCTATCCAACTATAACTAACAGTGTCAGACGTTGAAGCGGTTAAGATTAAATTTTGAACTGGTTATTACTACGATAGTGCAATCTGGTTCCCAAACGAGAGCGAACATAAAACTAGATGCAACTCAAAGATTCAAAGCGAAAAAAACAGAACTAAGTACATAGTTAATAGATTCAGGCTTTATTTTGCGAATGTCAAATTTACATGCAATTTAATCTAACCTGCTTTCGTTCATGCGGCCTAGCGCCGGCCGGCCCCCATCAACTACCGTTAGTAGATGCAACATGTTAATCGTTAGAATAACATGGTTATTCTAACGATACACGCAGTGCGGGACGACCCCCGACTAAATGGAGCGACGACCTCAACGTGGTTTATAGAGAGTCGATGGATGCAGGTCGCACAGGATCGAGATGAATGGCATTCCAGAGGGGAGGCGTATGTTCAGCAGTGGACAAATACGGGCCGAAATGAAGATATTTTTTATTGCACAAATCTAGCCTTCTTGTTTCCTACCCAGCAAGGGACCTAGCGTGAAGATATACTCGTAGGTCATCCATGCAACCCTACATTTGTAGATCTAATAATCTGTAAGCATTATACGAGTGACTGAACAACCGCACTGTAAACAAGTAACCCCGTCTGGCACCAATGTTGACATCAAAGATAAACCAATAAATCACTTGAGTGCGCATGAAGGCACCCCGCCGTCACGTTGTTTTAACGCTAAAATATGTCAGCGATACGAACCTTCTGACCAATGGGTGAATATTTTTACCAATATGCCGATAAGTGCCGTGATGTTGATAATACTCAGTTTTTTTATTTCATTTTTAATTTAGTTTTAGATATTTGTACATATTTGTTGTAGATTGTAATAGTTTATTTTTTTTTATACTACGTCGGGAGGCATACAAGCATACGGCCCACCTGATGTAAAGCGGTTACGGAAAACCAGGGCTGGGAATTCTTTTGTGAGTTCTTAGCATAGAACCCTGAGGGTCAATTCTGACAACACTTGTGTGCATACTTTATTGTAAAATTATTATGTGAAGTTGGAATAAATATATTTCTATATTTTAAAGACAAAAACATTTCATTCACTATATAAATAAATATTACCAGAAGTTTAAATAAAGCAAAAATCGCTAAAACTGTTCGCGGAATTAAACCGAGTGTGCTGCTTATCGAGTCGTAAATTTTCCATCAAGATGCAGAGAGTCTGGAGCGGAATCTTAGCGGAATAAATCCGCGAATCGGCGCGGGAATCGAACCCGGCCATGAATAATGCAAATGCGGAGATCACCTGAGCTGCGACACATTAAAATCGCATTCGGGCACTTTATGACGTCTCTGGGGAAGACGTATTGCTTTAAAATACATGCTTTAAAAATTTTGCAGGACTTTTCTTCCAGTTCTTTCTGATTTATTCTAAAATGCGTCCATATCGAAGAATGCTAGATAAACGAAACTTTGATTAGGGGTGAAATCTGCTTACCATTAGACAGGCTTATTTGTGGTATATAAAAATAAACGACAGCTTGTTGCCCTGGTTTGACGTCATGAAGTAAATAAGCTATGGAAAATTATTTTAAGAGAGGTAGGGCGCATCAAAGCAGCCCCTTTGGGGAAGTACCTCCGCCTCACAGAAAACCGCAGCCAAATAACAACTCCCTAGAGGGTTGTTGTGTTCCTGCGTGTGAGTGAGGTCGCTTACTGGTGACCTCACTCACACCCAAGGAGTTGGTGTGTAAGCAGCAGACGAGGCACTTCGCGAGTGATACTTAAAGAGTGATGCTTGTAATATACAAGCGTTAATAGGCTACGGACCCGCTTTACATCAGGTGGGCCGTATGCTTGTATGCCTCCCGACGTAGTATAAAAAAAAATCAATGTGACCGATATTGTGTAGTAACTCAATTCAACGCTACGCATCGAAGGGTAAAGTAGAACGCGCAGCTTTTATTGGCTAGATCGCGGATCAATATCGCGGCACTCATCGCCTTATTGGTTCAAATATCCCCCCATTGGTCAGTACGCTCGATCAGCTGAGATATTTAGGCGCTATAAGACAACGTGTTTGTGAGCGCGGGGAGCCTTCACCCGCAGGCGAGTGGTTTATCAGTTTGTGGTCACATTCGATCTGAGATTTCGCAGAAAGTTCACATTGAGAAAAATAAATTAATTGATTATGGAGTATCATTATATAATAATAGAATTAATATAATAATAGAAGTAAAAATGTAAACAAAACTCACCGGTATATAACTTTTTGTATTTTAACCTTAATTTTAAGAGCTCTTGTCATGCGTAATGTAAACATCACACAAGATATTAGACGGCCCGGTATGCCATAAAGCTAACTTTTAGCATATCGTTCTAAATAGAATGTAAGTCTTATAATAAATAAATAAAAAAATAAAATAAAAAGTGCGACGGATAAACTGTGAAAATATGAAGGAATAGAAACAAAACTAAAGCCACTAAAATTAGACTCGCCAGTACAACTTTTCCTATATTTTTATAAGTTGCAGAGACGTGGGCACCACGGGAAGTTGAAGAGAAAAGGATAGATGTTCTGGTTAGGAACTAATGAGCAGATAGCCCAGTGGATAAGGAACCTAGTTCCGGGTTCGAATCCTGCGAGGGCATGTACCACTAAATTCGTGTTTTCGGATTTATGTACATATTCATCACTCGCTCGGCGGTGAAGGAAACATCGTGAGGAAACCCACACGTCCAAGAAATTATATTTCGAAAGACGTCTGACTTAACCTAAGAAAAGATCTGATTTTCCCTCTGGAATGTGGCGGTCTGACGACAGTCGCTCTATTTTAAAATCTGTATATACGCCAAATCCTTAGGCTTAGGTAACGGACCCCGCCAATCCTAATGGATCAGGATAACGGGATAACATGAAGTAGTAGTTCAAGTACAGTCACGTCCGTTCTTCAGACACCTCTTGAGGCGGGAAAATTCCTCCATTGAATGGGTTTATTCAGGGTAAAGACGAGAAGAAGCGCGAAGAGATTTCTACAGAGTCGGCAACGCACATATGATCCATAGTATTACAATTGTTTATAGCGGTAACTGCTTATCATCAAGTGGGTCATAATTATTTGCCACGATAAATACAAAAATGTAATAGATTTTCAATTTGTTGATATTAGTTTTTTAAAACATCAGAAGGCATATAAGTATACAGCTTACTTAATTTAAAGTTGTTACTGTAGTCAAAGAACGCTGGCAACACAGAGAGTATCGCTCGCGTTGCAACCCCAGCTGTTACACGCAGCAACTCCTTAAGCACGCGCCGGTACACAACAACCCTCCAGGGAGATGTTATTTGACTGCGGTTTTCTGTGAGCTAAAGGTACTTCCCCAGTCCATTGATGTACCCTACCTCTCCGAAATTCGGTTACAATGCAACTCGTATTGCAAAGAGGTGAAGTTTGATTGTTTGGAAGAGAAAACATCTGAACCTACTGATCCTTCACACCATTATCTCTAATGCACTATAGTCTATTTTTTATTTAGGAATCCCGTGTAAAATACACCGGCAACTAGAGAACCAATAAAATAACATTGGAGAAATGGCGGCGGTCCGAGGGAACATTGTATAAAACCAGAAACACCAATAACATTATTGTATTTTCTGATCAAACCCGACAATATCCATTGTTATCTTCTAAAAATAACCTTGTTATTCTAAAAGCTTTCTGCAGAAAAGTATATTGACCAATAAAAACCAAACAGCTTTGTTTTCTATACTGCCATAAGAAAAAGCAATTTTCCCCGGGATCAGGGTAATCCAAAAATATGAACTGTAGGAGGTATTACTGCACAATTTATTTGGTGGAGATGAACTCTGATTAAGGATTACCCTCTTGTGTTTGCCATTTACTGAGTTTACATTTTAAGAGAGGAAGGGCCGTAGGGCGCATCAAAGTAACCCGTCCGGGCAAGTACCTCAGGAAACCGCAGCCAAATAACAACAAGAGGGTTGTTGTGTTCCTGCGCATGAGTGAGATTATAAGTAAGCTCCTAAGGAGTTGCTTTGTTAGTAGCAGAGGTGGTCTCGCGCGAGTTATAATGTATTACAAGCGTTAATAGGCTACAGTAATCGCTTTACATCAGGTGGGCCGTATGATTGTATTCCTCCCGAAGTTGTATAAAAAACTTACGTTGGAGGTCGAAATTTTAACATTTCTTTCTGTTCTTCTAAGTTCGGTGCGATACACAGGACACTCATTTGTATCCCATGAAAATGTCTGTGAACCAAGACAGACAGACATATTCGTGCAAACAAAGAGGGGCAGGCCACATCAAAGTAGCCCGATTGGGAAAGTACCTGCGTCTCGCACAAATCTGAAGTAACTTTTGGCTGTTGTATTCCTGACTGTGGTAAGTTACGAGTGAGCACATGAGGAGTTTCTGCCGTAGCAGCAGGGGTAGCAGTGCATGACCAATACTTCTTGTAGTTCAAGCATTCATGAGCTACGGTGCGCACTTTACATCAGGTGAGTCGTAGCGTAGCACAGAAGTGAAAAAGTTGTAGAATTGAGTATGTATGTTTGAATAGATGCACCTGACTTCGCATAGCCTCAGCCTAACCCAATGGGAGATAGGCGTGATATTATGCGGCTTTTCATAAAGCCCAGGCTGATTTCAGTATGGAGTTGTGAATTAATTAAAATGTACTAAATCATATGATTTGCATAGTATGACTTTTCATGCACATTCGCTGGTTCCTATGGCTCCTGACATAACCTTCATACAAAAAATTGGACGTGACAGGTGAGTCTTGGCCTTCCTCGGCATCTACATTCTTCCACTTTCCATTGTACATCTGTATCGTCATTCTTTCGTCAGTTATGTAATTGTACCTACTTAAGTTCATATACCGTGTAATTAAGATGCGTGTGTAAGAATTAAGAATACATTAACACGAACACTAAAATTACCACTGTAATCAGCGACGTGTCAAAAGGTAGACACGTTATACACCAAAATTGTATTTTAATTTTTTTTTTTATTTTTTATATTAGTTCAGCATAGTGGCCCCTCGTTGCCTGATGGTAAGCGAAAGAGGAGCCCAAATCGCAACTGCAACTGACAACATACTACATCCCGTATCCTGTCAGTTGACGCTGCCATGCTGACCCACAAAATGCTTCTTCACGCTTCGTTTGAAGGATCCCATATTGTAGGAAGGAGGGAACACATGTGCAGGCAAGGCGTTCCACTTTTTGATGGTACGACAAAGATAGGAGTTGCCGAACTTTTTGGTACGCGAAGAGATATTCTCAACCGTGAAACTATGACATCGCAAGCCTGCACGTGTGGTTCTATGACGGAAGGGTGAGGGTGGGATAAGGGAAAACAGTTCTTCAGAGCACTCGCCATGGTAAAGGCGGTAAAATACGCTTAGAGAGCCTATGTCCCGACGGAGTTGAAGAGGTTCTAGGTTTTTGGTGACCTCTTCGTCGTCAATTATGCGGATAGCCCGTCGCTGCAACCTATCGAGAGCCTCAAGAAGATACTGTGCGGAGCCGTCCCAGAGATGCGAGCAATACTCCACGCAGGCCCGAACTTGTGTCTTATAAAGCAGACAAAGTTGGTCCGGCGTGAAGAACCGGCGCACCCTGTTCAGGACTCCGAGCTTTCTTGAGGCTGTTGAGATGAGGCTCTCGATGTAATAACGCTGGTTAAGGTCGCAATGAATACCCATACCCAGCCCACACCCATAAAATGGCGCAAGTAGTACTATATCTACGTACAGTTATTTATTATGACACTTTGCTCTAACAAAGAGACAATTGATAAGGCATACCTGTCGTTAGAAAGAGATAAATATATATCTTAAGAGATTTATACTTTGCGGCGAAGTACGTATAGTCGCGATGCGAGAGCGTGGCCAACTGAATGCGTGTTGGGCAATTACCTTACTTTCGACGTGGTTTCCTCACGATGTTTTCCTTTATCGCCGAGCACATAAATTCGAAAACACGAATTTAGTGGTGCATGCCCTCGCCCGGGATTCAAACCGGAGACCAGTTGTTCAATAGCCCGGTTCCTTATTCACTGGGTTATCACTGCTATACTTTTATATACTTATACAAAAAGTTCCAGCACTCCAATTGCCAGCACAGGTGCTAACGGTATCGGCTCGCATCAATAATTCGGCGGCGCGTCGCTGCAAATGGCGGGCTTTCGTGGGAATCAAAGGATCTATTACCACTATTTGCAACGTTCAATATTACCTATACACATTGCGTTGAAATTATTGTGATCATGGATTCTGAACGAGCAACCACTCATACCTTTCGTAAATCTTCTTCTTCCTAGAGTTAATCCGTTTACTACTCCATTAAGCTAACATTATTCATTACTAATCCATTAAGCTAACGTAAGCCTTATTAGGCTCGCTATTGCGAGGATACTAATCTCTACATAGAGCAACTGCTCTCAGAACTCCTCAACCCGGAGAAAAAGAGACCTTGCTTTTAAGATGTTTTTGTAGTTATAGATGCGTCGTACACGCTCTAGAATGGCAGTGCGAAAGTAAGGTAATTGCCTAACTAGCATTCAGATACAAACGCAAAGACAGTCCGTCATTCGAATGCGACCCGGGTAAGGACGAGACCCCCATTCACCTAATCACTGAATGCCCCAAATACTACGCCAAACGTACCCAGCTGCAAATCGAGATGGGAGCAAAAATCGAAAAATCATCGCTACAGGACCTCATAAATTGAAAGGCAACCAAGACCAAATTTTTAGATTTCTGTGACTCAGTCGCAGAACAAATAGTCAGGAAAAATAAAGCTTAGTACAAAACCGGACGAGACAAACACCCGGATAAATCAAACACACGGACAAGACAAATGACACGGACTAGTCACAAACAAGGATGGACAAATCTTATAGTGCACAACTTTTACCTTAGTTAGAAAAGCCTCTGATCCAGCCAGAGAAATACTTTAGAAGTCTGACGTAAGTCAGGAATTAAAAAAAAAAAAAACTAGCATTCAGTTGGCTACGCTCTCGCATCGCGGCTATACGTATTTTGCCACAAAGCACGAATGTCTTAAGATATATATTCATCTCTTTCTAATGACAGGTATGAACTATCATTTGTCTCTTTGTTAGAGCAAAGTGTCATAATAAATAATTGTACGTAGATATAGTACTACTTGCGCCATTTTAAAATACAATAATGTTGGTGTATAACGTGTCTACCTTTTGATACGTCGGCGTCGCTGCCTTTCTTAGGTTAGTTCACATGCCTTTCGAAATACAATTTCTTGGACGAAATCCTCAAGATGTTTTCCTTCACCGATCGAGTAATAATTACAAATATACTCATAAATATGTGTCAACATATTTTCGACTAAACATTTTGACATATTTAAGACGGCCATTAATCTAGGTACGGTGGTTAGTATTAAGAAATATTTAAATAAATTATATAGCCTATCAGAGCTTATAATACAGTGTATCACTCAAGCATCGCCTCCCGGCAGCTAACACGCCAAGAAGTTTTCCTAACGTGCAATTTGATCTAACCTGCTTTGTGTGCTTCCGCCACCAATTAGTTCATATGAACTAATTGGTGGCGGAAGCACACAAAGCAGGTTAGATCAAATTGCATGTAAATTTGACTTTCGCAAAATAACGCCTGAATCTATTAACTGTTTTCCTAACGCTATTCCCGGCACTCACTCTTTCCACATCAGCGACGTACCTTCCATCCCTGCTGAAAGCGCATCCAAGATATACAATCTCATCCACTTGTTCCAACACTTCATCATCAATCGCCATCCCTACATTGGTACCAACTCCTCAGGAGTTTACTGCAAACCTCACTTAATGATTGCGACCGTAGGGACTAACAAACGATTTATCCTTGATTCGCTCTTTGAACTCTCTGAACACTTTATCTTCCCTCCAACCTCGTGAAGATGTAGGGCGTATTAACAATTGAAGCGGCAGCACGCAGCACGAGCACGTGCTCTTGAATAAGCGACTAAATATGAAAATGAAGCATTTGCATCATGGCATAGCGTTTAAAGGTAAGTGGCGCTCTCATTTTGTTTTTATTAACAACGCTGAATTAAAAACCAATTCCAAAAAAAACACTCAATACAGGCACTGTAGTTTTATATTGATTTGTTTTTTTTTATGTATATTTATGTTATTTTTAAACATACCTTGTATTTATTATTACTGTATTTATTACTTTGGGTCGGCAAGTCATGAGTGACACCCCTGGTGTTGCAAATGTATGTAGGCTACGGTGACTGTTTACCATCAGGCAGGCCGTATACTTGTTTGGTACCTTAGTAGTATAAACAAAAAAATAATAATATCTACAAGTCGCTAAAATTTTAATTTTTGCTTATTGTGCATACTTATAGCTACTCGTATAATCAAAATTATAACTAAATTGCCAATAAATAGTACTTTATACGCCCTCTCAGTTACCGTGAGTCAAAATGGCGGGTGTAGCCCATACGAATCGAATCATCCCATTAATTTGGGGCTGCCCCGCTTCTGTATCGCGTCCAGCATGTTGGCTTTGGCACGCACCGATTGCTTCCATGAGGGTATGCGTAAGAGTGTGCGTCCATGGTGCGCAGGATGTGAACAAGCCCCAATGGTGTCATGGACATGATAGCTGCTAGGTGGGACTGCCCCTATGTCCGGCAGTGCCGTGACAGGCACGTCAGTTGTAGTGCCGGATACAGGCGTCCGTGCACTTTGAGCAAAATTGTAACATTCAATGTAATTTCTATTCAAGCAACATGTATTTGTAACTTCTATGGGTTCAAATCTGAAATGTTCCTGTACTATTCAGTAACCTCGATTTAAAAAATATAATTCCAAGAGCCCACGACGAGGTCGGTGTCGCAGTGGTTAGTAACGCTACTTTGACACCAACCCTCGTCGGTTTGATTCCCACAGGACAAACATTCATGTGCATAAACATGTATATTTATATTGTCTTAGGTTTTCGCGATTGTTACACATTGAAATTAAACTATTTTTAACGGAAGTAAATACGCGATACTTCCGTTAAAAATAGTTTAATTTCAATGTATATTTGTCTTGGTCTGGGTGTATTCTATATATCATAAGTACCGAATCCGGTCATAAGTTCTGTTCCAAATGAATATGCAATTTTTAATTGTAATTAATTGTAATCCTAATAAAATAAACTTATATGTCGCAAAGACCCGTTTTCTCTAATTATCTTGCGACATACATAATAGGTAGCATTAAATCAACCGGTCTAGGAAAGTAAGTCCACCTTACAGAAAACCGCAGTCAAATAACATCTCCCTAGATGATTTTTGTGTTCCTGCGTGTGAGCTTAGGAGCTTACTGGTAATCACACCACCAGTAAGCTCCGAAGGAGTTGCAGTGTTAGCGGCCTGCAGAGGTGGCATCGCGCGAGTGGTACTAAATGTATTACCAGCGTTCATAGGCGACGGTACACGACTTTACCTCAGGTGGATCGTATCCTTGAAAGCCTCCTGATGTCGTACAAAAAAAAAAAATTTAAATTGTCAAAACATTACATACAATTTCCGACGTTTGTCCTCCTCCCGTCCTCCTTATAAAAAAACATGTCCGTCTCGGGACGCCCGACAAAAGTGATAACTTAAACTTAATCTACATATAATTAAAGCTGCCGTATGCGTGAGAGAAAGGGAAGCCAGACAGACTGGCGCCGTAACGCGTTACGTAACGAAGCGGTCCGCCCCCCCCCCCCTATAAGAAGTTATCACTTCAAAAATAATAATTTATCGCATTATTAGAACAAATTACATACAAAATAGTAAGCGCAGCAAACAGCATTTCATTGGATGAACTAAATGGACGCAAATGTCCTGGCGGCGAGCGCATCGCATCAATAATTCTCCACCACACTGCTCCGATTTGAAACCAGCGCTGAGTGTGGTGCCCATCTATTATTGCTAAGCTCCTGTAACTATTGGGAAGCACTTAAACTCTACGAAAATATTCGGCCATGTCTCACCGCCTCAGCTATATATAGTCCAAAACATATCCTATTTTTATACAATTTCGGGAGGTATACAAGTTTACTGGCCACCGATGTAAAGCGGTTACCGAAGCACATTGACGCTTGCAATACATTAAGTATCACTCGCGCGATGTCGCCTCTGCTGCTAACACAGTAACTCCTTAGGAGCTTACTGATCACCTCACTCACACGCAGGAACACAACAAGGTGGAGTTACTGCCCTAGACCGGCTGATTTAATACTACTACCTATTATATATGTCACAGGATAATTAGAGAAAACGGGTATTTGCGATAATCCTAGGACGATTGCAAATGACCGGATAATAGGAATCTAAAAAAGATTTTCACAAGCATCTGAGGTATTTTCAGGATTATTGCAATAATTCAACCTATTTTATGTTAGATTTTCCTATTATCCGGTCATTTGCAATCGTCCTAGGATTATCACAAAATTCCGTTGTTTCCGATTATCCTGCGACATATCTGCGTCTAAACATATCCTATGTTTTATACAACTTCGGAAAGCATATAAGTTTACTGGTCACCGATGAAAAACGGTTACTGTAGCATATGAACGATTACAATACCCGGAGTGTAGCTCGCGTATCGATCGTAAAACCAAATTCTGGACAACAGTTATATAATCTATAATAATATATAACGCAGATTTTTTTTTTATATACTACGTCGGGAGGCATATAAGCATACGGCGACCTGATGCAAAACGGGTACCGTAGCCTATTAACGCTTGCGATATATTAAGTATCACTCGCGCGATGCCTCCTCTGCTGCTTACACAGCAACTCCTTGGGAGCTTTTTACTGGTGACCTCACTCACACGCAGGAACACAACAACCCTCTAGGGAGTTGTTATTTGGCTGCGGTTTTCTGTGAGGTACTTCCCCAAACGGACTGCTTTGATGCGCCCTACCTCTCTTAAAAAAAGTTTCATTTCTGTTTGTTTGAACGCGCTAATCTACCAGTCGGGAGTTGAAAAATATATTTTCCATTTGATAGTACAATTCATGAGGAAGGTTATAAGGCTATTCAATATCACGATACGATCGTTAGGATCTGAGAAAAAAGAAACGAAGTAAGAAAAGCGGTTTTCTGTGAGGTGGAGGTACTTCCCCAGACGGGCTGCTTCGTTGCGCCCTACCTCTCTTAAAACATCCAGACCAAGACAAACAGACATGTTCATGCACACAACTGCTTGCCCTGTGTGTGTCTGGTCTTATCTGAAAATCAGCGCCGAGTTATGTGTTGAAACGGCAATATGCTGAGATAGGACCTATTTGGGCTGCCACACAGCACTTTTGTTGTATCTATTGTGTATTGTTTATATGTGTATTGTTACGTCCTAATAAACGTTTTCTTTCTTTCTTTCTGTGCGGGAATCGAACCCGCGAGCTTGATGTCAAAGCAACGTAACAGCGCGTTTCGCCACTGCACCACCGAGCTCATCATAAGCTTGTACATAATACATTACACGGTATGCAATCACCGCTGTCCTACCTGTGCGATGGCTATATAAAAATAGCATGAACTGTATGTGAAACAAACGCCCCAGGCGCATCCAGAGTGTCGCATCAATAATTCGAAGCCACATTGCACGGCTTTCGCCGGAATCCTGTGGGACTGCGCCCATCTCCCGTTCCTACGGCCCGAAACCTCTGACACATCGATCTATTGAGCTCATGCCCTGTTTGTGCTTTCATGTAACATGAGAGCTTGATGAAAAGACAGGAGTCTATTCGCCTTCAAATTAATCATTTATGGATAATATCCTACTAATATTATAAATGCGAAAGTTTGTATGTATGGATTGATGTTTGTTGCTCTTTCACGCTTAAACGGCTGAACGGATTTGAATGAAATTTGGCACGTAGATAGATTATGATCTGGATTAACACATAGGCTACGTTATTGGACTCCACGCGGGCGGAGCCGCGGGCAGCAGCTAGTTAGTTATAATTTGACAACAAAAAGCTAAATTCTAAGAGAGGCAGGGGCCATAAAAGCAGCTCGCAGTAAACCGTAGTCACATAACTCCATGGAGATTTGTTGTGTTCTTGCGAGTGCGTGAAGTCACCAATAAATTTTATTATTATTATTCATACCTACAGTTTAACGAGCTCCGTGGCTCAGTCGTAAATGACGCGACTTTGACACCAACGCTCGTGGCTTCAATTCCCACACAAGGCAAACATTTGTGTGCATGAACATGCACTGTTTGTCTTAGTCTGGCTGTTTTAAGAGACGTAGGCTCTCTCTGCTTGAGGTGGAGGTACTTCCCCAGACGGGCTGCTTTGATGCGCGTTACCTCTCTTAAAATAAGATTGTAGATCAAATAACATATGTAAATCCAATTCAAAGACGAACGACGGAACCGCGTCTTAGGAAACTGAGACAACAAAATGGCGCCGAGAATGCAGACTATTGAATCACGTCTACAAACAACTGAACGATACAAAGTCGTTTTGGTCTTCGCTCCACAGATTTAAATACAATTGAGTGATTCAAGTTCTGAGTCGACCTTTTATCAGATTTAAGTTGCCGGCTCTGAAGTATCGTAAAGCCAAGTATGTACATTTACTTATGTAAAGCTAAGCGTATGTACTTTATATCGAGATTTGTTTCGGGTTACATTACATCAATAGCTAGTTATGTACAATAGCTAGTTATTTTATGAGCTCGGTGGCGCAGTAGTTAATAATTATTATTAAAAAAAAAAAAAAGTTTATACAATATGTGTAGCATTTATAAAAAACATGCGTGAAGTAAACAGTTCGTCTAAATATAATTATACAATTATACAATAACGCGACTTTGACACCAACGCTCGTGGGTTCGATACCCACACAAGACACACAATTGTGTGCACGTACATGTCATGTTTGACGGCGCATCAAATCAGTCCGTCTGGGTAAGTACTTCCACCGCACAGAAAACCGCAGCCTAATATCAACTCCCTAGAGGGTTGTTGTGTTCCTGCGTGTGAGTGACGTCACCAGTAAGCTCCCAAGGAGTTGCTGTGTTAGCAGCAGAGGTGGCATCGCGCGAGTAATACTTAATGTATTGCAAGCTACGGTAACCGGTTTTCATCAGGTGAGCCGTATGCTTGTTTGCCTCCCGACGTTGTATAAAGGTAATAACCCGGTATGCAATATCGGTTCTACTTTATGTTTTGTAACAAACGCATATTTCGTTTCAATCCCAAATATAAGCGGCGCCTATTTGGTTATTGTTTCCTTCCACTCCAATCTCTTTCATTGCTCCCCACAAAACGAAGGTACTGTCAAAGGAAAAGCATTTTTCCAAATAAATCGAAAAATCCCGCATTGTTTGTGAAACCAGTTTACATCTCTTTTCGTTTTTACAACGCCGGCAGGCGTACGACCCGCCTGGATCACGCTTGCAATACATTAAAAATGCCACTCGCACGATGCCACCTCTGCTGGTAACGCAGCAACCTTAGAAGTTTACTGGTGGCCTCACTCACACAGCAACGCTCCAGGGAGTTGTTATTTGGCTGCTGTTTTCTGCGAGATGGGTGCCGGGGCTGCCTTGATGCGCCCTACCTCTCTTAAAAGCACCCAGACTAAGAAAGCACCGAGACCAAGACGAACAGACATGTTCATGCACCCTATAGGTTTTGATTCCCTTGCGAGTGTCAAAATATGCGCATAAACGGGACATAAACGGCTGTATATTTTGATTGCATTGACTTTGAAGTTTGATTTTGTCACTGCTCGAAGGGATTGCAGACCTGAGTATTTGATATTAATGTCAGCTTGACAGCTCCACCCGTCCCTGAGAAAAAGGGTCTTGACAGACGGACAGACAGATGGACAACAAAGTGTTGCCATAAGGGTTCCGTTTTTCCTTTTGAGGCACGGAACTCTAAACATCATTTCAGCCGAAGGACATCTACTTCTGAACAAGCACCTTCTCCTTAGACTTCCACGACGATCGATCTCGTGCTACTTGCATCCATCGGCTACTTGCAATCTTTACCACATCGTCGATCGATCGTGTTCGTGTCGTGATCAGTATTGAAATAATATTTAGTAGCTTTTTTTTATCTTAGAAGTGAGCAAACAAGCATGTAGGTCACCTGATGGTAAATGGTCACCACGGCGCATCAGCAACACCAAAGAGTCATCGATCCGTTGCCGGTCTTTTGAAGGACCCGTAACCTATTTCTTCGGGAACACCGCTGAGGGTAATTGATTCCACAATTTCACCGTACATGGTAGAAAATGCCTAATTTATTTAAAAAAAAACGGGTTGCACTCTGGGAGTGCCGGCAGAAGTGAAAACTTGAACATTAACGTTGTGCATTTTTGAATATTTTGGAATGGTTAGGGAATAACTTCGCACGAATTGTTTTATTTATCAGTATAAAAGTACTATCATGTATGTGGTAAAATACAATATTCATTTATTGCGCTATCGTACACAAACATGACAATTTATATTACATTAAAAATTTAACACTTCAGAACTATTACAATTATTTTATATTAAAAAGTTTATCTCAGACAAATCAACTTTCATCCATAATTTCGACGACTCTTTCACCATCATCATTACCAGCACCATCATCGCCAATCTCTAAAACTCAAACACACACGCACACTCGCGCAAGCGCCCGCGCCGCTTAAACCAAACAGCGATCTTGATAAACTACGTTGAACGAAACGCGTAAGCGCCAACAATTTCATGGCGCTTACAACGTTTTGGTCGCGAGAAAATAATGCCCTATGAACTATCTAGCGCTTCATGTTTTAATTGTTTAATTAGAGGTAACTAATGTTTTAGCGCTGCAGCGAACTTAAGTTCTAATTCTCACCAAAATCTTACGGTCAGGGTCACGTGTCCTGACGCGAATTTAACATTTTTTACTCATCCCAAAAAGTGTACAACGCCGCTATAGAAGTTTTCACTTCAAAAAAATACAAATCCTCTGTAATAAAGCGCATAACAATTAGAGGGTTTTATTCGGAAGGGTGGTATTTTATTACAGTCGAAGTTTAACCCCGCCGGCGCTACACTGACATTAATGAAATTCCCCAAGTCAGTCCACTTGGGGAGTTGGCTGCATTGTCAAATTATGTATGTACTTTTGGGATGTTGGTCAAATACATGGTGATTTAGACCTTTGTTAGAGCAGTGATATTGAAAGAACGACGAAGCAGATATATAACGCAAAAGTGGAAGGATATAGGAGCCGAGGAAGGCCAAGACTTAGCTACCATGATCAAATTGGTCGTGTCCTATCAGAAGGTGATGTCAGGAGCCCTAGAAACCGGCGAGCGTGCATGAGAAGAGCAATGAATGTTAAAGAAGCGAGTGAGATATGTAAGGATCGAGTCACGTGGCGCTCCGTTCTGTCTGCCTACCCCGCAAGGGATTTGGCGTGAAGTTATATATAGATAGAGTGATAGGGAGTGTGTAAAGAACTGACCAACTGGTCCCAGGTTCGAATCTTAGCATGTACCACTAAATTCGTGTTTTCGGATTTAAGTACATATTTGCAATAAAAAATGTATTTACGTATGTATCAGTTGTCTAGTACCCATAACACAAGCTTCGCTTACTTTGGCGCTGTGTAATTTGTCCGACAATATTTATAAAAAAAAAAATTATCATGTGCTCGGCGGTGAAAGAAATTATATTTCGAAACAAAATGCATAAGAAGAGCAATGAATGCTTAATAAACGAGTGGTTTAATGAGGATCGATTCACTGCCAGTTTCGCCATCATTGTTCGAAGTTCAGCACAGTAAACATCTGCTGGTATCGCTTGACCAGACCTGAGAAAGCTATAGTGAATAACGCTATGAAGAGACCACCAAACAGTTACCATTACCTTTTTTAGGGTTCCGTACCCAAAGGGTAAAACGGAACCCTATTACTGAGACTTCGCTGTCCGTCCGTCCGTCACCAGGCTGTATCTCATGAACCGTGATAGTTAGACAGTTGAAATTTTCACAGATGATGTATTTCTGTTGCCGCTATAACAACAAATACTAAAAAATAGAATAAGATAAATATTTAAGGGGGGCTCCCATACAACAAACGCGATTTTTTTGCCGTTTTTATAGATAATGGTACGGAACCCTTCGTGCGCGCGTCCAACTCGCACTTGGCCGATTTTTTATTGGTAAGCTTTGCTTTACTTTTGTGACGTTTGACCTGGGGATAGCCATTGCATTTTCCCGTTTACGATTATCGTAAAGGTATCCACTTTTCATCACATGTCACAACTCGATACAATATTCCTTCAGTTCCTGTTTCTTTCTGCAGATCAGTCAAACCATGAGGCATCTATTTTTCGTATTTCTTTAACTTATTGTTTGATGCAAATGAGTCAATATTGTAGATAAGGTAACGTTAAACCATTCCGCTAATTCCTGGGTAGTTTGACTCGGTTCGGCTTCCACCATCTGCTTCAATTCATCGTTATTCAACTGTGTGGACGGTCTTCCACGTGGTTCGTTATTCAAGTCAAAGTTTCCATTACGAAAGCGTTTAAACCATCAATGCACGGTGCGTTCATTAGCAGTTTCCTCTCCATACGCAGTATTAATATTGCGAGCCGTTTCTGCCGCGTTAGTTCCGCGTCGGAACTCGTATTCAAAAAATCTCGGATTTTCGAAGTATCCATCTTTCCCATCTAAGCTGAATAAAAAAAACAATTGAAATTCGAAAATCAAATGTTGCATATTTTTTTTAAAGAAATACCTCATAGGTATCATGTGGAAAAAGTTTCACTCGAATATCTCACACGATGAAGGTTTGTCAATTCAAAGTATCTATTACTATAAACCGGCAATTTCATACTTTAACCCCTATTATTAAGAATACTTTTGACGTGAATACGTTTTTAAATTTGCTTCCATAGAGGAAAGCAATTTAAAAAACTGTTGATTACAAAATCGGGGGATACAGTTTGGCGTTGTAGCCACTTATATATCGTTTACATTATTCGTCACGTTGAGTGAGGACTATGACGCATCGCGTAGAACTTCAAAAATTATTATGACATACATCATTATGATACGCTCAAAGAAAATATTAGCCGTTATGAAGACGTATTCACGTTTAACAGTAAAATTCAAGGCCACCTCCATGACACAGCTACACCCCGTTTTTTAATTCAGAAAATATTCAGAGTTCTATATAAAAGCTTTAAAACTAAACTACACTCGGGGTATCTGCTAGTATGCGAAAATATAAATCATTATCAGTGGCATTATCACTCTTTGCATAACACCATCCCGATAAACCATTATGCATGAGGGAGTATTGCACTTAGCCACACAAACATCTATATATATTAATATAATGTAGTGCCAGAGATAACAAATAACATTTGACCGTAACGTTCCGGAGATAATGCTAATCAAAACGTACATAAAACCGGGACGGCTTGCAAATGTTCAATAGTAAATGTTTATCGCAAATTATTGGCACTGTGCTCATATTGTTTGCAGATTCAATGGTTGTTATAGACGTTCATTAATCCATTTATTTATAGTTTATTCTTCTTCTTCTCTTCGAGGTGAAAAATAAAATTTCTTGAAAGAGCGGGTTTCCTCACGATGTTTTCGTTCACCACCGAGCAAGTACGTATATTAAGTTACAAATATTAATTCGAATTTTTTTGCCATTGTGCTCTCGCGGGTACTTAGACACGTCTTACATTTTTTGAAATATAATCTTATTGTATCTTATTTAATTCTCTTATTTTGCTTTTTCCTTTTTAGGGTTCCGTACCCAAAGGGTAAAACGGAACCCTATTACTGAGGCTCCGCTGTCCGTCCGTCCGTCCGTCCGTCCGTCCGTCCGTCCGTCCGTCTGTCACCAGGCTGTATCTCTTGAACCGTGATAGTTAGATAGTTGAAATTTTCACAGATGATGTACTTCTGTTGCCGCTATAACAACAAATACTAAAAAATAGAATAAAGTAAATATTTAAGGGGGCTCCCATACAATAAACGTGATTTTTTTGCCGTTTTTATCGATAATGGTACGGAACCCT
Source organism: Pyralis farinalis (assembly GCA_947507595.1). Lineage (NCBI taxonomy): Eukaryota > Metazoa > Arthropoda > Insecta > Lepidoptera > Pyralidae > Pyralis > Pyralis farinalis. The sequence goes on along the minus strand of OX382268.1, from coordinate 3,923,761 downwards.
TCGTGTGCGAGTCCGACTCGCACTTGGCCGATTTTTTTTTAAACTACTAGCATTTCGGAAATAACCATTGGCGAAGAAGAAATGCCGAAAGAAACTTGCCAATATAGTAATATAAATAACAGTCACACAGTTCCAACTCCTCAAAACGTGACACACTTAGTCCATAATTCCCAGCTACTCATTTGATACTCCAGTAATAAAGTGTTAAACACCCATTCCCGAAACATAACCAGCTATTGAACAAAATATTGACGAAAGTTGAAAACTTAAATCACAGTACTTACTTCATGAATAGTTTAGTGGGAAATTACTGGAGGCGGTACAGGAGAATTGTACAAATTATAGGTTACTTATAAACATACCTGCCGTTATGTACTTGGAGTGAACAATAATTTGTTTTAGTATATTTGTACTGGAAAACTGAGGTATTTTTTTATACAATGTCGGGAGGCATACAAGCATACGACCCACCTGATGAAAAACAGTGAACACTTGCAATACATTAAGTATCACTCACACGGTGCCACCTCTGCGGTTAACACAGCTACTCCTTATGACCTTACTTGTGACCTTACTCACACGCAAGAACACAACAACCCTCTAAGGAGTTGTTATTTGGCTGCGGTTTTCTGTCAGGTGGCTTACTCAGACGGGCTACTTTGATGCGCCCTACCTCTATTAAAAACATCCAGACCAAGACAACCAGACATGTACAAGCACACAAATGTTTGCCTTGTGTGGGAATCGAACCCACGAGCAAAGGTGTCAAAGTAAAGTAACAGTGTGTTTCACCACTGCGCCACCGAGCTCGTCGTAACCGTTTACTTGTACTGGAAAACTGGGGCATGGCAATATAACTATCACTTTGATAACATATGCGGGTTCAAGCTTGAACTCGCGGTTTTACTACACAAATCCTAACTCACCCCACTGCATACCCCCGTATACAACAACATATACAACCGTACCCCTTCGGTGAAGGACCTACTCTTTCAGTTGAAGGAAGACCCCTTCCTTCAACCGAAGGGGTTTAGAGCATGCGCCACCACCGCGCTGCTGATTGGCAGAGGCCAGTGTTTTCAAGCCACCTGAATGTAACTGAAATAGCTTAACGAGTGTCATCTATCGACAACAGCCGGAACCGACGGCTTATATGACCTCTTAAACACAGAGAAGCTCGAAATAGATATACCCATCTACAGACAGGTTGCGGTACGTTGCTGAACCTGCGTGTTCGGATAGAATAGCACATGCAACGACGTCATCGAGCTCTCGCTTGCTCTTTTTCTATACTAATATATAAAGTGGAAGTTAGTTTGAACGCGCTTATCTCAGGAACTACCAGTTGGTTTTGAAAAATTCATTTTGCATTTGGTTACTTCTTGAGGAAGGTATGACGGGTGGCGCAGTGGTGAATGACGCGACTTTGACACCAACGCTCGTGGGATCCATTTCCACATAAGGCAAACATTTCTGTGCATCAACATGTGTGTGGGTGGATCAACTATTCTTTGCAAAAAACATGTCCCTCCATCAATTAAAAATATTTAAGTAACTATGTAAGGACAATAGTTCCACTACCACACACACAAAATGGCGGAATGTCATTGCATCATCCTCAGGCATTAATTGCCACAATTGAGACTGTTAGAGCCATCTATGTTATTATCTATAACTTTTAAGAACAGTAACTTAGCGGACATCTGTTTGGGTATTTGTGTTGGGACACAATTTGTTTATTTTTTTCCAAGTAGCAAAATCATACTTAAAAATCTGGGAAGCATTTAAGGGCGTTTAGAAACCGTTGTAGAAAATAACATGAGTAGAAATGAATACACTTTTATATAAAATTTTAAAATTATTGCGTCAGGGAACTATTGAAGTAGACGTGGGGACAGGAATAATTTGTATGGGGAGTGAATCTTGTCACCTAAGTTACCATAAAAGCAATAAAAAATATTAAAATTATATAGTTGATCGCTTTTTAATATCAATTCTAAGTATTCTAAATTACTGTTTGGATATAAAATTACAGCGAAGTATTGTTTTTACATAGTTAAATATTTTTAATTGATGGAGGAACATGTTTTTTGCAAAGAATAGTTGATCCACCCGTGTATGTCTTGGTCTTGAATTTCGCGACTTTCCGCAGGTTCGCCCATGCTTGGTACGGGAGAAGAGCTGAAGAAGGGTCTGTACGATCACGAATAGACGGCAACGAGGGCGTAAGCGAGTATGTCGTTGCCCCAGAATGGGAAGAAGGTGGACCTGGACACAACGGAACGGAATAAATAATTGTAGGGAGCGAAGAATTGCCCGCGGCACAAAGAGAGCCTTAGAGCAGCATGTGCCGTTCGCATCTCCCGAGATTCGGCTCTAATGACCGCGAGGTCGGTGGAGCCATGGGCAGTGGTGGGTTCTATTTGTCTTGGTTGTGGTGTTTTTAAAAGATGTAGGGCGCGTCAAAGCGACCCGTCTGGGGAAGTGCCTCCACCTCACAGAAAACCGCACGCATTAACAACTCCCTGATAGGTTGTTGTATTCCTGCGAGTGAGTGAGGCACCAGTGAGCGCCTAAGGAGAGGTGGCATTGCGCGAGTGATTAATGTGTTGCAAGCATTCATAAGTTACAGTAATCGCTTTACATCAGGTGAGCCGTATGCTTGTATGCCTCCCCACGTTGTATAAAAATAGTGTGCGTTGCCAGCCAGATGATTTACGATACAGACAAGTGATATGGGCCTCGTACGGAAGCTCAAGGTTCACAACGTACCACGACCACGAACCGGAGAATGTAGTGTAGGACGCCCCCCCACAGGATGGACCAGTGACCGACAATCTTGTGAAGAACGCAAGGAGCGAAATAGAAGAGAAAACTAAGGCGAGGCCTGTGCGGCATTGGACGTCCTTCGACTGAGATGATGATGATAATGATGAGGTGTATATGCCGTATCCACAAACCAGAAAATACTTAACTGCCCATGAAAAACGTTGGGTTTTAATACCTAAGCGATATGAGCTTATTGACCAAAAGGAGATAATAATAATTGCCGCAATGTAGTTCCGCGAAAAAGTCAACTCCCCTCCCCCAAATGGCCTTAGCGGTAATCGAGTTACTACGTAAAATCAGTCTCATCGGCCCTCCATAGATTATTTCCTTCATGAAAGGACATAGGTTGCCAATTATTGTTATTGCGAATAAAATTCGTCGTTGCTAAAGAGCTATGAATGTTAAAGCGAATGAGGTAGCGGTTCTCACTGCCTACCCGCAAGGGACCTGACGTGAAGATATACAAGGTAACGCAGGCGAAGACGCGGGTCACATCTTATCGGTCACAATTTAGGAAGGGACAACAACACCAAATTAGTGTTTACATAGTCGTCTCCACGAGGGGCGCAGACCTCGCCAGACCAAGTTTCCGTGCTCGTATGTTATTGTCAGCCAAGATGCACACTACACTGCACTACTTGAACATATTTAGCTGCAGTACAGAGGCTATAAGTCTCTCGCCCGAGGGCGTAATACGTCACTTATACGTCTAACTTGTTATAATACATTACTGGAAAACATAAGATTCATTTTGTAAAAAGAGTGATACTCATAACATAAATACTAGATATAAGCATAATCTTGTGTTACATGCAAGCCGTCTCCACAAAATAAGTAATTCTTTTATGGGGCAATGTATACGGTTCTATAACAAACTTCCCAGCAATATAAGAGAATTGTCAATAAAAAAATTAAAACTACTAAAGCCAAATTGTGTAGCAGGGCATATTATAAAGTATCTGACTATATTAATGATAAAAATGCCTGGGATTGAGTCGATCCAATTATAATGTAATTAATAAATTATGTAAATTTGTTTGTTGTTACCAAAAGAGGGATGCCTGAGTTTTTTGGCAGTATTTTTATCAGTGCTCACCTAGTCATGAACTGCACGGTAGGGGAAAAAATTGTGACGATTCCAAACAAATGTAGCCATTTTTACGGAATAAAAAGATTTTGACTTTGACTGGCTTAGACCCGGCTTTTGTTCGTATGAATATATCAGGAAGGAGCTTGATGGCATTGAACAGTTTAGCAGCGTTGTCCGCCTGTCCTATTAGGATAAGCGAGGTCCGCCACCTAAGCCTAATGATTTGGCGGAGATGCCGATTTTTACGTGAAGCGACTGCTGTCAGACCTCCACAGCCCAGAGGGAAAACCAGATAATTATTAGGCGCGTCTTTCGAAATATAATTTCTTGGACGTGCGGGTTTCCTCACGATGTTTTCCTTCACCTCCGAGCTAGTGTTGTCTGCCTGTCTATGCATGGATTTAGTTGCCTCGATTCCCTCCGGCTTTGGATGGTACGCTAAACCATCGTTCACAGCTCTGACGTGATTGTGATAACCGCACTAACTAGGTTCTGATAAAAACGTGTTTTAAGTTTTTATTTTGCTTCTATCTCAGGAACTATACGAGATACCAACGTGAAAGTTGTAATAACATAGAGAAAGATGTGACAAAAAAATTATATACATAATAATATATCAGTTATAATTATATAGTAAAACTGCAGTCGAAGTTTTAGTTAATGCATTTATGAAACTCAAAAATGGTTGTTGTATATCAACGAGTGAATGAGAATACCGTAACGGTGTCTCTTGAGGAGTTGCTGTGTTAGCAGCCGGAGTGGCAACACGTGAGATACTTCCCGTATAGCAAGCGATTACAGGCTACGGTAACCAGTTTACATCAGGTAAGCCGTAAGACATTGCATAATTTTCTTTTTCTTTTTTTATCGGAACACCACGTCACAGGTGTAAATTCACAATTTAATGATCTACCTCTTAAAGTACAATAAAGTCGGTCTCGTTTTACTGTATGTTTGTTTCATTGGCTGTGCTCCGCAAAAATTCACAATATTTAAGTCACACTTATATATTTCAAACGTTCAAACTTAAAAAAAAAATGAATTACGGTCGACGTAATTCATTTTTAGGGTTCCGTACCCAAAGGGTAAAACGGAACCCTATTAATGAGGCTCCGCTGTCCGTTCGTCCGTCCGTCTGTCACCAGGCTGTATCTCATGAACCGTGATAGTTAGACAGTTGAAATTTTCACAGATGATGTATTTCTGTTGCCGCTATAACAACAAATACTAAAAAATATAATAAAATAAATATTTAAGGGGGCTTCCATACAACAAACGTGATTTTTTTGCTCATTTTTGCTCTATATTGATAACGGCAACAGGTAGACGCTTGAAATATTCACAGAATATTTAGTTATATATTCACTTTAAGAACAAATAATTAAATTAAAATAAAACAAATATTTAAGGGGGGCTCCCATACAACAAACGTGATTTTTTTGCCGTTTTTATAGATAATGGTACGGAACCCTTCGTGTGCGAGTCCGACTCGCACTTGGCCGTTTTTTTTTTTTTTTTTAGGTTTGAACGTTTGTAATATATAAGCACAAACATCCATTTGACAAACTAAAACATTGTCATAATTATGATTATTTTTGACATTCAGTAAGACTATACAAATAATATTAATCTCTTCTCAGTTTGATTACAGACATTAACCATAAATAATCTATCTACTAATTAGGTATATATTTGGATACATGTGTTTGTGTGTCGAACCTATGGTAGGGTATGTAATGTTTTTTTTTATTAATTTAATGTATTTCCCAAGCATTGTTATAAAAAAATTTTTGCTTTGCACTTCTTCTCCATATAAACATTGCCTGTGCCAAATTTCATTCTTCTCCGTTCGCGTAATTCTCGTAAAAAGGAGTACAAAGTTTTTGCTTCACGTATTAATATATTGATATAAACTAAGGTGGACCACATGATTATATAATAATAATAGCGTTGGCTACTGAACATTGACGTTTTGTTTATGACGTGTCCGAGTCTAGTAATTGGATTTTGACGAAATTTTGTACAAGGATCAATCAATATTTACACTACTTTATAGCTTAAAAATATTGAGCAGTTTCGTAAAACTTGAAAACTAACCCCACGCGAGTAAAGCTACTGCCATCAGCAAGTATATTTTATATTATAAAATCACAACACTAAACAGAAAATAGTCGGATCACAGGAAAAGCAACCTTTTTGATAAAAGGTTTTATAAGAATCCACCATTTGTGTATTGATATTTTGGAATATTCTCGAGAATATCACTGGTCCCAAGTGTACCACCTCAGCTACATATCCGACATAAGAACCGTTTTCTTGTCGGGTCTCAAACACATTTCGGGTTCCACAGTGGCGTATTACAAATTAGCTACGGAACGCAAAATAGTAGATAATATCAAACAACGGCCACTGCACTTTCATACATTTAAACATTGTAATCAAAATCATCGTATCGAAAACTACTCTTTATATAAACTATCGTTATTTTTCAATGTGTGTATACATAACGACAGCCATGCAATTCTGTAAGAGCAAACGTCCTTACATCCTCGGAAACATCGGCTGTTACAGCCTTAAACACAAAATTGCAATTCTTTGGTGTCGCTTTTCATGGTTGTGCGACACTAGCGCCGCAAGGCTGCGTTTGGAATTGGAATTCTACAAGGCAAACAGCCTCGCGTACGCTTACAGCCTTATAGAATACCAAATAATTTAGCCGTGATCGCAGTTGTCGATGTCAAAGCTGTGACATCTGTGATCACAGCGACGCACACAGCCATTACGAGTCGCTTAGAGAATTGCATGGCAGGTCATGTTAGACACTTGCAGCACCATTTTTATTCTTAGTGCGTGCGCAATAAGTATTGTACTACAAACAGTCGAGCTTGAGGCGTCGCTGAGTGTACAACTAATTGCTAAATTCACTAAAATCATTTAATTGTAACAAAATCAAAAGTAAACTATTCACCACATTAACAGACATTTCTATACAAAGGAAATTAAAAATAAAAGTAATTAAATAATGAATGGAATAATAGTTAATTTAAATTACAGCAGTACAATAATAATCAATACATATAACATATATAAATATACTACATACTATTATTATTTATATATATATATTTATATATATATATTTATATATATATATATATATATATATATATATATATATATATATATATATGACGAGCTCGGTGGCGCAGTGGTGAAACGCGCTGTTACGCTACTTTGACGCCAACGCTCGTGGGTTCGATTCCCACACACTACAAGCATTTGTGTGCATGAACATGTCTGTTTGTCTTGGCCTGGGTATTTTCTATGTATAATAAGTATATATTTGCAAAAAAAAATATAATTTACGTATGTTTGTCAGTTGTCTAGTACCCATAACACAAGCTTCGCTTACTTTGGGACTAGATGGCGCTGTGTAATTTGTCCGACAATATTTATTTATTTATTTATTGACACATTGCATTTAATAACCAACTGTATTTACGCCAATATTAAAACTAACAAAATATATTCCTAAGGCATTTTTTTAAATCCCTTAATTCAACTACAAACAGGAATAGAGTCTAAAATCGCCCCATATTTTCACCCTATTCTATGCTCAAAACAACAAGCTCCAAGAAAACTTACATCCTTTCCACAACTTAGACGCTACTTAGACAAACGCGATACTAAGTTCCGAGTAAGTTGACTAAGTATGCACGTAGTAAATTGCGAACGGTATCAGAAACTTGAAACGGGTTTTTTTAACACTTCTTATTTGAAGGGATAGCTCTTTAAATTCGATGATAGAGTTGTCTTTTCTAAAGAAATTCCATAAGCTTCTACGTGTAGCTTATTGAATTTCTTTAGGAATTCCATAATCCTAAGCATAAGAAGGGCTATTCTCACAGAAAATATATTGTAATTTTTCCTTCATAACCAACGTCTAAAAGGGGAAGGTAGTCAATTCGGCTGCAAAGTAACTAGCTCTCGCTAAATAAATTTCACTAAGTTAGGTATGCACATCGGTTTTCCAACGTTTTAAAAATTCGCGACTATTTCGCAAAATTTTATTAGTAATATGGCGGAGTTTTCTGTGCATCGTTTGATTTTTGAAGACGCTTCTTGCTTCGCCTGTACTAGTACTATAACATCACGCCAAATCCCTCGCGGGGTAGACAGGAACCGAGCGCTACTTACAAAGAAGGCCCTGAACTAGATTTTTTTAACAGAAAGAATTTGTAGACTGGAGAGTAATAAAGGCTACTAAAAGCCCAAATCTCACGCGTGCGAAGCCGCGGGCTTCAGCTAGTTCTAGATAATAGATATGACATTAGTCAAAGCGACAAATTGGGTGAGTACCAAACTCGATGGACTTACAGCGAGTGCTTGAGGAAGCTTGTGGCTCCTCCCCCTCCCCCACATCACGTGGCCATTAATAATGTACTGTCACCAGAGTCGGATAACTTTATAAAGTTTTCAATCGATACTGCGAGTAGATATAATAGGATGATAATTATTTATTAAATCTACCAATGTATTCTTACTTATCAGTAGCACATCTATGGATGGGTTTATCTATCTCCGCGTGCTTGGGAATTCACTAGGCGTCTGTCCAGGCTGTTGTCGATAGATGACAATCGTTAAGCAAAGCCCTCGATCTTCGAGCGGTTTGAAACACTGGTCTCCACCAATCTACAGTTGAGCAGCGTGGTGGTGTGCTCTAAACCCCTTCGGTTGAAGGGAGACTCGTATCCTGCAGAGGGATGAGTTAAGGTTGATATACTGTATATCTTCACGCCAAGTCCCTTGCGGGGTAGGCAGAGAGAACCGAGCGCCATAAGACGCGGTCCTTGCATACTTCACTCGCTTCTGTGACATTCATAGCTCTTTTCATGCACGCTCGCCGGTTCCTGGGGCTTCTGACGTCACCTTCTGATAAAACACGACCAATTTGGTCATGGTAGATTAGTCTCGGCCTTCCTCGGCTCCTACATCCTTCCACTTTTGCATTGTATATCTGTTTCGTCATTCTTTCGTCCCGCATTCTTTCTACATGTCCCAACCAACGGAGCATGCCCTTTCTTATCTTAACACCGACACTCTCTTTTAGACCAACTCTTTCTCTCACGTCTTCATTACGAACGCGGTCAGCAAGCGTTATGCCACAAATTTTTCGCAATGCTCGCATCTCGACCGCATTTATTCTACTTTCATGCTCTCTCTGCCATACCCAGCTCTCACTTCCATAAGTTAGCGTTGGTATTAGCACCGCGTTGTGTACAGCGAGCTGTGCCTTCTGGCTTAGATTTCGGCAGCCTAGAAGTTTACCCAACGCTCCATTCACCCTATTCCCGGCACTCACTCGTCTCTCCACATCAGCGGTGTACCTTCCATTGCTGTTAAAAGCACTTCCAAGATATACAATCTCATTCACTTGCTCCAACACTACATCATCAACCATAATCCTAGTGTTCGTTCTGGTTGTCTCTCTTTCAAATACCATTATCTTGGTTTTCTTCGCATTCAATTGTAAGCCTTTCTTCATACAATCATCTTTCATTGTTGTAACTAGTGTTTGCAGTTCGGATGGTGATTCTGCTATTAATACCGCATCGTCTGCATAAAGCAGGCAGTTGACCACTGAGTCACCCATTCGCATTCCCACATTCATATTTCTTATTCTCTGAAGACAACTGTCCAGATACAGGATGAACAGCCGAGCCGACAGCACGCATCCCTGTCTGACACCAATGTTGACATCAAACCAGGGCGACAAGCTGCCGTCCACCCGCACACATGCTGTACAATCCTCATAAGTGGATTGCACAGCACGGAGTAGGTCACCGTCAACCCCATATCCGGGCAAAATGTTCCAGAGATTCTTTCGCACGACTCTATCAAATGCTTTCTCAAAGTCCACAAAACCGCAGAAAACCTTCTGGTCCAAAGCCAGATGCTTCTCTACGATGTTGCGGAGTGAAAAAACTTGATCCGTACATCCTCTGCCGCTTCGAAATCCACCCTGTGCTTCCCAAAGCATTCCATCGGATTTCACCCTCATTCTCCTTTCAATGATTTTTCCATACACTTTAGCTGCTAAGCTGATCAAACTGATGGCCCTATAGTTGGCGCAGTCCATACGTGAGCCCTTGCCTTTATACAAGGGCACGATGACTGCGCGTCTCCAATCGCTCGGAACCCTTCCGGTTCTCCAGCATAATTTGCTCAAAAACCAGAAGGCGTCCCTAACGCAGGTACCACCTAGCTTGATCATCTCAGCTGTTACCATATCGATTCCCGCTGACTTTCCATCTTTCAAACTTCGTATCGACCATTCAATCTCATCCATAGTAATGTCTTCATGGTACGCTGGCACTGCCGAGTCAATCACAGACTCATTCACAATGCCAGCGTCATGGACATAATCATACATTTCTCTAAAATATTCACTCCACCGTTCTAACACTTCCTGAGTGTTAGCAAGAATGCCACCAGCTTTACATCTTATCTTGTCCATTCTGGATGCTGACGAACCACTTCGAGACTTCTTTACCTCTCTCCAGAAGAGTTTGGTATTTGCCTCGAAGTTCTTCGTCAGCTTCTCTTCCTCAATCATATGTAGTCTTTCACGCTTCTCTTTCACTAAAGCTTTGGAGTCAATCTTGCATCGACGGTATATTTCTTTCTTCATTTCTTTCATACCATCACTCTGGTGCAAAGATGATACGTAATCCAGCCACGCTTTCCTCTTTTTTTCCACGGAGGATTGAACCTCCGCATTCCACCAGGCATCTCCTCTTAGTGTTCTACGTCTCTTTGCGCATCCACATGCTTCTTTCGCACTGTCCACCATACTTTCTTTCAGAACTTTCCAACATTCGTCTACATCTGAGTCGGAAAGACTCGCGTTGGCAAGTCTTTCACTGACTAGACGTACATACGTACTCCTCACACTTTCATCTTCCAATTTTTCACTTCTTATTCTATCATGGTCTCCGAAAGGAATACGCACTCGCCAGTGCCTCCACTTCTTGAAAAGGCCCACAAATCGGCTTATCACCAGATAGTGGTCCGTTTCAAGAGTGGGACCTCTGAAGGCTCTTGTATCCATTAACGACTTTCGGAGACGTCCATCTATCAAAATCAAATCAATCACACTTTTCTGTTCATTCCGTCTCCATGTGTAAGTGTGAATATCCTTGTGATGGAAGAGCGTGTTCGACACAAGGAGGTTTCGTTCCATACATACGTCTAAAAGTAACTTACCAGCATCGTTCACTCTCTTATCTCCGTATGGACCAAGCACAGCCTCATAACTGCTTCGCTTGGTCCCAACCCATCCATTCAGATCACCACACATAATTATCCGTTCATTCGCTTCGGCCAAATCCAGAATACCCCTTACAGTCTCCCAAAACTTCTCGAGCTCCTGGGGATCAGCAGAGCTCACAGGAGCATATGCTGCAACTAAAAACACTCGCGTAATCCCCAGTTTTATCTTAACCCAGAGAAGTCTTGGACCTACTAAATCGTAATCTTTCACACCAGCGGCCAAGCGAGATGAAAGCACGACACCTACGCCAGCGCTGGCATGAACGTCCTGGTCCACCCCGGACCACAGGGCCATCATGCCACCGGGCAGATCTTCGGTGTCGCTTCCCTTTCGCTTGGTCTCTGACACACACAAAGCATCTAGGCATCTCACGTTCATTATATCTATCAACTCATTCATCTTATCTTTTAGACCACCTCTCACATTCCATGTGCCTATACGACACTCAGCTCTCCTCGACCCGCCGGGATGGGCATTGCGTGGTGGGTGGCGGCCCCCACCGCCGCATGCCTTAGATTTCGCACCGACGGGGGCGGATCGGTGCGCGTCGCCTCCGGGGGACGCCCTAATCCGCGCGTCTGTGCGGTTTGGGTCCAGAATTGCAGTCCAAGTGTTGGACTGGCAGGGTCGCGGCGTGCACGCTTCTGGTACCGACCCCAAGGTTGATATACTGTGAGCAGAATTTTTTGTGGTTCTCAATTTGGAGCAGGTTAACGCCAGCTTCTTAGAAATTGCTACGAGTACCAATTCGTTATTGGTAATTGTAATGACGAGTTCGGTGGCTCAGTCGTGAATGATGCGACTTTGACGCTCGTGGGTTCGATTCCCACACAAGACAAACATTTGCGTGCATGAACATGTCTGTAATGTCTTGGTCTGGATGATTTAACAGAGGTAGGGCGCATCAAGCAGCCCGTCTGGGGAAGTACCTCCACCTCACAGAAAACCGCAGCCAAATAACAATTCCCTAGAGGGTTGTTGTGTTCTTGCGTGTGAGTGAGGTCACCAGACTAAGCTCCTAAGGAGTTGTTGTGTAAGCAGCAGAGGAGGCATCGTGCGAGTAATACTTAATATATTACAAGCCTTAATAGGCTACGGTAACTGCTTTACATCAGGTGGGCTGTATGCTTATATGTCTACCGACGTTGTATTAAAAAAAAATGTAGGATCGGACAGCACAGGAGTGTCGGAGAGTCGGGAGTGAGACGCTAGTGTTGGAAATATCCATAGGCTACGGTAATTGCTTACCATCAAACAAGACGTACGCTTGTTTGCCACCTTAGTGACATAAAAAATGTCGAATCATCGAATGATATTGTATGTATATTAATTTCATTCAAATTACCCACAAACGGAGAGTTACGTCAATAATGACTCCATTCAAAGGTTACATTGGGAATAACGTTCTGATAATTTACAATGGGGTTCTAATAATTTACAAAATAGTTAAAGGTCGTCGCTGCGACCCGTGTTTCGCCTCTCCACGAGGCCTCCTCAGGTGCTGTAGACCTTGCTCGTTAGAATAACATGCTACTAGTGCTACCAGTAGCCGCAGCGACGACCAGGCCAGTCGTGGCAGCGACGGTGGCATGCGGTTTCTGTTCCAGATGGCGGACGACCGCAGCAGCCGGGGCAGAGACTACCGGAGCAGCCATGGCAGCGTCGGCATGTTGCATTTACTAACAGTAGTGGGTGGGTGCCGGCGGGCGCTAGGTCGCATGAACTAATTGGTGGCGGAAGCACACAAAGCAGGTTAGATCAAATTGCATGTAAATTTGACTTTCGCAAAATAACGCCTGAATCTATTAACTATGAAATATTAGTGATTGTACTAAGCAAGCATAACAATTAGAAATTAATAAACATAAAAATTCTAAAATTACTCTCATGAACAAACAGACTGACGTAAACAATTCCCCACTATTAAATATCTTTTCGCTCACACCATTCACCCCCACCCAATTCAATATTAGGGACGGCACTGCGATGGATCTGTCACTTGTAGCATGTTATTCTTACGATTAACGTCTACAACGCCTGATGATGCCTCGTGGAGAGGCGAAACACGTGTCGCAGCGACGACCAGGCCAGTCGTGGCAGCGACGGTGGTGGTGGGGGCATGCGGATTCTGTTCCCGATGGTGGACGACTGCAGCAGCCGGGGCAGAGACTACCGGAGCAGCCATGGCAGCGTCGGCATGTTGCATTTACTAACAGTAGTGGGTGGGTGCCGGCGGGCGCTAGGTCGCATGAACTAATTGGTGGCGGAAGCACACAAAGCAGGTTAGATCAAATTGCATGTAAATTTGACTTTCGCAAAATAACGCCTGAATCTATTAACTATGAAATATTAGTGATTGTACTAAGCAAGCATAACAATTAGAAATTAATAAACATAAAAATTCTAAAATTACTCTCATGAACAAACAGACTGACGTAAACAATTCCCCACTATTAAATATCTTTTCGCTCACACCATTCACCCCCACCCAATTCAATATTAGGGACGGCACTGCGATGGATCTGTCACTTGTAGCATGTTATTCTTACGATTAACGTCTACAACGCCTGATGATGCCTCGTGGAGAGGCGAAACACGTGTCGCAGCGACGACCAGGCCAGTCGTGGCAGCGACGGTGGTGGTGGGGGCATGCGGATTCTGTTCCCGATGGTGGACGACTGCAGCAGCCGGGGCAGAGACTACCGGAGCAGCCATGGCAGCGTCGGCATGTTGCATTTACTAACAGTAGTGGGTGGGTGCCGGTGGGCGCTAGGTCGCATGAACTAATTGGTGGCGGAAGGACACAAAGCAGGTTAGATCAAATTGCATGTAAATTTGACTTTCGCAAAATAACGCCTGAATCTATTAAATAAGAGAAATCCTCAGAAATACGTAAAATTGTTTTGAAGGGAAGGAACAATATGTTTTTCATGGCAAGACAAGATTCTGACTACAGTGGAGATGTGGGCAGTAGGATAACTCCAAAGTAACATTCGAAATCGTATCACACCAGACAACAATAAACCTGTTGGCGGCACCCCCACACACCCCCCACTATCATCTCAGCGATTCGAGGGTACGTTCCAATGGGAGAACATTTTAACCAATAAGCCGAAAAGTGACACGTGTTTTTTGAAGTGATAACTTCTTATGGGAGGGTAAACCACTCCGTTACGTAACGCGTTACGGCGTTAGTCTGTCTGGCTTCCCTTTCTCTCACGCATACGGCAGCTTTAATTATATGTAGATTAGTTTAAGTTATCACTTCTGGCGGATGTCCCGAGACGCACATGTTTTTGAAGTGATAACTTCTTATGGGAGGGTAAACCGCTTCGTTACGTAACGCGTTACGGCGCCAGCCGTCTGGCTTTCCTTTCTGTCACGCATACGGCAGCTTTAATTATATGTAGATTAGTTTAAGTTATCACTTCTGTCGGACGTCCCGAGACGCACACTTTTTTTTTATACAACGTCGGAACGCACACAAGCATACGGCCCACCTGATGTAAAACGCTTGTAATACATTAAGTATTACTTGTGCGATGCCTCCTCTGCTGCTAACACCGCAACTCTTTTTAGGAGCTTTCTGGTGACCTAACTCACACGCAGGAACACAACAACCCTCTACGGAGTTGTTATTTGGCTGCGGTTGTCTGTGAGGTGGAGGTACTTCCCCGAACGGACTGAACTGTTCATCCCTGAACGAGCCAACTAGAGCTGCACGATCTACTTCACCCCCAGCGTTGAATTTCAAAACAAAATCGATCGGTTCTCAGTTGCTTATACTCCTTATCAGGAACACCGTTCCTATATGAAATCTATATGATTGTCTGTGCGTGCGTGTCTGTCGCTTTTTTTCGAATATTCGAATTTTGACTTCAGATTCGGATTCAGCATAAAAAAGTAGAATAGGAATGTTCAGGAACACCGTTCCTATCTCTTAAGGAACATGGCCAAAATGGCCGACAAATTAAAAAGAAATGAATTGTTATATAATTGACGAGCCAGGTGTTCCTCTGGCAATGCAAGCTTGCGCATTCTCAACTGGTTTATAGTTGAATTCCTTCATGTACGCGTACGTTTAATGAAACCGCATCAAATACGAAAATGTTTTCCTGCTTATGTCTAACGAAATGATCACTCAAATGGCGCGATTACACTTGATTGCCACCCGAGAGGCGGCCGGCTTGCTCTAATAAATCCTCTCGATACTGGGCCGTATCGCAAAGGCTTTATCGTTTTCTTGCCTTTTAAATCCTCGCAGTGAATATTGACAGTCGATTAAAGCCCCGATTTTGTACGTAAAGTTATTGACTCACTCCCCTAAACCTATATTCGAATGGCGTGTACGATTATGGGTGCGATTGAGTAAATTCGTCATTTGCCGTACGTATTTCGCGCATACTTGTGTAGTTTATATATTATATTATATGACGAGCACGGTGGCTCAGTCGTGAATGACGCGACTTTGACACCAACGCTCGTGGGTTCGATTCCCACACAAGACAAACATTTGTGTGCATGAACATGCATGGTCTGGATGTTTTAAGAGACGTAGGGCGCATCAAAGCAGCTTGCATGGAGAATCACCTCCACCTCACAGAAAACCGCAGCCAAATAACAACTCCCTAGAGGGTTGTTGTGTTCGTGTGTGTGAGTGAGGTCACCAGTAAGCTCCCAAGGAGTTGCTGTGTAAGCAGCAGAGGAGGCATCGCCCGAGTGATACTTAATGTAACCAGCGTTCATAGGCTAACGTAACGACTTTACATCAGGTAGACCGTATGCTTGTATGCTTCCCGACGACGTATAAAAAACCAGTTGAGAATGCGCAAGCTTGCATTGCCAGAGGAACACCTGGCTCGTCAATTAAACGAGTATAACATTTTTTTTTTTTAATTTGTCGGCCATTTTGACCATGTTCCTTAAGAGATAGGAACGGTGTTCCTGAACATTCATATTCTACTTTATTATGCTTAATCCGAATCTGAAGTCAAAATTCGAATATTCGAAAAAAAGCGACAGACAAACCAACTGACGAACATATAGAATTCATATAGGAACGGTGTTCCTGAAAAATTTTGGCGAATAAGAGTTGGCTATATGCGCCGTCAAGTAGTTTATTGATACGTGTATGCATTCTCCACAGAGGATTTCTCTTATGTTCTATTCAACTTCGACGCCATTGAAAGTCATTACGTCGTTAAACAATGTAATCCCTATTGGAACCTTCGACAGAAACCCTTGAATAAAGTCATTAGTTATTTATCTCTCCGTTTGTATCTGCACACGTGGCTAATTTGAATTGAATGACTGACGAACTCCGTGGCGCAGTGGTTAGTAACGCTACTTTGACTCTAACACCCGCGTGTTCGATTCCCACAAAAGACAAACATTTGTGTGCATGAACATGTCTGTTCGTCTTGGTCTGGGTGTTGTTTTGCAAAAAAAAATGTATTTACGTATGATTATCAGTTGTCTAATACCACAGTACCCATAACACAAGTTTCGCTTACTTTAGGGCTACATGGCGCTGTGTAATTTGTCGCACAATATTTATTTATTTATTGACGTACATACAATATCAGCCGAAGATTGCAGTACATAATCACGATTTTTTATATATCCCATGGAAGCTTATGGTGTGCTTGATGTGAAGCTACTACACTAGCCTACTAAAATATTCCTGGTCAACTTCACCTATTCGTATGGACACAGATTCCTCTAAAAGACAAAAAAAACGTACATTTTAAGAGACGTAGGGCACATCAAAGCAGCCCGTTTGGGAAAGTACTTCCACCTCACCAAAAACTGCGCCCAAATAACAACTCCGTAGAGGGTTGTTGTATTTCTGCGTGTGAGTGAGGTCACCAGTAAGCTCCTAAGGAGTTGCTGTGTTATCAGCGAGGTGGCATCGTGTGAGTGTTACATAGCGTTCGTAGGCTACTTTAACTACTTTACATCAGGTGGGCCGTATGCTTGTATGCCTCCCGACGTTGTATAAAAAAAGCTTGCCATTAGATCACTTGGACACGTCTTATATGTATGTATGTTAGGAGAGACGTAGGGCGCGACAAGGCAACTCGTCTGGGGAAGTACTCCTCAAATAACTCCCAGGAGAATTGTTGTGTTCATGCGAGTGATTGAGGTCACCAGTGAGCTAAAGAGTAGCTATTTATAAAACTTATACCCTTCTTCTTCACGTTATCCCGTTTCCTAATCCATTAGGATTGCCAGGTTCCACTACATAAGCCTGGATTTGTTGAAGATACTTATTTTTACATGGCGCGACTTTTTACTTGACCGTCAAACCACAACTCAGACGGAACATCAGATCTTTCTTAGGTAAGGATATACGTGTCAAAGTCAAAGTCAAAATCTTTTTATTCCGTAAAAATGGCTACATTTGTTTGGAATCGTCACAATTTTTTTCCCTACCGTGCAGTTTATGACTAGGTGAGCACTGATAAAAATACTGCCAAAAAACTCAGGCATCCCTCTTTTGGTGTCCAAACAAATTTACATATTTTATTAATTACATTATAATTGGATCGACTCACTCCCAGGCATTTTTATCATTAATATAGTCAGATACTTTATAATATGCCCTGCTACACAATTTGACTTTAATAGTAGTTTTAAATTTGTTTATTGACAATTCTCTTATATTGCTGGGAAGTTTGTTATAGAACCGTATACATTGCCCCATAAAAGAATTACTTATTTTGTGGAGACGGCTTGCATGTAACACAAGATTATGCTTATATCTAGTATTTATGCTATGAGTATCACTCTTTTTACAAAATGAGTCTATGTTTTTATGGACATACAAAAGATTTTCATAGATATATTGCGATGCGACTGTTAAAATATTTATTTCTTTGAATTTTTCTCTAAGGCTCCCCCGGGGACCAAGTTTGTAGATAGCTCTTATGGCTCTCTTTTGCAATAAAAAGATGGTGTTAATGTCCGCGGAGTTACCCCAACGTGTTTCGGAATATAATTTCTTGGATGTGCCGGTTTCCTCTCGATGTTTTCCTTCACCGTCGAGCTAGTGATGATTACAATATGTACATAAATCAAAAATCACTAATTTAATGGGACATATTGCCCAGATATGGGATTAACGGTTCACTGCTCCGTCCGTGCTGTCCACTTACAAGTATTGCTCAGCAATACTTGATATGTGGTGGCATGTCACCCTGGTTTGATGTCAAAATTGGTGTCAAACAGGGTTGCGTGTTATCTGCTAGGCTGTTCATCCTGTATCTCGATAGTCGTCTGCAGAGGTCAACGAATGTGGGATTACGCATGGGTAAACTAGTGAACTGTCTGCTGTACGCAGACGATGCTGTGTTGTTAGCAGAAACACCATCTGAACTGCAAACACTGGTCACTATGATGAAAGACGAATGTATGGAGAAGGGCTTACTTTTGGGGTTGGCTTTACTATCGGGGCGCACGATTTCGGGGTTGGTCAGGGTTGCTTTATGTAGGGGTTAGTCTCCCCTTTCAAACGACACTACTTGGAGCTCGAGGAAATGTTAACTTTTTTTTTAATTATTATTTTAGTGCACGTGAAATGGAACGAATTTTGTTCAATAAAAATATAGTTTGTTGTAAAATTGTAATTTGTTACCTTGAAACGGAACGTATTCCGCCATTTTGTTTGACATTAAGGTTCACGTCATTCTGCTTTCGTAAACTTTGTTTTCATTTAGTGGTTATATCAGTGGGTTCAATAACTCCCCCCCTCCCTTCCCCCCAAATCTTACAGCTTAGTAATATAATAATATACATTTTTACTCAATTTTTATAAATTCTGTATTTCGGGGTTGGTCAGGGTTGCTTTATGTAGGGGTTAGTCTCCCCTTTTTGTTTGACATTAAGGTTCGCGTCATTTTGCTTTCGTTTGTACGTTGTGTGAATGTGTTCGAAAACAGTTGGTTAGGTTAGAGTATGACAAACAACGCACGAGCCGAGCGAGCGAAGCGAGCGTGCCGCGGCAGCGGCCGGCGAAGTGCCAGAAGCGAATCGTTGACATTTTGAAAAGTGTCATTATAAAAAGTAGACCAAACCACCATTGTAGGTGACATAACCTCAAAAAATTAAAATACCAGGGGGTAGAGTTAGGAAACGGGATAATGCTAGGAAGAAGAAGACTGAATTATTCGTCATTCATCTTTGTCAGCTACATATTCATCAATTCAATAAGCCTTTTTACAAAGAATATTTTTGATGTGCCCTTTGGAGATACAATAGTGAAAGGACGGAACTGTTAGGATAAATCTAAGAATTGTTATTTGATTGTGCACTACATCCGCCAGAGCGTTACTTGCGAATGGCATGATACACTATGCAGATGACGCTAGCTCTTGTCATTAAACATGCTGTTGAGGCTCTTACATTCAAAAACTGAATGAAAAGGCTTGAAATGAAGACACTCAGATGAAGATTGCTCTAATTCACGAAAATAATATATATATATTACAAAGTTTGTAGAAATGCGAAGGTATTTTTTATATATTTAAATATTAATTGTATTTGTACTTACCAAAACTCGACGCACCATGAATAAAGGCGAGAGTTAGCACCAACGTTGCAACTGTAACAAAAAAAAATGTTAACCACAAATAAACTCTAACTTCGAGCCAAGCTCGCCTTGCTATTATTCAGGGTGTATTAACGCCAACATTGATGTACGGTAGTGAAACATGGGTATGGCAGAAGAAGCATGAAAGCAGGGTGAACGAAGAAATGAGAGCGCTGAGGAGTATGTGTGGAGTGAGAATAGTTGATAGAATAAAAAATAGCACGATACGAGAACTACGTGGAATGAAAGTTGATGTAGTGACAAAAATTGAAAAGGGTATGCTGAGATGGTTTGGTCATTTAGAAAGAATAAATGACAAGAGAGTTACGAAAGAAGTGTATCAAGCAAGAGTGAATGGTGATGTCGGGAGTGGCCGCCCTAGGCTTAAACATATAGATCAAATTGGTGATGTGTTGAAAAAGGGCCAAATCAAAAGTACCCAAAACCGAAGAGCATGCATGAAGAGGTTGATGAGCGTGGAAGAAGCGAGAGCGGTATGTTTGGATCGGTGCACCTGGAGTTCTATAGTCTTTGCCTACCACAATGGGAGACAGGCGTGATGATATGTATGTATGTATGTAAATTCTAACTTCAGTATCCGCGGACCCATAAGTTATTTAAGAGAGGTAGGGGGCATAAAAGCAGCCCTTCTGGGGAAATACCTTCACCTTACAGACAACCACAGGCATATAAAATCCCAGGAGAGTTGTTGTGTTCCTGTGTGCAGGTCATGTCACCAGTAAATTCCAAAGGAGTTGCTGTGTTAACAGCAGAAGTGGCATCGCGCGAGTGTATTGCGAGCGTCAATAGGCTACAGTAACCGCTTTACTTCCGGTGAACCGTATGCTTGCATGCCTACCGACCTTGTATATAAAAAATGTATATTTCTGTTAAACCATTTTTTTAATGGGTAATCCATATTACAGTGAGAAATTTGTCTAACACAAGCCTTGTGTTTTAATTTTAGCCATACATAAAGTGAGAAAATTGTCTAACACATGCTTTGTGTTTTAATTTTATCCAGATATAAAGTGAGAAAATTATCTAACACAGGCTTTGTGTTTGAATTTTATCCATACATAAAGTGAGAAATTTGTCTAACACAGGCCTTGTGTTTTAATTTTATCCATATATAAAGTGAGAAAATTGTCTAACACAGGCCTTGTGTTTTAATTTTATCCATAAATAAAATAATATAATAGAATCTATTCTTGTAGACATACTCGTAAAAATACCGGACGATGGTGATTCGTCCGGCGTTTTCTTTTACAAACTTTGATCCATATTGTTGAAACAGAATTACACATAAAATACTTATACATACAAGAATAGCTCGTTTAAAGTGCACAAATTCAAAAAGAAAATGCTGTTAGTGGGATTCGAACCGGGGACCTTGGTGAACGTATAAGTATGTATTCCCATTCACTCGCAGAAACACAACAACCCTCCAGGTAGTTATTATTTGGCTACGATTTCTGTGAGGAGGTACTTTCCTAGACGAATTAGTGATGCCTCTCTTAAAAATGAATCTAAGACGACGAACTATATTCGAACTCAAAAATATCAATCTGAATCGTCTTCACTTTAGGCGGTAATAACCGAAAGCAAAAATACACCCACAATAAAAAAAAACTGCTAAATTACTAATAGTTTAGAATAACCTACTAATTATAAAAATTTCAAAGGTATTCGTACCTCTCGCGCGCATTTCGTAAAACTTGCGGACTAGAGGCGTGCACCTCGCCCGTCGGACCAAACGTTACTAAGCCCGACACCTCTAAATTTCAGTTGTGAAACTTTCCCCAATATAGCCCGGAAGCCTTGCGCATGTTCAATCCGGCAGATTTCCATAAAGTTTTGAAGTAATATGTTGACGGACAGGTACGGAGCGGACCTAATATTAGCAAGTGATACCGGTACATTGTCTGCAAAGATGGCCATACTTTCATAGTTTTCGGTCTCTATTAGAGGCGAAGGCCATCTTTTGAACGAATTATTCGTACATGCACTTGTAAGTAATAAAGTAGTCAGTATTATTTATTACGGTATATTTTTGAATAAAAACAATCTGTAAAGACATTTTTTAACCAAAAATATGTTTAACAGATAATTTATTTATTTATCTATAATTACCGATATTTTAGAAACTAATATCGCTGATGATATTATGCAACGTCGGGTGCTCACAAAACGTGATTATAAAATCATTTTATTTTTCATTTTATTACTTTTTATGTTACGTGCTACATTTCTTCTCTGGCGTAACCAGAGGTTTATTTGCCTTTAGAGTTAGAATTTACTTGATTCGAAATTTAATCGTCTTGGTTTGATAATTGTCCATTTACTTTATCTAGTTGATGAGTCTGTCTTATCAGGAGTTTATTTTAGGTAGTTCTGTTTCGGGTTATGGCCTGCTCTGTAATTACTTCGCAAAATTGTATAAATCTATGTTTTGTGGTTTTGCTTGTCAGAAGGACACTGAGGTTTGTTTCTTTAATAGACGCTTCCAGCTCCATCTGTAGCTGGAAACGTTTGACATCGTATTTAGGGCACTCTGTAATTAGATGTATGGGGGTCTCATCTTTCTCCCGGTCGCAGTCGCAGCATGGGCTCTCTTTGCGTTTAAACCTGTGCAGATAAGCTGCAAGCCCCCGTGGCCAGTTAGAGTTTGCGTTAGGCTTGGTGTTAGCTCCGTGGATTTGGTGAAATTATAGGCAACGTATACACTAGGCAAGAAGAGTTTGGTAGTGCCAGCTGTTCCCTCACTAAGATATCTCTTATTCCAATTCTGTCGTTTTTTGCCTCAATAGGGACTTTATATGAGATGTTGGGCACTTGTCGTATTGTGGAGCCGTCTTCTTTGCTGCCGCCTCTTTTGAGCTTCTAGAATCAAGAGTGACAAAGCTTCTTCTTTTTCTCGTCAGCGTCACCCCGGTTCCTAATTTATTAGGATAGGCGGGATCCACTACCTAGGCCTAAGTATTTGGCGTAGATACTGATTTTTACATGGAACGACTGCCGTGAGACCTCTACATCCCACAGGGAAAACCAGACCTTTCTTAGGTTAGATCGCCCGTCTTTCGAAATATAGTTTCTTGGACGGGCGGGTTTCCTCACGATGTTTTTCTTCACCGTCCAGCTAGATAATTACAAATATGTACATAATCTTATATATAAAATTCTCGTGTCACAATGTTAGTTACCATACTCCTCCGAAACGGCTTGACAGATTCTGTTGAAATTTTATATGCATACTAGCTTATTCCCGCGGCTTCGCACGCGTAGTTTTTGGAATTTCGACAGTTTTGCTTAATTTTATTTTACTTCTTATTTTTTGGTACAGTCCGCATTATATAGTTAGTAAAAGTACCAAATATTCGTATTTGTGTAGTAATGAAGATATGTCACGATCTGTTCGATTTTCATTAACTATTTGATATTGACTGAATACACTCAAAGCACCTCTCTATTAAATACACAACATTGCCTATTTTAAACACATAACTGTACAAAGTTACTAACTTCAAAAGATATTTCTACTTCATACAAAGTGTCAACCCCCTTTTCAGCACTCTAAGGGTGGAATTTTGAAAAAAAAAATTACTTTTTTGACGTCTTGATTGAAAGTATATTCACAAAGTCTAAAGTAGCTCACTTTAAAAAAATCTAATTCTTGAGCAGTCAGAACCCGTTATATACATTTCGCGGTCGTATACGACCACCCGGGTTTCGAAGGGTTAAACAGTTCAACTTTAGATCAAGAAATAATTTTGATTCCCATTACACACTTTAAGGAGTGAAATTTTTGAAAACGCAGAAACCATTACTTTAAATTCTAATAGAGAGTATCTGTACAAAGTTTCAAGTTACTAACTTCAAAAAATACTTCTATTCCATACAAAGCGTTAACCTCATTTTCAGTTACCTAAGGGTGGAATTTTGAAAAACGCTTAAACTACTTTTATGGCGTCTTGATTGAGAGTTTATTTACAAAGTCTAAAGCAGGTCACTTTAAAAAAAATAAATTTCCTAACAATTCAACTTTTAACTCAAGAAATATTTTGACCCCCATTACACCCTTTAAGAGGTGGAATTTTTGAAAACGCTGAAATCACTTTTTATGAATTCTAATAGAGAGTATGTATGCAAAGTTTCAAGTCATTAACTTAAAAATATGTATAATAATGAAAAAAAATATTCTGCTCCATACAAACTGTAAACCCCATTTTCAGCCCCCTAAAGGTGGAATTTTGAAAAACACTTAAATTACTTTATTGATTTCTTGATTGAGAGTATAGTTACAAAATCTAAAGCAACTCACTTTAAATAAAAACAATTTCTTAACAATTCAACTTCTAGTTCAAGAAATACTTTTGACCGCCCATTACACACTTTAAGGGGTGGAATTTTTTAAAACGCTGAAATTACTTTTACATTTGGCTCATGACTTTCAATGAAACACCTTAATATTGAATTTCAATCGAATAACTTCAAAAACGGAAAGTTTCATACTAACTTTGCATCCCCGTTTTACCGCCCTTAAGGGATGATTTTTGAGAAAAATATTTTACTCGTGTTTCATGCCTTCCAATAAAGAACCTTCATGCTGAATTTCATTCGAATAACTACAAAAACGGCAAAGTTTCATAGGTACTAACTTTGCGCCCCCGTTTAACCCCCTAAGGGATGAATTTTGAAAAAAATATTTTACTCATGTTTCATGCCTTCCAATAAAGAACCTTCATGCTGAATTTCATTCGAATAACTTCAAAAACGGCAAAGTTTCATACTAACTTTGCGCCCCCGTTTAACCCCCTAACGGATGAATTTTGAAAAAAATATTTTACTCATGTTTCATGCCTTCCATTAAAGAACCTTCATGCTGAATTTCATTCGAATAACTTCAAAAACGGCAAAGTTTCATACTACATTTGCGCCCCCGTTTAACCCTCTAAGGGATGAATTTTGAAAAAAATATTTTACTCATGTTTCATGCCTTCCAATAAAGAACCTTCATGCTGAATTTCATTCGAATAACTTCAAAAACGGAAAAGTTTCATACTAACTTTGCGCCCCCGTTTAACCCCCTAAGGGATGAATTTTGAAAAAAATTTGGTTTTACTCATGATTCATGCCTTCCATTAAAGAACCTTCATGCTGAATTTCATTCAAATAACTTCAAAAACGGCAAAGTTTCATACTAAATTTGCGCCCCCGTTTAACCCTCTAAGGGATGAATTTTGAAAAAAATATTTTACTCATGTTTCATGCCTTCCAATAAAGAACCTTCATGCTGAATTTCATTCGAATAACTTCAAAAACGGCAAAGTTTCATACTAACATTGCGCCCCCGTTTAACCCCCTAAGGGATGAATTTTGAAAAAAATATTTTACTCATGTTTCATGCCTTCCAATAAAGAACCTTCATGCTGAATTTCATTCGAATAACTTCAAAAACGGCAAAGTTTCATACTTCATTTGCACCCCTGTTTTACCCCCTTAGGGGATGATTTTTCAAATATCCTTTCTTAGTGCTCCCCTACGTTATAAAAGGAACCCCTGTGCAAAATTTCAAGTTTCTAACCCTTATAGTTTAGGCCCTGCGTTGATATGTCAGTCAGTCAGCTTCTCCTTTTATATATATAGATTCAGTAGGTCTGAGAATCGGCTACTATCTATTTTTCATACCCCTAAGTGATAAGGGTGGTCCACCACAAATTTATTTTTTTTATTTTTTGGACAAAATTTTTTTTTTTATGATGTATTAAAAATACATACAACCCTAAATTTTCACCCTTCTACCATCAACCCCTATTTTTATAATACTAAAATAATCCTAGGAACAATTTATATGGCAAAACAACGTTTGCCGGGTCAGCTAGTAATACTCGTATTATAAATATGAATGTCCGTTTGTTTGTTAGCTTTCACGCGAAAACTACTCAACCGATCATCATGAAACTTTGTACACATATTCTTGGAGGTATCAGAAGCCGCGGGTAAAAGCTAGTATGTACATAAATCCATAAACACGAATCTAGATGTAAATGTCAGGATTCGAACCGGCGACCAGTTCCTTTATCCACTGGGCTATCACTGTCCCTAGAGTAGCCAAGGTTTTGCTCCTGTATTCCTCCTGTATCCTATACTGTAATGATGAAATCGCGCGAATTATTTATTTTTCTATTACATCGGGCAGCGGACCAGCATACTGCTCGAAGTGAAGCGATCACCACAGCCTATGGACCTTTGCATTGTCTACCAACAGTCAGGACAATTGGGAGATTCCAACCAATTTAATTTCGATAAATTTACTTTATTTTATTGTGGCTACATCAGTACAATACGCTCTTGTAACTTCGCCCCCTTTCGCCCCGCCGAGTAAACAATGGCTCATTTTGTTTCGTGTTTTCCACTAAAGTATAAAATCAATCTCGCTGATTGGCTCATTCGTAGTGCCCTCCATTGTTTTGATTCGAATTGGAGAAAGAAGAATGTATTATTGTATATAGTTGGCAGGTCTACCACGTATTGTACTCTATGTTTTGGCTTATATAGTGAAACTGTGTATAAGTTGCCTTTAAATACATTTGTCTTCAGTTTTTAGGGTTCCGTACGTAAAGGGCAAACGATTGCCGTCATTCTGCTACTGTTAAATAACAAATACTGAAAACGTCAATTCGAGTCATAAAAACCAGTTGAGAATGCGCTAGCTTGCAAAATGCAAAACTTGCTTGCATTGCCAGAGGAACACCTAGCTCGTCAATTATATAACAATTCAATTTTTTTTTTAATTTGTCGGCCATTTGTGCCATGTTCCTTAAGAGATAGGAACGGTGTTCCTAAACATTGCTATTCTACTTTTTTATGTTGAATCCGAATCTGAAGTCAAAATTCGAAAAATCGAAAAGGCAAACACACAGACATACATATAGATTTCATATAGGAACGGTGTTCCTGAAAATGCATATTCATTTGTAACAGAACTTATGTACGAACTAGGTAAGACGCGTTTTTCCTGAAAATATATAAAATACCGTCGCCCAGGATTTATATTTTTTTTTTATACAACGTCGGGAGACAAATGCATACGGCCCACCTGATTTAAGTAAAGCGGTTACCGTGGCTATAAATGCAATACACTAAGTATCACACGCGCGAGACGGAGCTTACTGGTGAATTCCCTCACAAGCAGGAGGAACACAACAACCCTCTAGGGAGTTGTTATTTGGCTGCTATTTTCTGCGAACTGTGGGTCCCCAGGCGGGCTGCGTCGATGCGTTCTACCTTTCTTAAATTATGTTATGTATTATATAACATAATTTAAGAGAGGTTTTTTCTTCTCTCTGCCTACCCCGTAAGGGATTTGGCGTGAAGTTATAGTAGTTGTATAAGTATGTATTATAATGCAATGGCTGCAGCCGCCGTCTTCGGTATCCCGGTATCCCATGGGACCGATGTTTCTTACTTTTTTCTTTTTCTTCGGATTCTAATGGTCATATAGTGGATGTTGAATAGCCTATATACTTCCTCAAGAATAGACCTATAAAATGGTAAATAAAAATAAAAAAAACTTCTGGTAGCTCCATAGATTAGCTCGATCAAACAAAGAAACTTTTCCCCTTTATTTATTAGTATAGTTAAGCCTTTTAGTTACGCAAACATTGACAGTATATATACTGCCTATATACTATGTAAAAGTCAGAAAACAGTGTCTGTGTACGATAGACAAATCGGCCGAGTGCGAGTCGTACATGCACACGAAAAGTTCCGTACCACCGTCCAGAAAAATCGCCGAAAAAACTTGTTTCTATTATTATAATGCCAAGACAAACATACATATTTGCCACACGCAAATGTTTGCCTCGTGCGGAAATGCGGCCTAGCGCCGGCTGCTGCCATGGCTGCTCCGGTAGCGGGAGGCAGAGACTACCGGAGCAGCCATGGCAGCGTCGGCATGTACCACGTACTAACAGTAGTGGGTCGGTGCCGGCAGGCGCTAGGCCGCATGAACTAATTGGTGGCGGAAGCACGCAAAGCAGGTTAGATCAAATTGCATGTAGATTTGACTTTCGCAATGACGCCTGAATCTATTAACTATTTTAAGATTTATTTTTATTATTCGTTATTATAGCCATCATATGTAAAAATTGCAAGTTAATTCTATTTAAAAAGATACAGCCGGTCATGAAGGCATCACGCGCTCCCAAAAATGTTGTGTCCTAGCGCCTAAATATATCGGCGTTTCGAGCCTACTGACCAATGTGAGAATATTTTATAAGAGATATTTTTTTAAGAGAAGTATCTAAGTAGCATCAAAGCAGCCCGTCCAGAAAACCGCAGCCAAATAACAACTCCCTTGAGGGTTGTTATGTTCCTGCAAGTGAGTGAGGTCACTAGTAAGCTCCCAAGGAGTTGCTGTATAGGCAACAGAGGGGGCATCGCGCGAGTGATACTTAATATATCGCAAGCGTTAATAGGCTTCGGTACCCACTTTACATCAGATGGGCCATATGCTTGCATGCCTCCTGACGTAGTATAAAAAAAAATAACGATATGTACCGCGATATTGATCACCGAACTAGTCAATAAAAACTGCTCGTTCTACTTTACTCCAGAACCGTAGCAGTGAATTGAGTTACTACGTAATATCGGTCTCCTAGGCTCTCTATAAATTATTTCCTTCATGACTGTGACAGACTGAAAGACGGACAGACAGTGGATAGACGTTTGAACCCTTCGAACACGAAACCTTAAAATGGATATTATATAAGAGAGGTATGACGCATCAAAACATCTCGTCTAGGGAAGTACCTCCACCTCACAGAAAACCTAAACCTAGATAACAAACCCGTAGAGGGTTATTATGTTCGTGCGTGTAAGTGAGGTCTCCAGTAAGCTCCTAAGGAGTGTTATATGTGTTAGCAGCAGAGGTGGCATCGCGCGAGTAATAGGTACTTAATGTATTGCAAGCATTCATAGACTTCGGTAACAGCTTTTCATCAGGTGGGCCGTATGCTTGTATGCCTCCCGACGTTGCATACAAAAAATACATATTTGTTACCAAGCAGTACGTAGAAAAGTACTCGTACTTCAATCTTAGCGAAAGACAAAAGAAAAATAATTCTCATCTATGCTTGAATAAATCCCAAAGAAATATAATACTAAAATCTAATAACATTCTTCATAATGGCAACACCTGCGAAGAACAATATACACTAACGTACAAAAACAAGGCAAAAATGGCGAATCTGGCCGCCGTCTCGGCGCGCACGTCCCAGCAGTAAACTGTGGAAACTCAAAAATGAAATATTTTACGATCCAAGACGGGATGGCTGGGAGGTTAAGTCCTGATTGTGGACATCACCGTCGAACATCGTTCATGACGATATCGGCTTTAGACAATCGTTTTGATACGATACTTCTTTTAGAAACTGGCTTAAAAGGGACTGTTTCACAAGTTCGATGGCGCAGTGGCGAAACGCGCTGTTACTTTACTTTGACACCTACGCTCGTGGGTTCGATTCCCACACAGGGCAAACATTTGTGTGCATGAACATGTCTAGGTGAAGGGAGGTAGGGCGCATCAAACCAGTCTGGGGAAGTACCTCCACCTCACAGAAAACCGCAGCCAAATAACAACTTTATTGTTGTGTTCCCTCGTGTTAGTGAGGTCACCAATAAGCTCCAAAGAAGTTGCTGTGCTAGCAGAAGCGGTCGCATCGCGCGAGTATCACTTAACGAATTGGGAGCGTTCATAGGCTACGGTAACCGTTTTCCATCAGGTGGAACGTATGCTTCCCGACGTTGTATAAAGTAGCGGAGTATATTAAATATTTATGTTCTAACTTTTGGTCTCTATGTTCAATGACATCGGTAGTGTTTCCAACCAGGTAGGTCTCAAGATGAACATGGACAAGACTATGTCGGTCACGGTTGGAAGCACTAACTATGAACGCTTACACATTAAGTATCATTCGCGCGATGCCACCTCTGCTAACACAGCAACTCCTTAGGAACAAACAAGCCCCTTCAAACCTTGGTTTTTAATTCGCAAATAGACAAATGTCGAAGGGGTAATTGTACACAAAACGACACATCACGTTATGCAGCTATGCAGTCATTGGAATGAAGGTGAGTTTTTGAACGGTTTCGTATAGCAAATACAAATACTAAGGCAATTTGATCTAACCTACCCTCGGGTGCTTCGGCCACCAATTGCATGCAAACAAAGCAAGTTAGATCAAATTGCGTGTAAACTTTACTTTCGCAAAATAACGCCTGGATTTATTAGCTAAATACTAAACCAGCTGAGCGTCCGCTGCGCGCTGACCATTGACCTTTGACCTTTCCTGTCTGCCTATCTATATCTGCGCGGGTCCTTTGCTGGTTAGTCAGAGAAATGAAGGAAATAACCTATAGAGACCCAATGAGATGATTTTACGTAGTAAATAAACTCACGGCTACGGGTCGGCGGGTAAATTAGAACGCGCAGCTATTATTGGCTAGTTTACAGATTAACATCGCATCACTTATTGGTTAAAATATACTCCCATTTGTCAGTAGGGTCGAATCATTGGTATATTTAGGCGCTAAAAAAATACGTTTTTATGAAGGAGTGGTTTATGGACAGAGGCAACAGAGCGACGAGCTGTGGGGCGCGGGCCTTAACACGCCCACTTCCTTTTTTGACATTCATAGATCCTTTTATTGACTTGGCCGCACTTTTACATTTGCATTTTTGTTGGGATTTTTATTTTACAAAGCTGAACAAATCTCAATATTTTAGACAAGACATAAACAATCTCATTTGGTGTAATGCCCTCAAAAGAGTGGAGTCTCATTTTTGCGAAACTAATAAAGGGAGATATTGTCAAGGAGATGGGGAGTGGGGAAGGGAGATTGCCTCCATTACTTGAACCGAGTTAATAGCTTACGTGCATATTGCATCGGTTCCATCTCGTGATTGGCTTTTTTAAGTGTCTCTTCCTTTTTTTACTTGTATTTTAAATACTCGTATACTGCGGAATTTAAAACTGTAGTCTACAGGAAGCGATTTTAGTGATATTTCTCGTTGAAATTTGAACCTGCATACTCATCAAAGAATTATATTAGGTAATTGGAATGTTACTGCGACTTTATACGGCGAACTCTGGATATTTATCTCTAATAATTGTTTCTGTGTTTATTGCGATTTAGATTTTGCAATGTCTGTCAATCACTTGATGACAAACATTTGATTTTTTGTAAATAGTACCTTTACTTCATTATGTAGAAACGTGTTTTTTCAGAAAAGTCACAGTGAATGACGCTACTTTGACATCAACGCTCGTGGGTTCGATTCCCACACAAGGCAAACATTTGTGTGCATGAACATGTCTGTTTGTCTTGGTCTGGGTATTTTCTATGTATAATAAGTATGTATTTACAAAAAAAAAATGTATTTACGTATGTTTATCAGTTGTCTAGTACCCATAACACAAGCTTCGCTTACTTTGGGCTAGATGGCGCAGTGTAATTTGTCCGACAATATAAAAAAAAAATATATTGTATTTTTTTTTAAGTATATACAATACTCTGTAATCCCAGAGCAGTGATAGCTCAGTGGATAACTGGTCCCCGGTTCGAATCCCGATGTGTACCACTAAATTCGTGTTATAGAATGTATTGGGGTTGTAGTAGTCAGCTGCAGGAATTTGGGGTTTCTGAAGGTTGGATTAGATAGAAAACGACGCTATTTTGCACCGATCAACAGTCATTTTACCGGAACGTGTCTTTCTCAACCTCGACATTGGCAAAATCATCGTTAAATTAACAACAATGGAGCCACATTATTTTTAAAAATAGAATAGAATAGATTTTCTTTTTATGATGGTATTTCTCTTTCGCTGCGGCAACATTTGATTTTCTCTTAACTAAACTTTCAGCCAGACCGAATGGGCAGGTCAGGTTAACAAAAATGTTGCAGTTGACACAATTTTTAGGTTACTACTATGGTTACTAATTGGAAGAAAATTAAAAACAGTTTTTTTTCAAAAATTAGTAAGCGGGAGGGGTCCTCCCTTACTTGCCCCCAAGGTCCACCGTTCTCCACTCCGCTCCGGTTTTCCCTGTTGGTTGTGGAAGTCAAGCGGCAGTCGCTCCATGTAAAAGTTAGTGTCTTCGTCAAATCGTTAGGCTTAGGTAGCGAACCCCGCTAATTCTATAAGATTGTTGGATTTCTCCCTACTTGATCCATGAAACATTGATTCTTGCCAAATGTCATCCACCACATCAACCATTACTAACCGAAGGAGTTTAGAGCACACTCCACCACGCTGCTCAAATGCGGATTGGCGGAAGCCAGTGTTTTCAAGCCGCCCGAGGGCCACTGTATTAGCTTAACATGTCCTCCGAAATCACGGAGAAACACGAGATAGATAAAGCCATCTATAGACAGGCTACGGTCGACGTTGCTTAAGCTGCATGTTTGGTTAGAATAACACGTGCAACGCGGCCATTGAGCTCTCCAAAGCCAAACATCATAATTAATGTTAACGGCAAATAATCCTACAGATTTTCATTTGTAATATTTTGACAAATTAAAATCTATGTATTAGCCATTTTTATATATATCTATGTATAGATATTCATATGTGTAGAGAATATCACATAAAAAATATAAACTCAAATCATTTATTGCAGACAAATATGTTAGTATACATTACATATACAAGTCTTGCATAAGTAACAACATTGATTGATTACACTGCGTCAACAATTGACATGCAAAATAACATTAAAATTTACAAATAAAGAACAATAATATTATAACAAGTCATTGAGTGGATTGTAATAAAATTATTGCACATAAATTAACATAACTAAATAAATTACAATAAATGTCTTTAACATTTATATTTTGCGAATTCATTAATGTCGAAAATACTGTTCTTGGTGAGCACATTCTATAATGACTTCTGGAAGGTATGCACGGGCAGATCCTTCAAATGCTGCGGTAACATGTTGAATAATTTGATGGACATGTTGTAACTATTTCTTGCTATCTGGTATTAAATATCAAAATTTCCTTGTTTAGCTGGTAAAGTTAAAATATCTAATTTCTAAGGATTTAGCAAAGATGCTGATAATCGTACAGAGCCGCTAACGTCAGAACTCTACAACACTCAGGGAAAACCAGACCTTTCTTAAATTAGGTCATGCCTTTCCAAATATAATTGCTAAGACGTGTGTGTCGTCACAATGATTTTCATCACTGCCGAGCTGGTGATAATCACAAATATGCACATAAATATGAAAATACGAATTTAGTGGCACATGCCAGGATTTGAACTGCCGGAAAGCAGTTGGTCAATAGGCCGGATTGCTTATCCATTGAACAATAGCTGCTTTTTAGTATGTCAGAATAATATGCATGCAAAATGTAATGAGAATGTAAATATATTTACATCATGCAGCAGTAAGCAAGATTTTAGGTATCTATTTATCTATATCTTCACGCCAAGTCCCTGGGTGTAGGCAGAGAGAACCAAGCACCACATGACAATTTAGCTAAAAACACAAATATGATGTATTGCCCTTGATCTTTGTACAAATGATGATAAAGCAATGTTTCTGGATATTATTCAGAAATACTCCATGAACACAATGAATGTTAAAGAAGTGAGTGAGGTGTCTAAGAATCGAGTCATGCGCTCGGTTCTTTCTGCCTACCCCGCAAGTGATTTGGTTTGAAATTATAGATAGATACTCCATGAACACAAATTTTACATGGTGATAATTATATTCTGAGTCAACATTCAGACTACATTTTAGGGCTCCATATCCAAGGGTTACAAATGAACCTATTAGGCTTCACTGTCTGTCCATATGCCTACCACAGGCTGTATCTTTAAACCTTAACCGGTCAGAATCCGCTATATACGTTTTCCCATACATTTTGTGGTTGTAAACGACCGCCCGGTAAACAACAGGTTAACAGACAAAATATTAATTTTTAATAAAGTTGCCAGTATTAAATCAAAAAATAAAGTTAAAAATTAAAGAGGACCATACAAGTAATGTTTATTAACATTAGTGCCCATACAGAAAAGAAATGTGTTTACTAAACAATTAAAAAAAATATGTTAAATATTGGATGGCACGCAGTTCTCCCTGCCTACCTCGCAAGGAATTTGGCGTGAAGTTATAGATAGCTAGATGTTTTGGATTCCTGGGTAAAACTATGAGGGTGGAGTGGCGGGAACCAGCTAGGTTCCAATAAAAATCATTATTTTGTTCCTTATAATTCCTTAATTTAATAGTGAAACGCCTTAGAGGAAGACGCCTTTTCATAAAAGTATATACGGTATTTACCATCACCTTAACAATAAAATAGTTAACCTAACCAGGAACATCAAAACAAACGTAATAACAATATTTTAGTTGGTTAATGCATGTTAAAGTGAACATTACACTACCCTAGTCAGTGCAGTTATGTTTCATGAACGAACGCTCAACTAGTATGTAATTAAAATATATAATACAAATAAGATAAATTATATGTTAGCATGACTTTATAAACAAACGAATATGTAACTTACGATTCATGATGAAATTAAATCTAGAATGCCCAAATGTGCTTTCCAACGCAACCAACAAGTTAATGCTAAGTTTTCTTTGATTACAACGTAAACTGTATAGAGTAGACCAAAAACGTAAACAAAACAAACTTTTAAATCTACGAAACTAACTACAACTAGGTACTATTGTACAAGTAGCTAGGTATGAGCTATGACAGTAGTGATCAGCGTGACAGTGACAGAGAGTCACTGATTTTTTTTTTTGGTTCTTTTTATCCCCGAGGGGAAAGGCAAAGGGATCTAGCCCATACAGCCAAGTCATCAGTTTGGAACCATTTGAAAATCTTAATTCTATGTTCCAGCTTCAGGAACTGAGCTTAAAAAATACTTAGGAAGGGTCGACCTCGACCCAATCAATCCAGTTTAAATACCACCCGTAAAACGATAATGATTTTTACAAGGTGTTCTTGATTAACTTATTCACGTCTTCCAAAAAGTACATGAACGTGTTATATTTGAGTTTTTTCATTACTGTATAATTTCATACAACGCTTATGTTACAAAATACTATCAAAATTGTCACACGAAACTAATTTTATACTGAATTGTAAAAATTTCAATTATAACAACAATGTCACTCACTCGTCAAAAGCGCGGGAAGAAGTCGAATGTATGCTATCCCATAGACCGATTTTTTATATTTATTTTATTTTGAAGGTTCAAAAAGGAGTACAATTTTAATTCGATTACATTTTGTTTCTGGACATGTTATCCATATATTTGCAAGTTGTAATCCAAATTAGAAATTATATTTCGACGCATTTAACGCATGATTGATCCTATCATTGCAGTCGATATTCAAGCTTTTAATTAACGTTATTTCGAATTGATATCGAAGACAACATGGCGAAAATCACAATCGTTTATAATTTATTTTAAAAAAATATAATTTACTTAATACTACACAAAAGATATGTAAACGCATACCTTTTTTCTTTCGTTTGTCAATCGATTGTATTCTCCAATTGTTAATTATTGACGAGTTTAAGTGTCAATTGAGATTATTGAAAACAGAATAGAAAAATAAATAGAAACATGTAAAATCATATAGTAAGTAGAGATTCCTTAAATTCATGATAAGAAGTCAATATGTCGGATTTCCGCCCATAGTTTGTAATAGCCCCGTACCTCTAATCAGGTGTATTCACATTGCCTTGAAACATTATATTAGAATCGGAATCAATAAGTTATCTGTCAAAATGTATGATAAAATTAGTTCACGAATAACAAAAATATGAAATCATACCCCCTCGCCTTATAGACCCATAGCTCTTCGATCAGTCTTAGTTAAGAGCTTGAATCACCTTGTGAAAAACAGACCGGAATGGATTGTGCAACACAGAGTACTTCTAAATGGGAGTCAGTTTGGATTCAGACGCAGGGAACTAATGACAGCTTGAGTATTTTCAACAACCTAATATGCAAGTTATTCATGTCTCACTGCATATGCATCCGTATTAATGGATCTCTTCTACCCCTCAATGTTCAGTTCTTAGTCCTCTCCTTTATAATATCTACACAGCAGACCTATCTGTCACCAGTTTCTGTAAAAGTCCTAGAGTATGCAGATGAGATTGTTATTTACTGTCGTTGCTCTTCATCCTTTTCTGATTCTTGTACCAAACGTAATTCAGCACTCTTCCATTTAAATGAATTGCTAGATGACCATGGCTTAAATGGTGGTGACATTCACTAGGACAAGAATAAGTCCCGCAATAATTCTAAAAATTCTAAATTCAAAGATAAAATTTAAGATGAAACAGTACAGGAGAAAATGAAGTTTTTGGAAATCATTCTGACTCTAAATTGTAGAGCATATATCATTCAAATTATATTTAAAATAGTTTTATTGCAAACACAATATGAATGTTTACGGGTTCTCTCAGGAGTTCGATGGGGTTCTCATCTCTATAGCCAAAAGATTTTATACAATGCGATAGTCTGTAGTCACTTTAATTATGGTTGCTTTTTGTAAACCTTGTAGTACCTAAAGCCATTAGCTTTAGGTATACTGGACAGAATCCAGTCAAGGTGTTTGCGGATTATCGTAGGTGCTATGAAGTCCTCTCCAACGTTGGCTCTTCAGGTTGGGTGTTTAGATCCTCCTCTCCACCTATGGAGACAGTATTTAGTAATATTAATATATTTTTTCAAATCCATTCAAAACTCGTCGCATCCATTGCTTAATATCCTAGATCGCCTCCGTCCCTAATTCCTTATACTGGTTCCATAAAGATCCATCCCCTCTTATTCATAGTTATGTAGCGGGCTGGCGACTCGGTACGAAAAGTGCATGCTCGACACTTTCGGCACAGCGAGCCGGTTGCCACGCGCACGCGGCTCCAGTCGTCCCCTGTCGCCCGCTCGAGCTAGGTCACCAGTTATACAGTGGTGACCCCCCGCATTGTTGACGTATAAGGCGTCTGGGCGGCGACCGGAAGGACAAGAGGCGACTCCCCTGGACTCTCAGGGTAAAGATAGAGATGTACACGTGGTTTAGAGTACAGACGAAAAATAATGGCTCTAACATTACCGACGACTGTACAAATGGGATTAAAAAGGAAAATAAAAGAACAGAAGCTGCCCCCAGCAACAAAGTTCGGATTTCTACTATTGCCAGCACTGCGCCGCCTATACGAAGCGGGCGCATAGTTACACAGCTTAGTGCCGCTACGAGCAAGCGGGCACGTTTTTTCGCGACAACAAGCAGCCATCAGCAAGCGGACGAGTGTTAAGTGGAAACAGTGAAATAAATATATATTTTTTAAAGTGAAATGAAAATGTGAAACCTAGTGAATTTAAACCGAGAAAATGAACTTATTATAGTGGACATTGGTGTCATATCTTCGACCTTTCATAAGCGAAAAATTTTCGGTATAGAAAATAGGTAGCGTTAAGCGGAGTATTCCCAGTGTGCCACTGGAGGCCGTAGGTTCATATACCATTCTTTTTCGAATAGGGATACCTAAGTCGTTGTTACTTGTGAAAGACGTTGTATATGAGATTAAGATATGGAGACATGCTCGAAAGTCCACAACGAGGTTTAGGCGCTCGTAAGGAAAAAACGGGGTAGGAAGCGCTCGTCTTCAGTAACGAGGTTTTCCGGGCCGTGTGTGTGTGACACAAGGTATGATACGCTTATGATTATATAGAAATGAGGTACATGCGCTTGTTTGAGAGGCGAGTATGAAACATAATAATAATTGGTAATCGATACGTTCGTAAGCGACAAATCGTAGTGTATAATAGTCACGAATTTTTGTCAGCATATACACGAAGTATTCTAGAGCACGTCAGTATGGTAGAGGAAGCAACGACTTAGCGTTATAAGCAGAGCAGCTTATGTGTATATCAAATTGATATTCTGTTAACGTTAATTGAGAATTTTTATTGGTTACATTTGCCACACGGTTAAAATATCAGGTAACACTCATGAAATGTGTAGTAAGTAAAAGGAAAGACGAGACAAAGATTGCGTCGAGCGAGAATGCTGAGCAGGCATTCCACGAATGTACAGCGTGTCACAGCAAGCGGTCACGTTGGCTCACCTACGAGCAAACGCTTGCGTAGCACTTATATTGTTGCGATGCGGGCAGTGTGACAAAAGATCATACTAAGTAAGTTTTATTGGAAGACTAATATTGAATTATCATTGTATTGTTAAGCGTAAAAGATTGTTGTTGAGAGTAAGGCTCCAGAAGAGAAACCCTTTGATAATTATTAGAAACAGTACGTATAGATATGATCTGTAATAACTTTAATTTCTGTGTTTAAAAATGTTTAAATTTAGTTCGTCAAAAGTTTTAATTAATGTGTCATGTTTAATGTAATGAAACGTACATGGCGATTTCGAGCGAATTACGAATAAGCAATTTCATTTGTTATTGTGTAATGTAACGTGTTATTGTAATTAGACACGTATAATGATGTCACCATGGCTTTCCGGTCGCACGGCTGCAGCGTGCTGACATTATTATTTCATTGAATTTAAATAATAGTTTGATTTAATGTTTTCATTTTTTCTATGGTTGTGTCTAGTGGCATTTAAGTTCACGTTAATTGACCGATTCCAAGAGTTCTCTCGTAGGGCTAGACACAGCCAGAATGTTTTGCATGTTTGTGCGAATAACATGCTTTATGCGAAAATTTTTTTTTAAAAAAAAGGAAGGGGTGTGGTGTAGCGGGCTGGCGTCTCGGTACGAAAAGTGCATGCTCGACACTTTCGGCACAGCGAGCCGGTTGCCACGCGCACGCGGCTCCAGTCGTCCCTTGTCGCCCGCTCGAGCTAGGTCACCAGTGTAAAACCTCAAAAGTTATAATAGCTACATGGAGGTCTCCCTGCCTGTGAATTTTTTTTTATCAAAATATATTGTTTCTTATTCAATATCCAGCACAAACTTTCAGTCGCGTATTATCCTAGGTATTACAGACCACGAACTCCAACAAATTGCTCTACAGTTTCCTAGAAAAGGTCTGGACCGATCAGATCAGATTATACACTACGCATCCAAATCCTCGGAGGACAGCGATGTTGGAGCTGCAGCAAGATTCCTAAATTTCACATAATTTTAAGCTTGAAATGACCCCGTCTGTCTTCTGTCTTTACAGGCGAAGCCACAGCTATTGTTGAAGCTGTCTCCCATATAGAATCCCATAATATCATCAAAGCACTAATTCTATCAGATTCAAAGACCTGTCTTCAAGATCTAATCAAGTCCCCTTTTCATGCCAAAAGTAATTTTGCGCTTATTCTAGCAATAAGACAAACTTTATTTCGTTGTCACTCCTCAGGGTTTAGATGTCGCATTGTCCTGGATTCCAGGACACTGTGGCATTACTGGTAATGAAACTGCACATAGGTATGCTAAATAAGTACTCATCTAGGCATCGATAAATATTCCATCAGTTATTCCAGAAATCTGAGATTGCTGGCTAATATGAGGATGGCAATTGAAAAGAGACTGGGATTGGCTATAGCAGAAACGAGGAGCCGCACATCACAGTTGCAGTGTAGTTGCAGTGCCATTGCAGTGCAGGAATTTTAATAGAATACACGTATTGGCACTGCACTATTCCTGCACGACTCAAATGACAAGCGTAAACGTGCAGCTGCAGGTTATTAGTAGTAGAATTCGCCTACAGCAGCTATATTAGCGAAACGTGGCTTTCTCAACCTCGACATTGGCAAAATCATCATTGAGCAGTCAGAACCCGTTATATACGCTTTCCCATACATTTCGCGGTCGTATACGACCACCCGGGTTTCGAAGGGTTAAAATAATAACGATAGAATCATATTATTAAAAAAAATAGCATAGAATAGTTAACGAATAACAAATACATGAAATAATACACACAAACAACAAAACAAGTTACAAAACATTTTCCTTTTAGACTTTAGACTTACTCTATTGTCCCGTACGAGGTATATTACTATATTAATATATCCTGTATCAGTAAACAGTGCAGACTTAACAAATAACCAGGTATCAACACAGAATTTGAGAGAGCAATAATCATCTATAATGCTAAGGCGCAAAGGTAAGATAAGGTTTTTGTAATACCACTTACAAACAAGCGTACGACCTACCTGATGGTAACCAGTTACCGTAGCCTACGTGCATTTGCAACAGCAGGGGTGTCGCTCTTGCTTGTG
The DNA here is from genome assembly GCA_947507595.1 of Pyralis farinalis. Lineage (NCBI taxonomy): Eukaryota > Metazoa > Arthropoda > Insecta > Lepidoptera > Pyralidae > Pyralis > Pyralis farinalis. The sequence goes on along the minus strand of OX382268.1, from coordinate 3,883,642 downwards.
TCGCCGATCGAGTTGTCTTCGGTAATATATTGTGTAGGGCACGGGCAAAGATCACAGAAACAAGGTGTAGTTTAGTAGGACCATTGCTGCCATGCCAAATTATATCGTTGTCATTGTCACCGGGAGTGACATACATGCTGTCAATGTGACATTTCTTTTTGTTTTGTTCCATGTACGTGTTGAATTTTAATTCTACTCTAAGTGGACTTTGAAATTAATTTACTCACGCTTATTTACTCGAATCAAAGTACATATTTTATACATACATAATTCATACTTATCGTTATCACATTCATAACTTCACTTGCTGAATAATAAGACACATTCGTATAAAACTTATCTTTATGTACTGAGTCTGACCCCCTAGTGACTACAGTATTTTAATTTAAAGTTGTATCGTATTTGAAATAATTATAAAGAGAGGTTCTTCATCGAAATGACACAAACAAACAAGGAAACCTTAACGGATGAACAATTGAAGGAATACTTTCCTAATTTGCCATCGGGACCACTAGATAAATACAGGAAGAATGCTTCATTTGATTGGCGCCGTATGAAGCTTAGTTATGAAAATTTAAATACTATAAAATTGAAAGTAAGTTTTACTTTGTATTTATTTTGACCTCGAGAGTTGATAATTTAATTCAACACTCAAACAAATGCTTTTCTTGCACAGATTAATATATTTTTTGAAGTGAATAATTGAGCAAATGTTGTATTGCAATGAGTCTTTACTACTTTAGGTAATCCCCATAACTGTATTACTTTGTTTTGTAGAATCAAGTACAGAATTTGTGCAATGTATATTTGCAGTCAGTTAAGTAAATAGCGTCAATCAAGTAGTACTTGATTTTACAAAAAACAGTAATACAGTTATGGTGATTACCAAAAGTAGTAGACTCATTGCTCAATTATTCACTTCAAAAAATACACTAATCCACTGTCCAGTTAATCCAGTGTGACTAGTCAGAACCCGTTATATACGTTTTCCCATACATTTTGCGGTCATATACGACCACCCGGGTTTCGAAGGGTTAAAAAATATTTGATTGGGATATAACTCTAGAAGTGAATACATTTTGTTAACAGAGTATAATGTAATATATAATTTTGATGAGCACGGTGGCTCACTCGTGAAAGACGCGGCTTTGACACCAACGCTCGTGGGTTCGATTCCCAGACAAGACAAACATTTGTGTGCATCAACATGTCTGTTTGTATTGGTCTGGATGTTTTAAGATAGCTAGGGCGCAACAAAGCAGCCCGTCTTGGGAAGTACCTCCACCTCACAGAAAACCGCAGCCAAATAACAACTCCCTAGCAGGTTGTTGTGTTCCTGAGTGTGAGTGAGGTCACCAGTAAGCTCCTAAGGAGTTGCTGTGTAAGCAGCAGAGAAGGCATCGCGCAAGTGATATATGTTACAAGCGTTAATAGGCTACGGTAACTGCTTTACATCAGGTAGACCGTATGCTTGTATGTCCCCCGACATTGTATAACAAAAAAAAATGCTCTTAGGTGTTAGTTTAGAAACTGGCCTAATCAATAGAAAAGAAAGGAGGGGTTATTCCTCCCACAGAAATTTCTTGTCTGGTAACAATAATTCTTATTTCACGAATGAACAAAATATATTATATTATTAATTAAAGATAACTTTTGTTCCCTTCTCATTCGATAGTGAGAACGGAACTCATGCTCTTTTGTTCTATACATTCTTTCAGTCTTAACCTGTCAGACCCCGTTATATACATTTTCCCATACATTTCTTGACAGAAAAGCGGTCCGCGGGTAATGAGAGATTAAACTTTTGTCTTTTTAAACGAGGAAGAAATAATATAATGTGATCTGTTAAAGCCCGGTAGTACTGTTACTCCACATTTAACGAGCTTGGTGGTGCAGTGGTGAAACGCGTTGTTACGCTACTTTGACACCGACGCTCGTGGGTTTGATTGCCACACAAGACAAACATTTGTGTGCATGAACATGTCTGTTTGTCTTGGTCTGGGTATTTTCTATGTATAATAAGTATATAAATATAAAAAAAAAATGTATTTACGTATGTATATCAGTTGTCTAGTACCCATAACACAAGCTTCGCTTACTTTGGGGCTAGGTGGCTCTGTGTAATTTGTCCGACAATATTTATTTATTTATTTATATATGTGTCGTAAGCAAGTGCCATATATTTGGCAGCCGGGACTTGACGGGTTAAGGAAAAAGTATTTACTGTTCTTAAAATATATATAAGTAATCTAATCTCAATATCTTAGTGTGGATAACATAGCTTGCTTATGTATGAAGAAGTTTTAAGAACTTTGTACCAACGCTAGACAAACAGTGACAGCACCCAAGTATTATAGAAGCACCTTTGTCTGTGGTTAACTCCTACCATTACTTTGTGAAATAAAGATTGTTTATTACATAATTATACCATATCTAGGGTGTCGATACTGGTATTTGATGGAAATAATACACTGTTGTAAGCAGAGTACGTAGGAATATAATACTTCAATATAATTGATAGTTTCAACACGACAACCATTGCGGAAGACAATAGAATATCATTTGTAATCAATATATTCAAACATATGTCAATTACAATTAAACATTATTTGACAGTGTACATGTAATAGATTACATACATACATATAAAACCTCCATTAGTATTCGGTAATACCGAAAAACCGGTATACTGAATTATTTTTTTATACAACATCAGAAGGCATACTAGCGTAGCCTATCAACGCTTGTAATACATTATCACTCGCGCGATGCCTCCTCTGCTGCTAACACAGCAACTCCTCAGCTTACTGGTGACCTCATTCACACGCAGGAACACAACAACCCTCTAGGGAGTTGTTATTTGGCTGTGGTTTTCTGTGAGGTGGAGGTACTTCCCCAGACGGGCTGCTTTGATGCGCCCTACCTCTCTTAGAAGGTTTAAGGTACAAATAGTGATATATCAGTATTTTGAAACGGTGTTAATTTTTTTTTTACTTGACTGACAATATTGACTTGGACGACCCTAATATTTTGACAAAATGAGAGAAACGGGTGATAATTATAACTACAGTTTTACACACAATATTTTAAATTTTAAAAAACGACATAATAACCCGTAACTTTTGCAAGTAAGCACGTTTTTTCAGCCCTAGGCTAACTGTCAAGCTATTCACATGGTCTCGAAAAGACATATTCGAATTGAAATTGAAAATTTGTTCCCCACGTAACTTGCCGGTTTTCGTAAGACGTGGCGTAGGCGGTACTCTTGCAGTTTGTCTGTTATGTCATGCACACGAAAGCTACCGCGAGTGCAAATTCCTTGCGCGATCCTTTCGTGTCGCTCCACACATCCAGTGCAGCATATTCATCTCCGTGACTCTGTGAATCTCCTGCTTGTGCCGCTCAAATACAGGCCACGTTCCACCGGCATATAAAAGAACAGATCTAATGGATATATAAACTGGTCCTTTTAGCTTAACTGGCATTCTAGGGTAAAACGAATGCCACCAGCCATCTCACGCCACTTGGCTTAAGCCGCTGATATGTGCACGCATATCAGCAGCTTAAGCCAAGTGGCGTGCCGTGGCGTTACGACGTCACACGCATTGACGTCGTAATTGATCTCCAGACGCGTGAAGAACAGATCCCAAATGCCTATACCGGTCCGTGCGCTCGACGGTGTCTCTTCGCCAATGCGAGCGGGTGTAGGATCTGAGATATAGCAGGCCAAGTACTCTGTCTTCGCCATATTTAGTTTCAGACCGCCATTCTCAAGCGACACTCTCCATGTATTCCTTCCCCCTGGACACACAGGAGCCAACCACGGAGGCTGCTCTTGTGCATCTCTGATGCTGTCCGAAACTGCGTCTAATATTACGCTGAACAAAAACCGACTAAGGAGGGATCCCTGCTGGACCCCCGACCAGCAGTTGGCGATACACAGCCTTTTCTAATAATTGGAAAAGGCTGTGTATTGCCAACGGCAGTCCTAACTATGGAATCGTCTGGCTCTGGCTATAACTTTTTTAGTGACATGTTTGGCGGTCCTATACGTATCATGGTCTTCAAAAGATCTGGACGCTTGCCACTTTTTAAAGAGGGATACTTCATCCTAATCTCCCTCTGGACGGCGTCGTTCCACCACCATGTCTCTTTATTATACCTGCGGCCTCTCTTGGTTTTTCCAATCACTGCTTGGGTCGTCCCTATAACGGCCGCCTGAATCCTATCCCAGTAGGCTGGACTAGTTCGCCGTCGATGCCAGCGCAAATATCGCAGGTAACAGTGACGAACTCCTGAGACTTGACGTTATCGAGCAGACATGCCATGACCTAATTTAGTGTCTGCAGTGGTCAAACCCACTTTCCTTGGGCTTCGCGTAGAGATTCATGACAAGGAGACGATGTTGTGCAGTGAGACTCTCGCCGGGTATAACCTTGCAGTTGGCTACTTTGTTGATGTGGTGTCTCCTAGTGAATAAGAAATCAATTTGGACAACATGCCTTCCGCTCCTGTAGGTGATGAAATGTTTAGATTTCTTTATGAGTACGTGTTTACGATGGTCAAATCTGCAGCCGCACATGTCCGGGAGATATCCTCCCACTCCGCGTTACGACTACCATATCCAAAGCCATCGTGAAAACGGTCAAATTCCTCCTAAGTCTCACCCACGTGACCGTTAAGATCACCACCCAAAAAGATCCCCTGTGACAAAGGAATACCACAAAGCACTGTAGCGAGTTGATTCTAGAACGTTATCCTATCTGCTTCGATGCAATTGACCTGCGGCGAGTAAGCATTTATCAAGTGGGTCACGAGCGCATCGGCCAGTTCCTTCGCGCGTTCAGCCAGCCAGCGTGCCATTGTTTCAGGGCGCGAAACGGATTTTCCTTTTGGCTCGCGTCTTTAGCCGTGGTCACCCACGGTAGCCCTCGTCCACTTTTCACAGGGGTCGGGCAACCCTCCTGCCCGCCATTTTGCGGCGACACCCTATCCGTGTCACAAGATCTTTTCCTACTTTTCATATTAAATTTGGCTGAAATTACGAACGACTGCCGTCTGACCTCCCAGCCCCAAAGGGAAATCCCGCGCCAGAGCCTCGTTTCTGGATCAGCAGGTGCACCAAATTGTAGTTGGGATTGACTTGGATCCCGAAAATGTTAGTTGGCCCCATGCACCCGTTACTATTATACTATACTGTAATAAAATAATGACTTATCTCAATCCATAAACGTCGTAATCAGCTATCAAAGAAAATACTACAGATTTTTTTAAAAATAAGTCTTAACACCAAAGTAAATAAACAATACCGAAAAGATACCGATATATTGGCATTTTAAATAAAAATAACGAAAAAATACCGCTAATACCATATCTACCAGGTAAAAGATAAACTAAACTGCCATCAATATTTGAACACAAAGTTAATTTAAAATGTTATCATAAATATCTCAATATCTGATGTAAATAGTTTATGAAGATCATAAACGCCCATTTCTCCAAATAGACGTCACTTATCAGTTTAATTAATAGGGTACGTTATGTTTAGGACTTACTTTAGAAGGTTAGGTATGTTATGTTAGAAGGAAGGGTTTTTGCATTTCATGACAAGAAGCAAGCACCCATTCAGTTTTCGGTGCTGAGTGATATTTTTCACTCTACTTACAATACCAAATTGAAATCAATGATTAAATACTAGCTGAAGCCCGCGGCGTCGCACGTACGAGATTTGGGCTTGTAGTAGCTTTTATTTCTCTGTAGACCTGAAATCTTTCTGAGACCTGAAAAAAAAACAAAGTTCAGGGTCGTAGATGCAATAGAGCGATTCAATTTTCATACAGCGCCATCTATTGATCTTTACGGGAGGCAACGTATATTTATTTTATTTTTATTACATAAAAAATGCGTAGTTATTTTATGTCACACAAAGTACGTATTCTATGAAAATAATAAAAATAATATTGCAAAGTCCCCCGAAGGGGAAGATATTTCCCCCTAATTTTAACAGTTTTTCATTTTTTACGCTGGAACCCTAAATATTTACAGGATAAAAAGTACCCTATATTCTGCTCTGAACAGTCTTTCCACCTATCAGTGAAAGTCCCGTCAAAATCGGTTCAGCCATTTCGAAGATTAGCCCGGACGAACAAACAGATAGCCAAAAAAATTAAAAATGCATATTTAGGCTTTGGTAAGATGAAAATAACAATATGAGCTTAAAATAAAGACTTTATTTTGAAATCACAGACACACTTCAATTTTATTTATATTATTATTAGGTGAAAGTCCCGTCAAAATCGGTTCAGCCATTTCGAATTTCGAAGATTAGCCCGGACAAACAAACAATCGACAGACAGACAAAGAAGTTAAAAATGCGTATTTAGGCTTTGGTAACGTGAAAATAATAATATGAGCTTAAGATAAAGGCTTTATTTTGAAATCACAGACAGACACTTAAATTTTATTTATATGTATAGACTAGAATGGAAATAGCTACTAGATTCTGGTCCCGGTAATTGGAAATCAATTACATTGGTAGGGTCCGCTATCTAAGCCGAAATTTGGCGAAGATACTTTTAACGACATCAAGAGGCATAAAGGCACAACCACCCACCCACCTGATGTAATACATTGCGCATCACTTGCGCGATGCTACCTCTGCTGCTAACTAACTGCTAATTTTGAAATCACAGACAGACACTTAAATTTTATTTATATGTATAGATGGCTATGGCATTTCTTTTATGAAGTTAGTCATTTATTTTCTTTTATTTATTTATTTCAATCTGTGCATAGCCCTCAGCCCCGAGCTCGAATACCTGTGGTAGCCTTTTTTCTTTATAATATGTCGGGAGGCATATAAGCATAAGTCTCACCCGCTATAAACTGGTTACCTTAGCCTATGAAAGCTTGCAATACATTGAGTATCACTTGCGCGTTGCCATCTCTGCTGCTAACCCAGCAATTCCTTAGGAGTTTACTGGCGAACTCACTAACACACAGCAACTCTCCAGAACGTTGTTATTTGGTTGTGGTTTACTGTGAGGTGGAGGTACTGCACCAGACAGTCTGCTTTGATGCACCCTACCTCTCTTAATAACCCAGAGCACGACAAACAGACGTGTTCATGCACACAAATGTTTGTCTTATGTGGGAATCGAACCTACAACCATTGGTGTCAAAGTCGCGTTATTAACCACTGCGTCACCAAACTCGTCAAATTCATGAAACAATACCAATCAGTATCAAAATCCATCTAGATACCAACTGTTTAATCAACTAAAAGTCTTTAATCAATCAATCAGGGTCTATTGTGACTTCTCCTATCTCTGTCAAGGTTAAATTTAAATATGTATAATGGAACATTTCTTACAGAATGTTACAGAATTTTCATAATTAAATGTTTCAGAACGACATGTGGAGATTCATGGAGGACCATCCACTGTTTAAATACTCAGATACATCTCTTGCATTAAACAAAGAGAGACATATCACCGTCAAACGTATGTACACTATTTTCAACCAGGACTTCATGCCTTATGAGAAGGTTAGTAAACAACACAGCTAAGTGCATGTCAAGCTTAACACTTTGACTTTTGTTTTTATTCCATACGTAATAAAAGTTGCAATTGCACTTCTAATGTCAAATTGGATCTGCACTTTGCTGTACAATGTAGATTGATATAAATAAATGAATATATACTTTTACTTAATATACAATGCAATGGTGGAAGGATGCTGGAGCCGAGGAAGACCAAGACTCACCGGTCATGACCAAATTGGTTGAGTTTATCATAAAAAAGCGTATTTTACCGCCTTTACCATGGCGATGCTCTGAAGAACTGTTTCTCTCCCTTCCGTCATAGAAACACGTGCAGGATTGCGATGTCATTGTTCCACTGTTGAGAACATTTCTTTGCGTACCAAAAAGTTCGCCAACTTCTATCTTTGTCGCACCAGTCTCGTCATTTTCTGTATAAAGAAACAGAAACATGAGAGGAGTAAAAAAAAAGAAATTTAAATTAAAAACAAAGCGAAGAGTATGCGTCAAGAGGTTGATGAGCGTGGAAGAAGCGAGAGGGGTATGTTTGGATCGGTGCACCTGGCGTTCTATAGTCTCTGCCTACCCCAATGGGAGACAGGCGTGATGACATGTATTTATGTAGAAACAGAAACCTCTGTAAGAGAGAGTCGTTTTTCCCTCGAGAACCTATAAATGAGACTGCTACTTGTCTGTACATCTATAAGAGAGACGAGCGTATATTTTATTATCTGCTTTTTAGGGTTCCGTACCCAAAGGGTAAAACGGAACCCTATTACTGAGGCTCCGCTGTCCGTCCGTCCGTCTGTCACCAGGCTGTATCTCATGAACCGTGATAGTTAGACAGTTGAAATTTTCACAGATGATGTATTTCTGTTGCCGCTATGACAACAAATACTAAAAAATAGAATAAAATAAATATTTAAGGGGGCTCCCATACAACAAACGTGTTTTTTTTTTTTTTGCTGTTTTTATAGATAATGGTACGGAACCCTTCGTGCGCGAGTCCGACTCGCACTTGGCCGATTTTTATGATCCTTTCTTAAATTTCTTGGAACCATTTTTCATCGTGTTTTGAAGTGAGATAAATAAGATGAAGAAAGACTTCGTATATTGACTTCTTCTGTGCGTTACCCCGTTTTCATAATCCATTAGGTTTGACGGGGTCCGCTGTCAAAGACTAAGGATTTGATGAAGATACTGATTTTGACAAGGAGCGACTGCTGTCAGACCTCCTCCTTAACCTAGAGGGAACAAGACATTTCTTAGGATAGGTCAAATATCTTTCGAAATATAACTTCTGGGACCCGCAGGTTTTTTCACGATCATCGCCGAGCATGTTATAATTACAAATATGTATATGTACGTTGCCATCTCTGTTTTGTTAACACAGTAACTTCTTAGGATGTTATTGGCAACCTCATGCACTCTCAACACCCCCCGAAGAGTTGTTATTTGCCTGCGATTTTTGTGAGGTTATAGGGCCGAAAGGGCCGTTTTACACGGCAAGTTTTGACAATAAATATCTATGAAATAAAATATTTATTGTTAATTGACGATAAACGAAATTAACTGATTTATTGATTCGCGATGTGCATGTGTATGCAGGTTTTTTATACTACATCGGGAGGCGTACGGCCCACCTGATGGAAAGCGGTCACTGTAGCCTATGAACGCTCGCAATACATTAAGTATCACTCGCGTGATGGCACCTCTGCTGCTAGCAGAGAAACTCCTTTTAGGAGCTTACTGGTGACTTCACTCACAAGCAGGAACCTCAACTTACCCTCCAGGGTGTGGTTATTTGACTGCGGTTTTCTGTGAGGTGGAGGTACTTTCCCCAGGCGGGATGCTTTGATGCGCCCTACCTCTCTTAAAAACACCAAAACAAAGACAAACCGACATGTTCGTGTACACAAATGTTTGTCCTGTGTAGGAATCGAACCCACGAGCGTTGGTGTCAATATAACGCAACAGCGCGTTTCGCCACTGTGTCACCGAGCTCGTCAGGTGGCGTAACCTTTGCTACTCGTAACCCTAGCTTGACCTAATGTAGACAGATTTTGCATAAACTTCGTTGACATAATATTTAAATACAATGGAAAATGCAGTTAATATGCAAATACTGATACTTCCACACTTATATTACGTATAAATATAAAGGTAACTGTCTGTTTGCTATTTTCCATAATTTAACTCCTGATCTTAACTGATTGTGATGAGATTTAGGAACGAGATATTTTCGGGCTTGAAGAAGAACATAGGCTACTAAACTGTTAACGCGATACTGGACCCTCACTCAAACCGCTACTACTAGACAGGGTTGGCACGATTAAATCATTTTGATTTAAATCAAATTATTTTTTCAATAAAAATCAATGATTTAATCAAAAATGTTTGATTTCACTATCTTTCACAGAAATCAATATAAAAAAAACAGATTTAGAAATTATAATTAAGTTAAAGACTAGGGTCGTTTAAATCTGAGAAATCAATATCATTATTATACTATTTGAATAAAAAACTAGTTTTCCAGCCTTTTCAATTTCCAGTCGGTTTCTTAATTTACTCTGAACAATGCCAAAGGTGGAAAACACTCTTTCCACAGCAGCTGAAGTAGCTATAACCCCAAACAATTGCATCACAATTGGAAAAATTTTTGCCTGTTCCTCTTCACTAAATATATTGTTTCGTGACATCCACCACTCTAGTGGTGTCACATTTTTTATTATTTCTTCTGCAAATATCACGCTTTTGAATGGTTTTGATTTTGACTTAAGTTTTACTATCAATGGTAGCAAAACTGAACCATCATAGTGATTTCGTGCTTCCTCCAACGCACTTTCTTCCTCTTCATCTGTCAGTGTGAAATCTGTTTGGGTTGGGTCTAATAAAAATGCCAAAAAATCGGCCAAGTGCGAGTCGGACTCGCGCACGAAGGGTTCCGTACCATTATCTATAAAAACGGCATAAAAATCACGTTTGTTGTATGGGAGCCCCCCTCAAATATTTGTTTTATTTTGATTTAATTATTTATTCTTAAAGTGAATATATAACTAAATATTCTGTGAATATTTCAAGCGTCTACCTGTTGCCGTTATCGATATCGAGCAAAAATGAGCAAAAAAATCACGTTTGTTGTATGGGAGCCCCCTTAAATATTTATTTTATTCTATTTTTTAGTATTTGTTGTTATAGCGGCAACAGAAATACATAATCTGTGAAAATTTCAACTGTCTAACTATCACGGTTCATGAGATACAGCCTGGTGACAGACGGACGGACGGACGGACGGACGGACAGCGGAGCCTCAGTAATAGGGTTCCGTTTTACCCTTTGGGTACGGAACCCAAAAAATGACTGGGGGTCATTGCTTGCTTATATCTCTTTTGAAACTTCGACATTTGTTTTGTAAATTGGTTGTCTGTAAAGTCGGGTTACGGACGATAATTTTACGTGATAACGTCATTATTATGAAAACATTCAACAGTTGACAAAACAGTTCACGTGTAGGTTGTGTGCTGCCGCTGTCTCTCTTCTACTCGGACGCATCTATCTATAACCCTGATATCACCTTCTGATAGAACACGATCTGTTTGATCATGGTAGGTAAGTCTTGGCCTTCCTCGGCTCCTACATCCTTCCACTTTTGCGTTGCATATCTGCTTCGACATTCTTTCATCTTGCATTTCTTTGTATCTCTTTTCCGAATTAAATTTGAATGTTCCTGCTCGTGTTAAGGAAACATTATATGATTTATTTGTTGCACTTTGAAAGATGACGGTCTCTTGAGCCAGAGCCATGTTCATCTGCACGCGGTCTCATCACGCCTTTCTTGAGGAACCTCATGCTGTCTCTTGGGAAAAACCTTGGCAGGGAGTTCATTCCACAATGTAATTTTTCGCGTACGGTAACTCTGTATATATATATATATATATATATATATATATATATAATATACACATACATATCATCATGCCTGGCTCCCATTGGGGTAGGCAGAGACTATGGAACGCCAGGTGCGCCGACAACCATACCTCTCTCGCCTCTTCCACACTCATCAACCTCACCTCGCATGCTTTTCGGTTTCTGCTGCTTTTGACTTGTCTTTTTTTAGCACATCAGCTAGCTGATCCAAATGTGTGCGTCTAGGGCGGCCCCCGCCGATATCGCTACTCACTCTTACTCGATATAATTCTTTCGTAACTCTTTTGCTATCCATTATTTCCAAATGTCCGAACCATCTCAGCATACCCTTTTCAATTTTTGTCACTGCATCAACTTTCATTCCACATTGTTCTCGTATCATCGTGCTATTTGGTTTAACTTTTTAGTTTTAAAATATATGATCGTATTTAAATATTAGTAGGAAACTAGAAAATAAAATAATGAAAATATGGCCAAGAATGTGATTTAAAACTTTTCATTACGACGCCCCTGGCATGATCGTATAAGCAGATTTTTAGATCATTATATTTTCAATTAAGCATATGGGCTGCCTATTGCAGTTACTATATTATGTAAATTTATATATTATATAAATTATGTAAATTTGTTTGGATACCAAAAGATGGATGCCTGAGTTTTTTGGCAGTATTTTTATCAGTGCTCACCTAGCATGAAAAAAATTGTGAGGATTCCAAACAAATGTAGCCATTTTTACGGAATAAAAAGATTTTGATTTTGACTATATGGACACTTGTAACTCCAAACGAATTATTAGACCCTAAAAATCTTTTCACACTTTTTTGTGTAGAATCTATTAAACTGTACGTAGATCTTTATATTATTCTTATGTCCATAAACTCTTTCTAAACGGTTGGACCGATTTCGATGAAAATGTTTGTGTATGTTTAAGTGGATTCGAGAATCGTTTAGATTCACAATTGGACCCGGTAGATGGCGCTGCGATTGGGTTACAGGACTTATTGTGTTTATTTCGAACAGGGCTACAACGGTCGTGTACGCTAGTATCTTTATAAGTAGAGATGAAAAATGCTGCAAGTTTTCAATATATTGAAATAGTATTATAATATAAAAAGAAAATTGCCTGTAAAATAGTCATGTTACATTTGCTTTTCTCATGCACGCTCGCCAGTTTCTTGCGTTGTATATATGTTTCGTAATTCTTTCTTCCTGCATTCTTTCATCATGTCCGACCACCGGAGCATGCCTCTTCTTATTTTAACACCGACGCTCTCTTTCAGACCCTCTGTTTCTAACATCATTGCGAATACGGCTACAAGCGTTACGCCACAAATTTTGCGCGACGCTCACATTTCCACCGCGTTTATTCCACTTCCTTGCTCTCTCTGCCATACCCAACTCTCGCTTCCATAAGTAAGCGTTTGGACCAGCACTGCATTGTATATAGCGAGCTGTGCCTTCTGGCTCAAGCTTTTACTGCTAAAAAGTTTTCCCAACGCTCCATTCACACTGTTCCCAGCGCTCACTCGTCTTTCCACATCTGCGGTGCACCTTCCATCACTGTTGAAAGCGCATCCAAGAATACAATCTCATCCACTTGTTCCAACACTTCATCATCAACCGTAATCCTTACATTGGTTCTGGTTTCTTCTATTTCAAATACCATTATCTATGTCTTCTTCGCATTCAATAAGAAGAGCAATGAATATCAAAGAAGCGAGTGAGGTTTGTAAGGATCGAGGCACGAGGCGCTTTGTACTCTCTGCCTACCCTGCAGCGGATTTAGCGTGAAGCTGTAGATAGATAGACGCTACCTTTGCCACAACGATTCATTGATACCATAATCTTTTACATCTTCATTTTATTTGCTTTCAGCTAATGGAAGACGCGAAGTTATACCAAGCGGAGACGGAAGCCATGTTCATGTTCGACAGCTCATTGGCTGTGAAACTGTCTTTGACATTCCGTATGTTTTTCAACGCTGTTCAAGGCAGTGGACGGGATCATCACTTCGATCTTCTAGACGATCTCAGACTAGGGAAAATTGGAGGGTGCTTTGCTCTTACTGAAGTCTCTCATGGATCAAATGCAAAAGGCATGAGGACAATGGCCACTTACGTGCCGGAGAAAAGGCAGTTCGTGCTGCACTCTCCTGATTTTGAATCTGCCAAATTCTGGGTTGGGTGCATGGGTAAGTTTGTAAGTTTAATGGCTAATATGGGATCGAACAACATAGATCGGTATTTTGTTTACACACAAGTGACGTCACGTTTTCTGAGACCACGTCTTTAGACATGATTTTGGAAGACATTCAAGTAAAGACCGACCTGATGTAAAGCGGTTACCGTAACCTATGAACGTTTGTAATACCTACATTAAGTATTACTCGCACAATGTCACCTCTACTGCTAACACAGCAACTCCATAGGAACTTACTGGTGACCTCGCTCACACACAAGAGCACAACAACCCTCTAGGGAGTTGTTATTTGGTTGCGCTTTTCTATGAGGTTGAGGTACTTGCCCCGACGGGCTGCTTTGATGCGCCCTATCTCTCTTAAAACATACAGACCAAGACAAACAGATGTGTTCATGCACACAAATATTTGTCTTGTGTGGAAATCGAACCCACAATTGGTATCAAAGCAACGTTACAGCGCATTTCACCACTGCGCCACCGAGCTCGTCTTTCAAATATCATTATCGTGGTTTTCTTCACATTCAATTGCAAGTATTTTGTTGATATGATCCATTATAATTTAAATCACTGTTTGAAATGCTGTCCGATCCTCTATTTGACTTGAACTCACTGTGTTTTGTAAATTAGACCCCGTGAAAACGTCTTCACGCAAATGAGAAATTAAATAAAGCCGTCAAGCGCGAGGCCGACTCGCGCACCGAGGGTTCCGTAAAAAATATTTATGCAAATTATTTTAGCATTTTTTTGTGATATAACTACAAATTTACAGCTTTCATATTTTTTCCTTTACTTGTGCTACATGACCTTGCTTCTCACCAAATTTCATGATTCTGGGTCATCGGGAACTACCCTCTAGGTTTTGCATCCCTTGTGTCCTCCGAGTATCAAAATATGCACATAAACGAGGCATAAACAGCCATATCTCTTGATTGCGTTGACTTAGAAGTTTGATTTTTTCACTGCTCGAAGGGATTGCAGACCTGACTATTTAATATTAATTTCAGCTTGATAGCTCCACCCGTCCCTGAGAAAAATTGTCTTGACATACAGATAGACAGACGGACAAAAAAGTGATCCTATAAGGGTTTCGTTTTCCTTTCGAGGTACGGAACCCTAAAAACTAAATATTTTATATCTAACTATTGATGGTATACGTAGAGAGTTCGCTAACTTGGAAGTGATCGCGACACGAAGTTACGCGTAACAGATGTTCCAAAACACGTACGACCACGTACTGTCGGCGATACGTGAAGCATATGCATCACGTGTATTTTTGCACGGCGCGTAACGACGCGTGGTGGGGCAAGTCAGCGTACGCCCTTAGATTATATTACTTTATTTGTTCAATAAATGAATTTATTTATAGTATCGAGTGTGCGATAACGGTGGAATTTAGTTAAGAAGTATATCTTTTCAGTTTATCTTGATGAATGATGAGGCAAGCTTGATATTTCTGTAGTGATCGCCTCAATTGTCGATTTTACCCACAATTATTATTGAAAATTTTAGCCTACAATCAATCAATTTTTTTTACAAGGTCAAGTGTAACGCCCCTGGTATTGCAAATGTTTGTAAGCTACGGTAATTGCATACCATCAGACAGGGCGTACGATTGTTTGTCACCTTAGTGATTTACAAAATCCAAAACTAATTCTACCCCGCAAGGGACTGTCGTGAAGGTGTAACGAAACATAACAGAGTGCCACATTACTCGACACATCTCATTCGCTTCTTTAACATTCATTGCTCTTCTCTTGCATGCTCGCCGCTTTCTAAGGCTCCTGACATCACCTTCTAATAAAACACATACACCTACATCTCTGCTTTTGCGTTTCGTAATTCTTTCTTCCTGCGTTATTTCCACATGTCCGAACCAACGGAGCATGCCTCTTCTTATTTTAACACCGACGCTCTCTTGCAGACCAACTCTGTTTCTAACGTCATCATTGCGAATACGGTCTACAGGTCAAGGTGTAACATGTCACATCAACCCTTACTCATCCCACTGCAGGGATACCGGTCTCCCTTCAACCGAAGGGGTTTAGAGGATACTCCACCACGCTGCTCAAATGCGGATTGGTGGAGGCCAGTGTTTTCAAGCCGCCCGAGGCCACTGACTTAGCTTAACGACTGCCATCTATCGACAACGGCCAGGACCGACGGCTTAACGTGCCCTCCGAAGCACGCAGAAACTCGAGATAGATAAACCCATCCATAGGCAGGCTGCGGTCGACGTTGCTTAACCTGCCTGTTCGGTTAGAATGACACGCGCTACGACGCCATCGAGCTCTCAAGGCGTAACATACGTACATAAAATTCTAAATTTGCACCTTCCAGGTCAATGTGCCACCCATGCCATCGTCTATGCTAAATTGATATCGAAGGGCGAAAATCACGGCCTGCACATGTTCGTGGTGCCTCTCCGTGACCCGAAGACCTTGAAGCCGTACCCCGGGGTCATTATCGGCGACATCGGCGAGAAGGTTGGCCTCAACGGTGTTGACAACGGGTTAGTTTGCTTTTGATATTTGTTTGCTATTGTTGTTTGACCGTCCCCCCATTTAAACCACCTATGGGGGAATAATTTTTTTTTTCTATTTTGCATTGCAGCCTGTTTTCGAATGTGATGTGAAATTTCGACCCCATTTCAACCCCTTTTGTAGGAAAAAAAAATGTTTCTCAGTTATGTGCATTTGCAATAAGGTTGATACTCGTATATTAAAAACTTTGGAAATTTCAAATTAATAACATCAATAGTTTTTTTTAATACACCGTTGGATGGAATACAAGCATACGGCCCATTTAAATAAAGTGGTTACTGTATGAAGCTTGCAAAACAGGAAGTATTGCTCGCGCGTTGCCACCACTGCTGCTAACGCACCAATTTCTTACGACCTTACTGATATCCACACTCACTCGCATGAATATTCAGATAGCACATATAAATAGTTGAAGGATGTAGGAGCCGAGGGTGACCGAGACTAACCTACCATGACCAAAATGGTCGTGTTGTATCAGAAGGCGATGTGAGGAGCCCTAGAAACCGGCGAGCGTGCATGAAAAGAGCTATGAATGTTAGAGAAGCGAGTGAAGTATGTAAGGAAGCGTCTTATGGCGCTCGGCTCTCTGCCTACCCCGCATGAGACTTATAAATCGCCACTTATACACTAGCTAGCTGCACTCTGCGACATCGCGGTACCTCGTAGGAACCCGCTTTACCTTTGTCGACCGCAGCCTGTCTATGGATGGGTTTATTTAACCCGAGTTTCTCCGTACTTCGGAGAGCACGTTAAGCCGTCGGTCCCAGCTGTTGTCGATAGATGACAGACGTTAATGTCGTTCATGCGGAATAGTACCGGCCGGCACCCACTCACTACCATTAGTAGATGCATGCCGCCGCTGCCATGGCTGCTCAGGTCGTCTCTGCCTCCGTTGCTGCGGTCGTCTCTGCGAATGCCCGCCATCTGAAACGTGAACCGCATGCACCCGCGGCCGTTGCCGCCCTGGCTGCTCCGATCGTCTCTGTAACACGTGTGCCCACTCTCCACGAGGCATCCTTAGGCACTGTATATGTTAGTTGTTAGAATAACCTGCTACGAAACAAATTTTATGGAAGGTACACCGCAGATGTGGAAAGACGAGTGAGTGCTGGGAATAGTGTGAATGGAGCGTTGGGAAAACTTCTTGGCAGTAAAAACCTGAGCCAGAAGGCACAACTCGCGGTACACAATGCAGTGTTGGTCCCAACGCTAACTTATGGAAGCGAGAGCTGGGTATGGCAGAAAGAGCATGAAAGTAGAATAAACGCGGTCGAAATGCGAGCACTGCGCAAAATTTGTGGCGTAAGGCTTGTAGACCGTATTCGCAATGATGATGTTCGAAACAGAGTTGGTCTGAAAGAGAGCGTCGGTGTTAAAATAAGAAGAGGCATGCTCCGTTGGTTCGGGCATGTAGAAAGAATGCAAGATGAAAGAATGACGAAGCAGATATACAATGCAAAAGTGGAAGGATGTAGGAGCCGGAGAAGGCCAAGACGTACCTACCATGACCAAATTTGTCGTGTTCTATCAGAAGGTGATGTCAGGAGCCCTAGAAACCGGCGAGCGTGCATGAGAAGAGCAATGAATGTAAAGAAGCGAGTGAGATATGTAAGGATCGAGTCACGTGGCGCTCGGTTCTCTCTGCCTACCCCGCAAGGGATTTGGCGTGAAGTTATAGATAGATAGATAGATAGAAACAAATTTTATTTTTATTTCTATTATCTAATCTTTATATTATCTAATATATAAAGCGGAAGGGTTTTGTTTGTTTAATTGAACGCGTTTATCTCCAGTCGGATTTGAGAAATTCTTGCTGGATTTGATAGCCACATTCTCGAGGAAGGTTATAGGCTATTCAACATCACAATACGACTCTCAGAAGCCGAGGAAAAAAAGAAAATAGAAAAAGCGGTCCCTACGGAATATCGGGAAACGTGCGGACTGAGTCACGGGGTTCAGCAGATATGTTTTTTTCTTTTATATACAACGTCGGGAGGCATGCAAGTATACGGCCCACCTGATGTGAAGCGGTTACCGTAGCCTATAAACGCTTGCAATACATTGAGTATCACTCGCGCGATGCCACCTCTGCTGCTAACACAGCAACTCCATAGGAGCTTACTGGTGACCTCACTCACACGCAGGAATACAACATCCCTTTAGGGAGTTGTTATTTGGCTGCGGTTTACCGTGAGGTGGAGGTACTTCCCCAGACGGGCTACTTCGATGCGCCCCACCTCTCTTAAAATATCCAGACCAAGACAAACAGACATGTTCATGCACACAAATGTGTACCCTGTGTGGGAATCGAACCCACGAGCTTGGTGTCAAAGTAACATAACAGCGCGTTTCGCCACTGCGCCACCGAGCTTGTCAAAACATAATATGTATACATATTAGGTTCTTTTTAAACAAAAATTGTTTTTATATCTGCGGCAGTTTCCCAAAGTAAGATGCCATACGCCATTACACTATTTATAATTTCACACCAAAGCCCTCGCGGTGTAGGCAGAGAGAATTGCGTTACATTACACTATGGAAGTGTAAGGCTTACTTCAAAATAGTGGTATCATTGCAGATTTGTGATGTTCAATAACTATCACATACCTAAAGAGGCGGCTTTGGACAAACTTGGTGGAGTGGATGAGAACGGCGACTACAAGACACCGTTCAGAGACCCCAGCAAGAGGTTCGGTGCTTCCATGGGCATACTGTCAGGTAAATAATATGTCTTTATCAACACGTCTAAATCTACATCCTTGCGAAGTAAGCAGAGAGAACCGAACACAACTTACTCGATCCTTATCAGTGGCGGCGCTAGGCGTCGGCAACCGCTGACGGCCTCGCGCCTGTGGGTCACAAAACGTTTTTGTATTTTTTGTCAGTATTTTTTAGGGTTCCGTACTCAAAGAGTAAAACGGAACCCTATTACTGAGGCTCCGCTGTCCGTCCGTCTGTCACCAGGCTGTATCTCTTGAACCGTGATAGTTAGACAGTTGAAATTTTCACAGATGATGTATTTCTGTTGCCGCTATAACAACAAATACTAAAAAATAGAATAAAATAAATATTAAAGGGGGCTCCCATACAACAAACGTGATTATTTTTGCTGTTTTTATAGATAATGGTACGGAACCCTTCGTGTGCGAGTCCGACTCGCACTTGGTAGATTTTTTTTATTAGATTCGTACTATTAAACGACTTGTAGTATAAAATTTGTGGATATTTATTATTAGAACATAATTCAGTTCGTTTTATTTAACATCTCCTTTCTGACTGGAAAATGCCTCTCATTTTCCATTCAGAAAGGTAACGTCGCAACAGAACGGTAGAACAAAGGCACAATTGCAACATTTTGAAATTCTGTAGGAGACCCATTTTAACATAGAGAACAGAAACAATGGGAGATGTGACATACCACGCGAGTTTACACCGGGACGGTTGTCGCCGAGTTTCACCCCACCATAAAACACTCACACACTTAAATAAATAAAAAATATCATTCTACGCACACAAGTACAACGACACACATTTGTTAAGACGCTGTCATTGGATGTTTATTTAAACAACACCCAAATAAGCACGCACTACTACATTTATAAAGCGGCAGAAACAAGCGGCCGTATCTCGAAACTGTACACACAGTGAACGAATAATATTACTCGCTTTACATTGCGTGTTGGTAAACGAGCGGTGGCGCCTGTGTAAGTGTAGAAAAGCAATGTATGATTGAGAATGAGAAATTTGATATTTATAATTTGTATCGTGGTAAGGCCCTGGTAGAAATGGCGTCAGAGAATTTTTGAAATTAATTCTGTATTTTATGCTTATAAAACGTAATATTATTTGTACTTATAGGTGATAAGTGATTCCATTTGATTTAAAGTTAACCACTGCACTTCTATTTTTGCAAAAAGGCAACAGCACAACTTGGCATTTTGCTAAAACAAGGAGCAACGTATCATAAATATATAGTATTGGATTGAGCCACGGAAGCAGCTGGTCGATGAATACTTTGATTGTTTTAGGTGGTCGTGTTCACATCACGGGTATAACGACAGTGTACCTACAGAAGGCTATCGTAATAGCAGTCAGGTATTCTGCTGTGAGGAAGCAGTTTGGTCCTGAGAACTCTGTAGAGGAGACACCCGTTTTGGACTACCAACAACAGGTATGCTAGCAGTTTAATTGATTTCAATTTGGACTCAGTGTTCAGCGCATTTGAGCTGTATTTGCAATGCGAGCCAAATGTGTATAGGGTTGTCAATTACGCCATCTTATTTGCATTTTTTTTTAATTCTATATCTTCTCGCAAAATTTAGGTGATGGATTGGTGGAATGGAGTCGCGGGTTCAATTTCCACGTACAAATATGTTTGTATTGGTCTGAATGTTTTTAAGAGACATAGGGCACGTCGAATCAGCCGGTTGGGGAAATAACCACGTCGCAGAAAGCTCGCAAATAACAACTACCTGTAGGGCTGTTGTCTTCTTACGAGAGAAAGCTTAGCAGTTAGCTCGTAAGGAGCGATTTTGTTGCATGCGTTCATAGGCTATTGTAACCACTTTACATTATGCGGGCTGTATTTCTCCCAACGTTGTAGTTTTGCAACGTCCCACATTCCCTGGGGCGTCCGATTAAGCTTTCCCGGCATTAGTACAACAATCTAAGTGACGTTTACTCAGTAAAAGTCTGACATAACCTTTGCTACCGACGCGTGCCCTCAGAAAAATGACTAAGGAACCGATTACTAGTAGCTTAATCCTTGTAGGTCGTCTCTCGTCTTCAGTCCAGTGGATAAAGAATCGGCTTAGTGATCAACTGCTCCCCGGTTCGAATCCTTGTGAATGTACCACTAAATTTGTGTTTTCGGATTCATGTACATATTTGTAATTATCACTGGCTCGGCGGTGAAGGAAAACATCGTGAGGAAACCCGCACGTCCAAGAAATTATATTTGGAAAGACGTGTAGCGTAACCTAAGAAAGGTCTGCCCTCTGGGTTTTAGAGGTCTGACGGTAGTAGCTCCTTGTAAAAATCTATATCTTCGCCAAATCCTAGGGCTTAGGTAACGGACCCCGCCAATCCTAATAGATCCGGAAACGGGACAACGCTCAGAAGAAGAAGTCCTTTTACTGTAGGTCGTCATTTACATTGGGTGTATAAAAACATTGCGTATTACTCAGAGAGCACAATCATCATCAATAGTAAATAAAGTTGTCTTACAGCAAATAAGGCTGTTACCGTACCTGGCGGCGACGTACGCAATGAAGATCTTCTCCAGCTGGCTCGGGGAGATTCACATCAACATGGTGCTCAACAGCCTTCTCGGAGGTAACTCTAAAACTATACTTCGTTCCAAATACCAAGAGAAAAACCACTGCAATGCGCATTAATCCAATTGAAACTTATTTCAACACAAAAAGATTTTTTTTATTGACAAAATATTTTCATCGACAATTTCAACCGAAACTGCACCGTACGGGCTGTGTGTTAGGGTTTAAATTACTTTGTTCATATAATAACCCCACTAATCTTTAAATGTGATGATGGCGGACACGTCTGTATAGTTCGAATGCGCCCAGCACCTATTTACAGGCAATAATTGAAAATCAGTGTTTTGCTCTCTGAGCAAACCCAACACTGAGCTATTGCCCATTTGTATGACTGCGACACACGCTCCAACAGACAAGGTTATCTAATTGACACATACATTGGAAAGTGTTATCTAATTGGTTATTGGTAAGTTGTTGTTGCCTCCCTTGTTTGTTAGCATATATATCTACTGTAGTTTTATATTGTGTGTCTAAGTGTACAAATAAAGCTATTATCTATCTATCTATCTAATAACTCCAAAATTAAATAATATCCTATTATTATATCATTATTAGTTAATTTACTACAGAGTTTACATTTGTTATTAATGGAGGTGAAAAAAAAGAAATCATATGCGGCAGTAGCGCGGAACTCGGGTGATTCGCGCGGTTGACAACAGACCTAAAGACCGCGTCGGGCTACTTCCAACACATATTGTTATGTTAGTTCTGTAGTAATTGTAGCTAATTGTAAATTTTAAAGAGGGAACTCTGTATTGATAATAGTGTAAAGTAAAAGTTCATGTACCTAATTGTGGAAGAAAATACGCCCCGATTCCGAGGCTCTCAATTATGTAATATGTAGTATTTCGTGCATTCCCTTGTAGATAAAGGGTTCCGGGTACAGTTTTTTACCTACATCTTTCAGTTAGTTCCATATCAACATAAATATTGTATGTATGTCCGGCTCGCGTAGAGTAGGCGCACGCGCGGGTTTGGGTTACGATATGACTTAGGGTTGTCGGAGGAGAGAAAATGATTTATTTCGAAGATGAAAATTTGTAACGAAATATATGTTTCTAACTATTATAAATCAATTAAGAAACTTTACACCATGTTTTTGGAAATGTCACTAGTGGGCTTCCTCCCTGTATATATATTTTAACCCTTCGAAACCCGGGTGGTCGAATACGACCGCGAAATGTATGGGAAAACGTATATAACGGGTTCTGACTGCTCAATTGGTGACGTTACAATCGGCTACATGCATACATCTACATATCACCACGCCTGTCACCCATTGGGGTAGGCAGAGACTATGGAACGTCAGGTGCACCGATCCAAACACATCGCTCTCGCTTCTTCCACACTCATCAACCTCTTCATGCATGCTCTTCGGTTTTGGGTGCTTTGATTAGGCTCTTTTTCGTATTGGCAGCCCTTGAACATCACCAATTTGGTCTATATGTGTGCGTCTAGGACGGCCCCTACCAATATCTCCATTTACTCTCGCCTGTTACACTTCTTTCTTACTTCTTCTGTTACTCTTCTTCTTGTCTAACTCTTTTGTTATTCATTCTTTCTAAATGACCAACCATCTCAGCATACTCTTTTCAATTTTTGTCACTACATCATCTTTCATTCCACATAGTTCTCGTATCGTGCTATTTCTTACTCCATAAATCATTCTCCCTCCACACATACTTCTCAACACTCTCATTTCTACGGCGTTCACCCTAATATGTAAGTAGGGTGAACGCCGCTTCTTCTGCCATGCCCATGTTTCACGGCCGTACATCAATGTTGGCGTTAATTCACCATGAATGACCATGTTGCCACGGAGTACAACGCACCATTGATACGGTTTTCTGCTTCAACGCTTTCTAGGAAAATTTCTTTTAATCTTCTCACATGACTTTATAATCGGATCCTATTTTTTTTTATATAAATTATGTAGCTGCGGACAAGCAGGCAGCAAATCGTGGTGTTGAAATGCACGCGTTGTCATCTGCCGTGAAGCCGGTGTTCGGGTGGATGGCGAGGGACGGCATCCAGAACTGCCGGGAGTGCTGCGGCGGACATGGATACTTGAAAGGTACCTAGTGTGGGTTGAAATAAAGACGAGGACGACGTATTGGCAGCCTTCATACGGCCCAGTAACCAATTAGCATCCGACGGGACGTATGCTTGTTTCCCTGCCGACGGTGTAAATAAGGCGCTTTTTTGTTATTATTTTTCTCTGATGTTATTGATTTCTCAAATTTATAAAATACTACCAACCCACCCCGGCTACGCACGAGCGATGCGATCACTACCAAATTTCATAGGATAACGCGCTGGGCTAATTTTAAAATTGCCTAAGAATTTCGTCAAAATCGGTCCAGCCGTTTTGGAGACCACAGTGAACATGCGTACACATATCGAGTTTTATATACTCCTACTACACCAACATGGCTCATCCCACTGCAGGGATACGGGTCTCCCTTCAACCGAAGGGGTTTAGAGCATACTCCACCACGCTGCTCAACTGCGTATTGGCGAAGGTTTTCAATTCGCCTGAAGTCCACTGACTTAGTGTAACGACCGTCATCTATCGACAACAACCGGAGCCGACGGCTTAACATGCCTTTCGAATCCGAGAAACTCGAGATAGATAAACCCATCCATGGACAGGTTGCGATCGACGTTGCTTAACCTGCGTGTATTTTATGTATAAGAAAATAATTTATTATACTTTTGTTATACAGCTGCGGGAATCGGTGATCTTCGCAATGATAATGATGCCAACTGTACGTACGAAGGCGAGAACAGTCTTCTGCTGCAGCAGACGAGCAACTGGCTGCTGAATGTGTGGAAGAAGCGCCGAGATCTCACTCCTGATGATGCGCCGATGGGCTCGTTGGCCTTCTTGATGAACGTCGACCAGCTATTGTCCGAAAAATGCAGGTGGAGTACTGCGGAGGAGCTTATACAGCCCGCAAGTAAGTATTTATTCCAAAAGCATGTTAAGATGACGTGAACAGACTTAAGATGTTTTTATAGTAATAGATACGTCTTACACGCCCTAAAATAGCAATACAACACTATAAAAGTTAGGTAAATGCCCAACTCGCATTCAGTTGGTCACGTTCTCGCATCGCGGCTATACGTACTACGCCACAAAGCATATATATCTTAAGATATATATTCATATTGAATTAAACAATTTTTAACGGAAGTATCGCGTGTTTTATTTATTTTGTTGAACCTGACGAAGAGTCTTCCTGCGACCACGGATTAAAAATTGTTTAATTCAATGTGTAACAATCGCGAAAACCTATGAGAATACTCAATAAGAACTTCAAAAACGGAGTAAGAGAGGTAGGGCGCAAAAGGTTCTATCTTGAGCTCTATTTCTTTTTTTTTGTATGTTCTCGGTAACAGTTTAAGTTGTATTGTATGTCTAATGATCAGGTAAAAATTGTTAATCAAAAATACTTTAGAAAACTAGTTCGACTTTAATGTTTCTTACACAAGTATGCCTGTGACAATTCCATGTAATTTTAAATTAGATTTGAAGAACCAACAGACTTGATTGAATCCGCCCTCATTCAACTACGAAAGCATGCCTCGTCTACAATGAAGTCTTCCACTTTTGTTTACAAGGTTTTGTTTTCAGATATAATCTACATGTACAAGTGGCTAACAGCTTATGTGCTGAAAATAACCGCTGAGAAAGTAGAAAAGCTGAAAGCTGACGGCAAAAACAACTTCGATGCAAAGAACGAGTCGCAATCGTATAACGCCGTCACTCTGTCAGTCGTCTATGGAGAGGTGAGTTTTAACTTGAATAAATCTGTAACTTATTAACAATGTTTCATGTATATAGATCATACTTAAAGTTTCCGGATTCTGATTAAGTACACCACATATTAGACTTATGTTAGGAACAGTGATAGCCGAGTGATAAAGAATCATTTCATTAATTTACTCTTTTGACAATATACATTGTGTTAGGATATACATAAAATTAAATTACAAAACAAACACAATTACAATTGTAAAGTTCCAGTCTAATTAGTCCATATATTATCAATAAAACATGTCATATCATTTCTTTATCATTAAAAACCTCATCTACAGATTAATAACATTTTGTTAATAGAATTTTTTTAAGTCGTAATTTGCAAATATGGACGTCATATATGGTTTTTAACCCCCGGCGCAAAAGAGGGGTGTTATAAGTTTGACGTGTGTCTATCTGTATCTGTCTGTGGCATCGAAAGTTTCGAAATAGATGAACCGATTTGATTTTGTTTTTTTTTTCGTTTAAAAGGGGACTTAATCGAGTGTGTTTTTGTGTATATCATTATTAACAATAATAATTAATGATAATTTTGTTACTTTTTGTAGGTTATTATTGCGTCGGGGGTTTTTTAATTAAATTTTGCTTGTGGACTTTATAGATATGTAGACTTTGCGACGTGTGTAACAGACGTCCCTTACCGGAGCTAATGATTCCTTCTGTTGGTAATGTTAGTATTACACTCGTATTAATATAGTGTTTTAATTTTCAGAACTTTGTGTTAAACCATTTCTATCAGAGTGCTATGGAGTTCAGCGATCCTGCTTGCAAGAAGGTGTTATTGAGGCTGGTAGCACTGTACGGTGCCTTCATATTGGAGAAACATCTGGCAACATTATACATTGTGAGTAGAACTAATTATTTATATCGGTGATAGTTATGTTTTCGGCTCATCCGAGCGACGCTTAGGAAGGAGCTTGCTGGTGACCTCACTCACACGCAGGAACACAACAACCCTCTACGGAATTGTTATTTAGCTGCGGTTTTCTGTGCGGTGGAGGTACTTCCCCAGACGGACTGCTTTGATGCGCTCTACCTCTCTTAAAAACATCCAGACCAAGACAAACAGACATGTTCATGTACGCAAATGTTTGTCTTGTGTGGGAATCGAACCCACGAGCCTTGGTATCAAAGTCGCGTCTATCACGATTGCGCCACCGAGCTCGTCAATTGAGAAAGCCGTGTGAAAATTGTATTAAAATAGTATTTGTTACATATTTATGCAAAACTGTCCATATTATTACCAGGGCGGATTCTTCACTGGCAACCAGGGATTACAGCTTCGTGACGGCATATTGAATCTGTGCCAGCAGTTAACTCCCGACGCAGTGGCTCTCGTGGACACCTTGGCTCCCCCCGACTGGTGCATGAAGTCCGTACTCGGCATGTCAGATGGAGAGGTAAGAATACAAATCCATTCCGGAGTCCCCGCTGTGCCTCCAAAGTTGAATAAAAAAGGCATCCTCAGAGCTGGAAAGAGAGACGCAGGGAGCTAAAGCATTTCTTTAAAGCATGTGTTAATTTTTGAGTCAGAAAAAGGAGGATAAAAGCCATTCAATACGTTAAATACGAAACAAATACACAATGCGAATGTGAAAGGATGTATGTAGGAGCAAAGACTTTCCTATCACGACCAAATTGGTCATGTTTTATCAGATGGCGATGTCAGGAGCTCTGGGAACATGAGAAGAGCTATAAATGTTAAAGAAACGGGTGAAGCGTCTAAGAATCGCATATTATGGCGCTCAGTTCTCTGCCTACCCCACAACGGACTTGGCTCGAAGATATAAGATATTATTCTTTTCACATCATCAACAGGGTTTGATGAATTTTAATTTATTAGTCGCAATGGTCGCGTAGTGTTCGGTTCTAGAGAATTTGTCTACCTAAAGTTGTGGAATGAGCTCCCTGCCGAGGTTTTTTTTTCAGGCCGTACGCTTGTTTGCCACTTTAGTAGTATAAAAATCTTAACTTTCATTTTGCTCTGAGTATTTTGACTATAGTAGGTATTGATGATTCTGTATTTTGTAGGCATACAAGCACATTCAAAACAACGTGATGACGTACCCTGGCGCTCTGAGCAGGCCCCAGTGGTGGAGAGACGTGGTCTACTGGCGCTCTTACGTGCCGGCCAAGCTGTGATATGTATATACTTCATTGGAAGACAAATACAGGGCGCCAATATACTTATATATTAAGCTGGGTATTCATTAGGCGACTGACTGTTTGCCTCCCTATATATTTTAAATCCATTTCGCTTTCTTCATTCGATTCAAATTACGCGTGTAATTTGCTGCATTTCAATTGTAATTACGCAAGCAAACAGTTGGAGCGAGACTAGCGAAGCGTATGGCTTAAATAGAAGCGTTAGCTTGCGTTCTTACCAAAACTTTATCTTTATGTTTGCCTCTTTTAACAAGAGTTAGCCAAAGCTTCGCGACTAATTTACTTATTAATTCGCCGCTCAAGTGTGCGCCTAATGAGGACACTATATTGATTCCAATTATATATCTATCTGTATTTTATATGGCAAAAAAATGTTGCTAGGAAGCATTCCATTAATTTTACATATAAACAAAATTAATTTCGTGGATCCTGTAGAAAGAGTCAATTGAGTAGATCTCTTAAAGATGCCTTGTATTTAAAGTCTACTCAATTGACTTCTTTATTAAATTCTTGAGTATTTATCTACACTCAGATGTTACCTATTTTGCGGTATACCTTTTTATATTTTATTGATGATAGTATATACTATTATTATTATAAGATGTTGAAGAAAATATATTTTTAGAAAACCAGTAAGTTTCTTTTAAATTGAGCATAGCTTGCTCAAACATTTTAGTTGTATACGACCGTGTATGATTGATTGTCTATTGAGTTGATCTATTTTACAGCGACTGTTTTCTCTTTTGTTCTCTTCTATTTTCAATTGTGTTTTTTTAGTTTTGAAAAATACTTGAATAAGTAAATACCCACGATTATAAGAGGTCATGTTCACAGCTAAGAAAAAACTCCTTAGGAAGTAAGCCGGGGCATCTGAGAGGGGAGTTTTGGCAACGTGTACGACGGAACTTTTATCTATGTTTTAATATAGGGTGATGTAGCACTGGCACTTAGAACATCCAGTACTGTGCCATTGAATCGTCTCCTTTTCTGCTTATAGGCATAGCCATTGCAAGAACAAGGAAATTATGTAGATGATTAAAGCTGGCTCATTATATAATTTTCTTTTCAATCATTTCGTTAGTTAAGTCACAACAGTCTATTACGAACAAACTCATAAAATATCGTACATTATTTTGATAGATGTCATATTTTTACTAGTTTAGTTTATTCCGAGGTTTATTAGTGAGATAGAAACAAGTGAAATTTCCAAACCGATTTGGCCATGAGTACAATATGGATATGGATAACAACATATTCGTAAGTGACGATACTTCAGTGAATATCAATCAAGTTTTAGTTTGCAATTCATGGCGCGTACTTTACCCATAAGATAATTTGTCTATGTCAACTGATTCTCAAGTCTTATCAGTCGTATGTCTTTAACCGTTCATAGTAACGTAAACTTTAAATCTTTTATATTTCTTTGAACAATAATAACATAAATTCGTGTTAATGTTCTTCGGCAGCTATCTGAAACAAGCTAGTCTTTTGCGGTTGCAAAACGCAATGTTTGACTTTGAAGAAAATTTTTAGAAATTTTTCAAACGCGATCCGATCCCTGGTCTCTAGATCTCTTATCTACAAAATAACTTAGAAGACGTCGCCTCTGGATTAGGAGAGGGAAATATTTGGCGAGCCTAGTACATGCCATTTTGATATTCGCGCCGTATACATTTTGCCACATTATGGTAGAAGTAAGTTAAAATATATGGTAATTTGACATCTTCCTTATAGTCTAATGCGTATGCATTAGATATCGGCCTGCACCGGTCAAGTAACCGAACGAAATGTATTTTTTATGAAAGAAAATATGCTAATGAATGTAACTGAGTTGCCTGATGAAATATGTTGGAGGTTATGTTTAATTAAAAAAAAAAATATTGATTTCCCATATCACACCGATCGAGGAACCAAATAAGTAATACATCAAAATAAAGCTTGTTTTTGTCCGATACGATGGCATAAGGTTGCTTGCAAAAAAAACCTTTCAAAAGTCAGGGTTGTAGTAAGGCTTTGAAATTTAAAAATTATAGCGTGTTAAATTGTGCGAGAGAGGTAGTGTGTGCGATAGAGAAAGGCGCAGCATATCAGTTACTGTCACTTAGGGATGTGCTGGCCGGAATCATTACTATTGAGTAAATTGCCATTAAATTCCCGTACAGGAATATTCCCAAGTAACTAGGTAAATTACTGGGAATATTCCCAAGTAACTAGGTAAGTTACTGGGAATATTCCCAAGTAACTAGGTAAGTTACTGGGAATATTCCTGTACGGGAATTAAATTTGCTATATGGGACGTGACCTATATTTTTTTTATACTATTCAAAAACATTTGCTTACAAAAAAAATGCAGTAAAAGGTACAAAATAATTGCTATATTTCTTTAAATGAATGTAAACAAATATTATAGAACAGAAAAAGGTAAGCAACCCTATGTTTACATATTCTATTGGGTTTATTCTTTCGATTAGTGTTCAATTTTTTTGGTTACGAGATCCACGAAGATATGGAAAAGAATTATTAAATTTGTAATTAAACATAACCTTGAACAGATCTCATTAGGCAACTCATCTACCTTTCATTCGTTAACATGTTTTCTTTCATAAAAAACAAATTTCATTCGTTACTTGATCGGTGCAGGTCGACATCTATTGCGGATCCTGTACTAAATAACAATTGGCATTTTAAACTTGATATATTTATAACTTCAACATACATCATCACACAATCTCTTCGATCATAAAAAAAATGGCTACAGCAAATTCACAACTCCGCATAATTCAAAAACTGCGATCATCACTCGGTCGTCATCGACTTCGCCTATATTTTGCACAAATTCCGACTTTATTGAAACTTACTCGCAGAGTCGCACTAGGAAGCATACGAAAGCGAGTGGTATTACTTTTCATGAGCGGGTTATATTAATCTTACAAATATAATAGTTCATAAGAAAAAGTAAGTAAAATATACGTTCTTAGTTTCGAGTCAACGTGGACTAAGTCAATGAATGTTTGAATGTAATATTACAATTAATTAAGCAAAGTACGTTTCAATTATACATATCATTTTGTTATTATATTTTGTATTATATTTCACACAGGTGATATTTTTATAAAGATTTTATTTTGTAATCATATGTTTATGACTGTTGAATAAATATACCTTTTGTAACATGTCTTATTTTTTTTACGATTACTATTCACGCAATGGATATGTTTTTATTATTTCCATATGTTCACAGCAGCAATTTCGTTAAAATTTACCCACAAGTTGTTAGCAGCCATTTTGTTTGGACTTACGGACGATCAGTTATGGAGAAGATAAATAGCAGCGGAGTGGTAATTACTCCCAGTGTTGTAAGCGACTGTAGGCTACGGTAACGAAAAAGAGAGTAGAAATGATGACGTACGAAACAGAGTTGGTCTGAAAGAGAGTGTGGGTGTTAAGATAAGAAAGGGCATACTCCGTTGGTTCGGACATGTAGAAAGATTGCAAGATAAAAGAATAAAGAAACAGATATACAATGCGAAAGTGGAAGGATGTAGGAGCCGAGGAAGACCGAGACTAACCTACCATGACCAAATTGATCGTGTTTTATCAGAAGGTGGCGTCAGGAGCCTTAGTAACCGACGAGCGTGCATGAAAAAAGCTATGAATGTGAAAAAAGCGAGTGAAGTGTGTAAGGATCGCGTCTTTTTTTTTATACTACGTCGGGAGGTATACAAGCATACGACCCACCTGATGTAAAGCGGGTACCGTAACCTATTAACGCTTGCGATATATTAAGTATCACTCGCGCGATGCCTCCTTTGCTGCTGACACAGCAACGCCTTGGGAGCTTACTGGTGACCTCACTCACACGCAGGAACACAATAACCCTCTAGGGAGTTATTTGGCCGTGGTTTTTCTGTGAGGTGGAGGTACTTCCCCAGACGGGCTGCTTTAATGCGCCCTACCTCTCTTAAATTCGTCTTATGGCGCTCGGTTCTCTCTGCCTACCCCGCAAGGGACCTGGCGTGAAGATATACATACATCCTGTTCAGTATTCCCAGTTATAAAAAATGCAAGAAACTAATTTGTAAACTGAGCGAACTAGTAAAAGAAAATTTAGTTTTGTAATTGGATGTGCATATTCAATGTATTGTGTCAATCAGTCTGTCGCTTCATAGCGCCCTACCTACTTATACATTTACGGAAATTCCATTAATTCTCTTGTATAAGTAAATTCAGGTTGGTTCGATTAAGACTTGTGTTTTTGTTTTACGTTGCATTGTATAAGAAATAAAATTTTATTTCAAGCTATACAAACATCTAAAATGTTTGTTTGAATGCGCTGATTTCGGGAATTAACGTTTGGATTAGAAAAAATCTTTTTGCATTTGATAGTCCAGTGCTCGAGGAAGGTCATAGGCTGTTCAACATCACGATACGACTCTTCGAAGACGAGGAAAAAGGAAAGGAAGTAGAAAAGCGGCTCTTACGGAAAA
This sequence comes from Pyralis farinalis, assembly GCA_947507595.1. NCBI lineage: Eukaryota > Metazoa > Arthropoda > Insecta > Lepidoptera > Pyralidae > Pyralis > Pyralis farinalis. The sequence continues at coordinate 3,851,624 of OX382268.1, read as the reverse complement.
CCAGGGATTCGCGCGGACAAAACATGTTGAAAACACTTATACTTAGCGCTTTGTTGTTTGGCCTGTAAGTATATAACGTACCTTTGTTATTTTCGAGCTCGGTGGACATGTACATGGAGAAAGAAATAACATGAAGTGCCGATGAAACTGATTTTGCATCGTTATTCGATTCGCCGCTACGAATCGGGGTTTTTTTTTATCGGGAAGCATACAAGCATACGGCCCACCTGATGTAAATCAGCTACCATAGCCTATTAACGCTTGTAATATATTAAGTATCACTCGCGCGATGCCTCCTCTGCTGCAACGCCTTGGGAGCATACTGGTGACCTCACTCACACGCAGGAACACAGCAACCATCTAGGGAGTTGTTATTTGGCTGCGGTATAAAGTAAAGTAGAACGGCGGGGTAAAGTAGGACGCGTAGCTTTTATTGGCTAGTTCGAGGATCAACAGCGCGGCACTTATCGGCTCATTAAAATATGCTCCCATTGGTCAGTACGCTAAGAATCTAGTTTTCCCTCTGATGCGTAGAGGTCTGACGGCAGTCGATCTGTATAAAAATCAGTATCTTCGCCAAATCCTTAGGCTTGGGTAGCAGACCCCGGCGTAGGTTCACTCTTTTTACCCTCCGGGACTCTCCTATGGTGAGGAGGTGGAATTCTCACGTATTTACTCAATTTATTTCCAGAGCTTACGGCAACATCGATGTAATCTTGAATGGCTTCCACGACAGCAAAGATCTGCAGTACATGGTGATAGACTTGCTGGACGGCCTGGTCAAGAGTTATGACGTCACATGTGTTGCAGTCATTTGCGACACTGTGTACCTGAACGTATTCGACGGAGACCTGTTTAAGGAGACACATGCGGTTCCATTCGTTATGGTAAGATTTCTGAAGAGCTTCTGTAGCTACATTGGTTGGATCTCTAGGTGTAATATATCTTTACACGCTTCTTTAACATTCATAGCTCTTTTGACGCATACTCGCCGGTTCCTATTCCTAGAACTCTTAACATCCCCTTCTGATAAAACACAACCAATTTGGTCGTCGTTTATCAGAAAGTCTTGACCTTGCACGGCTCATGGCCTTCCACTTTCACATTGTACGTCTGTTTCGTCACTCTGTCGTTCTGCTTTTTCTTCATGCCCGAACCAACGGCATGCCTTTTCTTCTCTTAACACCGACACTCTCTTTCAGACCAACTCTGTTTCGTACATCATCGAAATCCACCCTATATTCTTTATTCTTTACATACCTACACCTCTTAATTACACTATATAAACTTAAAACTATATGTAGGTATAATAATATAACATTATAATACAACTTACAATTTTAGTCCTAAGTCTTGCACGCTCGTATCTAAACTAGGCTGAGCCTGTATTATAGATACTAAGTTCCTTCCAATCGGCACAATTTCAAAATGTTATACTTATTTCAGCTATATTCTTAATAGATAATTTAGGTAAAAGCAGCCAGTACGCAGAGGTCATGAGAGGTGTTTTTATATTTTACGTTTACACGAGTACCCTGTAAATTATAATAAAGTTGAAGCGACTAGCGCATAGCGTAAACATGCTTTGTATCAATGTTTGCACTGTGTAGTGTAGTGAGTGCGACCACCGCGACTGTGGGCCTCGACAAACTAGGATATATAAAATATATTCATTAATTTTGATAAAATATATATTACAATAGTTAATTATTAATGGTAAAGGTTTGAAGCCGCTTCTAAGAACTGTATACATATGTTTATTTAAATACTTGTTTCATTATCAAATTTATAGTTAAAATTATATAAAGTTATAATTGGCATCACGGGCTAGGAGATTGTTAGAAACAACGTTTCCGTTTCGTCATAATCCAGCGTTTTTAGCCATGTTACAAGCCGATGTATCATATTATGCATATTTAGACTATAGATTTCTATCGATTTATTTATTTTATTGTACAGCTTAGGAGCAACGTAACATTGAAATTTTGTGATAAAGTAAGTTTTGAACTTGGTAGGTTCATTAATTTTACCCTGTGCTTCCCAAAGCATTCCATCGGCTTTCACCCTTATTCTCCTTTCGATGATTTTCCGTACACTTTAGCTGCTAAGCTGATCAAACTGATAGCGTTATAGTTGGCGCAGTCTATGCGTGATCCTTTATCTTTATAAAAGGGCACGGTGACCACACGTTTCCCTTCTCCCTTGTCCGACGCGCGACCCTTCCGATTTTCCAGCGTATATTGCTCAATTTTTCCTTTTTTTTTCAAATTCTTCATACCGACGGGAGCGGGTCGGTGCATCTCGCCTACGAGATACACCTTAAACCAATACGGTTTTAGTCCAGAATTCACTGGTTTGATGGACTGACACGGTCGAGACGAGCTTCGGGAACCGACCTCCGATCGTGGTCTTCATCATTTTATTTTATATTTTTATTACAATTTTGGTTCGTGTATTAATTCCACTGGTGGTTTTTGTAACAGTTTCTCACAATATATTTACGCAAAGCACCTTAGCGGGCTATGCGGAGAGAATAGAACGGCACATGACAGGAACACACGACCAAATTAGTCGTGGTAGGTGAGTCTTAGCCTTTGTCGGCTCCTATATCCTATATATCATTATTTTCTCTTGAATTCTTTTTGCATGTCCGAGCCAACGAAGCATGTCTCTTCTTATCTTAACAACGATACTAATTTTATTTTCTCGCTCACGCAAGAATACCACTCTTTTCATTATGGCTTATACATTCGAGGAAAAGGAACCTTCCTTCTGTCTTTCCGGTCATTATGTGTGTGAGACAGAGACATGTTACTAACATGTCTCTGGTGTGAGATTAATTAAATCTAGGCTAAAATGTGTTGTTGAATTCCCTTGCGTGCTAGGCAGAGCGAATCGAACACCACATAACGCGCTTCTTTCACAACGCATTCGATTCTTAAGAGTCTAGCTCGTATCATGCTTCTTTTTCTTTTAGATTGTTGTTGAAGAATATGAAGATTTGTTATCACCAAATTTTGATACGTTAGAATCACTCAGAGAAGCTAGAAAAGATGGGTGCAATGTTTATATAATTTTGCTAGCCAATGGTGTCCAAGGGTCAAGGTTGCTGAGATTTGGTGACAGGTAAATACTTTCTTTTTATACTAGGTCGGGAGGATTATACCTATTCACGGCTGCGCTACCGAGCTCGTCAAAAGATGACTATTCACCGAAATACCTTAATGTGAATTTAAACTATCAAGTAACATTATGAACACTTTATGCCAGTTATAAATATAATATGATCCATGACATTGCTAATGTTGAAGTGACTTGTATCGCTGAGTGTACCTGTTCTGCCCCACTCATTGAACAAACCTGTAAATACAAGATACTGGAATTGTCGGGTCTCTCCTTGAATGAAAACATGAAATTGTTCAGTTATACGAGAACAAGGATTGTCGTATTCCTTGTTCTCGATTCAAGATTGCTTCAAGATTCCTTGTTCAAGATTGCTTCTTAAAGTGCCAGTAAATGGGTGGATTGCCCTAGTTATAGAAATACTAGTTGCAGACCTTTATCTCTGTGTATCCGGTATCACAGATTTTTCTACTTTCTTTCTTTTTCCTTAGCTCCTAAGAGTCGTATCTTTATGTTGAATAAATAGCCTATAATTCATAGTGAAGGCCATGAATTTGGTTGTCAAATGTAAAAATAATCCGATTCTATCAGTCGGATTTGAAAAATATTTTTACATTCCAGAGATTGGCGCTTCAAACAAACAAGCTTTATGCATTAGTATAGATTTACATGTTAAATATTATCAAGAAATAATGCTAAACCTGGATAATCGTTTGCCAAATGTCTTCCTTCTCTTCACAGGCACAGAATCCTCGACACAAGAGCAAAATACATAATGCTGCACGACTACAGACTCTTCCACAGCGATCTGCACTACATCTGGAAGAGAATAGTCAATGTCATCTTCTTGCGCTATCACCGAAAAATATCTGGTGTGTCCAAAAGCAAAGCTTGGTTCGATCTCACGACTGTGCCCTTCCCAAATCCCATTAAGGCGATATTTATCTCTCGAAGGGTTGATATCTGGAGAAATGGGCGGTTCCATTACAATAGGACTTTGTTTGCTGATAAAACCAGCAACCTCAATGGTGAGGTTTTGAATGTGGTTTATTTGGACCACGCACCGTCTGTTGTTGTTACTAAGGGCAATGATTCTGATATGGTGAGCGGAGTTGAGAATGAAGTAAGTATCTACTATACTACTTTTTTTTACTTATACAACGTCTCGGGAGGCATTCAAGCATACGGCCTACCTGGTGTAAAGCGTTTACCATAGCCTATGAACGCTTGCAACACATTAAGTATCACTCGTGCCTACAACCTCATTTACAGTTTGTTACATTGATCTTGCAGCCGCTAAAATTTATTTTTTGGATTGCTGTTGTATCCTAGCGATGGAATGAGTTAATCAATTAAGCTCCTGAGAAGTTGCCTCGTTAACAGCGGGCGGCAAGCGAGCAGTAGGTACACCTATAATATTGCAAACGGCCATAGGCTAGAGTAACTACTCCACATCAAACTACGTGACGGAACTCTAATAAAAAACCCATGGAGACTCGATGACACGATTTTGCATAGTAAATAAACTCACCGCTACGGGTCGGGGGGAAAAGTAGAACGCACTGCTCTTATTGACTGGTTCTCGGATCAACATTGCCTCACTAATACCAGAGGGAAACTTTGTACAAAAGTCGTCTGCGTGGGTACCTCTGTCTCACCTATTTCTACCGCCAAGCAGCTATATTTATATAGCTGTGTTCCGGTTTGATGGGTGAGATATGGCAGAGAAATTACTGGGTACTGTGACGAAACAGCCTTAGGTCACAAGATTGGCAGCGCGCGAGTAACATCCCCGTGGTGTTGCGAGCGTCAATGCATGCATGTTGCTAATCTAGTAGTACAAAAAAAATATCGGCTTACTAGTTAAAATGCCATTGGGAGGACCATTGGTCAGTAGGTGAGTGAAGTGGGTCTTCATGCGCCGTCGAGTGGTTTATTGGTTTGTCCCAAACAAGCCACTCTCATCCATCATCTAAGAGAGACCAAGAAACACATATTCACAATTTTAGTCATTTACTAAAACAGAAGAAAATTTTCAGATCCTCAATACTCTAGCGGAACAAATGAACTTCAAACCAAAACTATACCAGTCCATAAACGCCGATCTTCACAAATGGGGCCACAAACAAGCGAACGGATCTTTCTCCGGTCTTCTTGGTGAAATGTTGGACGGCAAAGCAGACGTAGCGCTGGGAAACCTGCAGTACAACCCTTACCACCTGGAGCTGACTGACCTAAGTATCCCATACACATCTCAGTGCTGGACTTTCCTTACACCTGAAGCTTTGTCTGATAACTCTTGGAAGACTCTCATATTGCCTTTTAAGTAAGAAAGAGTTGTCTAATTTTATTTAATAGATGAACATGTTGGTTGCAATGGTTACTATAACACCCAGACTTTGATTCCCACACAAGACAAACATTTATATAATAATAAATAATAATGTAATATATACCCCGCAGGGCAGCTTGTAGCGAGCTATTGGTGCGTAACGAGACCACGGGTACCTGAGTGCTCCAGAGAGTCTATCAGTGCCTTCGTCTCCGGCGTGTCTTCATCGGTCGGAGTGAAAATCCAAGAAGGCCCGCAGGACTCTCAGCTCTGGCTTGCCTTCATTGGCCGTCCAGAGAGGAGTCGATAGGGTATATTGCTTTAGCAGGTGATATGCTCCAGGGGTGGAAGTGTTAAAGGGCATAAAGCCGCGAGTAACTTCGGAGAAAGCGCAGCACACCCCTCCCTCGACACCCCTGAGTCATTCACATCGGTGTTGCCGCCGGCCGACTTTCTCTGGCATTTCGGGGGTCCATCTAGTGAGTGGCGAGCCACCGCCTGCCGAAAGTAACATCAGATATGATAGTTATGGCAGGCATCCGTCCCTCTTCTGCAATAGCCCGGTTCTAATAATACCTCCAAAGCCCATTTTAATAGCCCACTTTTTTCTGTCATATTTCCAATAGTCCCAATACCTGCCGTGATCTGTTCATTGATATATTACTCCATTAATATATCCTGGAGCGGGTCACGGCGGGTGTACAACATTACATACAATCTTTGCGAAGGGGCCTCTACGCGTTGGATCCTTATTCCCGCGTACGCCTATCAAATGACCGGGATACCCGTGAGTGGAAAGACCTATAAAATAATAATATAATAATAATATTTATTTGCCTTAACATCCAAGTTTTTCTTAAACTATATTTATGTTCATGAACATGTCTGTTTGTCTTGGCCTGGGTATTTTTAATCGAGATAGGGTACATCAAAGCAGACCGACTGAGGAATACCTCCACCTCTTAAAAAACTACACCCAATCACAACTCCCTGGAGGGCTGCGGATGAGTGAGGTAGCCAGTATTCTTGAAGAGTTGCTGTGTAAGCAGCAGAGGAGGCATCACGCGAATGATACATGGTGTATTACAAGCGTTTATAATCTACGGTAATGACGTTTACATCACGTGGGCCGTATGCTTGTATGCCTTTCGATGTTGTATAAAAAAAAAATAACATAGTTTCGGTTCCCACACAAGACAAACATTTATGTTCATGGACGTATCTGTTTGTCTTGGCCTGGGTATTTTTAAAAGAAATAGGGCACAAAAAAACTACTGTCAAATACTCCCTAGAGGGTCGCTGTGTTTCTGCGGATGAGCGAGGTAGCCAGTAACCTTCTTGAAGAGTTGCTGTGTTGGCAGTGGAGATGGCAAAGTGCGAGCGATACTTCCTGTATTGTAAATAGCGTTTGCAGTACATCAGGTGGTGGTGGCGTGACTACCTCTCGACGTTACATTAAAAATGCACTTCATCGTGAAGTGTGACCATTTGCTTGTATCTGTTCACAACTAGGTGCCTTTGGCGCCTTTTTTACTTGTTAGGGTTCCGTAGTAAACAAGGAACCCTTAGAGTTTGGCTATGTCCGTCTGTCTGTCCGTCCGTCCGTCTGTCCGCGGCCTAGCTTAGAGACACTTGACTCTGGAAAGCTGTAGTTTGGCATGTATATACATAATAGGGGTTAAAGTATGAAATTGCCGTTTTGTAGTAATAGATACTTTGAATTGATATTAAACCTTCATGGTGTGATATTTTCGAGTGAAACTTTTTCACATGATACCTATTAGGTTTTTCTTTTAAAAATGTGCAACATTTGATTTTGGAATTTCAATTGTTCTTTTTATTTAGCTTATAGACGGGAAAGATGGAGAAAAAAAAAGATGGATACTTCGAAAATCCTAGTAATTTTTGAATATGAATTCCGACGCGGATCTTACGCGGCAGAAACGGCTTGCAATATCAATGCTGCGTTTGGAGAGGAGACTGCTAATGAACGCACCATGCGTTTTGGGTTTAAACGCTTTTGTAATGGAATCTTCGACTTGAAGAACGAACCACGTGGAAGAAGACTGGAAGGCCCACACAGGTAAATAACGCTGAATTGAAGGAGATGTTGGAAGCCGATCCGAATCAAACTACCCAGGAATTAGCGTCATGGTTTAACGTTACCTTATCTATTGACTATTTCCATGAAATCAATAAGATAAAAAAATATAAAAAATGGGTGCCTCATGCTTTGACTGATCTGCAGAAAGAAACGCGTGTTGAAACTTGTGTTGCCTTGTTAAATCGGTACAGAAATGAAGGAATATTGGATCTAATTGTGACATGTGACGAAAAGTGGATTCTTTAGGTAAGCCGTAAGCAAAAAATGCCAATGCTGCCCTCAGGTCAAACGCCAAATAAAACAGTGCCCTAAAGCAAAGCTTATAAATAAAAAGGTAATGATAACTGTTTGGTGGTCTCTTTATGCCGTTATTCACTATAGCTTTCTCAGGTCTGGTCAAGCAATAACAGCAGATGTTTACTGTGCCGAACATCGAACAATGATGGCGAAACTGGCAGTGAAACAGCCTCGACTCGTGAATCGAATTTCATCATTATTGCTCCATGAGAAAACATTGTAGTAGCGAGTACGGAGGATGACATATGGTTTCTAACTGCAACTCCTATAGAGTTAGAGAAACCATATGTCATCCTCCGTACTCGCTAGACCTTGCTCCAACTGACTACCATTTCTTTTTTTGTGAATTAGAAAATTTTCTACGTGGTAAATTTCTTACCAGGAGGCAGTACCAAATGCTTACACAGTTTGTCGAATCTAGATCCGCATATTTCTATCGCAAAGTTATAAACTTCCAATTAGATGGCAGCAATGTATAGACAATGAGGGTAAATATTTTGATTAAATAAATATGTTACATCTTAGAAAACGAGTTTTAATTTTTCAGTACCAATCGGCAATTTCATACTTTAACCCCTAATATTAATTACGCTGACAGTGGTAAAATAAAATTAAAAAAATTAAATTTTTTTTGGTGGTACCTTCCCTACAGGTAGTAATTTTTTTTATTCGCTCCCACCCCATGGTGTGGGGAGTGCGTGGCCCGACATTTGGCCGGTTTTGAGATTTTGGTACCGCTGCTACAGCTTGTTGAGCTCCTGCAGGAATGTTTGCAGCTTTTTGACCTTGCTGCAGATCCCCAGGAGGTCCCATGAATTTCTAACTATGGCAAACCGTTGAGTGTGGCCAGAATACATAAGGTTTGTATGTGAAGTTGCAATCTAGTGCCGCATGCGTTCTACATTCGATTTGTTTTTATACAACGTCGGGAAACACACAAGCCCACCTTATGTAGAGCGATTACCGTATCCTATGAACACTTAAAATACAAGAATAAGTAGCATTGCCGATCCTGCTGCTAATACAGCAACTCCTCGGGGTCTTACTGGAAACTCACTCGCAGGAACACAACAGGGAATGGTTATGAGGACACGTGTGAGAAGGTACTTCCCCCCATGTCTTTCTAATGTGTGTATGTGTGTGTATATAAGTTTAAGTTAAATTCTCCCAAACTGATGAAGCAATTGCGCTAATTTCTCATCTTTACAGTCAAAGCCGAACTCACCTGCACGTGGGGTAATCTGCTAATTAAACAATGCTATGACGGAAAAAAGTACGACTCGTCGAAATAGCCGGCTGGGGAAATACCTTACAATATACCGTAGCCAAAAATAACATGTCGTTGTTCTCCTGCGAGTGAGGTAACCTTAAACTCCTGTTTTAAGGGGATGGAAACGACTCAGTACTCAACGTTGGGGCGTTCGCTGTTTGTCTACCGATTGTGGCCGAGTGACGGTCCCTGATTTCATTTGAAAATATGTGGTATTTACAAATGAAATCAGTTATTTTGTTTGTATACTGTACTTTGTATACTACCTCGGATGGAAAGCCGGGAAACGGCTCACCTAGTCTGAAATAGTTACCGTGTCTTGAACACTTGCAATATAAAGAATATCGTTTGCACTTTACTACCCTCGCCGCTTAAGGTATCCCGTGAGGAGGAGAAAAACTCGTCGAATTCTTATTTCTTCCAGATTGTACATATGGATTGCGGTGTTATTAGTTTTGTTGATAACTGGTACCATATTCTACGGGCTGGCGAGATACTACGTGAACTTACAAGAGTACAAGAAAGATAAAACAATTGGAATATCGAATAAAAATAATCAGAAGGAAAAAGTAGAAGACATTGGTTTGTTCTTTTAGTTTAGTAAAGTTACCATAGCCTATTAACGCTTGTAATATATTAGGTATCGCGCGATACCTCCAATTACACAGCAACTCCTTAGGAGCTTACTGGAAACTTCACTCACACTTTACTGATTTCCACAAGTCAATTTACTCGTCTTCCGAGCGTCGTTCCGTTGTTAATCCATTCCATCCATTAGGATTGGTTGGACTGCTTAAACTAAGGATTTGGCGAAGGCACAAAGAGCGACTGCCGTCAGACCTGCACAGCCCAGAGGAAAAACCGCACCTTTTAAGTTAGCCCATACCTTACAATGCAACAGAAACACGACTGGTATAGTAGGTAGGTACATTCACCTCATAGAAAACCGCAGCCAAACAACTTCCTTGCAGTGAGGTTACCAGTTAGCTCCTGAGGACTTGCTGTGTTAGCTACGAGAGTAGCAATGCGCGAGCGATACTTGTGCCACGCGGTTTTTTTATCATTGTACAGATTAGCTGATCTGGGACATTCCAATGAAGTCGCACCTTTATTTTTTTATATTTTCGATATGAAACCCTAATAGTAGGCTACATTTTCGAACTCTGCGCAGAGTGAAGGAACAACACCTGACATAATGCATAATATAACATACCGTTACAAAAATACCTGTTTCAGAAATGATATAAATAAAACTAAAACCCGACCACAAGATAAAATGCCGACTAAAATGTATAAACAATACCTCGATGTAGCTATACTTTAAATCATAAATCTGTGTAATCTTCACGCCAGTCCCTTGCGGTGTAGGCAGTCATTACGACATGCCCTTACATTCCTCGTTCGCTTCTTTATCATTCATAGCTCTTTTTAAGCGACGCAACGACCTCAAGAGGTTTGTAGGAAGTTCAGCGGTTCGGTTAAAGAATTTATTAACTCATAAGACAATGTACATGCCACTTAAATGAGAATAAATAGTTCTAAGTACAACTATTACATTTGTTTCGTGCTTAAACAACAACCATTTCAATCGCTAAGTAAAATATTGTATAATAAATATAAATGTTTAGGTGGGTAAGTTTTAAAAATTATGTTCCGACTGCTCGCTCGACCCATACGAATGTATGTGCAAATCAGAGACGTAGATATCGTGTAATTGGATGCGCCCTGCAGCATAACACTAAGTTGCAAGTTAAATAATTTTTGTAGGTTAGTTAGTAGGTTTAGTTTTAGGGATAAGCTAATTTTTATAGATGTCAGCAAGAAAATGATTAATTAGATTTTTTTTTATTTTACATACCTAAAACGAATAATACACATACACACACTGACACAAGAACACCCTAATGTCTATTCATATTCTACCCTAATGTTACTCACTTATATTCTAATATATGTCTTCGAACGTCCGGTCACCGATGAATCTCATTGTTGTAGTTATGTACGCACTATTCTATACTATTCTTAATTTACATTGTAGGTAATTATTACATGACTGTGTCTTGATGTAGTGATATCATTGTATTTGCGTCAAATCTCAGTGGTTTATACTAGTAAATAACAGCAAGCTGTGTAGGCAGAGCTGATATTTTTTAAATTTAAAAAATATTTAAATATTTTATTTTTAATTTTTTAAAAATATATGGAACCCTGTACGACATCTAGCGACGAGTGCTGTTACTTTTTCTGTTGATGGGAGTGCAGTGCAGACTCTGCACTGCAGAGTGGCCGGCCATACGTTTTCCCATATGTTTTTTTTTCTAATTGGAACGATTTTGGACCGTTCTTCCTCACCAACGAACATTTAAATTTCAAATTAAAGGATACGAAACTACAATATGTTAGCTATTAGTGTGTCGATTTTGGAGTTTCTCACTATTACCGTCTAAACGCTAGCTGGATGACATCAGTCTACCCCAAACGGCAATTTTGAGGGTAATGTGGCTCCGCTGGCTATCGCAGCTCTGCCAAAAATGCATTAATATTGTTTATGTAAACTGGTGTAATAAATATTTACCTATATCCTCACGCTAGATCCCCGTGGGGCAGACAGAGAGAAAACCGAGCACCACAACTCGCGAACCCTACACACACGTATATATCCTTTGTTCAGCAGTGGATGAATACGGGCCGAAATGATGATGATGGTTTTGTACAACCCTGGTCACACGTCATTCATTAAGTGTCATGTATGCAATTTAGACAGGTATAGATTATACAAGTGACCCTACGCGATACTTCGAATAGTTTGGCACATGAACAAACAAAAAAGGGTAAAAAGGCAAACCAATTTCAAAGACAGTCACGTTATTTTCGCACGTTCAATAATGGCAGTAGGTAGCTCATACTTAGTTACATAAATTCCCGGCCAATGACCCCGACGGCGAGCTAAACAAACATTTACTTTGCAGATTCGAGCGAAAAACCTGTCGGACTCTACTTGTTTGATGATATTATAAACAGCATCCTGTATACGTATGGAATGCTACTCGTCGTCTCTTTACCAAAGCTACCTACAGGCTGGTCGATAAGATTGCTCACTGGGTGGTACTGGTTGTACTGCATACTGCTAGTGGTCTCCTACAGAGCGAGCATGACAGCTATCCTCGCTCATCCAGCCCCACGTGTCACCATCGACAAGTTGAAAGAACTCGCTGATAGCAAAGTGACATGCGGCGGTTGGGGTATAGAAACGAAGAAGTTCTTTGAATCCTCTTCCGACGATATACAAAAAATTGGTCAGAGATTCGAAATCAACGACAACCCTTTCGATGCTGTGAATAAAGTTGCTAAAGGCATCTATGCATATTATGACAATGAAGATTTCTTGAAATATCTAAGAGTTAAAAGGAAAAATGTTTCAATAGATGCTGATAAAGCATCGGATAATGCAACAATGAATGATACCATTGGCGCTGGTGACACAATATTGAGAAATCTGCACATAATGTCGGATTGTGTGGTTAATACACCAATATCTATAGGATTCCATAAAAATTCACCTTTGAAACCATTAGCCGATATCTATTTGAGACGGATTGTGGAGGTAGGTCTGGTGGAGAAGTGGCTCAATGATGTTATGCATCCCATAAGGGCTTTAGAATCAAATGAAGAAGAAATTAAAGCATTAATGAACTTGAGGAAGTTGTATGGAGCATTCATTGCTTTAGCTAGTGGATATTTGTTAAGTGGCTTATGCTTAGTTGGAGAGTTGATTCATTGGAACTGTATAGTCAGAAGAGATCCAAAGTTTGACAAATATGCCTTAAATGTTTACTACATGAATAAAAATAAAAAACAATGATAGAAATCACTTAAAAATGTATTACAATTAACAACATGATTATCTAGAAATGTTAATAAATACTAATTGTTCAGTCCCATTTTCTCAGTTAGTTTTTTTTAACCAGTCATGGTACAGTTAAGAACATGTCAGGCTTGACACTTAAGGGAAAATTACTCTTATTATAAGATGTAAGAGCTGTACCCAAGTTAGTGTTAAGAAAAGCATGCTCTTAACTGAGATAACAGCACATATTCAATATCTTTAATATTAAGAGCTAGTAAAACTTGACCTTTGGACCACTGTAAACTGACATGTGTGATGAAAAAGACGCTATGAGAACCATGGATCATATGATGCACATGGCTACAAACAACTCATATTTATGACAGCAGTGTACATTATGAAGTTTAAGCCAGTTTAAGTTGGTTGAAACTAGCAGTCCTATAAGTAATTTTTTTCACTATATAAAAGGGTCTTTTATTTTTTTACTAAAATTATTCTAAAGTCAACATTAAATCTAATACATATATTTGATAAGGCATTCCATAATTTATTTCATCATAATCAGCCCACGTTCCTTCCGTTCATTACCATTGACATGGTTTCCCTCCAATTACAAGGGATGCTATATCACATAAAGTACTTCCTATATTTTTAAGTATTCATGTATTATTGTGCTTCAGCATTATATGCCGTAGGCTGGGCACCCTCGGGAGCGTTTTCCAAGATCCATGGATGTGTCAGAACAAGAGCCAGCGGCAACCTCTGCTCTGCATTAACTACTAATAACTTTCCCATTAAATCCTTTGCTTTGTCCGAAATGAAATCTGGATATTTTATAATCACATAGCGAATCTTTCTGTATGTCTGATGAGTATCCTTAGCTTCGAACGGTGGTAGTCCAACTAGCAGTTCATAACACAGAACACCGAGACTCCAAATATCAACAGCATAACTATGAGGCTTTCCTTCAATCATTTCCGGCGATAAGTAATCTAAAGTTCCGCATAATGTCATCCTTCGTGAAGATGGTGAATGTACAGACCAGCCAAAATCAGCTATTTTCAGTTCACAATTATGGCCTATGAGAAGATTTTCAGGTTTAAGGTCTCGGTGAATAACTTTCTTCGTGTGGCAATATATTAATGCTTTTGTCAAATCTCGGACATAAATTGCGGCGGTTTTTTCGTCGAAGCGTCCACGTTCTTTTAGCAGCTTGTAGAGAGCGCCGTGCTTCGCGTATTCCAGAATCAAATAAATGCGTCTCTCGTCGTGAAAGTACCCGTACATGCGAAGAATGTTTGGGTGACGTAGGCGACACTGAATTTCAACTTCACGGCGAACCTGGTGCTCAATTTCTGAATCCAGTATTTGGCTTTTGAAGAGAACCTTCAGAGCAACTACATAGTGCGATTCTTTCTCCCGGGCTAAGTAAACATTGCCGAATTTACCTTTACCAAGCGGTCGACCCAAATCAAAGTCAGATAGTGTCCATGACTTTTTCTTCTCTTCTTTTTTCGTTTGAAGTTCTGTTTTAGAAGATATATCTTTGTTATCATTTACATTCACCTTTGTACTAGGTTGTAGAGGACGGCTGGGGACAGCTGGTATTTTAAAGTTATCCATCTTCAGTAAATATTTGTCATATAAACACGTAGACCGGCCAGCGATCAATTATTTTTCTTACAGCAACATTTAGAAGTAAACGAAATTTTATGCTAGAGACTTTTTTTAATGTTTTGTGCGTGTAATTAATGTTGGAAGGCAGGATAAAGATTTCTTCTTTTCAAATAACGTATTTAACTGTCACTTTGCGAACTCAGATTCAGGAGGGAAATAACCTTTCTTCGTCGTCTTTTGCACTTTTTAGTTTTGGCAATACATCATAACAAGTATTGTCATTATGTATCTAAGGGCTGTAGATTTCGTATTAAAATAAAATTATGGGCTTTACCTCTAACTCCATAATGGCACAGCTTGAGCAATAATGTCCGATGGTCGACACAATCAAAAGCTTTGGAGAGATCACAGAAGAGCCCAATAGCGTCCTGGGATCTCTCCCATGTGCTAAGAACATGCTTGACCAATGCTACTCCTGCATCTGTAGTGGATTTATCTGCTGTAAATCCGTATTGTGCATTATGAAAAATTTCATTGGCTTAAAATAGGGTTGTAAAAATAAAGTATTCGAAAAGATAATGATTTATCAATTCAAGCATTATCTTTTCGAATACTTTACTCAATACTGCAAAATAGCTGATATGGGTCTAAAATTCCTTAGTTCACTTTTTTTCACGAGACTAGAATAATGGAATTAATTTAATAAATTTCATTCAATCTGGGAACACACCCAAGTCTATACATTGAAAAACGTATATAACGGGTTCTGATGGCTTACAATAAGTGTGGAGCTATTGACTCAATAATACAATAAAATACTTTTATGGACATTCCCCAATGGTCTGAGTTTTTAATGTTTAGTTGTTTACATGTTTTAATTACATCGCTTGATTGAATATGTGTAAATTGGAATAGCTCGACTCTTGGTTGTACATTCTCCTTTAAAACCTCCGCAACAACATGAGGAAATGAATTGAGGGAGTCATTGGTAATTTAAGGGATATTAGTGAAGTAATCATCAAATAGTTTTGCTACTTGTTGAACAGCTGTTACAGTTTGATTATTATGTTTAATAGAATTCTCATTATCCAGTGGTTTGTTTTTACCTGTTTGTTTTTTAACAATATCCCACACAGCCTTTATTTTATTTGACAACTTTGCAAACATTTTTAAATATTTTGGAATAATTTTTAACATGTTTAGCAAAGTCTGCGTCAAATCTATGTCTTTTCTCCATATAATTCAAACATTTTGTTTCTACTTATCAATACTCCCAATCCAATCATTCTTGCCCAATCATTAAAATTAAATGTATTTGTGGTATTAATCTTTTCAGGAACACCGTTCCTATATGAAATCTATATGTTTGTTTGTCTGTCGCTTTTTTTCGAATATTCGAATTTTGACTTCAGATTCGGATTCAGCATAAAAAAGTTAAATAGGAATGTTTAGGTACACCGTTCCTATCTCTTAACGTGCCGAGACCCGCGTGGCTTGATCAAGCCATGCGTGTTACGGCAAACAGTATATAACGGGCCTCGACAGGTTAAGGAACATGGTCAAAATGGCCGATAAATTAAAAAAAAAATTGAATTGGCATTTAATTGACGAGCCAGGTGTTCCTCTGGCAATGCAAGCTTGCGCATTCTCAACTAGTTATTTCTGAATATTTTTAGGAGATAACATGGAACAAATTGGTATAGAGCGAATCAGGATTGTATACAGAGTAATCCAATAATGGCAACCTGTCCCCCAGTACATTGTTGTATTTAATAGATTTATTAGTGGTCAGGGGTCTATACAGCAGATTACATTTTAAATCTATATTATTTGAATATTGGTGTACTACCAACTGACCGCAATGATCTGAAGGCAAGTCGCGAATTATTGATTTACTAATATGCTCACAATTACAAAGGATATTATCTAGATAAGTCGCATATGTGGCTGTTATACGTGTAGGCTCCTAGAAAACATTATTTAAATTAAATGATTTAAATACGTTTTAAAATGTAAGAGTTGTTTGTGTTTTTACCAGTATGTCTACATTGAAATCACCACAGACTATAACACTTTTCTTAAAGTATCCTCCGTCACCTGCTCAAATTGCGTAAATCACCGCTAGGAGGTCTATGTACACAAATAATTATGTAATAATGTAGTTCAACACATGAAATCTCTATAGTGCATTCAACAGAGAACTTAACAATGTCCTCACGGTCTTTGACTTTGTGGCATTTTGTTATAATAATCATTGAACCGCCTCTAATTGAAGGCTCTCTACAAAACAACTATTTTATAATTATTAATTCCAAACAATATTTCACTTTTGTTTAACTAATGTTCAGTTAAACATAGTATATCAATATTATATAGGTATCTTCCTAAAAATAATTGTACTATTTCTTCACAGGCAGGAAAACCTGGACCTTGAATATTTTAAAGTCCAAAATTTAGGTTTTACTTTCCTTTTGTCTTTATATGTATATATGGGACCCCCTTTGCGATACCATAATCCTCATTTACACACGTAACCTGTCCAAAAGCTTTTAGATCGTCTGCAAATGGAAGGAAATGGCGGCTTTTAAAACAGCTACCTATGCTATTTATGAACAGTACAAACAATAACGGGCCAAGGATCGAGCCCTGGGGCACCCCAGAATATACAGTTATAGACGCAGATGTAACAAGAAATTTTTGAATTCTGTTTGTAATGTACGACTCTAACCAACGACAAAGATTTCCAAGCATGCATTAAAGCAAATTTTGTTTAAAAGCACACACACATGGCTTACTTAATCAAAAGCTTTACGAAACCAGTGTAAACAGAGTCCACTTGTATACGATCATCCAAGCTTTTAAATAATAAAAAAAAATAGTGGCCGTCACGGGACGCCCGGCAGATGTGTAACATCTTAGTGAATATTCAATTTTTTTATAAATAAAAATCAAAAACCATTGAATAGATATAGTAAACAGTTAATGCAGAGAAGCAACGGAGTGTCAAGTACGCGCATGCACATACGCAAGGGAGTCGAGAGTGGAGACTTCGAGGGGGTATGACGACATGTGAATGCGTCATGTCATTTGCCGTCACGGCACACGATTTTACTGCCAAGGTGCGTCAATAGATGTTTCATATCAAAAATTGTTTGTACTAAAAGATTTGTTTTTATGTTTTTTTTTTACAAAGCCATGCTGTTCCGGTACAATATTACGATATGCAATTTACACAGCGCCATCTAGCCCCAATGTAACCAAAACTTTTTTTATGAATACTAGGCAATGATAAACTAGGGATTCTTTTTTGTAAATACACTTATAATACATTGAAAATACCCAGATAGATAGATAGATAAAGTTTTTATTTGTACCAGAGGACACACATATATACAATAAACAAGGGTGCAGGTAGACATGTCTCAAACCAAGTGGTAGTGCTCAACGCACTCTACACTTATACACTTAAATTATACATTGTCGATAGTAATATCACAATATGTATCGCAGAATAAATAATACAATAAATTATACAAAATACGCCATCTCAACAAATAAAACGAGCAAAAGACATAGTCACATAGTTAATAAGTTATTAAAAATTTCGAAGTATTTAGTACCTACACCACATTGCAGTGGAGCATCGTCATGCCGTGTGTCGCAGTGATACAAAGAGGCAACAGCTCAGTGGATTATTTGCTAGTGAAGCAAATCACTGATTTTCATCTGCGACCTAGCGATGCCGCAGGGATGCGCGCAACGATACAAACTGTTTTTTAACATTTTAGTGCAAAATATGTGAATCAGTAAACAATTGTAAAAGTGAAAGTGAATAAGATCTACTGAAAGTTTGCACATTAGCGATGTACATTTTTTATAATACAAATGCAATAAGATTCAGAATGTCACCAATCATATACAAAGTTTGAACCGATAATAAATAACCCTATATACAAATACACTCAATAAACTTGGACATGAATACTTATAATAAGAGTAATATAATACACACAAACGAAAATAATAGATTACAAGTGGACAGAGATGGAGCTACCGCCACCAAGGCGACAAGTTTGAAATCCTAGTTTTTGGGAATTGAGTAGTGCAGATTTTAGTTGTGTTTTAAAAGAGTACTTTGACAGAGCGTTTCTTATTGGAGGAGGAATGTTATTCCAACACTTAGTCGCCTGGTAGCGAAAACTGCCATTAAAGCCCATCGTTCTATGAAATTGAGTTGTCAAAGGAGCGCGACATGATCTGGGAATACCTGGGCCGTAGTGTTTATGAAATGTCGAAATACTTAATTTGGTATAAAGATATTCGGGGTTTTTAAAATTTATCAAGTCGAACATAAGGACCGCAAGGTGTAACTGCCTACGCGACTCCATACTGAGCATGGAAGCTTTATTAATAAACGGAGTTACATGGCCTCGCGGAGGGATATCGAAGCAGAAGCGACAGCAGGCATTTTGTATGCGCTGTATCAATTTCTGACTCTTCTGTAACAACCGTGGTCCATAAACTAGGTCGCCGTAATTGAGCCTTGACAGAATCAATGATTCACAGAAGGTTATACGCGTTTTTTCGGTCAAATAGTGTCTTATCTTATAAAGCACCTTCAAGCGATAAAAGCAGTTCCGCACAAGGCCCAACACATGACTTTCAAAACGCAACTGGGAATCAGTGATGATACCTAAATTCTTTGCTTCGCTAACACGCTTTACGTTATTACCCAAAACTTTAACGGCAGGTTTGTCACTCAAGATTCTCTCGGTTTGCCTCTTAGTGCCCATTACCATGAACTTAGTCTTCGATGGATTCAGTACAAGAGAATTAACATTTGACCATACAGCAACAGCATCCAAGTCTTCGTTAAACTTTTTCAGAGTCTCAACCGTTTTACCGGGACTCACCGAAATATAGAGCTGAACATCGTCTGCGTAACAGTGGTATTTGCAGTATTTAATTACATTAGGGAGATCCGCAGTATAA
This sequence comes from Pyralis farinalis, assembly GCA_947507595.1. Lineage (NCBI taxonomy): Eukaryota > Metazoa > Arthropoda > Insecta > Lepidoptera > Pyralidae > Pyralis > Pyralis farinalis. The sequence goes on along the minus strand of OX382268.1, from coordinate 3,832,042 downwards.
ATTATGAAGAGAAGAGGCCCCAATATCGAGCCTTGAGGCACACCACGTGTCACCGGCTTAGGGATAGACCTTGAGTAGGAGCCGTCTTCTCTTCGTAGCAAAACAGATTGAAAACGGCGCCCCAAATAACTGTCGAACCATTTTATAGAGTGACTGTCAAAACCGTAGTATAAGAGCTTGGAAAGAAGCAGTGGAATATTAAGACTGTCAAAAGCTCGCGATCAGATCAAGACTAACAAACATGTTCAGACACACTAATGTGTGTCCTGCATGGGAATCGTATCCATGGTGTTAAAGTAGCGTTACTAACAACTGCGCCACTGAACTCAATAATGTAATATAGTACAGGATATATAGCACGGTGGACTAGTCTCTCTAGAACTTTGCCATTGTGGAGATCAACAATATGGGGCGGTAATTTACAGCATCATTTTTACAACCATTATAATCGAGAACACATTAGCATTTTTCCAAACAGTAGGCACTGCACTACTCCATTACACACACTTAAATTATAAATAATTGTGAGTGGTAGATTAAGAGAGCTACCAGTATGTTTAATGAAGAAAGGTGGGATACCGTCAGGGCCCGATCCCTTGGCGATGTACAATGACTTCAGTCCTTTGGTTATAGCTTCTTAATTACGTCAACGTTATCACTATGTTCAACACTTCATGAAGTATTGCTACCTTTTTCATAAACTGATGAAAAATATAGTATATATATGTATATCTTCACGTCAAGTCCCTTGCGGGGTAGGCAGAGAGAACCGAGCGCCATAAGACGCGGTCCTTGCATACTTCACTCGCTTCTGTGACATTCATAGCTCTTTTCATGCACGCTCGCCGGTTAAAATATAGAATAAAAATATAGAACAAAACGAATTACTAATTTCTTCGAATTTACTAGCAGTATGATCAACGTAGTTCATAGTATCCGGAAAGCCATTACCACTCTTACGACTTTTTACATGAAACCAGAAAACTTGTACATCTTTACGAAGACCTTCCTCTACCGAGTTAATATACTTATTAAATCGGATCATTTTTTTAATCGTGTCCCATAAAGAGAAAACGTCTCGTAGCCGCAAGTATTTCCCGTTTTTTTTTTCATTTGTTGCAGTACTTGATCTTATTTTTAAATAAATAGATAAGTGGGTGTGAGAACCAAATAGGATAACCTCTTGGTTTAGAAAAACGGACAGGCACCCTGTTCTTTAATATTTCATATAAATGTTCATATAAAATTTTAACAGCTTCCTGCACCGCTTAGTCTTGCATATAATATCATAATTGTCTTCAAAAAGGAGAGGAGGTCAGAGGAGCTGTGGTACGAGTATATTTTATTAATTTAGTCCCGGAGCTTAATGATACAATCGTATTAAAAGGCGGGTGGTAGGGATCGGGCGGCAATAACATATATTTTTGGTGGAGTCCCATAGTTGTCCATATTTGTTATGACCAAGTCCGGAATACGATATTTACAGGTTTTTTTTTTATATTTATCCATTTAGGTACGAGAAAAGGTTGGGGAAATGTCTATCAACCAGTACCATATGCTGTAATTTTTTTAAATTGTAGAAGGTGTATGAAGTAAAATACAATGCATCATCAACGTGACAAACAAAAACAAAAGAGGGCTGATTGCCACGACTACAGACCGAAAGAAGTATATAATAGAAAGAATCCTATGTTGTGTTCTTCCCGCGCTTTTGACGAGTGACATTGTTGTTTCACTTGAAATTTTTACAATTCAGTATAAAATTAGTTTTCTGTGACAATTTTGATAGTATTTTGTAACATTAGTGCTAGTGAAATTATACAGTAATGAAAAAACTCAAATATAAAACACTAGCTGCTGCCCGCGGCTCCGCCCGCGTGGAGTCAAATAAAGTACCTATGTGTTAATCCAGATCATAATCTATCTACGTGCCAAATTTCATTCAAATCCGTTCAGCCGTTTAAGCGTGAAAGAGCAACAAACATCCATACATACAAACTTTCGCATTTATAATAGGATTTATGCACTTTTTGGGAGACGTGAATCAGTTCATCAATAAAACCTTGTAATATCGTTTTACGGGTGGTATTTAAATTGGGTTGATTGGGTCTAGGTACCCTTTCCAAATATTTTTTCAGCACAGTTCCTGAAGCTGGAACATAGAATTAAGATTTTCAAATGGTTCTAAACTGAAGACTTGGCTGTATGGGCTAGATCCCTTTGCCTTTCCCCTCGGGGATAAATGGAACCAAAAAAAAAATTAATTAACAGATGATTTTCATCAAAATATTTATTAAACAATTTATTAGTTTATCCTAAAGTATTTTCTATGAAAAACACATATTCTGATATAAATAATAATCCTAAATTACATTCGCAAAAAGTGCCCAGGTATGTTTTATAGGTTAGGTTATTTTATATTAGTTACTTGCTTTAATCCTTACCTCCACTACACATTGTTAGTAGCTGCTCATAGATATTAGCATCAATGGCTTGAGTCTACCTTTTCTATTAAATCAAACTGCACTAAATCTACTTTTTTTTCAGTCACATATCGTGTTGATAGCAAGAAAATGTCTGATGATGCTGAGCAGCAGGCTGACGAAATCGAAGTGTTGAAGTCTATTTATGATGGAGACGAGAACTTCAAGCAGGTGGATTCTAAAACGTATCAATATAAGGTAACTACTTTTCCTCCTTGTACAAAGCAACAGGTGAATACAGCAGTGTTATTGAGAGTATGGAAAAATGTATTCAAATCTAGGATGTCTAGCACCAAATCCCTGTATATTTAATCAACATTCATATCTCACATATTTGGTAGAGCAAACATTGTCTATTGCTGTTCAATTTAGGTATCTCTCGTTCCCTGAATGATGCTTATATGTATTTAAATTGTATAGTGAAAATATTTGTTTTATTAATATGTCTTTTTTGCTGAATGTAACATATTCCAAAATTTGTAAATGTAAAATGTAAGTATTAATATAAAATCATTACTTCTAACCGATTTACTGTTATTATAGTGATTATAATGGCTGCTATACCTGACCCATTTCAATTGATCACTTTGTATATAGCATTATATATAGTGTAACAAAATTATATTGCCAAACTTTGCCGCACTGTGGGTCACAAATGTATTTAGTAAATTTGCCCATTTCTCAAGATGGGTACAGCTTAGAGATTATTCTGCAAACTTTAATTAATTAATTGTTAATTTTGTTAGACCCTGTATACTTTTACCTTGCAAAGGTGTGATGTGAAGATATGAATATGACACTATTATTATATATTATACGTCGATGAAGTGCCAATACCTCCTATCTGACATTTTTGCTTAAATTTAGTTTTTCAGAATTGAGAGACTTAAAGTGGTTTATTACTGTTATTAGTAATTTAATAACCATTCCACAAACTATATAGAGCCTTTCTGGTAATGATTGATGATTAGGTGTAATTGCCACCGATGCAAATTCCAACTTTAAGGCTATTGTATTAAAAAACTCAATTTAATCAAAATTGTCACTTAGGAGGTATTGGCACTTCAACGACGTATATCTGTATTAGTATCATTACCTAATGGATTTTTTAAACTACTAAAGCAAACTTACATTTGCCCTACTTCATGGTAAGCAAGCAAGCCAGTTACTTTCTTTCTTAGCATGAAGTAGGTGCCCTTAATGTTAAGTTTCCACAGCCTGTGGACACTTAACACTAAGGGCATCACTCGTACATTGGCAACTGTTTAAAACCATATTTTATGAACCTCATGTCCAGGGTAAACCTCACCAGCTTTCTTTTCAGAAATTAACAGTTCCCAATAGAAAACCTGGAATCATTATGGTCCCAGTGTGCAAGGATGAATATCCTTTAGCTTTTGGCTGTGGGTATCACATTGAACACAACCCATTTTACTATAGGAAGAACACATAGTTTTGTTTATATTTACAATTTTGTTTTTTTATTTGTTTATCTGTCTTTCTGTTTGTCTGTTGTTTAAACATGTCTTCTTCCTAGCATTTTTTTTTTGGCAAAGATTCTGACTTTTATTATAATGTCTTTTACATGAGGGTTTCCTCGCAAGTGATAATTGTAAATATGTATACATAAAGATTTACTTGTAACCATATAAACAGCTTGAGCCTTATAAGATCAAATAATGTTATAATTCAAATAAGACATGGTAATCTGATTGTAAATAATATATAAATAATAAAATCAACTATGTATTTTTTTCAGTATGTAGATGGAGATAAATCTTTTATATTGGAAATTTCATGGGGACCTACATATCCAACGGATAAACCTAAATTCAACATGGACATTTTCTATAATCAGCATTTGTAAGTTTTTAATAGCTACAATTTCCTAATATTCATTTTCAAATACATATTAAAACAATGACAATGTGTTTTCTATGGTAGTAGACTTGATTTACAACATTCATTTGGAATTACTAATAACTATAAATTATAACTTAAAATAAATGCTATTAGCTGTTTACAATGTATTAGATGGAAGTGTCTGAGAATGTTTTTATTGTACTACTAAGGTTGCAAACAGGCTTATAGTTTGCCTGATGGTTGTTGTTATAAGTTTTGACATTCAATATAGAAGCTTTGGTCAGTTTCTAATAATGTTTACTGCTCATTATGACCTTTTCTGAAGTGAATTATTTTATTCTTTGTGTATCAGTAAAGTATATAAATTATATGATATTTAAAATGAATTTATTTTGGTTTAAAATATTTTTTTTATAATATAATTTAAAATAAAATAAAATTGCTCTGTTGAGTACATCATTTGTTTTAAGCTGGTATCTGGATGTACATGTATCCTGATCACCTTAGCAGTATAAATCACGGGATATTCTAAAATGTAAGAAAATTAGAAATTCAGCATATAATTCTTGAAATGCTTATTTAGGTTACCTGCAGTAAAAGAGAAGATTCTCGCGGTGGTGGAACCAGAAGCTGACCAGTGGCTAGGTTGTGCCATGACATATACTCTGTTCGAATGCCTCAAGGAAAAGTTGCCAGAGATACTTGCTGAACAGACTGAAGAAGCTGTTGTATCAACAAGAGTAGAGAAAATAGTTCTCGAAGAAACAGTTAGTATTATTGATTGTATCTTTTAATAAAATGATAAATAAACATGTTATAAATATTTCTAGATAAATTACACAGCGTGAAACTAAGCTTGTACTGTGAGAGATAGTTGACTGATAAACATCGATCTATCTATATCTTTATAGATAGATAGTCTAGTATGGGTTAGGCAGAGTGAATCTAGCGCCACATGACTCGGTTCTTACATACCACGCACGCTTCTTTAACATTAATAGCTCTTTCCATATCTTACCGATAAACATTATGTGTATGCATTTAATAATTATTATTTTTTATTCGTGCGGTGACGGAGAAAGAATACTAAAAATCACCACCCCCTCTCTTTTCGTGGGTGTCGTAAGAGCCGACTAAGGGATTTCTTGAGATTCCAGCATCTCAGCCGGTGGTAGGGTAAATACCCGCCTGGTTGGCTACCACCGTACACGCGGCGAAACACCCGTGAAGTGGCGTACCTATGAGTACATCGCGTTTCGGGATCAGCTGGTGTATAACCAGAGCTCGGGGGATTGTTGATGCGATATTGCGGGAACAGTTTGGTGGATTCTGTCTATCCATTGTCAGGAGGATTGAGCTGATCCGTTGGCCAGGGAGACCCGTTGAAACGGTTGTTCCGCTGGCCGCCCGCGGTATAGTACAGGGGCCCAATCAAGTCTAACCACCTTGAGCGGCTGCGCTATCATACCGCGCATAATCTCATGGTAGATCGTCGTGCCGGTTCGTGACCGGATGGTGGGGACCCGGCGACTACCTCCGGGGAGTTCGGGGCCCTTCCGTCCGACGGATCAATACAGCTCCTCTGTCGACAAACTAATGGAGAAACAGTCCACCGCACTTCTTCTCCAATATCGTGGCAATTCTCTCCCGCTTCACGCTTCCATTCTCTACTATTATGACAGCGCAAAGAGTAAAAGATGGTCTTACAGCGGTGCACTCCCCCACCACCCTGTTCAAGGTTGAGTTCGCTAACATCCGCGGACGCCACTCAAACCTCAATGCCGTCCACCAACACCTTGAGACGGCACGGCTCGCCATGCTCTTTCTGACGGAGACAAATCCAGCGTCCAGCGGGCATGTCCTACCTCCAGTACCCCGGTTACGTCCTTGGGGAGAATTTTCTCGCGAAAGCCGGGGTCTGTCTGTTTGGCAGTATTTTTATCAGTGCTCACCTAGTCATAAACTGCACGGTAGGGAAAAAAAATGCGACGATTCCACAAATGCAGCCATTTTTACGGAATAAAAAGATTTTGACTTTGACTTTGTCCGCCCGGATGTATGTTGTCGTCGTCTGAGCCAATATAAATATATATATATATATATAAATAAATCCACTCATTTATTGTAAATTAAAGTGCCCGGCCGAGCTGTACAAGTATGTCTCTTAAAATTTTCTAACAATGACCACTTTTATGATTTTTAGAACAAATAATTTTGGTATATGTAACGTATTTTGCATTGACTTTATCTAAACCGGATTTTAACAATTAGTACGATGAAATATATTGTTCCCTACTCTTCTTCTTCTACTTAGCGTTATCCTGTTTCTTAATCCACTAAGATTGGCGGGGTCCGCTACCTTAGCGTGAGTATTTGGCGAAGATACTGATCTTCACATGGAGCGACTGACCTCTGTAACCCAGAGGGAAAATCAAATCATTCTTAGGTAAAGTCTTTAGAAATATAATTTCTTGAACGTGCGGGTTTCCTCCCGATGTTTTCCTTCACCGTCGAGCTAGTGATAATTACAAAATACAAATATGTACATCAATCCAGAAACGAACGTAGTGGTACATGTCAGGATTCGAACTGCGGACAAGTGGGTCGCTAAGCCGGTTCTTTCTTTATCCACTGGGCTATCACTGCATATTGTTCCCTACTATATAGATAAATTTATAAGTTGTGTACATCTTCCCATAAAAAAAAAAATACATATTTCAGTCGTATTATGTATTTAATTTTGACAAAACTGACCTTAATCATGTAATTTAGATTAATATCTTAAAAATTAAAATAATTCGCACATTAAAATAATAGGCATTAGGCGGCGGAATCACGATTATAATATATATTCTTTATACCACCAAGGTGGCTATCAAGTGACATTTGCAACACCAGGGGTGTCACTCATGCGTTGCTGAGCCTCTAAAACCTCTTCAGGCATTTCTTGAAGAACTCCATGCTGTAGTCCCTTGGAAAAACATATCCTACTAATATTATAAATGCGAAAGTTTGTATGTATGGATGGATGTTTGTTGCTCTTTCACGCTTAAACGGCTGAACGGATTTGAATGAAATTTGGAACGTAGATAATGATCTGGATTAACACATAGGCTACGTTATTTGACTACACGCGGGCGGAGCCGCGGGCAGCAGCTAGTAAAATATATAATTATAAAAAATATTATAACCGTCCGCTAAAAGACATCCGGCAACTTGTGCGAAGTTATCTTCTTTCGCTAACGCTTTAGCTTCATCAGCAGAGTGCCTATAGCTATAAGCCTAGGCCAATGTCAACTTCGCCTACACGTGGTGGTGGTGTGGAAGTTGAGTTTGCCCATAAATGTTATGGAACCATTAAAATTTTATCAATACATTTTTAATTTTACTGTATTTTTCAGACGGAAACGAAGAAACCAGAGAAGAAAGAACAGCTGACGAAAGCGCAGAAGCGTCGGGCGTGGGACAAAGCGGAATTGGGACGAGGGGGCGAGAAGCCCAGAGGGTGGGACTGGGTGGACATCGTCAAGCACCTGTCGCAAGCGCCACACCCGCAGCCGACGTCATGACATTAACCGTTTGCTTTGCCTACACTACTAAGCGAAGGAAAATCTGACATTGATATTGCGGTGATGCTTACACAACGGCATTTTATTTCGAAAACACTCCCGAATATGTTAACGAGGACATGGATCTGAACGGCTATTCCTCCATATTTTTGCCTAAATTTAACTTCACATACATTGATCTTTTAAAGCTTCACAGCTACGTGCCAATTGTCTTAGGCCATACGTCTGGCGTTTATTATCTCTGACAGACAAAATAAAATGCCTTACTCATATGTAATAATGTTAAAGCTGTTTGTATATTACTGTCAATATTTATAAATAATTTCTATACACGAGTTTGGAAGCTGCATTATATTATCAGAAAGGGTTGTATAGCTCCCTTTGAAGCGCTTCTACAGAGCAACGAATGTTATAATTTCTAACCAAGAACCTTGTAGAGTTCACACTCAATTTGACATGTGGCTTTCTGTGCCTTTCATCTCTTTTTAAATATCGTATGCATGAACTATCTCCAGATCATACCACCTTAGCCTTTTAACTTCAATTGGTTTATTGTACACTTACATAGCTATTTTACCGCAGAGTCACTTACTAAGCATATTCCTCGTACTCAATCTAATGCTAATCTAAAACATTAAAACACGGATTGTCGAGAATATCAGAAGCGCCACAAAGAAGATTTGAATCATAGGTCAAGACGGTCATTATGCCGAATGACGCGTCGCTGGTCTCATGCGATGGTTTTTTTTTGTATAAAATTCTCGCAACCTCGTGCAATTCCGAGAATTTTCCTAACGTAAAGGAAATTCGATTCGTAATGTTCTTTAAGTTCTGTGTTCAATTAGACCTTTACACATAGAAAAAAATGAATAAAGGAAATCAGATTTGGCGACCTACCGAAATTACGCATACTTCGAAAACTACAACCATTGCTCGCTCAGTTAAACAGAATCTCTTGAGCGTGATGAAAATGATGGCACTACGTTTCTCTATTCCCAACCACAAACGGCCGTGTATCGCTTGACACACACTACTATACGCGGCAATGCATTTGACCATTGATTTGTTTATAATAGGCTATATCCATTTTTTTTGATCGAAGGAGTAGCATGAAACGAAATGGTAGTACACTCTTACACTAAATAGTAATAACAACGATTATTATAATTGTATTAAGATCTCCATATATATCCATAAGCATCACCATTTTAGTCACCTGTAGCCAGCGACGTATCAAAAGGTAGACACGTTATACACCAACATTATTGTGTTTTAAAATGGCGCAAGTAGTACCATATCTACGTACAATTATTTATTATGACACTTTGCTCTAACAAAGAGACAAGTGATAGGGCATATCTGTCGTTAGAAAGAGATGAATATATATCTTGAAACATTTATGCTTTGTGGTGAAGTACGTATAGACGCGACACGAGAGCGTGGCCAACTGAATGCGAGTTGGGCAATTACCTTACTTTCGTATTGCCATTCTAGAGCGTGTACGACGTATCTATAACTATAAAAACATCTTAGCCTGTAGTCAAGTTTTTATGTGCACATTAGTATGCCCAAGATATCGGATGTTAACTCTGATTTCCGCTCTGGTGAAGATTTGACTGTGTGTATATAGAATCTTTATAAAGTACTCTATTCACTTACGACGAAATTTGTGTAGGGAGTGTATACTGTAGATGTCCATAATTCCAGGCGCAAAATTGATTTCCTTTTTATTGGCTGTATGTTGCTAAGAAGGCAATAAAAATGTATGAGTAAAAACAAAATGTATGTGATCTAACCTCTCCAGAGGCGAAACTATCACTGCCTTTATACTTACATTTATTACGTTAATGTTGATTATAATCAAAGACTATTATAGAGTGACAGTCTATAACAGTGTATAGTGAAAGCAAATGTATATACAAGTATTTTATGCATGAAGTTCTCGAAACGTAAAATTAGCCAAGGTATAGATCGCATCCTACATCTAGTTTGCCCTGAAGTTGGTCTGTGCAGATGTACTTCATACACATTATTACTGCGTGAAAGAAAAACCGTGCTTTGTTCACAGCTGACTAGAAGTTTGGCGCGATCTATATCTGGCTTGATTATAGGACACATGTAGTCTACTAGACCAAGACTAACCTACCATGACCAAATTGGTCGTGTTTTATCAGAAGGTGATGTCAAGAGTCCTAGAAACCGACGAGCGAGCATGAAAAGAGCTATGAATATTAAAGAAGCCAGTGAAGTGTGTAAGGAACGCGTCTTATGGCGCCCGGTTCTCTCTGCCTACCCCGCAAGGGGTGTGGCGTGAAGTTATAGATATATAGATGTAGTCTACTATGACTAGTGCACCAACCCTAACTCACTGTAGGGATAAGGGTCTCACTACCTTATCCCTACAGTGAGAGGAGAAGGAGAGGTTTTCACTCTGCTGTCTATCTGTGTGTCAAGGATTACTGGTTCGTTGACGAAATGAGTTGCGAGTATGAAATTTGGATGTATCGTATAGGCTGTTGATCGAATACTTAGAAATTTATTTAAGTCTTTTTCTTGAAAGATCTTGTGTACGAAAAAGAGTAGATTTCTTTCCACAGCATGCGTGGTGCTATTTAGTGTTTTATTATCATAACCTTAGTAACAAACAAATTGACTGGCAAAGTTGTCAGCTGTAGAACATTTTTGTTATGCTATTCGAGAAAATTGTGTTTATACTTTTTTCTCTATAATGTATTTTAAACTACGAATGTTAAAATTGCCGTTTCCTTTTTTTATATGACGCCGGGATGCATGTAAAGTGGTTACCGTAGCCTATGAACATTAAGAATAATACATTAAGTATCACTGGCGCAATGCCACCTCTGCTGCTCAGCAACTTCTTAGGAGCTTACTGGTGACCTCACTCACACGCGGGAACACAACAACTCTCCAAGGAGTTTGTTATTTGGCTGCGGTTTTCTGTGAGGTGGAGGTACTCCCCAGACGGCTGCTTTGATGCGCCCTGCCTCTCCTAAAAATACCCAGTACAAGACAGACACGTTCATGCACACAAATGTTTGACCTGTGTGGGAATCGAACTCACGAGCGTTAGTGTTAACGTTTACCGCGGCACCAACGAGCTCGTTAAAATAGATTCCCGTTGTAGATTGTTTTTGATCGATCTAAGCTCTGACCAAACAAAGAAACATATTTTCATTTATGATTTACTGTGATGCCAAGTATTATGAGGAACCTTAACAGAGCGGGCCCGACTCACACTTGATAGGTTTTTTCACTGCTGTTATACAAGAAAAGATTCTGTGCCTACTTACTGTTGTCTAGCTATTGTGTAATATTCTAAATTATGTCTATAGAAATATATTTATTAGTCACAAAGCTTGTTTAATTTTTTTTAACTATACTGCGGTCTACGAAAGTGTGCGTCACTGATTACGCAGTTAATGTTAAACATGATACGGAACGAAGCAAGGTGCAGAATGATAAGTATTACCAATAAATATATCCAACAGGATGATATGAGATACGCGTTATATCGACGGTTGCATTTTATCCAAGTGTTTATTGTGGCGTGTAATATTAATAAGTATTTTGAAATTAGTACGGTTGAGCCGCATCACTATTTCAAGAGTTTTCAATGTGCTACACAACCCCCTGTTACGACTTCATTACCTATTTAAATATATACATGAACAACGCGATACAAATTAGCATATTTATTTAAAACTTTATTGACCACGTTTTGGTACAATAGGCGGACTTAATGCTAGTTGCATCTCTACCATTCGAGCTTTGGGAGTGCAGAGAATCACGATTGCGGCTATGCATATATATACATTAAATTCATATATACTTACAATATATATAGTCCACAACATGTAAAATGTTTACAGTGCCCTATTTCAGCTACTTTCACAGCATTATGTCGTATAGTATACTGTTGTGGGGAAAAGCGGCTTATATTGAAAATATTTATAACAAATAACCATTCGTTCTATTTATTATATATGCTCCAGAGAATCACCCAGGCAACTGTTTCAAAGAAATAAATATCCTTACTGTTACGAGTACTCCTCTATATATTTATGAAAACAATGTAAGTCCGTAAAAAGTAGTTTTCAAACTTCAGCGATAAACTTATAAGTTGTGTATGTCGGTACATCGGCTAGAATTGATAAATCTCTTGCAAATTGTATTCAATTCTATAATACATTGTCTGAAACACTTCTGTCCCCTGGCAATGTGTTCAAAAAGCACATCAAAATACCTACTCTGTAAAAAGGCTTATTACAGAATTGAAGAATGTGTAACTGACAAAGATGTCTCGAAATAATTCAGCGCAGATAACCATTTCTTTAGTCATTTTTAATTCTACCCTTTGACATCATTATTGTACCAATATGTGTGTGTGTATGGTGACATAAATTTGTTGTAACTAGTGTTCGCCCGGTGGTTGGAATTCGACCATAATTCCTTGATGTTTTAAGTTTGAACGTTTAAATAACTAATATATAAAGCATAAATAATATCTATTATTATAGACAAACTATGACTATGTCATTATCATAATTATGATTATTTTTGACATTCAGTAAGACTAGACAAATAATACTAAAGACCAATAATATTAGTCTCTCCTCAGTTTGACTTCAGACTCAACCATAAACAAAAGTATTAGTAAATAAAAGTATTAGTAGTAAGAAGACTTTCAGTAAGACTAAACAATATATTATTATAGACCAACTTAGACCAATAATATTAACCTCTTCTCAATTTGACCACAGTCTTTAACCATTAACAAAAGAGTAGGTATATAATTGTGTGTCAAGAGCATGGTAGTGTGTGTAATATTTTTTTTATTAATTTAATGTACTTTCCAAGCATTGTTACAAAAAAAATCTTTCTGCTCTATGTTTGTAAAAAGAGGTACAAAGTTTTTGCTTCACGTATTTATATTGAAATGTAATTGACGATTTGAAAATTGACCAATTTTGGCAAGTTTTTCCGACATTTCTTCTTCGCTAATGGTCATTTCCAATGCTAGTAGATTAAAAAAAATAGTAACATAAGAGAATCGAGTAAGATAGGTAGGTAGGTACAGCAAGAATTTTATCTCTGAATGCTTGCAATACAAAAAGTATCGCTCTCATTTTACCACTCCCGTTGCTAACACAGACTTATTAGGAACTGACTAGTAACCTCACTCACTCACAGGAAAACAACAAGGCTCCAGGTAGTTGTTTGGCTGCGAACTTCTGCGAGATGGAGGTATGTACGTTCCCAGTCGAGCTGCTTATGCACCCTAAGTGTCTTTTGTCAAAGCTTCTTTTATTCATTAGCATGATGTACCATGACCATGTGAAGTTGACTTACTCTAAAGATATAGTGAGCCACTGACACCCTGAGATTCGATACAACGATAGAAATATCTAGTGTTACCTAAATTCTGCATCAATACATACCTATCTACTACAGTCATCTCGCCGACTATCATCCATGAGGATGTACTCCCAGCCGTGTGTTGTGCATGAACATTGGAGCGGCAATGGTCGCGTACTGTGTGGATCCAGAGAAGTGTTCCGCCAAGAACTCTTTAATTTGTGTAATAAGCTCCCTACCGAGGTTTTCCCTTGAGACTGCAGCGTGGGGTTCTTCAAGAAAGGCGTGAGAAGATTTTTAGTGAGTCGGCAATCAGGCAGACCGGACGCTTGTTTGCCACCTTAGTGGTAAATATCTTCGGTAGTACTACCTAGGCCATAGACTAAATGGATTTAAAAGAATCTTGGTGTTTGAAAGTTTGCACCATTTTAAGTTTTAATATTATAATCAGCAAATTTTATAAGTATGTAAATAAGTAGTCTTTTAGTCTTAAATTGATGCACCTACGAAAAAAATCCAAATTTTTTTTTTATAATATTCACTTGACTTTCGTTAAATAACATATTGCCATAAAGTGAAAAAAAGTCTAATTTCAAATGTCAACATGAATGATGAAGAAAAATTGATATTTTTTATTCCTTTTTACATTTTTCAATAAGAATGCCTTACAATTACATAACCCAAGAGTGGTACACACCGGCTGAGGTGGCCGTCCACAACACTGCCTCGGACTGCTGGGTCTCCCTCAACGGGAAGGTGTATGACTTGACCTCCTGGCTCCAGGAGCAGTTCAGAGTCTGCAAGTGCACCAAGAGTTGCTCCTGCCCGGTTAAGAACTGGTTCTGCGGCGATGATTGCGTGGAGTATTGCAATTGTTTTAAACGAGGGTATTTTTATTGTGATGGGAAAAGGGTACGTACCTAGCTTTTAAGTTGTGACGTCATCTATTCCCGGTAGTTCCTCTATGGTCATCCCGTGCCTGAACTGCTGTTTATTTTTTTTTATACCATCCTCCAGAAAGTTATGATTTGGCTGCGGTTTTATTTAGGATGGAGACACTTCACCAGTCGCTTTGATGTGTTCTACCTATTCTGTTTAGTTGCGGTCTTTATTTACGCGTCACAAGATCTAAAGTAGTTATCGTAGCCTATGACCGCTTGCAATTCAGAATTTTGACGAGCTCGGTGGCTCAGTCGTGAATGACGCGATTTTGACACCGACGCTCGTGGGTTCGATTCCCACACAAGGCAAACATTTGTGTGCATGAACATGTCTGTTTGTCTTGGTCTGGATGTCTTAAGAGAGGTAGGGCGCACCAAAGCAGCCCCTCTGGGGAAGTACCTCCACCTCACAGAAAACCGCAGCCAAATAACAACTCCGTAGAGGGTTGTGTTCCTGTGTGTGAGTGAGGTCACCAGTAAGCTCCCAAGGAGTTGTTGTGTAAGCAGCAAAGGAGGCATCGCGCGAGTGATACTGAATATATCTCAAGCGTTAATAGCCTAAGGTACCCGCTTTACATCAGGTGAACCGTATGCTTGTATACCTCCCGACGTAGTATAAAAAAAAAATTGACAACGCGGCTAACACAGCTTTAACCCTGTGTTGGAATCCTACATAGGTCAAACATTTGTCAAACACAACCAAACTCTATCCTGGGCCCCTCAAATCGGTGAAGTCAGCCGTAAAATTATTGCATCGCTCCACTCATTAAAACGCCTCCAGTATTTTCTTCCTCTGGGCACAAAAGCTTTGCTTGTTCGCTCTCTACTTCTCCCTATACTTGACTATGCGGATGTTGCATATTTAGATCCTACTGAAGACCTTAATAAATTAGAACGCATTCAAAATATGTGCATCAGATATGTCTTCGGTCTGCGAAAGTTTGATCACATAACTGAATTTCGTCACAAACTAAATTTACTACCTATCAGACATCGCAGAAATATGCACATTCTCACGTTGCTTTTTCAGGTTCTATTTAATCCCTCAGCTCCAAATTACCTCTCGGAGAGATTCGAGTTCCGTGTACGAGATGATCGCTTACGTCCTAGCAAAAACCTGATATTGGAGATTCCATTATACAATTGTCATTCCTATGCGAAATCTTTTACTGTACAGGCGGCGCGTCTTTGGAATTCACTTCCAGGTGATGTGAGAATGGCCCAGTCTGTCCAATCTTTTAAGTTAAAATTGTTTAATCTCTGGTTTGATGCACCTGAAAATTTGAGCTAATTGTCTACTAATATCTGATATGTATATGTACTGGTATTTATGTGTATTGTATGTATTTGTGTATGTATGCGAAGACGGATATGTTAGTATTTATATGTATGATATTTATATAAGTTTACGTTTATCTATATGTGTAACAGATTGATTTGTTTGTTTATTAATATAGTGTGAATGACTTTGTGCTCATACCTACTTCATTAAATTGACATTTCCTATCAGGTATTCTATGGTTGACTGGAAGAGATCCCGGATGGGATAAGTCCGCCATTGTACAAACAATATTTTATCTGTATTTTGTTTTTCTTTGTAGTACAATAAAGATTATACAAACAAAACAAACATTTGTGTGCATGAAAATATCTGTTTTTTCTAGTCTGGGTGTTTTAAGACTGGTAGAGCGCATCAAAACAGTCCGACCAGAGAGCCAATCGCAACCAATAGGCCAGTGTTGCGCAAACTTTTCGGGTTCAAGTTACACCAACCAAATTAACAAATATATATGTACACTACAGAAACATTATGTACTTTTATATATACGAGTACATCATAGAAAATGCAAAAACAATATTTATTACTACCGGCCAGTTGATTGGTGATTTGGTTTGTTTACATTTATTTTTGTTTACAAAAGACAAAAGTTGCAATCTTTCAGATATAACTTGCCATATTTTCGCGGCACGTCTATAATGGCCACCACGGTACACCAATGTGCCGCGTCGCACACTTTGCGGATTACTACAATAGGCTACGGTAGCCATTGCACATATGCTGACGTTGTATAAAAAGGAAGAACTGGGTACATGTGTATACTTTACAATTTTTCCAGTTAGCAATGACCATCCTAGCATACGCTGGCAAAGACGTAAGCCATTGGTTCCACGGTGACGAATGGGTACGCTACACCCATCCAGTGACTGGCTTAACAACTACCTACATGACCCACGGCCATGGCCACCGCCAGCCGGTGGTGCCCTCCACCAGGTGGAGACCGTTCCAGGATCCGTGGTGGATGAACGAGAAGTACGTGGTGGGGAAGGCGACAGCTAAGACCAGGCCGATAAGGATAACTAATACATTGACTGGTGAGACCTTAAAGTATACATAAGCAAGCTTAGAGAGTG
Source organism: Pyralis farinalis (assembly GCA_947507595.1). Classification (NCBI taxonomy): domain Eukaryota; kingdom Metazoa; phylum Arthropoda; class Insecta; order Lepidoptera; family Pyralidae; genus Pyralis; species Pyralis farinalis. The sequence goes on along the minus strand of OX382268.1, from coordinate 3,815,398 downwards.
CATATCTCTCCTGTCGATCGTGCAGATATTAAGCTATTTTTTATAGATACGTATCTATGGTATAGAGCTATAATAGTGATGTTCTATGCTTGACGAAATTTTGATTATCGCTATCGATACTTCAATACAGACATTCCTCCAAGTCTAATTTCCAAAAAGACTGTTGTCTCTGATAGAAGCACATTGTACTACTGATCGACCGCGACGTTTACACGTGGTGATGTTCACGTGTGCTTACACTGCTTACGGTGCATACTTAAGGCGCGCCCTATATTCGTACCATGTTTATGTATACTCTAAGGGTGACACATAATCATTTAGTATAGTACTTCTCGGTAGATAGTTGGCGCTATACCGTGACATTACATTGATACATGTACCTAATGATAAATTAGATAACCGTGCGGTCGCGAATACATGCCCCACATTGCTGTTTCTTTATAATTTCAGTCGAACCTGGGCGAGTGAGAACTGGATAAGGGAGAAAACTATTAGTGAGAGTAATTGTCAGGGCCGGCCATTCTAATCATTTAAAACCGCTATGAGTAAGAGAGAGAAACCTCTTGGAGAGAGAGTCGTTTTTCCCCGGGAACCTAATATAATTGAGACAGCTACTTGTCTCTTCTCGTCTTCTCAGTGATATCCCGTTTCCTAATCCACTAGGATGGGCGGGGTTCGCTATCTAAGCCTAAGGATTTGACGACGATACTGATTTTTACATGGAGCGACTACCATCAGACCCCTTCAACTCACAGGGAATATTAGAACATTTTCAGGATATGTCGCACGTCTTTTTTGAAATATAATTTCTTGCACGCGTAGGTTTCCTCACGATGTCATCCTTCACCGTCCAGCAAGTGATAATAAACCAGTTGAGAATGCGCAGGCGCAGGCGCAGTCAAAATTCGAATATTCGAAACAAACGCACAGACAAACATATAGATTTCATATAGGAACGGTGTTCCTGAAAATATATATATACATAAATTCGAAAAGACAAATTTGGTGGTATATACCCACGGCAGGATTTGAATCAGGTACTATTGCGTCGATATTGTAGCTGGAAAAATGCTATTTGAAAGATAGTTTCGATGCAGTTAAGTAACTGCGATACGATAAACAATATAATAAATAAATACGATAGTAAGACAGTCACCTAAGCGCAGTTTGAACCTAGACATTGTGCAATCGGTCAGAGTAAAACATTGCTCGTTGATACATTAAGGCGTTTTCTTCCAAATGTAGCATTTACAAACAATTTGATCCATACTACTTCGTATAATTCGGCCATAGTAAGAAAGAAGAATATTGACGCAGTAGTCTTAGAGGTGGAGTGCATCAAAGCAGTACCTCCACCTCACAGGAAAACCGCCGCCAAATATCAATTTCCTAGAGGTTTGTTGTGTTCCTGCGTATGAGTGAGGTCACCAGTAAGCTCCTGAGTTGCTGTGTTAGCACCAGAAGTGACATCGCTCGAGCAACACTTATTGTATTGCAAGCGTTTATAGGCTACGGTAACCGCTTTACATCAGGTGGGCCGTATGCTTGTGTGGCTCCCTACGTAGTATAAAAAAGTCTTGTCCCAAAATTTTAAATAAAGCAATCAGAGACTGCAGGGACTTTTGTTTTGTTTAAAAATAATTGACATATTGCCTACATCTACTTACGACTTAGTCTGTAGTGACATCTGAAAATGACCGGTCAATTTAGATATTAACATTAAGAATTTGACGAGCTCGGTGGCGCAGTGGTGAAACGTGTTGTTAAGTTACTTTGACACCGACACTCGTGGGTTCCCACACAAGACAAACATTTGTGTACATGAACATGTCTGTTTGTCTTGGTTTGGATGTTTTTAAGAGAGATAGAGAGCATCAAAGCAGCCCGTCTGGGGAAGTACCTCCCACCTCACAGAAAACCCCAGTCAAATAACTAATGTCTAGAGAGTTGTTGTGTTCCAGCGTGTGAGTGAGGTCATTAGTGAGCTCCTAAGGAGTTGCGAGTGATACTTAATGTATTACAAGCATTTGTAGGCTATAGTAACCGCTTTACATGGACCGTATGCTTGTGTGTCTTCCGACGTTGTGTATATAAAAAAAAAAATGATGTGTTTCCATTGACAGGATCCACAGTAACGCTGGAGGTCTGTTCAGAAGAGACTATCTACCAGATTATGATGCGGTATCTTCCCCACAACAGCCACATGATGTCGTATACCTGGAGGTACCTGGGCAGGAGAGTCTGCTATAATCGTACGTTGGCAGAGAACGGTATACCGGACGAGAGGGAGAGGTTCAGTGCCGTACTGCTGCCGGAGAATGTTTATATACCTGCGTTTTTATTATATTATAATGATGATTTGACTGAAGGTGAGTAGGGTTGCCAGCTAGTAAATCTAGTTTAGTTCAATGATAAATCGTATGACGAACTCGGTGGCGCAGTGGTTAATTACTTTGACACCAGCGCCCGAGGGCTCGATTCTCACACATGACAAACATTTTGTGCATGAACATGTTGGTCTTGGTCTGGGTGTTTTTAAGAGAGGTACGGCGCATCAAAGTAGCCTGTTTGGGAAAGTACCTCCACCTTAAAGAAAACCGCAGCCAAATAATAACTACCTGGAGATTCGCAGTGTTCTTGCGAGTGAGTGAGGTCACCAGTAATACCCAAAGGACTTGTGTTAGCAGAAGAGTTGGCACCGCACGTGTGATACTTAATATATTGCGAGTGTTCACGTGCTATGGTAACCGCTTTACATCAATCAGGTGGTTCGTATGCTTGTATGCCTCCCGACTTTGAATCATTAAAATAAAAGTGATAACTGTTTAGTTAGCTCGTAGCTGTAGCTAGACATATCCTGTTATCGAATAATAAGCTATATGGTGTGTGTGTGTGTCTGTATGTGCATTTTGCTTTATATGGTCCAAAATATTAAAATGTCCATAGTATCAAAATGTTTATTTATTCAAAATGACCTGTTTAAATCATCCCTGTATCAACATTACCATAGTATTAACATTTAGTAAAAATAAATGTAAAAAAATAATAAAATAATGCATATAAATAGTAAAAATGAATGTAAATTTCCTTATATTATATTATTTAGTATTTTTTTTTATATACTACATCGAGAGACATCCAAGCATGCGGCCCACCTGATGTAAATCGGGTACCGTAGCCTATTAACGCTTGCGATATATTAATTATCACTCGCGCGATGCCTCCTCTACTGCTTACAGCAACTCGTTGGGAGCTTACTGGTGACCTCACTCACACGCAGGATCACAACAAACCTCTAGGGAGTTGTTATTTGGCCGCGGTTTTCTGTGAGGTGGAGGTACTTCCCCAGACGGGCTGCTTTAATGCGCCCTACCTCTCTTGAAACATCTAGACCAAGACAAACAGACATGTTCATGCACACAAATGTTTGCCTTGTGTGGGAATCGAACCCACGAGCGTTGGTGTCAAAGTCGCATCATTCACGACTATGCCGCCGAGCATAAATTTTAATGAATAAATAGACATTTTGATAATATGATACCGAACCAAAAGCTGATTGTTTGTATGGTGTGTCATCAGTTCTTTATTTGTTTTAAACTATCGCATTATTCATGTCTCATTTGTTCACCTTCTTCATTACAACCATTTCCAATTACCAATACCTTCTACAAGCTCGGTGGCGCAGTGGTGAAACGCGCTGTTACGCTAATTTGACACCAAAGAAGAAAGTTCGTGTGTTCGATTCCCACACACGACAAACACTTGTGTGCAGGGACATGTCTGTTTGTCTTGGTCTAGGTGTTTTTATAATGTTTGTAATCTGGATGTTTTAAGAGAGGTAGGGCGCATCAAAGCAGCCCGTCTGGGGAAGTACCTCAACCTCACAGAAAAACCGCAGCCAAATAACAACATCCTAGAGGGTTGTTGTGTTCCTGCGTGTGAGTAAGGTGGCCAGTAAGCACCTGTGGAGTCGCTGTGTCAGCAGCAGGGGTGGCACCGCGCGAGTGATGCTTGTATTGCAAGCGTTCATAGGCTACGGTAACCGCTTTACATCAGGTGGGCCGTATGCTTGTATGCCTCCCGACGTTGTATAAAAACAAGAAACTTTGTACATGTACCGATTATTATTAACCTATTGAATTTTCAGATCCTCCAAAAAGTGATTGTCTCTGCCGCGATTTTAACTGCTTGACGCAAGGAGACAGAAAATGTCATCGCTAACTTAATATTAAAATAAACGATCTTGTACTTTGTAAAGAATTTTGTTTTATAAATTTAAAATTAACATTAATATATTATTAACTAGCTGCTGCCCGCGGCTCCGCCCGCGTGGAGTCGAATAACGTACCCTATGTGTTAATCCAGATCATGATCTATCTACGTGCCAAATTTCATTCAAATCCGTTCAGCCGTTTAAGCGTGAAAGGGCAACAAACATCCATACATACAAACTTTCGCATTTATAATATTATTAGGATTAGTAGCGTAGTAATTGTCAAACTCGTGGAGAGACGAAACACGAGGCGCAGGGACGACCCCAGCAGCCGGAACAAAGACGACCGGAGCAGCCATGACACTCGACGGCATTCGACTACTAACAGTGAGTGGGCGCCGACCGGCGCTAGTTCGCATGCACTAATCGGAAGCGGAAGCACACAAAGTAGTTTAGATCATATTAACCAATAATAAATTATTTAACAGAATATTGGTACAAAGGAGAACATAGAAGCGCCACAAAGCGAGTCATGTGGCGTTCGGTTTTTTATGTCTACCTCGCAACGGATAGGTTAAACAGGTCGAAATAATTGATACCTTCTAAAGTAATCAGAGAATGTCAAAGTCCTTTGGTTCCAACGGCATTTACACATATATTCTTTTTAAATATACTATTATCAGTTGACAAATAAAACAAAGCTATATGGAACATTATCAAAACAAAAAGTCGTAAAGTGCGAGTCTGACTCGCGCTCTCAAGGTTCCGTAAAAAAATATTTTCGCAAATTATTGACGCAAAAAAGTATCTTTTTTTGTGATGTAACTGCAAATTAACGGTCTTCGGATTTTTCCTTTAGTTTTGCTACATGGCTTCTTACCAAATTTCATGATTCTAGGTCAACGGGAAGTACCTTATAGGTTTTGATTCCCTTGCGAGTGTTAAAATATGCGCATAAACGAGGCATAAACAGCCGTAACTTTTGATTGCGTTGACTTACACGTTTGATTTTCTCACTATTCGAAGAGATTACAGACCCGAGTATTTGATATTAATTTCAGCTTGATAGCTCCACCCGTTCCTGAGAAAAAGGGTATTGACAGACTGACAGACGGACAACAAAGTGATCCTAGGGTACCGTTTTTTCTTTTAAGTTAAAAGTCAAAAGGAATACGCGCAAACATTAGACGTTTGAAAACTATCTAACGATTACTTTATTGACTACTTACTATTACACATTTTGACGAACCCGGTGGCGCAGTGGTGAAACGCGCTGTTACGCTGCTTTGACACCAACGCTCGTGGGTTCGATTCCCATACAGGACAAGCATTTGTTTGCATGAACATATCTGTTTGTCTGGTCTGGGTGTTTTCTATGTATTTACAAAAAAAAAAGTATTTACGTATGTTTATCAGTTGTCTAGTAGCTATAACACAAGCTTCGCTTACTTTGGGGCTGGATGGCCGCTGTGTAATTTGCCCGACAATATTTATTTATTATTATCACATAACGGCAAACAGGCATACAGGCTTTGAGATTAGCTATTTATCATATAAGATTAACTAATTATTAATCCTGGGTATGTCAGCACAAATTAAAATAAAGTGCTATCAGTATTCAAAAAGTTGGGCCCGTACGACGTAATTAAGGAACTGGATACGACTATAAAAGACAAATACTATCTATTAATTCCACACCAGTATGACTCTCGTGAAATATGTTTTTTTTTTAAAAAAGAAGTAATTTTATTACTTTTTGTTATCAAAGTGTTGAACAGTTCGTTGGCGAAACTAATTGTGCTCGCTTAATATTTGCAAATATTATATTTGAATAAATACTGACTCCTGTGATTAACTGTTCTATATATTTTATTCAATTAACTATTCCTACTATTCAATATTACATTAGTCGCTTTACATCTACGAAATAAATATATTCGTAAAGACAAATACAGATACCTATAGCCTTGTATCGGAGAATAGGAACAGGCAAATACGAAAAGCCTACTGTATGCAGCCAAAAATACCACATGTAAAAACTACGCTGATGCGAAACAATTTCTGCTGCATGGCACAAATTATTTATAACAAATTGCCTAACTGCATTAAAATAATGACTTTGCTAAATTTAAAAATAAATTGTATGACATATTAACTCATAAATGTTACCTACTATTCTATCAATGATTATTTATGCGACAAGAATATTCGTTTAATTTTAAACAATACCTATCTGACATACGACATGCAATATACATAAATTAGGAATCATATTAAAGTAAAAACAATAATGAGAGATGTTAGCTGTTAAATAACTCAGTTTGTACAAAGTAACATAGGTAACTAATTAATAAAAATGTAATTATATTTGCACGCCAATAGGCAAAATGTAGCCGTGAGCTAATTTTTGCTAAATGTCAAACATCTATGTACCTACATTTGGCAAATAAATGAAGTTGAAGTTGTAGTTAGTCTAAGATTGCATTTAAAAACATCTAAGTACTTTAATACTCTTACAGTCATTGTCAGATTTATTTCATTGTACATTATAGGTATAATACTGTCTTGTCACATCATCGTAGTAATCTATATCTATAAAAATCTCGCGTCACGGTGTTTGTGGTCGCATTCCTCCGAAACGGCGAAGAAATGTGAATAGGTCGTAAAGTATATTTCATACCGCTATGTGATAAGGGTGTCCATAACCAGAAAAAAAAACCTTTTTTTTGTCAATAATTTGTTTTAGTACCTATTTTTTTTATTTGGTGAAAATAATACCTATAACCCCAAATTATCTCCCGCCTACCAAAATATTCACTACAAATAATTTATATGGCAGGACAACGATTGCGGGGTCAGCTGGTTACATATACCTATATACGTGGGACACTCAGAAAGTTTTTTGGTGTTGTTGTTCACTGCTAGCAGGTGCCTGCTTTAAATTTGGTTTTTATATTACGGCACCATTCCACCCGGGCCTGCTTTCCATCCATCCATCTTTCAATGAGACACGATAATTTAAATTAACTCGCACAAAATATGTAGGGAAATTTTTAATTGAAATGAACCTAATTTCTACTTTCATATTTTCAAAATAGATTGTAACTGGCCAGTCCAGTCTCATGCATAAAATCTTTTTTTCGCAGTACTTTCCGAGTGGCCTGGTAGAGATATATATATATATATATATATATATATATATATATAGTGCTTATTCTTTCAGTGTGGTTTTTTGTTCTGTCTTAAATTTTGAAGAATGAAACTGTTCCACGGCAATTAAATAATTAAAATGCTTTATCATGCGCTGGCAAGATATTGTATTGTCTGAACAAGATATTATAATTTTGCTTACAAGCTTTCTTTGTTTGCTTATCAACGAAAATATTAAGAAATCGTATATTACGAATTTTGTCCTGAGAGATGCAAGAATGTGTCCTCGTATTAATCAAAACCATAGCTCAAAGCTTTATCTGCTAGTGTATGTTACAACATATTCAGTATCTTTCTATATAGTTTAATTACATAGGTACTTAAGATGATTTAATATATTTTAAACTTGTTACAGACATTTTCACTACTATGGTACTGTCTATGGTTACGCCTTAATATTTATATTTGTTTAAAATTGAATTGAATTATATATACACATATTTCTTTTGTTATGTAAACAATTTTATGAGTGACTTATAATATTTATAGATTTGGTGTTTTTTAAACATTACGATTGAATAAACTTATATTTGGCTTCTGAAAAATAACTAAGAAGCGAGGTGTGGAAGGATAGTCACATGGCGCTCAGTTCTCTCTGCCAACCCCACAAGGGTTTTAGCGTGAAGCTATAGATAGATAGAAATTTAATATTATTCTGTCATCGTGTGACGACGTCAAAAAGTTTTCTAAATTATAACGTGAGCATTTTCTATGATCTTTATGTACCGGTCCACGTAAATGAGGCATGTGTCATCAGCGTAAATGTATACAGAACAATTTTAACTACATTAGTCATGGTATTGACATGCATGAGGTACCCAACGGCTGAGCTGATACTGAGCTTGACGGCACACCATGCTTTGGTCATGACTTTTCCCCCGTCGTGCCATTGACCATTGTCTTGAGCGTTCGAATGTGTTATTTTATACAACGTGGGGGCTAACTAGCGTACTAAACACCTTAATATAAAGTGGTTACCGTGTCATATGGACGCTTGTGGCTACTACTCAATCGCAAAAACGAAAAACGACCTTTCAGGGAGTTATTACTTGGCTAAAAGTTTCTGTGAACTGGAGGTACTTTCCCAGTCTGATGTTGTCTACTTTGATGCGCCCTCTTATAATCCAGATGAAAGTGTTCATCATGCACACATATGTATGTCTGTGTAGGAATCGAACTAAGAGTCTTAGTGGTAAAAAAATTATTAGCCACTCGACTCTATAGTAGCCCACGCTAAAAAGCAGTCTGATTTGCAAAAATATTTTTGCATTTGACAGTTCAGTTCCTGAGGAAGGTAAGAGGCTCAACATTACCGTTCGACTCTTCGTGGAAAATGACAGAAAATAGTAAAAGCAGTTCCAATGGGATGCCGAGGAAATACAATTTGAAACAATTTGTTCAATAGAGCATGAATTTCGCAGTCTTCTATCGCTTGAAATAAGAGTCCGTGATCCAATTGCTAAATTCCTTTTTCTATTACCTAAGTCTCACCAGCAACATATCTTTTATCTAAGTTTGCATTCATGTCAACCTTTACCGTGCCTTTTGCTGGGTTTTAAATATTATTTGGCGCTTGTCCAATTGGACATATTTTTGTTACTGTAATTTTTTTATCAATAGTATTTATTGATGACAATATCGCTATAGGTTTATAGTTAGAAATGTCCATATAATCTCCCTCTCAGGTCGTATTATAGATAACTTTAGCCCATTGGGATATTTTTCCAGTTGGGACGCCCATGTTCACGAACTATAACAAGATAGAGATTACTAGAAATGAAATTTTCATTAATTTTTCAATGTTGACAATAACATTGGCCTTGGTTTGGTTTTCTTTCATAATACAACTCACTAAAGTCAATCACTACTGACAAAACCTAAACTGAAAGAAACCTTACGCTCTAAGCTAGCTAAATTCGGATTTGCACTTCGTAGGGTAAAAGTAATAGACGAAAGAAACTGCATTATTATGATCTTGCAACAGGTACGTTGCCTCATTTGAGCAAACTCAGTGAAAATCCGATTAAAATGTATTAGAGCACTACGCGGGAATACCTGAATCATTGAAAATCTAAATTTCTCCCTTTCTCTAGTTTCTACATCCGGGAATCATGTTTATTGGTTAGAAAGCACCCGCATCTACACGAAAAGGTATACAACTTTAACGACAGAAAAAAAATAGATATCACATGTTATACTTAAAGCAATGGTCAAATGCGATGCCGAGTTTATAGTTGGCGCATCATGCGGCACATGACATCACCGAGAGCTTGCTGCCTGGCTCAAATGCGTATGTATTATATTAATAATTTACTTACTTCTTTTTATAAACTATTGTATTTCTCTCTACACACCCAATGTAATATTCCTTGTAATGTAATATCCCTTTCGCATGCCTCCTAGTGTGACTCTAGAAGGTTTTAATGACGTAAAATCTGCATTTTAGTAATATAATGGCGATGCAAAGTTAAGTTACCTCGTGGTGACGGTCGATGGCAGACTGAGTAGATGATGCACGGAGTTTTTGAATTGTACGGAGTTTTGGTGGGACGCGAAATGATTTTGCTAGTTGTATCCATATTTATCTATTTTTGTCATCGAAGGTATAAAACAAGTAGCAGAACACCAAGCGAATTATACATATCTAATCAAAAAATACAATTATTTATTTTGTTATTTATACAATACGATAGTACAATTGGTCGTGTGTTATCGGAGGGTGGTGTCAGGTATCTTAAGAATCTGCAAGCGTGCGTGACTGAAGCTATGAAGACATAATACCTGTCACAAGTGTTAAGAGTGACCTATAGTTGATTTACTAAAATAGGAGCAGTTTCGCAGTACTAAAAACTTAAAGCCATTGTGGACATTGGTATCGTTTTTATGTTGGAAGGAAAGGTAGCATGACTTGAAAGGAAAGGGTTAGTTTTTGCGCGGCGCGTGCTCACTGCTCGGTCAATTATGATCATTAGAGTACTTATCGCCCTTTTTTTTATACGGCTGAACTTTCCACTTGCTCGACTACTATATTAAGCTTTATATAGATTGTTGTGATTACCGCGGTAAGTTCTATGACCTCGGCTTTTTACATTGAGATATTTTTATATCTTTTACTATGTTCAATATTCTGGGATTCCCTAGTCCGGTCCGCCAGTACCTTTATTCTTTCTAGTTCACTTAATCAGTTCTTTTGACTATACTGTACTAAGGAGATTTTTGTCGTTTATTCAGTTTAAATGAGATATCTTATTAAAACAAAAACACAAGTTTACCAATTTACATGTACCAGGTAGGGATTCATCGTCGCAATAGTACGCAAACTCTTTACCTTGTACAGAGATAAGGAAAGAAAATGAAAAATAGTAGTTAAACTTCAGAAAGTTCTTAAACGGGAAAATAGTTACATTTGATAAAAGAAAAACTTTGTAACACATATCCTTTCACTTTGTAACCCTTGGGCGATTATTGGTAATAGTAAAAAAAACCGTCAAGTGTGAGTCCATCTCGCGCACCGAGGGTTCCGTAAAAAATATTAATTAAACAATTTTTAACGGAAGTATCGCCTGTTTTATTTATTTTGTTGAATTTAAGCGTCCGTGGTCGCAGGAAGACACTGTTCCTGCGACCACGGACGCTGCAAGGCATTTGATAGGTACGTCAGGTTCAACCAAATAAATAAAACACGCGATACTTTCGTTAAACATTGTTTAATTCAATGTATAACAATCGCGAAAACCTAAGACAATACTAATATTTTCTCAAATTATATTTGGAAAAGAAGTTTTCAGGAACGCTGTTCCTATATGAAATCTATATGTTTGTCTGTGCGTTTGTCTGTCGCTTTTTTTCGAATTTTGATTTCAGATTCGGACTCGGCATAAAAAAGTAGAATAGGAATGTTCAGGAACACCGTTCCTACTCTTAAGGAACATGGTTAAAATGGCCGACAAATTAAAAAAAAAATTGAATTGTTATACCTATATTTGACGAGCCAGGTGTTCCTCTGGCAATGCAAGCTTGCGCATTCTCAACTGGTTTTTTATGGTGTAACTAAAATTTACTTTTGTTCCTTGCATCGGGCAATTGTATCGTGTAGGTAAATTAGATTATAATTTTTATTAATTAAATATATATATTTTTTTGCATCCTCCGGTCGCAGCCTACCTATTTAACTTAACATTACTATAAAACTTAATAAAAAAACAACTAACAAAAATAATTAAGAAATAGTGACAGTAAATGGCGCCTTTCGGCGTGCGTGCCGTATAAAGTAAAAAATGGCGAATATAATCCGGATAAATGCAAAAGTTGTAAATTCTTCGTACTTCGAAGCATGCATTAACTGTTCTCCTTCCTAGTAGTACCGTGGTAGGTGGCTGCCGACCGGGGTTAGTGAGCATGAATTAATTGGTGGAGGTTAATTCAAATTGCATGTAAATATAACTTACACAAAGTAACGCTTGAATCCACAATGTACTCAGTTTGGTTATCTCTATAATCAAATTAATAAAAATATATATATATCATTTGAATAAAAGGGAAAAATTGTCAAAATTCATTGACAAAGCTCAAAACGCTGAGCTATCAGGAAAGAAAGGCACATTTCACTTTTAGAATTTGAATAATGCCTAATATGTGACCATTTATTTACACTTGAGAACTCAACTGTCATCACTAATACGTTCATTTTCATTAAAGTTCACACTTTTCCTCATAGCACCTATGCACCACACGCACTCAGTACCCACCGCATTAACACGTATTTACATTCCATTTTTACATAAACATAGACCTAACTTTCGTGCGTCCAAATATTCTCTTTTTAATATTTATTACTTTATATAATTAAATATTAGCCGTTTAAGTGTTTATTGCTGTATTTGTATAAGATATAGAAGAGCAGGACATTGTGATACAGTAGGGTGATTCTACTAAAAAACTGCAACTGCACTGCAGCGCGGCGTATGTCAAAATGTAACGTACATTTTGACGTTTGGTTAAACGTCGCTGCTGTCAGATCGCTTAACGAAACGTCAAAATGTACGCATTTTGACACACGCCGCGCTGCAGGGCAGTTGCAGATTTTTAGTAGAATCGGCCCACAGATGTGACAGAATGATGTTATTTGTTGCACAAGAAATAAACTTATTTCAATTTTTTTTTCAAACTACAATTAAATTCTTGATAATAATAATGTTTACATAATGTTGCTTTTTATCGCATATGCAGAAATCTATATTATAGAGGGGCTAATAAAGGAACGTTAATTGTTACGGTAGTGACGATACGGTGACGGTAGTTTCAATCATAAGTCCGTCTCCGTAATAGGCCATGGAATGAACGAAACCGGTCAAGTGTGGGTTGGACGCGTGCAAGGGTTCCGTAGGAGCCTTGGATCGCATCAAAGAGGTAGGGCGCAGCAAATGAATCTAACTAGGAAGTACCTTTTTTCCATGTTCATCTAAACTTGACCTAAAAATCCTAAGGGGTTGCTGTGTTAGCAGCAGATGAGGCATCGCGCGATTGATACTTAATGTATTACAAGCGTTCATAGGCTACGGTAGCCGCTTTTCATCAGGTGGGCCGTATGCTTGTAAGCCTTCTGACGTTATATAAAAAAAAAGCAAGAAAGAAAGCAGTGAAAGCCTAGTGCATAAAGAACCACCCATTTTTTTGTAATGGTAAGCGAAGCTTGTTTTATGTGTACTAGACAACTGATAAATATACGTAAATACATACCTACTTATGATACATAGAAAACACCCAGGCCAAGATAAACAGACATATTAAACAGACATACAAATGTTTATCATTTGTGGGAATTGAACCCACGAGCGTTGGTGGCAAAGTAGCATGACACCAATGTGCCACCGAGCTCGTCAATTATTAGTCCTAGGAATCGGTGAGCGTGCATGAAAAGAGCTATAAATGTTAGAACCAAGTTAAGGTGTGTAAGGATCGCGTCTTATGGCGCCCGGTTCTCTCTGCCTACCCCGCAAGGGATCTGGCGTGAAGATATACAGGCATACACACCTACCAAGGTGATCGGGCTTCGTTTTTGAGTATTTATGTGTAAATTAGCATTTTTACAAGAAATACACTTCAAAATACATGTAAATACAAAATTTGATCCAAATTGTTAGGGCCGTTTCAGAGATATACGAAATGTACCCACATATATACAGCAATTGCTCGTTTAAGCCAACAAAATATATTCAATTATCATTATATTTAATATTTTATTCATTAATCTTTAGTTTAACTGTGTTTTATTAGAAATAATGGTAGGCGTGTTTATTATGATGATGTCAGTGGCCTTAGAAACCGGCGAGCGTGCATGAGAAGAGCAATGAATGTTAAAGAAGCAAGTAGATTATGTAAGAATCGAGTTATGTGCCGCTCGCTCTACCTACCCCGCAAGGGATTTGGCGTGGAGTTATAGATAGATAGTTTTTTTTTAATTTCTTCATAAATTTGTGTCAAATAATATGGCACAAATTTATGAATATCAACCTTCATCAACGGCAATTTTTTTAAATTTATTGTTATGAAAACTTCATTGTGTGTATGGGGACATGGTATTACAGAGTGTCCGCTGCTTCATGACTGATCTATAGAGGTAAGAGTATTAAGAGTTCCTTTTGTACCTTTTAGGTACGGAACCCTAACACCGTGTAGATAGCCTGGTTACATAATAAAAGTAGATGCTAAGATTCTAAGTAGAGACAAGCAAAAAAAGGTGCGCGTGGCGATTGCAACCGACTGCTGCCGGTATGTGGACCTGAACGCAGTCATGTAACTTACAACAGTGGTTACACTGTGTATAGCGCAGCTAGACACTTAGAATGCTCCGCCACGCTACTCCACAACGCGTTTTTTCAGAGGTGACGGTGAGTGTATTCAATCCGTCCTAATTCCTCTAATCTCTTTCGCCGCCATTTACACTATTACTAGCACATTTTGAATGCTCCCCAACGCTGCTGCGCTGCGGGTAGGTGATGATGCTCAGTGTTTCCAACCCATCCGAAATTCTCATGGCTGAAACTCTCGGTGACATGAATGCTTTATAGATATTGATACACGTAATGCCAAAGTCAAAGTCAAAATCTTTTTATTCCGTAAAAATGGCTACATTTGGAATCGTCACATTTTTTTTCCCTACCGTGCAGTTCATGACTAGGTGAGCACTGATAAAAATACTGCCAAAAAATTCAGGCATCCCTCTTTTGGTATCCAAACAAATTTACATAATTTATTAATTACATTACAATTGGATCGACTCAATCCCAGGCATTTTTATCATTAATATAGTCAGATACTTTATAATGTGCCCTGCTACACAATTTGGCTTTAATAGTAGTTTTAAATTTGTTTATTGACAATTCTCTTATATTGCTGGGAAGTTTGTTATAGAACCGTATACATTGCCCCATAAAAGAATTACTTATTTTGTGGAGGCTTGCATGTAACACAAGATTATGCTTATATCTAGTATTTATGTTATGAGTATCACTCTTTTTACAAAATGAGTCTATGTTTTTATGGATATACAAAAGATTTTCATAGATATATTGCGATGCGACTGTTAGAATATTTATTTCTTTGAATTTTTCTCTAAGGCTCTCCCGGGGACCAAGTTTGTAGATAACTCTTATGGCTCTCTTTTGCAATAAAAAGATGGTGTTAATGTCCGCGGAGTTACCCCAAAGAAGAATTTCGTATGACATAATACTATGAAAGTAGCTGAAATAAACTATTCTAGCCGTATCAACATCAGTGAGCCGTCTAATAGTTTTCACTGCATAGGCTGCAGAACTTAGTTTTCCTGATAATTTTTCAATTTGTGGGCCCCATTGTAGTTTGGAGTCAATTGTTATACCCAAGAACACAGTTGTCTCCACAGGGGCTAAATTAGTTCCATTAACATGTACATTGGTAGTCACCTGTCTTACATTAGGTGTTGAGAACTTAATTACTTTAGTCTTTTTATCATTTAAAAGCAGATTATTAACATTAAACCAATGCATAACTTTAGAGAGAGCATCGTTAACTTCGTCATAATTACCTAACTGTCTATTAATTTTGAATGTCAAAGAGGTATCATCCGCAAACAATACAATCTCATGTTTATCCTTTACATAATAAGCTAAGTCATTTATATATACTAAAAATAAGAATGGACCTAGAATTGGCCCCTGTGGGACTCCCATAACTACAGGAGGCCCCGAAGATCTTTTACCATTAACATCGACCTTCTGTATCCTATTGCCCAGATAAGAAGACAAAAGTTTGAGAGCCTTGTTCCTGATACCGTAGTGGTGTAATTTTCTGACAAGAGTGTCATGGTGCACGCAGTCAAATGCTTTAGACAGATCACAGAAAATTCCCAAGGCATCTTGCGAACCTTCCCATGCCGCGAATATACTTTTAAGCAAATGAATCCCTGCGTCTATAGTTGAACAACCTCTCGTAAATCCGAACTGTCTCCTATGAAGCAAATTATGTGTATTGAAATGTCTGAGCAACTGGCTAAGCATTAGTTTTTCAAAAATTTTAATGAGAATGGGCAGTATGGAAACAGGTCGAAAATTCGAAGGGTCCGAACTATCACCAGATTTAAATAATGGAATGATTTTACTATGTTTTATCAAGTCAGGAAATACACCAGATGCCACACAACAATTGAAAATTGTAGCTAAATGTGGAGCGATTGAAATAATAATAGAAGATATGGTTTTGACAGATAGACCCCACAGAACTTTAGTGTTTTTCATATTTATTGATTTAAAAGCGTTCAAACATCTTTTGGGCTTACAGCTGAAAATTCAAATATTGTGTCGCATTCTACTACGCTCTGTTTGAGAACCAGTTCAGCAGCTATAGAAGAAGACCTAAGATTTCTCGTAGTAATAAGAGGAATGTTAGAAAAATATTTTTCAAACTCAGTCGCAATTTCTACATCATTTTTGATATCTATATCATTTATCTTTAACTGAAAGTCTCGACTACGTACTTTCGCTCTACCCGTCTCATTATTTATCATATTCCAAACAGATTTAATAATATTTGTTGAACCAGTAATTTTATTTGTTAAATATATAGACTTAGCATTGGAACAGGCTCGTTTAAATATTTTAGCATAATTTTTTACAAGTCCTTGAAAAGTCGGATTGTGATTACAGGTCCTTTCTTCATAAGTTCATACAATTTATTCCGACTTTTGTAAATACCAGGAGTTGCCCAATCACTGAATGTCATACGGTCACTTACAGACAGTTGTTGACCTACCTGTCTTTCGCTCTCATTTATTCTATGAACAGTACAGCTAGATAGACGTTTATAGTGCTGCGCCACGCTGCTTCACTGAGCGGTGGTCAGCAGTGATGGTTGGTGGTGAATAATTAATGACGCTCTGCTATCAAATAATGTTTTATGGTAAAGCCACATTCCACTTAAATTGACATTATACAAAGAAGCTAATATAAATTAATAAGAAAGACACTCACGCGGAATCCCTTTGTTCTGTTGTTGTTTTCAATTCAGAAGTTATCAGATGAAAGTGATGTAGAAAGGCATAACAAGAAGTTGTGGCAAGAAAAAACTAAAGTTTTAAATTAAAATATGCTATAGTTAAAAAGGGGACAAGAAATCTATGATCAATACAGACCGATCACATAGACATCGGTGCTATCAAAAGTCCTTAATTGATATACTTTTACGTATGACAAACTTTACACATTATTATCAATTTTAACATATTAAAGATGGAACAATTTGGTTTTAGGACAAATTGGCGTATCATGACTTAATAAAGACTGTAACTAATAAACTTAATAACAAAGTAGGTACCTATAACCGCTATTATCTTAGATATGACATACACACATGTGCAATTTGATCTAACCTGCTTTGTGTGCTTCCGCCACCAATTAGTTCATGCGGCCTAGCGCCGGCCGGCACCCACCCACTACTGTTAGTACATGGTACATGCCGACGCTGCCATGGCTGCTCCGGTAGTCTCTGCCTCGGCTGCTGCGGTCGTCCGCCATCTGGAACAGAATCCGCATGCCCCCACCACCACCGTCGCTGCCACGACTGGCCTGGTCGTCGCTGCGACACGTGTTTCGCCTCTCCACGAGGCATCATCAGGCGTTGTAGACGTTAATCGTAAGAATAACATGCTACAAGTGACAAATCCATCGCAGTGCCGTCCCTTATATTGAATTGAGGGTGGGGGTGGATGGTGTGAGCGAAAAGATATTTAATAGTGGGGAATGGTTTACGTCAGTCTGTTTGTTCATGAGAGTAATTTTAGAATTTTTATGTTTACCTATTAATTTATAATTGTTCCCTAATATTTAGTTTTAAACCTTTATCTATGGTGTGTAAAATTTGATATGTATTAGTGGGGGATCAGTTATGTCCTTTGTCTATGAGATGCTCGGCGAAGTGTGACCTTTCTGGGCGATTGTTTTTATACGCCGATACGTGTTCGTGAAATTGTGTTATAGAGATACGACCCGTTTGACCGATATAAACGTGTTCACATTCATCGCAGAACAGCTTATAGACGCCGGATTTTTTATTGGGCGGGATTTTATCTTTAGTGTTACAAAGTGATTTGAGTGAATTATGGGATTTGAGAGCAACATGTATGTTATTTTTTCTAATCAACTACCGGAGCAGCCATGGCAGCGTCGGCATGTTGCACGTACTAACAGTAGTGGGTGGGTGCCGGCCGGCGCTAGGCCGCATGAACTAATTGGTGGCGGAAGCACACAAAGCAGGTTAGTTCAAATTGCATGTAAATTTGACTTTCGCAAAATAACGCCTGAATCTATTAACTACACACACATGTGGTTTGAATGCTACACGCTCTCGACAACAACGTGTCGAAATTACGCAATTATTGTGAAAAAAGTTTCTAAATACTAACCCCATAATTTTGGCGTGCCTCAAGGCAGTATTTTAGGGTCACTATTATTTTTATCTATATTAATGATTTACCTGAAGTCATTACTAATAAGTACACATTATTTGCTGATGCCACTCCACTTCTAATTGAGAAAAAAGATAAAATAGATTATAATACAGACATTGAAACAACTTTAAATAATACAATTAATTGGCTAAAACAAAATAATTGAAATAAAAACATGATAAATACATAAGTAATACACTTTAAGACTAATAATATGTTTATATTATTAGATTTCAATATATTACATTTGAAAACACAAATATTGAAAAAATAGAATAAACTGTATTTCTTGGATTACCCGTTGTCAATATGCAATTTACTTTGCCACTAACTGGATAGATTTTTCTTTGTATTGTGTAGAGTTAGACTTACCTATAGCATCAATGGAAGCTACTGTAATGACTTACCATGGACATGTGTCATTATTACTAAGATATTATTATGGTGTTATTCTTTGGAATTGTAAAATCAATTGAGGTCTCAAGAGCATACAGTCAAAAAAATGTATTCGTGCCACCTATAATGTTGATTGTATGAACGGCTTTAAGGCCTTGTTCAAAATATCGAATATTTTACCACTTGCGTGTCTATATATCTGTGAAATATATATGAATACATATGTTCAAAACTGTATATCGACCAGAAGTAGACACTCACGGGGCAGGGACGCTAACTCTTAACTGAAACTATATAGGATAGGACTAGATCGTGGAATACCTGTTGTATCTGATGATCTAGTCCGGCCAATTCTAGGCAGGTGCTATGAGTGCTCCGCCATACTACTCCACTGCGGGTTGGTCAGTGTTGTCACCCTGTACGGAAACTCCTTGGCTTAACCTCAATGTGCCCTACCTCTCTCTACACCGTAACTAGTACAGCTAGACATTAAGAGTACTTCGCCATGCTGTTTCACTGTTTGTTGGTCAGGAGTCAGGCGCAGCCGTCAGTGATTGCAACCCGCCCGAAACCCTCTTAATTTAACCTCACTTTGCTGCAACTTTCTTTCGCTAGAGCCTCATTTTCTACTCGGCAAGCCGCATCACGTACAAGATAAGAACGGTACAGAAATCAAACAGTTACGTTTGACGTCCACTTTACTGTACCAATTAATTTAAGTGAATAAAGTTGTGGAATAAATCAAAAATAGTCGGCTCCGAAAGTTATCAAATAAAAAAGTTGTGTAATGTATTCTGCACCGTTTATTTTTATTATTTCCTGATCAGTAATTCTAATACAATAACCCCAAGCAATAACTCCTCGAGCCAGAACAATAAGCTGGTAAACCCTGGCATCCCATAAGGTGCACGCTCGGCCGAGCGCGCTTCCTGCCGACCTGCCGCAACCGCACACCAAAAAACGACTGTCCGTCTTTACGTATGTCTACCTTATGGTAATTAGATCATAATACGCGCATGTCAAGTAAGCTTTATAACGGTGTGTTCATAGGAAAATATTAAGTTTTTAAGTTCAAGTGTGATCGTGGTGAGCTCAATGGCGTCGTTGCCCGTGTCATTTTTACCGAACACGCAGGTAAAGCAACGTCAACTGCAATCCGTCTACGGATAAGTATACCTATCTTGAGCTTCTCGAAAGGTATAATATAAAGTGAATAACAACGACTATCCAGATACAGAACGCACATGCACATGAATACAAGGCCATTTTTTTTTGTTGTTACGATACAACAATTTTGCTGGCATAGATGGGGGGCAGGGGACACTTGAATTTAACAAAATTTACACTTTTAACAGACAGACGGACATGGCGAAACTATAAGGGTTCCTTGTTTACTACGGAACCCTAAAAATAGCGAATATAATCCGGATAAATGCAAAAAAGTTTATAATAATTCACACTTCGTATGTATTATCTGTTCACCTGCTTTGGGAACTATTATAATAAGACGTCTTAGTTTTGAAATTCACTACGATAATAGGTCTTTAATAATGCCTGCAATTATGAAATCTTCGTGGAAAAAAATTTTGTTGTTTATATGCAAGTAACATTAAACATTATATTAAATGTTATTGTGTTTGACAAAAGATTATATTTTACTGAAAGAATCGACACTTAAAATAAAATTCTTTATAGTTTGTCATTGTATTATAAAATTCTATACCTTTGTAAGAGAGCGCGATGGCGTCGTTGCGCGTGTCATTCTAACCGAACACGCAGGTTAAGCAACGTCGACCGCAGCCTGTCTATGGATGGCTTTATCGATCTCAAGCTTCTCCGTGCCCTCGTCAGTGGCTTGAAAACACTGGCCTCCGCCAAATCCGCATTTGAGCAGCGTGGTGGATTATGCTCTAAACCTCTTCAGTTGAAGGGAGACCCGTATCCCTGCAGTGGGATGAGTAATGGTTGATGTGATGATGATGATGATGGTTTGCTAACATTTTGACTCAAGTCCAAGTGAATACGGTATAGATATTTGACCAAATTCCATTACGGTAAAACACCCGGTGACGAGCCCGGCAGCCGAGTGGTTGGAGAGGGCTACATTTCACTCCAGACTCTACTCAGGTCGAAAAATTGTCTATTGACAAACATGACGTCTATTTGTCCTCGTCTGGGTGTTTTTAAGAGAGGAGGAGGAAAGGAGCATCCCGACTGGGTAAGTATCTCTACCACTAGATATAAGTAATCGTAGTCAAGTAACAATTCCCTGGAAGGTTGTTTTACGACGGTTACCAGTAAGCTCTTAAGGAGTTGCTGGATTATCTGACGTAGGACATTTGCAGCACAAAAAAGTGTTTTGCAAACGTTTCATATCAGGTGGGCCATATGCTTGTACCTATGCCTCCCGATGTTGAATAAAAATGAAATAAATATTATGGCAAATAAAATACGTCATACTTAATAGTTTTTTAATCGACCGTTTAATACTGAATGGCAAATTGTAATGTACAAAATGACTTATTTAAAATATATTTATCTTGTAAGACAAAATAGTGGAGTCTATTTATTACTATTAGGAGGTATTTTTTACTTAAATTTTTTTGAATAACAACCGATCAGGCTGAAACAGGATGCATTCGATGAGGCAAAATATGTATTTTTTATTGAATAATACTGCCGAATAATCCTGAAAATTTTAACTCGTACTAGACTTTAATTATGAATATTTAAGAAAATAGTAATATCAAAGAAAATATCCGTGCAATTAACATATTTATTTTTGAAGTTAAAATTCTTTAGACGTGATGTGACAAGTAATTCAAAAATAACATTTTCAAACGGAACGTGACTAATTACATGCTTAGCTATAAAATGAGAATTCAAATTTAGTACTTTAAATTAGTACTTTACCATTGGTATTAGTTTGTCGTCTGTGGAATTGCCAGTGTATGTGTGTCAAATTATGATAACAATTTGTAGTAAGTTATGTAAATGTGGCTTTAATTACTCATATTGTTTCTATGTTTCCCTAAAAAGGCTGGCAACCGATCAGCGACCCTTTGGTGTTGCTGGTATCTATGGGCGGTGGTGACCACTTACCATCAGGCGATTCACATGCTCGTTTGCCCCCCTCTAATATATATAAAAAAAAACTATATTGTCAATAGTACCACCCTCTCGGATAATGGGTTTGTATCATCTGACAGCCAACTCTAATACCGCGCTAGTTCATTGGTTAATTAATCAAATAGCGTGCGCTTTCCCGACTTCAGTCAGAGGCAGGAAAGCGAGAGGAATATCTAATCTGCATGTCATGTGCCTTGCCTCAGCTGTGCAATTACCATAGAATTAGAATAAAATTTACACTATGTTCAACTACGTACATTCTAAATCTATGGACCTGTATTTAATTACATACCGATAATGTAAAATGAAACTATGTCATTGCACTTATATTACAGTTTCACGACAAAGTACTTGCTAACCCCACGCGAAATCGTTATTTCTAGACTTCAAACACTGCTTATTTGCGTAGCTACACGGCGCGACCACCACGCATGCGCGGATCAGATAATTCACCCACTTGTTGCCCCAAATTATAGTAACCACAACCCCATGCAGAGTACCATTAAAATAGCGCGCCAGCTGGCAGACATTTTGTCCATAGAGTAAAGAGTGACGTGTCGCGCGCTCGTCCTGGTTGTGACGTTTAAAAGCGCGGGAAAACATTTGTTTTTTTTTCTGTATAAATATTGTAAGGAACTGTGCAGTGTTGTGATTGCAATGATTATGTTTTGATAAACGGACGAATTTGTAATGTAGTCTTCTCTTAATAACCTCAATCATAAGGTAGTATTCTTTATTGTTATAAAACATTAATACAAAACGAACCTACCGAGGCGACCAAAATGTAGGTTTCAGGCAAATACAGAACTTTATTTGTTAGGATTTCAAGGTTAATTTTATCAGATTAAAAAGTAAACCTATTGTTGTCCACTGCACTCCTCTAACTTGTGAATGAAATGAGTTTATATAATAACTTTGAATATATTAAGTCGAAATTCAACTCAAACCAGAGTACTAAATAAGAAATTCAATAAAAGTACATACTTCTCATTATTGGTAGCCAGTATAGACCATTTTTGTTACAGAGTTTATAGCGAAAACCAAACCACTAAGCTAGAAACTTGAATTTTGTATGTATTTGGCCGCGAATTTTAACCTAAAAAGTACCATATTTTCCCATTAAACACGTCGATTAATGTGGTGCAAATATGACCAAAACTTTTTTGAAACTATGTATTATTGATTTGACACCATCACTGTGACGAGCTCGGTAGCGCAGTCAAGAATAACGCAAGTTTGACACCAACGCCTGTGGACGCCCGTAGGTTCCCATATAGGTACATTTGTGTGCATGAACATGTCTGTTTGTCTTGGTTTAGATGTTTTAAGAGAGGTAGGGCGCATCAAAGCAGCCCGTCTGAGGAAGTACCTCCACCTCACAGAAAATCGCAGCCAAATAACAACTCCCTAGAGGGTTGTTGTGTTCCTGCGAGTGAGGTTACCAGGAAGCTCCTAAGGAGTTGCTGTAAACAGCAGAGGCGGCATTGCGCAAGTGATACTTAATGTATTACTAGCTTAAGGGTCTTGAAGCTGAATTCAGTGATAATTCAATTCCATAGTCGAAGTTTGTATACATATATTTACAATCGAACCGGAGATTACAACTAGTCAAGACTGTTTAGTTCCACAATCGGCCACCAATATTAAACTTGTTTGTCGCTAAAACTTATTCATGTAGACAGTTCTACATGAATAAGTTTTAGACACTTAGTTACCAATATTCAATTTTGTTTGCATTAAATCCAATTACATTTAAGTATATTTGTATGCCAATTCGGCGTAATATGTACATAAATTATTTACTTATTACAGTTAACCGTATTTATAGGGACAGTTATCTAAGTAATAACTTTAAATTTATGGACATATTGAAATATGAAATAAAATTAATAGTACCAAAAATATAGTATACTAGCTACTCGACCCAGCTTCGCACGGGTGATTCAATCGTTACCAAACTTCACAGGATCACCTGTTGGGCTAACCTGAAGATTCACTGAAAATTTCATCAAAATCTGCCCAGCCGTTTTTGAGTCCATAGAGGACATACAGACAAACATTCATTTTTATGTATATAGATAAATAAATCGGCAAATTAATTTACCAAAATTAAGTATTTTTTTTTAAAGAACAGTGATAGCCCAGTGGATAAATACACGGCCTATTATTGGACGGTCTCCTGTTCGAATCCTGGGTGTATGTATGTACCACTAAATTCTTGTTTTCGGATTTATGTAAGAGTACATTTTTGGCAGAGCTGCGATAGCCAGCGGAGCCACATTACCCTCAAAATTGCCGTTTGGGGTAGACTGATGTCATCCAGCTAGCGTTTAGACGGTAATAGTGAGAAACTCCAAAATCGACACACTAATAGCTAACATATTGTAGTTTTGTATTGTATTTGAAATTGAAATGTTCGTTGGTGAGGAAGAACGGTCCAAAATCGTTCCAATTAGAAAAAAAAACATATGGGAAAACGTATGGCCGGCCACTCTGCAGTGCAGAGTCTGCACTGCACTCCCATCAACAGAAAAAGTAACAGCACTCGTCGCTAGATGTCGTACAGGGTTCCATATATTTAAAAAAAATTAAAAATAAAATATTTAAATATTTTTTAAATTTAAAAAATATCAGCTCTGCCTACACAGCTGGAGAGTTGTGGAGGTCGGACGGCAGTGGCTCTCAGTGGATATAGAATTCAGTATCTTCACAGACACAGGCGTAGTGAACCGCGCCAATCATAAGAACAGTAAAAAGTATTTACGGTTCCGTACCCAAAGGGTAAAACGGACCCTATAACTGAGACTCCGCTGTCCGTCCGTTCGTCCGTCCGTCTGTCACCAGGCTGTATCTCATGAACCGTGATAGTTAGACAGTTGAAGTTTTCACAGATGATGTATTTCTGTTGCCGCTATAACAACAAATACTAAAAAATAGAATAAATAAATATTTAAGGGGGCTCCCTACGGAACAGGAATACGGAACCCTTCGTGCGCGAGTCCTACTCGCACTTGGCCGGTTTTTTATATACGTACAACGTCGGAACGCAAACAAACATACCGTAAAGTGGTTACCGTACCCTATAAACGATTGCAATACAGGAAGTATGGCTTGCGCGTTACTACCTCTGCTGGTAACACAGTAACCACTTAGGAGCTTACTGGTAAATCGTATATAAGTATATGATTGATACAAATTGATCAGCCGTGGGCAATTTGCAGATGGTCCTGTCTTGATTACTGTTTTTTTTTAACTTGTACTTAAGTCTTGCGTGTTTTTTAACTTGTTGTATGCATGTCTGTCCGTTACCTTGTGCCCTGATATACCCTAAACGGCTTAAAGTATGATGTGCCGTCAGATTCGTCTTTATCTCAAAGTGTCATGGCCTATGGTTTATATGGTGAGGGAGTGCAGAAGGGGAAAAATATGTACGTATAAAAATATATATTATCTATTTGATATGAAACTTAAAAGTCTAATGAACTATGGACAAATTTCGACCACAAGGCGAATGCCAGTAAACATAATTTGTCTTATTTGCTTACAATAGAATGGCTACAACTGAATTTTGAGTAAACTTCTTTCCTGACTTTTAATAATCGTATATATGTATGTACTCGTATGTAAATCTTTACGCCATGTTCCTTGCGGGGTAGGCAGAGATAACGGAGCGTCATAAGACGCGGTCCTCACCTCACTGCTTCTTTAACATTCGTAGCTCTTTTCATGCACGCTCGCCGTTGCAATTTGAAATGTCATGAGCCCTAGGAACTATTTTATAATCGTACAAGTGCTGGAGTTCGCGCTTCGCGCAAATCCCACCACTACTTTTACGCTTTTGTTATTACTGTTCTATACAAATGACCGATGACTGCAATTACAACCTGGAAGTACAAAATGTACTTTTTTAAATACTTCCGGTTATCAAATTAACTCCCTTTTGATACCATTAGAAAGATGCAATTTAGTTTGACTTTCTGATGAAAACCGCATCTCAATCGCATTTATACTTTTATTTCTAGAGGCCAAAATGTCAGTGCAGAGAAATAGAGGGAGAAACTGTACTATTTTATGGGTTTAGGGATAAATATTTTAATAACCGTAGTGTGTTAATGATATTTTTTATGTATTATTTTTATTCCTGAAGGTTTCATGCCAGGAAACCCCATAATGAAGTATAAAAGGCCATCAACCAAAGACTTCTATGTATCATAGAAGTCTTTGCCTTCAACACAATGGATAAGAAAAATAAGTCATAGACAAAAAAATAAACAAAGGCAGAACTATTTGCAGATTTGAAAGCTTTTAGCACCCCAATTTTTATCGATTTCGCTCCCTCTGCCCTCCCTGTCTCCCCTTGTTTTAACAAAACAAACGCTACACCCTTCCCGAATTCAAGGTCGTCACTTCCTTGGCTAATTGCGTTTGGGCGTCTCTATTTTATAACCATAGATAAAAACGGACGACATTAATTCATTATAAGCGTTTGAAAGCTCCTGCGGTGTTTGTAACGCGGAAGTTATGGCTCTGCCTTCTGAAGTTTACTCCGTTGGCATCGTTAACTGCCATTTGACAGTTGAACTGTGGGTAAATTATGTACACTTGCTATGTACAAAGTTTATTTTCATTTGCGAAATATACAAGGACAAAAACCATTTATCCTATGAACTGCTCTTCTTCTGGCATTATCCCGTCGTCTAGTTCGGGGTCCGGCACCTAAATCTTCGGCAAAGACACTGATTTTTTGACATGGAGAGATTGCCGCCAGACCTATATAGGTTACTCACACATCTTTCCAAATATAATTTCTCGGACGTGTGCGTTTCCTCATAATGTTTTTCTTCACCGACGACCAAGTGATAATTACAAATGTGTACATAAAACCCAAAACATACAACCAACAAACTATAGTTTAAATCGCTTTAAGCATTTGTTGTTACATACATAGTATTCTATATAAATGAAATTCAAATAAAAAAACCGGCCAAGTGCATGTCGGGCCACGCACAGTGTTGGGTTCGCACACACACAACAACCCTCTAGCTAGGGAGTTGTGTTCTGCGTGTGAGTGAGGTCAGACGGGCTGCTTTGATGCGCCCAGTGCGCCCTACCTCTCTTAAAACACCCAGGCCAAGACAAACAGACACGTTCATGCACACAAAGGTTTGCCTTGTGCAGGAATCGAACCCACGAGCGTTGGTGTCAAAGTCGCGTCATTCACGACTGAGCCACCGAGCTCGTCAAGCTTGAAAGTGCTTGCTTGCGAAAAAAATAGATAGTTGACTAAAATATGAGGAAATCGAATCGCCTATTGCATTTTTTTTAACATTCAAAACCAAGTTACTTAGCATTGTCAAATATTGTAAGGATTATATATATATACATATAAGATTTTCAAATTTTCAAAATAAACTAGAAATTGTTTCCCTGAGAATAAACAATGTTTTTTATTTAGTATCATGTTATAACGTTTAATTACAGTTGTATCTTACCTGTAAATAAAGAAACTAAATTTAAAGTTTATTCTATAACGCTTCTTTAGTTATATCAGTAACCTCATAAACGGTTCGGTTTCAAAAAGATTTCGCTGGTGATAAAAAGTGGATTACCTATGACAAGAACGTGCGAAAAAGGGATTTCGTCTATGTGGCAGAATCTTGATGCTCCGATATTTATTTGACGTACTTGGCATAATCTTCTTTAAACTAATATTCTTAAGGCATACAAAATATTTAATATAATTATTGTTTGGCCGAATGTTTATATATCTGAATGTACAATGACACACTTTTAAGATGGCAGAATTTCACTTATTACGGATATAAAATGTATGCCTAATGATGATTATTATTTACACTATTCTGGGTGTGAGGTAAATGAGTGCATGCCAAACTATTTTCTGCGAAATTATGTTTCTGCCATCTGCTGTTTTGCATAATAATATTTTAAAATGAAAAGTTCTGCTATAAAGGTACTATAAAACCTATAGACTACAGACTATAGCGAAATCCGGATTAACTCGTAATAAGGTGATACTATGTTCATGGTGGGTGACGGGCATCGTTTATTATGAACCGCCTGGCAATATCATCGAATAGGATCTCTACAGCCAACAGCTGATGAGACTCAAGCGAGAATTAGAGAATGAACGCCCGAAATTGAACAACAAAAATGGTTTAGATTGTCATCACAATAACGCCAGACCATAGACATCTTTAGCCACTCAGCAAATAATAAGAGAGGGCTTCTTCCCGCGCTTTTGACGAGTGACATTGTTGTTCTACTTGAAATTTTTACAATTCAGTATAAAATTAGTTTTGTGTGACAATTTCGATAGTATTTTGTAACATAAGTGCTAGTGAAATTATACAATAATGAAAAAACTCAAATATAATACGTTTATGCACTTTTTGGAAGACGTGAATAAGTTCATCAAGAACACCTTGTAAAAATCACTATCGTTTTACAGGTGGTATCTAAACTGGGTGGATTGGGTCTAGGTACCCTTCCCAAGTTTTTTTTCAGCACAGTTCCTGAAGCTGGAACATAGAATTAAGATTTTCAAATGGTTCTAAACTGAAGACTTTGACACTGGCATAAAGTAGCAACACTATTGCCATATATTATAAAAAAAAAGAGAGCTTATTTGTAAAGTATTACTGCATCCACCATATAGCCTTGATCTTGCACCCTCAGATTTTCACCTGTTTCTGGCTCTTTGGAATTCTTTAGATAGTGTATGGTTGACATCAAGAGAGCACTACTACTTGTCACAGTTTTTTGATCACAAGACCCAAAGCTTCGACGTCGACAGCAATGGAATTATATTACAACCTACAAAATGGCAACAAGTTATCGAAATGTCATTTATATATATTTTATAAATAAATGTACCAAAATAAACTATGAAAATATCTTGAATTTGTATATAAAATACGAAAAAACTTTTTCCGCGATCTAATACATTACAATTCACTGAACAAGACTTTATCCAATGTAAATCAGGAAAGAGTTAATTACAACGATTTTAATTACGTGTCAAAACTCTTGAACTTGAAGTGTTAAATACTCCAAATTGTAATTAAACCTCATCGATTACTTGAACCGTGACCAAAATCAGAT
The DNA here is from genome assembly GCA_947507595.1 of Pyralis farinalis. Lineage (NCBI taxonomy): Eukaryota > Metazoa > Arthropoda > Insecta > Lepidoptera > Pyralidae > Pyralis > Pyralis farinalis. The sequence continues at coordinate 3,786,347 of OX382268.1, read as the reverse complement.
GCATAAAAAATAGTTAGCTATTGTGTTATCTGAGTCGGAACAATAGTTAAAGCGCTTGTCGAATCGCTCTATTGTCTCTGGGTCGACCACAGACGCTGCGTCCGGCCGATTCGGCGCGCAAGATAAAAGTTTTTGGGCAACGAGTGCTTCTTTATTTAATGATGACGTCTAGTTGCAGAGCTGCGTTAGCCAGCGAAGCTTTATAACCGAGAAAATTGTCTTTTTTGCAGTTTTGCGGTTTTCGACTGTTACACGTAGTACTCCTTCAGTTTTGAAGCTAGAGAGCTGATTGTTCGACGTGAATGTACCTTAAGTATTGTAGATTCCCCTAAAATAGATTAAATTTCGATTAGCTCAATAAAGGATATCGATAAGTGATGTTATCGCCCGAAAAACCGTTCCAATACAAAGTCTATTGGAGCGCGTATGGCGAGCTCATTTCAAGTTTTGAAAATTTATATTCCGGGTCAAATTAATTGACAAAATATTTATTGATACAAGGGTTAGGGTTAGGGTTAGCAGCTCTGCTTACGCAGCGTGCTGTTATTTACTTATTGTGCAAAAGCAGCTCTGCCAATGCGCCGCAGGCTCAGCTCCCCTAATATACAGATTTCGAGTATAGGTCTTGAAATTATTTTGGTAGTTCATTTAGATAACTTGGTATTACATGATTTACTACTAATGCCGAATGAAACTTGACAATATAGGTTTACGACATTACGATGAATTCACGTCAGCATATTGATACAATAGTAACGATGTCAAGTACAGCTAAAAGCAGATCACTGGAAGTTTATTTCTAACCCTTATTACATAATGGTGCAAAGGTCGAAGTGTCAAGCTTAACGTGCTCTTACTTGCACCCTAGTAAAGGATAAGTTTTCATTGTTCTAGAGTTTTATGTTTTTTTTTTCAGGATCCGCAATGGCAACTCTACCTATTTTCGTTTCACTAAGCAGGTGAGTGATTTTGTTGATACATAGTCTGAATTTGCTACTCGTGAACTTACTAGCAAGCTTTATGGTTTATGAGACTTAATAGTGCCAAGTGTTTCGCATATAAATTGCGACTTGAATATTTATAACATTATATAAATAATGCTACTAATGTTATAAATATTCAAGTTTGTTACTCTCTGAGAAGAAAACGAGTAAATTAATTTAAAAAGAAATTTGGCACATATTTAAGAGTATGTTCTAGATTAATACATAGGTTAGTTTTTATCACGAAATTATTTAGGGTTCGGGCGGGAGTCTCGAGTCTCATTACGATACGATCCTAAGAAGCCGAGGTAAAGGTAGTCTCCCGTGGGATACCGGGATACGCACAGATGAATTCGTGGGCAGCAGCTAGTGCTTTATATACCTATAAATTTATGCTATTTATTATAAAAAATTAGGTATTTCAGTAATATATATAATTACTATTGTCCAGAATAAAAACATTAGCTTATGAGCTAATTAAAATGAAGTTACGAGTATTTGCAGTCGATGCCCCTCTAATATCACTTTATTGCCATACAAAATACATTGTCACTTTATAATTTTATCATTAGATATACAATTTAGTCGGATTTCTGTTATTTTTTTTTCGGCTTTGGAAAAGGGCCAAAACAAACTCACTAAAAACCGAAGAGCATGCATGAAGAAGTTGATGAGTGCGGAAGAAGCGAGAGGGGTATGTTTGGATCGGTGCACCTGGCATAGTCTCTGTTGTATTTTTTTTATTTTTTGTGACGCGGGGAAAAATGCGTTACGCACACCACCGGTGTCTGGGTGGCCTCCGGTGGCAGTGTGGGACTCCCCGTCGGCTGTCCGACGGTATACCCACTAAACGACCCCGCGAAATGCCATCGGCCGCGTTGGTGTGGTGCCCCGGATCTGTCAGCAACAGGGCACCACTGCGACTGGCCAGCCCCTCAAAAGGGGCCGGCATAGTCTCTGCCTACCCCAAAGGAAGACAGACGTGATGATATGTATGAATGTATGTACGCAGGCTTTGTTGGTTCGAACATGTAGAAATAATTAGGAAACAGATATACATACAACGCGAAAGTAGAAGGATGTAGGAGCCGAGGAAGGTCAAGACTTACCTACCATGACCAAACTGATCGTGTTTTATGTGACACAATATTATTATTATTTTATTTGTGTGCATGAACATGTCTGATTGTCTTGGTCTGGGTATTTTCTATGTATAATAAGCATCGATGTAAATAAGTATATATTTACAAAGAAAATGTATTTACGTATGTTTATCAGTTGTCTAGTACCCATAACACAAGATTCGCTTACTTTGGGGCTTGATGGCGCTGTGTAATTTGTCTGGCAATATTTATAAGAGATACGGGAACTTTTTGACAAACAAGGAAGTCTCAGTATATAGAGATTTTTGAAACAGTAGCTTGCCATCATCCTAATATACTCTATGTTTGCTTTTTTTTTTGTAATTTACATGCTTTTTGTATTTCTACAGATTTTTCCCTAATGAGGTACGAGTATAGTGCTCGGCAAATAACTTGAACATGTGCAGTCATTAGTACGTAGTAATCCAATGTGTGCAGTAGCGATTTTTAGCTGTCTCATACAAATTTTATATGGAACCTGCACAGAACGACGCCATCTCCGCTCAAGTTGTTTCCCGCGTACTGTAACATAGATGCAACGTACCCGTGGTAAGCATCAGCGCTGTCTTTTCCGAAGCTATTGCTTTCAGCATGAGAAGTTGCGAATAAAAATTTGTTCAACTTACAGCATATTTTTTTATACTACGTCGAGAGCCATACAAGCATACGGCCCACCTGATGTAAAGCGGGTACCGTAGCCTATTAACGCTTGCGATACATTAAGTATCAGTCGCACGATGCCTCCTCTGCTGCTTACACAGCAACTCCTTGGGAGCTTACTGGTGACCTCACTCACACGCAGGAACACAACCCTCTAGGGAGTTGTTATTTGGCTGCAGTTTTCTGTGAGGTGGAGGTACTTCCTCAGACGGGCTGCTTTGATGCGCCCTACCTCTCTTAAAACATCCAGACCAAGACAAACAGACATGTTCATGCACACAAATGTTTGCCTTGTGTGTGAATCGAACCCACGAGCGTTGGTGTCAAAGTTGCGTCATTCACGACTGAGCCACCGAGCTCGTCGCATATATTTTTGTTGAGAACAGTGATAGCCCAGTGGATAAAGCACCAGTCTGTTGAGCAACTAGTCTCCGGTTCGAATCATGGCATGTACCACTAAATTCGTATTTTCTGTTTTATGTACATGTTTGTTATTGTCACTTGCTCGGCGGTGAAGGAAAACATCGTGAGGAAATCCGGGCGTCCAAGAAATTATATTTCGAATGACGAATGACCTTACCTAAGATAGGTCCGGTTTTCCCTCTGGGTTATGAAGGTCTGACTGTAGTCGCTCCATGAAAAATCAGTACCTTCGCCAAATAAATAAAATAAATAAGTAAATAAATATTGTCGGACAAATTACACAGCGCCATCTAGCCCCAAAGTAAGCGAAGCTTGTGTTATGGGTACTAGACAACTGATAAACATACGTAAATACATTTTTTTTTTGTAAATACATACTTATTATACATAGAAAACACCCAGACCAAAGACAAACAGACATGTTCATGCACACAAATGTTTGTACTGTGTGGGAATCGAACGCACGAGCTTTAGTTTCAAAGTAGCGTAACAGCGCGTTTCACCACTGCGCCACCGAGCTCGTCAAAATTCTTAGGCTTAAGTATAGGACCCCGCCAATCCTTAGGAAACGGAACAGAGGGAAGAAGACAGCATGTAATGTTGACGTCCTTCCAATTTAAGTTTTTGTGTATAGTAACTTTTAAAAATAAGCTTGAATCAACATGTTTCAATATGTGATTATTAAAGTTTATTGAGATTTGGGAGTGAATAATATTATTGTACGTCCAGAAATTATAAATTTTTAGGGTTCCGTACCCAAAGGGTAAAACGGAATCCTATTACTGAGACTCCGCTGTCCGTCCGTCCGTCTGTCCGTCTGTCACCAGGCTGTATCTCATGAACCGTGATAGTTAGATAGTTGAAATTTTCACAGATGATGCATTTCTGTTGCCGCTATAACAACAAATACTAAAAAATAGAATAAAGTAAATATTTAAGGGGGCTCCCATACAACAAACGTGATTTTTTTTGCTCGTTTTTGCTCGATATTGATATCGGCAACAGGTAGACGCTTGAAATATTCACAGAATATTTAGTTATATATTCACTTTAAGAACAAATAATTAAATTAAAATAAAACAAATATTTAAGGGGGGCTCCCATACAACAAACGTGATTTTTTTGCCGTTTTTATAGATAATGGTACGGAACCCTTCGTGCGCGAGTCCGACTCGCACTTGGCCGATTTTTGTTTTTGTGTCATCTATTTGTTATTATTTAGTTCCGAGAAGTAGTCCCCAGTCAGGTTGCTGACATGCAGCAGCAGTCGGCAGCCTTCATCTCGCAGCCAAATAACTCTCTAGAGGGATGCTGCATTCCTACGAGTGAGTATCAGTAAGTTTCTAAGGAGTTGCTGTGTTAGCAGAAGGGGTGGCGACGTGCGAGCTATATACTTCTTGTATTGCAAGCGTTTATAGGCAACGCTAAACACTTTACATCAGATGGACCGTATATTTGTATGCATACCTATGAAAATATATATTTTTATATACGGCGTCGGGAGGCATACAAGCATACGGCTCACCTGATGTAAAGCGGTTACTGTAGCCTATGAACGCCTGTAATACATTAAGTATCACTCGCGCGATGCCACCTCTCCTACTAACACAGTAACTCCTTAGGATTTACTGGCGACCTTACTCACACGCATGAATACAACAACCCTCTAGGGAGTTGTTATTTGGCCGCGGTTTTCTGTGAGGTGGAGGTATTTCGCCAGCCGGGCTGTTTTAAAAACACCCCGACCAAGACAAACAGACATGTTCATGCACACAAAATGTGTAGGAATCGAACCCACGAGCATTGGTTGTTGTCAAAGTCGGTTATTAACTGCGGCGGCGGCATCGAGAAGTACTGTTTAGATCTCCGTAAGGCGATAACTTTTGTATATTACAAGACATTTATAGATATTTTACGATGTAATTTTCGTCAACCCCCGTTCACCATATTTGTTAATTGGTGTACCTATTAGACCAGACTCGCTGCGGAGCCAGGAAGCAAGTTGTAAATGTAACATGTGTCCTGTTACTTCAAAATTATTGCCGAAACTGGAGAGATTTACGAGCGCTTCATAAATACATTTTAGTGCTTTTTTAGATACACATATCATCACGCCTGTCTTATTGGGGTAGACAGAGACTATTGCTCGATGGCGTCGGTGCACGTGTCATACTAACCGAACACGCAGGTCAAGCAACGACTGCAGCTGTCTATGGATGGGTTTATCTATCTCGAGTTTCTCCGTGCCCTCGTCAGTGGCCTGCGGGCGGCTTGAAAACACTGGAGGCCAGTGTTTTCAAGCCAATCCGCATTTGAGCAGCGTGGTGGAGTATGCTCTAACCCCTTCCGTTGAAGGGAGACCCGTATCCTTGCAGTGGGATGAGTAAGGGTTGATGTGGAGACTAAGAGAAGAAGAAGAGAAGGCCAGATGCACCTCTTTCGTTTCTTCCACGTTCGTCAACTATGCATGATCGTCGGTTTTGGTTGCTTTTGATTTAGTCCTTTTTCAGGAACTTTTTTTTCATTCACAGCAACTATTTTGGTTTATATGTATGCGTATAGGGCGGCCTCTGCCGATATCTGCGCAGTGGTTAGTAAGGCTACTTTGTTACCAATGCTCGTGGATTCGATTCCCACCATGATGCATCAATGCAGCCTGTCTGAGGAAGTACCTCCATCTCACACGATGCCGCAGCCAAATAGGAACTCCTTGGACGGTCCTGTTTTCTTCCGAGTGAGTGAGGTCACCAGTAAACTCCAAAGGAGTAACTGATTTAACAGCAGATGTGGCATCGCGCGATTGATACCTAATGTGTTACATGCGTTAATAGGCTACGATGACCTACATCTGGTAGGCCGTATGCTTGTATTCCTTTCGACGTTATATATATAAAATATCTCCACTCACTCTTGCTCGATACATCCTTCTTACCAGATCCTTCGTAACCATATTTTGCTTTCAATTTTTGTCACTACATCATCTTTCATTCCACATTGTTCTCGTGTCTTGTGTTATGTCTTATTTAGGTACGGTATATTTATGTATTTCTGATAAAAAGCTTGGAGCCGCTTGGCTGCGGTTGAGGATTTGATATTTGCCACATATATTTTTTTATATACTACGTCGGGAGGAATACAAGCATACGACCCACCTGATGTAAAGCGGGTACCGTAGCCTATTAACGCTTGCGATATATTAAGTATCACTCGCGCGATGCCTCCTCTGCTGCTTACACAGCAACTCCTTGGGAGCTTACTGGTGACCTCACTCAAACGCAGTAAGACAACAACGCTCTAGGGAGTTGTTATTTGGCTTCGGTTTTATGTGAGGTAGAGGTACTTCCCCAGACGGGCTGCTTCGATGCACTCTACCTCTCCTAAATTTCTTTCTCTAAAAAAACCTTAATTGTTTACACAATTTAATTAGTACCCCCTCCGACATTATTGCCCATAACAGATTGTATATAGTCTTTGAGACTAATCCCTTCAAGGCCCGCTAGCTTGATCAAGCTAGCGAAAAAAGTATTGGATTACATGAATGTCAACATCTGATGGTACTATTTCAAATTTCATCTCTGTCACTTGTCTAGGACCAAAAAAGAACCAAAACACGAAACAAAATTTAAATAACTACACGATTAAGTTATGATGTAAGAACGACAGATCATACATCTTATATTGCAGTAAAGATGAGTTTTGCATAGATTTGTATACCTTGATCAAGATCAAGAGCCAATAAGTACCTAACTCATATTTTTGTGATGTGTGGACGATAGCACAACACAAAGACTTGGAACAAATATGATCATAGACAGATTTGCCAGTCGCGTGTTCCTTGGTGACAAAATAGTCAATTAATAGCCGCTAGTCTACAGAGATCTCTCATATCATAGAAAAATGTAACATCTAAACTCATTCCATTATTAATATTTCATCTTAAGCAAATGTCATCTCAAGCAAAAAAGTTAAAGCAACGTTATTGCGGTTTTCTTCAATCAAATTGTAAATAATAACTTTGACATACCTGTGATAAATTTTGCGTCACCCCGTTCCCTGGGGTGATCGTTTCAGATGAAGCCTTTATAGCCTTCTCGGCTAAAGGCAGTCCCAGGAGGTGTTTTAGTGAGTAGGAATCTGACATAATCAGTTCGTTCGCACGAAATGTTATTTTATGGAAGATCTCACTTCCTCCCTCCCATTGTCCGGAGGGTGCCCCTCACGGAAGAATGACTAACGCACACCCACGTATGTGTGTTAGTCCTTCTTTTGTGGGTCTACAATTTTCATGGGCGAAAAAAAGATGTGATAAATTCACTTGTTTTGCAATCGTCTATGGTACGGTACCCTTCGCTTGAGCCGTATATTTTTTTGCACTCTGATAAAAAAACACCATTATAATAAGTCCATTGACCACAAAAGCCCAAGTCTGCATAACTGTATTTTAATAAACAATAAGTCAATGTGAAGTAGCGCGAGCTTTCGTCCCGCGTCCGGTCGCCGCGAGCTTCCTGTCTCCCGTTTAGGAAGTAAGTACCAACACGTGAATATTGTCTAGGGCTGTCTACTCATTAAATATTGCCATTTCCTTAAATGCTGCATAGTAGTTCTCACATCAACACTTACTCATCCCACTGCAGGGATACGTTTAGGGCATTCTACACCACGCTGCTCAAATGCGGATTGGCGGAGGTCAGTGTTTTCAAGCCGCTCGATGGCCACTGACTTAGCTTAACGACTGTCATCTATCGACAACAGCCGGGACCGACGGCTTAACGTGCCCTCCGAAGAACGGAGAAGCTCGATATAGATATACGCATCCATAGCTGCGGTCGACCTTGCTTAACCTGAGTGTTCGGTTAGAATGAAACGCGTAACGACGCCATCGAGCTTTCTGTAGTATATAGTATTTCTAGTTTCTCATTATTTTTTACGTAGAATATATAAACCTGAAGTAGACCAAAAATCATCGATCACGAACAAAAGATGAGGACCAGAACCGCTCACCGGTTCCTAAGGCTCCTAAACCATATCAGGAGCCTTAAAAACTGACGAATGGCATGGAAAGAGTTATGAATATTAAATAAGCGAGTGAGGCGTGTCCCAATTTATGGCGCTCGATTCTCTGTACCCTGATAGACGAGTAAAATTTAAGAGAGACAGGAAAAAAAGGTCTCTTCATCAAATAGTAAACAAAATATTCTGTATAATTAATAAACACGCCTATCATAAAAAATGATACAATAAAAAGTAAATTGAATAATAAAACTAACAATTTTTTCTTTGTATAAATTTTAGATATATTTAATTGTGCTGGAGAACTAGGTATGGTGTTAGTTCAATTGCGGCACATTAAATATGACCATAAAACATCGTAATCCTAAAGTGTATTTTAGTGAGTAGATATAGTATGAGCGTTATAAAAAAATGATTATCATGCGCCTTAATAATTAAAAAAGTATTTTGTTTTTATTAATTTACTTTCAGATTATACATGGGTCTATAGATAAATACCGTAACTGAAAATATGTATCTATGATGCATTTTATATAAGTTTTATAAAGGTAAGTTACATTGATGCAAGGACCCTTACGCGATATACATCTAATCAATATAGGCGTTTAGAAGTTATGGTGTACTAAAAAACATTACAAACATAAATAATGATTACACTATCATTAGGTCCGTCTGCCAGTCTGTCATATAATAGATATACACTTCTCAGAATTGTTTGTTCTTAATTGCATATAACTTTTATACGTAAAATATACCTAGAAATAGACCTAGGAATTAGTTCAAATACTTATCTAATTCTGGAGTGTAGTATAATTACCAATTTAAATTATAGGATAGACTTTTTTACATATTGTGCGACTTTATAAGTGAATGTAAGTATAAATACCTACAGTTTTGGTTAAAAATAGATGACTATAAGATTTAACCGGAAAGCTTGTTGTCGACTTGAAAGTTCAAGGCGCAGATTTAACTTTTAAAATGTATTTGTTTTAAAAACCATGTACTTTTGTGGAGATGCAATTGGTTTTTAGGATGAGACGCTGTTCTTTGTCAGTTCATGCTGCCTTTTTGTAAGTGACAAAAAAAAAATCTAAAAGGGCGCTTCATGCGACGTCAAGTGGATTAATAAATTAACGATGACAATTTGCAAATTCTATTCAATATTTTAACATTGAAATTGCAGACAGTTTTAAGAGTGACAGTTTTAATGGTTCAGTTCGGATGAATAAAGCACTGCAGCACTGCGATCGAAAATAATTTTGACAACCCTATACGTTCGAACTTGACATTATTAATTCCAAAGTGGTAATATAATATTGCTTATTTCGTATATAGCTAACGTTTCTCACATACTAATGGGAATACATTTGTACACGCGTCAAATCGTCCGTCTGTTTGTCGAATATTAAGTTGTATAAATGACCAAGCCATTACAATAGGAATAAATCAATGTAATACCTATTTTGAAGAGCCTTGGTGAAATCATTAGAACATGGTTAAGAGGTTCTTACGAGCAAGCACGAGTCTTATAATTGTTCATTGGCTACGTCTCTGCTTTTCAGGCAAGGAGCATACTCGTTTGTTTTAATTAGCATAAAAATGTACATAATGGATTCTTTTCAATTCCTTATGCGCCACTTATTGGCGGGAGAACCTATTAGGGATACACCAGCTACGAGCTTGTGATTAGCTGCAAAGACCAGCTGTGAGTATGATGATCCTAAGCTTGCACACGGTATTGAGTTTAAGGAGAGATTTTGTTCTGCTCATTGTACAATGGGTTGTGTTCCGAGGAGTTGTTACATGCGATGTCAATAGTCTCATTTTACAATCGCACCGGTCGCCGACGACGCGCAGGCTGGTAATATATATTCACACACTGGTCGCGTGCTGTGCGTTTTTGCAGAGAAATCCGAGTCATGTTGACGAGCCTGTTGACGGAGTGATTAGTAATGCTAGTTGCCACCAAAGCCTCCACGTTGCACACAGCACAAATATTTGCAAAGCGCGAGCGTTATTTAATGTATTGCAAGCGATCATAGGCAACGGTGACCACTTTACACCAGGCGGGCCGTACGATTGTATGAACTATTAAGTTGTGGAATGAATTCCCTGCCGAGGTTTTCTCCAGAGACTACAGCATGTGGTTCTTCAAAAAAGACGTGAAGGGGTTTTTACAGTTTCAGCAATGCTCGAGTGATACCCCTGCTATTCCAAGTGTACATAGGTTTACGATAACTTCTTACCGTCAGTCAAGCCGTATGGTTGTTTATCGTCTCAGTAGTATAAAAAAAGGTGGTCGCGTCATTCAGTCTGTGACTACAGCTGATGCAACTTGGTTGATAAGTCTCTCGCTCCTCTATCACCAAGCAAGGTGCAAGGGAGGTCAGTAGAAGTTTTTTTTATATACTACGTCGGGAGGCATACAAGCATATGACCCACCTGATGTAAAGCGGGTACCGTAGCCTATTAATGCTTGCGACATATTCAGTATCACTCGCGCGATGCCTCCTTAAATGCGCCCTACCTCTCTTAGGTAGTTATTACATATATCCAATAGCTATCTATCCATATGTTCAAGCCAAGACCCTTGCGGTATGGGCAGAGGTAGCCGAGTGACCTATGAAACGGTCCTTGATCTGGTGATTGCTCTGGTAAAATATGTAAGTAAGTTTTGGTCTTCCTCAACTCCTACACCCTTCTACTTTCGCGTTGTGTATCTGTCTCGTAATTCTTACATTCTACATTATTTTGAAGCACGCTCGCTGGTTGGCACTCTTGATATCACCTTCCGATAAACCACGACCAATGTGATCATGGTAGGTGAGCTTTGGTCTTCCTTGGGTCCTACATTCTTCCACTTTCGCACTGTATCTTTACGCCAAGTCCAATAGTAAGCAGGGAGAACCGAGCACCGCATGACTCGGTCAGAAGGTTATTGAAATATAGTCAGGAACGACATACTTTAATAGATTCTGGAGTTATTTTTCTAAAAGGTAAATTAAAAGTTGATTTTTAGGGTTCCGTACCCAAAGGGTAAAACGGAACCCTATTACTGAGGCTTCGCTGTCCGTCCGTCCGTCCGTCCGTCCGTCCGTCTGTCACCAGGCTGTATCTCATGAACCGTGATAGTTAGATAGTTGAAATTTTCACAGATGATGTATTTCTGTTGCCGCTATAACAACAAATACTAAAAAATAGAATAAAATAAATATTTAAGGGGGCTCCCATACAACAAACGTGATTTTTTTGCTTATTTATGCTCGATATTGTTAACGGCAACAGGTAGACGCTTGAAATATTCACAGAATATTCAGTTATATATTCACTTTAAGACTAAATAATTAAATAAAAATAAAACAAATATTTAAGGGGGGCTACCATACAACAAACGTGTTTTTTTTTTGCAGTTTTTATAGATAATGACACGGAGCCCTTCGTGCGCGAGTCCGACTCGCACTTGGCCGATTTTTTAAGTAATTGACGACCTACATACTATCGTTGAAATTTTAGCTCGCGCCCACTAAGTAACAGAGGAGTCATTTACTCGCGCCGCGGGGTGTTGTCAACAAATGAAAAACTTTGCACGCTGCGTCACTACTAATAAACGTATGTATCGATGTTATTTTTAATGTTATATAAATTGAATTTTGGCTAAGACTGCAAATATTTGATTTGAAATAAAAACGAGTGTGTTTAAGACCACTCGACTGAAGTAAAACTTCTTTAGCTCCATAGTGTGATACAGACAATAGGCCTGCACTGTGTCTTACATATACCAAACTTAACTCGCTATGAAAGAAAGAGAATATGTGCTCGCACCTCACTCTCTTGCCCCTACAGTAATATACGAAACGTAAATCTCTCTCTTTCTATCTTCACTAACATTATATCTCCCTCTCAACTTCCGTTCGCCTCGCCAGATCACACTTTTCGTAACGTCACGCATTCACCAGCTTACTCCGCAAGTCAAGCGTGCGTAAAAAAGTTTTACTTCAAAAAAAACTTGATGTTTTGGGCTGTGACTGTGTTGTGGACACAAAATGGCAGCACTTTACGCCTTTTTGTTTGAATAATACAAGTTCTTAATACTTTGTCCTTTTGGGAAGCTTATTATATATTTTATGCTTATTGGAAAACAGCTTCGAATATAAATTTCTGTTCTTATATCATTCATTCATATATAATGATGCAAACACATACACAGCAACTCCTAAGGAAAACATTACATTACAATTATGTATGTAAATACTAAAACACGAATTTAGTACATGCCAGGATTCGAACCCCAGTTAGTCAATGTTTTTTTGCACTGGACTATCACTGCTCTATATATATATATATATATATATATATGTATAGCTAGCTTAAATATGATCATATTTTATTGTCATATGTCAGCGTTTCCACGCTCTATGAACAAAGCGTTATAAATCTCATAGCTGGCCTTCTCATAGCGTTTACTATGATCATTACTCATACGGAATCTGCGATTTATATCACATAGATTAACAACTAGATACAACTGATAAACCTGCATGCAATGCCGTTCCCACAATGCCGGAGACTGGATTGCGTTCAGAAAGAATGGTAGAAATACAACGTGAAGTTGGAAGTGGATGGATGTAGGAGCTGAACACTCATCTGTCTGATCTGAGAGAACAACACTCATCTGTCAAATTGGTTATGTTTTATTAAGATAAAAATAAAAATATATATATACAATGCCAAAGTGGAAGGATGTAGGAGCCGCAGAAGACCAAGACTCGCCTACCATGGCCAAATTGGTCACAACCAATTTCAGTCAGGAGCCATAGGAACCGGTGAGCGTTCATAGAAAAAGAAGCTACATGGGTCTGTGACGTGGTATTTATTGCATCTCACTATGCAAGTCGTATACCCTGCCAATCAGCAAACGATGCTCGGACAAGCGGTCTGTAAAATTACCCCCCCACCTCACCGAAAACCGCGGCCAAATAACACACCTCCCTAGAGTGTTGTTGTGTTCCTGCATGTGAGTTAGGTCACCAGTAAGATCCTAAGGAGTTGCTGTGTTAGCAGAAGGGGAGGCATCGCACGAGTGATACTTAATGTATTGCAAGCGTTCATATGCCACGGTAGCCGCTTTACATCAGATGGGTATGCTTGTATGCCTCTCGACGTTGTATAAAAAAAAACATTAGTTGACATGTAATTCGTTCACAAATAACAAAGATATGGGCTAGTTAAAATGCTAACCTACAGAAAAAGTTACGTAATACCACACTAGTGCTGTAACTGCTCATCATTAAGCAGGTCGTACGCCTGTTTTTCCATAGCAATATAATACAGTTAGCATATTAATTTTTACCAGTAAAGGTTTTTAGAACAGTATCAAAAAAAAGGATAAAAAGGTCAAACTAAGCAACTTAAGAGACCAAGACTATGTATCTAAGAGTGAAACTTGTGACTAACTTGTTATACACAATTACACAAGTTTCACTCTTACATAGTTACTAGCTGCCCGCCCCGGCATCGCGCGGGTGATCCGATAGCCACCAAACTTCACGATCACCCTCTGGGCTAATCTGAAGACACCCTGAAAAATTCATCAGAATCGGTCCACCTTTGAGTTCACAGGGGACAAACATACTTACATTGATTTTTATTCATATAGATTATTGTCTATGGGCGTTACCATTTAGTAAAGTTCCAGAAAGCCGCAGGTAAGAACAAGTTTTCCTCAACCATCCGTTTTCGCGAACACCGCGTGAAACTGACTGTACATTAAACACCACAAGTCATTAACGACGTCCATCCATCAAAGGTCTACACACCGGAACACTTGTCAGGAGTTATATATTATTAATTAAAGCAAAAACTGTGTACAGTGTATGAAACCTTAATTTTCTGCTTCATTTGTCGCTTCCCATTCGCTCCAACTCATCTCACTGCCTCGTCACGAATTATCCGGTTAATGTTTTCACGGTCCGTTGACTAATATAAATTATAAGTAATTTTCAGTGGTTTATTACTGTATGCGGTACAACTTCAAGTAATTTTAAGACATGTAATTCGTTCACAAATAAAGATATGGGCTAGTTAAAATGCTAACCTACAGTGAACAGTGAACCTACAGAGTGAACTTTACATCAGGTGGGCAGTATGCTTGTATGCATCCCGACGTTGTATAAAAAAACCTATAACGAAATATTTAGGACTCCACAATCTCACTATTCTGTTATAATCTAGACTAATAAAGTAGTAATAATTTATGGTCACTTGGACTAATTTAGCTACATTCTACTCTCAGTTTCCGTGTTGCTAAATAGGTTATCTTGCACCTACTTGGCGCAGGTGTTGCCATTCTATCAGTGTTTACAACAAAATTGACAGAAAAGAAAAGGTATCCGATTTAAGTAGGAACGTATTGTATTTTTATACCACTAAGGTGGCAATCAAGCACACGGCCTGCCTGATGATAAACAGTCACCGTAGCCTATGGACATTTGCAACACCAGGGGTGTCACTCATGCGTTGCCGACCCTCTGAAAACCTCTTCACGCATTTCTAAAAGAACTCCATGCTATAGTCCCTTGGAAAAACTTCGGTTTGGAGCTCATTCCACAGCTTGAGAGTTCTCGGAAGAAAACTTCTCTGGAACCGCACAGTACGCGACCATTGCGGTTCCAACGTGTGAGGGTGAACTCCCCGCCGTCGGCGAGCGATGCGGTTATAAAAAGTAGCTGTCGGCATCATTTCGAACAACTCTTCAGAACATACCCCGTTGTACAATCGGTAGAACACACAAAGGGAGGCAAAATCTCTCCTTAAACTTAAGGGTTCAATACCGTGTGTAAGCTTAGGATTGTCGACAATTCTCACAGCTCGTCTCTGAATCGAATCACATGGTCCAAGCTGGTATCCAGGTGCTCCCGCCCAAAAGTGACTGCAGTACTCCAAGTGCGGTCTGACTTGAGACTTACGAGTATATAATATAAGTCTTTGCCCCGCACTGAAGTACTACTTAGCCCTGTTGAGCACACCAAGTTTTTTGGACGCCAGCTTGACCATCTCCTCCAGGTGATTTCGATATTGCACATCACTGGAGATCTCGACGCCAAGCATCCTAATACTTTTGGTGACGGTAAGGGGTGTGTTCTGGAATTTAGGAACCACAGCAAATGGAGTTTTCTTAGCGGTGAATGCGCAAACTTGTGTCTTCTTGGGGTTGAATTTGACCAAGTTAAGCCATCCCCAGTCAGATACTTTAGCCAAAGTACTATCCATTTCAGACACAAGTTTATCGCTTTCCTCCACAAGGGTACGGGGGAGGTTTGCACGGCCTATATAATAAGTGTCCCCGGTGCTGTCGTCCGCATAACAATGAATGCCATCAATTGACAACATATCATTGATATGCAGCAGAAAAAGCGTCGGAGACAGTACAGAACAGGGACGCCAGCATTGATATCCATACTTTCGGAGCTTCCACCGTCAACTACGGCTTTTATGCATCTGTTGGATAAAAAGCTGTCGACCCATTTGAACATACCCTCGGGCAGCCCGTATGATGGTAACTTCGATAGAAGACCCCGGTGCCAGACCCGATCGAACGCCTTCGCCATGTCTAGGCTGACAGCCAATGCCTCACCTTGACTCTCTATCGCCAAAGCCCAGCGGCGTGTAAGATACCCTAGATCACCAGTCAAGCGACTGTGACGGAAACCGTATTGACGGTCGCTGTCCAAGTCGTGATCCTCTAGGTATCCTAGGAGTCGTGTGTTTATCACACGCTCCATCACCTTGGAGAGAAGGGAGGTTAAGGCGATAGGCCTGTAATTCGATGGGTTTGATCTATCACCCTTTTTGGGCACCGGGTGCACATTGGCGGTCTTCCATGAAGTCGGGACTTGTCCAGTGGAGTAGGAAAGCGCGAAAAGGCGCGTTAGTACAGAACACAATTCAGGAGCACACAGCTTCACACCACTGCCGGTATACTATCCGGCCCACTCGATTTATGAATGTCGAGAGAGAGTAAGGTCCACCGGACATCTCGCTCGGTAATAGAGATTTCCGGCATTGAGTTACCGCACCACGGGATGGTAGGTGGCACTGCTCCCCCGTCACTTATATTCGAGTTAGACGCAAAGAGATTGCCAAGTAAATCGGCTTTCTCCTTAGCGCTATGGGCCAAACTGCCATCCGGTTTTTGCAGTGGTGGCATGGACGGTTGACAGAAATTTCCCTCGGCAGCTTTAGCGAGTGACCAGAAAGCACGGCTCCCAGAGGGAAAGCTCGCAAGTCGCTCGCCAACTCTGCCGAAAACAGAGACTCTAGGATCCCCATTAGCACGCGCCGTGGTCCAAGCACTGTAAGCAGCCTGCTTGAGAAGTTTGGCTTCCTTACAATGCCGATTAAACCACGGCCGCTTTTTAGCTCCCGCAGTAGCTGCAAGGCGATTGGGAATGAAGCATTCCATGCCATCCAATATCGCCGCAGCCACTGCGGTTGCGCAGGAATCAAACAGTTAAGTCAAGTTAAGTAAATTGTTAAGTCGATATAAATTACGTGACTAATTTTCGACGAGCTCGGTGCTGGAATGGCTGGCGACGGCACCTATAGCACCAACGGTCGTGAGTTCAATTCCCACACAAGATAAATATTTGAGTGCATGCCTTGACATGTAAGTATGTAGTAAAAAAAGGTGTTGATGTATGTTTATCAGTTGTCTTGTAACCATAACCAAAGCTTTACTTAGTTTGGAACTAGATGGCGCGCTGTGTAATTTGTCCGACAACGTTTGTCATTAGTTGTCTTACAGTCATTGTTAGCATGGTACAATTAAGAGCTAATCACGCTTCGAGACTCGAATTCTGAATAAGAAAGGTGATTAAAGTGTCAAGTTTAACGTACCCTTAACTGTAAGCTAACCATTGCTATCTAGCAAACTATGAAGTGGAATGAAGATTTTTAAGAGTCAAAACCAATCTCACCTACACTTGGTGCACCCTGTCATAAAGACAGATATGTTATGCTTTCCGTCTTAAACAGGGAGTCATTCATCCCTTTCCAACATTAACTACGGACGATTTAACATCCTTACTAAGGAGGGTTAAATCGTCCACCCCTGCATCCGCTAAAATATTATTTTGTACCCCCAAGAAGGCCAATAAGTATACGGCCTACATGATGGTAAGCTATTACGATATCCCATAATTATTATTACATAAACTATTTAAGAAATTATTAAAAAGTTCAGATAATTCATACGTGGTAGTTCATACAGAAATAATGCAGGATGAAAGAATTACGAAAATAGATATACAACACGAAAGTAGAAGGATGTAGGAGCCGAGGAAGGCCAAGACTTACCCACCATGACCAAACTGATCGTGTATTATCAGAAGGTGATATCTGGAGCCTTAGAAACCTGTGAACGTGCATGAGAAGAGCAATGAATGTTAGAGCAACGAGTGAGGTTTGTAAGGATCGCGTCACGTGGCGCTCGGTGCTCTCTGCCTACCCCGCAAGGAATATGGCGTGAAGTTAAAGATAGATATAAAGATAAGACAAGCATTCGAATCACCCAATAATGTAAAATAATTATATTGCGAATTAAATTCTTGCTAATGCGTTATAAATAACATCTGTATGTATATCTTCACGCCATGTCCCCTGGTGGGTCGGCAGTGAGAACCGAGCGCCATAAGACGCGGTCTTTACATACTTCACACGCTTCTGTGACATTCATAGCTCTTTTCATGCACGCTCGGTTCCTGGGGCTTCTGACATCACCTTCTGTTAAAACACGACCAATTTGGTCATGGTAGGTTAGTCTCGGTCTTCCTCTGCTCCTACAACCTTCCACTTTTGCATTGTATATCTGTTTCGTCATTCTTTCGTCCCGCATCCTTTTTACATGTCCGAACCAAAGAAGCATGCCTTTTCTTATCTTAACACCGACACTCTCTTTCAGACCAACTCTTTCTCTCACGTCTTCATTACGAACGCGGTCAGCAAGCGTTATGCCACAAATTAGGCGCAATGCTCTCATCTCGACCGCATTTATTTTACTTTCATGCTCTCTCTGCCATACCCAGCTCTCACTTACGTAAGTTAGCGTTGGGATTAGCACCGCGTTGTGTACAGCGAGATGGACCTTCTGGCTTAGATTTGGGCTGCCTAGAAGTTTACCCAACGCACTCATATAATAAAATCTTATGTTAGTAAAAAGATGGATAGATAGAGAAAGGTCGAATTTCGACCATCGGGGAGAACCCTATATAAACTATATCCCTCTAACGATTTGAATCAATTTTTAAAATTGCATAAGGTTTTGTTTTTTATCTATATAGAATATTTTCCTGAAGAATTTTACACCAAGGAACGTAAATTGCCGAGTGAAGTTTGGTCGTCCATATACTGTACTGCTATATCTATATATAAATAGTCAATTCGACCTTGCAACTCAGTGGCTTGCAAACCTGCAGTTCAATCGAGACAGCAGTACACAGCAGGCTCGCACCCACGTCCGGTCCCTACCATTACGCGTTCCGGTGGCAACTGGTTTGCCCCATTATTATCATATGACTTAAGTTACATTGCAAGTTATGTGATAGCCCAGTGCATAAGAAATCGGCCTATTGATCAAATGGTCTTCGGTTCAAATCCTGGCATGTACCACTAAATTCTTGTTTTCGGATTTACGTACCTACACATTAGGGGTTAAAGTATGAAATTGTCGATTTGTACTGAAAAAATAAAACTCGTTTTTTTCTAAGATGTAACATATTTTTTTATTCAAAATATTTACCCTCATTATCTATACATTGCTGCCATCTAATCGGAAGTTTATTTATGCCTTTGCGATAGAACTCTGGGGATCTAGATTCAATAACTGTGAAAAGCATTTTTTTACTGCCTCCTGGGAAGAATATTTTTTACCACATAGAAAATTCTCCAATTCATGAAAAAAATGGTAGTCAGTTGGAGCAAGGTCTGGCGAGTACGGAGGATGACGTATGGTTTCTAACTGCAGAGCCTTTAGAGTTACAATGGTTTCTCGTGCAGTGTGAGGTCTTGCGTTATCATAGAGCAATAATGGTGAAGATCGATTCACGAGTCGGGGCTGTTTCACTGCCTGTTTCGCCATCATTGTTCGAAGTTCAGCACAGTTTAAGCAATAACAGCAGATGTTTACATCTTGGCTTGACCAGACCCGAGAAAGCTATAGTGAGTAATGCCATAAAGAGACCACCAAACAGTTACCATTACCTTTTCATTGGTAAGCTTTGCTTTAGGGCACTGTTGCGGCGTTTGACCTGGGGTCAGCCATTCCATTTTTCGCTTACGGTTATTATAAAGAATCCACTTTTCGTTACATTTCGATCCAATTTTTCTTCATGTCTGTATCGATTCAACAAGGTAACACAAGTTTCAACACCCTTTTGTTTCTGCAGACCAGTCAAATAATGAGGCACCCATTTTTCATATTAATCTATTTTATTGATTTGACGCAAATGTTTCAATATTGTAAATAAGGTAACGTTAAACCATGCCGCTAATTCTGGGTAGTTTGACTCGTATCGGCTTCACCATCTCCTTCAATTCTGGTCTTCCACGTGGTTCGTTCGTCAAGTCGAAGTTTCCATTACGAAAGCGTTTAAACCAAAAACGCACAGTGCTTTCATTAGCAGTCTCCTCTCCAAACGCAGCATTGATATTGTTTCTGCCGCGTTACTTCTGTGTCGGAATTTGTATTCAAGAATTGCTCGGATTTTCGAAATTATACCTACGTCTTTCCTGTCTAAGCTGAATAAAAAAAACTATTGAAATTCAAAAATCAAACCCATCTTATAGTTTACATTGACTCAATCACTCACTATCCGTGACTGACTACACGTTTTAGTGTCAAAGGTATACATTGTTCTAGCAAAATAACAAACAGACCGACAAAATAAAAACAAAATATTTAATGACAGTGTTTTGTCCAAATTATATTTTGGTACCTAAAAATGTTCTGGAAGATTTATTTCTCCTGAAAACGTTTCTTTTGTTCTGTCGTCAATTAATCAAAGGTCGGTAATTATCGCATGTTTTAATATCGGTTTGCAAGTGCCGAGTCAATGCACTTGCCTCTTTGTCTCGCGCCCGCCGCCTACACATCACAAAATTTATTATAATTGGACCTGAAATATCCATATTACTTGGAATTTTTGTAACGATGTGGAAAAGATGGATATGGCATTTGTTTGTTGATTTGTCATTAACATGTCAGTCACGTTAGGTTAAAAGATGCAGCCCTAGGGCAGACTAATACGTAGCGGAGCCTTAGCAAAAACATCCCTTTTGCACTCTTTGCATCCCTGAAAAAAATAATTAAATCTCACTACATGGTATAGCGTTTACGAAGAAAAGTCAAATGAACTAAACTACATTTTTTACAACGTCGAGAGGCATACAATCATACGGCTCACTTGATGTAAAGCGGCTACCGTAGCATATGCAGACATAAAATATTATTCGCGCGATGCCACCTCTACTGCTAACACAGCACTACTTACTTACGAGCTTACTGCTTACCTCACTCATGTAAGGACGCAAGAACCCTCCAGGGAACTGTTATTTGGCAGCGATTTTCTGTACGAAAGATGTATCCCCAGCTTTGATGTATCCTACCTCTCTTAAAAAAATGTATTTCATGTAACATGAATGTATTTAATTAATTTTTGTATTTTATTTATTTACAACAATGAAAACATGCAATTTTATCTAAGTAACTAACTTTGTGTGCTTTCGCCACCAATTACTTCATGTGACTAGCGCCGGCCGCCACCCACCCACTCGTTAGTAGATGCAATAGCCGTCGCTGCTAAAGCTCCTCCGGTTGCTTTGCCTTGGCTGCTGCGGTGGTCCTCGCGGTTGCCCTCCATCTGGAACAGAAACTGCATGCACCCATGCCTACCCTGGTCTTTGCGACACATATTTCCTGAGGATGTCTCTCCACGAGGCATCCTCAGGCGCTGTAGATGTTACTCGTTAGAATAACAAACATGTTATTAGGTGATAACTACTGGAGCAGCAGCGACGACATGTTGCATCTACTGACGGTCATTGGTGCCATCCGGCGCTAGTTCCATTTACTAATTGGTGGCGAAAGCACGCAAAGCAGATTAGATCACGCCTTGCCTGCACATGTGTTCCCTCCTTCCTACAATATGGGAACCTTCAAACGAAGCGTGAAGAAGCATTTTGCGGGTCAGCATGGCAGCGTCAACTGACAGGATACGGGATGTAGAATGTTGTCAGTTGCAGTTGCGATTTGGGCTCCTCTTTCGCTTACCATCAGGCAAAGAGGGGCCACTATGCTGAACTAATATAAAAAAAAAAATCTATAGTATCTATTGACTAATAATGGATGCATTTCTAAACTGATCGAAGTGCGGCTGCTGTAGTATCTTGGCGTTCAATTTAATTGAATTCAGCTCATATTTCACATTTGAGTAGCTTCATCACGGTCGATGGATGTACAGTGGAGGTTAACAAAAAACATGCGCTCCTACATTCTTGGATGCACGCAAACATTACTGATCACCTGACACTCCAAACAATGTATCTCGATGCAAATTTCCTAGTGGAACATACTTATTTATAAACTAGAAAAGGCTTTTACCCATGACTGCATTGGAAACGATTCAAATCGTGTAAAAAAATACTGTTCACAGGACAGACATTTGTGTGCATGAACTCGTTTGTTTTGGTCTGTTGTTTTAAGAGAGGTGGGGCGCATTAACGCTGCCCGTCTGGGGGAAGTACCTCCACCTCACATAAAACCGCAGCCAAATAACAACTCCCTAAATGGTTGTTGTGTTCCTGTGTGAGTGAGGTCGCCAGTAAGCTCCTAAGGAGTTGCTGTGTAAGCAGCAGAGGAGGCAAGTGATACTTAATATATTACAAGCGTCAATAGGCTACAGTAACTGCTTTACATCAGGTGGGCCGTATGTTTGTATGCTTTCCGATGTTGTATAAAAAAAAGCAAGTTGCCGGAATGAAGGATCACCGTGTCATCCCCCTGTCTTCGGACAGTCCTATTATATCCCAATACAACTTGCTTAGTTCTTCTTCCAGCTCCACTATCTTCTCGTCCGTCCTCATTGTACGCGTTGCCAGGGCCACTCCTGGATATTTCCCTTAATCGCTTTTTACGACACCCACGGGTTGAGATGGGGTTGCTTATTCTTACGCCGAGGCCACACGGCAATGGGCCATACCTCTCTTAAAAATCAATATAAACAGACATGTTGGTGCACACAAATGATTGTCATGTTTGGAAATCGAACTCACACGCGCTGATGCCAAAGTAGCGTTACTAGTCACTTCACCACCGAGCTCGTCGTATGTAACGATATAACAGGGACTAATTTACACGTGAGGTTTCCGCGGCGAATTTCCTTTATTGGCGATACGTCCCGATTCATACATTCCCAAAAGCGTCATATCCAAAAATCCGGTGGGAATATTGTTACAGCGTTGGCGCTGGGAATCCTTCCCACTGCCCAAAACCTGCGCCTACGCCTCATATCGACCGAGATACAGATTCAGAGGCATTAGGACCTCACCATATATAGCAGCTTGTACTGAATTGATGCATATTACATTAAACGCAAATGTTTTATTGATTTCAAATTCTTTAATAATGTTTTTTACGGAGAATTCTGTAATGTAATTAACTGGAAATGGGAACGCACTCGGACAACGGACTTAAGTTGTTTACCGCAGCCAAATAACAACGTCAAGATATGGCCAGCAAATGCCAGCTATTGAAGCAGTGGTAGGCCAGTGGACGAGGAACCTGTCTAATGACCAACTGGTCCCTGGTTCAAATCCTGTCGTGTACTAAATTTGTGTTTTCGGTATTATGTACATATTTGTAATTATCACTTGCTCGACGGTGTTGAAAAACATCGTGACGACTTCCGCACGCCTAAGAAATGTATTTGAAAACACATGTGACCTAATCTAAAAAAGGTCTGGTTTTCTGTCTGGATTGTGGATGTCTGACGGCTGTCGTTCCATGTAATAATCAGTATTTGCCAAATCTTACGCTTAGGTAGCGGATCCCTCTGGTCACAATGGATTAGGAAATGCGGTAACTCTAAAAAGAAGACTTAAAGCTTTGATTTTTTTTATACAACGTCGAAAGGCATACAAGCATACGGCCCACCTGATGTAAAACGGGTAACGTAGTACCTCTAAACGTTTGTAATACATTAAGTATTACTCGCGCGATGGGCTCTCTGCTGCTGTCACAGCAACTCCTTAGGAGCTTACTGGTGACCTCGCTCACATGCAGGAACATAACGACCCTCTAGGGAGTTATTATTTAACTGCGGTTTTTTGCGACTACTTAGATGCGCCTTACCTCTCTTAATACATCCAGACCAAGACAAACAGACATGTTCATGCACACAAATGTTTTCCCTGTGTGGGAATCGAACCTAGTTCGTGGCGTTGATGTCAATGTCGCATCATTCACGCCGAGCCTGTTTTGACTGCAAATAATGTTGTAGCAAATTTAAACATATGAATTAAAAATATTCCATTAATTTAAAAATATTCCAAAGGCAGATTTTTCATTGCGCTTTCAGCAGGGATGGAGGTGCAGTAGAAAGAATGCAACATGAAAGAATGACGAAGCAGATATACAATGCAAAAGTGGAAGGATGTAGGAGCCGAGGAAGGCCAAGACTTACCTACCATGATCAAATTGGTTATGTTCTATCAGAAGGTGTTGCCAGGAGCCCTAGAAATCGGCGAGCGTGCATGAGAAGAGCAATGAATGTTATAGAAGCGAGTGAGGATCGAGTCACGTGTCGGCTCTCTCTACCTACCCCGTAAGGGATTTGGCGTGAAGTTGTAGATTGATTTTTAGGGTTCCGTACCCAAAGGGTAAAACGGAACCCTATTACTGAGGCTCCGCTGTCCGTCCGTCCGTCCGTCCGTCCGTCCGTCTGTCTGTCACCAGGCTGTATCTCATGAACCGTGATAGCTAGATAGTTGACATTTTCACAGATGATGTATTTCTGTTGCCGCTATAACAACAAATACTAACAAATAGAATAAAATAAATATTTAAGGGGGCTCCCATATAACAAACGTGATTTTTTTCCTTATTTTCGCTTGATATTGATAACGGCAACAGGTATACGCTTGAAATATTCACAGAATATTCAGTTATATATTCACTTTAAGAATAAATAATTAAATTAAAATAAAACAAATGTTTAAGGGGGGCTCTCATACAACCAACGTGATTTTTTGCCGTTTTTTTAGATAATGGTACGGAACCCTTCGTGCGCGAGTCCGACTCGCACTTGGCCGATTTTTTCATCTTTTATTCTACAAACAGCCTAAGCATCTGCCCGCCAGATCATTAATTGTTCTATTACCCGCATTGTCTGAATATCACTCAGGCCACTGGTTGACCGGCACCATTTAGTAAAACGGCTAGGTTGCTAATTGATAGACTAATTAAGCTAATTGGCTGCGACATACACATTTTAAATCGCTGTATTCAAATACATCTACACGTAAATAATTTGTATAGAATTGACATTACCCCAGAATTGCCAACACATAAATAAATAAATTTGACGAGCTCGGTGTCTCAGTCGTGAATGACGCGTCTTTGACAGCAACGCTCGTGGGTTCGATTCCCACACAAGGCAAACATTTGTGTGCATGTACATGTCTCTTTGTCTCGGTCTGGATGTTTTAAGAGAGGTAGGGCGCATCGAAGCAGCCCGTCTGGGGAAGTACCTCCACCTCACAGAAAACCACAGTCAAATAATAACTCCCTAGAGGGTTGTATTGTCTAGGTTTTCGCGATCGTTACACATTGAATTAAACAATTTTTAACGGAAGTATCGCGTGTTTTATTTATTTTGTTAAACCTGACGTTTTGAACGCTTTGCAGCGTCCGTGGTCGTAGGAAGACTGAAGTCCCTAGAGGGTTGTTGTGTTCCTGCGTGTGAGTGAGGTCACTAGTAAGCTCCCAAGAAGTTGCTGTGTAAGCAGCAGAGGAGGCATCGCGCGAGTGACACTTAATATATCGCAAGAGTTAACAGACTACGGTACCCGCTTTACACCAGGTGGGCCGTATGCCTCCTGCAGTATGCCTCCCGACGTAGAATTAAAAAAATAAGTAGCCGAAAACGTTTCCATTCGAACGAAGTAAGGAATATGGCAGAGACTATATTTCATTATGTTTAAAGTCTTTTCGGATATTGCCGAAGCGAATGTGACCAGTTTTACTAAGTAATTACTCCGTGGTAGGAATCCAGTTTATAAGTTAAACTGTGTGCGCACGGCGATTGAATCACATAAAATAATAATTGACCGAAAAATCACGCAACGGCAATGCAATGCAAACTAATAGGATTATGGATTGTGGTGATAATAGTCTGAGAAAATCGATCTATATCTTCACGCTCGCCAGGCGCGGGGTGGGCAGAGAGAATCGAGCGCCACACAGCGACGTATCAAAAGGTTATACTTACACCAATTAAATTAAACAATTTTTAACGGCAGTATCGCGTGTTTTGTTTATTTTGTTGAACCTGACGTTTCGAATGCCTTGCAGCGTCCGTGGTCGCAGGAAGACACGAAAAGACGGATGCTGCAAAGCATTCGAAACGTCAGGTTCAACAAAATAAACAAAACACGCGATACTTCCGTTAAAAATTGTTTAATTCAATGTGTAACAATCGCGAAAACCTAAGAGTTATACACCAACATTATTGTATTTTAAAATGGCGCAAGTAGTACTATATCTACGTACAGTCGGTACAGTTATTTATTATGACACTTGGCTCTAACAAAGAGACAAATGATAGGCCATACCTGTCGTTAGAAAGAGATGAATATATATCTTAAGACATTTATGCTTTGTGGCGTAATACGTATAGACGCGACGCGAAAGCGTGGCCAACTGAATGCAAATTGGGCAATTACCTTACTTCGTATTGCCATTCTAGAGCGTGTACAACGTATCTATAATTATAAAAACATCTTAGGCGCCACATGACTCGATCCACTTGTCTGCGCGTGAAGGCACCTCTATCTCAAAAAACCCGTGTTTTAGTTTAGTTTTCCCTGTGTTTGTTGTACCGCCTTTACTATGGTGAGTGCTCTGAAGAAGTATTTTCCCTTATCCAATCCTCTCCCATCCGTTATAGAACCACACCTGAAGGCTAGCGTTGCCATTATTCCACTGTTGAGAACATCTCTTCTCGTACTAAAAAGTTCGGCAACTCCCATCTCTGCCGTACCATTAAAAAGTCTTTCTACAATATGAGATCCATCAAACGAAGTGTGAAGAAGTACCTTGCGGGCCAGCATGGTAGCTTCAACTGACAGGACACTGTAGTCCTTGTCAGTTGCCGCTGCAATTGGGTCTCCACTTTTCGCTTACCATCAGGTGAAGCGGAGCCACTATGCTGAGCCAATAAAAACATAAATATTTTAACCAATAAGCCAATAAGAGCGGCGATGTTGATCAGTGAACCAGCCAATAAGAGCTGCACGTTCTACTTTACCCGACCTGTATTGAATACTTACTACGTAAAATCGGTCTCATCCTTTATCCATAGGTTATTTATTTCCTTCGGGGTCCTAACGCTCATCAGGTCCTAACGCACGACCAATTTGACCATGGTAGGTGAGTCTCAGCCTTCCTCGGCTCCAACATCCTTCAAAAATTATTGACTTCAGAATCATCAGAGGTCATGGCTACCAGATTAAGGATGCTGATTTAGCAATGATAGTAGAGTGAAGCGATCCTCCTTATGTAGAAGCATCCATTAACATCTTTATAATCTTTAATCTTTTACCTTATCATCAGGTAGGCCTCATATTATTTGCCACCAGACACGTGAAACGAAAGTATATTTTGTTGATTCCATAAAAATAAATGCACGCACTTTTAGTACAACCCCTCTCTGCGATCGCGTGTCCGCCCAACTTATACAGATATAATCCAAGGGCTCCCTTCTCGTAAAGACGTGATTAATAACAATGGGCCGAAACCCATTCCGCGGGCAAGCGCCCTATTAGTACCATTCATTAGGGCTCCGCTCCTCCAGCGAGCATAATTTAGCGCTCCGCTGACGGCCAGGAATGCGCCCGTTGATAAAGTAACTATTTATGTAAAGCCAACATGTGACTCGTCGTCAGCATTGCTTGGAAGCGTACATTTACATGTCTGTAGAAATTTATAGATCAATTTTCTTTCTGTCAGGTGATATCAGGAGCGACTAATGTTAAAGAAGCGAGTGAGGTGTGTAAGGATTGAGTCATGTGGCGCTCGGTGCTCTCTGCGTGCCCCGCAAGGGATTTGGTGTGAAGTTACAAATAGACAGATACATTTTTTTTTAATTACATAGCGCCTTTTAATCCCAAACTAAGCAGTTTGTGCTATGAGTACTTACTAGATAACTAGTAGTCAGGGGCGCCGACTCCGTGGGTGCTCGGGGGCTCCAGCACCCACGGGAGGGAAATAGTGGGTGCGGAGGACCCATGACGCTAGACATCATTATGTAACTAAAATAATCCATCATCTCATTATCTGTTGTTCAGGTTCAGGTTCTCCGTATCTGGTTATTCTAGTAAGCGCTTGCTTGCTTACTAGAATGTGTGCGACGCGTCCTAATGTGATCTTAGTTCCCACCCACATTTATTTTGGGCAGGGCAGTCTTTGGGGTACGCCTATGTCCAACTGTGTACGTCTTTCGGCTGAAATCATGATGATGTACCTAGTCATCAAAAGAGCATGAGCATCCACGAGGTTTTCCAGAAGCCGGCGCCCCTGAACTAGTTAATAGATTCAGGCGTTATTTTGCGAAAGTCAAATTTACATGCAATTTGATCTAACATGCTTTATGTGCTTCCGCCACCAAGTAGTTCATGCGGCCTAGCGCCGGCCGGCACCCACCCACTACTGTTAGTTGATGCAACATGCCTCTGCTGTTCTCTCTGCCTCGGCTGCTGCGGTCGTCCGCCATCTGGAAAAGAAACCGCATGCCCGGGATTTGAGAGCAAGGTGTATGTTATTTTTTATTTTTTTTCTAAATATGTGAACTATTTTGTCATACAGATCACAGACAAAATATACAGAGTCATAGTCTGTATTTATTATTTATGTACAATTAGTAATAACTTTGATTAATGCTATAAGTATCCACAATAAACAATAATTAAAAAATTGGTTATTTGTACATAGATAATAAATGTAAATAATAATTTCAAATAATTTAAAAAGAAAACATTAATATGGTTTCTTATGGAGCGTTTTTTCGGATTTTATTTATACAACGTCGGAAGGTATTCAAGCATACGGCCCACCTGATGTAAAGTGGTTACCGTAGCCTATGAACGCTTGTAATACAATAAGTATCACTCGTGCGATGCCTCCTCTGCTGCTAACACAGCAACCCCTTAGGAGCTTACTGGTGACCTCACTCACACTCAGGAACACAATAACCCTCTTAGGGAGTTGTTATTTGGCTGCAGTTTTCTGTGAGGTGTAGGTACTTCCCCAGAAGGGCTGCTTTGATGCGCCCTTCCTCTCTTAACTTGAAAATCTCTGACTAACTCTCTCAACTTGGAATTGGTCTCCAATTCAGTGTTGTTAATAAAAACAAAGTGAGAGTTCCACTTAGCTTTATACATCTCCTTAATACGTAATAATTGGTATATATCAAGAACGGTTTTTTTTTTTATTTCTTGCACCCCTGCCATGGGCAAGGCTCTTTTCAAGGCTAAGTTATTATTATTATTCAAATAAAATATAAATACACATTCATACATCATACTCTTTTATTCCTCAGTTTATTCTTTCATACATCATCTTTTATTGTCTAAAATTTAAATTTTGCCCATTTTTTCAACGCCTGTGAAACTATCCTATCTGTTTCCAAACTTCCCTCCCCATACTGCGTCAGTCCAGCCACGGGCGACAGAGAGCTTTACAGCTCCACCTAGCCACCGCGATATCAAGACCGGTTGGACAATTGGTCCCCGGTTCAAATCCTGGCACGTCCCACTAAATTTGTGCTTTCTAATTTATGTACACGTCCCTTGCTCGCCGGTGAAGGACAACATAGTGAGGAAACCAGCATGTCCAAGAAATTATATCTCGAAACACTAGTGACTTAACCTAAGAAAGGTCTGGTTATCCCTCGGGGTTGTGAAGGTCTGACGGCACGGCTCTTTGTATAAATCAGTTGTTGTTGTTGTAATATCTTTATTGTACAATAAATTAAAAAATATATATATATATGAAATAAATTTTATGGTACAAAGGCGGACTTATCCCTGAAAGGGATCTCTTCCAGCCAACCCAGAACTATTAACAGAATAACATAAATGGGCGAGAGAACAAATGTACACTAATTGACTACAACAATATCATAAACTTCATAACACATCAACTTTACCTAATACATACTACTCTGTGTAAAAAGTATCGGGAATATGTCAATAAAAAGACCCGCGTAAAAGAGGTCGTTCTAATTTTTTTACTGCATGTTGGTAGCACTGTACTGATTTAGCGCGCAAAATTTGAGCGGGATCTGTCATTTAATTTGTTTTAAACTACACTTTTTGTTGGTCATAGTTTTGAGTCCTCGGCGATTTTTACAATGGAAAATATTGTTGAACAAAGAGTGTGCCTTAAATTTTGTGTTTCAAATGATATTTCATGTGGTGAATCACTAAAAATGTTGCGAAATACCTACGGCGAATCGTGTATATCGAAAACAAGGGCTTATGAATGGTATAAGGCTTTTAAAGAAGGCCGAGAAGTAGTAGTAGACTTGCCTCGTTCTGGTAGACCTTCAACCGCTACGACCAGAGAAAACATCGACAGAATCAAGAAGCTAGTGCTCGAAAATCGACGTATGAGTCTGAGAGAGTTGGCTAGTGAGGTGAACATATCTTTTAAGTCCGTCCACAACATTCTCATTGACATTTTAGGCATGAAACGCGTCGCCGCTCGACTAGTTCCAAAAGAGCTCAATTTTGTTCAAAAAGCGCAGCGAAAGCATGTCGCTGAAGACATGGTTTCCCGAGCTTCTACGGATCCGACCTTTATGAAACGTATAATAACTGGCGACGAGACATGGGTTTATGAGTACGACATGCAAACAAGCCAACAGTCTTCAGAATGGCGTCTCGAAAACGAGCCGAAACCCAAAAAACCGCGGCAAAGTCGCTCCAAAATCAAGGTGATGCTGACAGTTTTTTTTGACTACCGTGGTGTGGTTCACTCCGAATTCCTTCCAGAGGGAGAAACAGTGAATAAAGAATATTATTTAGGCGTCATGAAGCGTTTGCGTGAGAGTATCCGCCGAAAACGTCCAGATTTGTGGCAACACAACTCATGGATGCTGCACCATGATAATGCACCATCACACACAGCCATTATAGTGAAAGAGTTTTTAGCGAAAAATTCAACAAAAGTTCTCGACCAAGCACCGTATTCACCTGATATGGCTCCGTCTGACTTTTTTTTATTTCCCAAGTTAAAATTACCACTTCGAGGAAAACGTTTTGAGTCGATAGAAGCCATAAAAGAAAATTCGCTGAATGAGCTAAAGGCCATACCGCAAATAGCCTATGAAAAATGTATGGAAGACTGGGTGAAGCGGTGGAGATGTTGTATTGCAAGCGATGGGGCCTACTTTGAAGGCGATAAAATAAATTTAGATGAATAATTTGTATTTTTTGTTTTATTGACAAATTCCCGATACTTAGTACACAGAATGTATTACGAAGTTATACATAAACAATACAATAAACAAAGATGAAAAAAGAAATAGGAATAAATACAAACATTAAATACAAAAGCTAAAAACACACAAACACGACATATATTTTAGGGTATGCATCCAAAAATGCTCACAATTTACCAATTAAAATGTTTTTGACTCGGAGTTTGAAGGATTCTATGGAGGGATGGGATTAGTATGTTCGCCGAATCTTTAGGATCAGGTAACTGACCCTGCCGAACGTAATGAAATACGAAACGGGATTACGCTGAAAAGAAGAATTTAATACGTACCTAATAGAAAGGTGATTCAGCTCAGTTCTCGTTGATTCTATCTATAACTTCACGCCAAATCCTTTACGGGGTAGGCAGAGAGAAGCGAGCGCCACGCGACTCGGTCCTTACATACCTCACTCGGTTCTTTAACATTCATTGCTCTTTTCACGCTCGCCGGTCTCTAGGGCTCCTGATAGAACACGACCAATTCGATCATGGTAGGTAAGTGTCGGCCTTCCTCGGCTCCTACATCCTTCCGCTTTTGCATTGATTTCGTTGATTCGTAAATCTTATAATCATTTCCCGAACTCAGTGGCACTAGGCAGAATGCTCCGACACTTTTTGCTAATGCCATTCCCATACATGATGTATGGCGATTCCCATGGATTTCTCTGCATTGTATGACAGTAATTACACACGGTGGTTGATTTCACCTCCCATTTCTCGCTACTAAGTCATCCATTGTCTTGGTGCTGTTTTTATAGAATAACAGTTTAGAACTGAATATGTTCGAAGAATGCGGTTGTTGAGGAGACACTGTACAAATTGTCAGGCCTGGCTTATTTACATCACTTTTTCTGCATCTTAGCGCTATCCCGTTTCGTAATCCGTTAGGATTGGTGGGATCCGCTTCCTAAGCCAAAGGATTTGGCAAAGGTACTGATTGTCAGCTTATTTACATCTCTCTTCACCCTTTTTCTTCCCCTTTTATGGACTCTTAGGTTTCCTGCACATAAAGATAAAAGCATAAAGATAAATACAAATTCTTTATTTGCTCTCACGGACAAGACCTACATTTGTTACATGAAACTTCATTGCATTCTTAATTTCTCATAGTTTTCGTTTCTCTTTTTTTTTTAATTTAGCAGTATTTCGGAAATGACCATTGGCGATGAAGAAATGCTCAAAGAAACTTGCCAATAAAGATCTTTTTCAAATCATCAATTTCTTTTACATTAAAATTATGTCAGTCTAGCAGTACAATCATAATGAGACGTCAGGTGGTAAAATAAAGTGTTTTTTTTTTATACTACGTCGGGAGGCATACCAGCATACGGGCCACCTGATGTAAAGCGGGTACCGTAGCCTATTAACGCTTGCGATATATATTAAGTATCACTCGCGCGTACAGGCATACGGCACACCTGGTGTAAAGCGGGTACCGTAGCCTATTAACGCTTGCGATGCCTCGTCTGCTGTTAACACAGCAACTCCTTAGGAGCTTACTGGTGCCCTCACTCACACGCAGGAACACAACAACCGTCTAGGGAGTCATTCACGACTGAGCCACCGAGCTCGTCAGCATGTCCAAGAAAATATACTTCGAAAGACGTGTGACCTAACCTAAGAAAGATCTGGTTATCCCTCGAGGTTGTGCAGGTCTGACGGCAGTCGCTTCATGTAAAAATCAGTGTCTTCGCCAAATCCTTAGGCTTAGGTAGCGGACCCCGCCAATCCTAATGAATTAGGAAACGGGATAACTCGAAGAAGATTACAGACATTATTACAAATTCAGATATATAACCCGAAAAGTAATAAAACTTAACTAAAATTAAATAAATACACAATAAAACTAAATTACATCAAAAGTTAAGTTAATAACCTATACATATAATACTAGTTGAGAATGCGCAAGTTTGCATTGCCAGAGGAACTCCTGGCTCGTCAATTATGTAACAATTCTTTTTTTTTTAATTTGTCGGCCATTTTTATCATGTTCCTTAAGAGATATGAACGGTGTTCCTGAACATTCCTATTCTTCTTTTTTATGCCGAATCCGAATCTGAAGTCAAAATTCGAATATTCGAAAAAAAGCGACAGACAAACATACAGACAAACGCACAGGCAAACATATAGATTTCATATAGGAACGGTGTTCCTGAAAATTGCAACAGGCCGATGTAAGGTCTTTATTAGAGCAACAAAATCCAAAACAATAGTTTTTAGAATTTTTGTTTGTCTGTATGTTTGTAGCGGATCACGCAAAAACTAATTCATGGAATTGAATGCGGTATTCACCGGTGTATTGCTAGAGATTTAACATAAAATATAGGCTTCATTTCGCCGCAGGAAAATATGTTATACCGATTGTTTTGAATTTAATACTTAACTTTTAATTCTTTTACTTAAAATTATTATTTTAAATACAATTGAGCACGAGCTCGACGACGAACGCTTTAACAGTAATGAGTTTATCTCGAAACAGTAACAGTAATTTTAAGAATTGTTCGATACGATGCCAGCAGGTTCCTTCTACAAGCTCTCTCTCGCACAGTAGAACCGCAATGGTTGCGTACATACGAGTACCTTCAAGTTTCTGAAAAGTTTTCTTCCGAGAACTATCCAATACGTGGCTTGCAATGCTTTTCATTACCACAGTATTTCTTTATCGTTATACGTTAGATATAGCATAGTCGTTTGGCGGAATTTATTTTTTCAATACCACTAGGAACCAAACGCACAGCTCGCCTCATAGTTAGCAGCTACCATAACTTAAAGACGTAAAAATAAATAATAACTATATAAATATAAGTAATAGAATAAAAATATTGTAAGTAGAAAAATAGACTATACACAATTATTGTTTTACCATTTACCTATTTTACGAGGGGATAATGATTGTCTTATCCTGGATGTTTTCTATGTGTCATCTATACATACGAGTATAAATAAAATTGAAGTGTCTGTCTGTGATTTGAAAATAAAGTCTTAATCTTAAGCTCATATTATTATTTTCACGTTACCAAAGCCTAAATACGCATTTAGGCTTTGGTAACGACGAGTTCGGTGGCGCAGTGGTGAAACGCGTTGTTACGCTACTTTGACACAAACGCTCGTGGGTTCGATTCCCACACAGTATAAACAGTTGTGTGCATGAACATGTCTGTTTGTCTTGGTCTGGGTATTTTCTATGTATAATAAGTATGTATTTACAAAAAAAAAAAAAAATTACGTATGTTTATCAGTTGTCTAGTACCCATAACACAAGCTTCGCTTGCTTTGGGGCTAGGTGGCGCTGTATAATTTGTCCGACAATATTTATTTATTTTATTTTGTTTCTTTTTAACTTTTTTGTTTGTCTGTCTGTCTGCCCGGGCTAATCTTCGAAATGACTGAACCGATTTTAACGGGACTTTCACTGGTAGGTAAAGGACTGTTCGGAGCAGAATATAGGGTACTTTTTATCCCGTAAATGTTTAGGGTTCCTGCGTAAAAAATGAAAGACTGTTAAAATTATGGGGAAATATCTTCACCTTCGGGGGACTTTGCAATTTTACTTTTATTATTTTCATAGAATACGTATTTTTGTGACATAAAATCACTACGCATTTTTTATGTAATAAAATAAAATAAATATACGTTGCCCGTAAAGATCGGTACGGATAAGATACAGTTTTATAACAAACTTCCCAGCAATATAAGAGAATTGTCAATAAGCAAATTTAAAACTACCATTAAAGCCAAATTGTGTAGCAGGGCATATTATAACGTATCTGACTATATTAATGATAAAAATGCCTGGGATTATTGAGTCGATCCAATTATAATGTAATTAATAAATTATGTAAATTTGTTTGGATACCAAAAGAGGGATGCCTGAGTTTTTTGGCAGTATTATTATCAGTGCTCACCTAGTCATGAACGGCACGGTAGGGAAAAAATTGTGACGATTCCAAACAAATGTTGCCATTTTTACGGAATAAAAAGATTTTGACTTTGACTTTGATCAATAGATGGCGCTGTATGAAAACTGAATCACACTATGGTTGCATCCTGAACTTTGTTTTTTTTTTAACAGAAAGAATTTCAGGTCTACCGAGAAATAAAGGCTACTAAAAGCCCAAATCTCATGCGTGCGAAGCTGCGGGCTTCAGCTAATACTCAATAGAATTAAAAAAATGCTAAACCCGTTAACTACTGTTACTATAAAATACAGTCATCTGTAAGAGGTTTGACGTGAGAAAGTTATGTAGATTTCTCTACACCGTTCGTTTATCATTTGCAGTGGTTTTAACACATCCAATGTCTTCAATTCTATTAAAGAGCTCGGGAGGTGGGATAGCCGCGGTAATTACCTCTAATTACCATACAATTACCACTGAACACACACACGTAGATCGATCTGGGCATTCCTGAGCATTCACTTATCTTTATTAGTTAATTACATGGAAAATGAGGGCTTCAATTGTCCAGACTGTATCGTGGGCGTATTTGTTTGTTCTTTAAAAATGTAAAGTTTTCATAATTGAATGTACATACCTACATAATCATTAACCGCTTTGCATGCGGTAGGCCGCATTCTTTTATTTTATATAACGTCAGGAGACATACAAGCTTACGGCCCACCTGATGTAAAGCGGTTAGCGTCGCCTATGTACAAAACATTTTGACTAGCACTATCTCTAATACATTTAGGCAATTTATTATATATTAAAGGCGCCATACCAATGATTCATTTGCGTAAAAGTGTCGACTTTCCTGCCATGTTACAGAGTTCATGTCCAAGACAACTTTTTATATTCTTAAACAACTCAAGATTCTTTTTACAAATAATGCCGTGTCATGGATATACAGACACGGCAGTGTCAGTATCTGTTGAGATTCAAAATATAGCTTAAAGCTTTCCATTGGAGAGATATTTTACAAATAGCATAACGCATTTTTTCTGAGGCCTAAATATTGATTCTCGATCTACTGAATTTCCCCAAAAAATTATTCCATACCGCATTGTAGATGCCACGTTGACATGGTAGGCGGTTAACAACGTTGACGTATTAACTTCTTTTGATAACATATACAGCGTGTATGAAAACTGGTTTAATTTATTACATATACTTTTAGCCTGGTCTTTCCAGTTAAGATGTCGAAAACTAGTAAACCTAAAAATTTCTTTGTCTCCTTTTCTAAAATTTTATGTCCCAAATAATTTATGTCAAGATTATTTAATACCGAATTTTTACAGTTATTTGCAAATGTCCTTATTTTAGTTTCATCAAAATAAATTTTTCGATCTCGTCTCCCGTACGTAAGAGAGGTATATCGTAGCTCGACTGGTGTGGTAGGTACCTCCATCTCACAGATAACAATTCCAGCTTCTGAGGAGTTACTGTGCTAGCAGCGAGGTTGGCAACACTCAAGAGACTCTTCATGTGTTACAAGTGTTCATAAGGTGCGATAGCCACTTCTTACATTGGCTATTTATCTACTAGACTAGACTATCACTACTCTAGCAATGACAGTCTAGTCTAATAAATAATGACATAGGGAATAAACTCACCAACATGACCACTGTATGTATACATTACCTTCCCCGTTTTTGGAGCCTCGTTATTATTGTGCGTGCCATTTTCTCCAACTTATTTATCCTTCTATCAAGGCATGATGAGGTTTTGGCAACGCATGAGTGAAGCCTCTGGTGTTCCAAGGCTATGATAATTGCCTACCGTCAGGCATACCGTTGGAACATGTTTGTCTTCCACATTAGTGTTATGTAGGTACATGACATTACAATTTTTAACGAAACGAATAAAAAATATATTTAAATTAATTTTAACCGATTTCAAAAAGGATGAGTCAATTCGACGCATATATTTTTCGTGTGCATGTAACACGTAGTCTTCAACAATTGTGACTGGTTCTACAAACAATTTTTTTAGATAATAGCGAGCACTAACTACTTGACCGCACATAAAACCGCCCCTCACTCAAAAGTATTGTTTTAGCGCTTTAATATGTCAGCGATACGAACCTAGTGACCAATTTATTTATTTTTTTGTCAGAAAAATTACACAGCGCCACCTAGCCCCAAAGTAAGCGAAGCTTGTGTTATGGGTACTAGACAACTGATAAACATACGTAAATACATTTTTTTTTGTAAATACATACTTATTATACATGGAAAATACCCAGACCAATACAAACAGACATGTTCATGCACACAATACTGTGTGGGAATCGAACCCACAAGCGTTGGTGTCAAAGTAGCGTAACAGCGCGTTTCACCACTGCGCCACCGAGCTCGTCAATCAGACTATTTTAACCAATAGCCGTATCAATGGCGTGATATTTATCCGTGATAATCCGCCAATAAGAGCAGCGCGATCTACTTTACCCCCT
The DNA here is from genome assembly GCA_947507595.1 of Pyralis farinalis. NCBI lineage: Eukaryota > Metazoa > Arthropoda > Insecta > Lepidoptera > Pyralidae > Pyralis > Pyralis farinalis. The sequence goes on along the minus strand of OX382268.1, from coordinate 3,748,926 downwards.
GACTCGTACCAGCGAATTGAGTTACAAGATAATATCGCTTCATTGGTTCTCTATTCATTATTTCCTTCATGATAGCGAGCCACGTGAACCCCTGACTAAAACCAGAATTTGAGTGAGTGGAGATAAGCGGTCGCCCTAGTCGCACACATTTGGATCAAATAGCTGATGTGCTGAAAAATGGAGAAAGAGCATGTGTAAAGAAGTCTCGATGAGTACGAAAGAGGCGAGGGAGGTGTGCACCTGGCGTTGCATAGACTCTGTGTACTCCAATAGGAGACAGGCACGATAATATGTAAGTCTAGGTAATTTGTGTGTAATAATCTGATGTCCCAAGGTCAACGAGCCTCACCTGAGTAACTGCCGGACGGAGTATTATGTTCTCGGCATTAATTGTTGGGCAGCCATTGTAGGATTGTCCGCGAATGTCCGCCGATGTCGGAACTCAGGGAAGTATGCGTTAATTGCTAGACAAATGGTCACGGTTGAGATACAACTTGAGTATATAGTTGACAATGCTGCTTGTTGCCGTGGGATTTTCTATACTATATTGAAGAGTAGTCATAGTCAAGTGGACGGAGAACTGATCAGCGGTCTCTGATTGGAATCCAGGTTGTCTTTCTAACCACATTACACCAGGTGGGCCGTATACGAGTATGCTTACCAATGTTATAAAATTAAAAAATAATCAGACTCGCACATGAGGACTCCGTACACCCTTTAGACCGCACGACTAATTTTGTTTGTATACAAATGGAAATCTTGGCAGTGGTATGTATGTATGTATGTATATCTTCACGCCAAGTCCCTTGCGGGGTTGGCAGAGAGAACCGAGCGCCATAAGACGCGGTCCTTGCATACTTCACTCGCTTCTGTGTCATTCATAGCTCTTTTCATGCACGCTCGCCGGTTCCTGGGGCTTCTGACATCACCTTCTGATAAAACACGACCAATTTGGTCATGGTAGGTTAGTCTCGGCCTTCCTCGGCTCCTACATCCTTCCACTTTTGCATTGTATATCTGTTTCGTCATTCTTTCTACATGTCCGAACCAACGGAGCATGCCCTTTCTTATCTTAACACCGACACTCTCTTTTAGACCAACTCTGCTTCTAACCTGATGTTTCTCTCACGTCTTCATTACGAACGCGGTCAGCAAGCGTTATGCCACAAATTTTGCGCAATGCTCTCATCTCGACCGCATTTGTTCTACTTTCATGCTCTCACTGCCATACCCAGCTCTCACTTCCATAAGTTAGCGTTGGAATTAGCACCGCGTTGTGTACAGCGAGCTGGATGGATTGGCAGTGGTAAACTTGTGGCTAAAGAATCGGCCATTTTTTGACCATTGACCACCTGGTTCCCACTTCGAATCCTGGCAGCTATAAATTCGTATTTTCGGATTCATCTACATATTTGTCATTACCGCTGGCCCGGCGGTGAAGGAAAACATTGTGAGGAAACCCGGACGTATAAGAAATTCTCGAAAGCCTGAGCTAACCTAAGAAAGGTATAATTTTCCCTCTGAGTAGTTGAGGTCTCGTGGCAGTTGCTCTATGTAAAAATCACTATTTTTGGCAAATCCTTAGCTTTAGGTAGCGGACCCCGCCAATCCTATAGGAGTAGGAAACGAGATAACGCTAAGAAGAAGGTTGATACAGTAAGCGGTTCAAGTGCCGTTTGCCATATAAGCAGTAGGTACCTATGATGCTTCGTTACGGGGTTCTGTCAGTCGACCGTCAATTACAATTCCTTATTAAGGAGTCACAAAGCTTCATTTTTGTGAAAAATGAGTGAAGACTTCAGCCAAACTGTATCAAGGGACTGTCTTGGATCGTGCTGTGAAACCTCTCAGCAGGACTTCTTCCCGCGCTTTTGACGAGTGACATTGTTGTTTTACCTGAATTTTTTACAATTCAGTATAAAATTAGTTTTGTGTGACAATTTCGATAGTATTTTGTAACGTAAGTGCTAGTGAAATTATACAGTAATGAAAAAACTCAAATATAATACGTTTATGTACTTTTTGGAAGACGTGAATAAGTTCTTCAAGAAAACCTTGTAAAAATCACTATCGTTTTACGGGTGGTATTTTAATTGGGTTGATTGGGTCTAGGTACCCTTCCCAAGTATTTTTTCAGCACAATTCCTGAAGCTGGAACATAGAATTAAGATTTTCAAATGGTTCTAAAACTCAAGACTTTGACACTGGCATAAAGTAGCAACAGCAATACACTTTTCAAAAATGTACCGTGGACTTTCCAGCAGACTCTGCACCTGGTCACAAGGCACGAACTACCCAAGCCTGGCTCGAAACCAACGTTCCGGACTTTATAAGAGCTGAAGACTACCCTTCGTCTAGGCCAGATCTGAACCCCTTAAACTACAAATTGTGATCAGATTTAGGGGACGTGGGCTTCTCGAAACGACACGCTGACATTGTGTCTCTTAAGAAGTCAAAGCTTTGGCTTTGATGCAGGCCTGATGGCTATTTCGAATAGCATCATTTTGTTGTTTTTTCTAAGACTTTCACCTTCTGAGACTTTCATAAAAAAAGAAATGCATATTCATTTGTAACAGAACTTATGGCCGGACTCCGTATATCACGTACTCTGCGGTGAAGCATCGTGAGGAAACCCGTACGTCCAACAATATTATTTCGGAAGCTGTGTGACTGATCTAACCTAGGTAGATCTGGTTTTCCCTCTGTATTGTGGAGCCATGACGGCAGTCGCTCCATTTAAAAATCAGTCTCTTCGCGAAATACTTTCGCTTATACAACGGACCCCGCCAATCTTAATGGTTTAGGAAACGGGATAACGCAAAGAACAAGATGATGTTTATATCACTAAGGAAATAAACAAATATACGGCCTGCCTGATGGTAAGCAGTTACTACTTACTTGCAAAATTAGAGGTGTCTCTCGTTTGTTTGCGCCTCTGAAAAAACTTCTTCACGCCTTTTGAATAACTTGTGCTGTAGGGACTGTTCAGTTCATTCCACAACTGAAAAATTAAATGCTAATATATTTAAAAAAGGGATAGGTAGGCTAGGAAAATAATTTTATTTACCGACAATTCCAGGGGTTGTTACGTAACTTTGTCGTCCAGTTAGATAGAGGAATGGCACATGGACCACGGATTTCCGCTCTACAGTTCAGATGCCACAGTTCCCATGGCTGGAGAGCAACCGACAATTTTTACCTGGAAAATATTAAATTCCGGTTCTAGTTTTATCGTTAAAGACATTATAACATTGCCTCAACAATATGGAATTCATTGTCCTCACCGCAAATGGTCATAATTATGATATATCACATAAATATCTCGTAACAACTCACTTTCACATACGTTCAGATCATTTCAGTACAATCTATATAATACATTTCCTTGAATCTTCTTCAATTCGAAGATGTATTGTACAGTTAAGTCCACGTCACGCTTTACACATTGAAATTTGTATCTTTCTTATGCTTTACACAATAAGAGTTACAATCGAGCTCTCTGTGTCAGGCGTGATCTTAGCTCTACCACTAGTTACCACTGACAATGTTTGCGCATTCCGTGTTATTTTCCCACGACGACTGAACGATACGCCGCTCGCACAATGACAGGTCCACAAGTATGTGCATGTCATTACTTTAACAACATATGTCAGGCCGTTTCGCGCCATCATATTCCATCCACCTTTATCAAATACATATAATAGGGGTTAAAGTATGAAGTTGCTGTTTTGTAGAAATAGATACTTTGAATTGACATTAAACCTTCACGGTGTGAGATTTTCGAGTGAAACTTTTTTCACATGATACCTACAAAGGTTTTCTTTTAAAAAATGTACAAAATTTCATTTTCGAATTACAATTTTTTTTTTTATTCAACTTACTTTCGAAAATTCTAGTAATTTTTGAATACGAGTTAATTCCTACACGGAACTAATGCGGCAGAGACGGCTCGCAATATCAATGCTGCGTTTGGAGAGGAGACTGCTAATGAACACACCGTGCGTTTTTGGTTTAAACGCTTTCGTAATAGAAACTTCGACTTGAAGAACGAACCACGTGGAAGACCGCCCACAGTCGCAGTTCACTTCTGTGCGAGACGCAAACGTCCATACAGTACTCCCCGCCTGCGTATGCCAGGGTCGTCAGTCCCCTGGCAAAGCACGGCGAAGTATCTCGGAGTCACCCTCGACTCGAAACTCTCTTTTGTTCCACATATTAAAAAGGTTGCTGGTACCTCTAGATTTTATCTGGGACGACTCAACTCTATGTTGGAAAGGCATAGTAAAATGTCCCTCAGAGCCATTCAAAGGCTCCAAACAGTCCAATATCTTTTCTGTCGCAGAACAACAAATGCTCAATGGGCTCAGCATAACGATAAACTACACCGTGTCGTTTTCCAAGTCCAGAATCGACATGGTAAGGTAAGGTGGTAAGGTGGTGTTTTAGTCTGTAAGAATCTGACATAATTAGTTCGGCCTCTCGAAATATTATCTATACAAGATCTCACCACCTCCCTCGCATGTGTACCAAAGGGTGCCCCTCACGGAAGAATGCCTAACACTACAACTTCTTGGGCGAAAAAAAGGGGCAAGAAGTGGTGAAGTGGAACAAACTCTTCCGGTTTATGTATTAGTATAGATTTACGTTTGTGATGGCTTTATGCATGTTTTTTATACAGTATCAGCAGGCATATAATCGTCCAGCTCATCTGATGTAAAACGGTTATCGTGACCTATGTACGGTTGCAATATGGAAAGTAATATTTACGTGTTGCCACACCCATTGGCAATACAACAACTCCTCAGAAGCTTACTGATAACCTTTATTAATACGCGGGTAGTAGTGGATTTATGTTACTTTTTATACATTGGCAAGTTTTTGGCTGCAGTTTTCTGTGAGGTGAAGATACTTTCCCAGTTGAACTGTTTTGATGCACCTATAACAACTATCATTTATCAAAAACAGCCAGAACCTACGGCTTAATTTGCCCTTCGAGCACGGAGGAACTCGTTATGATTAAAATCATTCATAGACAAGCTAACGTTACTTAACTTGCGTGATATTCGACGACCCCGGTGGTGGAACGGCGCGGTTTTCGAAGGGTTAACTTAGCTTGAGGACAGTCATCTATCGAAAACAGTCAGAACCAAGGGCTTCACGTTTTCTACGAGCACGGAGAAACTCGAGGTGGCTGACGCCCAAGATTAATAACCAATCCCGATCCAAAAATGACTATCTGGTATTGCAAAATCAATCCTTTTTTCGAGTTAAGAGTTTCAATAACCTATCCGTGGATTGAATTTTCGATCTCTAGAATTGATCTATCTTTGACAGGACGGATCGCACATTATGGATTGCCCTCTGTTCGAAAATGACAGTTCATGCGTAAACCAATTATTGACTGGCTGCGTTTGTGTCGAAGACGTGGTCGAACACCTCAATATGCGGTTGAAAAGTAAGACAGATGTTGTGACTTCTTGAATCGTGTGCACTATTGCTTAACGCCACGATTAATAGTGAAAACACCACCACAAAGAATGTATACATATTTGTAATTGTCTCTTGCTTAGCGGTGAAGGAAAGCATCTTGAGGAAACCCGCACGTCCAAGAAATTGCAATTCGAATACGTGTGTTCACCTAAAAACCATTAGATTTTCTCTCTGGGTCCTGGAGACCAGACAGCAGTCGCTCCATGTCAAAATCAGTACCTTCGTCAAATGTTTAGGCAGCGGACCCGGCCAGTTTTAGTGGATTAGGAAACGGGGTAACGCTAGGAAGAAGATTCTTTTTATACCACTAAGGAAACAAACTGTCTTTACAATTTGCCACACTATGTATTACTTTTTTTATTTTATTTTTTTATTTCAGTCGTATTCAATTCGAGTCCATTATCTGTTATATTTCGTTTTGCGGATAACGGTGTTGGTGTGCATTTTTTTTTCTATTAGTTAAAATAATTTTTACTCTAAGCATCAATGTAAAATTGTTTGTTGTCCTTAATAAAATATATATAAAAAAAATGCGTGCGGGTACTTATGTACGCGCGTGAGAAGTTATACTTCTCTGGCATCATTAAATAAATATTTAACATTAATAACTTAATAATATTTAGTATTAATTATATTAAATAATAATATTTTAATTTATACGAAGGTTATATTGGAGTAAAATTAAAAAACGTCTATCAAGTAGTAGCGGCGATGTTTATGGAATGTATTACATACAAGTCAAATGTAAAATACAAATGTTATACATTTTTAACTATAGCGCTATCTACCGGTAATACCGTGATACATTTAGCAGTTTTAACCTGTTGCACATTTTTAACTACAGCGCCATCTACCGGTAATATCGTGAAACATTTAGCAGCTTCAACCTGTACTTTTGTGTTCGAGTGCCACGCATTTACTCTCGCTCTGTCTCTTTCTATTCCCCCTCCATGGTAGCGTTAAACGTTTAACGCAACCTTTTTGAAAGTCGCATAAGAATTATAACTTCAAAAAACTTATGATAAATATATTTTCTAATGAATTAGAAAGGGAGAGTTAACAAGCAAGCGTATTCAGTGTGTACGTCTGTAAATTCTACTAGATTGAATGAGCAGTCAATTATCATGTCAGATTAATAAAATAGACCATCACAAAGTGACGAGCCTCATGGCAGAGTGATTAGCAATACCTACTTTAAAAACCAAAGCTCGCGGGTTCGATTTCCACACAGGAAAACCTTTCATGTGCTTTGTATTTAAATAATAAATAAATAAATATTGTCGGACAAATTACACAGCGCCATGTAGCCCCAAAGTAAGCGAAGCTTGTGTTATGGGTACTAAACAACTGATAAACATACGTAAATACATTTTTTTTTGTAAATACATACTTATTATACATAGAAAATACCCAGACCAATACAAACAGACATGTTCATGCACACAAATGTTTGTACTGTGTGGGAATCGAACCCACGAGCGTTGGTGTCAAAGTAGTGAAACAACGCGTTTCACCACTGCGCCACCGAGCTCGTCATATTTCGTATTTGTTATAGAAGATAATACTTCAAGGTAGACGACACATTAGGTTACATGGTCGACGGATGACATTAGATAATGCACACTTTAACAATATAAAGAACACCAACAATGAATCAGATAGATAACACTAAGTTGAATTCCAATGCGTTTAATTAGTGCGATCTAAATCTAGAACTGACACTGTCACGCGACAGTGTAAACAAAATTGGAAAGTATAACGCCAGTTTCTCACACACGCGCGACTCGTCCGTGACAGTCACTTATGATTATCACTGTAACGGGTTGTAATAACGCGTACGAGATGGGCGCGCGGCTTTATTTACACAGTGAGGTGTCATTGGTACCATATCGCATATATATGACACAACAAACTTGACTTGACTTGATTGACGAGCTCGGTGGCTCAGTCACGAAAGACGCGACTCTGACATCAACGCTCGTGGGTTCGATTCCCACACAAGACAAACATTTGTGTGCATGAACATGTCTGTTTGTCATGGTCTAGATGTTTTAAGAGAGGTAGGGCGCATCAAAGCAGCCCGTCTTGGGAAGTACCTCCACCTCACAGAAAACCGCAGCCAAATAACAACTCCCTAGAGAATTGTTGTGTTCCTGTGTGAGTGAGGTCACCGGTAAGCTCTTAAGGAGTTGCTGTGTAAGCAGCAGAGGAGGCATCGCGCTAGTGATACTCAATATATTACACGCGTTAATAGGTTATCGTAACTGCTTTACATCAGGTGGACCGTATGCTTGCATGGCGCCCGACGTTGTATAAAAAAAAAACACTGAAAACCTAATTTACTAAGACGCAGAAAGTTTTGCATTCCCATAACCTTCTTTATTTACAATGTCTGAACGTTTATGGACCATCTGATGTAGCGTGCTTAGCCTATGAACTCTTGCTATACGGGAAGTATCACCTACGTGTTACCATGGCTACTAACAACTCACTTAACTTAGGAGCTTACACTGTGCGCAATGACCTCAATAGTGTTTTAAACCATATAGGTCTCAAGATGAACATGGACAAGACCGAGATCATGTCGAATGTCCATGTTACACCTATGCCGGTCAAAGTTGGAAGCACTAAGCTCGAAGTTGTCAACGAATATGTCTACCTAGGACAGGTTATTCAGTTAGGTAAGTCCTACTTCGACCGAGAGGTCAGACGGATCCGACTCGGCTGGACAGCGTTCGGGAAACTTGGACACTTCTCGTCCAAAATACCTCAACGCCTGAAGAGCAATGTCTTCGAACAGGGTGTGTTGCCAGTGATGACATATGGAACTGAGACGTGGCCCTTCACTATGGGCCGTATGGGAAGATCAAAATCGCTCAGCATGCTATGGTAAGAGCTATGTTCGGGGTTTCTTTACGTGACAGAATCGGAAATGAGGATATCCGCAGTAGAACTGGGCAGTGTGCAGAAGTGGCAGTGGGCCGGCCACATAGTTCGTAGAACCGACAACCGCTGGGGAAGAAGGCTTCCTGACGTCCGAATGCTGGTGCACGCAGTGTGGGACGACCCTCCACTAGATGGAGCGACGACCTCAATAGGTCTGTCAGGAGTCGAAGGATGCAGGTGGCTCAGGATCGAGACGAGTGGCACTCTAGAGGGGGACGTGGAAGAATACGGGCTGAGATGATGATGATATATATTTATACAATTGTTTAAAGTAATAAAATATCTACAGAAATATCTCAGAACAGGTCTATAAAAATAAACATATACAGCGCTACTACAAAAAGAGTTACTTTTAAGAGAGGTAGGGTGCATCAAAGCAGCCCGTCTGGGGAAGTACCTCCACCTCACAGAAAACCGCAGTCAAATAACAACTCCCTAGAAGGTTGTTGTGTTCTTGTGCGTGAGTGAGGTCACCAGTAAGCTCCTAAGGAGTTGCTGTGTAAGCAGCAGAGGAGGTATCGCGTGAGTGATACTCAATATATTACACGCGTTAATAGGCTACGGTTACTGCTTTACATCATGTGGACCGTATGCTTGCATGACTCCCGACGTTGTAAAAAAAAATATCCTACTAATATTATAAATGTGAATGTCCGTTTGTTTGTTACGCTTTCACGCGAAAACTACTGAACCAATCATCATGAAACTTTGTACACATATTCTTGGAGATATCAGAAGTAAAATAGGATACTTTTTATTAAAAAAAAATATTTTTTATCAATGCGGGCGAAGCCGCGGGTAAAAGCTAGTATATATATATATATATATATATATAACAGTATTCAACACATTTATACAGATAAATAAAATTGGAGTGTCTGTTTGTAATATTAAAACAACCGCTTTTTACTAAATGCATATGGATATATACACGGTACATATACCAAAATGAATATTTTTACAATTTTTGTCTGTCTGTCTGTGTGTCTGTCTGTGCGTCTGTCTGTCAGTTTCTTCCGGCTAATCTCTGAAACGGCTGGACCGATTTTGACGGGACTTTCACTGGTAGGTAGACGACTGTTCAGAGCACAATATAGGGTACTTTTTATCCCGTAAAGATTTAGGGTTCCTGCGTAAAATATGAAAAACTGTTAAAATTAAGTGGAAATATCTTCCCTTCGGGGGACTTTGTACTTTTATTTTTATTATTTTCACAGAATACGTATTTTTTGTGACATAAAATAACTTCGCATTTTTTTATATATATATATATATATATATATATATAATAATATAATATGTAATAATATAATAATAATCTTCTATACAGATGAATAAAATTGGAGTGTCTGTTTGTAATATTAAAATAACCGCTTTTTACTAAATGCATATGGATATATACACGGTACATATACCAAAATGAATAGTTTTACAATTTTTGTCTGTCTGTCTGTCTGTCTGTTTGTTCCGGCTAATCTCTGAAACGGCTGGACCGATTTTGACGGGACTTTCACTGGCAGATAGCTGATATAATAAGGAGTAACTTAGGCTTTATTTTAAAAAATTTATTTATTTTTATTAATATAAATAAATAATAAAAAAAAAACTATTCCGCGCTGACGAAGTCGCGGGCACAGCTAGTTTTTAGCTAAACACTGTATAAGCAGTTAGACAGTAACTAAACACGTGTTTATTTTTCGTACCACAAAACGAATATTAACACTGCTTAGTTGAATATATTCGAAACTTATATTCATTCATCATTTAACGTTCCGTTCTGTGCAAAAGACATTATATAGTTTGCACGTTTACTACGTTTAACTTGAAGACAAACACGAGAAATCTGTGTCAATCAGTTAAAATTAGTAACGAAACGAATAATATAACTAGCGGACCCGACAGACGTTGTTCTGTCCCATAATATAAAGTTTCCCAGAACCCGGCTGCAGTGCCACCTATTGCGTCCAATTGTGAATCTAAACCATTCTCGGATCCCCTTGAACACATACAAAAAATTTCATCAAAATCGGTCCAGTCGTTTAGGAGGAGTTCAGTTACATACACACGTAAAGTAGAATTATATATATATATATATATATATAAGATAAGATGTTTATCTTTTAGTAACGCTGATATTCTTTAATAAGTACATTTCATATACTTTCCAGTAATGAGATATGCATTTGTATACTTACGAACAATTACCCGTTCCAAAATATAAAACCTCCAATTACCTTTAACCCATAGAACCAGGAAACCCGTTAAATGTCTTATTGCGCGTTGTTGCTAAGGTTGCAGCGTTGTTGTAGTGGATTCGATTCCTGTTTGCATTCCGTGCCGGCTCGTAAACTGTGAACAATGGCCGGCCGGCCACTAGTAGCGTAATGTACGATCACAAGATCGAATTACACTGTGTTACAAGGAAGTTGTGATCTGGCATACATTTTATATGCAGATGCAATGCGCGCCATAAAAGGCCCCTCCCTTACAAGTTTTAAGAGAGGTAGTGTGTCAAAGCAGCTCGTCTGGGGAAGTACTTCCACCTCACAGAAAGCAGTCAAGTAACAACTCCTTGGAGAGTTGTTGTGTTCCTGCAGGTGAGTGAGGTAACCGGTGAACTCCTTAGGAGAAGCTGTTTTAATGAATTACACTATGTTTCAAGGAAGTTGTGATCTGCCATACATTTTATATGCAGATGCAATGCGCGCCTTAAAAGGGCCCTCCCTTACAAGTTTTAAGAGAGGTAGTGTGTCAAAGCAGCTCGTCTGGGGAAGTACTTCCACCTTACAGAAAACCGAAGTCAAGTAGCAACTCCCTGGAGTAGTTTACTGGTTGCCTTACTCCCTTGTTGTGTTCCTGCAAGTGAGTGAGGTAACCAGTAAACTTCTAAGGAGAAGCTGTGTTAATAGCAGAGATGGCATCGAGTGATACTTAAAGTGTCACAAGCGTTGATTGTTACGGTAACCGCTTCATATCAGGTGGACCGTATGCTTGTTTGCCACTTTAGTAGTATAAAACCTGATAGAATAAGTGGGACTTGTCATTACATAACTGAGACATCTGTATTTCCATATTTTTATGAATAAATAAATCTTATCACATATTTGTTATGCCTCCATACAAGTTTAGGGTCGGCAACGCATAGAATCCCCTGGTGTTGCAAATGTCCATAGGCTACGGTCACTGTTTACCATCAGGCAAGCCGTTTGCTTGATTGCCACCTTAGTGATATAAAAAAGTATACGTCCCACCTGATATAAAGTAGTTTATGAACGCTTGCAATTATTACATTAAGTATGATGCCACCTCTGCTTTTACCACAGCAACTCTCGACTTTAAGTTATTTGACTGCGGTTTTCTATGAGAGATTTTCTTCGGCGAACTCTTAAGACGCTCCTCCTACAGGTTGCATTACAAATTGCAAGCGTTCATAGGTTACGGTAACCGCTTTACAAAAAAAATAAGATATAATATTGAAAATGTAAGACGTGTCTAAGTGCCCGTGAGGGTCTAAAGGCAAATAAAGAATTTTTATCTTTTTTTTTTTATCTTTTTACATCAGGTGGACCGTATTTGTATGCCTCCCGACGTTGCATATTCAAATGTTCTTTACGTAAGAGGAGAGAATAGACCGGCACCGCACGGGTGATATTTACTAATGAAGAAAATGAAAAGTGCGCTTATCAAAAACATACTAAGTATGTTTATTCGCATCAAAGCAGCCCGTCTGGGGAAGTACCTCCACCTCACAGAAAACCTCGGCCAAATAACAACTCCCTAGAGGGTTGTTATATTCCTGCGTGTGAGTGAGGTCACCAGTAAACTCCTAAGAAAATGCTTTGTAAGCAGCAGAGGAGGAATCGCGCGAGTGATACATAATATATTACAAGCGTTAATAGGCTACGGTAATTGATTTACATCAGGTAGGCCGTATTCGTGTATGCCTCTCGGCGTTGTATAAAAAAATATACTTGTCTCTATCTCCAGTTTAGCTGGTCTGTCTGAAACCTAATTAGCAATGTTTACAAACATACGTACATACAGTCCACAGCGTAGTCGTCTGTTGGATATCTGAACGCTAAACATTTGATTCGAATGGTCGTGTTTGGGCGTCTGTTTCTTTACGTTAGGCGACTTACAAGCATATGGTCCGCTGCTGCTAACACAGCTCCGCCTTAGAGCTTATCTCGCTTACACGAACACGACAACCCTCCAGGGAGCTGTTAGCTGTCGGCAACTCAAGATTGACATCTCTAGTGTTGCAAATGTCCATAGGCTACGGTGTTTACAATCAGGCAGGCCGTATGATCATTCGCCACCTTACTCATATAAAAAAATTGTCGACATATGTACTTAGTCTGGCCATAAATACAGTTACAATTAAAAATAAACAAAATATTACATTTGAATTTGGAATCTGTCATTTTTATATGATTATTCATTGAGTTTTCTCATTTTGGCGCCAATACATTGTACAATATTTTGTGATATTATAATGGAGTGGGGTGATAAAAAGAACCGAATCGCTGTGATTGCATTACACAAAGTAGGTATGGAGCCAAATGCAATTTTTAAAACTCTCCATACGCTTGGTATTAGCAAAATGTTTGCGTACCGCGCTATTAATAGGTACAATGAGACCTCCTCTGTTTGTGACAGAAAAAGATCTGGCCGTCCACATAGTGTTCGTACGAAAAAGGTGGTCAAAGCAGTAAGGGAAAGAATTTGAAGAAATCCTGTCCGAAAGCAAAAGATTTTATCTCGGGAGATGAAGATAGCACCTAGAACCATGTCGCGTATTTTAAAAGATGACTTAGGACTTGCAGCCTATAAGAGACGTACTGGCCATTTCTTAACTGATAATTTAAAAAATCGGCCAAGTGTGAGTCGGACTCGCACACGAAGGGTTCCGTACCATTATCTATAAAAACGGCAAAAAAATCACGTTTGTTGTATGGGAGCACCCCTTAAATATTTGTTTTATTTTAATTTAATTATTTATTCTTAAAGTGAATATGTAACTAAATATTCTGTGAATATTTCATGCGTCTACCTGTTGCCGTTATCAATATCGAGCAAAAATGAGCAAAAAAATCACGTTTGTTGTATCGGAGCTCCCTTAAATATTTATTTTATTCTATTTTTTAGTATTTGTTGTTATAGCGGCAACAGAAATACATCATCTGTGAAAATTTCAACTGTCTAACTATCACGGTTCATGAGATACAGCCTGGTGACAGACGGACGGACAGCGGAGCCTCAATAATAGGGTTCCGTTTTACCCTTTGGGTACGGAACCCTAAAAAGAATAGGGTGGTAAAATCGAAATAACTACTGAACGGTACGCAAAGGGAGGTCACAGAAAAAAATTGTTTTCGGATGAAAAAGTTTTTCCCATTGAAGAAAGTTACAACAAACAAAATGATAAGGTGTATGCCCACAGTTATGAAGAAGCGAGCGCGCGTATTCCGAGGGTCCAGCGAGGGCATTATCCTTTATCAATCATGGTTCGCCTTGGAGTCTCATATTCAGGCTCAGTTAACTGAGGTGTTTTTCTGTGAAAAAGGTGTGAAAACCAGTGCCGTGGTTTACCAAAATTCCGTCTTAACAAACATAGTAGAACCTCTTTCTCAGACAATGTTCAAAAGCAGACACTGGATATTCCAATAGGACTCTGCACCAGCTCATAAGGCACGAAGCACTCAAAACTGGTTGACCGCACGTGGAATTGACTTCATCGGGCATGAAGACTGGCCTTCTTCTAGTCCAAATTTAAACCCACTGGACTACAAGATATGGCAACATTTGGAGGAGAAAGTCTGCGCTATACATCATCTGTCAGAATCTGGAATCTCTCCGAGCATCACTGGTTAAAGCAGCGGCAGAAATAGATATAAATGTGGTGCGTGCTGCGATCGATGACTGGCCGCGTCGATAAGGGCATGTATTCAAAATGGAGGAGGGCATTTCGGATAATGTAAGTAAAATTTTATTGTACATTTAATTACCTTTCATTTCATATATAAAATTTACATAATTATCAAAAAGTCTATCATTAATTACATCAAAAGTTTATGACAGAACTTAAGACATCACTAGGTATATGTTGAATTTGTGATTGAATTGTAGCCTATTGTATAGACCCCAAACTGAATTTAGAATTAATTACCTAGTTCATGTAATTTCAATATATACCCAGTCCGGCCATAACACACACTGTTACAAACGAATATGCATTTATTTTTTTATGAAGTAATGTAATCTTAATAAATCTTACATGTACCTACATATTTATGGAAGTCTCTGCAAAAAAAAACAAAAATATGATTCTATTTGAAATAGTCTCCTTTGGCTTTGACACAGGCCTTTAAGGCGACACATCGAAAAATTAGACCAACTTTCATCGAATAGTATAGGCTAATGACTAAACTGACGGATCTAAGATTTTAATATAAATAACTTCATTTCTTTATCTTGAATTTGCTTGCTCAAATACGCGATTGTGTAAAATTGATTCGATAATAATTACTTTCGAAAACACCTCCTGAAATTCATTATTTTTGAAATTACAACGAAGTTGTTCTGTTTATACGCTTCAAAATTACTTAAATCTATTAGTAATATCTATGTTTATAATATGCTTGCTGCATATTTTGATAAGTGAAACATGAAATTTTTTAAAGATATTTTAAGTTTCTGACAATTTCTAAGCGATCACATTCGTCTTGGGTGCTACGTGTTTTCGACCTTATTGTGCGGTAATGAGGATTATAAACGCGTTGACTAACTACATCCAGCCAGTCCGGCTGCAGCCCGCTTCGAGGTAAGACCTATGTCGACTGTCTGCTCGAGCTCGCTCCATTTACATCGCGACACCGAAGTTTTTATAATTAATAGTTGTAAATATTCAATATTATAGTATTTAGCGTAAGTGTATTATTATTAGATATAAGTAGTAAATAATATTATAGGTTTATATATATTTATTATACTGTTGTAATAATGGGGAACACTAAAAAGAAAATATATAGAATAAAAATACAAAGAAAATGTTCGTAGAATGGGGGAGGCGAACAAGACAAGGTATTTATTTTTTTTAATTATTATATTCATTAAACATATTATAATAACATTGTGTAGACATATTTCTAGTTTTTAGAACAGTTCCTAGGTATGGTTGGCCCAAGCTATTTAATTCCTCTTCAAACTTTTTTTTAATTTTGCTTACTTAATAACTCTATATAAAACTGCATTAATTAAATAAGAGTTATTTTTTGCAGGAATAAACAGTAACATTTGATAATTGGTATACATTATCCACAGGCTGACCGCGTACCTATATAGGACGTCAAACTCCTATTATGTCCATTATAATCTGACCGAACTCCGACTTAGAAGTTGTACGTCGGTGGAGGTCAGGTTACGTTGGAAATTTATACCAATAAGGTTCGCGTTCTCAGCACATAGCAACCAGTGGAGACTCTTTATTTCTTTGTATTAAAATAAAAACTTATAAAATAGAATATTTTTGCTGTTTTGTTTTTTAGGAGAAACTTACTAAATAAACATATTCCACTAGAAGAATCACTACTCGATTTATATGCTACTTTAACGTAAGTGTCATACGGGACGACAAACTCATAGTAACCATTATAAGCTCACCGAACTCCGACTTAGACATTGTACGTAGGTGAAGGTTAGTTTACGTTGGAAATTTATCCAATCAGAAGATAGAAAACCAGTGGAGGTTTTTTTTTTTTTTTTGTATTAAAATAATTACTAGTAAAATAGTATATTTTGATAGTTTTTAAAAAAACTCGGTATGTTTCATGTTAAAGAAGCGAGCGAGGTGTGTAAGTACCGAGTCATGTGGCGCTCACGAGGGATTTAGCGTGAAGATATAGATAGATAGTATACTTATACCCATGGTACTCGTGAAAACAAATAATATTTACTATGAACCAACACTGAAAACACAAAAAAATCATCTATTCTATACATTGTGGTTAGTATTGAACTATTGTACGGATTAGATTTATTTTGCAACATCAGAGATGGTCCTGGTTCTTTCTTCTTGAGAGTTTAATAAATAACAAGGAAACGTACAACAATACAAAACACAGAGTATACATAAGTAAAATACAATAAACGTCATTATACTGAAGTTAAAGTTATGAAACAGCAAGAAAATCATTTGTCACATGTTTTTTTTAAATATGAATAGATTATAAAATCTATTTGTATATATGTATATTAGGGTGTCCCTTATTTTTCAAAGTTTTTATTTTCTAACGCATATGTCTTAGTTTTGTTCATTTGCTTTTAAAACACTCGGAAATTAATTTTTAACTTATTTGGATTACGATAATCCGTGCCGAATTACATCGAAACATGTTCATACAAGTTGCGCGGCAGTGCCGCACGTACTCGCGGTATTCATTTGTTCAAATTCAAAGTCAAAATCTTTTTATTCCGTAAAAATGGCTACATTTGTTTGGAATCGTCACATTTTTTTTCCCTACCGTGCAGTTTATGACTAGGTGAGCACTGATAAAAATACTGCCAAAAAACTCAGGCATCCCTCTTTTGGTATCCAAACAAATTTACATATTTTGTTAATTACATTATAATTGGATCGACTCACTCCCAGGCATTTTTATCATTAATATAGTCAGATACTTTATAATATGCCCTGCTACACAATTTGGCTTTAATAGTAGTTTTAAATTTGTTTATTGACAAATCTCTTATATTGCTGGGAAGTTTGTTATAGAACCGTATACATTGCCCCATAAAATAATTACTTGTTTTGTGGAGACGGCTTGCATATAACACAAGATTATGCTTATATCTAGTATTTATGCTATGAATATCACTCTTTTTACAAAATGAGTCTATGTTTTTATGGACATACAAAAGATTTTCATAGATATATTGCGATGCGACTGTTAAAATATTTATTTCTTTGAATTTTTCTCTAAGGCTCTCACGGGGACCAAGTTTGTAGATAGCTCTTATGGCTCTCTTTTGCAATAAAAAGATGGTGTTAATATCCGCGGAGTTACCCCAAAGAAGAATTCCATATGACATAATACTATGAAAGTAGCTGAAATAAACTATCGTATCAATATCAGTGAGCCGTCTAATAGTTTTCACTGCATAAGCTGCAGAACTTAGTTTTCCTGATAATTTTTCAATTTGTGGGCCCCTTTGTAGTCTGGAGTCAATTGTTATACCCAAGAACACAGTTGTCTCCACAGAGGCTAAATTAGTTCCATTAACATGTACATTGGTAGCCACCTGCCTTACATTAGGTGTTGAGAACTTAATTACTTTAGTCTTTTTATCATTTAAAAGCAGATTATTAACACTAAACCAATGAATAACTTTAGAGAGAGCATCGTTAACTTCGTCATAATTACCTAACCGTCTATTAATTTTGAATGTCAGTTATTCTCGTGATTAATACGTAATGTTTTAACTTTTATAAGATGGCAGTGGAATTGAGAAGCAATAAATCAAGTATTTTCTTAGTTGGAGACGTAAATGATCAAATAATAGGCGCAAAATTACCGTCTAACCGTCAAGTTCTTCCTGTACTTTTTTATAAAATTCGCGAAGTTAAATTGACTGTTAGTGAAAGCGCATACCTAGTCATTCGAGAGTGTATTATATTTAGGGAAAAAGCTAGGATCCCTACCAGAGCTATACCTAACTGTGTAAAATAACTTGTGAATCTTCACCAGGAGGGAGTTGCAAAAAAATTCCAATTTTCTATTTCAATTTCAATCTAATTCAATCTGATAATTTTATTTCTCTTATTTATTCGAAATAAAAAAATCCTGTGTTTACTCGGCGCTATCAGCCATTATGACACTCGAACATCTATAACTTCAAGCCAAATCCCTTGCGGGGTAGGCAGAGAGAGCCGAGCGCCACGTGACTCGATCCTTACATATCTCACTCGCTTCTTTAACATTCATTGCTCTTCTCATGCACGCACGCCGGTTTCTAGGGCTCCTGACATCACCTTCTGATAGAACATGACCAATTTGGTCATGGTAGGTAAGTCTTGGCCTTCCCCGGCTCCTACATCCTTCCACTTTTGCATTGTATATCTGCTTCGTCATTCTTTCATCTTGCATTCTTTCTACATGCCCGAACCATCGGAGCATGCCTCTTCTTATTTTAACACCGACGCTCTCTTTCAGACCAACTCTATTTCTAACATCATCATTACGAATACGGTCTACAAGCCTTACGCCACAAATTTTGCGCAGCGCTCGCATTTCAACCGCGTTTATTCTACTTTCATGCTCTTTCTGCCATACCCAACTCTCGCTTCCATAAGTTAGCGTTGGGACCAACACTGCATTGTGTATAGCGAGTTGTGCCTTCTGGCTCAGGATTTTACTGCCAAGAAGTTTTCCCAACGCTCCATTCACACTATTCCCAGCACTCACTCGTCTTTCCACATCTGCGGTGTACCTTCCATCCCTGCTGAAAGCGCATCCAAGATATACAAACTCATCCACTTGTTCCAACACTTCATCATCAATCGTAATCCTTACATTAGTTCTGGATTCTTCTCTTTCAAATACCATTATCTTTGTTTTCTTCGCATTCAGTAGTAAGCCTTTCTCCATACAGTCGTCTTTCATCGCTGTGACCAGTGTTTGCAGTTTAGATGGTGTATCTGCTAACTAAACATATGTGTCCGAATCAACAAATGGCCCGCTTTAGCCTCTCGATAAACAATGTTGTATTATGTAGCTAGTGTTTCATTCTTCTTAAGGGGGATACATGCCGTCCAGTGGCGCCTCAAGGAATAAAATATCGTATCTTAGCGTGGAAGATAAACATTATAAAGTCATGTGTTGCGTGTGTTACAAATACAATAACGTACTTTTACGTCATTAAACCAACAATTGAAATGTTTTGCTTTCGTTGTTATAGGCATAATTGCCAAAAAACGGCCTCTTTTAGCACTTTTGCTTATAACAACGATAGTGGAATATTTTGAGTGTTGGTTTAATGACGTAAAAATACTTTACTATCTTCGTAATAAATGCAACATAAGATTTCATAATGTTTATCTTCTATGCTATAATATGTTTTTTTATTCAATGAGGGCGCCACTGGACGAGACCTAAGTAAGAACAACATAGATACCAAGACATGTTAACTTATAGAGATATAAACATAAAACGATGTCATTGATTTCTCTTTCAATAAACTTTTAAAAGTGAATACGTTTCTGTAGTTTTTTATTACTATTATTACTATTGTTTTCCGTCTAGCTTAAATAAATATGTTTGGTTCAGTATGTATAAAGCTAAATAATAATTAAATCAATAATTTTTATTAAATATTGATATTATAAATTTTATTTAAGTGTGACGCGACTCTGTAGCTTTTCTGTTCGTTTGCATTGACTATACGTTGACCCCAGGTTACCTATTAGGCGCTAATTTCAAATTTTACAAATCGAGCGTCGAGTGTCAATTGAGGGGCGCGGGGTGATTGGGCGGAGCCATTTTAAAGCTTCACGATCGAGGTGTCGCCTTAATCTGTCTGGCCACGAATCTATTGATTTCCGCACTCTTTCTATGGGAAATTTAGCCACTGCTTGCTCCAGAGATTTCTTAAGAGACACCATATCGGCGTGTCGTTTCGAGCAGGCCATGACCTCTAAAACTGACCATAATTTGTAGTCTAAGGGGTTCAGATCTTCAGTTCTTATAAAGTTCGGAACGTTGGTTTGTGCCAGTCTTGTTTTAGTATACGCGACAAAGTTTTAGCGCAAATCTTAATTTTTCGCGATAAGATTTTTTGTTTCCTAATGAGGTTTTAGCGAATTCTAGCTTCAACAGTATTAACATTTGTGGTTCTAACAGCACGCGGTCGCCCCGTATTTTATCTTCTCTACCAACACATCATCTGTCTTCAACAGATGATGTGTTGGTATATCTGTCGATAGTACGATATACGAACTTACAGTTGATACCAAACTTTTGAAGTATCTTGAATGTGACCGATACGACGCACGGCTCCATTCTCACTTTGTGCACGGCAATCACTGCAATCCTATTTTCTTTAACACCTCATTCCACTTTGTAATTTGATAATAAACACGAAAAAATATGTAAAACGGCGGGAAATCCAAAGAAGTTTTTAACTTTAAGAGTTGGAAAAAAATTAAAGTTTCTATGTAATAGTATTTATGGGCAGACTAGTTATATCTTAGATAACACTTTATCCTCAAAAATCTCTTATACCTTATGAAAATGTTTAATATCAACACCAAGGGTTCCTTGGACAAAAAAAGCCGCCAAGTGCGAGTCCGATTCGTAAAAAATATTTTCGAAAAAAGAAATATATTTTACGGTTTTTTTTCTTTTACTTGTGCTACATGATATTGATTCTTAGCAAATTTAATGATTCTAGATTAACGGGACCCTATAGGTTATGATTCCCTTGTGAGTGTCAAAATATGCGACATAAACGGCCGTAAATTTTGACTGCGTTGACTTAGAAGTTTGAGTTTTTCACGGTTTGTGGGGATTGTATATCTGAGTATTAGATATTAATTTCAGCTTGATAGTTCCACCTGTCCCTGAGAAAAAGGCTCTGAACAGACGGACAACAAAGTGATCTTTTAAGTTGCGTTCCGTATTATCCGTTTTTCCTTTTGCGGTATAGAACCCTAAAAAGGTTATTTGTAGAGACACTGCTATGCTAAATGTATCTTAAAATACGCTTGCACAGTATGCACACATAACATAGTAGGAAAACGACCTCTGTAATTCAAAGGACAAAGCAGTAAACACTTAGACATAATGGCTTGGCTAGGTACTGCATTGGGGTCAAGACCATAGCTTGTGCGGGAGGAAAGCAACGGCCTTGCAACCAACTGCAGTGGGTATTACGCAAGTATGCCAGTCGTTTACTGGCTGCTAGGGAATGCGGAGATAACACGTAATAACAGATGCAATTAGGGTGGCAGGGCAATGACCTGGATACAGGACTAGGGCATGTATCCACCAAAGCTGATAAGTGAGGAGACGAGATGTGTTCTTATATACTTGAGGTACGCAGTGGGATAAAGTGGGTTACATGTTTATTTGTCTATGGTCTAACTTAAAAAATAATCATCTGTGTATGCTATATTATCAGCAAGTAGCATATACCCTAGGTACTAACATAGCAACTCCTTATGTTAGGGCCTCACTGACACGCAAGAACACAACCCTCTAAGGAGTTGTTATTTGGCTGCGGTTTTCTGTGACGTAGACGTACTTCCCCAGACGGGCTGCTTTGATGCGCCCAATCTTTCTTAAAAACACCCAGACTAAGACAAACAGACATGCGAGCAAATGTTTGTACTGCGTGGGAATCGAATCCACGAGCGTTGGTGTCAAAACAGCGTTACTAACCACTGCGCCACCGGGCTCGTCAGCATATATTACGGAGGTGCGGAACCCTTCGTGTGCGGATTCGACTCAGTCTTTACCTGTTTTAATATATTTTAATTTCAAAAAATTAGAAATCCACTCAGATATTTCTACAATGTCACTCAAGGTATCAAAAATTTGCCTGCAAAAGTCAATGTCGGGCGTGCGCTGCGTAAACTATTGTTCATACATAAAATATTATAAGTACTACGTGTTTATAATCGAGAGCTCGATGGCGTCGTTGCGCGTGTTGTTCTAACCGAACACGCAGGTTAAGCAACGTCGAGCGCAGCCTGTCTATGGATGGAACGTTAAGCCGTCGGTCCCGGCTATTGTCGATAGATGACAGTCACTAAGCTAAGTCCCCGTGCGAAGTCGGGGCTGGTCGCTAGTTACATATAAATAAGTCCACGAGGCTATATGACTAATTATTATAGTTGTATGTATGTATATCTTCACGCCAGGTCCCTTGCGGGGTAGGGGGGGACGCGATCCTTACACACTTCACTCGCTTCTGTAACATTGTTTATTGTGGTTATGTTCTATTTGTATTTTTTTTTAATAAAACGTCTTGAGGCTTTCAATCCACCTGATTGATGTAAAGCGGTTACTGTAGCCTATGTACACTTGCAATATATAACGTATCACTCGCGCGATGCCAACTCTGCTGCTAAGACAGCTTCTCGCAGGAACACGACAATACTGCAGGGAGTTGTTATTGACTGCAGTTTACTGTGTGGCGCAGGAAGTCGCGTCGCTTTGATGCTACGTCCATAGGCTACAGTGACAACAGCACATCAGGCGGGCAGTATGCCTGTATTTCTCGACGTTGTATAAAAAATTGGATCAGTTGACTAGTGTGAAACTTAGTAGCGCTGGTTTAAATATGCAAAGCCATTATGTTTACTGACAACCAGGAATGCGGACATAACAGAACCTATTAGGGTTTGGGGCTGTCGACCTGAGACCTTGGCTGATACTTGGTATTGTTTAATCAGTCATTAGCATCCTGACTTCAGGTTCGAAAGAACGTACGGGTATTGGTTTAAAACATGTAACAGGATTTTACAGGGTGCGTTTTGGAGCAATTAGCCTAGCTAGTGGATGAAGAAGCGCCTGCTCGACTAAATGGTACCAGGTTCCAATCCTGGCTTTTATGTACATATTTGTAGTTATCACTAATTCGATGGTGATGGAAAGCAAGTGATAATTACTAATATGTACACAAATCCGAAAGCACGAATTGAAGTGGTACATGCTAACCATCGAGTATGCTAACTGTTGGTCACAAGGCCGGTTAGACATACATAGAACGACCGTATGCTTGTTTTCCACCTCACACATCATCCCTTACTCATCTCACTGCAGGGATACGGGTCTCCCTTCAACCGAAGAGGTTTAGGGCATACTCTATCACGCAGCTCAAATGCGAATTGGCGGAGGCCAGTGTTTTCAAGCCGCCCGAGGGCCACTGACTTAGCTTAACGACTGTCATCTATCGACAACAGCCGGGACCGACGGCTTAACGGCTTAAGGAAACTTGAGATAGATAAACTCATCTATAGACAGGCTGCGGTCGACGTTGCTTAACCCGCGTGTTCGGTTAGAATGACACACGCAACGTCGCCATCGAGCTATCTTGTTTTTCACCTACGTTGTATGAAATAAAAGTCTTTGTATCATATCACAATCGAATAAATCACTTGACTTTTTTTTATACTACGTCGGGAGGCATACAAACATACGGCCCACCTGATGTAAAACGGGTCCCGTAGACTATTAACGCTTGCGATATATTAAGTATTAAGTATCATTCGCGCGATGCCTCCTCTGCTGCTTACACAGCAACTCCTTGGGAGCTTACTGGTGACCTCACTCACGCACAAGAACACAACAACCCTCTAGGGAGTTGTTATTTGGCTGCGGTTTTCTATGAGGTGGAGGTACTTCCCCAGACGGGATGCTTTGATGCGCCCTTACCTCTTAAAAAAAAATCGGCCAAGTGCGAGTCGGACTCGCACATGAAGGGTTCCGTACCATTATCGATAAAAAAGGCAAAAAAATCACGTTTGTTGTATGGGAGCCCCCTTAAATATTTATTTTATTCTATTTTTTAGTATTTGTTGTTATAGCGGCAATAGAAATACATCATCTGTGAAAATTTCAACTGTCTAACTATCATGGTTCATGAGATACAGCCTGGTGACAGACGGACGGACGGACGGACGGACGGACGGACGGACGGACGGACGGACGGACGGACGGACAGCGGAGCCTCAGTAATAGGGTTCCGTTTTTACCCTTTGGGTACGGAACCCTAAAAACTACGCACGAAGGCACCCAGCGTTCACAAAATCATTGAATTTTGATAAATTCCGCGACGTTGATCCGCCAACTAGCCAAAGAGCCCCCTTACCTTTGCTTGCACCCCTATGAGTCTCCCGACGGCTTCTTCCATGAGCACGGCTGTTCACACCTATGCGCTGTCTCCGGAAACCTGTAGTGGTAGGTACACAGCCAGTGTGGGCTATCTGGTGTGCGTCGGCTGTCGCCTCTCGATGACGGGCGACGTCGGTTGAAGTTGAAGCTGAGGTTCCTGCTCAGGCATCTTCCTCTGTGTGCGGGCTGACAAAGGCGTCGAAACTGCCCTGTTCTGATGCTCTAGCGACCCGAAAAATCGGTCTTATTGGCTCCTCATAGGTTAACTTCATGGAATGAAAAAACTTCATGGTTAACATACTAATAGTAGAAAAATAAACATTCCCTAGTTCAATCTTTTTTTTTACTGCGTCGGGAGGTATACAAGCATACGGCCCACCTGATGTAAAGCGGTTACCGTAGTCTATGAACGCTTGCAATACATTAAGTATTACTCGCGCGATGACATCTATGCTGCTATCACAGCAACTCCGAACTTTTGACGAGCCCGGTGGCTCAGTAGTGAATGACGCGACTTTGACACCAACGCTCGTGGGTTCGATGCCCACACAAGGCAAACATTTGTGTGCATGAACATGTCTGTTTCTCTTGGTCTGGATGTTTTAAGAGAGGTAGGGCGCATCAAAGAGGTCCGTCTGGGGAAGTACTTCCACCTCACAGAAAACCGCAGCCAAATAACAACTCCCTAGAGGGTTGTTGTGTTCCTGCGTGTGAGTGAGATCATCAGTAAGCTCCCAAGGAGTTACTGTGTAAGCAGCAGAGAAGGCATCGCGCGAATGATACTTAATATATCGCAAGCGTTAATAGGCTACGATTCCCGCTTTGCATCAGGTGGGCCGTATGCTTGTTTGCCTCCCGACGTTGTATAAAAAACCATCAAGTGATATTTTTAAGTACCCGTAGCAGAAACCATGGTTTATGACGCCACCACATCCGCGCCTGGGCTACCACAGGATGTTCACTCGACACGGGCCAATATCCCATGTAACGCCTTTAAGGACGACGTTATAGAGTTCAAATTACAGTTAATCAAGTGTACGTTGTAATTTGTCCGGGTTTATCAACCTTATGTTACTGTCTCAGATATTTCCTTGCGGGAAAAGGGTTTCGAAATTCCTTGGTCTTTTGTAAAAAAGAAAAAATCGCTGCCCAACAACGAGTCACGGTCAGTTTGACGAGCTCGGTGGCGCAGTGGCGAAACGCGTTGTACCGACCCTTTGACACCAACGTTTCCAAGGATTCGATTCCCGCACAGGGCAAAAATTGTGTGCATGAACATGTCTGTTTGTCTTGGTCTAGGTATTGTCTATGTATATATTTACAAAAAAAAAAAATGTATTTACGTATGTTTATCAGTTGTCTAGTACCCATAACACTAGCTTCGCTTACTTTGGGGCTAGGTGGCGCTGTGTAATTTGTCCGACCATATTTATTTATTTATTTATTTTAACATTAATTGCTGTTCTTATGCACACTCGCCGGTTCCTAAGGCTTACTCTTTAGGAGCTTCCTGGTGACCTCACTCACACGCAGGAACAAGACAATACTACAGACTCTTGTTATTTGGCTGCGGTTTTCTGTGAGGTGGAGGTACGTTCCCAAACAGGATGCTTTGATGCGCCCCACCTCTATAAAAAAAAAGCTTTCTGTAAATTTTTCCAGTAAATCTCATTGGTTAAATAGGAAGATATACCACTTACGACTAGGTTGGCTTTGGCTCTAGAAATGGTCGTTAGCCACTAACACGCCAATACCGTAATTGCTTGCCATATATTCGTTTATATCTTTAAAGTACTTTCTCCATAGCGTTGTCGCGTTTCCTAATCACTTAGAATTGCCGGGGTCCGCTGCCTAAACCTAGGACTTTGGCGAAGATACAGATTTTTAGAAAGAGCGACTGCCGTCAGATTTCCACAAGCCCGAGGGAAAACCAGATCTTTCTTAGGCACCTTGCCTAAGACATCTTTCGAAATATAATTTCTTGGACGTGCGGGTTTCCTCATGATGTTTTCTTTCACCGCTTACAAGTGATCGTTATCAATATGTATATAAATCCGAAAATAGGAATTTAGTTATACACGCCAGGATTCGAACTGCGACTAGATGGTCAATTCTTTATCTACTGCACTATTACTACTCTGATTTACATTATAAAATTCTTATTTATAATTCTTCTAACATCAAAGGAAGCACCTCCATCTCACAGAAAACCGCAGCCAAATAACTCCCTAGAGGTCGTGTTCCTGCGTGTGAGTGAGGTCACCAGTAAACTCCTAAGGAGTTGCTGTGCTAGCAGAGGTGGCATCGCGCGAGTGATATGTAATGTATGACAAGCGTTATTACGCTACAGTAACCGGTTTACATCAAGTAAAAAACACCTTCAGATAAAACACGACCATTTTGGTCATGGTAGGCGAGTCTTGGCCTTCCAATGTATCTCTATAACAGTAGTAAAATCAAAGACACCACTACCACCACATCAACCTTCACTTATCTCACTGCAGATATACGGGTCTCTCTTCAACCGAAGGGGTTTAAAGCATACTCCACCACGCTGCTCAAATGCGGATACGGCGTTTTCAAGCCGCCCGAGGGCCACTGACTTAGCTTAACGACTGTCATCTGTCGACAACAGCCGGGACCGACGGCTTAACGTGTCCTCCGAAGCACGGAGAAACTCGAGATAGAATAAACCCATCCATAGACTGGCTGCGGTCGGCGTTGCTTAACCTGCGTGCTTGGTTAGAATGACACGCACAACGACACCGTCGAGCTCTCTCAGATCAAGTACAACGATGGGGAAACTGCGGACACAAGCTAGTATGAAATATTTATATAAATAATACTATGTCCAATTTAATAAGTCCCCTAATGTATAGATAACCCACCAAAAACATTCTGTAAAAAACTAGCCAAGTCTCGACGGAGCTGCTTGTTTATCTCTAAAAAGTAATGAAATCTAGACAAAGTCGTGCCAAGTCTAAGGTTCCTTACTGCGATTTCTTTATTATTATAGTTAATGTTGTGTGACTTGGCCGTTGAAAATTCTTTATACGTTAGTGGGTACAAGTCAATTTTGTTTACACGTAATGTTATATCTGTTGTAACTACCTATGTTTATTAAGCGAGATAATAGCCCATACTGGTATTGGTAATTGGACGCTAGTGTCTCATTTTAGGCTGTTGTTGATTGTGCAACACATGCATTCAGCATTGACAATGCTGACTTCTGCTCTCTTCTTTTTGGAGCGTCAAATCGACCACCGATCCAACATAAAATAGACGCACAGACGGACTTCTATCAATGATTAGAAGTCCGTCTGTACTGGAAATAATTTTTTATATTGTTTGTTTCAGGCTCGCCTATACGTAAGTATTATTGAAATCCACAGCTTTATCAAGCCTACAATTGACTGGTTATTGAATCAACGTTTTCCAAGTGGCAATTTTCCATCGTCAATGCGTAGCGGTTCTGGCGACAGATTGGTGCAATGGTGTCATGGAGCACCTGGTTTTGTACCCTTGTGTACCCTTCAACGGCCAAGTCACACAACATTAACTATAATAATAAAGAAATCGCAGTAAGGAACCTTAGACTTGGCACGACTTTGTCTAGATTTCATTACTTTTTAGAGATAAACAAGCAGCTCCGTCGAGACTTGGCTAGTTTTTTACAGAATGTTTTTGGTGGGATTTCACTTCTTTTTGTAGAAACGTGGACATATTGATTTATTTTATTATTATTAGATTTTCTTATTTGACACAGTTTTTTTCTCATAGTAGAATGGGGCATTACCATATCTCTAATACAGCTGAGACCAGCTGAGGGTTCTTCATCAGATACTTCAGACCTTCGATTTTTGACATCAAATGAAGCGGCCCACCAAGTTGAACATTTTTTGTAAAGGCGGTATGTCGATCTCTAATAGTTTGGTTGGGCTCTTGTGTTTTCTAATCAGGGTCACCAGGTACTCCAGATCTTCGATTATCCTAGTTTTTATAGTTTTCCCTTTATGTGGCCATTAAACCCTAACTCTGTACCAAATTTCAGCTCTCGGAGTTTATGGGAAGTACTAGTTCTATTTTGATGATCATGAGTGAGTGTCATAAATGCGAAACTTTGCTTTCGCTTAACTTCGGAACTAAATGACCTACAGACTTGAAATTTTGGATTTTAAGTATGTGATTATAGCTTACTGGATGACGAAAATTTCTGCGTTCTGGTCTTATCCAGAGGTTCTCAAATAGGGGCCTGAAAATGCGGCGAAATGGTTCCAGTAAAGGATGGTACGGCAGTGTTTGCTTCGCGCTCGACTTGGCGGGGGCACTGCCGTGCCCCCTGATATGATTTGAAAATGAATATACCGAAACTTGAAGAAGCAACACAGATCAAATTTTTAGGAGTGATCATAGATCAAAACATGAATTGGAAAACGCAAGTCGATAGTAACAAATAATCAAACAGCGGTCATGACGTATCGAGCATATATATTGAGTCTATATTGAGTCTATATTGCGTTATGCGATTGTTGTGTGGGGTAATAGTAATCTTGCAGACCATGATATGAAATCTTTATGTTTGTATGTAAGCACAAAGCATTATTTAAAAAAGCAGATGACATATATCCTCGTAATACGAGAAATCGGAATAGACTGGTATATGATAATAACCATGAAATAAAAAAATGTATAAACAATTGTTTGTGTATGTGTGTAAAAATATTTAATAAAATACCCGAGAATATAAAATTGTTAAATCTTGAGCGCTCTAAAAAAGCATTCTATAAACGGCTGCTTGATGAAAACATATATAGCTTACAAAGTTTCCTCGATTAATGTTTACTATTTTCTTTGTACCTACTAGCAAAACATGTATGGTCCAATTGATTTTTTTTTTTCTCTGTAACATCATTTTATATATGTTTTTAAGCAAATAAAAAATGTATGATTTATTATTATGATTTAAGACGTGTCGAAGTGCCATGACGTGTCAGAGTCCGACGTTGGGAGTCATGCAAGCATATGGTCCACCTGATGTAAAGCCGTTACCGTAGCCTATTAACGCGTGTAATATACTGAGTATCACTCGCGCGATGCCTCCTCTGCTGCTTACACAGCAACTCCTTAGGAGCTTACTGGTGACCTCACTCACACGCAGGAACACAACAACCCTCTAGGGAGTTGTTATTTGGCTGCGGTTTTCTGTGAGGTGGAGGTACTTCCCCAGACGGGCTGCCTTCATGCGTCCTACCTCTCTTAAAACATCCAGATCAAGACAAACAGACATGTTCATGCACACAAATGTTTGTCTTGTGTGGGAATCGAACCCGAGCTTTGGTGTCAAAGTCGCGTCTTTCACGACTGAGCCACCGAGCTCGTCAAAATAGAGGATTTCATATAATAAACGTCATTGCACCCATATATCATTTCTAATTCATGTAACATTAAGTCAGACACAAGTAAAACTTGTTTCTAACATGCAGTTTTTTTAACATCGCGTTAATAATTCAATAGTTCATTTACCTACCAGCGGCGAAGCTAATTTTTATGTTACAAAGTATTAAAGTAAAATAATCAGAGTCCACTCAACATTAGCTTCTTTTTATTCAATTTCCTTTTGGTACTATTTTCTTGGTCTGGGCTGAAAATTAAACTTATGGGCAATTTGATCTGAACTACTTTGTTCGCATCCGCTACCAATTTTTCAGCAGAGGTGACATTGCACGAGTGATACTTAATGTATTGCGAGTGTTCATAGGCTACGGTAACCGTTTTCCATCAAGTGGACTGTATGCTTGTATCCCAACGTAGTAAAAAAAAACATTTGCAACACAAGGATGTCACTCATGCGTTGCCGAACCTGTAGAAACTTCTTCACGACTTTCTTGAAAAACTCAATGCAGTAGTCCCTTGGAAAAACTTTAGCTTGGAGTTCATTCTATAACTTGAGAGGTCTCGGAAGAAAACTTCTCTGGAACCGTACAGTACGCGACCATTTCGGTTCCAGTGTGTGAAGGTAACTGTACGAATAATAGGATAACATCCCATTATTCGTATTACATACTTAAAAGGAGCTATTATTGTATGTATAGGTATATAGTTATCTAAGCATTTGTATGAAATGGTTATATAACGACTTGAATCAAATTTAGTATGTAGATAAGTTTCTGCTTATAAGGTGTCTGTTGCAATCTTATCTGTATAAGTGATAATATAAAAAAAAAACATGAAAAAACAATAAAGTGAAGCTCAGTCGCTTATGTGTTATTTTATTACACCACTAAAGTAACACGTGTGCGGCCTACTTGATGACAAACATTTATTGTAACCCTATGATACAATATCAGCAACACCAATGAACTGCCAACGCCATAAAAACATCTCCACTACAATGTTTGCGTATATTTGACCCAACGAGAATCGAACCCGTGGCCTTTGACGCTCGATAACGCAAGCCAATTAGTATCATATATGTCTCCAACACATGATCAATTCTCTAGTTAAACCGTTATCCTAATGTAACTACAATGAGCGCACGTTAACATTGTTAACTGAAGGGCTCCCACCTGTTGCAACCAACAGAACCTGTATAATTAGACTTCAAACCCAGCCATTGTTTGTCACCGACGCAGAACACTCGCGACCGCCGCCCGAATACCACGTGCTCGCAATCGATCAACATCTCTGTCGCACATTTCGAACTCCGAATCGAATTTAAATGTTCATAATTTGAAGAATTATAAACAATTAATTCGAATTAATAAAGTGCCCTGGAAATTCATAATTCAAAAACTTTGCAGTGTCAATTCTAAATTGAATTTTATAGACGTGTAGATTTTAAGTGCGAATTTATTGTTCATAATTTGAACTTTTTTAAAGTGAAGTGTATAATTCAAACTGCGATGACCCCGGTCGGACTTCTGTTCAAAGTGAACAGGTAAGTTTAGCAAAGGGTCGTTAAGTGTTTGTGCATTCGTATGCGTTTAGCCGCATGCCCATGTATGAGAGCCGTTTTAAATATTGAATATGGGATGTAGTAACGCATGCGGGTCGTGCTTGTTTAGTTGCTCCATTGAAATTCCTCTAGCGTTTACATTGTCCACTTGACTCGCTTAGCTACATGGATGACAGGTGTTAATGACTTCAGACCTTGACGATCCTGTTGGTCTAGTGCAGGACTCTCGGTTTAGTGGCTCTCCGCACTTTGTAGGCTAAGTAATAAGTAAGTAGTGAGTGTCATAATGATTTTTTCGCTAAAAAACATTGGTGAATAGTTAATACACTCTGTTTCAATTACCACGAATTAGTTTTTAATATGACTTATTAAAAACTATACATAAATTTCTCGATTTAAATTTCTCAATTAATGGTGATACGACCAAACATAGACTTCATTTTTTTACATTTGTTGAGCGGACAGAGTACGTCCCTGAAGAGAGTCGTTATTGGACTTCGTATTTGAAATGCAGTATAGTTTAATGTCATTGCAAGCATACGGTCTCCTTGAAGGGGTTGTAGCTTACAGCAAATAACAATAACAACTCCCTAGAGGGTTGTTGTGTTCCTGAGTGAGGTCACCAGCAAGCTCCTAAGGAGTTGCTGTGTTAGCAGCAAAGACGACATCGCACGAGTAATACCATTCAAGCCTTCATAGGTTACGGTAACCGCTTTACATCAGGTGGACCGTATGCTTGTGTACCTCCCGACGTAGTAAAAAAACAGAGATGCGGGAATAAGGTAGGTAAAAGTAAGTGTTGGTAGTTGTAATGACAAGTATCTATAGGCTACGATTTTGAAGAGCATCTCTACGATTACGGTGTCTCTTTCGATATATGGTTGGTATGGTATTATGGTCTTCACAATCGTCTCCCAATCATCTTCAAAATCGTCAAGATGGGCTCTCTAAAGAGAGACAAATCCAATTCCACCTGCGCGTGGTGCACCCAGCTAATTAACAAATGCGACTCTAGTAGAACCAAGAAATGGGCACATCAAAATACCTCGATGGAAGGGGAAGTACCTCCATTAAAAATCGGAAAAAAATAACAACACCCTAAAAGGAGTTGTTCGATATTATGTCAAGAGCCTCGTTTTACAATCGCACAGCTCGCCGACGGCGGGTAGTTCACCCTCATACACTGGAACCGCAATGGACGCGTGCTGTGCGGTTCCTGAGAAGCTTTCTACCGATAACTATTAAGTTGTGGAATGAGCTCCCTGCCGAGGTTTTCCCAAGGGACTACAGAATGGGGTTCTTCGAGAAAAGCGTGAAGAGGTACTTACAAGATCGGCAACGTAAGAGTGACAACCCTGGTGTTGCAAATGTCCATAGGCTACGGTAACTGCTTACCATCAGGCAAGCCGTATGCTTGTTAGCACCTTAGTAGTATAAAAAAAACACGTTAAAAAATGCGCCAAGTACCTCACAGGTGGTGTGGAAATGTGTGCATATTATCGGCACATCTCTACTAATAATGGTTTTCCGGGCAAGAAATGACGTGTCTCAGTTTTTGCGTGGGATTGGGGAATAGTATGTACTCTTCATTACCCTAAGTAGCAAGCTTGTATTTGATTCGTCCATTTAGTAACTCCGAGACTGTAACTCCGTCAACTTTTAGAGTCGCGATATCTCGGAAATGGTTATTCTCACACAAAAATTTTGAAGACAATTATTGTAGATAATTTTATAATCTACAATCTTTGTCTGACCTATTTTTTTGATTAAACTTACCGTTCACGAGAAAAATTCATAAAACTGAAAATTTAGACCTTTGACCTTGAATAACTTTTAGCACACATGGGATCGATGGGGACTTTTGGTGTTTATTTTTAGTAGTGTACCCAAGATCTCCACCAAATTTCAGCTCTGTGGGAATTTTTGTTATTATTTCAAATAACAAAAATTCCCACTATTTTGACCGGACTAGTTACCGAGAGATATTTTGTTAAATGGCAAAATATATGAATGACTGAAGAATACATATTTTTTAATTTGAAAATTTTACCAGAAGAAAGTAAACTCTAATAACGAGCCAAATATTTTTTAGTATATGTAAAATATTAGTACAAGTAAATGTATCTTTAGACATAACGTCACACCATTTTTTTTATGTCAGCCAAACACTCTTCACTATATTTTGAGCGAATAAATGATTTATATTAGCGAATACCTTTTATTCATGTTAGTATTTCAAATCCAATCAATACTGAAATTTGCTTATGGTACTTTATTTTTTTACCGATTTCAAAAGACGAGCTTCTCTTTACGTCTTTCCAATCGGTACAAAATTCTACGGTGTGAGCCCCACATAAATAAACTTGCCAGTAGGCTCAACATTCGCGACATATGTAGCTCGGAGAATATGACAACCGGCTGACATGACTTCTGCGCACTTCTGTTTCAGCTACTTTCACAGCTTTCTCACGGTATCTTGTGGTGAACAGCAGCAGATATTCAATACATAGTTTTTTTTTAAATAGCGAAAATTCAATAAATCATTAACTAGTCTGGCCATAAATACTGTTACATAGAAACTTTTCTTTTTTCAACTCTTTAATTATTTTGAAGTTGAAATGTGTGAAACTTAACTTTATGTTAAAAACTTCCTTAGATTTCCCGCCGTTTTAAATATTTTTTTCATGTTTATTAACAAATAACAATATAGAATGGGGTGTTAAAGAAAATAGGATTGCAGTGATTGCCCTGCACAAAGTGTGTATGGAGCCGTTGATCATATTCAAGACACTCCAAAAGCTTGATATCAGTCGTATGTTCGTATATATATCGTATTATCGGCAAATATATCAACACTTCCTCTGTTGAAGACCATAAAGACCGGGACGACCGCGTGCTGTTAGAAACTACAACAAACTACAAAGGCTGTTAATGCTGTTAAAGCCAGAATTCGCCGAAACCCTGTTAAGAAACAAAAAATCTCATTACGAGAAATGACGATTCCCGTTAGGACTCTGTCGCGTATAATAAAACAAAAGCTAAACCTCGGCGCTTATCGTCGATATACAGGACAGGACATCAAAATCGAATCCAAACAAATGTAGCCATTTTTACGGAATAAAAAGATTTTGACTTTGACTTTGACTTTGAATCAGGACATCAAAAAGATCGATCAAAACGCTTTCTGCCCCGATACGTAGATGAAAGGCACAGAAATATCCTCGTTACTGATGAAAAAAATTTCATGATTGAAGAGCACTACAACAAACAAAATGACAAAGTGTATGCCAAAGGCGGCCATTTCGAATTGAATCAATTTTTATTTTTTGCCGAGACTTCCATAAATATGTTTAAGTTATGTATAAGTTTTATTAAGATTACATTACTTAATTTTAAGATTACATTAAAAAAATAAATTCATGTTCATTTGAAACAGAACTTATGGTAGGGACTTAGTATATTTATAACAATATCCCATATAAATAATCATTTTCAAAAATCTGCGAGAATCTAAAAAAACATGAATAAGTTACGTATCTCGGTAGATCGATTTACTTGACCATGAAAGTCTTTTGTTGTAGATTAGAACTATATAATTTCTATCAGAAATATAGAATAGATAATTTCAATCAGCAATAAACTATCTTAAACAATCTGTTCTTGGATAACAAGAATAGATTTATCAACATTTCCATGAAAAATTGTTAAACCTGTCTGGAAATGATACATCACAGGCACCTGTATACTTTATAAACTTACCGACATGTCTATTTGTTTATTGCGATATTATTAGATAACACAATAAATGTCAGATTTGAAAATAAATACCTAAAGATGTTTTATCT
The DNA here is from genome assembly GCA_947507595.1 of Pyralis farinalis. Taxonomy (NCBI): domain Eukaryota; kingdom Metazoa; phylum Arthropoda; class Insecta; order Lepidoptera; family Pyralidae; genus Pyralis; species Pyralis farinalis. The sequence continues at coordinate 3,713,797 of OX382268.1, read as the reverse complement.
TTCAGTGTGTCGCTGCCATTATCATCATAGGGCTGTCGTTTTCGTATGAGTGTAATTTCAACCGGGAGCTAGTAATCGCGGTACCGATATTTTTTACCTACCTAGTGCCGCAATTTGCCGGTATTTCGGAACTGAGAACTCCGGTCGTTAAGCCCTAGTTTCAGATATTCCCTCAGAATGTATTAGATATACAAATTTAAAATTTTGTATAGTTACGTAACACACTGATACCCAAACTCTTTTTAAATAAAATGCAACAATTTAGATCTGTACAAATAAAATTCCATATTTTGTAGAAATAAAACATGTAGGGTATTGTATAAAAGATTTCAATGAGCATTTTAAAACCTTTTTATCTTTATTATACGTAGACTGTCATTTCCTACTCTACTTCCGAAGCAATCTCGAAAAAAAATAAAAAATATAGATTTTCCTCTACTTCAAAAGCAAATTGCAGCCATCAAAAATTCCCTTATTCATTTCGAAAAAAGACGGTAATACATTTTCACCTCAATCTACCATGAAATAAGTGATTATTTTTCTATAATGTATAAATAAAAACATAAATAAATAAATTTAAAAGCGCAAGATATTGTTCAACGGATCGTCGTAGCGAGAATCCAATTCGCATCATTTCCTTATAAAGTTGCTTAACAACAGCTGTTGATTAAAAAAAAGCGCTTGACACTCCCACTCAGGTCATTCTAGAAGCCATTAAAATGTCTAGCGGCCATTAACATTTTTGGATATGACCAAAAATTCGCAAGAATTTAAGCACGTTTTTGTCTCTGGTTTATTTAGTCTGAGACACGTGCGTTTGACCAAAATTGGAGTTGCTTTCTTTCTCATTACGCCCACTGGGTATTTCATAGTGAAATCACTATTAAACTACGGTAAATTCTTTACATCCGGCGGTATTGATTGCTTATTGATGATAACAAGAATATTACCATAATTTCTATAACTACTTTGTCTTCTTTAAAAAATGCTATGCTCTACCCTATGCTATTTCTTTACTTCTCCTCTACCCTAAGGTTGTCTAAAAGAGATCGTGTCGTAAAAAGATCACCGTTGTACTGGCTATTTCTTATTTCTGTTCTTTTTTCTTTTTACGTATTTTCTTTTGGTGCAATAAAGTGTATTGTATTGTATGATTGCTTTATACGATTCTGTGGGTGGAAAACTAGCATTTGGCCACCCAGAAGTAAAGTGTTTACTCTAGCTTACGGACTCTTATAACACATGGAGTATAGCACGCGAATTTGCTACCCATTCTTGACTAGCTTTTGGAGACCTCGCACGCTTGTTGGGATGAAGTAACCACCAGGAATTATTATTTGGCCGCAGACGCTACAGTCTTCGGTAAAATAGAGAAAAATGTCCAGTTAGGCAGCGTCTTTCCTTTTCTCTCTTCTGACATCAAAACTATAATTTTATCGAGAATGTGTCTGTGATTGGAATTACTCGAAATCTGTGCCAAAATGTATCAGAGATCACACTAAAGTGGCGGGTTTAACTTAATCTGTATTAAATAACAGTCAATAAAAATGTCTACCTTTCACATATTTATCTCGCTGAGCTCGGTGGCGCAGTGGTGGAACGCGCTGTTACGCTACTTTGACACCAACGCTCGTGGGTTCGATTTCCACACAGTACAAACATTTATGTGCATGAACATGTCTGTTTGTCTTGGTCTGGGTATTTTCTATGTATAATAAGTGTATAATATTTACAAAAAAAAATGTATTTACATATGTTTATCAGTTATCTAGTACCCATAATACAAGCTTCGCTTACTTTGGGACCACATGGCGCTATGTAATTTGTCCATGAATATTTATTTATTTATTTATTCTACTGGTGCCACACCCCAAAGAGAACCCGAAGAGAGGGATTTATCGAAGGGTCCAGAAGTCCTACATGAGGTTTACCGAAGGTTGCCCCTCTCTTGACTGCGCAACACTGATCCATCCTCCCCAGGTGGTAGAATTCGATGAGATATCAGAGAGCGGTTTAAACCTGAGAGTTTCCAACTGTACTACCAGTCTGATTCTGTTTGCACTACTGCCAAATTATCCAGCGCACCTGACGTAAAATGGTTACCGTTGCCTATCGCAATGCAAGGAATATCGCTCACTTCACACACAGGAGCTGCAGTATTAGTGAACAACATTTTGGCGAACTCTGTGGCGCAGTGGTGAGTGACGCGACTTTAACACCAACGCTCGTGGGTTCGATTCCCACACAGGATAAACATTTGTGTGCGTGAACATGTCTACTTGTCTGTGTTCAGTGTGTTTTTAAGAGAGGTAGGGCGCATCAAAGCCCGTCTGGGACAGTGCCTCCAGCTCACAGAATACCGCAGCCAAATAACAACTTCCTAGGTGGTTGTTGTGTTCCAACGTATGAGTAAAGTAAGTTCCTAACGAGTCGCTGTGTTAGCAGCAGAGGTGATTTCGCACGAATCATTCTTAATGTATTTCATCGTTCATAGGCTACGGTAACCGCGTCACATCAGGCGGGCTGTATACTTGTATCCCTATCGAAGTTGTACAAAAAATCAATCAGTTAAATCCTATAGATATGTCTATCTCATTTTCTCGCACGTTAAATCCTACAGATGTATATGTTTATCTCTTTTTAAGCGGACGAGCGTAACGGCATCATTTTTTGTTAACGCGTTCACTTGATTTTACTCCTCATAAAATTTCCATACCGGGCCTTATAACTCAAAATCGCTTTTCAAACGCAACATTTTTTGAAGTTTCAAGAGTAAACTTCAAAAAACGTGTCCGAACGCAATGCTCACCAAATGTATTCTAGGAGACCTCTATTCAAAAATCCTATCCTACTAATATTATAAATGCGAAAGTTTGTATGTATTGATGTTTGTTGCTCTTTCACGCTTAAATGGCTGAACGGATTTGAATGAAATTTGGCACGTAGATAGATAATGATCTGGATTAACACATAGGCTACGTTATTTGACTCCACGCGGGCGGAGCCGCGGGCAGCAGCTAGTATTTAATAAATTCAGGCGTTATTTTGTGAAAGTTAAATTTACATGCGATTTGATCTAGGCTGCTTTGTGTTTTTCTGCCACCAATTAGTTTATGCGGACTAGCGCCGACCGGCACCCACCCACTACCGTTAGTAGATGCAACACGCCGTCGCTGCAATGGCTGCTCCGGTAGTCTCTAGTTCGGCTGCTGCGTTCGTCCGCCATCAGGAACAGAAACCGGATGCACCCGCCACCATCGCTGCCACGACTGTCTTGGTCGTCGCTGCGACACGTGTTTCGCCTCTCCGCGAGGCGTCAGGCGCTGTAGATGTTGGGTGCGTGCCGACCGGCGTTAGTCCGCATGAACTAATACATTAAGTATCACTCGCACGATGCCATCTCTGCTGCTAACACAGCAACTCCTTAAGAGCTTACTGGTGACCTCACTCACACGCAGGAACACAACAACCCTATACGGAGTTTTTATTTCGCTGCGGTTTTCTGCGAGGTAGTGGTACTTCCCCAGTCGGGCTGCTTTGATGCGCCGTACGTCTCTTAAAACACCCATACCAAGACAAACGGAAATGTTCATGCACACAAATGTTTGTCCTGTGTGGGAATCGAACCCACGACCGTTGGTGTCAAAGTAGCGTAATTGCACAATAAGCGCGTTTCACCACTGCGCCACCGAGCTCGTCAATTTGCTTTTGAGGACATGGTACCGTCACTCGCAGCCTCGGACGAACAGCGGCCAGTTTGAACAGCACTGGACTAGCTAACTGAATAGTCTATACCTTATCATTAATTCATCTATTTTGGACCGTATTTAATTAGATGAGAGCACAATTTGCATAAATATATACGGTGCACGAAACTCGTTCGCGCAATGTTGCTCATTAATACAAGACATCGAACCTACTTATACGAGAGTGATGCTCTTTGTGTTGCAAGCGTAGATAGCAAGCCTATGCTTATTTTAAAGTAGTATTGAAATAATGGGTTGTTTAAAAAAGTACAAAATTTATGACTATCACGCTGCTTATATCGTATATGACAAGCTCGGTGGCGCAGTGGTTAGCAGTGCAGCTTTGTCATCAGAGCTTGTGGGTTCTTAAGAGGCCTGTCTGTCTGTGTCTGGGTGTTTTTGACATAAGGCGCATCAAAGCTGCCTCGTCTTACATGTATAGAGGCATACGTGTAGGACGGGGTATTATGGCGTCGGGAGGCATGTAAGCATACGTCCCACCTGATGTAAAGCTGTTACCGTAACTTATGAACGCTAGCAACACGTTAAGTATCAACCGCGCGATGCCACCTCTGCTGCTAACACAGCTACTCCTCGGAACTTACTGGTGACTCCAGGGAGTTGTTATATGACTGCGGTTTTCTATAAGACGAAAGTACTTCCCCAAACGGGCTGCTATGATCGCTACCCCTACCTGTTTTAAAGAGTGTAGAAATACCTCCACGTCACAGAAGAACGCAGTTATTCAATATCCTCATAAGCCTTTTCAGGATAAGAATAATGTTATACTCACACATATACTCCGACAAATACACTTGCCTTTGGAGTGTGTGTGTGTGGCCATATTAAATCAGTTCCCTGGCCTGAACATTCCAAGCATTGCTCGAACTTGGCACAATAAAATTGTTAAAGAATTTCTTCGGTTCGTCGCGTCTCGTCATGGGTAAAATCCTTTTTAAAACAAAATTATACGAGACCGTCAAGTGCGAGACGGACTTACGCCCGACGGTTCTGAGCGCTGACTTATCTTAAGTTCCTTTACTTACGAACATCTTTTGACGTGGAATAAGTTTTTGCCTTTTTTTGAGGCATACTAGCATACCGCCCACCTGATGTAAAGCGGTTACCGTAGCCTATGAATGCTTGTAATAAACGACACAGACGCGATGCCGCCTCTGATGCTAACACAGCAACTCTTAGGAGCTTAGTGGTTACCTCACTTACACGCAAGAACACACCAAACCTCCACAGATTTGTTATTTGGCTGCGGTTTTCTGTGAGGTGGAGGTACTTCCCCAGACGGCTGCTTTCATGTGCCCAACGTATCTTAAAAATTAGTTCCATAGTGGGAGACAGAAAAATGATGATAACAAAATCATGGGACACAGTTTGGTGTTGTAGTTACACGTCTATCGTTTACATAAAAAAAAATATTACACCGCTTGATAGCTAAAGAATCAAACAATTCGTTACACTGAGCGAGGACTGTGGCGCATCTCGCGCTGTGGGAGAGAAAGCGATTTTGAGATCATTTCGCTGCTTAATAATAATTATATTATAGTTTCCTATTAATATAACTGACTTCCGTTTACCCATTGTGAACACGTATTCACATAAAACTTACCGCTGTGTCCACGACACAGCCACACTCTGTTTTTTATCTTCGTATTTATTCAATACTAACTTAAATCTGATCCAGAAGTTTGGATTACTGATCCTTATCCAAATAGTTTGGATTAGATTTAAGTCAGGGTTGGGTAACGTGGATATTAAAGATAAGTACTCATACACCTGCACATGAGCAGGCTGGTTTCTGAAGGACTTAATTATGTGGTCAGGTATTTTGGAGATTTCTAAAAAACTGTGCTAGCTTTAGATAAAAATATTGTATATTGTCTATAATATCTAGTCATTGTATCGTCATCAAATTATATATACTGAGTTTTCGCTGTACTAACCTCAGAGATGAGCCAGAGGAAATGAATATCATTTCCCCTGCGTAATTTCTTTTGCTTCTTAATCGTTTTCGATAAACTTGGAATCTATAGCAGGGTTTATTAAGTACGGAATCCTAGACACAAACGTTCAAGTGCAACATTTTTCACATATCTCGCGTTTCTCACATACGACACTCGCGTGTTGCCAAGCCTTAACGCGAGACCAGAAAAGTAATAAAAGTGTCTCTCAGAGGGGTAACTTGAAAAGAAGCTCATAAATTCTAATTAATTTGCTCTAGTAATCACCTTCTCGCAACCTTGATGCAGGATCTTGTTTGTTTTTGAGATCTGAGACATTAGTATCTACATCTCGCAGTATACTCGTATGTAGTAAGTATTAACGCATGTCCCAATCCCAAGTTTAGAACCCACAATACGACGTATACGTAGGTCACACTATAAGTTTTGCGTAACTTAAAAAAACAACATGTTATAACCAAAATATTATGTTTATTGCTTTTCAAAATACTCTCCTTTACATTTTAAACATTTTTTCATGCGATCGAACCATTTTTTAAAACAGGAGGACCACAGATCTGAAGGCATGTTTTCTACGTGCTGATTGAACGCTATCACTGCCTCTTCGGAGTTGGTAAAAGTGAAACCTCTCATCAAATCTTTGATTTTGGGGAAAATACAGAAATCACAGGGTGCTAGGTCGGGGCTATGCGCAGGATGGGTAACGAGTTGTACTTTTTCGGAAGTTAAAAATGACTTTGTTTTGTTGGCCGTGTGTGAAGAAGCGTTGTCATGATGTAGGAGAACGCGGCTTTTTGGTCGTCTTTCGCGAACTTTTTCTAACACCCTGGGTAAACAAATGGTAGAATACCACTCCGCATTAACACTCTTTTGATCTTCAAGTGGAATTGTGCAGATGGGACCCGTAGCTGAGAAAAAAATGCGATCATTTTTTTACCAACGTTTCTCGCCTGCCTCATTTTTGTTGGCCTGTTCTCATTTTCAAACACCCATTCACAAGATTGCTGTTTTTTTTTCGGGTTTAAAACAATAAATTCACGTTTCGTCTCCTGTGACAATGTCATAAACAGCATTAGAATGTCCGTGGTCGTACTTCAGTAGCAACTGTGAGCACCATTCCACGCGAGCCCGCTTCTGCTCCGCTGTCAGTTCATGAGGCATCCAACGACAACAAAGTTTCCGAACTTTCAATTCTTCGTGTAAAATTTTCTGAATTTGGCTCATGCCAATCCCCAATAGTTCTCGAATTGTCTCATAGGTAATCCGCGGGTTTTCTTCAATTAGCCGCTTAACAGTAGCCACATTATTTACGTTGACGGCAGTTGAAGGCCGCCCTTCACGAAATTCGTCATGTAAAGAAACTCGACCGCTCTCAAATTCAGCAAACCATCGCCTCACGGTGCTCAAAGAAGGTGCTTCTCTCCCAAAAGCATTTTGAAGACGAGCAGCACAGTCTTGCGGAGAGAGAGAACTTTTAAAATCATAAAAAATCATCGCTCTAAAATCTTTTCGACTCAATTCCATTTTCGTTGCGCACGTAGAAATTTGATGTGTGATAAAAACAATTGACAAATGATTTCCCGCCAATTGTTTTTTTTTATTACTAAGTAGGTTGCAAACGTTTCAAAAAATATAACATTCGAAATTCAAATAGTTCGGATTAGCTAGAAGTGCAAAACTTTTAGTGTGCCCCTAGTATAAGCGCCGTATTGAGAGTATCCAAAGACACTTTCTTCGTTTTCTTCATTTCAAAGCTCATCACAGTTCTGTAAATTATAAGGAGCGTTGTAAATAATAACAGTAGATACCTGGACCGAGCTTTGTCCGGTTTTTTGGTAAATTGTGTTCTTTTAGAAAACATTATTTAGATATAAATTACATCCTGATGGAATATGAAAATTTTCGATCTTAGCGACATAATAATATGAACTGGTTATTTAAACAAAAAATCAAGAGTGCAATTAGTTTAACATTTTATTAGAAGGAAGTACTTACTTTTATATAGTTTATTAATCAATTACAATCTAAAGCCGTGACGATAAAAAAAATATAACCTGGAGTCGAAACGGGGTCTTCTGGATTCGGGACTGCCCGATTTCCAAACTGAGCTACTAGAATCTTGTATATTGTGGCTAAATTTACCTCCGTATTCTAATGTTATTGTGGCAGTTTTTCATTGACTAAAAACACGGATAAAACGACGTTTTCTAAAAATGAAACCTAGTTAGATCCATTCATCGCCCCCGAAACCCCCTGCATACTAAATTTCATGAAAATCGTTAGAGCCGTTTTCGAGATTCTGATTATATAGACATATACAAGAATTGCTCATTATAGATATTAGATTTTCTCCCATTAGAACAGACACGTCGCATAAGTGATATTTCGTATCTTGCAAGCATTGCTGGTGGAGGGATTGATTGTCCGGAGCTCATAGCAAACTTATTAATTACGTGCCGAGTGTATGAACCAGACATCCATTCATTTTGCAGGCTCGTCATGTAAATACAAAAATACAAACTATAGGCAGAATGCATTCCTATCTAGAGCTTCTTGTATGTTTAATGATACATCGACATTGACTTGTTTTGCACTAGTAGTGCTGCGATTGAAAGAAAATTAACACTAAACTATTTTAGTGAAGCAGTGATCAGAACATTAAGGTTGTTATTCATCTGATCTAATATAAACATTATTAATACTTTCAACAAAGCGCTGAGCATATTAAATACACTTTTTTGTATAATTGCATAATTTTCTACATATATGTGAAGGTTTGTAAATGGGCACACTGGCGTTAGACTAATTATTTTGTAAGAAGTGCTGTAAATCTTCCGAAGATAAATAAATAAAATGTAAGGTGAGTTGTAGAAATAGTTGTGTTTATTGCCACATTAATAGTGCTCCGTTTTTTCAAACAGCGACCTGGAACCCTAAAAACTGCGCGACATATAAACAAAAAATTGTTTAACATATTTTTATAATTATGAACGCTGACTCATAACATATTGCAACTGGTTACGATTGTGTCTATATTGAGAAAATATATGAACTTATCTGTCTACAGCAGTGTATAATTATTAATTATTAGGACATGTTCATATAGAAATAACCAGTGTCGCGTCTTTGTCTGACCCTTTAGCTGCATCGACGTTGAACGTTATGGAATTTTCTTTTACTTTTATCTGATGATAAAATTTTATCTTAATAGCGCCTATGTATCTAGTCGTTAGTTAAAAATATATTTATCTTTAGATGGAACCAAAGTAATATACTTATGATAAAGTACTAGACTGAGTCAGATAAAAGACAAGTCGACTGTAGGTATATAATTTGTTACTTTCTTTGAACGTATTGGCATGTTTTACTTTCCAATAAATTTATGTTCTAAATTTAAGTATATTAATTGGAAATTAATATAATTTCTCTCGTTTCTCTCTCTCTCTCTCTCGGTTCTCTGCCCACCCCACAAACGACCTGGTGTTCTTCAATCTATCTATCTATATAGATTGAAGAACGTTTTTTTTTTATTTTATTTAGTACAAAACACTGTATCTACAAATGCTGGGTAAGTATAAAAGTTGGTATATACTACGCGGCAGTACGGAAACAACATTTTGTTTAATACGAACAACATTATTTAGTCAAGCAGATCACCATCAGACAACTTGTACAGCATTATATACCATCCCTGTCACCGCAGCCATTTCTTCGAAAGCCCAACTGGTTTGTGAGGAAGTTTCAATTACGCGTGAACTAACGGTAGCATCTACTTAGTTTAACCCGTTGTGATTAAGCGTGTCGCTAGCGTTCGTAAAAATCCGTCTTTTACTTAAAAGTCCGGGAAATTCCAATGTTTATAATTCGTTTATCGTTCGGGTACCGGGCAGCTGTTTGGACGGTACCTTTACAGATCAGGAGGGTTACTCTCGAAACCAACTTTGAATAAACTCTTAAATTAAATTTGACGAGCTCGGTGGCGCAGTGGCGAAACGCGCTTTTACGTTACTTTGACACCAACGTTCGTGGGTTCGATTTCCACACATTTGTGGGCATGAACATGTCTGTTTGTCTTGGCTTGGTTATTTTTAATAGAGGTAGGGCGCATCAAAGCAGTCCGTCTGGGGAAGTACCTACATCTGACAGAAAACCGCGGCCAAATAACAACTATTTGTTGTGTTCCTGCGTATGAGTGAGGTCACCAGTAAGCTTCAATAGGATTGCTATGTTAGCGCATATTACTAGCGAGAGGTGGCATCGCGCGAGTAATATTTAATGTATTACAACCGCTCATGGTGGGCCGCATGTTTATAAGCCTTCAGACGCGACGTTGTATATAAAAAAAAATCGGCCAAGTGCGAGTCGTACTCGCGCACGAAGGGTTCCGTGCCATTATCTATAAAAATGGCAAAAAAATCACGTTTGTTGTATGGGAGCCCCCCTTAAATATTTGTTTTATTTTGATTTAATTATTTATTCTTAAAGTGAATATATAACTAAATATTCTGTGAATATTTCAAGCGTCTACCTGTTGCCGTTATCAATATCGAGCAAAAATGAGCAAAAAAATCACGTTTGTTGTATGGGAGCCCCCTTCAATATTTATTTCATTCTATTTTGTTGTATTTGTTGTTATAGCGGCAACAGAAATACATCATGAGATACAGCCTGGTGACGGACGGACGGACGGACGGACAGCGGAGCCTCAGTAATAGGGTTCCGTTTTACCCATTGGGTACGGAACCCTAAAAACTAGCTACCGAACGCCTCGTCACTCAGTCCTTACACACCTGACTCGTTTGTTTAACATGCGATTATTGATGAGCCCCACCTCTACTGATATACGTATCGACCGTTACTTATTATGAATCAATAAAATGTCCCAACAATTAAAACACTGGCGTTCTTAATCACATTGAGGACGCTATAAATTGTCGTTTATCACTGGAATGTCAATAATCTCGACATCACTGTATTTACGATATGTGATATATAAATAATTTATTGTGAAGTTATACCGATAGCCGTGGCTGGGCCATTGAATTATTATGTACTACAACTGACACCGCGACCCAAATGTTTGCGCCATGCTTTGTTGCCGATCGGCAACAACCCATTGTTGTACTACGTTGTACGAAACGCGTAAGCGCCATGAAAATCACGGCGTTTTTGACCTTTTGGTCGCGAGAAAAATACCCCTTAGAAGCGATAGTGCTGTATCTTCTAATCTTTGGGATATAACATCTGAATTATTTCAGCGCTGCAGCGGACACTAGTTTTAATTATTACCAAAATGGAGCAAGACTTTTTAGTTAGGACAGCTCCTCCAGCACTGGGCTGATATTTAACGATGTGTGATGTTAATATGCGGTCACTGATTCGTCAATCAGTGGACCTATTTGGATTTGAGAAACTAGATGTTATAGTATCGATGACCAGTGATAGCCCAGTGTACAAACCGATCTGATAAACCAACGGTCCGTGGCTCGAATCTAGCGGGGGCATGTACTCACTACGTTTTCGAATTTATGTACTTGCAATTATCACTTCGAAGAAAATGTCGTGAGGAAATCCGCACATCCACGAAATTATATTTCGAAACACTTTTTTACCTTATCTAAGAACGGTCTGATTTTCCCTCTAGGTTGTGGTTGTCTGATGGCAGCCGTCCTATATAAAAGTCAGTATTTTCGTCAAATTCTTAGGTTTAGTTAGCGGACGCCGCCTATTCTAATGGATTAAAAAACAGGATAATGCTAGGAAAATAGAACACGGTAATCATATTGCCAATGAAATGTTTTGGGATGGGTTTAGTTCCCTCGTGTTCAGCTGTTGTCAATAGGAGTTAAGCTAACCTATGATGTAGGATGCATCAAAGGAGCCCGACCTTTAACTTACTCTAACTTAAGCGCACCCAAACAAAAAATTTGAATTGTTCTTTCTGTTAGTGACTGATGTTACCACTAAGCTCTTGAGGAGTTGCTGTGTTACCAGCAGGAGTAGTAACGTAGGTACGAGTGATGTTTCTTGTATAGCAAAAGTTCATAAACTACGGTATCTCACACAGGACCAACATTTTGTGTGTATGAACATGTCTGTTTGTACTCGTATTGGTCAGTCTGTTTATGAGGTAGGGCGCATCAAAACAGCCCATCTGAGGAAGTTCCTCCACGTACTATATATCCTAGAAATATAAGCGCAACAGCAGGCCACTGGAGGCTTGTCGTGTTCCTGCGAATAACTGAGGATACTAATAAGCTCCTAAGGAGATGCTGTGTTAGCAGCAGATGCCCATAGCAGCGATACATAATGTATTGCAATCATTTATAGGCTGCAGTAACCAATTTGCAACCAGATGGGCCATATGATTGTACGCCTCCCGACCGCAGAAACCGTAAGATTTATTGTATAAGTCTCTTGGTCATGTATTCTCAGAAGATGTGAGGGGCCGATCGTACATACCTCTTTCACATCTTTGACATTCATCAACCTCTTCATGCATGCTCGTCGATTTTGGGTTCTTTTGATTGGGCACTTGATCAATATATGTGCATCAAGGGTGTCGCCATATTAAATCAAATAAGTAGGTTATCTTCATAGATACGCACCGCGTTCGTTTTGTATGTGTGTGCGCCCGTACTATCGCGTACGTATGCGTCGTCGCACGCACACACTGACAGAATTTATCGCTGCTAAAGGAACGCCAATCGTGGCTACGCCGTGCTTAATATCGCACGCGCCCACGCGCGCACCGCCGCTGCGCTCCCGCTCGTAATAATTTATACGTGTACCTACCTACTTTAACTACAAATTCGTAAAGATGGCTAAAAAGTAAAAAGTTTTTTTTTTGTATCAAATGTGTAATTTTGTTATAAAATCACAAATTTCCTACAGAAAAAAGTACTTTTAATGCCTATCATTTTAGGCTACTGCAAAATATTAAATTTCCGAATATAAAGTTTATAATTTTGATAAGAGTAGTAAATGAAAAAGTAAATAATAGTTTAGTGTAAAAAAAAATGGGTGCGTGTACTTATGTACGCGCGTGAGAAGTTATACTTCTCTGGCATCATTAAATAACAAATCCCTGGAGGGATGTTGAGTTCATGCGAGTGAGTGACGTTACCACCTCACAGGCAACTGCAGCCAAATAACAATTCCCTGAGGGTTGTTGTGTTCATGTAAGTGAGTGACGTTACTACCTCACGGAAAACCGCAGTCATATAACAATTCCCTGGAGGGATGTTGTGTTCATCTGAGTGACATCACGAGTAAGCTCCTAAGGAGTTACCGTGTTAGCGGCAGAGGTGGCAATACGCGAGGCATACTTAATGTATTGCAAGCGTAAACAGCTACAGTGACCGCTTTAAATTGGGTAGATCGTATGCTTGTTTGTTCATACGAGTGAGTGACGTTACCACCCCACAGAAATCTGCAGCCAAATAACAATTCCCTGGACGGTTGTTATGTTCAGGCAAGTGAGTGACGTTACTACGTCACGGAAAACTGCAGCCAAATAACAATTAGCTGGACAGATGTTGCGTTCATGCGAGTGAGTGACGTTACTACCTCACGAAAAATATGCTCAAAACTGCAGCCAAATAACAATTCCCTGGACGGTTGTTGTGTTCAGGCGAGTGAGTGACGTTATATGGCTGCAGTTTTCCGTGAGGTAATAACGTCACTCACTTGCATGAACACAATAATCCTCCTGGGAATTGTTACTTGTCTGCAGCTTTGAGCATATTTTCGTGACTTAATGAGCGGTTTAGCGGGCAGCTTCAACCTGTTACTTTTGTGTTACAGTATCTTAAAATTTCTCTCATCATTTTTTCATAACGCGCCTAAAGGAGTATATAACTTCAATACAATAGTCAGCTCCTGGTCTATGTACAAAAAATAATTAAGAAAAACTTTGTATTATAGATCCCTAATGATTCACCTACAGGGGAAAATTGTTTTGTACATAGATAGACTATGCATTTTTGACGATTGTATAAACTATAAGCGACATCCCTACGTGTTTAGGCTATTATCCTTCGCTCAGGGGTCGAGTCGGCCTACTTGTTTGATTTTACTATGGTGTCACCCTAGGGTGTGTTTAAGGTGTCTCCACTGATTCTTGCTCGATACACTTCTTTCGTGACTCTTTTGTCATTCAATCACTCCAAATGTCCAAAGGTATTTAAAAATATCCCTTACCATTTTGCCAGTACATTATCTTTCATTCTACATTGTTCTCGTATCTTCTGTAACCTCTTTGAAACTACATACAACTCAAGGCTTCGCGGAAAATAATCTCTCCAGAACCGCATACAACTCGAGGCTTCACGGAAAAGAACCCCTCCGGAACCGAATACAACTCGAGGCTTCACGTAAAAGAACCCCTCCGGAACCGCATACAACTCGAGGCTTCACGGAAAAGAACCCCTCCGGAACCGCATACAACTCGAGGCTTCACGGAAAAGAACCTCCTGGAACCGCATACCACACGAGGCTTCACGGAAAAGAACCCCTCCGGAACCGCATACAACTCTAGGCTTCACGGAAAAGAACCTCTTCAGAACCGTATACAACTCGAGGCTTGACGGAAATGAACCTCTCCAGAACCATCATACAACTTTAGGCCTCGCGGTATGAACCTCTCTGGAACTCTCTCACTCGAAACTTTGTGGAAAAGCACCTCTTTAGAACAGATAGCGTCGATAGCGAACCGTGCGACAATACTTTCTTTTATTATAACAACATAACTTTCCTTTCGTGAACGACCATAGAGATCGTGCCTCGAATCAATAAACGACTGCATTATTACATTATTGGTATGTTTGTTCCGACACTCACGTAAGACAAATTACGCTGGTGTTATGTATTGCTGATTTATAGCGCATGTTTTCATAAACATCAAATTCTCCGATAAACAGCAGTTGTTTACTTCGTGTCAAGATCATTATCGTTCGTAAAACAAGTTAATCTGTTATTCTGTATTTATGCGAAGGAATATGCATGAAGCGAGAAGCGTTGATTTATTTAGGGTTATACACCCGAGAACAATGTGGAGCCTTAACAATGACGAATTCGGTGAGGCAGTGGTTGGTAACGCAACGTTGACACCAACGTTCGTGGGTTTCCACACTGGACAAACATTTGTGTGCATGAACACGTCTGCTTGGCTTGATCTGGGCATTTTAAGAGGTAGGGCGAATCAAACCTAGTCTAGGGTAGTACTCCCATCTGACGGAAAACAGCAGCCAAATAACAATAATAACAATAAATAAATGACGAGCTCGGAGGCTCAGTCGTGAATGACGCGACTTTGACACCACCGCTCGTGGGTTCGATTTCCACACAAGGCAAACATTTGTATGCATGAACATGTCTGTTTGTCTTGGTCTGGATGTTTTAAGAGAGGTAGGGCGCATCAAAGCAGCCCATCTGGGGAAGTACCTCCACCTCACAGAAAACCGCAGTCAAAAAGCACCTTCTAGAGGGTTATTGTGTTCCTGCGTGTGAGTGAGGTCACCAGTAAGCTCCCAAGGAGTTGCTGTGTAAGCAGCAGAGGAGGCATCGCGCGAGTGATACTTATTTTTTTTTTTTTTTTTTTGTCGGACACAATAATTACACAGCGCCATCTAGCCCCACAGTACGCGAAGCTTGTGTTATGGGTACTAGACAACTGATAAACATACGTAAATACATTTTTTTTTTTGTAAATATTTACTTATTATACATAGGAAATACCCAGACCAAGACAAACAAACATGTTCATGCACACAAATGTTTGTACTGTGTGGGAATCGAACCCACGAGCGTTGGTGTCAAAGTAGCGTAACAGCGCGTTTCACCACTGCGCCACCGAGCCCGTCAAAATTAGATGCCACAATTACAAGTTTCATTAACTGCAACTACTTAATATTTCAAGAGAGGTAGGGCGCATCGAAGTCTGGGGAAGTACCTCCAACTCACAGAAAACAGCAGCTAAATAACAAACTGTAGGTTAGCTCCTAGAGTTGCTATGTTAGCAGCAGAGGTGGCATCGCGCGAGTAATATTTAATGTATTATCAGCGTTCATAGGCTACGGTGACCACTTTACATCAAGTGGACCGTATGCTTGTATGCCCCCGACGTAGCGTTTGATTATTCCGTGTGAGTGAGGTCACCTGTAAGCTTCTATGGTGTTGTTGCATTGGCAGCAGAGTGGCATCGCGCGAGTGATACTTAATGCATTGCAAGCGTCAATAGGCTACAGTAACCGCTTTATATTAGGTGGGCCGTATGCTTGTATGATGTTGTATAAAAAAAAAACTATTTCATATATTATAATACCATGTCAAAATGTCAAATTTATTTATTCAATCATGTAATGTCAGATGTAGTCAAATAACAGCTCGCTCTTTTTACGAGGTCGGTGGCGCCGGGGTTAAAACGCGAATTTCACATTAACGCTCGTGGGTTCGATTCCCACACAGGACAAATATTTGTGTGCATGAACATGTCTGTCTTGGCTTGGGGGTTTTTAAGAGAGGTCTGAGGAAGCACCTCCACCTCACAAAAAACTGCAGCTAAATAACAAACTGTAGGTTAGCTCCTAGAGTTGCTATGTTAGCAGCAGAGGTGGCATCGCGCGAGTAATATTTAATGTATTATCAGCGTTCATAGGCTACGGTGGCCACTTTACATCAAGTGGACCATATGCTTGTATGCCCCCGACGTAGTAAAAATAATAATTGACTAAAAACATTTGTCTGTCTGTCAGTCATTTTATTGAGACTAGATTCTCACCTGCATTTTGGGACATACGTAAATGTTTATCAGTTGTCTAGTACCCATAACACAAGCTTCGCTTACTTTGGGGCTAGATGGCGCTGTGTAATTTGCCCGACAATATTTATTATTTATTTATTTAATTTGTAATTACACTACACAATTGAAGTAAATATTTGCTCGTCATATATTTCTGACAAAGCATGCTGACTGACATTATCAAGCAAGGATTAATATATTTTTTTTTATACCACTAAGGTGACAAACAAGCGTACGGCCTGCCTGATGGTAAGCAGTCACCGTAGCCTATGGGCATTTGCAACACCAGAGGTGTCACACTTGCGTTGCCGATCCCCATACTGACCCCATACTGTGGTCATATTGTAATAATAATAATAATTAATAATTGTGCACTGCATTGTGCGGCAGCTTGTGGCGAGCTGTTGGTGCGTAACGACACCACGGGTACCCGAGTGCTCCAGAGAGTCGATCAGGGCCTTCATCTCCGGCGTATCTTCGTCGGTCGGAGAGTCAAGAAGGCCCGCAGGACTCTCAGCTCTGGCTTGCCTTCATTGGCCGTCCAGAGAGGAGTCGATAGAGCATATTGCTTTATCAGGTGATATGCTCCAGGGGTGGAAGTGTTAAAGGGCATAACGCCGCGAGTAACTTCGGAGAAAGCGCAGCAAAACTCTCGACACCCCTGAGCCACTCACACCGGTGTTGCCCCCGGCCGAATTTCTCTGGCATTTCGGGGGTCCATCCAGTGAGTGGCAAGCCACCGCCTGCCGGAAGTAACATCAGATATGATAGTTGTGGCAGGCGTCCGTCCCTCTTCTGTAATAGCCCAGTACTAATAATCCCTCCAGATATCATTTTAATAGCCCAATATTTTCCAACACATTTGCAATAGTCCCAATATCTGCCGTGACCTGGTTCATGGGTATATTGTCACATTGATATCCCCTGGACAAGGTTACGGCAGCTATACAACATTACATCAAACTTCTCAAAGGGGCCTCTACGCGTTGGATCCAAATCCCCGCGCACGCCTATCAAATGACCGGGATATACCCGTGATATAGGATCTATAACATAATAATAATAATTAATAATGTAATAATATTTTTGTCTTAGGTTTTCGCGATTGTTACACAATGAATTAAACAATTTTTAACGGAAGTATCGCGTGTTTTATTTATTTTGTTGAACCTGACGTTTCGAATGCTTTGCAGCGTCCGTGGTCGCAGGAAGACTAAGCTGACATTTGTCTTGCATTGGTTATTCAATTATTACATCTACCGACATGGATGGATTAATTATTTATATATGTTCCGATTCACACAAAGTGAGCGATTTTTGTGTGAATCGGAACATATATAAATAATTAATGTGACCATATTTTAAGCAATGGTTATTCTCTATCTATCTATCTATAACTTCACGCCAAATCCCTTGCGGGGTAGGCAGAGAGAACCGAGCGCCACGTGACTCGATCCTTACATATCTCACTCGCTTCTTTAACATTCATTGCTCTTCTCATGCACGCTCGCCGGTTTCTAGGGCTCCTGACATCACCTTCTGATAGAACACGACCAATTTGGTCATGGTAGGTAAGTATTGGCCTTCCCCGGCTCCTACATCCTTCCACTTTTGCATTGTATATCTGCTTCGTCATTCTTTCATCTTGCATTCTTTCTACATGTCCGAACCATCGGAGCATGCCTCTTCTTATTTTAACACCGACGCTCTCTTTCAGACCAATGGTTATTCTATTCTAATAATTCCATTAAAATCCGATATCCTTGGACTCCAATCATCGTTCAGGACGTCCACTTGAAGGCCATCATTATGTACACCGGTGTAATTTCCTGCCGTGAGTACTTTATGTCCTCGATCAGGTGGTCTGATGCAAAATTGAGATCAAGAGCTTAGAAACCGGGTGCACTGAATAACTCGTTGCAAGTCATTCGAAGGCACCAGCGGTAAGGTCGCAAAAATGACGATTGCCACAATGGTCGTGGGTTCAATTTTTTTATTTAACGTCTAGAGGCATACAAGCATAGGCCCATCTGACGTAAAGTGACTACCGCAGATACAGGATGTATAAGCTCGCGAGTTTCTACCCCTGCTCCTAACATAAAATCTCCTTAGGAGCTTACTGGTAACCTTACTCAAGCGAAGGAACACGACTACAGTCCAGGGAGTTGTTATTTAACAGAATATATAAAAATATGATTAATATTAACATTATTTGAACCATTCAAAATGTATTTTTTTAAACATAAAGGTATTGTAAAACAAAATTAATCAAAAGTTTTGACATGTTCATGCACACAAATGTTTTGCCTGTGTGGGAATCAAAGCCACGAGCTTTGATGTCAAAGTAGCGTTACTAATCACTGCGTCAACGCGCCCGTTAAAATGTGCTCGTTAAAAAAAAGATTTCAGTGAAAACCGTGAAAAATTGAGACATTGACGACCTCGGTGGCGCAGAGGCGAAACGCGCTGTTACGTTCCGTCGACACCAACAGTAGTGGGTTCGATTCCCACACAGTACAAACAGTTGCGTGCATAAACATGTTTGTCTTTGACTGGGTGTTTTGAAGAGAGGGGAGACCTACGAATTAATAATAAGTCGGTGAGACGCATCAAAGCAGCCCGTTTCGGAAAGTACCTCTACCTCACAGAAAGCCGCTGGCAACTATTAATCCTTGGAGGGTTGTTGTGTTCTTGCGTGTGAGTAAGGTCACAAGTTGCTGCGCGTGAATGATACTGTACTGAACACGTGCAATACTAATGTATTGTAAATAATAATAAAATTATTGTTCAATATCGGATCCTTCAAACGAAGCGTGAAGAAGCATCTTGCGGGCCAGCATGGCAGCGTCAACTGACAGGACACTGTGTAGTCTTTAGTCAGTTGCAGTTGCGATTAGGGCTCCTCGTTCGCTTACCATCAGGCAAAGCGGAGCCACTGCTGCGCTTATATAAAAAAAACATTATTCAACTTACAAAATATTGTTAAGTTTTTTTTGTATATGACGTCGGAAGCCATACAAGCATATGTCCCATTAAGTATCACTCGATGCCACCTCTGCTGCTAACACAACAACTCCTTAGGAGCATACTGGTTACGTCACGCATACGCACGAAGGCAACAACCATCCAGGGACTTATTTGGCTGAGGTTTTCTGGAACGTAGAGGTACTGAAGTACTTCAGCAATCGAACCCACGACCGTTGGTGTCAAAGTAGCATTACCACTGCGTCACCGAGCCCGTCAAACTAGATTGTAACTTGAAATCTTGGATTGATAAACTTAAAGCTCGTGGGTTCGATTCCCACACAAGGCAAACATATGTGTGCATGAACATGTATGTTTGTCTTGGTCTGGATGATTTAAGAGAGGTAGGGCGCATCAAAAACAGCCCGTCAGGGGAAGTACCTCCACCTCACAGAAAACCGCAGCCAAATAACAACTCCTTAGAGGGTTGTTGTGTTCCTGCGTGTGAGTGAGGTCACCAGTAAGCTCTCAAGGAGGCGTCGCGCGAGTAATAATTAATATATCGCAAGCGTTAATAGGCTACGGTACCTGCTTTACATCAGGTGGGCCGTATACATGTATGTCTCCCGATTAATATAAAAAAAAAAGAATATAACATTAACGATATGTCCGCAGCAACCTAACACCAGAACACTCTGTACATCACAAATAGACCAAGCAGACGCCTCTTGTGGTTTCCCAACGGTGTACATTACACCCGGTCCGATGGGTAGCCGGTTCGATTCGTTTGTTTTGGTATCGGTTCAGAGATTATGAAGCGAATTTATTATCTTCCACTTATATGCTAGCTGCGCCCGCGACTTCATCCGCACGTATTACATAGGAACTTTCCTTCTTTTTCCTCGACTTCTAAGGGTCGTATCGTAACGCTGAATAGTCTATAACCTTCTTCAAGAATTATGCTATCAAATGCAAAAAGAATTTTTGAAATCCGACTGGTAGTTCCTGAGATTAGCGCGTTCAAACATACAAACTTTTCGGCTTTTTATATTAGTATAGATATATAGTCTTGAAAGCGTGTAGACTCTGAATCTAAGTGAAAAATCTCCAAAATCTCTCTTGGACGAGCTCGGTGGCGGAGTGGCGAAATGCGTTACTTCGACACCAACGATCGTGGCTTCGATTCTCAAACAGGGCAAACATTTGTGTGTATGAACATGTCTGTTTGCCTTGGTCTGGGTGTTTCTAAGAGAGGTAGGGCGCATCCCCGCAACCCCGTCTGGGGAAGTACCTCCACGTCGCAGAAAAGCGCAGCTAAATAGGTTGTTGTGTTCCTGCGTGTGAGTGAGGTGACAAGCAAGCTCCTAAGGAGTTGCTGTGTAAGCAGCGGAGGTGGCATCGCGCGAGTAATACATACTTAATGTGCAATTAACAAGCGTTTATAGGTTACGGTAACCGCTTTACATCAGGTGGGCCGTATGCTTGTATGCCTCCCGACGTTCTATAAAAAAAACGCCCCGCCTGATGTAAAGTGGTGACTGTAAAGGTAGAGCGAATCGAAGCAGCCCGGGAAAGTACCGCCACTTCACGGAAAACCGCAGACAAATAACAACTTCCTAGACGTCGTTTGTTCCTGCGAGTGACTGAGTTCACCGGTATGCTCCTAAGGAATTGCTGCCTCACAAAAGGGGTGGCAACGCGCAGGTGATACTTCACGTATCGCAAATGTTCATAGGCTACGGTAACCGCTGTACATCAGATGGGCTGTATGCTTGCATGTCTACCGGCTTTGTACAAGGAGAGCCATTTCTCAGTGTCTTGTCTCTTAAGCATATTATTTTACACCGAAGCAGCTTCTTTGTTGTATGCTCTTCTTTGTTGTATGCTCTTCTTTGTTGTATGCTCTTCTTTGTTGTATGCTCTTCTTTGTTGTATGCTCTTCTTTGTTGTATGCTCTTCTCTGTTGTATGCTCTTCTTTGTTGTATGCTCTTCTTTGTTGTATGCTCTTCTTTGTTGTATGCTCTTCTTTGTTGTATGTTCTTCTTTGTTGTATGCTCTTATTTGTTGTATGCTCTTCTTTGTTGTATGCTCTTCTTTGTTGTATGCTCTTCTTTGTTGTATGCTCTTCTTTGTTATATGCTCTTCTTTGTTGTATGCTGTTCTTTGTTGTATGTTCTTCTTTGTTGTATGCTCTTATTTGTTGTATGCTCTTCTTTGTTGTATGCTCTTCTTTGTTGTATGCTCTTCTTTGTTGTATGCTCTTCTTTGTTGTATGCTCTTCTTTGTTGTATGCTCTTCTTTGTTGCGTGCTACAAACGCGAACGTCGTGTGACGGATCCGCTAAGCAATAAACGTCGCTCTACTGTATGAACATTATTTCGAAAAGGTTGATGGCTTACACTCCGTTCCAATTACGAAACCCCATACATTAATCACCCAATGCCACAAATATTAATTAACTGAACTGTGCTAGCCCGGTGGATAAACAACTGGACTAGCGACCAACTTGTCCCCGGTTTGAATCTATGCATTTACCACTATATTCGTGTTGTCGGATTTGTAAGATTCTATCTATCAATCTATAACTCAACGCCAAATCCCTTACGGGGTAGGCAGAGAGAACCGAGCGCCACGCGACTCGATCCTTACATACCTCACTCGCTTCTTTAACATTCATTGCTCTTTTCATGCACGCTCGCCGGTTTCTAGGGCTCCTGACATCACCTTCTGATAGAACACGACCAATTTTATCATGATAGGTAAGTCTTGGCCTTCCTCGTCTCCTACATCCTTCCACTTTTGCATTGTATATCTGCTTCGTCATTCATTCATCCTGCATTCTTTCTACATGTCCGAACCAACGGAGCATGCCTCTTCTTATTTTAACACTTTAGCTTTTTTATTTAACTTTTTAGCTTTGTAAGGTTCTAAGGTAAAATATGCACACTCTAGGTTGTAGAGGTCTGACGACAGACGTTTTATATAAAAATCAGTATCTTCGCCAAGTCTTAGGTATCGAACCCGACCAATCATAATTATTTATTTATTTCATATTACTACTAAATAAAACTTAGATTCTATTTAGAACGATATGCTATAAAGCTAACTAACTAGCTTTATGCGTATACCGGGCCGTTTAATATCGTGTGAGATGTTTGCATTACGCATGACAAGAGCTCTTAGAATTAAGGTTAAAATACAACCAGTTGAGTACTTGCATACTTGCTTGCTTATTGCTTGCTTGCTTATTACTTGCATTGCTAGAGGAACACCTGGCTCGTCAATTATATAACAATTCAATTTTTTTTTTATATGTCGGCCATTTTGACCATTTTCCGCCGTGTCGAGACCCACGTGGCTTGATCAAGCCATGCGCGTTACGGAACAGCCATGCAATTCTTTAAGCGACTCGTAATGGCTGTGTGCGTCGCTGTGATCACAGATGTCACAGCTTTGACATCGTCTACTGCGATCACGACTTGTTATTTGGTATTTTATAATGTAGAATTCCAATTCCAAACGCAGCCTTGCGGCGCTAGTGTCGCACAACCATGAAAAGCGACACAGTATATAACGGGCCTCGACGGGTTAAGAGATAGGAACGGTGTTCCTGAACATTCCTATTCTACTTTTTCATGCTGAATCCGAACCTGAAGTCAAAATTCGAATATTCGAAAAAAAGCTACAGACAAACATATAGATTTCATATAGGAACGGTGTTCCTGAAAAGTTATAATATACCGGTGAATTTTGTTTACATTATCTACAGAAGTACTAGTTTCACCAGAATCAAATATCAAGATAGCACAATATAATGTTAGTGTACGTGCTAATGAATTAGGAAACGGGAAAAGCTAAGAAGGGAACTAGCTAAGCAGAAGTACTAATTGACTGAACTCCCTGCCACTGAACGGCTGTTTGTCTAAGGGTGGAGGGTGCTGTAGTCTGTTCACAACAAATCAAGGATAAGATGAGAAGTAGGTTCTACAAACAGGCGTGGTTTCACTTCGACAGGCTCGCCAATGCACGTGTGTCGTCCCTGATGTCAGAAAACAAAATCTTTCTTAGGTTAGGTGATACGCCTTTTGAAATATAATTTTTTGGACGTGCGGGTTTCCTCAAAATGTTTTCCTTCACCGCCGAGTGATAACTACACTAATTAGAATCCAAAAACAACAAATTTATTTGTACACATGCTCACATTAGGTTTCGAACCGACTAGTCGGAGATTAAGAGTAGGTAGGTAGGTGCATCAAAGCAGCCCGTCCGGGGAAGTACCTCCACCTCACAGAAAACCGCAGCGAAATAACAACTCCCTGAAGCGTTGTTTTGTTCCTGCGTGTGAGTGAGGTCACCAGTAAGGTCCCAAGGAGTTGCTGTGTAAGCAGCAGAGAAGGCATCGCACGAGTGATAATTAATATATCGCAAGCGTTAATAGACTACGGTACCCGCTTTACATCATGTGAGCCGTATGCTTGTATGCCTCCCAGGTACTTCCTCAGATGGGCTACTTTGATGCACCCTACCTCTCTTAAAACAGCCAGACCGAGACAAACAGATATGCACACAAATATTTGTCCTGTGTGAGAATCGAACCCACGAGCGTTGGTGTTTAGTCGCGTTATTAACCGCTGCATCACCGATCTCGTCAAAAGTAATAGCTTTCTTAGCTACATAGTATACTATTTCTACTAAACCTGTAGCTTTATTAAGATTATGTAGATCTAGTGGCTCTCAGATCGTACTCTATAAAAGAAAGAAAGATATATACTGGTCATTTCAAAGAGTTATTAAGACTATTATGAATTCCGGTATTAATATCACAGTTTTATAATAGGTATTGAAAAAAAATAAGTCTAACTCTGTAGCGTAATATGTAGCGACGTAGTATAAAAAGAAATAAGATCTTTCATCCACTAGGCCAACTTTGTTCGCGGCTCTGTGTATGGCGCACTCTACCTGGCGGTAATCTTCAGTTGCAGTTGCACTAAAGCCACTTGTTTTCCCCGCCTATCATTTTTCCAAATCACTGCACATAAGACTATAATACATTACAAACATTTCTCAGAAGTTCAACACACTCCTTTCCGTGACTGCACGTCGGTTTGCAAGCTGTTTACCATCGGCCATCCATCATTCATCGATGTTCACACTCTATTAACAGACTAAATTATACATCTGCATATACATAGGTGTTATTTAACGTTGTTAGCTACGTGTTACGTGGCTGGTTAATATTAGGTTTCAGGCATCGCACTTCGAAAGGAGTGTAATACAGTTCCTTTGATTGCTCTACTCTCTAATCATGCTCCATCGGTTTTACAATGGGTTGCGTCCTGTGGAGTTTGTAATACCAATTCTATAATAGCATCGCTCGTCATCGATGCGCAACTTATTCTCTAGGAATGGAGGTAATTTGGTCGTGTACAGCGCGGTTCCAGAGAGAATTAGTTCAGGGAACCATCAAGATGTAGAATGAACGTTTTGTTTGATATTGCTTGGAGATGGAGTTCATCAACAAGGATTGAAGACGTTTGGTGCAATCATCCATAGTCTAACTGCTTATAAATAGGTCGGTTATAAACTTGTTTGACACTTTAATGCAATAAAAAATACGACAATGGCATCGGGCATTTCGTTTTATAATATTCCAATACTTTTAATTGGTTTAGAATCTGTGTTTTCACATTGCATTTCATATCTTAATATTTAGAATATACAAATCAAAAGAGAGATCTGACACAGTTATATAAAGCAACCCAAATAAGAAAATACATCCACTTTACATAATACCACAGCCAAAGAACAATTCTCTGGAGTGATAACAAGCGCTTATTATTAGATTAACAGTAATGAGTAGCTGAGTAAGCAGTAGGAATGTCAATACGCGCACAATACTTCCTGTATTGCGAGCTTTCATAGGCTACAGTAACCAGTGGAGCCTCGCTGGCAATTAGACACGCCTTACATTTTATAAGTTATTTTTTAATGCCAAGCTATTTCTAAACGTCATTTGTAACTATTACAGTGGCAAATACGTACAGGCCCTGTCTCATGGTAAACATTTACCGTAGTCTATGGCCGCTTCGAATACCAGGAGTAATACACGGTATACATTACTGTAACTGTTTCATATCAGACGGGCCGTCTGTTTGTTTGCAAAGATGTAATATAAAAAAAAAGTAATTTAAGCAAACTGTAATAAATAATGCATAAATCATTCAAACGGTAAGTAAGGTGGAACGTTATTTGTGATCCTGACTATACATAATGGCTCGCATGTAGTAAACGAATTATCTAATCACTCGTAATCATAATGAGCTATTTTCTACCATCTCTTGGTATAATTACCATTTATGAGCGGCTTTCATATGCTGATCTCACACGGAAACCCTGCCACCATGGCCAATCGTCAGCTGACAATGTGCGTTAATACTAAATTACTTAAAAAAAAATATTTTCTCTACAAGCTAGCTGGACACCATTGTCTTATTTTTATATCACTGAGGCCACCACAACAAGTATATCGCCAACCTGTTTATAAGTAGCTAAACAGAGTAAGGATGCTTGCAACAACACCAAACGCACATTGGCGCCCCAATGCCCAACGCAATTGACAATCGATAGAGTAGACGATAGCAGAACACACAAAGGAACTGTATTACACTCCTTTCAAAGTGTGATATCTTTAGGGTTCCGTAGTAAGCATGAATAGTTACGTCATTACTGCCTATTTAATTATTTACCTGATTATTTACCCAATATTCACTCTTTTTCTTCATTGTCTTATATTCAACATAAGGTTGTAGCTTTCTTTTAATATATTTTTTTCATACAAGCATACGGTCCACCTGATGTGAAGCGGTTATTGTATAACTCTGTGTGGAAATGGAACCCACGAGCGTTGTAAAATTTTAATTCTATCTAAATTTTTGTGTCAAGTCCTTCCTAGATGAAAGTCTTTATTTCGTCAATTTTGGAGGAGCTACACAAATCCTAATGCAATTCCTAGCGGTATCCCGTATCCTAATCCGGGTTTGGCGAAGTCCGCTTCCTAAGTCTGAGTATTTACCGAAGATACTGATTTAGACATGGAGTGACCGCAGGCAGACTTCCACAACCCAGACTGAAAACCTTTCTTAGATTAAGTCATACAACAAGTCTCTCGAAATATAATTCCTCGAACTGACGGGTTTCTTCGTTATGATTTCCATCAACGCCAAGCAAGTGATAATTCCAAATATGGTAGGTACATTAATTCAAAACAGCCCCTTAGTTCCCAAAGTGGTCCAGGTGGACTTCCACGGGTCCACGGGAGACTCGACGGGGGTCTACGTTGGCGTGACAAATAAATGGGAGTTCACAATTCGTAATGCGGGGGTCTACGAAAATTTATCTGCTTTCGATAGTGAATAACTAAAATGTTGGCTTGAAATGAAAAAAAACCTATCAATGTAGGCAGATAATATTTTAAGAAGCTCCCTTTTTTGATTGGTCAACTTTAATTTATTGACATCCACTCACGGCACAATCAATTAATTAATTAACCAATCAATTCTCACTTTTTTTTTCGATAACTACTTCGTGGTTGGAACTCAGCCGCAACGCAAATTTCCATAGTGATCTAATTCACATTTTTTGTCGAGTTTTAGGAATATGGTAGAAATGTAGCTGCGACCCCCTCCACCAGCTAAATTTTGAAAGTGATCTATGAGAAAAAAAGTCTAGGAACCTCTGATTTAGTGGTACATGCCTACGCCAGGACTCAAACCCGAGATCAGTCAGTTAATAAGCTGATTCTTTATCTTTGGCCATCACTGCGAATGATTGACAAATTTTATATGACGTACAAATCCTTATACAATACATAACTTTTAATATCCGCGCGGACTGTTTGATGGTACTCGATTAATTTCCATAACAAACAACACCAACAAGAAATAAATTGCTTTAATCGTACGAACGTATATCTAATGTCCAATAAATCTACTTCCAACATCTCGATTCACGGTCCATCGGATCGATTATACCGATTATTAAACAAAACGCCAGCGCGGAAACATCGAGATCATCGGCGAAAAAACGCCTCTCTTCGTCTGCGAGTCGCATTTGTATTCAGAATCGAGTAATTTCTTTGCAGTATCTACTAATTGCGTACGTCACTACGGAAAATGTTGGTGCATTTTTATACTTCATCGTGAGTTGAATACGTGCCTATTTTTAACCCCCGACGCAAAAGAGGGGTGTTATAAGTTTGACGTGTGTATTTGTATATCTGTGTATCTGTCTGTGGCTTTCGTCGCTTTGAAATGGATGAACCGATTTTAATTTTGTTTTTTTTTGTTTAAAAGGGGACTTAATCGAGAGTGTTTTTGTGTATATCATTATTAATAATAATAGTTGCAATTTCGTGTTTCATCCCGGAAAGTATTTGCGTGAATGTGGGGATTGAGTGTCGATTGGAGTGTGTCTATCCTAGCAATTATAAAAAGCATAAAATAAAAGTAAATATAATAAAAATAAAAAGTTCAGCTGAAACATGATAAAATATGAAATTTAAAGAATACTGTATTTAGTTAGCGGTCCCCCGACACAACCATGCTTGGATTAAAATATTGCTTCTTTTATTAAACTTAAAGGGTCAATACATATTATTTTGTTACTTTTTATAGGTTATTTTTGCGTCGGGAGTTTTAAAATTTAATTATTTTATTAACGCGTATGGGCACTTCGAAGGCAGCCTTCGACGTGTCCACGATATTTTCTCCATTCAGAAAGTTAATTATTTTGGCACTACGTCGGCAGGGCGCTCATTCCACTGCTCAGGAGTTTTCGAAAGGAAACTTCTCTGGAAAGCGACACCCGAACTCTCACAGTATGCGACCATTGCGACACCAGTATATGAGGATGAACTCCCAGGCATCGGCGAGCGGTGGGATTGTAAAATGATGGTGTTGGCATCATGTCCAACAACTCTATTTGTTAATTTCAAGACGCTACCCTGGTCAGCGCACTCCCGATGTCTCCCGAGGAATCTCCAGACGATGAACCCAACCCACTTGGTTCACTTGGGACCGATGGTCATCTTCCCGAAAATAGAGCAAATTAGCAGATCAAAGTTTATCGAGTGCTCCCCTCTCTTCGGACTTCTGACAAACGAATGACGTCCCAACGCGACTAGTTACTTCTTCTTCCAGCTCTGTACTTTTTATTATATTTAAAAATATATTAACTTCGGCTATGATACCTATGGTACTCGTATTTATGTATGAAGATTTAGTAGCCAGCAGAGGTTCTCCCAAGGGACTACAGCATGTGTTTCTTCTAGAAACGCGTGAAGAGGTTTTTACAGGGTCGGCAACGCATGAGTGACAGCCCTGGTATTGCAAATGTCCATAGGCTACGGTAACCACTTACTATCTGACAGGCCGTGCGCTTGATTGCCACCTTAGTGGTAAAGAAAACCTTTATATTTTCAGAACGCTCTAATTGAGGTTTTTCGTCTTTTTTTTTTATACTACGTCGGGAGGCATACAAGCATACGGCCCACCTGATGTAAAGCGGGTACCGTAGCCTATTAGCGCTTACGATATATTAAGTATCACTCGCGCCGTGCCTCCTCTACTGCTTACACAGCAACTCCTTGGGAGCTTACTGGTGACCTCACTCACACGCAGGAACACATCAACGCTCCAGAGAGTTGTTATTTGGCTGCGGTTTTCTGTGTGAGGTCCCCAAACGGACTGCTTTGATGCGCCCTGCCTACTAAAAACACCCAGACCAAAACAAACAGACATGTTAATGCACACAAATGTTTGCTCTGTGTGGGAATCGAACCCACGAGCTTGGTGTCAAAGTCATCACTGCGCCACCGAGCTCGTCACCGCATCTTTACATTTTTGTAATTTTAGTGTAGACATAGACATTGTTGAGTACTATTATGTTAACCTACTATGTAGTACATACTACCTATCTGGTATGTATTGGTATACAATACGACTCACTAACCGATTTGCGACTAACTGCGATAGAGAGATCATTGCCAATTAATTACCAATTAACAATGTAGAGTATTCAAGATACGCCCGCAGCCGGATGACGGCCGGTCCGTCCGTGTGTTCCGGTCTATGTCCAAGATAATTAATGATATTCTGCGATTCGCTAATAGTACTATCGGATAGAAATGTGGCTAAACCCCCGCGTATACTGGACCACGAGTCTGCGACTGCGAGTTTATCATGTTTCGAATTCCAGAGTTCGCGAAACCAAGTGAATCGAAGGAAAATCATTAGTGGATTGAGTTTGTACGATTCATTAGCAGACGGCTATTTACAAAACACTGTTTACTAGTATTTTTTGCGTCACGAGATAAGCAGAGAGAACCTAGCGCTATGAGCTTACGTACACACTTAACTAGTTTTTGAAATGAAAGCTTCTTTAGCATCGTTGTGATTTAAAAGTCAATGAAACGAAAAAGCGACAGTAAAAAGTGACTACCACATACATCTATAGGATTTAACGTGCGAAAGAATAAGACAGAAGTATTAAAAAGAGACAACCACATACGAAGCTTGGGATAAGGCGTCATAACAACCGTGGTGGTTACACGTATTTTAAACGTTCACGTTATTTTAAAAATCATATTTCAAGTATGCCGAAAATGAAAGCAGAATATTATCGTGTATATTAAGTTCACATTTTTGAAGGTATCACTTCTGTCGCGTGTGAACGCATATATATATATATATGCATATACATATATGTAGATCTTTTCATGCACGCTGACCGGTTTCTGAGACGCCTGATATCTCTATGTGATAAAACTCCATTAATTTAGTAATGGTGGATGATTCTGGGCCTACCTGGGCCCCTATATCCTTCCGCTTCCGCACTGTACGTATACTGTTTATTTATTCTTTCATCCTGCATTCTTTCTATATGTCCGAACTAACGGTGCACGCCTTTTCCTAAATTAACTCACCCTCAACATACACTCAATTTCAGATTAATTCTCTTTTTTTCATCATCATTGCGAACGCTTTTTTTTTCAAACAAGCATGCAACCCGCTTTAGATGTTAAGCGGTCACCGCAGCCTATTGACGCTCACCACGGGGATGTTACTCGCGCGCTGCCAATCTTGTGACCTAAGGCTGTTTCGTCACAGTACCCAGTAATTTCTCTGCCACATCTCACCCTTCAAACCGGAACACGGCTATATAAATATAACTGCTTGGCGACAGAAATAGGTGAGACAGAGGTACCCACGCAGACGACTTTTGTACAAAGTCTCCCTCTGTTTTTTCTTACATCAAAATTCTGAGTAGATAATGCTCGCATTTCAACCACGTTCATTATTTTATACTCTCTATGCCATACCCAGCTTTTACCTCCATAAGTTAGCGTTTGGACTATATTGATCTATCTATCTATAACTTCACGCCAAATCCCTTACGGGGTGGGCAGAGAGAACCGAGCGCCACGTAACTCGATCCTTACATGCCTCACTCGCTTCACTAACATTGATTGCTCTTTTCATGCACGCTCGCCGGTTTCTGGGGCTCCTGACATCACCTTCTGATAGAACACGATCAATTTGGTCATGGTAGGTAAGTCTTGGCCTTCCTCGGCTCCTACATCCTTCCACTTTTTTTTGACTATATTGATCTATTGGGTCAATACTTGTTTACTCATATGAAATAAGTTTCTGAATTATAAAATTACTAACAACGACAGATGATATCTAGCTCATCTGTCGTTGCGCCTGCGTATTAGTTATTGTCGAAAGTCAAGCAACGTTGGTCGTAGTCTACCCATGAATTTGTCCAATTATCTTGAGCTCCTCTATATTTTTAACGACATGCGAAGCCTTCGGACCCTGCGGTTCTTGTTAGATGACAGTTAAGCGATGCCAGTTATCTTTGAGACATCTTGAAAACACTAACCTTCGCCAACCCGCATGTGGAATAGCGTAACACAAAGAGTTCTGAACCCCTTCGATTAAGGGCAGACCCTTAATCCAGCAGTGGAATGAGTATGGGTAGATTGGAAATTACTTAAGATAAGGTAGACTTTAGCTAACAATGTGCCTATAACCAACTTTAAATGCATTCCAACGCCACCCACGCTACAGTCTGAGGTTTTTTTGAAAATGAAAAATACTCGTAAGCACTTGTATTGCCAACTGTACACACACCATTACATCGCTTGTAAAACGGCCGGACGGACAGTCGCTCCTGATTATTTATGTGATATAAGGCGTCATTAGAACGCATATTTATTTTAGATGCCGTTTCGCGATTCATATAACGAGCTGCTAACATCTTGTGATGTATATAATGTGTTGCAATTTCATGGTTGCTTGCATGTGTCTACACAGAATTAGCTTATTTTTTGTTGTTATTTGGACTATTGATTGCTAGTATTCGTCTTTATGGTCGAAATTCGACAGCAATCAGTATCGAAAATTCTAGATAAATATAAGGGAGGCATACGAGGTAGTTGTTATTTAGCTGCGGTGTTCTGCTGCTGTTATGCGCCCTACCTCTCTTAAAAACACTCAGACCAAGACAAAAAAACATGTTCATGCACACAAATATTTGTGCTGTTTGGAAATCGAACACTGTGCGGCGGAGCTCATCAAATGTATAATTATCATTTTTAAAATCGATGAGAATAAGGATGAATGAAGCGAGTGAGGTGTGTAAAGTCTGCTACACACTATGTCAAAGTCAAAGTCAAAATCTTTTTATTCCGTAAAAATGGCTACATTTGTTTGGAATCGTCACAATTTTTTTCCCTACCGTGCAGTTTATGACTAGGTGAGCACTGATAAAAATACTGCCAAAAAACTCAGGCATCCCTCTTTTGGTGTCCAAACAAATTTACATATTTTATTAATTACATTATAATTGGATCGACTCACTCCCAGGCATTTTTATCATTAATATAGTCAGATACTTTATAATATGCCCTGCTACACAATTTGGCTTTAATAGTAGTTTTAAATTTGTTTATTGACAATTCTCTTATATTGCTGGGAAGTTTGTTATAGAACCGTATACATTGCCCCATAAAAGAATTACTTATTTTGTGGAGACGGCTTGCATGTAACACAAGATTATGCTTATATCTAGTATTTATGTTATGAGTATCACTCTTTTTACAAAATGAATCTATGTTTTTATGGACATATAAAAGATTTTCATAGATATATTGCGATGCGACTGTTAAAATATTTATTTCTTTGAATTTTTCTCTAAGGCTCTCCCGGGGACCAAGTTTGTAGATAGCTCTTATGGCTCTCTTTTGCAATAAAAAGATGGTGTTAATGTCCGCGGAGTTACCCCAAAGAAGAATTCCATATGATATGCCGGCGGTATAGCCGGCGGGCACGCCGCTGTCACATGCCGCAGAAACTGGTGCGAATCCGCAGAGTGCCATTTTTGCCAAGAGACGGGTCATGTGGGGCTCGGAGCCCCTGCATACTTGCCATGAAGATATAGATTTTATAATGTAGAATGAGGTTCTATAAAAAACACCTAAATAAGTTTTTACAGGTTCGACAATGCATAAGAAGCACCTTTGTACTGAATATATTTTAAAGAGAAGTAGGGCGCATCAAAGCAGCCCGTCTGGGGAAGTACCTCCACCTCACAGAAAACCGCAGCCAAATAACAACTCCGTAGAAGGTTGTTGTGGTCCTGCATGTGAGTGAGGTCACCAGTAAGCTCCCAAGGAGTTGCTGTGTAAGCAGCAGAGGAGGCATCGCGCGAGTTATACTTAATATATTACAAGTGTTAATAGGCTACGGTACCCGCTTTACATCAGGTGGGCCGTATGCTGGATTGCCTCCAGACGTTGTATAAAATAAATATATATATATATATATATCCATATGTCTGATGGTAACTGCTTAGTGCTTACCATCAGACAGGCCGTATGCTTTGTTGTCGAATGTTATATGAATATATATATTAATATAGTGTTATTAATTGTTTCAGCGAGGGGTTGTTCACGTGTCCAGTAAATGCTTCACCGGTTGATTACGCTAAGGTAACATAATATTAATTTCTCAGCCTCGTTTTACAATCGCACAGCTCGCCTACGGCTGGGAGTTCATCCTCATACACTGGAACCGCAATGGTCGCGCACTGTGCGGTTCACAAGAAGTTTTCTACCGAGAACTATTAAGTTGTGGAATGAGCTCCCTGCGGAGGTTTTTTCAAGGGACTACAGTATGGGGTTCTTCAAGAAAGGCGTGAAGGGGTTCTTACAGGGTCGGCAACGCAAGAGTGACACCCCTGGTGTTGCAAATGCCCATAGGCTACGGTAACTGCTTACCATCAGGCAGACCGCACGCTTGTTTGCCACCTTAGTGGTATAAAAAAAAAAATATATTTATCAAGCGTTATTACAGTAGAATACGTAGATAATAATAAAAAAAATAGTAATAATGATAAATAATCCCTCGAGATCTCATTTTAATAGCCCAATAATTTCCAACACATTCACAATATTCCCATTACCTGCCGTGACCTGGTTCGTGGGTATATTGTCACATTGATATCCCCTGGAAAAGGTCACGGCGGCTATACAACATTACATCAAGTTTCTCAAAGGGGCCTCTACGCGTTGGATCCTTATCCCCGCGCACGCCTATCAAATGATCGGATCGGATATAAGAACATATATAATAATAATGATAAATATTGTTGAATAAAATACACAAAGCCATCCAGCCACAAACTAAGGGAAGCTTTTGTTGTGAGTACTAGACAACTGGTAATTATGGTACATAATAACCATAGTGAACAAAATGTCGAACTGTGTATGTGTCAAGGGGGGAAGTACCTCCACCTCACAGAAAACCACATCCAAACATCACTAAATGACAACAGCTCGACAACGTGGTCGTGAGACGAGCTCGGTGGCGCAGTGGTGAAACGTTACGTTACGCTACTTTGACACCAACGCTCGTGGGTTCGATTCCCACACAGAACAAACACTTGTGTGCATGAACATGTCTGTTTGTATTGGTCTGGGTATTTTCTATGTATAATAAGTATGTATTTACAAAAAAAAAAATGTATTTACGTATGTTTATCAGTTGTCTAGCACCCATAACACTAGCTTCGCTTACTTTGGGGCTAGGTGGCGCTGTGTAATTTGTCCGAGAATATTTATTTACATTTATTTATTTAACGTCGTCGTATCGTGGTCGGCGAGTCTTGGCCTTCCACGGCTACATCCTTCTACCTTTCACGTTGTATATATGTTTTCCTCTTCCATTTGTAAATAACAACTCCCTGGAGGATTATTTACAAATGGGATTTGTGTTCATGCGAGTGAGCGAAGTTACTAGTAAACTCTTGAAAAGTTGCTCTGTAGGAGCAGCAAGCGTAACGTGCGACGAATATTTTTGTACTGCAAGCGTTCATAGGCTACGGTATCTACTTTATATCAGATTGGCCGTATGCTTGTATGCCTTCCGACGTCGGCATCTATACAGATAAATAAAATTGGAGTGTCTGTTTGTAATATTAAAATAACCGCTTTTTACTAAATGCATATGGATATATACACGGTACATATACCAAAATGAATATTTTTTCAATTTTTGTCTGTCTGTCTGTCTGTCTGTTTGTTCCGGCTAATCTCTGAAACGGCTGGGCCGATTTTGACGGGACTTTCACTGGCAGATAGCTGATGTAATAAGGAGTAACTTAGGCTACCTTCATTTTAGATTTTTTTTTATTAATATAAATAAATAAATTGAAATAAATTGAAAGAGAGACAACCAGAACGAACACTAGGATTATGGTTGATGATGTAGTGTTGGATCAAGTGAATGAGATTGTATATCTTGGAAGTGCTTTTAGCAGCAATGGAAGGTACACCGCTGATGTGGAGAGACGAGTGAGTGCCGGGAATAGGGTGAATGGAGCGTTGTTTACCCAACGCTCCATTCACATTCTAGGCTGCCGAAATCTAAGCCAGAAGGCACAGCTCGCTGTACACAACGCGGTGCTAATTCCAACGCTGACTTATGGAAGTGAGAGCTGGGTATGGCAGAGAGAGCATGAAAGTAGAATAAATGCGGTCGAGATGCGAGCATTGCGCAAAATTTGTGGCATAACGCTTGCTGACCGCGTTCGTAATGAAGACGTGAGAGAAAGAGTTGGTCTAAAAGAGAGTGTCGGTGTTAAGATAAGAAAGGGCATGCTCCGTTGGTTCGGAAATGTAGAAAGAATGCGGGACGAAAGAATGACGAAACAGATATACAATGCAAAAGTGGAAGGATGTAGGAGCCGAGGAAGGCCGAGACTAACCTACCATGAGCAAATTGGTCGTGTTTTATCAGAAGGTGATGTCAGAAGCCCCAGGAACCGGCGAGCGTGCATGAAAAGAGCTATGAATGTCACAGAAGCGAGTGAAGTATGCAAGGACCGCGTCTTATGGCGCTCCGTTCTCTCCGCCTACCCCGCAAGGGACTTGGCGTGAAGATATACATACATACATACAAATAATAAAAAAAAAACTATTCCGCGCGGACGAAGTCGCGGGCACAGCTAGTATATAATAAAAAGTACACACAACGTACTCCGCACGTTTCATATACACATACTTAGTATAGTAATAAAAATTTGTGGCGTAAGGCTTGTAGACCGTATTGGCGTATTCGCAATGATGATGTTAGAAACAGAGTTGGTCTGAAAGAGAGCGTCGGTGTTAAAATAAGAAGAGGCATGCACCGATGGTTCGGACAGGTAGAAAGAATGCAAGATGAAAGAACGACGAAGCAGATATACAATGCAAAAGTGGAAGGATGTAGGAGCCGAGGAAGGCCAACACTTACCAACCATGACCAAATTGGTCGTGTTCTATCAGAAGGTGATGTCAGGAGCCCTACCGGCGAGCGTGCATGAGAAGAACAGTGAATGTTAAAGAAGCGAGTGAGATATGTAAGGATCGAGTCACGTGGCGCTCGGTTCTCTCTGCCTACCCCGCAAGGGATTTGGCGTGAAGTTACAGAGTAATAAAAATTATATAACTAGTCTGGCCATATATACTGTTGCATAGAAACTTTCCTCTTTTTCAACTCTTTAATTATTTTGAATTTGGAACACGTTTATTATGTTAAAAACTTCTTTCGATTTCCCGCCGTTTTACATGTTTTTAACGTGTTTATTAACAAATTACATTATGGAATGGGGTGTTAAAGAAAATAGGATTGCAGTGATTGCCTTGCACAAAGTGTGTATGGAGTCGTCGGTCATGTTCAAGACACTTCAAAAGCTTGGTATCAGCCGTATGTTTGTATATCGTACTATCGACAGATAAACCAACACTTCCTCTGTTGAAAACCATAAAAGATCGGGGTGACCTCGTGCTGTTAGAACTGCAAAGGCTATTAATGCTGTTAAAGCCAGAATTCGCCGAAACCCCATTAGGAAACAAAAAATATTATCGCGAGAATTGAAGATTCCCCTAGGATTCTGTCGCGATATACAGGACGTGCCCTAAATCAATTCCCTACAGTTGAAGAGAGTGGATCGATCAAAGTCTTCTGTCCCGATACGCAGGTGAAAGGCACAGAAATATCCTTATTTACTGATGAAAAAATTCAGCACTACAACAAGCAAAATTATAAAGTGTACGCACACAGATTTTAAGGAAGCCGCCCAAGTAGTCGGAAAGGTACAACGTAGTCATCATAATGCGTCTGTTATGATTTGGTCGAGGGTGTCTTCTCAACGAGGCACAAAGCTTCATTTTTATGAAAAAGGATCACTCCTTTTTAGGGTTCCGTACCCAAAGGGTAAAACGGAACCCTATTACTGAAGCTCCGCTGTCCGTCCGTCCGTCCGTCTGTCACCAGGCTGTATCTCTTGAACCGTGATAGTTAGACTGTTGAAATTTTGACAAATGATGTATTTCTGTTGCCGCTATAACAACAAATACAAAAAAATAGAATAAAATAAATATTTAAGGGGGCTCCCATACGGCAAACGTGAATTTTTTGCTCATTTTTGCTTGATATTGATAACGGCAACAGGTAGACGCTTGAAATATTCACAAAATATTTAGTTATATATTCACTTTAAGAATAAATAATTAAATTAAAATAAAACAAATATTGAAGGGGGGCTCCCATACAACAAACGTGATTTTTTTGCTGTTTTTATAGATAATGGTACGGAACCCTTCGTGCGCGAGTCCGACTCGCACTTGGCCGATTCTTACTAGACTTCAGCCGAAGTGTATCAAAAGACAGTCTTGGATCGTGCTGTGAAATCTCTCAGTAATGCACTTTTTAAAAACGTACCGTGGACTTTCCAGCAGTACTCTCCACCTGGTCGCGAGGCACGAACTACCCAAGCCTGGCTCGAAACCTACGTTCCGGACTTTATAAGAGATGAAGACTGGCCCTCGTTTAGCCCAGATCTGAACCTCTTGACTACAAAATATGGTCAAATTTAGAGGACATGGCCTGATCTAAACGATATGCTGACATTGTTTCTCTTAAGAAATCTCTGGAGCAAGCGGTGGCTAAATTTCTCGTGGAAAGAGTGCGTACATCCATAGATTCGTGGCCAGACAGATTAAAAGCCTGTATCAAAGCCAAAGGTGGCAATTTCGAATAGATTCATTTTTTTTTTATTTCGCTGAGACTCATAAATATTACATGTAAGTTATATATTAAGATTACCTACATTACTTCATAAAAAAATATTACTATATTTTTTATACTTTTACATACAAAAATTAAACAATTAAAACTAACATTAACTATTATCACGTAGCAATACGATGGTTAATTTAAAT
Source organism: Pyralis farinalis (assembly GCA_947507595.1). Lineage (NCBI taxonomy): Eukaryota > Metazoa > Arthropoda > Insecta > Lepidoptera > Pyralidae > Pyralis > Pyralis farinalis. The sequence continues at coordinate 3,675,483 of OX382268.1, read as the reverse complement.
GGTACGAACAAATAATAAGCATAGCACGGGCCCTTGCTTTTACAATGCGCACGCGCATTGAGCAGCGACCGCATCGCGGGTGGTCGCTCGTAAAGTGGTTCGAGCAGCTGCCGCAAGATGGCGCTATTTACAACAACCATTGCCAACGGCCACAGAAAATAAGGCGACTAGTTTTTATTGTCTCATAAATGGGTAATTGTTGAGTGTGCCGTACATAATTATTATGTTTTATTTCTGGCGGCTGCAATTGCTTAATAGTGTAATATAAAACTTGTAAATAAAAATAAGAAACACGCCAGGCAACAGTTTTCCTGTGCCGAGCTGAATTACTACACTTTAGGCGAAACGCTCTATCATATGACAGTTCGATGTCGGAACAATACTTTGGTTAGCTGAACCTTTCATGACTGTCTGTGCTCGCGACTTCGTCCACGCGCAATAGTTATTTTTTTATTATTTATTTATATTAATAAAATTAAATAAAATTAGCCTAAGTTACTCCTTAATACATCAGCTATCTGCCAGTTAAAGTCCCGTTAAAATCGATCCAGCCGTTTCAGAGATTAGCCGGAACAAACAGACAGACAGACAAAAATTGTAAATATTCATTTTGGTATATGTACCGTGTATACTTCCATATGCATTTAATAAAAAGCGGTTATTTTAATATTACAAACAGACACTCCAATTTTATTTATCTGTATAGATCAATGATTGGAATGTTGACAAATAATCTGTCAAAACATTATATTACCAAAGGAAATATTGTTAAGAAACTTATATTTCATATTATATCTAATTCAAAAACTGTTGTAGCCAGGATCTATAGGAGAAACATACATATTGAAAATATATAGGTAATATATGTATGTTTTGTGTCGCGTGAATCATATAGATTCGGATGTAGTTGTCATATTAAAATAGAAAATAACAAATGTAAGTTACGATGAACTAGACTAAAATCGTAAACGACGCGTTTTTAAAATTTTTTTAATAAAAATATTTTTTGCATACTGATATGAGTGACAACCCTGAGCAAAAATAATAATTTGTTTATAACTTCTGATTAACGCGGAATTAGATTGTGGTTTTAATACTGGTGATAAAGGCATATTTACGCTATCGTTTAATATATATGTATATATCTCTTTCTAATACGGAAAATAAAAACCGAAAATGACAAAAATATTTAAATCTCCTTAACTAATCATCACAGTAAATCCATGAAAAGGAAGGTATGTTATTAACATTGTAACATTGCATATTACATTCAATGTAACATTGCATATGTATATTAATTTAATATAATCAAAATTTAATCAACAAGTTCTTTTTTAAACTTTTTTTGTGAATTTCATGACCCGGATATGGGTACATATAGGTAGGTGTATCTTTGACATTAAAAAAAATCTAGAAGTCGAATCGATGCGGGAGTTTTAGTCTGATGTTTGTAATGAATTTTATTGGTTATTATAGATAGGTATACTACACCAACCCTTACTCATCCCACTGCAGGGCCACGGGTCAAAAAAACATGTAAAGAGCATACTCCACCACGCTGCTCAATTGCGGATCGGCGAGTACTGTGTTTTCAAGCCGCCCAAAAAGCCACTGACTTAGCTTACCGAGACGGCTTAACGTGCCCCCAAAGCACGGAGAAATTCGACATTATTAAACCCATCTATGGACAGGTTACGGTCGAAGATGCGTAACTTGTGTTCGGTTAAAATAAACACGCGCAACTACGCTATCGAGGTCTCAGATAGGTTTAATTTCAATCAAAACAAGGCACCTACAGCCGATACAGTTGCAATGGGAACACGATGGAATTCAGGAGATTGCATTACGGCGAGCTGGAGATTAAATTATGTGTTTGGATGCGTGTGAACCGCGAGATGAAAGCCGTGCGAACGCTGCAGTATGTTCGCCAGAAGTGCAGGTACGCGCATTTCTGTAAGCTATTCGGTTCGATTCACATATTCGTCATGAAATTCCTGGCCAGGAGACACCTGGAGAGCGGTGCCAGCCCGGCGGATACGGAACCGGCCTGTTGACCAACTGGTCCCCGCTTCGAATACTGGGTGTGTCACTAAATTCGTGTTTTGTTATTTATGTAGGGGAAAGTGGGATAAAACCGGTACTATTAAATGAAAAAATATTTCAAACATTAATAATAAATATATATAATAAATATTGCCAGACAAATTACACAGCGCCACCTAGCCCCAAAGTAAGCGAAGCTTGTGGTATGGGTGCTAGACAACTGATAAACGTACGTAACTACATATTTTTTTGTAAATACATACTTATTATACATAGAAAATACCCAGACCAATACAAACAGACATGTTCATGCACACAAATATTTGTACTGTGTGGGAATCGAACCCACGAGCGTTGGTGTCAAACTAGCGTAACAGCGCGTTCCACCACTGCGCCACCGAGCTCATCATTACAAATCAACTTTATTAACCTTTGGTTAGTTTAACTTATTAATAGCATATTTGGTCAACAACATCTCAGTTTTTGTTACTATAAGAAATAAAAAAATTCAATAGTCGCCTTTTTACCATTTTGCCCCATGCCTAGTTCAAAACCAGGTATACCCATATCCTATACCCGACTTTGACCCTAACAACGGAAGCAATGAAATTCATCCAGTTCGTCTCGTTCCTAAACATTACAGCCTACACGGGCCTATTTCTTACACTTGACAATTTGCAATATATGTATAGTTGGAAACATAATTTTTGGATTTTTTAGGATTTGCCATGTCACTAGTAAATCTTAGAACATTTTTTTTGTTTGTTTTTTAGCGTTATTTACGACTCTTAAGTCGAGTAAAAGAAAGAAAGATAAAGCGGTATCACGGGACACCGAGATACAATACAATACAATACAGATATGCGCAGACGAAGTCGCGGGCAGCGGCTAGTAATATATATATTTATAAGAGTTTACCCATTACCTAAAGGTTAACTATTTGCTTTATAATAAATTTGTATGATGTTTAGTCATCATTCTATTTTTAGTTTTTTTAATTCCACGTGTAGTAGGTATATGGAAATTAAAAACAGCCTATTACCTACGCTGTTAATAGTCGTTGCCACCATGTTAAAAGACTGGATTTCCAATTTGATGACTAAGAACCTCGTATACTTGAAATGGCCTTGCACAAAAAGTGTAGTAAAATATTTTTGCAAATCTTACCGCCTGCGTGCAAAATGTAGTCGAATTATCAAATTTGCAACAGCAACAAGAAAAATCTTGCATGCTTTTTACGAACGAGAAATCTCGATGCGAATCGCCGGTAATTAATCGATACGTCAATAAAAAATCAATATAAGAGTAAGTGCCCACAACACTAAAACATGGTGTCTTATCACGCCAAATCCCGCGCATTTGCGAAAACAACTATTGATTACACTTTGTAATTACTTTGTAGACTTTATTCCCAAGCGTTAAGATTGAAAATAGTTGTACCAACCGCAATAAAATACTCGTTAGTGTCACTCACCTCTCGAGACGACCTTGCAATGCTGCTAACCGGTCACGCGACGGTGTTGCCATCCCGTTCTGGCAGAACGGATTGCTACTAAAAAGTCGATTGAATGTGGGAATGTTGGCATATAGCTGTTCCTTTCGCCCAGCCCAGTAATGGGGACATTTGAGTTTTTAGTTTCAGTACAGTAAGATAGATGTCGCTAACTGCATGATATATTGTAACTAATTAGTTATTGACCACACATCGAGAATATTACTAATTGATGCCCTAATTAAATAATATTAATACTTATTATGTCAATTACGCCATCTTATTATATGACCAAAACGTAAATCATTTGAATAGATAATAGATTCAGGCGTTACTTTGCAAAAGTCAAATGATGCAATTTGATCTAATCTGCTTTGTGTGCTTCGGCCATCGATTAGTTCAGTTTCAGTTGCGAACCAGCGCCGGCCGGCACTCATCCACTGCCGTCAGTAGATGCATCATGCCGCGCCGCTGCCATGGCTGCTCCGGTCGTACTCGCGATTGCCCGCCATCTGGAACAGCAACCGCATGCACCCGCTGTTGTTGGCTGGCTGCTCCGGTCGTCTCTGTGACACGTGTTTAGTATCTCCAAGAAGTATGCTCAGACGCTGCAGATGTTAGTCTTTTATTGTACAGACTAACATCTACAGCGTCCGAGGATGGAGAGCAGAGGAGCACGCTGCAAGTTATTCTAGCGGCATCATTTAAATGGTAATTGCTTAAAAATGAGACTACTGAGTAAGCTTTTTTTATATAACGTCGGGAGACATACAAGCATATAGCCCACCTGATGTAAAGCGGTTACCGTAGCCTATGAACGCTTGTAACACATTGAGTATCAATCGGGCGGTGCCATCTCTGCTTCCTGGAGACCTCATTCACACGACATGAACTCAACAACCCTCTAGTGAGTTACTTTTATATATATACGGTATTGAACCCTTAAGTTTAAGGAGAGACTTTGCCTCCCTTTGTGTGTTCTACCGATTGTACAACGGGTTGTGTTCTGAAGAGTTGTTCGAAATGATGCCGACGGCTACTTTTTATAACCGCACCGCTCGCCGACGGCGGGGAGTTCACCCTCACACGCTTGAACCGTTATGGTCGCGTACGGTGCGGTTCCAGAGAAGTTTTCTTCCGAGAACACTCAAGCTGTGGAATGAGCTCCCAGCCGAGGTTTTTCCAAGGAACTACAGCATGGAGTTCTTCAAGAAATGCGTGAAGAGGTTTTTAGAGGGTCGGCAACGCATGAGTGACGCCCCTGGTGTTGCAAATGTCCATAGGCTACGGTGACTGTTTAACATCAGGCAGGCCGTATGCTTGATTGCCACCTTAGTAGTATAAAAAAAAAAATATAGTTTTCTGTGAGGTGGAGGTACAAACTTGGTCCCCGTGAGAGCCTTAGAGAAAAATTCAAAGAAATAAATATTCTAACAGTCGCATCGCAATATATCTATGAAAATCTTTTGTATGTCCATAAAAACATAGACTCATTTTGTAAAAAGAGTGATACTCATAACATAAATACTAGATATAAGCATAATCTTGTGTTACATGCAAGCCGTCTCCACAAAATAAGTAATTCTTTTATGGGGCAATGTATACGGTTCTATAACAAACTTCCCAGCAATATAAGAGAATTGTCAATAAACAAGTTTAAAACTACTATTAAAGCCAAATTGTGTAGCAGGGCATATTATAAAGTATCTGACTATATTAATGATAAAAATGCCTGGGATTGAGTCGATCCAATTATAATGTAATTAATAAATTATGTAAATTTGTTTGGATACCAAAAGAGGGATGCCTGAGTTTTTTGGCAGTATTTTTATCAGTGCTCACCTAGTCATGAACTGCACGGTAGGGAAAAAATTGTGACGATTCCAAACAAATGTAGCCATTTTTACGGAATAAAAAGATTTTGACTTTGACTTTGACTTTGGTATGTACTTACTACCCTAGATGGGGCTACTCTTCTTAGAAAAATCGTGATATGGTGTATAGTATACAACATAAGATGATAGATTGCTAATAATGCCCCAGGTGTTGCAAGAGTCCATATGGTACGCATCACTTGAGTGATAGGTATATAAAAATGTCAAGTGCGAGTTGGACTCGCGAAATGAGGCTTTCGTTCTTGGAAATATAGTTATTAAGTCATGAATCTAACCACTTCGAAACTAAACGTTCAAATAATTATATGAACAATAATTTGTTGTGGGGGGTCTGATGGCAGTCGCTCTATTTCAAAATCGGCAAATCTTAAGGCTCAAGTAGCGGACTCCTCTAATCCTAATAAATTAGAAAACAGGATTACGTAAAGAAGAACAATGAATTCCACGACTCCGGCCTAATTGATATAAAGCGATTACCGTAGCCTATGAACATTTGGAACACATTAACTCCTTAGGAGCTTACTGATGATCTCACCCACACGCAGGTACACAACAACTCTCCAGGGAGTTGTTATTTGGCCACGGTTTTCTGTGAGCAGACGGGCTGCTTTAGTGCGCCCTACCTCTCGTAAAATATCATATGTTAACCATATGTCTTGTACTACGCGTGAAATTGTCCCGCCAATTTGGTCCTTTGTTCTACCCTAGGGTAATTATGGCTTTGTAGCTTTTCAAATAAGTACAAAGACGAAGTCGTTACGTGTTTTTTTGGGTACCCACAGCATGTGAAACGAGCAAGTCATGGGCGTCATGGCCAACCCAAAGGTTTTCTGGGCTAACAGATGTTTGACACTGTGGGTTGAACTTGTCTCGATAATTGGTAAAATAACGTTGACTAGCCCCGTGGTCTAGTGGTTAGGAATGGTTACTTTAATAGTTAATCGATTCAGGCTCTATTTTGCGAGCTCGATAGCATCGTTGCGCGTGTCGTTCTAATCGAACACGCAGGTTAAGCAAGGTGAGCTCGTTGGCGCAGTGGCTAAGCTAACCACTGCGCCACCGAGCTTCACAGGCGTTGGTTGGAATCGATTCCCACGCGGGACAAATATCTGTTTGTCTTGGTCTGGGTGTTTTTAAGACAGGTAGGGCGTATCAAAGTAGCCCGTCTGGGGTAGTACCTTCAAATCACAGAGGCAATTACGTAGGCCGAAACCGAACTCATTACACGCGCCTTTTGGATCCTCTTTCGACGAAACTGGTGGTCGAGATGTTAGCATTGGCTAATTTAACACTAACGCTCATAGGTTCGTTTCGCATACGGTACAAATATTTCACACAAATATTTGTCTTGTGTGGGAACGATCGAACCTGTATGGGTTCATCAAAAAGTCTTTTCGACACTTTCAACATAGCTTTGTTTGTTATTAGTGTGTGCAGGTGAGATTGGCTTTGGCACAAAAATGTGATGAAACGACGTAAAATTAATTGCTTGCACATTGTCGCCATTGTTGATATACTGATGATGATGACGGAGCTGTTAGAAGTTATCCTTAGGAGCATCCTGACAAACACATATTCTCCAGACAAAAAATCTTTTAATATGCAAGTTTCATTTCTTTATTGATTTTGATTTTTAAGGCTTCACATTTAGCTATTAGTTTATTAGTCTTCCTTGAAAATTGAAGAAAGTATCCCACGTGTGCCCGACAAAACAATGGAATCGATTCATCAGTTTAATTTTTAGAGACAACAAAACTGTCGCGTTTATAATATGAAGTTAGAATACATTTACCAATGCCTATCCTTATTATTATGGAATTAAAACCTGTTCAAGCTAATGAATTGAAAAAGAAAAGATTATGAAACGATATCCTATCCTATTCAAACCGTATTCTTTATCCTATTGTCCAAGAGGACAGTCCCACATCCACAACATAAAGGAGACGTATGCATCGATGCGCTGCAGTCTATCACACGGATATTAAAATTTAAATGAAAATAATAGATCACTTTCAAGTATAAATAAAAGAAACTTGATCTAAAATAGTATAATAGAACTAGTCACTATTGAAAACTAGATGAGTTTGAGTTGCGACTCTGTGAGAGGGTTCAGCGATACGAAATATAATACTTATTTTAATTAGAATAAAATACGAAAGGTTCTTAACTACATTGACTTTACATTTTTTACGTTATTACATTTTCAAAAGGTTTTAGACATTTGTGCTTTTGAATATAATTTAAATTAAGGATAAAATCCGTGTTTATTAAAAATAACTTAAATTAGTTTTCGAGTAACAATTATTTAATCTTACTTTATATTCGATGAATTTATGGGTAAATTAATAAAAGAGTATCTTTTGTAATAAATAGTATTTAATAGGTACGAAATTTTTATACATGGACCGTAGACATTAATTTTACATAATCGATAGACTAAGCTGCATGAGCTGAACCGTTGCCTTCATTGCGACAGCTTGAAAATGGAAATTTCAAGAGATTTTGGCTATTACTAGATATTGGCCAGTTCTATAGGCAGAGATGAGCATTCAATTCAAATCAAAATACAAATTCTACGTCCCTATTATAATAAAATTCATAATATTTTGATCAATCTGAGCCAAAATTGATGAATATAATATTTATAGCATCTGAGTCTTGATGGGCGGAATTATTATCATAATTCCGCCAGTAATGGCCATTTTCCTTTTACCGCTCTTAATAATATTGCACATAATTATGACTCCAATACTTTAATAGTCGATGATGATATCAGTTCGGAGTTGAACAACGAACGAACGGTTTGTCCTACGCCCACAGATCTCTAAACACCAAATGATTCTAAATTCACCCCTTTTCTATTCTGAAAAGGCGTAATAACCTCGTTGTTGGATTCGAACCCTGATCCCTTATCCGTCAACGATCCGTGAAAATACTTGACACAAAAGGCTGTAGCCGTTAAAATGTGTTTGGATGCAAGTGTCAAGATAGAATGCATTCTAAAATGGGCATGCATTCGGAACCATACTGAACGGCTTGCTGGCACACTGGCAAATTACGCATACCTTTTATACAGCTTTATAAACGATTTAACTTTTTGATTGAATATTGTAACTTTTTGATTGAAAACAGTAAACTAAGGTAAATGCCGAGGTGTTGCCATACAAGATCTATAAACAAAATTATAGCTAAAAATATTAAGAGGAGAAACATTAACCGATTTAATTACGTTTTTGTTCGGGAAAACAATCGTTTTTATTACTCATTAACTCATTATATATATATATATGTATGTTTATATCACGAATATAGTAGTAGTGTAATAGTCTTATGTAAGTATTGTTAAGACTTAATGAAACTGCCGATAAATCGAGACGTTATCGTCAGATAAATTAAGTTTTTTATACAACGTCGGCAGACATACAAGCATACGATCCACCTGATGGAAACTGGTTACTATGTACACTTGCATTACGAAATGTTCGCGCGTCGCGTCTCTTCCTGCTAACAGAGTAACTCCTTAGGATCTTATTGGTGCCTCCACCTCACAGATAATCGCAGCCATTTTTATTTTATACAACGTCGGGAGGTATACAAGCATACGGCCCACCTGATGTAAAGCGGGTACCGTAGCCTATTGACGCTTGCGATACATTAAGTATGACTCGCGCGATGCCTCCTCTGCTGCTTACACAGCAACTCCTTGGGAGCTTACTGGTGACCTCTCTCACACGCAGGAACACAACAACCCTCTAGGGAGTTGTTATTTGGCTGCGGTTTTCTGTGAGGTGGAGGTACTTTCCCAGACGGGCTGCTTTGATGCGCACTACCTCTCTTAATGCTACCTCTCTTAATTACATCGAGAGCCTCATCTCAACAGCCTCAAGAAAGCTCGGAGTCCTGAACAGGGTGCGCCGGTTCTTCACGCCGGACCAACTTTGTCTGCTTTATAAGACACAAGTTCGGGCCTGCGTGGAGTATTGCTCGCATCTCTGGGACGGCTCCGCACACTATCTTCTTGAGGCTCTCGATAGGTTACAGCGACGGGCTATCCGCATAATTGACGACGAAGAGGTCACCAAAAGCCTAGAACCTCTTCAACTCCGTAGGGACATAGGCTCTCTAAGTGTATTTTACCGCCTTTACCATGGTGAGTGCTCTGAAGAACTGTTTTCCCTTATCCCACCCTCACCCTTCCGTCATAGAACCACACGTGCGGGCTTGCGATGTCATAGTTCCACGGTTGAGAATATCTCTTCGCGTACCAAAAAGTTCGGCAACTCCTATCTTTGTCGTACCATCAAAAAGTGGAACGCCTTGCCTGCACATGTGTTCCCTCCTTCCTACAATATGGGATCCTTCAAACGAAGCGTGAAGAAGCATTTTGCGGGTCAGCATGGCAGCGTCAACTGACAGGATGCGGGATGTAGTATGCTGTCAGTTGTAGTTGCGATTTGGGCTCCTCTTTCGCTTACCATCAGGCAAAGAGGGGCCACTATGCCGAACTATAATAAAAAAAAAAAAAAAAAAAAAAAAAATATGCGCCCTACCTCTCTTAACTTCTCTTTACGCAAATGTCAACTAAGTACTTGGAGGGTTGTTGTGTTCCTGCGAGTGAATGGGGTTACCACTAAGCTAAGTAGTTTGACGAGCCTGGTGGCGCAGTGGTTACTAACATTTTGACACCAACGCTCGTGAGTAACACAGCCACTCTTTACGGGCTTACTGTGGTAAGCTTACTCACTTGTAGGAACACAACGGCCTTCCAGGGAGTAGTTATTTGGCTGCGATTTTTTGTAAGGTGGAGATACTTCCCCAGTCGGGTGGCTTCCATGCGCTCTACTTGTATCAGTCTAGGAACAGCAGGTATCAACGAATGCGGTTCACATCCACATCAACCCTTACTCATACCACTGCAGGTTCACCCTTGATTCACCCTTTAACCGGAGGGGTTTAGAGCATACTCCGCCACGCTGCTCAACTGCATATTGGCGGAGGCCAGTGTTATCAAGCCGCCCGAGGGCCACTGATTTAACTTAACGGCTGTCATCTATCAACAGCCGGAACCGACAGCTTAACGTGCCCTCCGAAGCACGGAGAAGCTCGAGATAGATGAACCCATCCATTGACTGGTTACGGTCGACATTGCTTAACCTACTTATTCGGTTAGAATGACGCGCGCAACGACGCCATAAAGCTCTCTTACATAATAATAATAAATTGATGAATTCAACAATACGATTATTCTAATTCTCTCTTTTGACTTGTACAACTGAGAGCACATCAAGCGCAACACTTTGTCCTTTGTCTCACTCTTATTCCGTATGCAACAAGGATTAGAGTCGCACTTTGAGTGTTAAGCGTGCTCTGTTCATATCTGTAGTACAAATAAAAGCCAATAATTTATTATATCTACAATCGTATTAAACCGTCTGTCAGTCAGTTAAAGATTTGTATGGAGATAAAAAATGTAAATCATAGCTATAATCATGAGTTCTGTGGTCGATTGTCTGTCGGTCCGTCGCGCCGGTTCCAGCTAATAAACTACTCTGAGTTAACTGTTCTTTTGTAAGAGTTTGCAATGAATAATTTTGTATGTTTATGATGATGTTAGAAACAGAGTTGGTCTGAAAGAGTTGGTATTAAGATTAGTAGAGGCATGCTCCGTTGGTTCGGACATGTGGAATGAATACAAGGAAGAAATAATCACGAAATAGATATACAACGCAAAAGTGGAAGGATGTAGGAGCCGGGGAAGGCCAAGACTTACCTACCATGACCAAATTGGTCGTGTTCTATCAGAAGGTGATGTCAGCTTTAGAAACCTGCAAGCATGCATGAGAAGGGCAATGAATGGTAAGGGTCGAATCACGTGGTGCTCGATTCTCTCTGCCTACCCCGCGAGGGATTTGGCGTGAAGTTATAGATAGATAGATTTATGAACAGTGATTTGATTGGATCTTGGTCGGCAAGTGTCGGTTCGATGTCCAACTACATTTCCTCAGGTTTTTTTATACAACGTCGGAAGGCATTCGAGCTTACGGTCCACTTGATTTAAAGTGACTACCGTAGCCTATGAACGCTGGTAGTAAGTTAAGTATCACACGCGCGATACCACCTCTGCTGTTAACACAGCAACTCCTTAGGACCTTACTGGTGGCGCCCTACCTCTCTAAAAACACCCAGACCAAGACAAACAGATGTTTGTCGTGAGTGGATCTAACCCGGGTCTGATTTTGTCTACGGGTTGTGGAGATCTAACGGCAGTCGCTCCATCCCAAAATTTGTATCTTCGCCAAATCCTTAGGCTTAGGTAGCGGACCCCGTCAATGCTAATGAATCAGAAAACTACCACACGTCCTACTATCATAGTATGCGGTAACTGGTAAAAAAAAATGTTTATTTGCAGTATCAGAAGTTTTGTCATGTAGAAATGGCTGTTTGGAGTTTCCTTTTAGGCAAACAAATTGCCTGTATTAGGAATCTCCGCTCTTCGTTTACTTATGTACTAGACATTTACTATCTTAGGTGCTATTTACAACATTTTCATGTTTACCATATATAATTTATAATATAACTTCACGCCAAATCCCTTGCGGGGTAGGCAGAGAGAACCGAGCGCCACGTGACTCGATCCTTACATATCTCACTCGCTTCTATAACATTCATTGCTCTTCTCATGCACGCTCGCCGGTTTCTAGGGCTCCTGATATCACCTTCTGATAGAACACGACCAATTTGGTCATGGTAGGTAAGTCTTGGCCTTCCCCGGCTCCTACATCCTTCCACTTTTGCATTGTATATCTGCTTCGTCATTCTTTCATCTTGCATTCTTTCTACATGTCCGAACCATCGGAGCATGCCTCTTCTTATTTTAACACCGACGCTCTCTTTCAGACCAACTCTGTTTCTAACATCATCATTGCGAATACGGTCTACAAGCCTTACGCCACAAATTTTGCGTAGCGCTCGCATTTCGACCGCGTTTATTCTACTTTCATGCTCTTTCTGCCATACCCAGCTAATGTTTACCATATATATTTACATAAATATACTTAAATACATACGCATGTTTGTTTACCAGCTTTCTGATGACTTTATACAGTCGTAGGAGCGCAAAACTCCACCAGAGATTTATCAGGCTATAGACTCCTGAAACTCGGGGTGCTCATTTTTAAATAAGGCGCTGTCTTAACTCCTATTTCATCAGCTCCTGGTATTTTTTTAACTAGAAGTGCGTTTTTTATGCAACGTCGGGAGACATATGAGAATACAGCCCATCTGATGTTAAGTAGTTACCACTTGCAACACATTAAGTATAGCTCGCGTGATGTTACCTCTGCTGCTAACTCATTAGGAGCTCACTGGAAACCTCATTTATTCACGGGAATAAAACAAACCTCCAGGAAATTGTTATTTAGTTACGGTTTCCTGTGAAGTAGAGGTACTTCCCCAGACGGGCTGCTTTGATGCGTCCCACCTCTCTTAAAACACTTAGGACGAGATAGACATGTTCATACACACAAATGTTTGTCCTTTTTAGGGTTCCGTACCCAAAGGGTAAAACGGAACCCTATTACTGAGACTTCGCTGTCCGTCCGTCCGTCCGTCTGTCACCAGCCTGTAACTCACGAACCGTGATAGTTAGACAGTTGAAATTTTCACAGATGATGTATTTCTGTTGCCGCTATAACAACAAATACTAAAAAATAGAATAAAATAAATATTTAAGGGGGCTCCCATACAACAAACGTGATTTTTTTTGCTCATTTTTGCTCGATATTGATAACGGCAACAGATAGATGCTTGAAATATTCACAGAATATTTATTTATATATTCACTTTAAGAATAAATAATTAAATTAAAATAAAACAAATATTTAAGGGGGGCTCCCATACAACAAACGTGATTTTTTGCCGTTTTTATAGATAATGGTACGGAACCGTTCATGCGCGAGTCCGACTCGCACTTGGCCGATTTTTTTTTTTTGTGACGCGGGGAAAAATGCGTTACGCACACCACCGGTGCCTGGGTGGCCTCCGGTGGCAGTGTGGGACTCCCCGTCGGCTGTCCGACGGTATACCCACTAAACGACCCCGCGAAATGCCATCGGCCGCGTTGGTGTGGTGCCCCGGATCTTTTAGCAACAGGGCACACAAATGTTTGTCCTGAGTAGGTATCGAACCCACGATCGGTAGTGTCAAAGTATCGTTATTTACTACTGTGCCACCGAGCTCGCTTCTTAAGAGGGTCCACTAAGCTAAGTGGCGCCCTCATTTTGTTTTTATTAATAACGCGGAATTTAAGACCAATTCCAAAAAAAACGCTCTATAGTGCACTGAAGAACCATATTTACGTTTTTTTTAAACATATCTTGTATTTATTATCTATGACAAGTAACCAAAATTTTAATTATTGCTTATTGTGGCCACTTATAGCAATAATCAAAAGTATGACTAATTCTACATAAATAATAAAAACAGAATATATCTCAAAAAACATAAATATGGTTCTTCAGTGCCCTATAGAGCGTTTTTTTGGAATTGGTCTTAAATTCCGCGTTATTAATAAAAACAAAATGAGGGCGCCACTTAGCTTAGTGCACCCTCTTAAATTGATGTGTTATGAGACAATTACCGAGATTTTCTCAAGAGTCTATATCAAGGGCCGAAAACGCCTGAGTGACGTCCTTGGTGTTGCAAGTCTTCATAAGGTAACTGCTTATCTACTCGTACTTACTTTACTGGGCAGGCTGTACGCTTCTTTGCCTTAGTCATATAAGTACATCTCTATTTTTTTATACTACTAACGTGTCAATCAAGCGTACAACCTGCCTGATGGTAAGCAGTTTCCGTTGCCTACGGCCATTTGCAACACCACGGGTGTCACTCATGCGTTGCCGACCATGCAAAAACGTCTTCACGCCTTTCTTGCAGAACCCCATGCCGTAGTCCCTTGGGAAAACCTCGGCTGGGAGTTCATTCCCCAACATTCCTATTAGCACGCTTTGTACTGTATATAATGTACATATACGAATATAACTACGTCATATTTATAACGTGTTAAGTAATTTTTATATATTTTTGTTCTTAATAACAAACTTTTAAACCCATTTTTTTTTAACTATTTTTAAGTTAATTGACCGTCTAAACGGTAACATAAAATTATACTCATATTTCTATCTGCGGAAACTTGCAATTGTTCATCTTCATACGAGACTTGTGTAATATTGTTTAGAAATTAGACGTAAGTATCCCAAAAATGTAAAATAAAAAATATCGTAGATGATTACTACTAAGCATTTGGAACAACGAATGTCTATATGCTCCAGTATCATTTAACTCTCTTTTTCATTCCAGCGTTATCATCAACAAACAAACACGCTGTATATCGAATTACTCAATCGGTATAGGTGTATGATTCATCCGAACATTCTTACCGCGCGCACAATATCATAGATTATTCGTAGAAGGTCCAATTGATTTTATATTTGCGTTTGAATTCATGTAATTAGTTTAGTTTATCAATCTTCTTCTTCCCAGCGTTATCGCGTTTCCTAATCCAATAGGATTGACGGGGTCCGCTAACTAAGTCTAAGGATTTAGCGAAGATACTGATTTTGATATAGAGCGACTGCTGATCTCTAACACCCCACATGGGAAATCAGACCTTTATTAGTTTAGGTCTCACATCTTTTTAAAATATAATTTCTTGGACTTACGGATTTCCTGACGATGCTTTTCTTCACCGCTGAGAAAGTGATAGTTTCAAATATAAATCACAAAAGACGAATTTAGTGGTACATGCCCGCCCCAGGATTCGAACCGGGGAACGTCGGTTAATAGGGTAGTTCTTTATCCTAGCCATCACTACTCTTTTAGTTTATCAGTACTGATGTTTAAATAAAGTACGGAAATATGGTACGGAAAATTGAAAAGAAGCAATTTAGTTTTTGAGATAGATCCCTTAACAAAAATGATTTAAGAGTGAAATTTTTAGCATAAAGACCACAATGTTGTCACTTTTAAACTATTTTAGAAGACCGAAAAGGATAAAGTATAGGTATACACCTCATATAGACTGTCAATTTTCTTTTTGCACCATTTTATGTATAGGAACAATTTGTTGATTTTTAGCGTTCCGTACCTTGCCATACATTGTCATGTTTATAGCATCGATTGGACTAAGAACTTAGTTACATAATCATTCAACTCCTTTACAATATCCATGGATCTTCTGTGTGATATCTTTCATCTATGGCCTCAAACAAGACAGATGTTATCGTGTGAAGCAAAGATGCTCGCGCGGTGCATTATTATGCGTTCGAATGTGGCAGCATTTAAATTGGGAGATTAATCTACTGCTGCCGTAGATCACTGACCTCTTTGTCAAAAGACCCAAATTGAGTATATTCATGCGAGGTATATATTAAAAATGCGTTATTAAGGGTAGGATTTGTATTTGAGTATTAGAGGTAAGTTTCAAGTATTTTATGATAGTTTTTAATGTCTTTTTGTGTAAAAATATGGTAATTCCAGTAGAGAATAATAACATCAGATGATATTTGATGATGGCGGGAGTCCGTCCCTCTTCTGCAATAGCCCAGTTCTAATAATCCCTCCAGATCTCATTTCAATTGACCAAATTGTTCCGACATAATCGCAATAGACCCTATACCTGTCATGACCTGTTCATGGGATATTGTTCCATTGACATCCCTTGGAGCAGGTCACTGCGGGTAACAAAGGGCCCTCTACGCACTGGATCCATATGTCCGCATACTTATATCAAATGACCGAAATTATAACCGGTGATACAAGAAATATGGAGGGGAGGAATAGGAGTGTACAAATATCACTGTTTTATTACACAACGTTGGGTGGTATTCAAGCACAAGGTCCACCTGATGCAAAGCGGTTACCGTAGCATATGAACGCTTGCAACACACTAAGTAGCTCTCGCGCGATGTCACCTTTGCTTCTAAGAAAGGAACTTAGGTGTTTACTGATACCTAACCTCACATATTTGCACTAAGTATGTAGTATACATAGAAGTCTTTGCAGGAACACAACAACCCTTCAAGGAGATGTTATCCGGCTGCGGGTGCAAGTACTTCCCCAGACGGGCAGCTTTGATGCGCCCTACCTCTCTTAAAACATTCAATATAATTAATTTAATTAATGAATATAATTAAATACGAGTAATAATATGTAATAATGTGAGCTGAGTAGAAATAGCTTAGTGGAATCAGCCTATTCCCTGGTTCGCAGCCTGGCCCGGGCATGTACCACTAACTTCGTATGTTCGGATCTATGCATATCTGAAAGTGAAAGACGGATGCTTTCTAAATAAAAATACTAAAAACTGAATACCAAAAAAAATATACAGCATGTGCAAAACCCTGTGGTACGGAACCCTGAAAAGCGAAACTTGAAATTTAATGGAAACTATTTCTAATTAAATCGTGGCAACTACCCCTTAAATTAGTAAGCTAGGGTCATAAGTCCATACATTTTAATGTAAAGTAGGTGCAAACAATTGTGGACGGAGGGACGTGAGGGAACGCGCTCCCCGAGCCGCGACCCTCCTTTGTCATTCCTATGAGGTCCGTCGCGCCCTTTTGTTCCAGTAAATATTTGGAATCACTTTCAAGCATGTAATAATCCTCTCCTGATTCGGTGCCGCATATCTTATACACAAAAATAAAGATTTGTCTGTTTGTTCCATTGAGTGTAGCAGTAATATTACCTCAGTGGCTACGGTACCCGCTTTACATAAGGTGGGCCGTATGCTTGTACGCCTCCCGACGTAGTATATAAAAAAAACGTGAGCGATACTTCCTGTATTGCAAGTGATCATATGTTTTTTTTTTTTTTTTATACAACGTTGGGAGTCATGCAAGCATACGGTCCACATGCTGTAAAGTAGTTACCGTAGCCTATTAACGCTTGTAATATATTGAGTATCACTCGCGCGATGCCTCCACTGCTGCTTACACAGCAACTCCTTAGGAGCTTACTGGTGACCTCACTCACACGCAGGAACACAACAACCCTCTAGGGAGTTGTTATTTGGCTGCGGTTTTCTGTGAGGTGGAGGTACTTCCCCAGACGGGCTGCATTGATGCGCCCTGCCTCTCTTAAAATATCCAGACCAAGACAAACAGACATGTTCATGCACACAAATGTTTGTCTTGTATGGGAATCGAACCCACGAGCGTTGGTGTCAAAGTCGCGTTACGGTAACCACTTTACATCAGGCGGGCCGTATATTTGTACGCCTCCCGACGGTTGTGTTGTGTAACAGAAAACCATATGTAGTTTGCATCGATCATCTCTGAATACATCCGTTATAAAATCAACATTACACAATCTTTTAATTAGATCGTCTTCTTCTTTATCCCGTTTCCTACTCCATTAGGATTGGCGGGGTCCGTCACCTAAGCTTAAGGATTTAGCAAAGATTTTTTTACGTAGAGCGACTGCTTTCAAACCTTCAGAGGAAAACACCAAACCTTTCTTAAGTTGGTCACATGTTTTTCGAAATATAACTTTACCGCCGATAATTACAAATATACCTATATACATAAGAGAGGTAGGGCGCATCAAAGCAGCCCGTCTGGGGAAGTACCTCCACCTCACAGAAAAGCGCAGCCAAATAACAACTCTCTGGAGGGTCGTTGTATTTCTGCGTGCGAGTGAGGTTACCACTGTTACCAGTAAGCTCGTAAGAAGTTGCCGTGCCAGCAGCAGAGGTGGCATCGTGGAAGTGATACTCCAAAAAAATATATACATTCTGTGTACTAAGTATCGGGAATTTGTCAATAAAACAAAAAATACAAATTATTCATCTAAATTTATTTTATCGCCTTCAAAGTAGGCCCCATCGCTTGCAATACAACATCTCCACCGCTTCACCCAGTCTTCCATACATTTTTCATAGGCTATTTGCGGTATGGCCTTTAGCTCATTCAGCGAATTTTCTTTTATGGCTTCTATCGACTCAAAACGTTTTCCTCGAAGTGGTAATTTTAACTTGGGAAATAAAAAAAAGTCAGACGGAGCCATATCAGGTGAATACGGTGCTTGGTCGAGAACTTTTGTTGAATTTTTCGCTAAAAACTCTTTCACTATAATGGCTGTGTGTGATGGTGCATTATCATGGTGCAGCATCCATGAGTTGTGTTGCCACAAATCTGGACGTTTTCGGCGGATACTCTCACGCAAACGCTTCATGACGCCTAAATAATATTCTTTATTCACTGTTTCTCCCTCTGGAAGGAATTCGGAGTGAACCACACCACGGTAGTCAAAAAAAACTGTCAGCATCACCTTGATTTTGGAGCGACTTTGCCGCGGTTTTTTGGGTTTCGGCTCGTTTTCGAGACGCCATTCTGAAGACTGTTGGCTTGTTTGCATGTCGTACTCATAAACCCATGTCTCGTCGCCAGTTATTATACGTTTCATAAAGGTCGGATCCGTAGAAGCTCGGGAAACCATGTCTTCAGCGACATGCTTTCGCTGCGCTTTTTGAACAAAATTGAGCTCTTTTGGAACTAGTCGAGCGGCGACGCGTTTCATGCCTAAAATGTCAATGAGAATGTTGTGGACGGACTTAAAAGATATGTTCACCTCACTAGCCAACTCTCTCAGACTCATACGTCGATTTTCGAGCACTAGCTTCTTGATTCTGTCGATGTTTTCTCTGGTCGTAGCGGTTGAAGGTCTACCAGAACGAGGCAAGTCTACTACTACTTCTCGGCCTTCTTTAAAAGCCTTATACCATTCATAAGCCCTTGTTTTCGATATACACGATTCGCCGTAGGTATTTCGCAACATTTTTAGTGATTCACCACATGAAATATCATTTGAAACACAAAATTTAAGGCACACTCTTTGTTCAACAATATTTTCCATTGTAAAAATCGCCGAGGACTCAAAACTATGACCAACAAAAAGTGTAGTTTAAAACAAATTAAATGACAGATCCCGCTCAAATTTTGCGCGCTAAATCAGTACAGTGCTACCAACATGCAGTAAAAAAATTAGAACGACCTCTTTTACGCGGGTCTTTTTATTGACATATTCCCGATACTTTTTACACAGAGTAGTATATCCGAAAACACGAATTGAGTACAGCTAAGTGCAGAAAAACTTTACACTTTGAACTTACCGTTCTTATGCTGTACGTAAATAAGAGTTACAATCGTGCTTTGAGTGTTATGCGTGATCTGCTCTTAGCTGTATATGCCCTCACCAGGATTCGAACCATTGCCCGTCGGAGAAGCGTTCGATTCTTTATCTACTAGGATAACAATACATAGATGTCCCCACATAACAAAGTACTTATAAGTAAACACAGTCAAACAAAGATGGCATCGAAACACCGTCGCCGCGTCGGTTCACAGAAGCGCACAGTTAAATTTATCTGAGCATTTAACGGACTTTTAGTTTTATCTCTGCTTTCTCACGTTAAGAATTTTATTTGTCATGCGCATGCGCATGTGGGGTGAAAGTCACCATTGTACTGACCGTGGTCATGGATTAGATAATTGATCATAGACAAGGTACTTTTTCCATTGTAAATATTATTAAATAAATATTGTCAGATATAAATTTTATTAGAATATAAATTTTGACTAGCTCGGTGGCGCAGTAGTGAATGACGCGTCTTTGACACCATCGCTCGTGGGTTCGATTCCCACGCAGATCAAACATTTGTGTGCTTGAACATGTCTGTTTGTCTTGGTCTGGATGTTTTAAAGAGAGGTAGCGCGCATCCAAGCAGCCCGTCGGAGGGAGTACCTCCACCTCACAGAAAACCGCAGCCAAATAACAATTCCCTAGAGGGTTGTTGTGTTCCTGCGTGTGAGTGAGGTCACCAGTAAGCTTCTAAGGTGTTCCTGTGTTAGCAGCAGAGGAGGCATCGCGCTAGTGATACTTAATGTATTACAAGCGTTCATAGGCTAACTGTGTTACATTTACATAGGGCGGGTCATATGTTTGTATCCAGACATTGTATAAAAAAGTAGGCATCAAAGCATCCTGACTGGGGAAGTATTCTTTGCGTTGTATTGCTTCAGCTCAGCTTCAGGTAACCGTTTCAGTTTAGGCGGGTCAATGCTTATTTTGACAGCTGACGTAATCACAATAAAGCACCTGACTGCGCATGAAGGCATTCCGCGCTCACAAAAACATTGTGCTTTAGCTCCTAAATACCTCATCGAATCGAGTCTGACCAATAGGAGAATATTTTAACCAATAAGCCGATAAGTGACGCGAGATTGATCCGCGAATTAGCCAATAAGAGCTACGCGTTCTAGTTGACCCCATGACCCTTAGCGGTGATTTGAGTTACTACGTAATATTGGTATCATTGCTTCTCCATAGGTTTTTCCCTCAAGACTAAGAGGGCAGGTCCTACCTCTCTTTCTCGTTTATTCATCTAAATTAGGCTACCTAGTAATTTTATTACTACTTTTATACTCGTACAATAATGTTGTTTTGTCTATGTCTGCTCTACATACAATTTTAGTCTATGGCGGTGCAGTGCATTCCGCCGTCGGCTTAGCACGGACGGACGGACGGACATCTACATATCGACTGTAGATCACAGCAGTCATAGGTCACACATTTGACTTATTTTCGGATGAGAGAGCACGATGGGTTATACTGTAACAAAGCAGATAAAGAATGCCCATGGGCAGTAAAAGCGTGAGTGACTTCAGAAATGTTTACTTTTTTGTACTACGAAGGTAGCAAACAGACGTACGCCTCGTCTGATTGTAAGCAGTCACTGTGGCCTAAGGATACTTGCAACAGCAGAGATACCATTCGTCCGATGCAGGGACAACAGGGTTGCCTGTTGAACCTTATCAAGCCATTTTTTAAGACCCTGATATAATCTCTTGGAAACCCTGGGAGAAGTTCAATCTACAGCCTAATTGTTCTCGGAAAAAATTATCTCTGGAACAGCCATGCAATTCTGTAAGAGCAAACGTCCTTACATCCTCGGAAACATCGGCTGTTACAGCCTTGAACACAAAATTGCAATTCTTTAGTGTCGCTTTTCATGGTTGTGCGAGACTAGCGCCGCAAGGCTGCGTTTGGAATTGGAATTCTACAAGGCAAACAGCCTCGCGTACGCTTACAGCCTTATAGAATATCAAATAATTTAGCCGTGATCGCAGTAGACAATGTCAAAGCTGTGACATCTGTGATCACAGCGACGCACACAGCCATTACGAGTCGCTTAGAGAATTGCATGGCTGTACAGTTCGCGACCATTCCAGTAATTAAGGATGAATTCCACGACAGTCGATCCATGTCAAAATCAGCCAAATCCTTAGTATTAGGCAACGGACTCCGCCAATCCTAATGGATTAGGAAACGGGATAATGCTAGGAAGAATAGCATAGAGTTGTATATTGTTGATTTTACAATGGGTTTCAGAGTTGATCGAAATGACGTACATATGGATTTTTGTTATATAACCATCGGGAGGCATACAAACATTCGGCCCGCCTGATGTTAATAAAGTACTTACTGTATAGATTATCGGTGTTAAGAAGAGTGATGCTCTGTTGGTTCGGACATTAGAATGGATGCAAGACGTAAGAATGATGAAACAGATATATAACGTAAAATCGGAAAGATGTAGAGCTGAGAAAGCTCAATACTTATAAGCACAATTGAAACACAAAAAGCACAATTAGTGACAATATTTGAATCAAATCAATGGTATGGTAATCAGTCAATGGTGTTATAATGATTCAGTTATTGTAAAATTGTTGTATTACATAATTGTAAATTTAATTGAAGCGTCAGTTGAAAATATTTTAGATTTGTTTAAATTGTAATAATTTTAGCTAGCAAATGTATCATTCAATGTTAACTATATATGACAATGTTAAATATCTATGAATTATTTGATGGTACAGAAAAAAATATTATTCTACCGTTTCGTTGATGTGTAGTCTCTACTTTGTTTTTATTTTAATACTAGCTGTGCCCGCGACTTCGTCCGCGCGGAATAGTTTTTTTTTTGTTATTTATCTATATTAATAAAAATAAATAAAATTTCTAAAATAAAGGTAGCCTAAGTTACTCCTTATTACATCAGCTATCTGCCAGTGAAAGTCCCGTCAAAATCGGTCCAACCGTTTCAGAGATTAGCCGGAACAAACAGACAGACGGACAGACAGACAAAAATTGTAAAAATATTCATTTTGGTATATGTACCGTGTATATATCCATATGCATTTAGTAAAAAGCGATTATTTTAATATTACAAACAGACACTCCAATTTTATTTATCTGTATAGAAGATTATTATTATATTATTACATATTATGTTATTATATATATATATATATATATATATATATATATATATATATATATATATATATATATATATGCGTAGTTATTTTATGTCACAAAAAATACGTATTCTGTGAAAATAATAAAAATAAAAGTGCAAAGTCCCCCGAAGGGAAGATATTTCCCCTTAATTTTAACAGTTTTTCATATTTTACGCAGGAACCCTAAATATTTACGGGATAAAAAGTACCCTATATTGTGCTCTGAACAGTCGTCTACCTACCAGTGAAAGTCCCGTCAAAATCGGTCCAGCCGTTTCAGAGATTAGCCGGAACAAACAGACAGACAGACAAAAATTGTAAAAATATTCATTTTGGTATATGTACCGTGTATATATCCATAATGCATTTAGTAAAAAGCGGTTATTTTAATATTACAAACAGACACTCCAATTTTATTTATCTGTATAGATGTATAGAGTATAAATGTATAGATTCCAGTATTACAACGTCGGTAGGCATACAAACATACGGCCCATCTGATGAAAAGTGGTAACTGTAGCCAATGAACGCTTGCAATATATTAAGTATCGCTCGCGCGATACCACCTCTGGCTCATTCATAGGAACACATAAATCCTCCAGGGAGTAGGGAGTTAGCTCCCCTGCTTTAAAATGCTCTACCTCTCTTAAAAATACCCAGACCAAGACAAACAATCATGTTCATGCACTCAAATATTTGTCTTGTGTGGGAATCGAACCCACGATAGCCCTGGCGTCAAAGTAGCGTTATTAACCACTGCGCCACCAAGCTCCTCAAACAGTTTATATTATTTTATTTGGCAGTTTATTGAATATTTTCATACACATATTGTATACGCTTAAATTATAGATCGTGGTAGAAGCAATATATTTTCAAAATATGTATAGAATTTCAGAATAACCCTGATCACTACTTACTCAGAGCGATGTTCGAGCCGCGTTTGACATCGCGCCCATTTTTATAACGTCTCGTGAAACAGACAGACTCACAAACATACGATTTATTATGATTGCCTCGTAAATACCGCGCCGTGCCACGTGACAATGTGATACATATTTAAATATTACGGCGGCCATTGTTCGCTTTTGATTGATATCACCATTTTTAGTTTGATGGCACCGTCTTTTATAGACCGTGAAATTATTTTTATTTTTTTTACATGTAGTCAACAAACGTTCGAAACGTAAAGTTTCTTCGTAGCATTATCCAGTTTCCTAATTCATTAGGATTGGCGGGGTACGCTGCCTAAGACCAAGGATTAGGCAAAAATACGATTTTTTAAATGGAGCGGCTGTCAGACCTCCACAACCTCGAGGGTTTTCCAAATAATTCTTATGTTACGCCACACGTCTTTAGAAATATAATTTCTTGGACGTGCGGGTTATAAATATGTGGTCACACAAATTTAGTGGTACATGCGTTGGATTTGAACCAGGATAGGCTGCTCGTTCACAGTACGAACAGTGAAAAGACACGAAGAGGTTTTTACAACCGTCCACGCACGACTGATGCCCCTGGTGTTGCCATAAGCTACGATAACTACTTATCATTAGGTACACACAATAATGCTTGTTTACTACCATAGTGGTTTGAAAAAAAAAGAAGTACCTAATAACGTTGTCGTCCTCATTTCTACTACTGCTGCTAACACGACTCCTCAGGAGCATATTTTTTTTATATTTAATTGAAGCCATCTATAGCCAGGTTGCGATCGACGATGCTTCACTTGCGTAAGGATTCGACTAAGTTCGTGTAAACACGCAACGACGCCATCGAGCTTCTTCATTTATACAGCTCCTCGGCCATTCATGACACTGATCATGATGAATTATTCAAATGAATTTTGAATAATTTGTGTGTGTCTTGGTATCGTTCGTAACAAATTCTTCAGTATACAGAAACCAAAACAAGAAACAGGGACGAATTCAGTTTGTTCTTTTACATTAATAGAACCTCTCCTAAATTGTCATTTTTTCATTCTTATTGATTTAACATGACTATCTGTCAGTTTCTTAAAAAAAATATCTAAGATAGGTATACAATGCGAGTCATTGTATATCGTGGCAGAGACGGTGGTGGGGGCATGCGGTTTCTGTTCCAGATGGCGGACGACCGCAGCAGCCGAGGCAGAGACTACCGGAGCAGCCATGGCAGCGTCGGCATGTTGCATCTACTGACGGTAGCGGGTGGGTGCCGGCCGGCGCTAGGCCGCATGAACTAATTTGTGGCGGAACAACACACAAAGCAGGTTAGATCAAATTGCACCTGAGGATTGAGTTAAGATACTGATTTTGAGATGCAGCGACTACCGTCAGATGTCCTCAAACCAGAGGGAAAACCAAACCATTTGATTTTTGAATGGCATGCTGCTTTAACATCAACTTTCGTGGGTTCAATTTCCACACGGCAAACATTTGTCTGAATGAACATATCCGTTTATTTTGATCTCTATATTCTCAAGAGACGTGGAGCGTAGGATATAGCAATCTCAGCCGGAGAACCCAGAAAAAAAAACAATAATAATAAAATAATTTTTACCCAATAAATACCTTAAAATAACTAATTTATTTATTTATTGGGTAAAAATTAGAATTTAAACTTAAGGTCTAATTCCGACCGACGCTAGATACAGAATGAATATATAATTATGTTGATACTGTTGATTGTAGGCACTTGGTGGAATTTTGAGGACATCTCGTTAATGTTAATACTTGCACTTGTACAGATTCCACTTCACTATAATATATAATATAATAGAATATATAATTAATACTTAAATAAATTATGTCGGACAAATTACACAGCACCATTCAGCCCCAAAGTAAGCGAAGCTTGTGTTATGGGTACTAGACAACTGATAAACATACGTAAATACACTTTTTTTTTGTAAATACATACTTATTATACATAGAAAATACCCAGACCAAGACAAACAGACATGTTCATGCACACAAATGTTTGTACCGTGTGGGAATCGAACCCACGAGCGTTGGTGTCAAAGTAGCGTAACAACGCGTTTCACCACTGCGCCACCGAGCTCGTCAAAACTTAAACACACAAATTAGGTTAAATGCTGTACTTTGTGACTGCAGCGTCAGCGTTATCAGTCACGTAGACCATCGGTGTTTCGCAATATGTATGTGGCAGGTGCATAGCTGCAGTTTCTATGATGGTTTATTTCTTTATTTAGTACAATTGCTCGCTACACTTACAGTATAAAACCGTAGCGTGTAGCAAGCCACAATACAAATACAATTGAATACATAAACATATTAAATAGACATTAT
Source organism: Pyralis farinalis (assembly GCA_947507595.1). Taxonomy (NCBI): domain Eukaryota; kingdom Metazoa; phylum Arthropoda; class Insecta; order Lepidoptera; family Pyralidae; genus Pyralis; species Pyralis farinalis. Next base: position 3,649,403 of record OX382268.1, on the reverse strand, counting down.
CAAATTGAATTGATAATATTCCACAAATAACCAGTTGAGAATGCGCAAGCTTGCATTGCCAGAGGAACACCTGGCTCTTCAATTATATAACAATTCAATTTTTTTTTTAATTTGTCGTCCATTTTGGTCGTCCGCCTTAAGAGATAGGAACGGTGTTCCTGAACATTCCTATTCTACTTTTTATGCTGAATCCGAATTAGAAGTCAAAATTCGAACATTCGAAAAAGACGCACACACAGACAAACATATAGATTTCATATAAGAACGGTGTTCCTGAAAATAGCACTTGTGTGTGAATTCTGTAATATTACAGGTAAAAATATCGTCGTCCGAGTGCTGAGCAATCAAGGCATTGAGCAAGACCATAGCCCGATTCGTTGGTGCAAACTGCGCCGTACTCGTGCGCACTTACGGAAGTAGACGGCGCGATGGTTATTACTATAACACGCATCGAAGGACTATCTACTTACACTGACACAGATATTTTTTAAATATATATCTATATATATAAAAATTAATGTTTGTCTGTATGCCCTCTATGGGCTCGAAAATCGCTGGACTGATTTTGATGAAATTTTCAGGTAATCTTTATATGTATAGACATTTATATTTATATATCTTTATATGCTCAGTGGGGTTTCCTGTGCAGTTTGGTAGCGATCGGATCACCCGTGCGAAGCCGGCGGTCGCTAGTATATATATAATTATATTTTGAAATAAATTTCTTGCGCGATGCAAGCTATTGAAATCATTTGCGCCTATACAAGTAGATAGTTATACGCAGGATTTCGATTTTTTATTATATTCATCTTGGTATCTAAATAACGTTCATCAGTACAACCTTCGCATAAATTTATTAGTTAGTACATCATCATTTTTGAATAAAAGCTGGTTTTGAAGTGATAACTTGTTATGGGAGGGTAAACCGCTTCGTTACGTAACGCGTTACGGCGCTAGTCTGTCTGGCTTCCCTTTCTCTCGCGCATACGGCAGCGGTAGGCCGACGCCTTCTCTCTCACTCTAACCCATTGATGACATACAATGTAAAAATTTCGTTGCTTATTATAGCTACCATAAGCCAATTGTTACTTTTATAGGATTAAATAATGATACTAATAATGTACATACACAAAATTCTAATATACATATTCAAGAATTGTAAATAAAATATATTTTATAATCAATACAAGATTTTATTAATAAATTACCTTTCCTTACATTATCATATTAATATACATAAAATTTAAGTAATAACCTAAGCTTTTCTCAAGTTAAACAATTTCAATATTAAATAGTTCAACTTAGATTAGTTATCACTTCTGTCGGGAGCCCCGAGACGCCTACGGTTTTTTTAAAGTGTTTTTGGTGAATTATATGTTAAAACTTGTAGTGAAAAATAAAAACCGGCCAAGTGCGAGTTGGACTCGCGTACTAAGGGTTCCGTACCCATTATCTATAAAAACGGCAAAAAAATCACGTTTGTTGTATGGGAGCTCCCCTTAAATACTTGTTTTATTTTAATTTAATCATTTATTTTTAAAGTGAATATATAACTAAATATTCTGTGAATATTTCAAGCATCTACCTGTTGCCGTTAATAATATCAAGCAAAAATGAGCAAAAAAATCACGTTTGTTATAGGGGACCCCTCTGAAATATTTATTTTATTCTATTTTTTAGTATTTGTTGTTATAGCGGCAATAGAAATACATCATCTGTGAAAATTGAAACTGTCTAACTATCACGGTTCAAGAGATACAGCCTGGTGACAGACGGATGGACGGACGGACAGCGGAGCCTCAGTAATAGTGTTCCGTTTTACCCTTTGGGTACGGAACCCTAAATAACACGTTTGTTGTATGGTAGCCCCCTTAAATATATACTTTATTCTATTTTTTAGTATTTGCTGTTATAGCGGCAACAGAAATAATACATCATCTGTGAAAATTTCAACTGTCTAACTATCACGGTTCATGAGATACAGCCTGGTGACAGACGGACGGACGGACCGCGGAGTCTCAGTAATAGGGTTCCGTTTTACCTGTTGGGTAAAGGAATCCTAAAAAAAGCGCCTATGGAATTATGGAATGATCTCAAGTCAATATTACTAAAACCATTCCCCTTGATTCCAATTCTCTGGGCTGGTCTACATAAAGATGTAGATATAAACAGCCGGTGATGAATTACGATGTATTATGCGATGGTAATTTGACGGCGAGGTGCGAGGGTATGCTCTGATGACCGCCACTTGGCCAAGAATAATATGCTTTAGATAAGGGCGTGGTGGCTCCGCGAGCGATTACAAGGGCCATAAAACCGAAAGCTTTTCAAAAATGACCATAAATCTATTTCTTATCAATACTTGCAATACATAGGTTTCTATTAAATATATAGTATATGTAGTATATATAGTATTCTTTAAAAAGTACCTATTCATCACGGGCAACGCAAAATGCCGATTAATAAAATTATTAATCGATGTTTTGTATATGTTTATTCTCTTTAAAATCACGGTGTTTGCCCCGGCCGTTTAATAGGCGTGCGCGGGGATATGAATCCTATTCGTAGAGCCCCCTTTGAAAAGAATAATGTAATGTATTATACCCGCTGTGACCTGCTTCGTGGGATATCAATTGGAGAATTTACCCATGAACAGATCACGGCAGGTATTGGGACTTTTGTCGAAATATGTCGGAAACAAGTGGGCTATTAAAATGAGATTTAGAGGTGTTATTAGTAATGGCCTATTGCAGAATAGGGAATATTATTATAATTTCAAAAAATATTAAGTATCTGTTGGAAATTAAAATTTATAAAATCTTAACCTGTGAGACCCCGTTTTCCGTAAAAATATTTTTGCAAATTATTTTAACTACGGTTTCGGATTTTTTCCTTTACTTATGCTACATGACATTGCTTCTTACCAAATTTCATGATTCTAGGTCCACGGGAAGTACCCTATAGGTTTTGATTCTATCGCGAGTGTCAAATTATGCGCATAAACGAGGCATAAACGGCCGTATCTTTTGATTACGTTGACTTAGAAGTTTGATGTTTTTCACTGGTCAAAGGGATTGCAGACCTGAGTATTTGATATTAATCTTAGCTTCACCCGTTCCTGTGAAAAAGGGTATTGACAGACGGACATACAGACAAACGGTCATAAAAGTGATCTATGGGTTCCGTTTTTCCTTTTTGAGGTACGGAACCCTAAAAAACACGAATATATTGCTAGGCTGCCTATGCGCACGTTTTGGACGAAGATTTTTGGGAGTAAATTCTAAAAAAAAACACTGTATAATTCGCTCACAGTGGCACCGCACCCTTTGTTAGTTCAAGATCCCTCATCATTTAATATAATTTTGTGGTCCATCAATATGCGCATACGTATGATGGTCCTCTTGGACAGCCATGTTGGGATTCTAAATCAGTATATATACAATTTGTTTGTACATATTTGTTGAGACATACTCGTATTTGTCTCTTATGACATACGAGTGTTTCTCATTGTAACTTCGAATTCCTGTAACTTTAAACAAATAACATGCAGTGTAATACTACTGCGTTTATCTTTAGACTCAAAGGCAACAACTACAACACTTGGTGTACCCTGCCTATAAGTAAAGTAGGCTACGGAATAAAAGAGGGGGGATATGGGCTATATCTAAGAAGGACTGCTGGTGCTGTTGGTCTGCGGAAGCTTTAACCTTAAAGCTTCTTCAGCGGAACAGCATCAGCCGGTTATTTTTCTTTTTTTTGGAGGGTTATTGTATTTTTGCGAGTGAGTGTGGCCTTTCTTAGGCTTGCAATACACGAGCCGTGCCTACTCTGTATAAACTGAACTGATATGTGTATATACTCGTACTTTATTTTATCAACTGATGCTGATTGTACACACTACTTGACGAGCTCAATGACGCAGTGGTTAATAACGCTACTTTGACACCAACGCTCGAGCGTTCGATTGCCATATAGGACAATCATTTGTTTGTTATTTTATAAAATAGTTAGAAAGTTTATAAATAATTAAAATTGTAGTTATTGCATCAAATTTGTAATAGTTGTTAAGTGTATGTATATTTGCATGTCATATAGCTATGGCAAAATATGCGGACTGACAATATCAAACGAGACCTAAATGTAACCATATTTTATGCAATTAAATTATTATTATTATTATTATTATTCATTTATTTAATTATTCTCTTATTAGTTACATTTTTAAATATAAAATATATAAAAAAATACATTTAAAAATATAAAAAACAGAATTCCCCCGATAGCGGGAACAAGGTCCAAACTATCGGTGGTCAAAATCACAGAGACAGAAACCTCCTCACAATACGTGCCGTCGCAAGGAGAACTGCCTTCTGTATCTGGCGCTTGATCCAGCTTCCCAACGCGAGCCTCTTAAGATGTTGGTCGAGGCTTTTCGCTATTAAACCATTGGCCGTCACAACGATCGGAACAATAATTGTTGAATCGACATCCCACATGTCGGTAATCTCGTGAGCTAAATCAAGATATTTTGTTTGTTTATCTTTTTCAGCTTTCACAAGATTACCGTCATGTGGAACAGCGATGTCAACAATCACAGCTTGCCGCGTTGATCGATCTATTAATACAATATCAGGTTTATTAGCTACAACAGTCCTGTCAGTAATAATAGATCGATCCCAGTATAATGTTGCATGGTCATTCTGGAGAACTGCTTCGGGCATATACCTGTAATATGGTACTTCATTAACCACAAGACTATATTTCAAAGCAAGTTGCTGATGGATAATCCTAGCTACTTGGTTGTGTCTGTGCAAATACTCGCCGTTAGCAAGATGAGAACAACCGGAAATAACATGCCTGATGGATTCTCCAGGGAGATGACACGCTCGACAAATGTCTAACGTGCCATCCTTCATGATGTATTTCCGGTAGTTGTTCGTCTTAATAACTTCGTCCATAATTCCACAGACAAAACCTTCGGTTTCCCCAAATAGGTCTCCGAAACGTAACCAGGATACTGAAGCCAGCGTATCTACATCAGATCCATGCAGGACCTGGTAGAAACGTCCATGTAGCTCCTTGCCTTGCCATATAGCCGTGCGATCATCAATACTTAATATCACAGGTCTACGCGAGTTCTCCTTCGCCAAGGACAAAGGGGTAAACCCGCGATCCACCATAACTACATCTTTATGCATCTCCGCTTCAGCATGCAGGAAATATTCCCTGAGGTTATATATCTCACGATTATGTAAGGTCTTAGCATTCAAGAAACCTCGGCCCCCACATTTTCGTGGGATATACAACCTCATAACTGATGAACGCGGATGATGCATATTATTATTATTATTTCTATTATTCTCACGGGCATTATCCCGGTCATTTGATAGGCGTGCGCGGGGATAAGGATCCAACGCGTAGAGGCCCCTTTGAAAAGACTATGTAATGTTGTACACCCGCCGTGACCCACTCCAGGGGATATCAGTGGGACAATATACCAATGAACAGGTCACGGCAGGTATTGGGACTATTGCGAGTGTGTAGGAAATGATTAGTCTATTGTAATGAGGTCTGGAGGGATTATTGGTACTGGGTTATTGCAAAAGAGGGACGGACACCTGCCATAACTATCATATCTGACTGTTATTTTTGGCAGGCGGTGGCTCGCCACTCACTAGATGGACCCCCGAAATGCCAGAGAAAGTCGGCCGGGGGCAACACCGGTGTGAGTGACTCAGGGGTGTCGAGAGGTGTGCTGCGCTTTCTCCGAAGTTACTCGCGGCGTTATGCCCTTTAACACTTCCACCCCTGGAGTATATCACCTGCTAGAGCAATATACTCTATCGACTCCTCTCTGGACGGCCAATGAAGGCAAGCCAGAGCTGAGAGTCCTGCGGGCCTTCTTGGATTTCCACTCCGACCGACGAAGACACGCCGGAGACGAAGGCCCTGATCGACTCTCTGGAGCACTCGGGTACCCGTGGTGTCGTTACGCACCAACAGCTCGCCACAAGCTGCCCTGCGGGGACATTATTATTATTATTATTATGGTCTGGGCATTTTAAGAGAGGTGGCGCGCATCACAGCACAGCAGCTCGTCTGCTAAAGTACCTACTTCCACAGAAAACCGCAGCCAAACAACAACTCCCTGTCATGTTCCTGTGAGCGCGTGTGAGAGCGAGTGAGTGCAAGCGTTCATAGGCATAAAATATTACTACTATACATATGTGTAATTTGTATAGTGCACTACGTACGTACAGGGCAAAGACGAATGTACCAACATTTGTAAAATTACTATATATGTACATATATTCGCGCATGTCTCCCATCGGGGTAGGCAGAGAATGGGGCAGAGAGGAACGCCAGGTGCACCGAACCTGTAAGATTACTAATAACATAACAGCAGTCACGCAGGCAAGTAGCGGCTCCAAATAACATACATCTTCCTTTTTTACAGGTAAGTCCATGCATCAAGTAAAACAAGAAAGTATCGAAAGCCCAAGGTGCGAGAGATTTCGAAGAGAATGTAAGAGGGCAGTGGATCGGCCGACAGCTGCGGCCACAGCTGCTCAAGGTGCAGCGCACGTGCATCGGGAGCAGGTTTTGTTTTATTTCTGTTTGCTTGTGTGCAGCTATCTCCTAAAAGATTGAAGGACCTGAAGCAATTTGTTTGTTGCTGAGAATTATAATAAGTGCAATCTTATCTCTCAAATGTTGTACGCCGACAAGGCAAAACATGAAGGAAAACACCATATTTCCCTGCGATTATAATATTACTCATGTCTTGTGCAAATAAATGTATCTTTATCTTTATAAGAAACAAATTATAAAAAGTTTTAAGGGAAGTATCGCGCATCTGGGGAAGTACCCTCGCAGAAAACCGCAGCCAAATAAGAATTCCGTGGCGGGTTGCTGTGGGTGTGTAAGGTCATCAGTAAGCTCCTAAGGAGTTGCTGTGTTAGCAGCAGAGTTAGCATCGCTCTAGTGGAACTTAATGTATTGCAAGCGTTTTTATTTATAAACTACAACCAAGTCCATATTTGGTCATAGTAGGTTAGTCTTGGTCTTCCTCGGCTCCTACATCCTTCCACTTCCGCATTGTATATTTTTTTTTATGCTACGTCGGGAGGCATACAAGCATACGGGTACCGTAGCCTATTAACGATTGCGATATATTAAGTATCACTTGCGCGATGCCTCCTCTGCTACTTACACAGCAACTCCTTGGAACACGACAACCCTCTAGGGAGTTGTTACTTAGCTGCGGTTTTCTGTGAGGTGGAGGTACTTCCCCAGACGGGCTGCTTTGATGCTCCCTACCTTTCTTATCTGTTTCGTCGTACCCACGAACGATGGTAGCGTTATTAACCACTGAGCCACCGAGCTCGTCGTATTCTAAGTTAGCTATATTAACAAATGTCTAAACATATTATACAGCTAAGTGCACGTCGAGTCTAACACTACGATCTTTGTATCATTCTTATTGCGTATGTAATAAGAGTTACAATCATACTTCGAGTCTCGAGCGTGATCGGCTGTTAAATGTAACCATCTACATAGTTAAAACTGTAACCAGCCGTGGGAAACGAAACCGGAACTGATCACCTGGAGATGGCTGACAGGTCTGTAACGAAACTAGATGTACATAGTCAATAGATTCAGGCGTTTTTTTTTTCGAAAGTCAAACTTCCCCAGACGGATTCCTTTGAGAACTTTCTTTTTGACTTCTTTTAAAAACACCCAGACCAAGACAAACAGTTGGTTTGTTGGAAACAACATGTTGGTGCACATAGATGTTTCTGAGGAGCTCGGTGGCGCAGTGGTGGAACGCGTTGTTACGCTACTTTGACACCAACGCTCGTGGGTTCGATTCCCACACAGTCCAAACATTTGTGTGCATGAACATGTCTGTTTGTCTTGGTCTGGGTATTGTCTATGTATAATAAGTATTTACAAAAAAAAAATGAATTTACGTATGTTTATCAGTTGTCTAGTACCCATAACACAAGCTTCGCTTACTTTGGGGCTAGATGGCGCTGTGTAATTTGCCCGACCAAAAAAAATGTTTGTCCTGTGTGGGAATCGAACCGACAGGCGTTGGTGTCAAAGTAGCGTTACCTACTAACCACTACACCTTCGAGATCGTCATATGAATATATTTCACAAGTAATGTTACTTCCATAAAACCGGTACTTACACAAGTAATCTTACTACCATTTATTAGATTCCTTGATAAGTTATTACAATTTTTTTTTGCAGCATTTGATTATCTTTTTCTTTCTGGCGTTGTCGCATTAGGATTAGCGGGATCCACTACTAAGCTTAGTATTTAGCGAAGATACTGATTTTGACTAGTTACAACAATGAAAGATGATTGTATGAAGAAAGCCTTACAATTGAATACGAAGAAAATCCAGATTATGGTATTTGAAAGAGAGACAACCAGAACGAACACTAGGATTATGGTTGATGATGTAGCGTTGGAGCAAGTGAATGAGATTGTATATCTTGGAAGTGCTTTTAGCAGCAATGGGAGGTACACCGCTGATGTGGAGAGACGAGTGAGTGCCGGGAATAGGGTGAATGGAGCGTTGGGTAAACTTCTAGGCAGCCGAAACCTAAGCCAGAAGGCACAGCTCGCTGTACACAACGCGGTGCTAATTTCAACGCTAACTTATGGAAGTGAGAGCTGGGTATGGCAGAGAGAGCATGAAAGTAGAATAAATGCGGTCGAGTTGAGAGCATTGAGCAAAATTTGTGGCATAACGCTTGCTGACCGCATTCGTAATGAAGACGTGAGAGAAAGAGTTGGTCTAAAAGAGGATGTCGGTGTTAAGATAAGAGGAGGGGTGTTGTAAGATATCACGTGTATTTATTTTTTATAACCTAATTCGAATTATAGTCTAGAGATGCACAATGTTCGTCCCACACGCATCCTCACGCGACGATCGATCGGCAGATCGAGAGAGAGTGCGTAGTGCGCGAAAATGATGACGCCGAGTGGCTTGATGAAACCGACGTTGATCTTCCACAAAGCACAGAGCCAACAACTGACTTGCAAGATGCTCGTTCAGTTGTTAGTGTTGAAGATAGTCTTGCTAATCCGTGGTCCGAGGACAATGTACATTAAATATGATCATGTACTAGTACAATATGGTTTTCGCATGATTACACCATTCCTTAATATTATTTTTATGCCAGTCAAAAACAACCTGCAACCTTTCTGTCTAGACATTTTTATCAGGGTCCTTAATTTTCTAGAATAAAATTAGTTTATACTTTATACCTGTATATAAAGATAATATTCTAAAAATTTTAAGATTCTTTGTAGGTGCTAAAAATACACGTGATTTCTTTAGTCTTAAACCTCACCACGTATCACCAAGGGGGAGGGGGAGTTAAAAAATGCTAAAAAAACATCACGTGATTAATGGACGACCCCTAGTGATGACAAATATGTACATACATCCGTAAACATGAATTTAGACATACCTACCAGCATTTGATTTTATGCAAGCGTATATAATGCCCATTCTCTTTGGTTCATTGAGATGAAATCAGACGTACCAGACGCGGAGTGCGTTGACCGATCCAGTTTACCTCTAGGTCGCGGCAAGGTCCCCCAGTCTCCAGTTCCTCTCAGGTAAAGCTCTAACATGTCGAGACTTGTTCATGATCGACGTAAAGCCTGATCTTACTACGCATCAATGGCCACTAGTCGTTGACCTGAATTAATTTGACGAGCTCGGTGGCACAGTGGTTAATGTAGCACCAAATCTCGTGGATTCGATTAACACCTAAGAGAAAACATTTGTGTGCACGCATAATCTGTGTTGGTCTCGGTGTTTTCAAGAGAGGATGGGTGAATCAAGACATCGCTTGGAAAGTTACATAGTCCGCACAGAAAATCGCAGTCAAATAACGACACCCTGGAGGGTTGTTATGTTCCTACGTGGGTACAGTAGCCTACGAAAGCTCGCAATGTATTAAGTATCACTAGAGCGATGACACCTCTGCTACGTTACCGTGTGTGAGCTTAGGATCATCGACGATCCTCACAGCTCGTCTCTGCATCAGGTCCTAGCTGACATCCAGCTCCCCCCGTCCAAAGGTAACTGTAAGATGAGATGAAAGGGTGAAAAGTGGGTATGGAGTACGGTATTACTCCATATGCGGTCAGACTTGGGACTTATGGAACTTAAGTCTTTACCACGAGCTGAGGAGTTGGAGTGAAGGTATAGATCGATGTCTTGTATGGTCTATAAGAACGTTTCAATGATATTATATTTTTTATGAACTTATCTGTCCAGATTTTTATAAATTTTATATAAATTAATATAATGTCACAGATTAGTTTATGAATTGTGTCCTTTCACTTCCTTTATGACTCACAAAGAACTTGTTCCGATGGGAATATAGCACGAAATGTGTAAAAGGCTAATTTTATTGCATTCCAAATAACCGTAGCAATGAAATCACCAAGTTAGTGTATTACTTATCTCTGTTAATTATTTGATTATAAACTTGAATTAATGTTAAAGGAGTTAGGGGTGTAAGGACCGAGACATGTGGCGCTCGCTTCTAGATATATAGGTATATATTTTTTTGTTTACACTACGTCGGGAGGCATACAAGCATATAGCCCACCTGATGTAAAGCGGGTACCGTAGCCAATTAACGCTTGCGATATATTAAGTATCACTCGCGCGATGCCTCCTCTGCTGCTTACACAGCAACTCCTTGGGAGCTTACTGGTGACCTCACACGCAGGAACATAACAACCCTCTAGGGAGTTGTTATTTGGCTGCGGCTTTCTGTGAGGTGGAGGTACGTCCCCAGACGGACTGCTTTATGCGCCCTACCTCTCTTAAAATTAAAAAAAATGTAAATGCATAGACTACAGTACTACCAGTAGACGCCAAATCTCCTACGGATTTGGCAGAGGTTGGTTCCCTCTGCCTAGCCACATGACTCCGTCCTTACCATGAAAGATATAATCTATGGAGAAGCGAGAGATCGATTTTGCATAGTAAATCAATTCAGCGCTACGGGTCAGGGGTTAAAATAACACAAGCAGTTCTTTTTGCTTAGATCTCGGTTCAATACCGCGTCTCTTATCGGATTATTGGTTAAAATATCTTCCCATTTGTCACTAGGATATTTAGGCGCTAAAACTTCTGACGAGCTCGGTGGCGCAGTCGGGAATGACACGACTTTGACACCAACGCTCGTGGGTTCGATTCCCACACAAGGCAAACATTTGTGTGCATGAACATGTCTGTTTGTCTTGATCTGGTTGTTTTAAGAGAGGTAGGGCGCATCAAAGCACCCCGTCTGGACAAGTACCTCCACCTCGCAGAAAACCGCAGCCAAAAAACATCTCCCTAGAGGGTTGTTGTGTTCCTGCGTGCGAGTGAGGTCACCAGTAAGCTCCCAAGGAGTTGATGTGTAAGCAGCAGAGGAGGCATCGCGCGAATGATACTTAATGTATTACAAACGTTCATAGGTTACAGTAACCGATTTATATCAGGTGGGCCGTATGCTTGTATGACTCCCGAAGTAGTACATAAAAAAACACTACGTTTTTGTGAACGCTAAGTGTCTCCATGCGCAGCCAAGTGGTTTATTGATTTGAGATGCTTACACATCTCACTCGCTTCTTTAATATTCATACTTATAAGTACCTACGAGTTGGAATATTTCAAATAAACTAGTTCTATCCTTTTCCATCGCATTAGCACCAACAAACTTGATATCATACAAGTTTCTGCACTGTCATTGACCATTTCGTGCGAAAGACTTTTTGTTGTTGATACTAACCAGTTTAGTTAGATCTTCCGTACCCCCTCTGCTCCAATTAGAAACAATATCATAAAAGGGTAACGAAATGCTGTTGGATGGGTCTTGTTTATTGGATAATTAAGAAAAGGCAAACGTCCGACCTTGCAGTGAGCACATTCGGATATACCTACTTGATGTAATTCTGGTGCAAGAGATGATTTGACTTAGACATGCGCAAGTCTCATATTATTGTATACATAAACCAAACTTACAGCTATATTTGTATAGCTGTGTTCCCATTTGAAGGGTGAGATATGGCAGTCATTGTAATACCTATACATCTCCAATTTTCAAAGTCAAAAGGAAAGACGGTCATAATAGTCTCAATTCTCAAGCTCAGCTCTCAATCAATTCAATCTTCGACTCATATTTTTATTTAATCTCACCTGTTCTGTGACTGGTGGACTCAACAAGATGCGGTACCTAACGTAAACGAAGCTAGAGCTGTGTTAGAGATAAAAGTAGAATTAACCCGGCCGAGATGCGAGGGTGGGTAAAAATCTGTGGCATAATCCTTGCAGACTGCGTTCGTAACGATGATAGACAGTGGGTCTGAACGATAGTATGGTGTTAAGAAGAAGAGACATGCTTCGTTTTGGTTCGTAGAGAGAATGCAGAAGGAAACAATGACGGAACATATTTGGGACAATACAATAGTGGAGGAATGGAAGGAAATAGGACTTAAAGAAGCAATTAACGTGTGCAAGGATGGAATCATATGACGATCGGTTATGGCGATAGAAATTAGTACTTAGTATTAATGAATGATAGCTCTCTGTAAATATTTTACTAGTGAAGCCGAACTATTGATAACATGCGTATCGATAGTCGACCTTAAAATTAGAATAGAATATCGAAATATCGATAGCACAAAATGTGGTAATACTATGGACAAATTGCAATACTGTCCATAGTATCAATAGTACTTGCCCACGATATTCGCAACAATATTGATGCTATCGTTACTATTTTTTTTTATACAACTAGATTGGCAAACAAGCATGCGGCCCGCATTAGATGGTAAGCGGTCACCGCAGCCTATTGACACTCGCAACACCACGGAGATGGTATTCGCGCGCTGCCAATCTTGTGACCTAAGGCTGTTTCCTCACAGTACCCAGTAATTTCGCTGCCATATCTCACCCTTCAAACCGGAACACAGCAATATAAATATAGCTGCTTGGCGGTAGAAATAGGTGAGACAGAGGTAGCCAGACGCAGACGACTTTTGTACAAAGTCTTCCCATGGTGAAATGACTATTCCCCTTCATAAAGGGATTACATATCGATAGTTTTAGACAATCGAAAGATACTGAATCTACTAATACGAGTACTACTGTCAATATTTGGACTATTGCCAGCCTATCGATAGACTATCGATAGTGGCCTATCGAGTGGCATCACTACTTTTACTGCTGAACAAACCAATGTGAGTTCAATAGTAGACGCTTTACGAGAGTCTCGCTTTACGAGAGATCTATTGCGGTTATAACAAATAATGTAATTTCTGCTTCAGTGTTCACTATTGTCTTCTATCGAGACCGCAACATTCCTCACATCAATAAAGGGTTTTTATGACGGGAATAGCCGCGAACTGCCATTATTAGAGCCATTGTAAAGTACACCAGCTAATGAAGAGTTTCGTGAAATATGCTCCCACGGGCGGTAAGCGCTATTTACTCAATGCCATTAAAGGGTCCTTTAATGTGAATATAATGTATAATTAAAATAAAAGCCAATAAAGCATAGCTCTGCAAAACAATCTAAGTTAGACGAGCTCGGTGGCTCAGTCGTGAATGACGCGATTTTGACACCAACGCTCTCGTGGGTTCTATTCCCAAGATAAATATTTGTGTGCATGAACATGTCTGTTTGTCTTGTTTACTTTGTATTACTCGCGCGATGCCGGCTCCGCTGCTACACAGCAACTCCATAGGAGCTTACTGGTGACCTCACTCCCACGCAGGAACACAACAACTCTCTAGGGAGTTATTATTTAGCTGCGGTTTTCTGTGGGGTGGAGGTACTTCCCCAGACGGACTGCTTTGATGCGCCCTACCTCTCTTAATACATAATAAACATTCTAAATCTAAATCTAAATTTAGTGAAAATCTTAGAAGTAAGAATAGATTGCGTATGCCTGTACATCGACTTGCTAAGACTAGTAGATCTTTTATTGTAAATTGTATTCGATTCTATAATAAATTACCTGAAACAGTTCTGTCCTTGCCTGAGAATATGTTCAAAAGGTACATCAAAAATACTCTGTGCAGGAAGGGTTATTATAGAATCGATGAATATCTAACTGATAGAGATGCTTGGAAATGATTCAGCACATGTATTAATATATCTTTAATTGTACCACTTGATTTCACTATATGTACACTCACATATATTTATTGTAATATATTTTAACGATGGAAAAAAAAGACTCATATTGGCAAGTTTCTTTTGGCATTTCTTCTTCGCCAATGGTCATTTCCGAAATGCTGGTAGATTAAAAGTAAAAAAAAAAAAATGGAAAATTATTAAGATACAATATGATTTAATTTAAAGAATGTAAGACGTGTCTAAGTGCCCGTAAGGGTCTAATGGCAAATAAATGATTTTTATCTTTTATCTTTATCTTTTATTTAAAGATACTTGTAAAACTATTGATTAAAATACCTACATATCAGGCGGTATTATTGTTTGCCAATGAAGTGAGTTATAAACATATCGTTTATAACTAAATTTGCGCTGGAGATATTACATAAAATGAGCCGAATGTATTATGGAAGCTGAGTATGGAAGAGAAATTTTCTTTAGAAACGTTAGGTACTTTTTGGGATAGGGAAAAAAACAATGAACTCGCGTGACTGTCACCCACAAATACATATATATAGATAATATATAGATAAGCGTGTGTATATAAAAAAATGTGTATATATATTTTTTTATTAAGTTCTTCCCATGCGTTGGGAAAGACAGAGCCATGCAGCTATCGTCTTAAATCTTCTTTATTCTAAATGTCCAAGCTTCAGGAACCCTGCTGAATAATTACTCAGGAAGAGTTCCTAGACCTTATCCTGAAGTTTAAGTACCACCCGTAAAACGATAGTGATTTGCACAAGGTTTCCTTCATGGACTCATTCACTTCTTAAAAAAAGTGCATTAACCTGTTACATTGGAGTATTTTCAATACTGTATAAGTTCACTTATGTTACAAAATACTATCAAAATTGACACATAAAACTAATTTTATACTGAATTGTAAAAATTTCAAATATTAACTTCCATGACACTCGCCAATAGCGCGGGAAGAAATCCGAGTGTATACATGTTAAAAAATATTTCTTAGCAAACCAAAAACAATGTTTACACGTTTGTGAGGCTGAGAAGTTTACACTTGTGACGTGCAGTTTTACGACTGACAGTGTTTTGACGTGATAATCGATGAACGCCGGCTGCACGCACGAAAAAGTGTCACGTTCTGCCTGAGCCGAGCGTGCAAGCGAGAGCGCGGAACAAGCGATAGAGAAGCACGATCGGCCTAAGCGTTCGGCTTGTGCCGCATCTATCCCTCTTCCACTCCATCGGCCGATGAGTCCGAGTAGAAGAGAGACAGCGGCAGTCAGTGCACTTAATATCATAACGTTAACATATACCTAATACCAATGATATTGTATTAAAAAGAGGTAGATGTCGTACTAGCGCGCAAAAACTGAGGCAATGAAATTAACCCAATTGGTCTAATATGCGCTATTCTATGATGCGCTGACGTATTTCAAGCGCAACTCTTGACAGATAGCTATCTCTCTCTATATCATGCGTTCCGTATTATCTATCCCCTTCTTAAGTAAGTAAGTACTATAATGTCGTAGTGGAACAATAACAAAACGACGTGCAGTATGAATATACGTCATCTTTAAATACAATGTCATTGCCTAATACGAGTATCATTGGCGGCAGCACACAACCTACACGTGAACTGTTTTGTCAACTGTTGAATGTTTTCTTATGACGTTATCACGTAAAATTATCGCCCGTAAACCGACTTTACAGACAACCAATTTTTTTTTATGTTATAGTTCAAACTCTTGACTATAAAACTTTCACTAGCAATAGATAATATTTCCTGTTCAAGACGTATGTCTTTGTATTTGGAGATTGATAATTTACAGTTATTTCCGTCACTTTCACGGAACAATAAATTTTACGATCGTTGCATGCGAAACTAGGTTTCGGCAAATCTCCATTCTTGCCTGAACAAGTAAAATAATTCAAACAACAGTATAACAATAAAGGGAGATGAAGGGCTCAAACCGAACAAAACAATAATAAAATTAAGGTAGCTTACAACTGAGCGCGCAGTATTGTCAAACATGTAACGGTTAAATAAAATATTTTGAACAATAGGTAAAAAAAAGTGCACAACGAAAGAGAATTTTGGTGTCCTCGTGGTTACTGTTCGTACGGTACCCTGAACTGCGTTTACAATAGCAAGGTGGTGCTGGTTTCTAACAATATTTTTTAAAAGTGAGACTAATTCGTGACGAAGGGATGCGTCAGGAAAAATATTTATAGGCGTGGCGAAATGTTAGTGGGTGGTGATTTCGGATGATTATTTAGAATCCTTTGTATATTTTATGCAAGTTTTAGCGGTAAAGGCATGGTTAGCGTAACGAAGACATTGTGTTATCTGTAACATCTTTGTAACTTTTATTAGCATGTTAGAGGCGATGAATTTCATATTGTGTTGATGTTATCTACTGAAGTTTTGTTGTTATTTGTTAGCTTAAAGTTTTCTGACACTGTGAATAATTATTTATCTATAAGAATCTGATGGAAAAGTAAAAGGATGTAGGAGCCTATGAAAGCCAAGACTTACCATGACCAAATTGATCGTGTTCTATCAGAAGGTGATGTCAGGAGCTTAAAAAACCGGTGAGCGTGCTTGAGAAGAGCAATGAACGTTAAAGAAGCGACGGGGTGTGTAAGGATCGAGTCATGTGGCACTTGGCTTTCTCTGCCTACCCCGCAAGGGATTTAGCATGAAGTTCTGGATAGATAGAAAGACATTACAAACAAACTGTTGATGATCATTGTGGGAGTGACTGATGTTTTAATGGAATATAGTTCATACATTAAATTAAATGTCGGTGTTAAGATAAGAAAGGGCATGCTCCGTTGGTTCGGACATGTAGAAAGAATGCGGGACGAAAGAATGACGAAACAGATATACAATGCAAAAGTGAAAGGATGTAGGAGCCGAGGAAGGCCAAGACTAACCTACCATGACCAAATTGGTCGTGTTCTATCAGAAAGTGATGTCAGGAGCCCCAGGAACCGGCGAGCGTGCATGAAAAGAGCTATGAATGTCACAGTAGCAAGTGTGCAAGGACCGCGTCTTATGGCGCTCGGTTCTCTCTGCCTACCCCGCAAGGGACTTGGCGTGAAGATATACATACATACATTAAATTAAATTCCATTACGTATGTATGACATATAAAGAAAAGTAGTCAAATAACAACTCGCTTTATTTTATATAACCAAACTGTAATTATATGAAATGGAAAAGAATGCCAACAATAAAGCAATAAACACTAAAGCAGGGAGTGAACAGACAAAATAACAATTGAGCCCAGCTACTGGCATGCCACTGCGGCCACAAAGAGGGTACTAAACTAAAACAATAGTAACAAAAGAACCCATTTTAGTTCACTACAAAGTTACGGCATTGCAGGCGAGGAATGACGCAAAGGTGTTCGTAATTTCTACCCTTTATGGATATTGCATGTCCAGTCTCGTAGAATAGGGCTGCTTGCACAACGTTTGGGAACCTTTCAAATAATCCTACTAATATTATAAATGTGAATGTCCGTTTGTTTGTTACGCTTTCACGCGGAAACTACTGAACCGATCATTATGAAACTTTGTACACATATTCTTGGAGGTATCAGAAGTAACATAGGATACTTTTTATTAAAAAAAAAAATATTTTTTATCAATGCGAGCGAAGCCGCGGGTAAAAGCTAGTATTACATAAAATTATTTTGTCTTTCAATGAAGTAGGTACGTCTTCTTACCGTTATTCCGTTTCCTAATCCATTGATATTGGTGGGGTCCGCTCTCTAAGCCTAAGGATTTGGCAAAGACACAGATTTTTATGTGAAGCGTCTGCCGTCACCCAGACGGAAAACTAGATCTTTCTTAGGTTAGGTCACACGTATTTCGAAATATAATTTCTTGGGCGTGTATGGGTTTCCTCACGATGTTTTACTTCACCGCCGAACAAGTGATATATATTACATAAATTCGAAAACATGAATTTAGTGATGCCCCGCCAGAATTTGAATCAGGCACCAGTTGGTCAATAGGCCGGTTCTTATCCACTGGGCTATCGCTACACTTCTTCTAATGAAGTAAACACAGTTCTACCGTGTACTAGATTATTTCTGTGCTTATTTAACTGTGTATGTATATACGGGGTAGGTAGAGAGAACCGGGCGCCATAATACGCGGTCCTTGCACACCTCACTGACATCTTTAACATTCATAGCTCCGTTCATGCACGCTCGTCGTGTCCTAGGGCTCCCGACATCACTTTCTGATGAAACACGACCAATTTGGTCATGGTAGGTGAGTCTTGATGATTGGTGAATCTTTCAAATAATGTTACATGAACTTATTTCATCTTAATTGATGCTCTTAATGCCCTTGGAAACGGCGAGCGTGCTTGAAAAGAACTATTAATGTTAAAGAACCAAGTCTTATGGCGCTCGATTCTCTCTGCCATAGGACCTGGCGTGAAGAATATCATTCATACATATTTCATCTTAAACAAATTAAACCACCGAACTAGCGTGCAGAAAGAGCGTGAGTGGTATGTTTGGATCGGTGCACCTGGCGTTTAGTCTCTGCTCTGCCTACCGGAATGGGAGACCGTCGCGATGATATGTATGTATATTCAAGTCCCTCATGCACTAGATTATTTCTGTGGTTATTTCACTAATCGTATATAATAAAATATTAGGACGGTCCCTGCGTATTTACGTATAGAGCTTTAATCATTTCATAATTTAAAATGCGAATGTGCATTTTAAAGTACACAGAATATTACTAACGTTCTTTACTATCGTTGTGTAGTTTCTTTTTGCGTGCATGGTATATTACGCAGTTCAGTTTCAGTTAAACGAGACTCTCGTTCCAGTCCTTCTGCTGTCTGTTCCAGCAGGATAATACGCTCTTCGTGCGCATTTGTATTATCCTCTGATTTCTCAACTTTACCACTGAGAACTTCAAATTGAGAGGCCATAAAATCGATTGCTTTTTCAATTTCGGCATGAGTTTTTTGAATATCGACCAATTGCTCCTTAATACCGGTTAGGTCTGAGGTCTGACTGGAGAAAGGAAAACTCAGCATTTTGCTCCTCCTTCCAAGATGATAGTAAGTCACTGATTGCACGGTACCGCCATATGTTGTATAAAATACCTTGATAATGCCGTAAAGGCGAAACCGGTCGGTAAAAATAATTATTAAATAAAACTGTGAAGTGGAATCTGTACAAGTGCAAGTATTAACATTAACGCGATGTCTTCAAAATTCCACCAAGTGCCTACAATCAACAGTATCAACATGATAGTACCTAAGTTCATAATACGGTCCTTAAAAGTATTAAAGGCGATTTCAAAATTAGGGTCTCGGTTTCTTTTTTGTCGCAGTGCTGTTAACTTTAGCTGGGTGCAAGGTTTCGTTACCAAAATGCGAGTACGATGTATAGTTTTCTGGTATTCTTTTTTTATAGGAGAACGCTGCATTGTTAGGCGCGTAAACCAAAATATAAACAATGCTGTTGGCTATTATAAATTACCTAGTGATGCGTTGCAGGTGATGACACGGATTTACTCCGGAGCAAGGCTACAACGAGCAGCCGATCAAACAGGTGGTTGGTATTGAGCAACCTGTGTGTTGTTCTTGAAGCGATTACTGTAGAGCTGATATTGACGAGCTCGGTGGCGCAGTCTTGAATGACGCGACTTCGACACCAACGCTCGTGGGATCGATTCCCACACAAGGCAAACATTTGGGTGCATGAACATGTCTGTTTGTCTTGGACCGGATGTTTTAAGAGAGGTAGGGCGCATCAAAGCTTCCCCGTCTGGGGCGTAGCCAAATAGCAACTCCCTAGAGAGTTGTTGTGTTCCTGCGTGTGAGTGAGGTCACCAGTAAGCTCCCGAGGAGTTGCTGTGTAAGCAGCAGAGGCTGCATCGTGCGAGCGATACTTAATATATTACAAGCGTTAATAGGCTACGGTAACTGCTTCACATCAGGTGGACCGTATGCTTGTATGCCTCCCGAAGTAGTATAAAAAATAGAGTTATGGTGTCCTGGTACTCAGCACTTAATATTTTTATTTCTGGAGCTAGTATCAACGCGTCTGCGCTGTGCAGTGTCCGAGGGGGAAGTGGTAGAATGAATTCAGGCAGAAAGAATTGTGAAACAGATATACAACGCGAAAGTAGAAGGATGAAGGAGCCGAGGAAGTCCAAGACTTACCTACTATGACCGATTTTTTTTTTTATATCACTAAGGTGGAAAACAAGCGTACGGCCTGCCTGATGGTAAGCAGTTACCGTAGCCTATGGGCATTTGCAACACCAGGGGTGTCACTCTTGCGTTGCCGACCCTGTAAGAACCTCTTCACGCCTTTCTTGAAGAACCCCACACTGTAGTCCCTTGGGAAAACCTCGGCAGGGAGCTCATTCCACAACATAATAGTTCTCGGTAGGAAACTTCTCGTGAAGCGCACAGTGCGCGACCATTGCGGTTCCAGTGTGTGCGGATGAACTCCCAGCCGCCGGCGAGCTGTGCGATTGTAAAACGAGGCTGTTGGTATAATGTCGAACAACTCAGAACACAACCCATTATACAGCCGGTAGAACACGCAACAAATTGATTGAGATTTATCAGAAGGTGGCGTCAGAAGCGTAAGATACAGGCGAGCGTGCATGAGAAGACTAAGCAATGTTAAAGAAACGGGTGGGGTGTGTAAGGATCGAGTCATGTGGCGCTCGGTTCTCTTTGCCTGCCCAGCAAGGGATTTGGCGTGAATTTATAGACAGATAGATAGACAATTTTTTTATTTTTTAGGTTTAGTTTTACAAATATTATACTACTAAAACTCATTATAAGGTCACCCATGTATATTAATCGGGGAAATCAATTAGTTTCATTCTATTCATGTGACTACAGGGCAAATGTACCTACTGTACAGCCGTGCATCTTAAATAGTGGTAGTAAAGGTGAGATTGGCATGGTTTTACATAGCTGGATTTGTCGCCGTGTGTACACAGCTCCTCTCCTGTCGTCTACATAAGACATCTGTTACTTATTTTTCAGAAACACCGTTCCTATATAAAATCTATATGTTTGTCTGTGTGTGCGTTCGTCTGTGTGTGCGTTTGTCTGTGTGCGTATCTGTCGCTTTTTTTCGAATATTCGAATTTTGACTTCAGATTCGGATTCAGCATAAAAAAGTAGAATAGGAATGTCTGAAAACCAACCTCCTATCTCTTAAGGAACATGGTCTAAATGGCCGACAAATTAAAAAAAAAATTTGAATTTTTATATCAGATTCGAAAAGTAAATTAAAAAGTAGAATAGAAAAGTCTTAAAAACAAATATCATATTTCTTAAGGAACCTGGCCAAAATGGCCGACAAAGTTTAAAAATAATAATTAAATTGTTATATAATTGGCGAGCCAGGTGTTCCTCTGGCAATGCAAGCTTGCGCATTCTCAAAAAACAGTTTTTTATGAAACTTGATTGAACAAGCATGTGGCCCGCATTAGATGGTCAGCGGTCTAAACTCATGTGTTTCGGGCAAAATGAAATTAAATCCAAAGAAATGAATTTAAATTGTTCAGGTGAATCAATTGATGGTTAAACTGACAATCGAATGAAATGAAAGAACATTTTCATGGCGTCTGAAAAACTCGGCAAGTTTTCATATTCATTAATTAATTTAACAACTAAATATAATTAAATCTTTCGGGGGATTTCTACTGACGGCGCAGTCATAACCCAGTGGATAAAGAAACGGCATAATTACTAACTGGTCCCCGGTTCAAAGCCTGGCATATACCAAAGAAATTATATTTTTAGACGTGCGTGTATATTATAAAGACATGCGACCATATCTCACAATCACGTGTCTTTTCCCTCTGGTTCAAGGTCTGGCGGCAGTCGACCCATGTAAGAATCGGTAACTTCGCCAAATCCTTAGATTTAAGTAATGGACCCCGCCAATCACAATGTACTAGAAACGGGATATCGCTAGAAAAAAAGAGGAAATGCTAAAAATTGAGACCAAATCCATAACAGCTCGTAATATAAAATTATCAAGGATGCTTCAACTCTCTCAGATCTACTACTGGCTCATTTCAATATTTCGCACATTAAAAAAAAAACATTTCTCTTACTGTATTTTGTCCCAGCATTACAATAAATGGTCATTTGTGTCATTAAACTTAAAATTGTTGCCATATAATAATATCTTTTTAATCTACAATTACAGTTCTACCAATTGGCCTTCATTTGCAGAAGATTCGGCGTGTGGCAACATTGCTTCACCGTTGTTTTGTCACGCGCCACAATGGGCCAATTTGGTGTTATGTTTGTGGTCCGATTAGCCCATGTGTATTTATTTGTGGCGAAACAATACAGCCTCATATGGGTATGAATGCGTTAAATCCGCTGATTGCGGTAAAAGAAACTTGTAATGGTCTAGTTCTGTAATTTTCTGTAGATATGGCTTCGAAGCAAACACAATAAATAATTTTTAACAAGTTCGGTGGCGCAGTGGTTACTTCACTCTGACATTAACGCTCGTGGGTTCGATTGCCACACAGGACAAACACATATATGCATGAACATGTCTATTTCACTTGAAAGAAGTCTGGAGAAGTACCTCCACCTTACAGAAAAGTAGAAATCATAACTCATTTTGTTCAAATTTTTCTGAAGCCAATATTTTGTGTACGCGATTCAAAAAATTCAATATAATAGTATAAGTTAAGAAATTACTAGTATTTGTACACTACGTACTAGTATGTAGTTATGTACTTACATACTACGTATACGTACGTAGTAGGTACATACTGCCCCAGATGGACTGCTTTGATGCGCCCTACATATCTTAATATGTATTTCTTGAAGTGAAAAGTCTTTAGCATCGTTGTTATTTGAAACTCGATGAAGCGAAAAAGCGACAGTAAAAAGCGACAACCACATACATCTATAGGATTTAACGTGCGAGAGAATGAGATTGAAGGCATTGTAGTGTTTATTACAGGGTCCGAGCGTTGTACGTGTGTCAGTACGTGTGTGTGTGCACGTATTACGAAACTTGGGATAAGGCGTCATAACAACCGTGGTGTATTGTACACGTATATTGTTTATGTAAATATTTCATTATTTTAATAAAAAAACATTTTTCAAGTATGATCAATATCATCATACATAAACCTTACAATTATCCTTCTCTAAATCACTGTACTTCACAAAACATCCAAAACGCAAATTTTAATTACGAAATTTAAGCCTACTTTTCTTTTACTGTTAATGTAATTATTGTTGAAAATTAAATTAATTAATTTTAAAGAATTTTCGAAGCAGATATACAATGCAAAAGTGGAAGGATGTAGGAGCCGAGGAAGGCCAAGACTTGAAAGAAAGCCGGGAAGGCTATAAAGGCTTCATCGGAACCGATCACCCCAGGGAACGGGGTGACGAAATAATGACGAAGCAGATATACAATGCAAAAGTGGAAGGATGTAGGAGCCGGGGAAGGCCAAGACTTACCTACCATGACCAAATTGGTCGTGTTCTATCAGAAGAGCAATGAATGTTAAAGAAGCGAGTGAGATATGTAAGGATCGAGTCACGTGGCGCTCGGTTCTCTCTGCCTACCCCGCAAGGGATTTGGCGTGAAGTTATAGATAGAGATTCACATTTTTGAAGATTTCACTTATAGGTATCGCGTGTGAAGTGCACACATTTTTTTGTAATTTTTTTTTGTTTTTCTCCCATGAAAATGTAGACCCACACAAGATGGACTAACCCACACCCGGGTGCGTTAGTCATTCTTCCGTGACGGGCACCCTCCGGAAGAAGGGAGGGAGGAGGTGAAATCTTTCAAAGATACCATTTCGTGCGAACGAACTGGTTATGTCAGATTTCCACCGACTAAAACACCCCCTGGGACTGCCTTTAGCCGGGAAGGCTATAAAGGCTTCATCGGTAGCGATCACCCCAGGGAACGGGGTGACGCAAAATCTTTTTTTTGTATTAAAAATAAGGCAGTAATGTGGCTTTCTATCTCTACGGATAGTTTACGACACGGAAGAATCAAAGGCAAAGATGACTCACAAACTAACAAAGATAGGCGGATCCCTATAAATAAACCAGAATTTGTCGGATCGGGACCATTAGTGAAAGATAATGCTTTTTTTATCAAATATTGTGTCCGAAAACACCAAAACACCTTTAACAAATTCATTACCCGGAATTGTGTGGACCTCCACGGTCTCGGCAGATATCACAGGCGGTGAACAGACAGACAATCAAACATTTACTATATTGAATTCAGTGGAAGAGATTCAATCGCGCCGCCTACTCCCCGCTGGCTGAGCGGCTCAAAGATCCTCCAAACGGCCTTCAGACATCATTGTTACACGGAAAAATTTACTCTATTTCTTCTCCATCACGATGCACATTCATTTAAATAAATGGTAGAGTTAGAAATAACGTAACTTTAATTTGAATATTTACATTGACACCTTAGATATTAAGTTGAGAATCGCTTACAGTGATCTCGCATTTTAACAAGGTGTCAAGCTGCGATGTAAGCACCACCGGCGTTGACATCTTTGGGTGTAAGGTTGATTTTAAATCTTATGCGGTTCGAATAAGGTTTATAATTCATACCGGTATCTAATTGTTATGCGTGCCGGTGTTTGGTTCAATAGTCAATAGTGAGAAATCAATTGGAGTGAACGCTGACAAGTCAAGAAATATGGGTTTGGCGGAACGATAGTATACAAACAAACAAAGTGACGGCATCAGTACCTAATATTTATTGCATTTAAGATGTGTTTCTATTGAATATTTGCCTTTGCTTACAAAAAAATGTATAATTACCTTCTTCGGGTGTTAAAAAGTTTAACGGCCTGATATGAAACGTTTACCGAATTCTGTTGTTGCTGGTTGTGTACTGTGCGGTCCAGTTTTTTATTTAAACAACCTCAGGAGGCATACAATCATACGGACCACCTGATGTTAAGCGGTTACCGTAGCCTATAAACGCTTGCAATACATCAAGTGTCACTCGCGCGATGCCATCTCTGCTGCTAAGACAGCCACTCCATAGGAGCTCACTGGTAACCTCACTCACATGCAGGAACACAACAACCCTCTAGGGAGTTGCTATTAGGCTGCGGTTTTCTGTGACGTGGAGGTATTTCCCCAGATAGGCTGCTTTGATGCGCCCTACCTCTCTTAAGTTTTCTTCCGTTAACTCTTATGTTGGGAAATGAATTCCCAGGCAAAGTTATCACACGCAGCGTGGGGTTGCTCAATAAAGGCGTTGAAAAGATTTTTACATGGTCGCCAACGCATGAGTGACACCCTTCGTGTTACAAATGTCCATAAGCTACGCCAACTGCTTACTGAGTTGTAACGCCGCAGGCCGTACGGTTGTCTGCCTTTAAACTATAAAAAAATCTAGTAGTAATCTAGTGGGATTTTACTTAGTGATATTTAGCCATTAACGAACGGTACTAAATATCGTAACATAGCGTTCGTTAATGGCCAAATATCATAAAAAAAAATAGATTTAGAAGCCGCACCTAGAAATATCCTATTCGTCTTTTTAATAGCTGACTTGAAATTACATATTTTAAATAAAATTTTGGTTCACTACGAATAATACAAACCGAAAATGGAGTTATAGATAGTTTTAAGAATCTTAATTCTGATTCAAATTGAGTCCCTTGAGTGATTTATATCCTAAAGCAATGACCTTCTTTTTTAAAAAAAAATCGGCCTAGTGCGAGTGGAATTCGTGCGTCGAGGATTCCGTACAAACAACCATCGCAGGAATCGCATAAGCTATGACAATATCGAACATTCGATTGTAACAAACGAATAGAGAAACTAAATTGAGGCACAAACTTAAGTTTGCCGTTGGAAAACTGTTGTCCCCATACATAGACACATAGGTCGCGGTTAGTTTACGATTATGTTGTTTGCGAATTAGAGATAGCAAAAAAATCTTGTGATTTAAACACAAATTTACGGCTTTTGTGATGTTTCCTTTACTCGTGCTACGTGACATTACTTCTTGTCAAAAGGGAAGTACTTCCCGCTGGCTTAGAATCATGAGATAGGTACCTACTCTATTGGTCTTGATTCTTGCGCGAGTCTCGTCAAAATATTCAGCATAAACGGCCGTATATTTTGATTGCGATGCTGTAGATGTTTGATTTTTTTCACTGTTCCAAGGAATTGCAGATCTGAGTATTTGATATTAATTTCAACTCATACCTCCACACGTTCTTGAGAAAAACTTATTCACAGACAGAGTTCCTTTTTTCCTAATGTAGTAGGGAACCCTAAAAATAAGATTTGTTTGTTCGTTCGTACTTCATACGCCGCCATACCGTTCCTCTGATCAAAATAAGAAAATAAAAAAGAAAATGTGAAAAAAATGTAACAAAAATGATAGCAATGCGTCGGTTATCAACTAGTCACGTGCAAAATATATAAAATTATAATGTAAGAGCAGTAATAGCCCAGTGGATAAAGAACCGACCTATTGGTCAACGGGCCCTCCGTTCGAATCCTGGCAGGGAGCATTCGAACTGGGGGCCACTGTATGGTGGTCGACCAGCCATGCAATTCTCTAAGCGACTCGTAATGGCCGTGTGCGTCGCTGTGATCACAGATGTCACAGCTTTGACATCGTCTCGTCAAGCGATCACGGCTTTTTATTTGGTATTCTATAAGGCTGTAAGCGTACGCGAGGCTGTTTGCCTTGTATTCCAATTCCAAACGCAGCCTTGCGGCGCTAGTGTCGCACGACCATGAAAAGCGACACTAAGGAATTACAATTTTGTGTTCAAAGCTATAACAGCCGATGTTTCCGAGGATGTAAGGATGTTTGCTCTTACAGAATTGCATGGCAGGCAGTACTAAATTCGTGTTGTCGGGCTTATGTATACATATTTGTAATCGTTACTTGGTCGGCGGTGAAGGAAAACACCGTGATGAAACCTGCACATCTAAGAAATTATATTTCGAAAGACGCGTAACTTACCAAAGGTCTGGTTTTCCTCTGGGTTGCGGTTGTGGAGATCTGACGGCAGCCGCTTCATCTAAACATCAGTACCTTAGCCAAATTCTTAGACTTAGGTAGCGGACCCCGCCTATCCTAATGAATTAGGCAACGAGACGACGTTAAGAACAGAATTAATGTGTCTGTCCGTGATGTCGGAATAAATGTATTTTTTCGTGTTTACATTGTTATTTACACGTTACAAGAACCCAAACATCTACTTTTAGTTTTTGTTTGTTTGTATGCCAGTATAATAAATAATAATAATACATACATACATTTTGACGAGCTCGGTGGCGCAGTGGTGAAACGCGCTGTTACGCTACTTTGACACCAACGCTCGTGGGTTCGATTCCCACACAGTACAAACATTTGTGTGCATGAACATGTCTGGGTATTTTCTATGTATAATAAGTATGTATTTACAAAAAAAATAAAATGTATTTACGTATGTTTATCAGTTGTCTAGTACCCATAACACAAGCTTCGCTTACTTTGGGGCTAGGTGGTGCTGTGTAATTTGTCCGACAATATTTATTTATACATATCATCACGCCTGTCTCTCATTGCGGTAGGCAGAGACTATGGAACGCCAGGTGCACCGATCCAAACATACCGCTCTCGCTTCTTCCATACTCATCAACCTCTTCATGCATGCTCTTCGGTTTTGGGTACTTTTGATTTGGCCCTTTTTCAACACATCACCAATTTGATCTACGAGTATATGTGTGCGTCTAGGGCGGCCCCTCCCGGACATCACCATCATCATAATAATAATAATAAATATAAATTTATATAAAACATGATAGGTACAGGTACAGAAGTAGGTACGTATGTTAGTTGATTCGCGCTAATTGACTTACTTGAGTCGTATTTGACTTTGGCGCGTTAAGTGGCACGTAGTATAGACTTGTTCAAAGAAGAGTTTAACTTTTCATCGCGTCAACATTTATGGATTTCGAGTGAAAAATAAAATAAAAAACCGGCCAAGTGCGAGTTGGACTCGCGCATGAAGGGTTCCGTACCATTATCTGTAAAAACGGCAAAAAAATCATCTCTGTTGTATGGGAGCCCCACTTAAATATTTACTTATTCTGTGTTTTAGTATTTGTTGTTATAGCGGCAACAGAAATACACCATCTGTGAAAATTTCAACTGTCTAACTATCACGGTTCATGAGACGGATGGACAGCGGAGTTTCAGTAATAGGGTTAGGGATAAGGTTTTACCCTTTGGGTACGGAACCCTAAAAAAATATATGATATTTGTGTATTATTTTCAGGAATATGATAAATATTATGAGGAAGTAGAAAGCACAACTGTTATTGGCTAATTCGCGGAGCAACATTGGCTTACTTGTTAAAATAATCTCCCATTGGTCAGCATGCTCGAATCGCTAGACGCTGAAACTAAACGTTTTTTTGAGCACGGATGTGCAGTCAAGTGGTGTATTGGTTTGGAAGCTCGTGAAATGCGGACAGAGTTTTTTTATACCACTAAAGTGGAGAATAAGCATACGAACTGCCTGATTATAAGCAGCTACCGTAGCTTGGAACACCAGGAGGGTCACTTGTGCATTGCAAACCCTAACGGCGAAGCTACACGTGTTCCGTTTCTCAAATTTCGGAGTGGAACCAAAAAAAATACAGGCAAATAGACAATTATTACGAGTGTATTGTCGTGTGACATTTTAATAGCGACCAATAAAATATGTTAACTTGGCCGGCGCGATATGTGCGCGGACATTCCGAGACCAGCGCCCAGCGCCGACCAATGACTCACAAAGGAGCCGACTTTCTTTCGGAAATATTGACGTCTTCTCCTTGCAGAGGATGCCTTTTGACGATTATTGTAAAGGAACTTCATTACGGAGTCGCTTCGCAGTGCAGTACATAAAGTTTAACAAACTTAGACAACTTTGCAGGGTTAATATGCTGTGCTTATAACGAAATATGTACAAAATTAGTAAATAAACAAAAAAACTAGAAGAGGCATGCTCCGTTGGTTCGGACATGCAGAAAGAACGACGAAGCAGATATACAATGCAAAAGTGGAAGGATGTAGGAGCCGAGGAAGGCCAAGACTTACCTACCATTATCAAATTGGTCGTGTTCTATCAGAAGGTGATGTCAGGAGCCTTAGAAACCGGCGAGCGTGCATGAAAAGAGCAATGAATGTTATAGAAGCGAGTGAGGTATGTAAGGATCGAGTCACGTGGCGCTCGGTTCTCTCTGCCTATCCCGTAAGGGATTTGGCGTGAAATTATAGATAGATAGTATATAAATTACGCCATAGCGCAGCTCACGTTCAGCTGGGCGTTCTTTCTTTTTAGAGTAATCCCGTTTCCTGATCCATTAGGATTGGCGGGGTCCGCTACCTAAGCCTAAGGATTTGGCGAAGACACTGATTTTTACACGGACCGACTGCCGTCAGACCTCCACAACCTCGAGGGATAACCAGATCATTCTTCGGCAAGGTCCACACGTTTTTCGAAATATTATTTCTTGGGCGTGCGGGTTTCCTCACGATGTTTTCCTTCACCGCCAAGCGAGTGATAAAATATATGCACCGATGAATCCGAAAACACGAATTACTTGTCAGGATTCGAACCGAGGACCCGTTAGTCAATAGGCTGGTGCCTCATCCACTGGGCTATCACTGTTCTAGTTACTATATAAAATATTTACATTGAAAGCAAATAGGTACATTATCAATAGATTTTTTTTATTAACGTCGGGAGGCATACAAGTGCACGGCCCACCTGATGTAAAGCAGTTACCGTAACCTATGAACGCTTGTAATATATTGAGAATCACTCGCGCGATGCCTCCTCTGTTCCTTACACAGCAACTCCATAGGAGCTTACTGGTGACCAAACTGACTCGCAGGAACACAACCTCGGAGTTGTTATTTGGTTGCGATTTCCTGTGAGGTGCTTTTCCATATAGACTTTACCAGAGGGAGACTTTGTATAAAAGTCGTCTGCGTGGGTACCTCTGTCTCACCTATTTCCACCGCTAAGCAGCTACATTTATATAGCTGTGTTCCGGTTTGAAGGGTGAGATATGGCGGATAAATTACTGGGTACTGTGACGAAACAGCCTTAGGTCACAAGATTGGCAGCGCGCGAGTAACATCCCCGTGATGTTGTGAGCGGTTACCATCTAATGCGGGCCGCATACTTGTTTGCCAATTTAGTTGTATATATAAAAAAAGACCTAGAGCTCATGACACCTTCTGATAAAACACAACCAATTTGGTCGTGATAGGTTATATATATAGTCCTGCCTTTTTGAATTTTTTTGTGTTAAATAATTAATAATAATAATAATCAGACGGTTAGTGGTATTATTGATCACGGAAACCAGTTTCCATGGGTGTGTTCAGCAGCTGACTCCAACCAGTTTGGCTTTAACGGACGAACGGATGGTTTTTTTATAGGACCGGTTCCGGAGAGTGACCTTTCGGAACATATGATCGGCGGATGTGGGCTAGTGGCCGTTTTGGTGTCCACTACTGGGCAATAGCCCAATATTAGGTATAGGATATGGAACTCGGCAACTTTGATAACTTAACTTTTGCTAATTCTCTCTTAGCCTTGTAAATATAACTCGGGTAAGGCGCACAAAAGCAGCCCCTCTGGGGAATTATCTCCATTGAATATCGCTCTAAGGTAATTTAGAGTTGTTGCTTAGAACCTTGTTTGTTGATGAGCAGGGTGCATCACGTGGATCTGTGTTTGACTTTAGTTAAAAAAGATAAAATTCTTTATTTACCATCGAGTCCTCACGGGCACGTCAATTTTTTAAATATAATCTAATTGTATCTTATTGAATTATCCAAATACTGTTTTTCTTTTTTAATCTGCTAGCATTTCGGAAATGACTATTGGGAAGAAGAAATGCCGAAAGAAATTTGCTTATATACTCTTTTCAAATCGTCAATTTAATATTACGATAATAATTTGGTGAGTTGTACAGTTAAGTGCACATCAAGCTTTACAGTTTAATACGTGATACGTACGTACGTATAATCCTCATATGTGGATTGCACAGCACGGAGCTGTCAACCCCATATCCGGGCAAAATATTCCAGAGATCATTTCGCACGACCCTATCAAATGCTTTCTCAAGATACAGAAACCTTCTGGTCTATAAACAAACGCTTCTCTCGTTACAGTTCTTATTGTTCTAAAGAGGAGGAGGAGGAGAGATAGGGTCGCGCTGGGTGGCAAACATACAAGCATACAACCCACCTGATGTAAAGCGGTTTAGCCTATTAACGCTTGTAATACCTTGAGTACACGATGCCACCACAGCTGCTACTAACACAGCAACTCCTTAGGAGCCCACCAGTGACGTCACTCACATGCAGGAATACAACAAACAACCCTCCAAAGAGTTTTTATTTGGCTGCAGTTTTCTGTGCGGTGGAGGTACTTCCACAGACGGGCTGCTTTGATGCGCCCTACCTCTCTTAAAAACACTCAGACCAAGACAGACATGTTCATGCACACACATGTTTGTTCTGTGAATCGAACCAACCGCCACCGAGCTCGTTATGTTTAAATTAGAACTGCGTATATAATGCTTTAAGAATGCTTTATTTTTTTTTTTGCTATCATGACATATAAATTACAGGTTTCCATGTGACCCTGAGGCCTGTGGTAGTTATACAACTGTGTTACAGGCCAAAGTGTCTTCCATATCTTACAATCTTGTCCAAATAATCAGCCGCATACATTATTGTATTATTGTAAATAGCAAAAGAATACTAAAGAAACAGTCAATAATTAACTGTTTATAACCGTTTGGATATACACAAGCTAATATTTTGTTATGTGGTTATAAATATAGACAACATATCGAGGCCTCAATATTATGGACCAGTTGATTCATATACCGGATCGGAAATAAACGTTGAATTTTTTATACGTGCCTAGGATTTTTACTAAGCTTGCTTACGTCAAGTTCGAACTCGTCTTTTTGCAAAGGTAGACAAGATATCAAAATATTTCGGTTACTTAACGGTCATTCATATTCACCCATTTAACCATTTACGCCTCTCGCAAGTATAGCTTGTCTTAGGTTTTCGCGATTGTTACACATTGAATTAAACAATTTTTAACGGAAGTATCGCGTGTTTTATTTATTTTTGTTGTGATAGATAGATAGATAAATCATTTATTTACGTACTTCATGCACACACATCAATAAAATGTACATCGATATAACTACACTGTTAACTTAAAAAACATAGTTTCGCTATACTACAGGGAACGTTTTTAATTCAGGTGTTTGTGCGTGTGTGTGTGTGTGTGCCGCAGTAGCGCAAATGGGCTATAGCTCAGTGTATAGCGTTGCTTAAATGAAACAACCACTGATTTTCAGCTATCACCCATAAGAATGACGAGGACGAGTGCAGTCAGACAAAAGACAAACAGCCACATACAACTACCGCGTATTGCACGAAATCCTGTAAACATTATGACGAGCTCGGTGGCGCAGTGGTGAAACGCGCTGTTACGCTACTTTGACACCAACGCTCGTGGGTTCGATTCCCACACAGTACAAACATTTGTGTGCATGAACATGTCTGTTTGTATTGGTCTGGGTATTTTTCTATGTATAATAAGTATGTATTTACAAAAAAAAAATGTATTTACGTATGTTTATCAGTTGTCTAGCACCCATAACACAAGCTTCGCTTACTTTGGGGCTAGATGGCGCTGTGTAATTTGTCCGACAATATTTATTTATTTATTTATTTATTACAAATTTACCTTATGCTTCCCACACCTCGGTCATAGAAAATAAAAACTAAGCGTGGGAAAAATACTATATTGAGATTGTTGTGGTCGCAGGAAGACTAAGGTGATATTTGTCTTACATTAGTTATTCAATTATTCTCTCTCGGGCGGCTTGAAAACACTGGCGTCCGCCAATCCGCATTTGAGCAGCGTGGTGGAGTATGCTCTAGGCCCCTTCGCTTGAAGGGAGACCCGTATCCCTGCAGTGGAATTAATAAGGGATGATGTGGTGAAAGCAGTTACCGTAGCTTATGGACATTTGTAACACCAAAGTTGTCATGCATTGCCGACCCTAAACATATATCAAACAACAAACATAAAGACGTATGATAATTGATAACCTAAGAAAGCTCTGATTTTCCTTTTAGAATGTAAATAATAAATAAATAAATATTGTCGGACAAATTACACAGCGCCACCTAGCCCCAAAGTAAACGAAGCTTGTGTTATGGGTACTAGACAACTGATAAACATACGTAAATACATTTTTATTTTGTAAATACATACTTATTATACATAGAAAATACCCAGACCAAGACAAACAGACATGTTCATGCACACAAATGTTTGTACTGTGTGGGAATCGAACCCACGAGCGTTGGTGTCAAAGTAGCGTAACAGCGCGTTTCACCACTGCGCCACCGAGCTCGTCAAGCTTAGAAAAAATGTGGAAGTCTGACGGCAGTCGCTCTATGTCAAGATCAGTTTCTTCACAAAATGCTTAGGCGTAGGTGGATCACTCCGCCAATCCTAATGAATTAGGAGTAACGCTAGGGAGATGATAAGTGCGGATCCGCCTGTACCAAAAATTATTAAAAAACACAAATTCCGTGTGTGTCAGACAACGGGCCGAGCGAGGCTCGATGGTATTTTGTGTCGCAGGAATGCGGGCTTCGGCTGTATGACGAACTATATCGGTATTGAAAAAGTTGTCTTGTTGTATCATCTCGTTGCTGTTGAACTATTCGATTCCGATCGTTCTGTATTCACTTAATATACTAAAGGTAATTTAAACAATGATTATGTACGATTTAATAGTTGCTTTTGGCACAACTTGACAAAAATATCCTGATTGTTTCAAAATGAAATAATTTACATTACAACAGCGTTACCAAATACCAATTTCAAGACTTAAAATAACCGATAGGACCGCATTTATTTAAAAATGATTAATGCAATATAGCGCTTGCCGCCACCCATCCACTACCGTTAGTAGCTGCATGCTGCCTGGCTGCTGCGGTTGTCTCTGCAAATGCCCTCCATCTGAAACATGAACCGCATGCACCCGTCACCGTTGCTCCTTTGGCTGTTCCGGTCGTCGCTGCGACACGTGTTTCGCCTCTCCACGAGGCATCAGGCGCTGTAGATATTAGTCGTTGGAATAATATGCTAGGAATCAAAATAATATTTAAAATACTTGTGTTCACAAAATAAATTTCGCCGTACATATGTATACATTGCCGAGAGCTTCAATTTTAACTAGTCTCGAATGAAAAGACATCAACGGGAGACACGCCCTTTGACTCTACCGTGACATAATACAGCAACTGACATATCTAATTGACGGAGGTCGTACGAAACGTTCAGTGAAATATTTATTTTTACACACCGGACCACCCCGAGATGTATAAATAGACCTTAATTGGGCCACAGATTAAGTGGAGATAAAATTCTATATTTTAATCGGTCTGTTGTTGGAAATTGTTTATTTTTTATGAGAGTTTATAAAATGTTATTTAATAACGTTATGAAACAGAAAGGTTTTAAGAGAGGTAGGGCGCACCAAAGCAGCCCGTCTGGGGAAGTACTTCCAACTCACAGAAAACCGCAGCCAAATAACAACTCCCTAGAGGGTTATTGTGTGCCAGCGTGTGGGTGAGGTCAACAGTAAGCTCCTAAGGACTTGCTATATAAGCAGCTGAGGAGGCATCGCGCGAGTAATACTTAATATATTACAAGCGTTAATAGGCTAAGGTAAACCGCTTTACATCAGGTGGGCCGTATGCTTGTATGCCTTCCGACGTTGTCGAAAAAAAAAGGTAGTGCCGTCTATTTCTTCCGCCTCACTGGCCGTAAGCATTTCTAATTATTTCAAGATTGCTTGTTAAAGTGCCAATAGTTGAATGAATTAACCCTACATTTTACTTCATCATTTTCTCTTTTTATTGCGACCACCAATTGCCACAATATCAATATGTTATTTATTTATAAAACCCACAAAACAGGCTACAATCATATATACTCAATTTGAAAAAAACATGACCCTTGATTCCTGATCATTTGACCGTGCTACCAGAAAGGTTTATGGTAAAGGCAAAGATGGCGGCGACATTTATTTGTTAATAATTCACAAAAAACTTCAACTAATTACCGCCGAACAATGGCGGTCTCACGGTGATTATTCGCAACAATTAATCCGAATTATTCGCGAACAGTTACATAATGTTACGGGCGTGCATTGGCCTCTGATATGACCTCCGATATAGGCAATTATGGACCCAGAGCAGCTTCGATGAAGTGCCGTATGATTTTATGTAGGGATGGAATTCCTGGAGCCCTGCGCGCGATGCTTTTCCATCGTGGAATTTCGATTAATAAACTAAAAACGAAACTTAAAATCTCGCTAAAGAAACTTTTAAATCAAAAAGTGAGAAGTCTTAGTAATATCACAGTAGACATAAGTTACTGTATGTTTATGTAATTAGGTAATTACTGATAAGTCTTCACTCCGATTTGGCATGGTAATTGTATTAGCCAAATATAATAAATGCAAATCATTTTTTAACTTACCTCCAATTAAATAATCTATAAAAATCGGCCAAGTGCCAGTCGGAATCGCACACGATGGGTTCCGTACCATTATCGATAAAAACGGCAAAAAAATCACTTTTGTTGTATGGGAGCCCCCCTTAAATATTTGTTTTATTTTAATTTAATTATTTATTCTTAAACAGAATATTTATTTATATATTCATATAAATAAATATTCTGTGAATATTTCAAGCGTCAACCTGTTGCCGTTATCAATATCGAGCAAAAATGAGCAAAAAAATCACGTTTATTGTATGGGAGCCCCCTTAAATATTAATTTTATTCTATTTTTTAGTACTTGTTGTTATAGCAGCAACAGAAATACATCATCTGTGAAAATTTCAACTGTCTAACTATCACGGTTCATGAGATACAGCCTGGTGACAGACGGACGGACGGACGGACGGACGGACGGACAGCGGAGCCTCAGTAATAGGGTTCCGTTTTACCCTTTGGGTACGGAACCCTAAAAATGTAAACCTTTTGCCAATTTCAAGGTGCAAGAATTTTTTGATGGATATATAAAATTAACAGTAAGCCCAGTGGACAAAGAACAGCAATGCAATTCTCTAAGCGACTCGTAATGGCTGTGTGCGTCGCTGTGATCACAGATGTCACAGCTTTGACATCGACAACTGCGATCACGGCTAAATTATTTGGTATTCTATAAGGCTGTAAGCGTACGCGAGGCTGTTTGCCTTGTAGAATTCCAATTCCAAACGCAGCCTAGCGGCGCTAGTGTCGCACAACCATGAAAAGCGACACCAAAGAATTGCAATTTTGTGTTCAAGGCTGTAACAGCCGATGTTTCCGAGGATGTAAGGATGTTTGCTCTTACAGAATTGCATGGCTGGCGTATTAAACGACATCAACTGTTCACGACATCGACCAATCATCTTGTTGTCATGTTACCAATAAGCTCATGTTTCTGGATTTACGTAATATAACTTATTTTTTTATTTTTTTTATACTACGTCGGGAGGCATACAAGCATACGGCCCACCTGATGTAAAGCGGGTACCGTAGCCTATTAACGCTTGCGATATATCAGGTATCACTCGCGCGATGCCTCCTCTGCTACTTACACAGCAACTCCTTGGGAGCTTAGGTAGTGGTGACCTCACTCACACGCAGGAACACAACAACCCTCTAAGCTAAGGTATTCCCCAGACGGGCTGCTTTGATGCGCCCTACCTCTCTTAAAACATCCAGACCAAGACAAACAGACATGTTCATGCACACAAATGCTTGCCTTGTGTGGGAATCGAACCCACGAGCGTTGGTGTCAAAGTCGCGTCATTCACGAATGAGCCACCGAGCTCGTCGTCTTCTCTGGATTTACGTAATATATGTATCACTTAATTGACGGTGAAAGGTAGAGTTTACTCTCTGGGTTGTGGAGATCTAACAATAATCGCTCTATGTAAAAATCTGCATCTTCGTCAAATCCTTAGGCTTAGGTAGCGGATTATTAGCCTGCATTCTAGGAATAAGAATACATATAATAAACAGACAAGTGCATTAACTATATTCATTGTAATTAAAAACAATTCATAGGAACTTTATTTCCTTTATGACAAACTCGCCAGTGACTGCTTCTTTCTTGAAACATCCTTCGAAAACTATTATTGATATTTCGAATTCTACGATTTTGCAACAAAGGCTTTTGAGTTCTACGTGTATCCAAACTCGGTAGTTTAAAAAAACTTAACCAATATGGCGATAGACGAACAGCTGAGAGTTGACAGTTCTATTACATTGTGAAATGCGCATCTGCCGCTATTATTGTAGTACTCAAAGAATACTTGCGCAGGAGGCGGTCTTCTGTCGATCCTTATCAGGAATTTTCACATTCCATAGAGGATTAATTGAATAAACGATTGGTATTTTTACGACAATAAAATGCGGACACTTTTATCGCCGAAGGAATTATATTAGATTATTTTGTTTCGGCAGATTTTTTCTATCTATCTACGAGTATAACTTCACGCCAAATCCCTTGCGGGGTAGGCAGAGGGAACCGAGCGCCACATAACTCGATCCTTACAAACCTCACTCGCTTCTGTAACATTCATTGCTCTTCTTATGCACGCTCGCCGGTTTCTAATCAATCAATTATTTATTTATTTGCGGAATGCAGTATACAAAAAAGGTGGTTACAATTTTTAAGTGCTGTACATTCAGCCTACATTGAGGCGTGCAAATATTTAGGTTTAATATTTCTTAAAACTTTGCGACATCTCATTCAAACAACAGTCACAAACACAAATTGAACAAGAATAATCAAGTTAGATACAATGAAATCACAATACAATATGAAGTTCAATTCAAATGTCAATGTCATGTAATTAATATAAAAATGTCGCCAATTAAAGATTATTTAAAAATTAGCTACATTAACGATATTTACCAAAATCGTGTATTATTGTGATATTTTGTATTCCATATACTCGTTGACACTGTAGAAGCAGTGAGACTTTGTAAAATATTAGGTTACTTTAAAAAATAATAATTAACAAACTTCGCTCGGGCAAATCCGTGAGTCGTACCTAGTATCCCCAATAAAACCATTTGAATAAAAACAAATTCTTAGTCGATAAACATTTTTGAAGAGTTCCCAACTTCCGAACCAACGACCGGTCCGCGATAAGATGCACTCATCACTTTAATTTGTTTAAGCGGATATTGCGTTTCAATCTCCATCCGTTTCATTCAACTGCCGTTTTAGTCTCGCCGATACCGGTATTACGGTAATGTTATGTTACTTATAGAATAATTTACCAATAAAAGTATACTGTGAAACCGAAAATTGCTTTTCATATGTTTTTCTTATTTAGTTAAGACATTTATCTTATGATACATAGTTATGGCCATGTCGAGAGAATGAATGAAGAACGATTGACGAAAAAAGTGTATAAGGCGAGTGTGAATGAAAGTGTTGGAAGGGGTAGACCTAGGCGGAAGTTTCGAGATCAAATCAGGGACGTCCTGAAAAAAGGCCAGGTCAAGAGTACCCTAAACCGAAGAGCATGTATGAAAGGAATAATGAAAGCGGACGAAGCGAAACAAGTATGTAAGGATCGTAGCAAGTGGAAAGAAGTGGTCTCTACCTACCCCTACGGGATAGAGGCGTGATTATATGTATGTATACATAGTTAATTAGCAGAATGCTATGGTTAAAGAAGATAGTAAGCGACTTACACTCACTTTTTTTTAATTCTTAATGTCAAATCACTTACAATAAAATAATCATGCCTGTCGACTAGAGAGGGCTTATACGGACGCTTAGTGAAAACAGCTCGTCATCGTGAGGTCGAACCGTTGTCATTGTGTTAAGATGAAGCTGTCCTCAGTGTCATCGCAGCCCGTTTCTCCCTTCAGCCAGACCGTTTAGCGACGTCAATGATGGCATCTATTCCAACTTGTCTGACACAAGGTAATTTGATGTACTTACAAATGTCAAAGGCTAGAATATTTCACTCACTTCTTATTATTGTACCTGGATGTAGGTACTACTTGGTGGTTCAGACTTGTTTACATTAAGGCGGTAAACAAGCTTATGCTCGCAATTGTATCGGTAGAACACACCAGAGGGTCAAATCGTCTCCTTGGACTTTATCTATCTATGTTTACGCCAAGTCCCTTGCGAGGCAGGCAGAGAGACCCGAGCGTCACATGACTCAGTTCTTACACATCTCACTGATTTCACTAACATCCGTATCTCTTCTCACGGTTCTATAACAAACTTCCCAGCAATATAAGAGAATTGTCAATTAACAAATTTAAAACTACTATTAAAGCCAAATTGTGTAGCAGGGCATATTATAAAGTATCTGACTATATTAATGATAAAAATGCCTGGGAATGAGTCGATCCAATTATAATGTAATTAATAAAATATGTAAATTTGTTTGGATACCAAAAGAGGGATGCCTGAGTTTTTTGGCAGTATTTTTATCAGTGCTCACCTAGTCATAAACTGCACGGTAGGGAAAAAAATTGTGACGATTCCAAACAAATGTAGCCATTTTTACGGAATAAAAAGATTTTGACTTTGACTTTGACACGCACGCATCCATTTTCTGGGGCTCCTGTCATCACATTCTCATAAAATACGACCAATTTGATCATGTTATGTGAGTCTTGGCCTTCCTCGGCTCCTACATCTTTCAGCTTTCGCGTTGTAGATCGGCTGCTTAATTGTCTACATTTTTTCTACGCGTCTCTTCCAGACAAACTTAGGGTAAAGTAAAGAAACATAATAGGGTGGCGCAGAACATAACTTAAAGAATA
The DNA here is from genome assembly GCA_947507595.1 of Pyralis farinalis. Classification (NCBI taxonomy): domain Eukaryota; kingdom Metazoa; phylum Arthropoda; class Insecta; order Lepidoptera; family Pyralidae; genus Pyralis; species Pyralis farinalis. Next base: position 3,609,272 of record OX382268.1, on the reverse strand, counting down.
CAGTCATTGTAAAACATACACAAAGGATATATATAAATATACAGGAACATACATAAATACATTTGTTATATCCTAACTAAATACAAAGTAAACAAACTAATATTTTAACGCCAAGTTACTTTAAATAGACATCTATTATTTGGTGCTATTAAATTTAGAAAGTATAAGAATCCATTTCTTAAAGTATGTCTTGATAGAAGTTTAGTTATAATCTTAAAAAAAACCATCAATATACCTATCTAAAGTGGGCATTGTCCTCATATTACGTAATATAATTTTAGGCCCTTTTATTAGTCGGCTGTTAACTCGACTAATTACGGCTGACAATGTAGTTAGGGGCATTAGTCAACTAATTCGTTTGACAGGCGACTCGTAATCATAATCGAGGTAATGCGCTTCTCTAGGCGAGCATAGACAACCGTTGGCGCCAACACAACTTTTTTATCTTTACTTTTTTACGCAACCGTTGACACTGGCTGGTGTCTTATGTTACATTCTTCTTTCTTTATTTTTAAGCTCAGTGAGTAATAATGTTGTAATGTAAGATAGTCTGAAATCATGATGATAATAATTATTAATATTCTATCGATATGCAGCGCTGAGGTTAGAATTTCTAAAATGTAAGAACTTCAATTTACCTCATATATTTTTTAGTATAAAATACAAATGGTAGAATATCAACAAATAATATTTAATCAATTAAGAATTGGTGATCAAAAGTACACACCTCGCAAGTCTCATATTATAACATCACGTGCATCCGGGGCTCAATTACATTGTGTACGGAGTCTTCTATATATATTGATTGTCCACGCTCACTTATGTCCCACTGCTGGGATATGGGTTCTTCTTCAACCGAAGGTTTTGAGTACACTCACTCCATCCACCACGCTGCTCAAGTACTTGCTGATTAATTAAGAAAACGATGCCTTATCTAGCCCAGGCTTCTATTAACAAAAAAAAAAATACAGGTTCAAATAAAAATAAGTTAAATTTTTACTGTTGCCCTTAATTTTTCGGCCATTCCTATTATCAGCATCTAACTTAGCATTGTGTGTTTATCTATTAATACTGTCCATTCGACACCCTCCACTAATTTCCAACACCCAGAGACAAGTATAAACACGTCAGTAACGAAGACTGTAAAATAACAGTTTGTTATAGATTAACATTGAAATGTGAAAGTTAAAATCCGGTAGCTTCCAGTACCACATTTGGCTTATCACAAATTAAAGTTGAAAACTTATGAGCTGTCAAACAAGGAGTGAGGGCTAATAAATGTGTCACTGGCTTTATGCCGGCTTTTATTTTTTGTTAGTGGAGCCATCAATGTCGCTTCACTATTCATGATTTAGAAGTTCCATGCCCTTTCTTTGTTTCGATTTTCAGATTTGGAACATTGCGTATGATGCAACGGTATTTATAGTATTAGAGACTATATACAAATATTTTAGTGAGATTAAAACGATTAAAAACATGTACAAAACTTTATTTGTATATATTATTGCTCTTTACTACGAACACAGTAGCTAGTTTCAGTAATCTTATTCACCGGCAGGAACACAACGTAATATTTTTTACTTGACTTCTTGTTGGATTTCTAATTAACTATAATTTCATGGAAAGTGTATTTTTAAATCTAAGTTGCGGGATCCACTTGCACTTCACAAGAATATTCACAAGTCTGCAAAGATCTACTACTCGTAAGTTACCAATTAGTTTTGATGAATGACTATTACGATATTCATATTATGCTTGACTACCACTATTTATGTGTATAATCTATATTATCGTGGGTTCGATTCCCACACAAGACAAACATTTTGTGTACATGAACATGTCTGTTTGCCTTGGTCTGGATGTTTTAAGAGAGGTAGGGCGCATCAAAGCAGTCCGTCTGTGGAAGTACCTCCACCTCACAGAAAACCGCAGCCAAATAACAAGTCCCTCCCAAAGGGTTGTTGTGTTCCTGTGTGTGAGTGAGGTCACCAGTAGCTCTTAAGGTGTTGCTGTGTAACCAGCAGAGGAGGCATCGCGCGAGTGATACTTAATATATTACAAGCGTTAATAGGCTACGGTAACTGCTTTACATCAGGTGGGCCGAATGCATAAATGCCTCCCGAAGTCGTATAAAAAAAATTTAGGAAAACATCTTGGTTAAGTACTCTATTGGTTACACAATTTTGTATGTGATGGTATAATAATGACACCAAGGTCAAAGTCTCAAACTGACGTGCACTTAGCTGTACTTCATTATTATTTCTATGCACAATAAAGACATTACAAATCAAAACAACAATAAACGTTACAACACAGGAGAACTAACATCATTATTGAATCCTATCATAACTGTACCGCCTAATTATGTTTGGACAGTGTTATAGTATTTTGTCTTTTTTTTTATTCTGTTTATCCCCAAGGGAAAAGGCAAAGGGATCTAGCTCATACCACCAAGTCTTCAGTTTCAAACTATTTCAAAATATTAATTCTAGATGTTCCAGCTTTAGGAACTGAGCTGGAAAAATACTTGGGGGTACCCCAGCCCAATCCTGTAGTTTAAATATCATCCGTAAAACGTAGTGACTTTTACAAGGTTTTCTTAATGAACATATTCACGTCTTCCAAAAAGTGTATAAATGAATATTAGATTTTTTTTTCATTACTGTATAATTCACTAGCGCTTATGTTACAAAATATTATCAAAATGGTCACATAAAACTAATTTTATACTGAATTGTAAAAAAATCAAGTATAACTACAATGTCACTCGTCAAAAGGAGCGAAGGCCAGTATTTTGTCTATGTCATTATCTAATTACATCTAATTACATTTCAGCCTTTGACTGCAGGCCTACTATTAACTAATGTTTTTATTTATACAACGAGAGTCATACAAGCATACGGCCCACCTGATGTAAAGTGGTTACCGTTTACCGTAGTCTTGCAATACATTAAGTAGCTCTCGTGCGATGCCGCCTCGCTGCTTATACGCTGGTATGCCTCCCGATGCTATAAATAAAACAATATTGGTAAATCAAAATTGGTTTAGAACATGTCTGTTAGACAAAATGGTTTTGGCAGCTACTCAAATTTTATTTAACATTCTGAAAAATGATATAGATATAATATACACATTCTGCTTTAATTTATACCCGGCCTAGTATAAAAATAAAATTATTATTATAAGAAACCCACTTTTAAAATAGTGTTTCCTAGTTTTCGTCGAATTATGGATACTAGCTCTTACACTAAAATATATGAAAATAGAATGTGTTTACGTACACGGCATTAGACAAAAGGGGGTGGAATTACAAATCGTCATAACGCGCGATAATGCGTTTCAAACTGACAGCTGATTAATGAACCGCCATTTTAGATTTTTGTTTTCAATAGTGTGCATTGAAAACAACGGGTAATTCTCAAAATTGGTGTGGAGGGTGGATTTTCAATAACAATTAATAGTTTGTTGTGGCAACTTTCAAGATTTTTAAGTTTTCATAGACTATGTTAAACACTTCACACGAGGTGGGCTATATGGTTGTTTCGACGATATAGTATTTGTAATTAAGTGACAGCAAACTAAAATAGGACAACAGCATTTTCAGTAACACCGTTCCTATATGATTTCTATATGTTTGTCTGTGTGTTTGTCTGTCGCTTTTTTTCGAATATTCGAAATTTGACTTCAGATTCGGATTCAGCATAAAAAAGTAGAATAGAAATATTCAGGAACACCGTTCCTATCTCTTAAGGAACATGGTCAAAATGGCCGACAAATTAAAAAAAAATTGAATTGTTATATAATTGACGAGCCAGGTGTTCCTCTGGCAATGCAAGCTTGCGCATTCTCAACTGGTTTTATTCTTAGAAAGCACTGTAGTTCATAAGTTTAGCGAAGCTAGATTGCGCCTAACTGTAGGTAAATACGTTTAACGATTCTTAAACAATTAGGTGCGTGGTATTTCGCCTATTTTTATACTAGGTACGTTTGGAGACATGTAGGCCAATTCTACTAAAAACCTGCAGCAGCGCGTTTACGCTTGTCATTTGAATCGCGCAGGAGTAGTGCTGTGTCAATATGTGTATTCTATTAAAATTTCCTGCACTACAGCGGAATAGTATGTATACTATAAGGAATAGTATACTATAATATAATAGATAAATAAATAAATATAAATAAATATTGTCGGACAAATTACACAGCGCCATCGAGCCCCAAAGTAAGCAAAGCTTGTGTTATGGGTACTAGACAACTGATAAACATACATAAATACATTTTTTTTTTTTTTGTAAATACATACTTATTATACATAGAAAATACCCAGTGCAAGACAAACAGACATGTTCATGCACACAAATGTTTGTACTGTGTGGGAATCGAACCCACGAGCGTTGGTGTCAAAGTAGCGTAACAGCGCGTTCGACCACTGCGCCGCCGAGCTCGTCAGCGGTTTTCAGATAGACAGCGGTTTTCTTTAAGGTAGAGGTACTCTTCCCCCGACGGGCTGCTTTGCTGTGTCCTACCTCTCAACATAGCAACAATTCCGAAACAATTTTGAAACTATTTGAATAAGGATTAATATTATGATATGAATGTCACCATCTTTTACTTCTACCAGTGGTTTCATTAAATAATTTGTTCACAAAACTTTTATTGCTATTAACTTAACTAAACTTAAATGGTAGTAAGAATACAGCCTCGCGGACTTTCTTGCAGTAATGATGAGTAGATACTGTAAACATATACATAGTACATTATTTTACTTATCACCAATATTTTAGCAGCGTACGACAAATAATGACGTTTACACATAGTAACTATTAAGTAATCATAATAATATAAATATTTGATATCTTGTATTACATTATTGCAATTATCGTAGGGATTTCTAATTTTAAGGAAACAAAATCTTTTATTGTTACTCACTGTTAATGTAGCTTTCTATATGTGAAAGAATTTTTTAAATCAGTTGATTATTTATTGAGTTTATGCATTACAAATAATCATACCAAAAATGGAAATCTATTCTATTTATACGTGATATTAGATTAGGCTACCACCGAAATCGTACAAATTTCGATGCCTCAATACCTTGAACTATGATTAGTTCAAGCTCAATACAAACCGATCGTATGCTTCAGAGTTTTTTTTTATATAGGTACCACAAATGTGACCCAAGCATACGGCCTACCTGATGGTAAGCAATTACCGTAGCCTATGGACATTTACAACACCAGGGGTGTCACTCTTGCGCTGCCGACCCTAACGCACTTTTTTATGCACACTAAAGCTATTATAAAAACAGTGAGTAACACTTTCACATTTTACCTAATAGACGAAAATACCTAAATTGTCCTAAAACTAATAAATACAACACGTTTCCATCGAGAACTGTCGACATTCATTACCATATTTGCGGCAACACCCATAACCCTATTTATGGGCATATGAAATTTTAATGACCCTAATGGGGACAGTTTATGACCCCATACAAATCACCTTACGAGCAGACAGAATTTATTGTGTCGAATTTAACTTTAGAATAACGCGAAAAGTGACTGTAGCAAGAATTGAGCGGTGATTTTGTAATTGTTATCTGGTTGTGGCAAACAAGCATACGGCAAGGTTGATTTCAAGCGTATCTATGGAGGCTGGCAATAAAAAAAATTGCTTGTGTGTTCCTACCTCCTGACTGAGAAATCTTTACCAGTTTTCTACCTTACTCACAGGAACACTATAAACAATAAATAAAGTGGAAGGATGTAGGAGCCGAGGAAGGCCGAGACTAACCTACCATGACCAAATTGGTCGTGTTTTATCAGAAGGTGATGGCAGAAGCCCCAGGAACCGGCGAGCGTGCATGAAAAGAGCTATGAATGTCACAGAAGCGAGTGAAGTATGCAAGGACCGCGTCTTATGGCGCTCGGTTCCCTCTGCCTACCCCGCAAGGGACTTGGCGTGTAGATATACATACATACATACAACACAATAAACGTACGGAAATATTTATACGCGACTTTGACACCAACGCTTGTGGGTTCGATTCCCACACAAGGCAAACATTTGTGTGCATGAACATGTCTGTTTGTCTTGGTCTGGATGTTTTAAGATAGGTAGGGCGCATCAAAGCAGCCCGCCTGGGGAAGTACCTCCACCTCACAGAAAACCGCAGCCAAATAACAACTCCCTAGAGGGTTGTTGTGTTCCTGCCTGTGAGTGAGTCACTAGTAAGCTCCGAAGGAGTTGTTGTGTAAGCAGCAGAGGAGGCATCGCGCGAGTGATAATTAATATATCGCAAGCGTTAATAGGCTACGGTACCCGCTTTACATCAGGTGGGCCGTAGTATGCCTCCCGACGTAATATAAAAAAAATACTATTAGGTTTTGCAACAACTGTGGCAGGCGAATGTGGTTCATGTTGATGACCGCAGCAGACGAGGCAAAGAAGACGCCCGAACAAACAAGCATGCGGCAGATGCTATGTCGGTACCATTACCTTAACCAATTAATGTTAAACGTTTAAAATTTAAGTAAAATTAATTAAGTGAGCTGTGATAACTCAGTGGGTAAGAAACAGGCCTAGTGACCAAACTGGTCCCCGGTTCGAAGCATTCCATGTAAGTAAGTACTTACACTGAGAGCTCGATGGCGTCATTGCGCATGTCATTCTAACCAAACACGCAAGTTAAGCAACGTCGACCGTAGCCTGTCTATGGATGGGTCTATCTATCTCGAGTTTCTCCGTGCTTCGGAGGGCACATTAAGCCATCGGCTGTTGTCTATAGATGACAGTCGTTAAGCTAAGTCAGTGGCCCTCGGGCGGCGGCTTGAAAGCACTAGCCTCCGCCAATCCGCATTTGAGCAGCGTGGTGGAGTATGCTCTATACCCCTTCGGTTGAAGGGAGACCCGTATCCCTGCAGTGGGATGAGTAAGGGATGATGTGGTGGTGTGGAAGCACATTTGTAATTATCACACACATCGTGAGGAAGCCCGCAAGTCCAAGAAAATATATTACAAAAGACCTAACCTAAGTAAGGTCTGGTTACAACTCAGAGGTTGTTGAGGTCAGACAGGCAGTCGCTCCACGTAAAATCAGTGTCTTCGCCAAATCCTTAGTCCTAGGTAGCGGACCCCGCCAATGCTGAAACGAATCATCCATTCGAAACCAGATAGCTACAAAGTATACATGTATCACTCGCAATGTAGTACATTCTTATCGCGCGCTGCCTATATCGCTACTAATGCAGTATGTTAAAACTCCTAATATTCGTAACAGCCCTCGTAACAATTAAGGGAGTTTTATTTTGGCCTCGGTATTCTGTGGGGGCTTCCTTAGGGGTGTTAGACAGATTGGGCATTGTAACATGTCGTAGTGTCAATCTGTCTAGGACGCATCAAAACAGTCCATCTGGAGCTGTTGTATTCCTGAGTGTGGTCACCAGCTCTAAGAAAATGCTGTGTTAGCGTATGTATATGTCACCTAAAACAAGAAAAGCGTGTATATTTATACGTGAGTGTGTGAGACAAATAAGAAAGACTTCACCTAAAACAAAAAATATCTGTTAACGATCGTTGTCAAAAGATGATTGTATGAAGAAAGGCTTACAATTGGATGCGAAGAAAACTAAGATAATGGTATTTGAATGGGAGATACAGAACGAACAATGGGATTATGGTTGATGATATAGTGTTGAAGCAAGTGGATGAGACTGTATAACTTGGAGGCGCTTTTAGCAGCGATGGAAGGTGCAACGCTGATGTGGAGAGACGAGTGAGTACGGGGCATAGCGTGAATGGAGCGTTAGGTAAACTTCTAATCCAGAAGGCACAGCTCGCTGTACACAACGCGGTGCTAATCCCAACAGTAACTTATGGATCACTTCCATAAGTATAAGCTGGGTAATCTGGGTATGGCAGAGAGAGCATGAACGTATAATAAATGCGGTTGAGGCGAGTACTACACAAAAATTTTAGCATAACGCTTGCTGACCGCGTTCGTAATGATGACGGCAGAGAGTTGGTGTGAACCTAACCGCCTCCCAAAAGAAAGAGTTTTAAGTTCTATGTTCATCATGCATTTCATTTTTAGTAGATGGAAATTTGTTAAGCAGTTTGTTTGTTGTCAGTTTGTTAGTTGTAGCATGTTATTCTTACGATTAACGTCTACAGCTGATGATGCCTCGTGAAGAGGCGAAACACGTGTCGCAGCGACGACCAGGCCAGTCGTGGCAACGACGGTGGTGGGGGCATGCGGTTTCTGTCCCAGATGGCGGACGACCGCAGCAGCCGAGGTAGAGACTACCAGAGCAGCCAGGGCAGCGTCGGCATGTTGCATCTACTAACGGTAGTAGGGTGGGTGCCGGCTGGCGCTAGGCCGCATGAACTAATTGGTGGCGGAAGCACACAAAGCAGGTTAAATCAAATTGCATGTATACAGAATTTTACATGCCGTCAGATCTCCAACTGAGATGGAAAACCAGTCTGTTACTACTCTCATACAGTTTTATATAAATATTATAATAAAATTATGCCTGAGTTTTAACGAACATAGTTTTTTGACGATCAAAAATCTCTTAATAACGATATATCTTGGGTTGCAAAGATAAATTTATTTTTGTACGTAAATCAACTTGATGTAGTGTATATTCATACTTACCTATAGTTTCGGTGGAAGAGAGTGGTAGCTGTGACAGACGGACGAATGGACAGAGTGATGCCTTATGGCATTAATTCCGTATTTTCGTACGGAACTCTAATACTTCCGAAAACCGACCAGTTTATAAACTAAATGACCAGAGGAGGTATGATGTTTCGCAGGTCAGGCACGTAGTCCAGATGGGCGCGTGCGCACGTCCGCCATTACATTGACACGAGACAATCAAAAAATAAAATGGCGCCAATGAGGCCGCGGTAATTCCAGGGAGCGTGCATCGAGCGCACGACTGCATTACGTTATGTTTAATAAAGTAATAATTAATAGAACCACAATGACCTCTCCGCCGCGCACGTGTTATCAAAATATAACCAATGATCATTGGGCTCTGTTTATTCGTTACTAGCTGTGCCGGCGACTTCGTCCGCGCGGAATAGTCATTTTTTATTATTTATATATTAATAAAATTTTCTAAAATAAAAGTAGCCTAAGTTACTCCTTATTACATCAGCTATCTGCCAGTGAAAGTCCCGTCAAAATCGGTCCAGCCGTTTCAGAGATTAGCAGGAACAAACAGACAGACAAAAATTGTAAAAATATTCATTTTGGTACATTATATTCGTAACGTGTATACATCCATATGCATTTAGTAAAAAGCGGTTATTTTAATATTACAAACAGACACTCCAATTTTATTTATCTGTATAGATATGTTTATTGTACTCTTTCTTCTTAGCATTATTCCGTTACCTAATCCATTAGGATTGGCGAGGTCCGCTGCCTAAGCCTAAGAATTTGGCGGAGATAATGACTTTTAGATGAAGCGACTGAGGCTTACTTGGCGGAGATACTCATTTTTAGATGAAGCGACTGCTGTCAGACAACCCAGAGGGAAAATCGGCTACATGAAGCGACGAAGAGTCAGTCCTCTACAACCGAGGGAAAACTAGATCATTCTTAGGTAAACGGTCTTCTAAAATGTAATTTCTTGGACGTGCGGGTTTTCTCGCGACGTTTCCTTCGCCGCCGAGCAAGTGATAATTACAAATAATTATACAAATCCGAAAACACGAATTTAGTGGTATATACCAGGATTCGAACCGGTCATTAGGCCGGTTCTTTGTTTCCACTAGGCTCTGCTCTTTATAAATAATACTTATGTCATTCAAATATGAAAGATATAAAATTATACATATACAGTACAATAAAACAAACGGTATTTATCTATCCATCTATGGTCACTGATGAGTCTTATTGTTATAGTTAAGTACGCACTATTCTATACTATTCTTATTTTAATTTGTAGGTAATTATTACATGACTGTGTCCTGATGTAGTGATATCATTGCATTTGCGTCAAACCTCAGTGGTTTATAAAATGCATTAATATTGTTTTTATAAAATGTTTATGTAAACTGGTGTAATAAATAAATAAATAAATTTAAAACTCGAAAATGGCTCGACCGGAATGGCAGAAAAGCGTGGAGGTATCAAGTTCAAACTAATATCAAATATTCAAGTCTGCAATCCCTTGGAGCAGTGAAAAAATCAAATATCTCAGTCAACGCAATCAAAAGATGCCGTTAATAGTATGTTAAATACATGCCGTTTATGCCGTATATTTTGATAATTTCGACACTCCCAAGCCAAACAAAACCTGTAGGGCACTTTCCGTTCAACTAGAATCAGGAAATTTGGCAAAAAACATTGTCATGGAGCACAAGTAGGGGGAAAATCGAAAACCGTAAATTTTTAGTTACAACACAAAACATTTTTTTTGCGATTACTAACTTATTTGCGGTTGGTAAAATAACCGCGACATACGTCGTATTATGAAGACAACAGCTTTCCAACGTCAAAGTTAAGGTTTTCCCTCAATCTAGTTTACCTTTTCGTTAGAGCAATGTTCATCGCTTTCATGATTGCGGGGAAACTAGAAAAATAGCGGGAAAAATCTTCGAGGGTCGATTCCCGACATTCCCGTGAAGAACAAACTATTTTCATACAGACAAGTTTTCACGGAACCCTCGGCGCGCAAGTCCATCTCTCACAATAACAATGTTCCCTCCGATAATATGATCAATTAACATTACACTTAATACTTTATTGGTTAGTTTTCTTTTTGCCTATGAACGCTTGTAATACGTTAAGTATCACTAGCGCGATGTCACCTCTGCTGCTAAAAATGCAACTCCTTAGGAGATTACTGGTGACCTTATTCACACGCAGGAACACAACAACGTTGGCGTTATTCCGTTTCCCAATCCATTAGGATAGGCGGGATCCGCTACCTTTTGACATGGAGCGACTGCCGTCCGACCTCCACAACCCAGAGGGAAAAACCAGACCTTCCTGAGGTTTGGTGTATGACCTAACCTGAGGAAGGTCTGGTTTTTCCGCTGGGCTATCGAAATATAATTTCTTGGTGGTGTGAATTTCCTCACGATGTTTTCCATCACCGCCGAGCAAGTGATAAGTACAAATATGTAACACTAGCTGCTGCCCGCGGCTCCGCCCGCGTGGAGTCAAATAACGTAGCCTATGTGTTAATCCAGATCATAATCTATCTACGTGCCAAATTTCATTCAAAACCGTTCAGCCGTTTAAGCGTGAAAGAGCAACAAACATCCATACATACAAACTTTCGCATTTATAATATTAGTAGGATAAAACCGACAACACGAATTTAGTGATACTTACATGCTAGTATTCGAACCGTAGAGCTGTTGCTCAATAGGCCGGTTCCGTATCCCCGGGGCTAACACTGCTCTATATACTGTAAGCAGTGAACGAAAAAAACGTGTTTTTTTTCGTTCACTTTCCCTTACAGTCAGTGAACGAAAAAAAAAAACGTTTTTTTCGTTCACTGACTGTAAGGGACCACGCTTTAGAAAAAAAAAGAAACTCTATTACAATACTTAAATCCTTAACATTCGAAATCGGAACACATAAAAAAACGATCATAAACGTAAGATGTTTATTTAAACGGGCCGGAACACCCCGAGGCGGTGGTCAAATGCCACACCGCCATATGGGGCGGGTACGGGGTCACTTTGCCAAATCCAATTTTATATTTTTACAGCTCATTCGTGACACATATGGTGCTAAATGGTATATTTTTTTAAACTTCGGCATCTTGCCTTTTTGCCAGATGTAGGTTTATTTTAGAATTGGGTAGCAAGCTGTTGGTAAGAATAATATTTTTGGACAAGTTAAAAAAAAATACAGATATGGGTGGAATTAAAAAAGAGCGAATGGTCTTATATATTATATATAGTTATATATATATAGAACGTGGTATTATTAACATAATTTCAAAATATTTTTTTTAGCCAAATGACGGCTCCCTGTACCTAGCATTGTTGTGTTCCTGCAAGTGAGTGTAGTCACCAGTACGCTCCTAAGGAGTAGCTGCGTGAGTAGCGGAGGTGAGCCGTATGCTTGTATGCCTGCCGACGTTCTATAAAAAGAAAATAACACGAACCTAGTGGTACTCATGCTCACGTCAGGATTTGAACCGATCGACCACATGAATAATAGGCTGGTTCTTTATCCACTAGGCTGTCTTATTCATATCACTTTCAATATTTTTTCTGATTAAATTCGTCACCACCTCCTAGGAGGCTATAGGCTCACCATCAGGATTACAATGAACTTTTATGTTTATCGCCATTTTGGTCGTTTTGGTTGTTAATTCTTGCTACACAGCACACGTGGGTTTGTAAAAAAGGTACAGTTTCCAGTTGGACTTTGTCATAAATAAAGGCATTTACACACGACAAAGATAATTAGTTATTTAAGACAAATAAAAGCAGCAATTAGCATAAAATAAAAACTGAATCGACCGACAAAACAAAAGCGAACCGATGCGCGCAATATGAGTTCCTTAGATTTAAAATTATATTTCATTGATACATAACCTTCAAATTTCATCAAATCAACCAGGAAATCGTATCCCGAGTTTCTGCTGACAAACTATATGATCACGTCTGTCTCCCATTGGGGTAGGCAGAGACTATGGAACGCCAGGTGCACCGATCTAAACATACTTCTCTTGCCTTTTCCAAACCTGTCATCCGTCACCTCTTCATGCATGCTCTTCGGTTTAGGGTGGTTTTGATTTGGCCCTTTTTCAACACATCACCATTTTGATCTATATGTCACGTCTAGGGCGGCCCCTACCGATATCTCTATTCACTCTTGCCTGATACACTTCTTTCGTAACTCTTTTATTAATCATTATTTCTAAATGATCAAACCATCTCAGCATACCTTTTTCACTTTTTCTCACTACATCACCTTTCATGCCCCATAGTTCTCGTATCGTGCTATTTCTTATTCCATCAATCATTTTCACTCCACACATACTCCTCAGCGTACTCACCTGCTGACAAAATTACATTGTAAATATATACAAATATTGATTTATAGTGTAGAAAAAAATACCCCAATTTGGTTACCATCGAGAGACAGCGTTATCGTTTGGTGTTAGCATTATGGAAGTGAAAACTGGGTATGGCAGAGAGAGCATGAGAGTAGAATACAGACAGTTGAGATGCGAGCATTACGCATAATCTGCGAGGCGCTATCTGACCGCGTTTGCAACGATAATGTAAAAAAAGAGTTGATATAAAAGACAATGACGGTGTAAAGATAAGAAAATGTTTAGTTCGGGCTTGTAGAAAGAATTCTAAATAAAGGAATAACGAAACAGATATACATTTTTTTTATACTACGTTGGGAGGTATACACGCATACAAGGGTGGGCCCTGATGCGGATACCGTAGCCTATTAACGCTTGCAATATATTAAGTATCACTCGCGCGATGCCTCCTCTGCTGCTTACACAGCAACTCCATGGGAGCTTACTGGTGACCTCACTCACACGCAGGAACACAACAACCCTCTAGGGAGTTGTTATTTGGCTGCTCTCTCTTAGATATGTAGTACAATGCGAAACTAGAAGAATGGACGAGCCGAATAAGGTAAAGTCTCTCCTACGACAACCAAATTGGTCGTGTTTATCAGAAGTTGGTGTTAGGAGTCTTAGAAACCGGCGAGCGTGCATCAGAGGTAGATTTCGGATATGTGAAAAAATGCACGGCAGTAAATATATATCGAAGTAAAAAGGAAAACTATCACTGCTAAGTAGGCTTTACAAGTTTTCGAGTATTCAAATGAATACGTGATGCTGGATACATTCTTGAAGAATTTGAAGTTGGATTTTATAACTCCTTCTTCAGTTATTTAGACGTTTTACCTTTCGAGGCAGGCAACCCTAATAAGCAATTACACATATCCCACTTTTGTTGGGATAACAGTCGCACGTGTGCTTTGTGTTGTTTTAAGGGGATCCAGTATTTATGGGAGGTAGATAAATTTTTGGGAACAATAAAAGATCGTGATAAAAATAATGTATGTATGGGAAATGTAAATACATGAACATTCTTCGCTTGGTTTTTGGGATTACGTAGAAGTGTTTACTGTAATAAAATAGAGACGGCTTTGAAGGGCGATAATTTGTTTTGACTGTACATGTAGTAGTGTCGAGTAGCCCGATGGCATCGTTGAGCATGTCAATCGAACACTCAGGTTAATCAACGATCGCAATCTGTCTGTGGATTAAGATTTTTTTATAGTTATGGATGGGTTTAATAAGGCACCGCTACGCTACAAACAAGCTTTACTTTAGAGCTAGATCGTGCTGTGTAATTTTTACGATAAAATTTGTTTATTTATTAGTTTATTGCATAAACAACATACATATGCAACATATATATATATAACAGGATACAACTTTTATACTGGGGTACGAGTTTCAGGGATCCAGTGGGTCAAACTGTACACCTATATAAGCTTATTAAAGTGACGTAAATCTTCTCGAATCAGTGCAAAGGCTTGAGTATATAATTCCAAGGCTTTGCACTGATTCGGGAAGATTTACTTATAAAAAATATTTATTTATTAGTGTACTACGTTTACGTTTTACGTGACTTTAATAAGCTTATATAGGATGTACAGTTTATGTAAAGAAAAAAAAAAAAAAGGCGCTTAAAGAATAGTGGTGCTGACCTTCGAGCTGAGTCATACTTGACGCAACGCATATCCCTCGCGATACAGCGGGGGAATGCTGCAAGTGTTATGGGCACTTTTGCGTCAGGTACGATTCGGGGCGGACTTTTTGACTAGAATAAATAAATAAATTGACATGTAAAAAAAATGTCATAAATTGGCAATACTTGGATTAAAAAAAAAAATTTCATGTTTTAATATATTGATAACTAGTACTAATATGAAAATCATAGTAAAAGTTTATGTACTAAACTAATAAATAAATATAGGATAAATTACACAGCACCATTTAGCTCTAAAGTAATCGAAGTTGTGGTATGGGGACAACTGATAAACATACGTAAACATATATTTATTGTAAATACATACTTATGATACGAAAACACCCAGACTAAGCAAATAGACATATTCATGAACACAAATACACAACAAATATTTGTCCTGTGTGAGAATCGAACCCTCGAGCGTTGGTGCCAAAGTAGCGTTACTAACCACCGCGCCGCCGAGCGCGTTAAAACTCCGTCGCGGCTGTTTTCGACGTATGACAGTTGTTACGCCAAAGCGTGCGGTTGCTTTTTGCGGAAGACGCATTGCGATTGACGCGCACTATTTTATTACAAGTCATTACCGTGCAATGATTTTTTACGTTTGACGCAGCGGCAATCGCAGCATAATAAACCAGGTCATTTTGACCATGTTCCGGAGATAGGAACGGTGTTCCTGAACATTCCTATTCTACTTTTCAGGAACACCGTTCTTATTTGAAATCTATATGTTTGTCTGTCGCTTTTTTCGAATATTCGAATTTTGACTTCTGATTTGGATTCAGAATAAAAATGTAGAATAGGAATGTTCAGGAACACCTATCTATACTGTCTCTTTAGGAACATGGTCAAAATGGTCGACAAATTAAAAAATATATTGTATTGTTATATAATTGACGAGCCAGGTGTTCCTCTGGCAATGCAAGCTTGCGCATTCTCAACTGGTTTATGCTGAATCCGAATCTGAAGTCAAAGTTCGAATATTCGAAAAAAAGCGACAGACACACAGACAAGGACTACGAGGACGACAAGGCCACTACCTCCCCGGGACTCGCGCCCAGCCCGCCTGAAGTGTTATAAAAAATGCCGTAATCTCACAAAATGCCCACTCAAGATATTCGACACTTAATTTCTTACTCAATATCCTTGAAACAAATGCATTCTCTTGCAATCGGATGCAACGGGTGCGCTGCGGGCGGCAGCTGCGCCCGCACGTGGCGAGGAAGTCTCTGAACTCCGCGGGCTGCCATTGTCATGACCCAACCTTCCTTCACGTGGAGACCATAAAAAATATTACTCGTAATGGACAAAAGTTGGGCTGAGGCTTTTGACGAGCTCGGTAGCGCAGTGGTTAATAACGCTACTTTGACACCAATGTGTTGTTCGTTCGTGGGTTCGCTTCCTGTATAGGCCAAGTATTTGTACGCATGAACATGGCTATTTGCGTTGGTCTGGGTGTTTTTAAGAAAGGTAGAGCGCATCAAAGTAGCCCTCTGGGGAAGTACCTCCACCTCACAGAAAACCGCAACCAAATAACAACTCTGTGGAGGGTTGTTGTATTCCTGCGTAAGTGAGAAAAAAAGATTTATAGATGAATGTGTTGGGGACAATGTATAAATGTATGTTTAGCTTTGCTTTTTTGTGGTAAAGAAGCATACGAACCATACCACATGATATGATGTGGTTACCTATGCTCATTGTGATCCGAACGCTACCAAACTTCTCGGTATACCCGCTGGGCTTATCTGAAGAAGATAAAATTTCATCATAATCGGTCCAGCCGTTCTAGAAATTAATCGGAATAAACAGATAGACATACAAAAATATATACTTCACGTATATCAAGATATTTTCTACATACCTTAAGTATTACGCAGCCACATATTTAGGATGTATTACGTACGGTTCACCTGCATGGGCTGATAGGGCTACCATAGGTGCTGCGCGTCGTAAGTTACTGCAAAGTCAGCGTCTAGCTTTAATATTTCTATGTAAATCGTATAGAACTGTGAGCACCGAGGCACTACCAGAGCTGGCAGGCGTATTACCAGTTGACTTGGAAATACAACGTCGCGCTTCAATGTACTACACCTCTAAAAACATGCACCCTGATTTTCTAAAACACCGCGATCCAATGATATTGTATTAAAAAGAGGTAGATGTCGTACTAGCGCGCATAAACTGAGGCAATGAAATTAACCCAATTGGTCTAATATGCGCTGACGTATTTCAAGCGCAACTCTTGACAGATAGCTATCTCTCTCTATATCATGCGTTCCGTATTATCTATCCCCTTCTTAAGTAAGTAAGTACTATAATGTCGTAGTGGAACAATAACAAAACGACGCGCAGTATGAATATACGTCATCTTTAAATACAATATCATAGCCGCGATCATAATAAAATACTTAGACTGTTCAAACCAAGACGAGGTACCTACTTGAAACATTGCTGTCACCACTTGGACGTCACTTGTATCTGTTCTTTCAATCGGTGCGCGATAGATTAAGTAAAGAGTGGTTAGAAGTGGATCATCCTGTTGCGCAATTTTTAACAGGGCATGGAAACTTTAGGGCGAAGCTCTTTTCGTTTAGGAGCCAACGAAGACCGAGACTAACTTACCATGACCAAATTGGTCGTGTTTTATCAGAAGGTGATGTCAGGAGCCCCAGGAACCGGCGAGCGTGCATGAAATGAGCTATGAATGTTAGAGAAGCGAGTGAAGTATGTAAGGACCGCGTCTTATGGCGCTCGGTTCTCTCTGCCTACCTCGCAAGGGACCTGGCGTGAAGATATACATACATATATACAAGTATTCACGTGTGTTCACATGTTGACTAGTACCGATAGCCCAAGCTTTAGTTAATTAGGGGCAACATGGCGCTGTGTTATTGGTCGGCGATATTCAGGAACACCGTTCTTATATGAAATATATATGTTTGTCAGTGCGTTTTTTTTTCGAATATTCGAATTTTGACTTCAGATTCGGATTCAGCGTAAAAAAAAAGTAGAATAGTAATCTTCAGGAACACCGTTCCCATCTCTTAAGAAACATGGTCAAAATGGCCGACAAATTAAAAAAAAATTGAATTGTTATATAATTGACGAGCCAGGTGTTCCTCTGGCAATGCAAGCTTGCGCATTCTCAACAGGTTTTATTTTTATACTATAGTGTACAGTTTAAAACAGTGTTAGCGAGACTTTAGTCAGGAATTAGGTACATTATTACAGTTTGTTGTGAAATAATATCCTTGCACCATAGATGGCCATATACGGCCAACACGTTTTTTCTTTAAAGTTCGAATAAAGTTATTGTATAAGTAAATTGCGCAATGTTTTTCATTATTTCACATTTGCTTGTTTGAAATGATATGATGAGTTGGTGAGTCTATAGTCAACGAACTTTGATAAATAAATGGAAATTTCCATTCCTATAAAAAACTATTGCACTGAATTTGTGGTAACAGAAAATATGCGTGTACAGTTATTTTCTTATCTAGCTATATCTTCACGCTAATTCACGAGTATGACTCGATCCTTAGATACTTCACTCGCTTCTTTACCATTTACCATAGTTCTGAATAAACCATACCATAATATAACCATATTTAAATATTCCTCTTCCATGACCTGAATCTGTTTGTTCGATTTCTATAGATATATCAATCTGTATGATCCCAAATTACAAAACCATACATGCAGCGCAACTAAATTTATATTTGTTAATACGACGTCAGGAGGCATACGAGCATACGGCCCACCTGATGTAAAGTGGTTACCGTAAGCCTATGAACGCTCGCAACATAGGAAGTATCGTTCGCAAATTGCCTCCTCTCGTAAATCAATAAATTGACTGTGCATGAACTCACCTCGCGCTTACAAAAACGTTTTAGTTTTAGCATCAGCGATTGGAGCCTCCTGACCAATGGGAGAATATTTTAACCAATAAGCCGGTAAGTACCGCGATGTTGATTCGCGAACTAGCCAATCAGTGTTCTACTTTACCCCCTTATCCGTAGTGGTAAATTGAGTTACTACGTAATATCGATCTCGTCGGTTTTTCATAGGTTATTTCATGCCTCCTCTGCTGCTTACACATAAACTGCTTAGGAGATGTCTGGTAATTTTACTTACTCACAGGGACTGACAAATTCCGGGTAGTTATTACTTTGCGTTTAGGAGCAATGATAGCCCAGTGGATAACGAACCGACATATAGACCAACAGTTCCACGGTTCAAATCCTGACATGAAATTCGTGTTTTCGAATTTATGTAGATACATATTTGTAATTATCACTTGCTCAGCGGCGATGGACTACATAGTGAGGAAATTCGCACGTCCAAGAAATTATGTTTCTATAGACGTGGGACCTAACCTAAGAAAGATCTGGGTTTCCCTCAGGGTTGTGGAGGTCTGACGGCTGTCGCGCCATGTCAAAATTAGTATCTTCGCCAAATCTTTAAGCTTAGGTAGCGGACCCCGAAAATCTTAATGGGTTAGGAAACGGTATAACGCTAGGAAAAAGATTAAGATACTTCCCCAACTCGGGCTGCTTCCATGCAACGTTGTTAAACACACGAAACAAGCTGAAGACCTGAAGAACAAAAGAGATTAAAAACCAGTCGGATTCTTTTTGTGATGCAATCTAAATCTCCACTCGTCACAGTACAAAGACTCCGGTCTTTTTGTTCCAGAGTGCGCGCAGTTTTTACTCTCGAGCATGGAAGGGTGGCACCCTCGGTTCGCCACGTGCACATTTCTGCATTCATGGAGCGTGTCAAATCCCTCGTGTATGCTGCCACAAAGGAAATGAGAGTAGTTTTTTGCGCACTATTTATAGGAGTACTGAACTCGTTCGTATTGAATTTATTTCCTTTTTTAGCGACCGATATGAAGCGATCACCGAAGTCTATGAACTCTTGAAACATAAGGTAAACGGACGTGGTTATAACACTGAGTGGAATCCCCACTGACTTCCTGGTGATCTTCGATTAGAGTAGCGAGGTCATCCATCCGTCGATCTAGGATTTTATGCTACAACATAGGCTTCTTCTTCTTTCTAGCGTCATCCTACTTCCTAACCGATTAGGATTGACCGCCCGGTTACACTACGTACCTACATGGCCACAGATTTCCACAACCCACAGGGTAAACCATACCTTTCTTAGGTTAGGTCACAGGTCTTTTGAAACATAATTGCTGACGTGCGGGTTTCCTCTTGATGTTTTCCTTAACCGCCGAGTGATTGATAATTACAAATATGTATCTACGTAAACACGAATATAGTGGTACACGTCAGGATTCAAACCGGGGACCCGCTGGTCAATATGTCGGTTCCTATGGTCGGTTCCTTATCCACAGGGCTATCACGGCATGTACCTAAACGTTTTCCTCCACCCCCCGAGCGAGTGATAATAACAAATATGTGCCTACATAAACTCGAAAATATGAATTTAGTACATGCTACCTACCAGGCTCCAAATTAGATTCCATTGATCTATAAAAATGATCTATAAAAAAATGTTGAACGCATAATTCCATAGTAGTATCAGCGTCTGATCAAAACCTGTTGGGAAGGTGTACTTCCGGTTGTCCTAGATTCTTGCGATTTGGCATCAAGGAGGATTTTTACCACAAGCAAATGAAAAATAATCTAAAAAAAGTATTTATGTTCTTTTTTTTCAGATATAGGTGTTATTACTTTTTTGTTAATTAATTTTGTACCTATAACGCAACGAACTGTCAGGGCTTGCATGATACTATTTGTGCTTGTCAGCTTCTTTTCAGCCGTCTTTAAATCAGTTGTGACTACCATTTTGAACCTTGTCAAGTCAAACAACACACTCTACATTAAATTGCAGTAACATATAAATAACAAACGGTTCTACAAAAATAAACCATCACAGCACTTCAATAACAACATTTGAAAACGAAATTGCAATCCCTCAAAATTGCAACAACAGCGACGGCGATTAGCAAAATCATTTACTCTAAAAGTAATTATTATTAATCAAAGAGCAGTCTTACGCGGCCTTTATTTTTTCAACGAGAGGCAGGCAGCTGATAAACAAAAGAAAATCGCGACCCTAGGTGGCCGGTGCATCGGTGCACACACGGATATAAAGCCTGTTTGGACACCACATGCACACTATAATGAAATCCCCTTCTCCCTTTACACATTCACAAACAAAATACACACAGATAGTCCACGTCGTGCATGCATTCGATTGTAAATTATGTTCGTAGACGGAATTATATATATAGTTCTGTTTTATTATAAAAATGATCACCATTACGATTGATAACATAGTCAAAGTGTCACATCGTATATTTTTATACTGCGATGATTTACGTACGACGTCTTTCTAGCTCTTGCTTGCTTTCATTGAACGTCCAGGGAGCATTCGTTAGTTAGAGCTATCCTAATATAATATATATAATATATAATATAATAATATTATAAATGTGAATGTCCGTTTGTTTGTTAGCTTTCACGCGAAAACTACTCAACCGATCATCATGAAACTTTGTACACATATTCTTGGAGGTATCAGAAGTAACATATGATACTTTTTATTTAAAAAAAATGCGAACGAAGCCGTGGGTTAAAGCTAGTATAGTATAAAGGATTGAAGTATCAAGGCGCATACGCTGCGTGTGCTTCGCAAAAGGCGCAGAATAGCTCTCAACGCTGTCGAGTTACTCACTACGTTGATTTTGTCTTGTGCTTTTTCGTAGCATTTCGGGAGTCCAAATTCTATTTTACTACAATACAATACTACAAAAGTTTTTATAATATCTGAATATAAAACATCATAGTATCTTAAGGTATTATGGTAAAGTTAAGATAAATACATCCACTCGTATCATTCTCAGCAATCATGCTATGATCTTAAGATGATATCTTTGGATCGATCGGATTTAGCCGAATACGCATATCAATTGCCCGGGATTCTAGGCAGAGTTAATTCGAAAGGTGTACTTTCTTTATATCACTTGCATAAATAACAGCGCGCCACAAACGGCGAATATACTGCAATATTTTATGATAAGATATCTGGATATAAAATATCATAGTATCGCACATGGTTAAGTATGAGACACATGTCCACTCGTATCATTCCTTGGAATCATATTATCATCTCAAGATGATATCTTTACATCGATCGGTATCTTAACACTTATACTCTCATGTTACCCTAAGATACTGTAATATGAGAATATATACAAAATGTATGGTGAGCGATATTTTATCTTAAGATAAAATATTATAGTACAACATTCGCCAATTGTGATGCGCCTGAAAGCGCGTGATTTTTTTTTGGATATGATCCTTCTTTTAAATATATATTCTATGATACAGACGCGTCGCAACATGCACTTGGCTTAAAGCTGCCCTCGCATCGCTCGCCACGCTCGCAATCGTATTTGTACGCGGACAGTCGAGTGACGCGCACGTCAACTGCGGACGTAAATTCACCGGGTTCAGTGAACGTGTGTTGTGCTTATGGACTATCAAGATGGTGCGTAGCTTATCGCAGTGGACGAAGACGCTCAGCTTCCCGGCGAGGCTGTCGCCCAACCGCACGTCCAAGGAGAGCGTCGTGAATGTCCAGCCAAGCTCCCCAGGAGTCTCCCCGACTCCGAGCGCCTCATCTCTCCCGCAAGGCTCAGACAAAACTATCACTCCAATACCTATCACAGAAATCAGCCAAATCGTAAGTCCCCTTTTCTATTAGGGTAACTATAGTTCACGGAGGGTCGCGAAAATCGATGGGAAATTCTTTGATAAGATGAAGGGGCAGATGAAACACAGACACGCTTAGAATTGGAAGTGTGTCTTAGTAAATGTTTTTAATGCTACTTAGTGGCATTCTAAACTTCAATGTGAATAAGAATTTACCGATTTGAATAACAATAGAATTTTATAAGTCCTTTTTTTACACCGGGTAGCTTGTTCAATCTATTTTTAAACACACGTTTTCGTGAGGTATATAATAACTTTGGAAAAGCATCATACAATAAATTTCACAGACGTCGAAAATAATGATAATTACCTAATTCTGTAATCCTAACAATATTTAATTACCTTGTAAGTATTTACGTAACGATAGTTTTTTATTAAGAAATACTTTGCATTCTTTTCAACGGTCTTCAAGCCTCTTGAGCCCTTCGCAACAATAGTTCCGATTTCACAGTACGTTCCTCTGACACTTGCTTTGTTTACAAATAATGTCCCATAAAATGTCCCTTATCCTTATAGGGTTGACTTGACATAGTTATAACGGCTTTCCCATAAACGTTAATCTACGTGTCGGTAATAATAAGTTATACTAACTAAACCGTAAGAATCAGTAAAGCCAACGTTCTATACTGAAAGGAAATGAATCGAGAACGTGTCTCGTTTCCTACGAATATTATCGTCACCCTACCTGTTTACTATCTTGAATTTTGTACATATTGACGTTTTTGTATGACGTGTAGCGATGTGATATGGTTGTAAAGGTCCAATGGAATTCTAAGAGAGCGATGCATGTAATATCATCGAGAGCTGTGGTGATGGCAGCCGGTGCGCCTGCGCAAGTAAACCGTTATGCCCCCTCTGCATTCACCTTGGCAAGGCCGCGAGGTGCCAGTTTTTGCAAAGCATGAAAGCATATGACTTTCACCTTTTGAGTCGCCTTTCTAAATGCTGAAGACTATTTTGAACCTATGTTTCAAGCAAGGACGTGGCCTTGTTTGACATTGAACCTTATGCAGCTGTTTAGTCAATGTTATGCAAAAAAAATATGTTTAACAAGCACGTATTAAATTACGAATAATAATTACCACGATGAAAATATGTAAGGAATTTACATAAAATATGCGAATTAAATAAACTTTAAAATATATCTTCAATTTAAGTTGCTAATTATCTACTGCAGAGTAGATATTTGTCTTGAAATAGTTTTATTATAATAATTAGATTCTTCCATAATATACTGAATCATTAATGTTTATCATAAACTCGTACTTAACCATGAACTTATTATGGCTCCTGTATTATGAACAAATAAATATGTATTGTCCTAAATTGTACAACTTGACTACATTGACTTATTAAAATAATTATTTTTGAGCATGCAACTCTCTTCGGAGGTTCTTGGTATGCGGTAACAATCAGTAACAAATTATACCTTGTTATTTATTTATACCATAAAGCACAGGGCATGTATTTAAAACAGATATTTTCTTGATCTCCAGTTGACTTGAAAACACTACTACTAGCCTTCAATACAAAATAGAAATATATTTCAATTTTAGATGTATGGATCTATAAATAAATTAAGAAAATCCGTATTTTGTCGCTTTGGTATACTCCAAATATAGGAGAAAACAGACCATGGCCAGACCATAAACAACATATAAAAAAAATGTACAAGAGAGAGAAAGGGGAATGTGAAGGTGAAGGAGATATGGAGGCGAGGCGGTGATGAGATATGTCATCAAAATACATTTCACACCAACAGTGAAATCTTAATTAAATATCTATAGGTATCTTTTCAATCTAAGGTGTAATGGTACTCAATAAATCAATAATCATCAAATCATGAAGGTTTACCGAAGTCTCATAAACCTTGATGGATCATTCATTCATTCGTTAAAGTTATTTCCAAAACTCTGATAATTGTATTTACGTACGTGTGTCACAAAGAAGTTGAATGATATCGAATGAAGACGAGTCTAATTTATTAAATATCGTTTCGCAAAAATTGACAAAGGAATAAAATCTTATTGTGCCGCGTTGAAACTCACGAGTGTCAAACCGCTGACCTCATCGAGTTGTAAATTAAAATAAAACCTCGTAAGAAAATAACGTTTCATTCGTAATCGTAAAGAAAGCCATCAATGTTAAAGCCATTTTGGATTTATAACAGCGCGTCGGCGTTTTTTGACAGATCCTAAATTTAAAAAAGTCATTTGACGCTCCGTGCAGGGTTGCCAATATACGCTGCATTAAGATACGACAATATGGCCAATATGTATTGTATTCCGATTTAAATTCCATTCCGATTTAGCGATATCGCGGCCATGATATCCGTCTTGACGCAGAAATGTTTGCCCGCGCAATCTTGCGCTAATATTGACATCACGTTGTTGTGACTCTTAGAGCTAGCAAATACTCAAATCCTGATAGACAGGAGTGAATTTAAATCGAAAAAAATATGAATGTTTTCGACGAATTTAATAATGCCTATATTTTGAAGTAGAACTAAACTTTGTATCATTATCGTTCTTTTACTTTTAGAAAAAAATAAAGAAACAGGCACCAATTACAGTTTCGTTGCATTCAGAATCAAATGCATAAATTTTGAAATTATTTTATGACTACAATTTAAGAACGTTATATGTTTATTTTCTTCAATATTTTAATATTATTAATGCATAAGAGTAAATAAACAAGAGGTCGCCGTTTTTTTTCCGTTTCTTTTGACAGCCCTAGCTACGTTCTTCATTTATCGGCGGTAAATAATACTCGATGCGAATTCCTATGCCTCAATGTCGTAGACGTTAAGATTTTTTGAATTCATTGGAATACAATGTTGCATTTTCATGTTTGCTATAAACGCTGACCAGATAAATGCAGCAACGTATGTCGTTTGTGGAAGCATCTGTTCGGCGTTCATAATATGGGATACACATTGGATTGCAAATGCGAGTACTTGATGCTTACATTGTCTCTTATATTAAGTTATAGCTAAGAAAGTCGTCGGACAATACTTTTAGGATGTTATTTCAAATAGCGTTATTTCCAGCGCTGTTATTTTCATTTTCGGTATCTATTTCTGTCTGAAGAATTTGGTTTTAGAAAGCCTGAACAACATAATATATCAAATTTTATTCACATAGTTATAATGAGTATGTTGCTTTAACTATTATTCGGTGAGTGAGGTTACCAGCTCCTAAGGAGATGCTGTTTAGCAGCGAAGGTAGCACCGACCAAACCATAATTACTGTATAGCTAGCGTTCATAGACTACTGTTACCACTTTACATCGATTTTCTGTACGTGCGTATAACGTATACACGCACTCTGGCGATATCAATCTGACTGTATCTAGACCGCGAAAGTGACACGCACGTGGAGAGAGATAAAGAAATCGTACTTCGTTTTCTCGACAAGTCGCAATATCAATGTTACCATTATATTAGAAGAACGTACTAAGGTTCGGGAACCACTAGCAGCTCAAATTATAGTCAAAGTTGTAATGAAATCAACTTTGGTTATGGAGACCAACGGAGAACCGATAGATTTTTATTTGAAACTCAACACACCACTGGAGTCGGGGCTGAAGTAGAACGCGCTGCTCTTATCGACTAGTTCACTGATCGTCATCATGCCATTTATATAGAGTTCCTAACTATACTGTCAGAAATAGTTTCTACTGTTTTTCAGTATATTATTAACAAATTATACAAAATATTGTTTCCAGCATCACTGGTAGCCATAGACTAGCTTGTTGCAAGAAGCACTTTCTTAATGCTTACTCGTAAAACGTTAAAAATATCAAATACTGTACTGTATACTGTGTAGGTACTATACTGTTATTTTTTCTAAAATACTGCTTATTTTAATTCTCCGGTCGTAATATAGGTAGTTTATTCTTATAAAAAAAGTTGGCAACTCTGCATTTGTCGGCCTTATTTATTTATTATTTGAAATATCCTTGCATTGGAACTTAGGTTTAAGTTGATGAGATATTTAGGTGTAAAAATAATAAATTTATGTAAGTAAAAAGTTCCATGAAAGTCAAATTGTATATCTAATATTTTTACGTGTTCGGTAAACATAACAAAAAATAATAATAATTTGCGCAATACAAACTGGGTGAAATGGTAAATCCTGCGTTCGAATTTTCCTTCCAATCCTCATGTGAAATGGGATATATCAATAGCTATCTCAATTCTACTTGTATGAAACGCCGCGTTTGTTAATTTGAAAGGTTTTTGATACGAAGTTTCGTGAAGTCCCATCGATGACATTTCGAAATACGGTGGTAACACTTCTGTACACACGCATGCGCTAATGGTTGTCTCGGCTTTCTCATTCGCTCCCACATTATACGGTCAAATTTCTTCTGTATGATTCATAGTCGATCTGTCCGTGCACGGTCGTACGTAATCTGACCAAAAATTTGACCTCAGCTGAGTTTAAGGCCGCAGCGCAGCGATATGCAACGAAATATGAATTGATAATTCACTCACGTTTATTAGATAAGTCAATAAGTATACTTACTTCCTTAATTTGTGGTCTCCTTACAAGTAAGCCGAGTGTCTGTAAAACTTTTTTTGGGAATTATAATCAGTACAATCTTTATTTTTAAATACGTACGTAATACTACGTGAGTGGAGTAGATACATAATAGCCCATTCTGCCATGAACTGTACATAATTATGTCATGTAGCAAAGAAAGAATGATTGGTATCATCGATAGATTTTTTTGCGAGAGTTATTATCCCACTTAAAATAAATACGAAAATATAATTTAAATTATTACTAATTTTAATTGTAACGATTAGAAGTTGAGATCAAAGCATTTTTTGTATATAATTTTTACTGAATAAACGTATTTGAATTTGAAATAAATAAAGTTTTAGAAATATACTTCCTAATCAAAATAATATACTTGAGTACTATGACGTAAACTCGGCCTAAATTTAACTTTTAACCTAATAATTCTCTAAAATCGCGCTATAATTTCGTATAGCTTTATTAATCCTGAGGCTGGGTCAATCTTTGTTAGTACCTAATTTGAGATAAATTATTCTGACATGGCATATGTAACATGATTTGACTTTGTACATATGATGATATCTTATCTTTGTCGCATTGTCCCGCATTTTATAAATACAAAATACACATGTCCAGTAATTTAGCTATCATTAGATATATCAATAAAATTAATTACGTATCGACAGATGATATCTGTTGCAATATCTCATTGGAAAGTGCACGGCGGCCATATTTATATTAGGTATTTTATAGTGGCGACGGGCGGAACGAACATCTGCGGGCCGAATTCCTTGGTGCCATGTGCAGGCTACTGGTGGGAAGCGAACCGTGTACACGTGTTGAAAAAAGTTATGTGGATATGAATTGGTATGCGTTGTTGGTTTAAATGCGTTTATTACGTGAATGTGTGTTTAGTAATGTTTGGTTTTATAATGTTTTGCTTGTAATTGGGACGATTTTGAGAGTATATTGGCACACTCTCATACCGGTGGAAAGCAAATGTTAGAGTGCGTGTTGTGTCCCGGTTATACTGTGTGTGAGTGTAGACAAGATGGTGAGTGTGTATACTCGCACACAATATAAATAGGGTTGATTCTATCCGATAACAGTAAGTCTTCTTCTTCCTAGCGTTATCCCGTTTCCATCCATCCTTCCATTAGGATTGGCGGCTTAAGGATTTGACGAAGATGATTTGGGCATGTAGCGACTGTCGCCAGACGTCCATAACCCAGAAGGAAAATCCAGAACTTTCTTACGTTAACACTTCTTTCGATATCATCACGTCAACCCTTACTAATCCCACTGCAGGGATACGGGTCTCCCTTCAACCGAAGAGTAGAGCATACTCCACCACGCTGCTCAAATGCGGATTGGCGGAGGCCAGTGTTTTCAAGCCGCCCGAGGGCCACTAACTTAGTTTAACGACTGTCATCTATCGCCAACAGCCGGAACCGACGGCTTAACATGCCATCCGAAGCAGAGAAACTCGAGATAGGTAAACCCATCCATAGACAGGCTGCGGTCGACGTCGCTTACCCTGCGTGTTCGATTAGAGGACACGCGCGACGACGCCATCGAGCTTTCAAGGTTTGTGTATTTATCTTTTTCTATATATAAATACATAAATTCGAAAACACGAACTTGGTGGTACCCATGCCCACACAGATACCAGTGGGTTAATAGACTCTTTCGTTATCGACTAAGCTATCACTTCTCTTATCCGATAGCATTAAGTGTTTTGGCAAAAATATATTTCAATATTACTTACATAGAGATATATGTTTACATAACTAGCTTATCTTAATTAGTATTATTCTGAGATGACTGTGAAAGCAAGCTCTAGACATGATGGTGTGCATAGTCCATCTCATCTTTATTACAGAAGCGAATCTTATATTTTTTTTATATTACTATAACTGATATAAAATGGGTAGGTACCATAGCCTATTAACGCTTGAGATATATTAAGTATCACTCGCGCGATGCCTCCTCTGCTGCTTGCACATCAACTCCTTGGGACCTTACTGGTGACCGCACTCACACGCAGGAACACAACAACCCTCTAGGGAGTTGTTATTTGGCTGCGGTTTTCTGTGAGGTAGAGGTACTTCCCCAGACGGGCTGCTTTGATGCGCCCTACCTCTCTTAAAACATCGAGACCAAGCCAAACAGACATGTTCATGCACACAAAATGTTTGCCTTGTGTGGGAATCGAACCCACGAGCGTTGATGTCAAAGTCGCGTCATTCACGACTGAGCCACCGATCTCCTCAAAATATATGGAGGAGTTGTGCTGTTCACAGACTGTCACATTACACTACACCTTTCCAATATTATTATTCGAATTGTATAGTTCACCATAGATAAAGGAAGAGGGTGGGTTTTTTATAGTGTCAGCTGTTGGGGCGAGTGTTGTGGAACTCGACGCGGGGGGACCAGATACAAAAGCCGCAAATAATAGTGATTTTGAAAGGCAATTCTGAACTTTTTTCTTTAATTAACTGTTTCATGTTACTTGATACAATGTATACACGTCGTCAATTGTTTGTAATGACAAAAAACTGTTAATTGTTTAGCGTTCTCATTATGATTGGTAGAACGTTAAAATGATAATATAAGACCAAGAATTGGTTTGAAACGATAATTTGGTTTAACCACTGGATGAGATTTTTATTTTAGAAAATCGCGCATTAATTTTTATAATTTATTGTAATACTTGGAACAAAAGTCTCACCAAGATAACATGAATAGAATATAATAGTCTGTGGGAAATTTAATTATGAAACCTAAGCCAAAAAGTGACAGAAGAATATCGTGAAAGTATTTTTTTTTAATAAGAAAAAACTCACGAGCTGCAAATTATGATTTGCAGTAACAAATAAAATAAATAATCAACAACAAAAACATGTAATGAACATAGTTACCGATTTTTAGATAGTCGAAATATGCTCACTTACGCAGTACAAAATATCCAAGATGGAATAGCCTAACTTATGTCACACGGCGAATCTATAGAACTGTTTCAAATGGTATTACTGAATATTAAAAAAACGGTAACATGAAGACGGAATTATGTTATAAATACGGCTAAGGACTTACTGCGGAAGTGCAGAAAAAAGGACCATATGAAATTACAGAATGAATGTGTTGGATTTTGAGTCAGAAAAAAATCCATAACGGTTATGCGATTGAATACATTTTGGTTTAATTTTTTACTTATAATTACGAGTATGTCACGATTTGATAAGCAATCATGTGTAGAGAAATAAGTTAAATATTAAGTATATCTATAATATTGACATAAACTGTTTGTGATCCCAAGCAATATATTAGAAAAGACTAGCTGCTCACCGTGGTTCCGCCCGCGTGGAGTTCAATTCTATCACAGGAAGCCTAAAGAAAAAATAGCAAACAGTACCTACTAGTGGCAGAATTAGTCATATTAGTTCCTTTCATTAGTGAATGAATTTTCAGAATCAGATACGTAGCTTCGAGAGATTACACCCATGTATATCATATCATATTATCTATACTTACCTATTAATATGACCTATTAATACTTAATATGATAAATAAATTTAAGTACTACATAGCTTCATTTATAATGATGTTAAAAACAAAATTTAAACGAAGTACCTGGGAGATGAGAGCTTTTTTTTTAAATCGCTTATTTCCAAAATGATTTTAAAAAGAAAAACTTTTTTAAATATAAAATTCATCATTCAAATTTAATTCAAATCGTTAGAGCCATTTCTGAGACAACACAGAATATATTTATATGTATAATAATTATTCAATAAAATTTATAGTATAATACTAAATTGAAATCAAATTGGACTTCAAACATAGCATGTAACCAATAAGAATGTAGCATTCCCTGCATAAATCAAGTTAAGCAGACACGCGGATCCTGTTGAAAGACTTCAAAAGGGCACCTGCTGCAGCAAGCAGATGTTAGCCATTAATGGGAGATGTTGAATGTATAAAATTTGGGAGATTTCGAATGCACGCGCACGCAGCCGACGTAGCAGCTGACGACGGATGCGCCATGAAAAAATACCTACAAAAAAATCTTACCTGAATCAGGAACCGTTTCCAATTTCGATGTCAGTCAGCTGATAGTACTGTCGCCATTTGCAGCTTTTTGGCTCGTAAAGGTTTTCATTAATTATCATCACCACAAACAATGGTATCAATGTAGTTGGGTATTAATGCAGTGACTATCTATATCTTATATATAAAATTCGATGTGTATATTATGTTTCCAATGGACTCCAAAACGCATTGACAGATTTTGATGAAATTTTCAGACAATCTTCAGTTAACCTAGCGGGTGATACTGTGACGTTTAGTAGTGATCGGGTCGCTGGTATATATATTTATATCTGCATCTTTACATTAAGTTCCATGCGGGGTGTCATGGATGTGCCAGGGTTTCTACGAAAAACCTGAAACACAATTCCAGAGGCAACTGGGAGTAGCTTCTTAGATAATACCGAGTTCGATATGTATTGGTTTTGATTATTTATTCACATAACATTTTGTTGTGCAATTTTAGTTCCGTTTGTCAATAATATTATCAGTATTTGTTACAATACGATTTTATCTGTTATCTTTCAAGGACCAGACTTTAAGTACATACTTATCTCTTCAGATACTTAAAATTTATTTTTAAAAGGATGGAACAAAGGCTGTTTCCTCGTTGAATACGTCTGTTTCTCGTCCGAAGCCCTCTGTTTATTGGTACATGTCCGTTGGGAGCCCTTGTATGTTCCCCTTCGCTTTGAGCACCCGACCTTTGATATTCTAAATAGAATTTACTAATTTTATAGAGTGTTCTTTCAATAATATCTATACGCTTAGATTATTTTTGTTTTATAAATTCAGACATGTAAAAAATTGAGGAGGAATAGTCATGTAACAGTTATATAAACGCGAAATAAGAAGGATGTAGGAGCCGAGGAAGGCCAAGACACCTACCACAATCAAATTCATCGTGTTTTATCTAAGCGAAGCTATGAATAATTAAAAAGAGAGTGAGATGTGTAAGGACCCAGTCATGTAGCGCTGGGAGCTCCCTATCTACTCCAAGCAAGCAGCAAAGGACTTGGCGTGAAGATATATATAGATGTTTCAAAAGCAATAATTTAAATACCATCACTTTGCATCTAAAGTAATAAATACCTTTCAATATAAAAATGTATTGTAATTTTACTTTTTGAAATCGAGATACATTATGACCAATAAAATTCAGCTAATAATGTGTTACATCAAAAAGGGTTCAGAGATGACGTCTTTTTTGTTGCTCATCCATCAGAAGGTCCGTAATTATAATCCAATAAGCCATTTCTGACAACGTATCATTTTGTACCTCGGAATATTTCAGATTATTCTTTACCAATAATCAATGGAATAAATTTGATTTAATTATAGTTACCCGTGATCGCTTCTAATTTTGTAGATTTAATAATCGATACGTTAGTAATGCGCCTTTTGATGGTTATTCGCTTATTGTTATCGATTTGAAAGGTTTCATTTGAACTATTATTGTCAGATGAAAGGGCAACTATTATTAGATTAATCATTTCGTGATTAACATCCCTAACGAGATAGACTCACAGTAGTTAACATAACAAGCAATGTCATGATTGTTATTAGGTATATCATTACTGTTATTAGTTATAGTGATATTTCTGAGTATGAGTGGCTTTAGAAATTGTCCAGATCAGAATCCAGAAGGAGTAGTGATTTAATAGTGATTTATATATTTATCATATTATTCCGTTCAAATGCCTACATATACATTTTCGTTTCCTTTCAGTTATATTACATTCAATTATAAATATCTCTTGACTAAATTACTATTTCCTGTTACTACATATCATCAAAAATCTTACTTACACCTAGCACCATTAAACACGGAAGTTTCTAATATTGTTAATTGGTTATTAGATGGACAAGCCCACATTTCGGGTGGTTGCATGTCTGGAATCGTTTGTTTCTTTATAGTAATACATTACAACTTAATGAGGATGGAGGGCTACCAATAGAAAAGTGTTTTTATGATTTGATTAATTAAATTTAAATTTTTGATAAAGCTGGTTGGCACAATAGTTCTAATTACAATCTTCACTAAGATAACAAGTTATGTAATTTTGATGATTTTTATTAGAGTTGCTCAACAAAAAAACGTACTCTTTTGTTAAGTACAGTACTGCAAAGTAAATTACTGCAACACATTTTTTTAAGTAGTTAGTAGTTGTTATTTACTTAAGTCGTATTTATTTATTTTCATCAAATTCAATTACTTTATGCAGATAGTAGTTAACATCTCCAACTTTTTTTTCAACCATTTCATCTCATTTCATTCATCACATCACATTAAAAAGTACATTCGTAGGAAATAACGAATGACTTTTTAATATGATGTGATGAATTAATGTTCTAAAGACATGTTAATAATCATAGGTGTTTTACCGAAATCTGTGAATAAAATACACCGACTAAATCAACTTGAATTTTTTCGAAATTTTTATTATTTTGAAGAATTTATTTTTATCATGATAACTGCTTTAACTGATCTGCCTTTATCAGTTATTTCGTCGGTAAAAAAATCTATTTAAGAATGTTTAGTCAACACTTTTCATATGTATATGGTCCGCGTGATAATTTTAGGCAAAAGATACAAAAAAAACAATACTAACCTGAGGATACCCTTATAAAGTTATTCATGTAGAACGTAAAAATAATTATGGCAGCTTCAACATCTCTTAGATAAATCTAGTCTGCATTCACCAATATTGCACTTTGCGTGTGTGTTCCACCACCAGATAGGATTTGTAAATTATAGTAATCGAATGAACCGGATTCAATCCTGGACTTAGTACACTTAATTAGTAATATCGACGCTAAATTGACCGGATGGGAGGCCATATTTAACTTGAACAATTCAACCGCACTTGATTTCCGGTGACCTTCGCAGAACAAAACTGAATTGTGGTTTTTATTCCTACTTCTTAAGGATTGAATTTGTAGTACACTTATGGCCTAGATGTTGACAAGTGCGTATGTATTTTATTTACACCGTGGGAGAGTGTCTTGAACCGTAACGTCTTAATAAGGATTTCTTTGTAAAGTATTAAATATGAGTTTACATTTAAAAAGATTATTTTGTGTATCATTGTCAGATTGTACAAGTATATTCACGTTGATAAATCATATATTTACGGATAATACTTATTTTATAGTTTTAGACTATTAATAGGACACCAATAAAGGCGTGAGTACATGGGAATTAGATTTATCGGTCGCAAGGCAGCCAGCACTCGTCCAGTTATATTTACGACTTAGTCCATAGTTGCATATTCATAAGAACATATGTGAGTCGCTAAAGTGTTCATTTCAGAGCAAGGATAACGTGATTCAGGTTAGTAGTCGACATGACAGCGTGGTATACTTTTCTTTCTAATTTTTATACTCGGACATCTATACATAAAAAGGCAAAAAGTCTCTTTTTATCCTGTGTTTGTTAACCGACTCCGGTCCTCAATACGAGCTTTAGTAGCAATAAAATAAATTAGACACTGAAACAAAATGAAATATACAAATTCGGTATATGTTTTCCTCAAATTTTCAATAGTTTCCATGATTACGGTGAACGCCAATACTTATAAAAGGGAGCAAATATTTGTATTGCATAGAAAAGTATAAATAAAAAAAAAGTAATATCCACTAATAAACAATAGTCGCATGCTTTAAATAGCAATAACTTGTCGAGGGAAGGTTTTTATGATCCCATCGATCAAGTTATATTTTTTATTCAAAGGATAGATCAATAATATAAATACTAATCCAAATTATTGATTTTTCAATCTCGCGAAGAAACGATGATTGATTCTATGTATACGAGTTATTTTGCTCGAATATCATTCTAGCAAAATAACTCATTTCTTTAAAACACACAAAGGGTAGAATTGAGTTTTGAACCAGTGACATGAAGACCGTTTCCATAATGATGCGCATTTTAAACAAAAGCAAATATAAATTCGCAAACAAAGGCAAATAAAAAAATTGCGACATAGTTTTTCTTGTTGAGGAGAAATAAATAATCAATCATAAGACTCGATCTCTCGGCATTAATTTGTTATTGGAAGCTCGAGGGACGTATTTCGAATGACTGCAGCGTTCTGGGTTATACTAGATTTCGTTCCGCTTTTAAAAGCTAACCTTTTCAGTTGTGGGCTCGTGGGAAATCAGTTCTGTCTGTATTGAACAAATTCTTAGTGTTCGTTATTTTCCAAATTGCACTGTATGGAATTTGATTCTCCAGTAATATAAGATTACGACGGAAACTGTAATTTAGTTGTAATACAATGTCACGGTCATGTTCGTCAACTGAATATGCGAAGTCTGACATTTAACTTCTTTTTTCTATCGCATTTACGAATTCGAGGCCTCTGAGAACATGATTTTCTTTAATGTACCGAAAAAATAGCCGTTGGAATAGCGAATGTAAATTTATACCTATTGTATCTTTTAATATTGTTTTGTTTTGTGGCTTTTAAGCTTTGATAATTCGTAAATTTACATTTGTCCTGCGAAACAGATCTATTGATTGTATGTTTCTATTTATTGTTTATTAGGTACTAACGTGACCAATATTGATGTTAATGTAGAATGAGAGTGAGAAGTTGAAAGACGACGAGAAATCATGTTCAAAGTTGATGATGAATCCCTTCCTCGGCTCCTACATCCTTCCACTTTCGCATTGTATATCTGTTTCGTCATTCTTTCCTTTTACATTCTTACTATATTCTACCTACCAAGGGAGCACATCTCTTCTTATCTTAACACCGGTATTATCTTTCAGACCAACTCTCTTTCTTACATTATCATTGCGAACTCGGTACACAAGCGTTATGTTGATTTTACTTTAATTTTAACGGTAATGTTAGCTTGCACACTAATCATTTAACTTACAAGCAGGTGTATGACCTACCTAATGACAACACCAATACAAGTGAATTGGCATTAGTCATTCATAACAAAACAGGCATTTTGTGGGAGAGTCTAAAAGTAAGGCGGTTAGTTTAGTCATCGTTTTGTAATGCGTACGCGCAGTGCCTCCTAATTCATCGCCTGGTGCTCGGATATCAGAATACAGTCCAAAACGAGTTTAATATCCATATCGATTCGACGGAAACATTCATTATTTGCATTGAAATACAAAACTTTGTAATGTTTGAATATCTTTTATCAAACGAGTGAATTGTTTACCTTTTGTTTTCTTCGTAAAGGTTCTTAAAAAGATCATGATTCGAGACTAGTTATACACCTATTATAGGATCATATGCTCTATTTTTCCAAGTATTCTATACATAACTCTTAATTTGTCAAAAAATATTGTTATTATGTTGTTAACATGTTAAACCTAAATCATACAAATAGTAGTCTAAAAATAGGCAACTCAAGACAAGTATTTTGGTTGGATAATTACATCCGCTATTTTTTACCTCATCTCTCACTTTAGGTCTACAAAAAGTTGTCGCGTTACTTCCATTGTGTCCATTGACCGTCTAAATATGCCCTTGACTTCCATAAGTGAATCAAATCATTTGCCTCTGGGCTCCAATCTCTGCATTTTTTTGCAAATAACTGACAACCCCAAATAATCGTTAATATTCTTTTTATTGTTACGCCGTTCCCACGGACGATTCACGCGAGCGCGACTCCATTTTTGTTTTACCTTTTTTTATTTAATACACATCCTCCGCCTCCGGCGTAAAGGAGGCAAAGAAATAAAAATCGTGCTTTCCTCTGATAGTCGTTTGATTGCTAGTTCCATATACACTGGTTCACTATCATTATAGTATATTAACCGTGTTTCTACTGATGCGTAAGCACTTTTTGACGTGTTTAACTAGTGTGATTTATTAACTAGTTTAAACTTGTACGATCTCCAAATATCCAAGGCAGTTACTACGATTAAGTACACCCATTTCTCTCCTGCCGTTTTGTTCTATTTTCGAGGTCACATTATCTTTTTCATCTGTGTGTAATGGCGCTTTTTATTTTATCGCTTGTGTTGAATTACTTTTTGCAGTCATTGTGCAGATTGTTTCTGTCGTATTGGTAGGTGTTTGGCGTTGTTGCTAACGTGCAAGGCTTGAATTTTGCAAGCCTACTTTAGCCAGACCGGTTTGGCGATGATTCGCGTTGCCTTGCCTCCGGTAAACGATGTTGTTGTGACACTTATTGCGATGGCAGTAGAGGCTCGATGTTGTTCTTGTGTTTATATTTACCGGATTGTTTATATTGATTGGAGATCTGAACTTTAGAAATGTTGCAATATGTTGATTGTCTTAAGTAAAATAAGTAAATTCAAGTGAAATATTATTCCGAAAAGAATAAATAATGTTGATAAATAATAGTTCTACTTATATTCATTGTTTATATCTAAAACACAAATAACTAACTACATGTATCTAAATATCTAAAATACTAGATGTAAAGACAAAGTTAATATCCGTATCCGGAGGAATCCTTCATTCTTTTTATTGAAGGTACCGAAATGGTAGTATAAAAAAAGATCCTGTCGTAACAGGTTGCAACAGGTATATGCTCAGAAATGTAAATGAGAATTGATAACAATTATTAAGCTGCGCTGGAGTAATCTATTCTTTTCAATTTTATATAAGTACACAATACTTATACAATGTAATAATATATAAGAAAGAAGCATGAATTGGATGTGATCATTGGTAGAATTTAAGGATAATGATAATAACAAACGTTAGGAAATTTTGTAAAACTTATCTCGGACTAAGATTAGGTTATTTCTACATACTTCTGTGTATTTATTATATGGAAATGGAATTAACATAATCATAGTATCAAATATCACATGTATGGTATTTGATACAAGATGTTATCTAATTATATCTATTTATAATCTGCTTACATTTTAAATATTTAGTAGAAAAGTAGTAACTTCAAATAGTGCAGAAGACAAAAGAGCTGCGTTAATGATCAATTAACAATCTTCTATGTCATAGTTTGACACGATTGCAAACATTAATAAAGTATACGTTGATTAGCGACCATATATAGAGAGGCAGGTGGCAATAGGCGCGTAGGCGATCCGGGCGAGGCAATAACTTTTTTAACCAATGTTGGTTAAAAATTAGTTGCCACTGTCTCCTTGGCCTGTGTGAGGTGCAGACTTGGATTTGTGAACGAATTATGAGCTACGTGGAATTTTTATATGAGTTACTAGAGGTGAGTTTGATCATTCATTACCCTACTTTTTACTAACAGTATTCTTGATGAAACATGATGAAATAACTTGAGTACCTTATTTTGTATTATAGAAATGTATTTTCGTTTCTAGCATGAAGAGAATAAACACATTTATGTCTTTGTGTACTTGTATGTCTTCTGTTAATACAACTTCTAACATTTATGTTATTGTACATCGTTGTTTGGTCTTCAGTAAAAAGAAATGTAACAATAGGTGCCGGTATGACGTCTGAAGTATCTTTGGTGATGGTGCTAGTGGAGAAAGAACGAGCCTATTACTCGACTGCTCCTTGTTTTGAATCTCGAATCACTAAATTCTTCTTTCAGTCGGTCTTTTCGGTCATTTTCGGTCTTGCAATTATCCCTTGCTCGGCGATGAACAAAAACTTCGCGAGGGAATCCATCCGCACGTCAAAGAAATATATTTTGAAATGACGGGTGATGAAACCTAAGAAAGGTCTGATTTGGCTGTGTTGCCTGACAACGGTCGCTCCAAGTCAAAATCTGGAAAAAGGATCTGCCAATCCCGATGGATTGTGAAATGTAAAGAAGATAATGACTCAAATCCCTTATGTTAGTTCTATAAAAATATAAGTACATACTACTAGAATTGCATTTACGGCGTCAATTTCCGCGAATACCTCAGCCGCGCCTTCAGATTGGTTGGGTAACACGGAGTTGTAAACAGAATCGTCATATACGCGAATGCAGTAGGTAGTATGAGTAAGTAACTCATAGTAAGCATTCTGGGCGCTATTGGTACATTAATTTACCAAAACCAATTCAGCAGGTGATTTGAAGTAATAGTTACTTGAAATCACCTGCTGAGTTGTGTACTATAATTATTATACTACGCCAGGGAAACTAGCTTAATCGTTGGATATGTTACACTACAAATCCTTTTTACAGTTTCTTATGGAACTTACAAACCATAGTTTATCATAGTCTTTGTCTTTGTATTTGACTTGTCACATATACTGTTGTATTTTTCTCATAGCAAGTAGCATTTTACGAATAGGCATTTTTCAGAATAAGGTATAAGTATTGTGAATAGGTCCTTAAACGACTTCAGGTCATTTTGCGAACAGCAGGGTTATTATTGCTGCTAATTGCAATGACAATTGAATTCCAATGTTAAAGTTTTGGGTAATATTTCAGTATGTCGATTATAATTTGCTCAACATGGGGTTCTACCTAACTAAACCGACGATCAAGGTCAAACCAGACTGGGGATACGGTCGTGATTCAAGAGCCTAATTCCAATCGGAATTGGTTTCTAGAGTAACCCTATAGGCCCTATGATGTTGCTGTTTTGATTAATACAAATATTTAATATGACTTCATATCATCTCGCATCCCAACTAAGTGAAACTTGAAATTTCCATAAAAGTTCCGTAAATTAAGAAAATTAAACCCTTTTAAAGTATCGTTAAGTTTGTACAGAAGTGTAATCAAATCTTTTGTATCCAGCCGTAGAGCTACGCTCGTCCAATTAGTTTTAAAGACAACATTAAGATAGTCGTTCTGAGAACACATTTGTCGCAACCAACCGTGTGAACAGCTTACATTACAATTAGTATGGCTTAGTTTGGTGCGCTACTGCAGGGGAGAGAGCTCGGCTCACGTTTTCATAAAAACGTTGATCGTTCATTTAATTAACGTACGATTATCTATATCACGAGTTTAGAAGTTTAAACATTGTTAACTAATTATATTTTTTATACCACTAAGGCTTACGTGATGATAAGCTTGCACTTGCAATCCCGTAAAAACGCCTTCTCGCCTTTTGTTGTATTGTATTGTCATTTTGTAGTTCCATGGTAAACTTAGCATGGAGTTAATTTCACAACTTAGAGATCTCGGAAAATAATCGCTATGGAACCAAACCGTACGCGACCATTGCAGTTCTCGTGTGTGACGATGAATTCCACACTATAGGGCAGTATATACATACACTAGAAAATATCACGCTCCTTCTGTAGGTGTATTCACACATTCATTGAATTTAACGCCATATTCGTCACGGAAATCTTTTCGATAGTTGAATCCTTTATTCACGATTTCGGATTGATACATCTTTGACTTGACAGCTTTATTTACACTCAAAATGTCATCGAGAGCTATAGGCTCGCAAAATTTTGCAATTTGTTATCGGTAAATTGCAAAAAGTTAAGTAATAAACGAATGAGGTTCCGATTCCGTGTAATGTAATTTTAAATTCGAATGAGAATTTTCCGTGTCACTGTAACGATAAATTATGAAAACTAGAAATTGAACACTGCAGTGAATCTGTTGGCAACAACAATTCTCAGTAGTTAATTCATTACAAGAGGCAAGTCCAAACCTGACCACGTTTACAGTGCCGGGCTAGCTGCGACCAGAATACGAAATGAGTTGATCATGCCCTAATAAGGCAAGTACACCGAACTTATACATAAATCCATAAAGGGATCAGCAGATTGAAGATTTTCCGCTATTTTAATGATAGAATGGCTAATTAACCTGTTATAACTGTGTACTAAATGTAGATATAAAGGAATTTTAACTCCATATGCAATGAATGACCAAATTTTCTATTTTTGTATTTTATTTATTTAATATTAATGTGATATCCTGTTTGACTTTATGAATTTACTCTAATGATTTAGCCTTAGACTATACATTTCCATATCTTTACCTAACTAGTTCTCCATCAATTTTGGATAATATAACATTACAATTGTCAAGTAAATATGATGCGTCATTTTTTACTGTTTCATTATTATTACGATTAGCAACTGCATGACTTCTACAACCTGAATCATACCTTTCTTAATATTGCCTAACCATTGCTTGTTATGACCTGGTATTCCTTGAAACATACGCATTATTTACGACAGTCTGTTTTTACTGTAACGCTGTATGTTAATTTTTGAGGTCATTTCGTTAGATAATTCGAACTCATATTTTATGTATAAATATTCTTAACTCTCCATGTAGAATGCTTTTGCCTTACATTTGATTTTTTTTCCTAGCGTGATCCCGTTCCCTAATCCATTACATTTGGCGGGGTCCGCTACTTGACCCTAAGTATTTGGTAAAGATACTGACTTTAACATGGAGGGACTGCCGTCGGTCCTCCTCAACCCAGAGGGAAAGTCAAACTTTCTTAGATTAGGTCACACGTCCTCTGAAATATTATATCTTAAACGTGCGGCTTTCCTCACGGTATCTTTCTTCAGCGTCGATCAAGTGACAATTGCAACTCTGTACATAAATTCGAAAACACGGATTTACTGATACATGCCCCCGCCAGGGCTCGAACAAGGCACCGTCTGTTATTAGGCTGGTTCTTTATCCACTGGGCTTTATATTGCTGCAGATATTTGTACAATTGGTACATACAGAATACAAATCGTTCCTAAAGATATCATTAGACCACCGCAGTGATTTCTAATTCAAGCGCGTGTTTGCTTGAACCAGTTAATAAAATCTTAATATTTTCACAGTAAATTTCTGGATTATAAAGAGGCTAAGTAACATACCAACAGATCAAAGTAAGGAATTTATATGCAATGAGTTTTAAATGCTAGTGGTTAAGTGACCTGAAATTCGCAGGTATGCAGGGCTACTTTATCGCTATGCTTTGCGTAACAACATCGACGCAACGTTGGATATATGGATATCTCGATTGGGATATCTTGTGTAAATATTTGGGATTATTTATACCTTTTGATGATCTGTTAGAACAGCTTTCTATTTGATATTTTGTTGTTCAAGATTTTCTTTGTTTCGATTACTAACTTGTGTAGGTATTTCATTATAAAAATTGTGAATATTATAAATGAATCTGAAAACATTTCCATTTTATACAGTACTTTACAACAATCGCTTAAAAGGTTTATCCAAGTTAAGTATAATCACTTAACCGCTTAATAAGTGTTGTTGGGTCTTCCTAACTTGCCCTTATCTCTGTTCCCACAGCTTTATCAGAGACGATTAATCGCGATGTTATGTAACTTTATTGTTCATGTTCAGACGTGTGGGTAGTGGTAACTGTAAGTATTGTACGAGGGGAAACAGTCAACGTACTTAGTTATTAAGTAACCGTAACTACAATTGATTTGTTATATACCAAATATATCTTCAATTCAAATATATCTTGAAGGATAAGCTTCGTATGCAAATCTTTATTTGGTTTATCTAACAAATATTGGTTCTGGTTTATTTGGTTTGGACTTTAATTTGTGTGCCTTTTTACCAAAATATGATGTTCTAATTTAATTAATTGCCCATGGGGAAAGTACTAGGTTATTAACCGGCTGGTCCATGGTTCGAACCCTGATGTCGACGTGTACCATTAAATTCATGTTTTAGAATTTATGTACTTATTTGTAATTATCACTTCCACGGCGGTGAAGGTAAACATCGTGAGGAAACAGCACGTCCAAGAAATTATATTTCAAAAGACGTGGGACATAATATAAGAGAGGTCTGGTCTTCCCTATCTGTTGTGTTTAAAATTCCTTGTCTTCACCAAATCCTTGGGCTTAGGTAACAGACCTCGTAAATCCTAATGGCTTGAGAAACGGTATAACAATCGGAGGAAGAAGAAGAAGTAATCAAATAAAATATTGTTGTCTCCTTATGAAATATTGAAATCAACGTGTTCCCTTTACCTATGTTTCATTTGAACAAAAGTATTTTCACCATAAGTTTTTTAACCGGAAATGTTCACAATTCTACATAGTCAACTCAAAGTTTCCAATTTGTATTCCAATAGTATCAAACATAAGGCGTGTAGGAGACAACAATTGTTTCGCAATCCATAAAAATATCAATAAGCCATTGTTGGGACGATAATCGAGTAGGTGCGCGTGCGCATCCTGCGATAAGATGGCGCCACTTCCTCTGATAGGATGCTGCGATATCCGGCCAATATGTCCTGATTCATGTAAATATTAGCCTACTGCAAATGTTGTAATGTTTGCATTGACCTATGCGACTGGTTGCTTCGTGAAGCTAGCAGCTGTGTGACGTTTAAATTTAATAAACTTAGAAGGTATGAACAGCGATAGCCTGGTGGATAAGGAACGGCCTATTGACCAACAGATCCCCGGTTCCAATCTTGGCATGTACACTAAATTCGTATTTTCGAATCTATGTATTTATCACTTGCTCGGCGGTGAAGGAAAACATAGTGAGGAAACCCGCACGTCCAAGAAATTATATTTCGATAGTTTCCCCTCCGGATTGTGGACATCTGACGACAGTCGCTCCATGTCAGAATCAGTATCTTCGCCAAATCTTTAGGCTTAGGTAGGGGATACCGAATCCTAATAGATTAGAAAACGGGATAACGCTAGCAACAAGATAAGGCATGATAAAAGAATTTCTTAAGTGTACAGTCACACCAGATATATATATTCCGATTGCCAACTACAGAATAAGTATGTTTTGGTATCTGGGTCATATGCATGGTATAAAATGTAAAGTGTGTTATTCCCTTGTTTGTACGCGCCAATTCTCTGTTTTAATTACAATAAGCGAGCATTCATACATTGCTCACGGTTATCTCTGTCTGAAGAGATTTGGTGTGAATATATAATATATATAGATAGGTAAAAATCAATGTGACGGATATTATATCTAAAAGGTGCGGCCTCTGAATTTGTTGGTTATATGGTGGAAGTCAAATGAAAGACGAGAACAGTCCACAAATTTAGAGGCTATATATTTTAGCGCTCATGTATGCCATCTGTTGTGCAGGTGCTGTATTAAACATAAATAAACTACATTTTATTCAAATAAATCTATTGTTTGGTAGTAACTAATAAAAACTGTAAATTTCTCGCGTTTCCGCAGTTTAACGCGCATATCTATAGGTATATAGATAAATAAAATTGGAGTGTCTGTTTGTAATATTAAAATAACCGCTTTTTACTAAATGCATATGCAAAATGAA
This sequence comes from Pyralis farinalis, assembly GCA_947507595.1. Lineage (NCBI taxonomy): Eukaryota > Metazoa > Arthropoda > Insecta > Lepidoptera > Pyralidae > Pyralis > Pyralis farinalis. The sequence goes on along the minus strand of OX382268.1, from coordinate 3,564,987 downwards.
TATTATTACAATTTTTGTCTATCTGTTTGTACCGGCTAATCTCTGAAAAGGCTGGACCGATTTTGACGGGACTTTCACTGGCAGATAGCTGATGTAATAAGGAGTAAATTAGGCTACTGTTATTTTAGAAACTTTATTTATTTTTATTAATATAAATAATAAACAAATAACTATCCCGCGCGGACGAAGTACATAATACATATCTATTATTATTTTGCTGTTCGCTATTTTACTCTTCTAATTTAGGTACTTATAATCAAATCAAATAAATAAAATTATAACTGAACAATAGCATTTTTGTTAAATTCCGCGCGTACGAAGTCGCGGGCACAGCTACTTGAACATAAAGATATTTAGTGTGAGGGTAACCTGGTAATTTAGAAGGACATTACGACTTATTATCGTGATAAAGGACCTCACGCCGACGATGGCCCCTTACACCTTTCAACCAAATGGTTGGTTGAAAGGTCAGTTCTCTATAAATTAAACTGTATTTAAAAACCATTCGCTAGTGAATCATAATGATTGAATGTGCTTCATTGCAAGAATTCTACGATGAATGACATTACAATTCCTCTAAATGAATCACTTGCGTGTTTTCTACTTTTCCGTGCCTAAGATTTTTTTTTTTAATATTTATTTTATGATAAACTAGCTGCGTCCGCGTGGAATATTATTTATTTATATTAATAAAAATAAAGACAATTTCTAAAATAAAAGTAGTCTAAGTTACTTCAGCTATCTGCCAGTGAAAGCCCCGTCAAAATCGGTCCAGCCGTTTCAGAGATTAGCCGGAACAAACAGACAGACAAAAATTGTAATAATATTCATTTTGGTATATGTACCGTGTATACATCCATATGCATTTAGTAAAAAGCGGTTATTTTAATATTACAAACAGACACTCCAATTTTATTTATCTGCATAGAGTATAGATGTATAGGTTACAAACAGACACTCCAATTTTATTTATCTGTATAGATTACCTCGAGTTAAGAAAATTAAAAGCTTTATTAACTAAACGCATTCAGGGAATTTAGTATTCAAAGAAAAACACATGAGGATAAGGATTACTCTTACAGCTATTCTTTCCCGTTCTGTGCATTAATGTTTATTAAGGAACTAAACAACATAATTAGAATAGACAATAATATATACGCAGAATGTGGAACGTTACGCCACTGAACGTGACATGTTGTACAGGCAAGGGCAGACATACTTAACATTTCGTACAGCTCAGTGCACGTGAAGCTCGACACACTTTGAACTTTGTACCTTCTTAAGTCGTACGTGATATGAGTTACGATCGAACTTCTAGTGTTAAGCGTGATCTGTAGGGATATTCACATTGCACCGGAAAGTCATATTTGAAACGGATTCGATAAGTTTTCGCTCAGATCCATTGCTTCGAAAAGTCATATTTTAATAGAGGTAGGGCGCATCAAAGCAGCCCGTCTGGGGAAGTACCTCCACTTCACACAAAAACCGCAGCGAAATGACAACTCTCTAGAGGGTTGTTGTGTTCCTGCGGGTGAGTGAGGTCACCAGTAAGCTCCCAAGGAGTTGCTGTGTAAGCAGCAGAGGAGGCATCGCGAGTGATACTTAATATATCGCAAGCGTTAATAGGCTACGGAACCAGCTTTACATCAGGTGGACCGTATGCTTGTATGCCTCCCGATGTAGTATAAAAAAAAATATTCGAAACGGATTCGAAAAAATTTCACTCAGATTCCATACATTATAAGTGAAAACTTTTCGATTTCGATTTGATTATGGTGTTTTGAGGCAATGTGAATAAGCCTATTGCTCTTAGGTGTGTGTTTAAAAAAAAGTTAAATCTGTAATGTCGAATTCCCACTGTGGTTATTCCCCTTTCTTGAACATCGCTTTGATTAATTCCATACTGTATTGAATAGGTCAGACCACCGCGTTATGAATCAGAACTTAATCATTTTCTTATTCGTTTTAGCCTATAAGCGGCAGGTCACTTAATGGAAATACGAATGTCCAATATTATTCACTTGTCCATTTAGTTGAATTGTCGTTCAAATACTGTTTTCAGGAACACCATCCCTATATGAAATCTATATGTTGGTCTGTGCTTTTGTCTGTACGTTTTTTTTCGAATATTGACTTCAGATTCGGATTCAGCATAAAAAAGTAGAATAGGACTGTTCAGGAACATCGTTCCTGTCTCTTAAGGAACATGGTCAAAATAGACGACAACATTATAAAAAAAAAATTGAACTGTTATATAATTGCCGAGCCAGGTGTTCCTCTGGCAATGCAAGCTTGCGCATTCTCAACTGGTTTATTATGTATTTAGGTATATGAATTATTTGGAAAGAAATAATATAGCGTAGTACACTTGTGAATTTAACGCATTCACACTTATTGTTTTACTTGTTACTGTTTTTTGTAATCTAATTTGGACGAAATGTGTTCATTTATATCATGTCTAGAAATGATTCAGCACATATATTAATATATTTCGAATTTTATCACTTCACATCGTTATATATAGGTACACTGGCATCAGTTTATTGTAATAGGAATTGACGATTTGAAAAAAAAAATCTTTATTGCGAAGATTTTTTTGACATTTCTTCATTTTCGAAATTCTGGCAGATTATAGTTAAGAGATTAAAGTTATGAAAAAATAATAAGATACAATGGGATCTAAGTGACCGTGAGGGCTTAATGGCAAATAAATTTATTTTTTATTCAAGTAAACGCACCCTTCTAATCTTTTTCCTTCTATGTTTCATTTTTTTCCTTACTTATGCCTATTGTATCTAATTTATTTCCTGTTTTTGTTACGATGATGTTGAAAATCAGTAATTTACGACGGTTAAGTGTATTGCCCGCAAACTATTTGGAATGAGTTATCCCAACCGTAACTGGTGTTAAGTCTTTTAACACATTCTCTTACGAGCTTGTTAGGACGATACTGGCGCGGTTTTCAACATGCTATAATAACGTCATCGGCGCCATTTTTATACCCACCTCCCTTTCTAATGCCGTGGAAAAGAAAGGAGTAGATGTCTTCAGTGTCGAAGCAAAGGTTCAAAATGGTTATAAAGTTGTCTATTTACGTGTTGTCTACTTATAGTACGATCATTAAATACATTTAGTGTTTGGTTCGGTTCCCGGGCAAGGTGTATTTGTTTGAAGTGGTTAAATTAATGTTGGAATACGGGCGAATTCTTGGAGCTGTGACTTAACTTAGCTTTTACGATTTGAGTACAACTATTCTGAGATAATCAGTGAGAGTATACGATTTAATTCAGGCATGAGTTTGTTAATCTGGATACATCTATAACTTACTATAACCCTATGTATTCAAATTGGTTACATCTGTCTGTATCTGCAGCAGTATGGATATAAACAAATAACGGTGAGAGGCGTGAGAGTCTTGTCGTTGAACTGAATCGGGTTTTGGATCTCATTAGTAAATGGGGTTCCAATAACCTGGTTGAGTTTAATGCCGAGAAAACTCAGGTTTGCGCGTTTACAACAAAAATGTCCCCCTTCCTTCCCACTCCTAGTCTTCAGGGTGCTTCCCTCAGTATGCGTGATAGCCTGAATATGCTGGGTATGGGTATTCGTTGCGACCTTAACCAGCGTTATTACATCGAGAGCCTCATCTCAACAGCCTCAAGAAAGCTCGGAGTCCTGAACAGGGTGCGCCGGTTCTTCACGCCGGACCAACTTTGTCTGCTTTATAAGACACAAGTTCGGGCCTGCGTGGAGTATTGCTCGCATCTCTGGGACGGCTCCGCACAGTATCTTCTTGAGGCTCTCGATAGGTTGCAGCGACGGGCTATCCGCATAATTGACGACGAAGAGGTCACCAAAAACCTAGAACCTCTTCAACTCCGTAGGGACATAGGCTCTCTAAGCGTATTTTACCGCCTTTACCATGGCGAGTGCTCTGAAGAACTGTTTTCCCTTATCCCACCCTCACCCTTCCGTCATAGAACCACACGTGCGGGCTTGCGATGTCATAGTTCCACGGTTGAGGAGATCTCTTCGCGTACCAAAAAGTTCGGCAACTCCTATCTTTGTCGTACCATTAAAAAGTGGAACGCCTTGCCTGCACATGTGTTCCCTCCTTCCTACAATATGGGATCCTTCAAACGAAGCGTGAAGAAGCATTTTGCGGGTCAGCATGGCAGCGTCAACTGACAGGATACGGGATGTAGTATATTGTCAGTTGCAGTTGCGATTTGGGCTCCTCTTTCGCTTACCATCAGGCAAAGAGGGGCCACTATGCTGAACTACTATAAAAAAAAAAAAAAAAAAAAAAATAGTAGTTTTTATATTTTTAACAGGCTTTTACATTTTATACATCCATTTTATTACATTTAAGCGTAATAATGCCTGTAAATATTATATGTTAGTGCCTGTTTATAGCTATGGAAGATGGCCTCTTCCGTAGTTATAAAATTTCTTGTTATAGTAGTATAATGAATACCTATATTTGTCTGTATGTATGTGGATGTGTGTTTAATATTCCATGTCATAATAAGTAAGTGGCTTTATCTGTTCAGTTGTTATTATTTTATATTATTATTTGTTGTCAATACTGCAATACTATATTTCTATTTAGGTATATTATATCTCAATGTGGTTGTAACTTTCAAACGTGATTGTGTTGGAGGAACTTATGCTTATGATGATATTAGAGAAGTTTTTTACACAAAGTTGTATAAAAAAGTGTACAAGCATTCGGACCACGTGATGTAAAGCGGCTACCGTTGCCCATAAACAAACACATCAAGTAACCACTCGCGCGGTGACACCTCACATGTAACAACCATCTAGTTGTTATTTGGTCATGGTTTTCTGTGAGGCGAAAGTACTTCCCTAGACGGGCTGCCCCATTGCCCTACCTCTCTTAAACTATACACGTAATTGTAACTTATATTGAATTAATAGCAACCACTGCGTATCTGTTTTGATTCGTCTTTCTAACTTTGTGTTCCTCAATAGCTTTATGTAGATCAAATCAAGTAATTTTGTTATCATCATATTCTTCGTGGCACGTACGGCATGTAATTATTATGATAAACACCATTTCGTAGACAATCCAAGCATGACTGTTAATTTAAATGCAAAAGCATAAAACGGAGATGCGTTCTGTTAATTTTTGTAACCACATTATGATGCAAACTATATATTGACATTACCACATACATGATACAACCACTGCGTTCATTTATGTATATGTTATGAAAATTACCAACTTGGTTACCAAACATTTGACGAGCTCGGTGGCGCAGTGGTGGGACCCGCTGTTACGCTACTTTGACACCGACGCTCGTGGGTTCGATTCCCACACAGTACAAACATTTGTGCGCATGAACATGTCTGTTTGTCTTGGTCTGGGTATCTTCTATGTATAATAAGTATATATTTACAAAAAAAAATGTATTTACGTATGTTTATCAGTTGTCTAGTACCCATAACACAAGCTTCGCTTACTTTGGGGCTAGATGGCGCTGTGTAATTTGTCCGACAACATTTATTATTATTATGTAAAGCGGTAACCGCAGCTAATAAGCACATTCAACACCACTCGCGCGATGCCATGATGAACTTATGCTTATGATATTGGAGATGTTTTTTTTTGTATACGACGTCGGGAAGCATACAATTATGCGGTCCACCTGATGTAAAGCAGCTACCGGACTCCGCCAATCCTAATGAATTAGGAAACCGGCATAACGTTGGTAAGAAAAGTACTAGTTTATGTATCCTAGGAGAACATTCTAGGGAAGTCTGTCTGCCGGCCCGTGTGTATGTCACAACCATTTATGAAGAGAGGTAGGGCGCCTCCAAGTAGTCGGACTGGAGAAGTACCTCCACCTCATAGAAAACCACAGCCAAATAACGACTCCCTGGAAGGTCATTGTGTTCCTGCAAGCGAGTGAGGTTTCCATTGCTTCCAGTGGACGAGTTAGCAGTGGGGGTCGTAACGCGCGAGCGATACTTCCCTGTTTTGCGAACGATAGGCGGTAACCACTATACCTACATCAGGTGGGCCGTATGCTTGTAACGCTCCCGACTTTGTATAAATCGTGGCTGTCCTGTATTCCGTAACTTTACAACGAAATATAAAAGCAAAAGTTCTTAATGAGACCATTAAGTTTCAACTTTACAACTTCCTTGAGTTCCGATAAAGCTTGCGCCATCGAAAACTTTATTATATGAGTGAAATTAAACTTTTATCGAAGATCAGTTCAAATTAGTTCAGGGTTTTTACTCAACTGATCGATAAGAATGATTACGAAGAGCGAAGTATTGTTATAGGTATCTATATCTTCACCCCCAGACCCCATGGGGTCGGCAGAGAGAACTGAGCGCCACATGTCACGGTCTTTACATACCTCGCTTGCTTCTTTAGCATTCATAGGTCTTTTTAGGGTTCAGTACCCAAAGGGTAAAACGGAACCCTATTACTGAGACTTCGCTGTCCGTCCGTCCGTCTGTTACCAGGCTGTCTCACGAACCGTGATAGTTAGACAGTTGAAATTTTCACAGATGATGTATTTCTGTTGCCGCTATAACAACAAATACTAAAAAATAGAATAACATAAATATTTAAGGGGGCTCCCATACAACAAACGTGATTTTTTTGCTCGATTTTGCTCGATATTGTTAACGGCAACAGGTAGACGCTTGAAATATTCACAGAATATTTAGTTATATATTCACTTTAAGAATAAATAATTAAATTTAAAAAAAAACAAATATTTAAGGGGGGCTCCCATACAACAAACGTGATTTTTTTGCCGTTTTTATAGATAGTTGTACGGAACCCTTCGTGCGCGAGTCCGACTCGCACTTGGCCGATTTTTTAAGCACGCTCGCCTCTCCAAGAGCTCCTGACATCACCTGATAAAACACATTCAACCGTGGTGGTGGATCAATTTAGTCGTGATTGGTGAGTCTTGTTCTATCTCACTTTCTACCATTCTCGCATTGTATATCTGTTTCGTCATGCTTTCATCCTGCATTATTTCCACATGTCCGAACCAACCGAGCACTTTTATCTTAACACCGACACTCTCCTTCTATTAAGTATTCGTCTAGTCGGACATACGTATACCATGAAAGTGGGGTATTTAAATTTTTGTACTATCCACTAGATCATCAGGAGACAAATAAGCAGTAACCAATCCAGGAAGGTTTTCTTTCGCAGTGGTCTTCTGTGAGATGGTGTCATAGTTCCCCAGTCTTTGATGGATCTTATTTTCAGGCAGAATGTCGTTGGTCATTTGACAGGGTCTACGTGCAGGTGAATGCTTGCTTTCCGAAAATAATAGTGAATCTTATAGTATTGTCTTAGGTTTTCGCGATTGTTACACATTGAATTAAACAATTTTTAACGGAAGTATCGCGTGTTTTATTTATTTTTGTTGAACCTGACGTTTCGAACGCTTTGCAGCGTCCGTGGTCGCAGGAAGACTAAGTTGATATTTGTCTTACATTAGTTATTCAATTATTACATCTACCGACATGAATGGATTAATTATATATGTTCCGATTCACACAAAAATCGCTCACAGTGTCCGAACATTTTTTAGATCTTTGGGTTTGGGATTTGATTATTTTTAGGACTGGATCCCAAGCAGGTGGTACTTGCCAACCATCTTCTCTATTGAAATTGGGGTGTTTTCTTATTTCAATAGCCTCGCGCAACATTCTCGGCATGTAGCGATTCTCCTTGGCGAGGATTTGTGGTTTATCAAACCGGATGTAATGGTTTGGTTGGTCCAGTGTATGTTCACAAACTGCAGAGTTTTTATCGCGCCTAATTCTTCATGTCAGCAATGTTCTTTCACACGAGTACCTACGCTTCTCTTTGTTTGCCCTATGTATGATAAACCGCATTCGCAGTCTAATTTGTATACTCCTGCATCTTGTAAGGGGATATTAGACTTGATAGGTCTTAGAAATTGACTGATCTTCTTATGGGGCTTGAAATAAGTTCAACAAAATAAATAAAATACGCGATACTTCCGTTAAAAATTGTTTAATTCAAAGTGAATCTTATACCCCAAAATCCATGTGTTACAATGGTCCATAGATTTTCATAAGGCGGGCTTGCTTGTTATGCACGGGCCGCTTTAGTCAGAGTGATAAATCTGGATGATCAGATGCTGGCAGAATGCCTGACCTGTATTGATGGTAATAAAAAAGTAATAAATTTGCTATCTGATCAGAGAAAACTGTATCACACAGATCACCATTGAGTTTCATTGCAATCGTAAAATAAAACTTATTGGCCAATAATTCCAGGGACATTTTACGGTTTTTTTCCCCCTCGATATAATGTGAGGTATTTATTGATTGCTCACCTCTTTTAATTCTTCTCACTTCTAGTAGTATCGTTGAAAATAAAGCAAAAGCCTTGATAATAGAAAAAATGAAAATAGAAAAAAGTAATGTACGAGTAGATTTAGCTAGTTTTAACTATGTTTTCACGTCGATTGCTTTGCGGGGTAGGCAGAAGGATCCCCGCGCCTCGTGACTCGGTCCACACACCTTCCTTCCACTTCCTTAACACGCCTTTGCACATACTAAACATTTGTAACTGTATATAAATAATAATAAATAAATAAATAAATATTGTCGGACAAATTACACAGCGCCATATAGCCCCAAAGTAAGCGAATCTTGTGTTATGGGTACTAGACAACTGATAAACATACGTAAATACATTTTTTTTTTGTAAATATATACTTATTATACATAGAAAATACCCAGACCAATACAAACAGACATGTTCATGAACACAAATGTTTGTACTGTGTGGGAATCGAACCCACGAGCGTTGGTGTCAAAGTAGCGTAACAGCGCGTTATTTTTGTGTAATAAAGAGATTACAACGACTACCTTCGCTTCTTTAACATTCATAGTTCTTTTCACGCTAGCCAGTTTCTCACACGACTTTCTGATAACACCACCGACCAATTTGTTCGTGGTGGGTACTTCAACATCTTTCTAGGAAGTTTTTGCGTATTCTATCCCGAAATATTAAGGCGACTCTGTAATGTTAACGGAAATTAGAATAAACAATGCGTACACATATCCCAGGACTAAATAATGATAGATATGATAAATAAAATGTAGGATACGAGATAAAAGATCAATATACATATAATACGTATGTTAATTATGTCAAAACATATAACATATTGCTATGTTGCTATGCGCTGCGTGAACTGATTCAGTTAAATTTATGAAACTTCAAAACGTATAAATATGTTATAACAACCAAACTTGAAATACAAAATTGAAAACAATGAAATAACTTGCAAAAATAATCAGAAATCAATTAAAGAAGTTATTTAGGTTAAGTACATGAGGCAGTGTGCCCAAATCGCTGAGCAATTACCTCCGTATTGCAAAAATTAACCCACTGGCTACAGTAAGTGCCGGCACAGTACAAGTGGCAGTTTCTTGGAAAAAGCTCAGTAGAGACAAAGTGTTGCGTCTTCAATAACTGAGAATTTCGACTCCGAAGGGAGTAAACAAATAATAATATGCCAAATCGCAACGTAAGCAACATGTTCAATCGAATTTATGTATGAAAATAATGTTTCGCAAGAAGACAGTGTTGTGTTCTACAGTGCTTGAAATTATCGATGATTTAAAAATGTTGTAAATTCTATCTCATTTAAAAGGTCCTTATAAAAAGTTCGAAGTGATTACGAGTTCTCAGTAACATTCTCCATTATCGCAACAACCACCGTGTATGTACATGCAATATACGTAATCGACACAATTCGACCAACTGCAGGATGCGTTTTGATTCAGATCAATCCAATATTGCCAAAGGAACTTGCAATTCTAGCGAGCAATAGCGGCTTCCTGTGATCGATCAATTTGCTGGCGCGTACCCTCAGCTGTTATCCAATTTAGTTAAACGGTTAGTGGCATGAGTAGCTTGTAATCTGTCAGTGAAAGGTCACGCTTGTAAGTGGGGTCATATTGTATTACATGTAGCACGATATTACAGTTTTAGATGAAGAGGTCATTATTTGTACAACTTATACCACGCTTCACGCTTGTAGATCGATTATAACTCTTATTACGGAAGATATAAAAACGGCTTAAAGGTCAAAGTGTCAAGCTTAATGAACCTTTAGCTGTACGTGTAGTAGCCGGTAGTCTGGTTCATGTCTCTGCAATACTATTCACTTTATTAAGTTAAGGTTCTGTTTCTAAAATTATTTAATTCATATGATAATCAATTGTATTGAAATTACCCAGTCATTTTTTCGTGTAGTAGTTTGTGAAATTTATCAATAAATTGTTGCCAAATTTATATCGATAGTAAAAGTAGGAACGACACTATAGACTAGAACGTTTTCGTGAATCGCTAGATTACTACCATTGCATTTGCAATATTTCTTGCACATTTATACTTTTTCTAATTCTTCCTAGTCTTATCTTATTTTCTAATCCATTAGGATTGACGGAGTCCGCAAAGGATTTGGCTAGCTCCTCGCTGTTTATACATATACTCTTAAATACCTACCAGGTTGATTAACAGTTCTGTCAATTTTCTGTGCATACATGCATGTGATGAGAAATGATAAAAATAATGATGATACTCAAGTATTTACTACCTTTCACAAATATGAGTACTGAGAAATGAAACTTATTTTCATTCAAATATTAGAATTATACTGGGGACGTACTTGCAACAAACTATTTAAGTGCTAGTTACTTATATTATTAAATGTGAGGTCACATGCCACTTTTGTTACGACCAACATATTAGGCAAACGCCTGGCCATCAAAAACTAATATAACCGAGTAGCTGTAATATAACCAAGTCAATTTGTCCATTACATGTGTGAACCCGCAGATACTCATCAAAATTAATTATCTCTTACGAAACATGAGACATATCGATGTTAACTGGACCAACCCTAGCTTCCGGATCAAGACTGTCCAAATGATTGATAGCCCAAGTTGTCGGAATCGAGTCGGCTTTGTTTGTTGATATGTGGTTGATAACGGTTATGTAATAATGTTCGTGTAATTGCATTGTTGCTTTATTTACATAAAAATAATTATCTATCGTTCTTTGATGTTCTTTTCCGTGCATCTGCGTTATCATTGTCTTGGTGGAAAATATTTTATTCCGAATTATATTCCTATTTTTTTTTTTTGAGACCGTTAGTGTGATGATTACATATATCCATGTGAGGATACGAGTGACAGTTGAAACTCGCGAGATTAAAGTTCTGAAGGTACTTGCATATGGAAATGGAAACACAATTATTGTTATTATTATCAAATGTAATATTGTTGCTAACTTTTGTCTGTGACTTCTCCGAATCAGACCGCCCAATAAGAGAGATGTTTGAAATATCTTTATTGCACAATTATTAAAGTACCAAATACATTATACGCTTAAATATAACACAATTATATTTAAGCGTATAATGTATTTTGTAATTTAATAATTGTGTAATAAAGATGCGCTTAAATAAACTACAAGAGATCTTTATCAACCAAACTTTGAGCATTTGGTTGTAAATTTGTGTAATTATTGAAAAATAATAAATAGAATAAAGAGATATTGTACTGTGGATATTATCGGAATTCTAATTCCGTTAATCTCTACAGTACACGCACTAATATTTTTTCTGTTATCTCATTTCCTGTCAAAAATATTTTCCAACTGATACATAATCTTACTGGTATGAATAATTTCGTTGATCTGCAAACATACCACACCAATTCTAAACCTAAAGTTTCCCAAGCTGTAGACAGACTGTAATGGACAAATGTTCATTGCCATTTTTATCCACCTATCATTTTATGTTTGTCTAAGTTAACCCTGGCTACTGAGTAGACCCATCCACCTGGATCTGCTCTGGGTGTGCGTGAGCTTGTTACCATTAACTGGGGATGATAAACCGGGTGAATCTTAAAACTTTTCGGAAGCGATCGTCCCGTATAAATGATTTTACGCAATTTATTGATGATAAGGAATAAGGTTACATAGATGATGGCGAGCAATGGATAAACAATGACACAAATAAGCAGCCTCTGAATATATCAATGACTGCAAGGCATGGTTTCATACTGGGTGGATAAAGAAGAAAAAATGCGTATAAACTGCAAAGGCAAATAAAGTGATGTTTCAAAAGTATAGTACTTTTATATATATATATATATATATATATTGGCTGAGCATAGTGGCTCCTCTTCGCCTGTTGGTAAGCGAAAAGAGGAGCCCAAATTACAGCGGCAACTGACAAAGGACTACAGTGTCCTGTCAGTTGACGATACCATGCTGGCCCGCAAGGTGCTTCTTCACACTTCGTTTGAAGGATTCCATGTTGTAGGAAGGAGGAAACACATGTGCAGGCAAGGCGTTCCACTTTTTAATACTTCGACAGAGATAGGAGTTGCCGAACTTTTTAGTACGAGAACTAATGTCCTCAACAGTGGAATGATGATCGCAACCCTGCACGTGTGGTTCTATGACGGAAGGGAGAGGGTGGGATAAGGGAAAATAGTTCTTCAGAGCACTCACCATGGTACAGGCGGTAAAATGTACTGAATGTATGCCTCATAATCTATATTCAATGGTTTCCTAACGTCGGCAGTGGCACGCGAATAGACTGCACGTGACTGAAAGACGTTCGGATACGACGTGTGGTTTCTCTCCGGTATTTTGTGGCATTTCAACATTTCGAAAAAATACGTTGGCAGCCTATTATTTGTAATGGTTTCTTTATTCAATTGTCGTGGAGAACTTCATAATAAAACTTAAGAGCTTTTTGTTGTTTCATTTCTCTCACGTCAGTTTCTTTATTTCTTGATAGTAATCTACTTTAAATTTTCTTTTATCTGCTTCACGTAACTATTGTGTGGTAATATGTATGTAAGTTCATATAGCATTGGTCTTCCTGGACCCCTTTATTAGTTTCTATCAATTATGTTTGCCTCCAGACATAGAATAAATAAAAGACAATACTTAAGTTCCACATTTTTAATATTTCACTTACCTACCTGTGTAAAGTGACATATATATTTAGCTTGATGGTGTGGTTGTGCATGTAAGTGTAAACGAACACGCAAGTTAAGAAACCATTGCCATAGCCTGTCATTGGATGTAAGCTATCTCCATCTCTTCCTGGTTCGGAGGGCTCGTTACCTCGTGGGTTTCAGCTACTTTCGATTGATGACATTTGTCACACCATGCCGGTTTCTTGTTCTCTTACTGAACATCTCTTTGATTGAAGGTTGACCCGTATCACAGCGGTGGTAGCAATGGCATGGGGAGTATGGGCTACTGTCATGAACATGTTTTATCATGGTTTTATTTGCAACAGAAAAGTGCACTGTGTACAGTTAAAATAAACCCGGGTGTCTATGTGATTGAATACTAAAGCATAAAATATTTTGTCGAATATCCTACTAATGTAAAAGTTTGTGAGAATGTGTGTATGTTTGTAATGAAAGACATGCAGAAACGGCTGTAGATTTGTATGAAGTTTAGCACACAAATAGAGTATGTTCCGAGTTAATATATAAGTTCCATTGTATATCGAAAATATTAGATGCAATTAATATTATAAACTTGATAAGTCAATGTTGGTATATATTCTATTTGCAATTTTAAAACGCTAGCATATTGCTAATAAATGTAAACAATTTGATGACATAATTCGATCCCATGCAATGATACGATACCTACTAAGTTAGGTCTTGTATACTCAGTAAATGCTGTATATTACATGCGTACAGTCATTGTTACAAAATGAAATCATTACATGCAAGTTATACCGTGATATACGCCTCGGTAGCTGTAACATTCACTTAAGATTTTATTTTAACTTCTTATTCGTTTAATTTGAAATCTCTTGTAAGTTAAAAATCTGTATGAAATCTATTTTCTGCCATGTTCACAATACAACAAACGGTAAAAAGAAGATTATATTATAGAAATGTTGAATGTAATTCAATACGCGCTTCTTTTGACGACAGCCAACCTAATTGATATCAAGTTCCACTCGTGTAGTGGTCTATTTTTCGAAGACAGCCCTTCACTTGTCTTCGAAGAAAAACAAATTTTGTAGTTTTTCATTTCAATGCCAGTTCTGTGTAAATGTGGCCCAAAAGTGAGGCCATCAATTATGAATAATTATCTAAGAGAGGTCGTTTGAAAGAGAGTGTCGGTTTTAAGAAAAAGCATGCTCTGTTGGTTCGGGTATGTAGAAAGAATGCAGGATTAAAGAATGACTAAACAGATATACAGTGCGTTTTCAGGTAGTGGTGTTTTCAGAAGGTGATGTCACTAACCCTAGGAAACGGCGAGCGTGCACGAAAAGATCTATGAATGTTAAAAAGCGAGCGAGGCGTGTATGGACCGCGTCTTATGGCACTCGGTTCTCTCTGCCTACCCCGCAAGGGACTTAGCGTGAAGATATAGGTAGATAAATCCCGAATGGTTGTATGTAAATAGTTTATTACGCCTATTGACTTAACATAATAAATACAGGCATAGGTCAGATTGTGTTATAAAAATCTATGGGAATGGTTTCCAAATAAACTTGAAGACATTTCGAATAACATGTCATTCTTATACTTCGCCCAGGCCGGTTTTTACATTTTAAATTATTCCTTGTTATTCATAGGCAGTAATGCAGTAAAAACACGGTACTATGATTTATGAATTTTCAGTCTAAGTAAAACGTTTTACAATCGGTGGATTGTTTACGCTAAAATCGATTCATCGATTCAGTTAACCGACATTGATGAAACAAAAACAAGACGTGCATTAGTGATGTACTGATTAATAGACATTATCATAGACAATCGTAGCAGGTCAGCTGTGTTTGTGAATGAACATAATAACAGGATATTAAATCGCCCACACGCCATTAGAAACGACGATTTCGAACGCATCCATTGTAATTGACAGTTACACGGTACAGCCAACTGACAAATAATAAATATATGTGTTATATACATCGATGGTTATTTGTCAGTGATTTTAACGTCAGAAACTTAGCAAAAATTATTTCAAGCACTCACTTCTCACGCCTGAAGCATAGGAGGTATAAGGTCCACTTGATGTAAAATGGTCACTGTAGCCTATGAACTACAAGTGGTCATATTGCTATGATGATTTTATAACGCGAGAGCGATACAGGAAGCATTGCTCACGCATTGCCACTGCTGCTGCTAACACAGCAACTTCC
The DNA here is from genome assembly GCA_947507595.1 of Pyralis farinalis. NCBI lineage: Eukaryota > Metazoa > Arthropoda > Insecta > Lepidoptera > Pyralidae > Pyralis > Pyralis farinalis. Next base: position 3,549,745 of record OX382268.1, on the reverse strand, counting down.
CAGGGGCTTGCTGGTAAATTCACTCACTGGCAGAGGTGACAACAACCCTTCAGGGAGTAGCTACTTGACTGAAGTTTTTTATGAGGTGGTGGCACTTCCCCAGTCGATCTGCTTTGGTTCGTCTTATCCTTGATGGAATTGGTTTACGAACTGGTATCTTAGATTGATACATAATAATAAATAAATATTGTCGGACAAATTACACAGCGCCACCTAGCCCCAAAGTAAGCGAAGCTTGTGTTATGGGTACTAGACAACTGAGAAACATACGTAAATCTATATTTTTTTGTAAATACATATTTATTATACATAGGATATATAAAAATATACATATAATATAATAGGCGTTAGTGTCAAAGTAGCGTAACAGCGCGTTTCACCACTGCGCCACCAAGCTCGTCTTCATACACTAGTAAATAACAGCAAGCTGTGTAGGCAGAGCTGATATTTTTTAAATTTAAAAAATATTTAAATATTTTATTTATAATTTTTTAATTTTTTTAAAATATATGGAACCCTGTACGACATCTAGCGACGAGTGCTGTTACTTTTTCTGTTGATGGGAGTGCAGTGGAGACTCTGCACTGCAGAGTGGCCGGCCATACGTTTTCCCATATGTTTTTTTTTCTAATTGGAACGATTTTGGACCGTTCTTCCTCACCAACGAACATTTAAATTTCAAATTAAAAGATACAAAACTACAATATGTTAGCTATTAGTGTGTCGATTTTGGAGTTTCTCACTATTACCGTCTAAACGCTAGCTGGATGACATCAGTCTACCCCAAACGACAATTTTGAGGGTAATGTGGCTCCGCTGGCTATCGGAGCTCTGCCAATTAGTGATAGGTACATTAATGGAATTAATGTCGTGACAATCCCAGTTTTTGATTGTATCATAGACATGCCATGTTAGTTGCAATCGTTGTGTTTTCAGTAGCGCATAATTTCTAACTTAGACGTAATCGTTACTTTTAGTCAAATTATATGCCGTTGTATTACAATGGGATAAAACCGATGCAAATGTACCACCGCTTATTGGGCAGAATTGTCGAGTAACTTTTACCAACCTAACAAAATTACATGTCATTGTTAAACAACATAAACATAATAGACTGTTCCTATACGGTATCCGGTGTAATTACGTATTGTGGCGTCTTTAATTGAAGCTGTAGATATTCATTATGATAAACATTGCGATTGTTGTTTTAACAAAAAGATGGTGGGTATTTACAAGTAACATTACTTTATCTAGGCGTAATTTCCTCTCTGTGTCGGAAATACGGCAAATTGACGTGCTTCCACAGCCGGTCACTCAATGTACCTATGTAACACTAAAAGTGGTCTACAAGGAATAAAATAACACAATGATTGAGTGGAAAAGTCCCTGCAAGGCATAACTCCAACATATCTGCGTAGTCGCAAAGAATTATTTGACGGTAATCCCTACGGTGGAGTATAGTTCGGCTGTTGTTTTAACTACGAACTGTCGATGTAGCAACATAAAATATATATTATATATATATTCATGCGTACAAGTAGTGGCTACGACTCAAGATACGAGATTCAGTGACTATCTTCCGACATCATCATCATATAAGTATTGTGGTGCCATAATGTTGTGTTGTCATCAAAGTTACTCGAATATACCTCTGTTTAAACTGGCAAGATATTGAATTGGTAAGTGCTCCATAATGAGCTGATAGCTTGCAAGTAAATATTGCAGCATTTGCCAAGCGAATGTTGCAAGTATGGAAGAAACAAAAACTACATTTTTTAAGAACCAAAGGTAAATAAAATCTTGTAAAAACGTCACTATTATTACCTATTAGATAATAATAGTGCGTTTATTATACCAAGCTACTATTTAAAGGAGTAGCATACTATAACAGCGGAGTAGACAGAATATTGTTCGTGAAATAATGCGTACTTACGATAATATTTTATCCCTCTACTAACATAAAACTTGTTTACGGCTGTCAGCGGTAAGTGGCATTATAATTGCGTTTCCTTAGTCTATAAGGGACACTTGAGAAAAAAAAGGTGTCGATAACCAAGTAACAGTTGAATGTTTTGAACGCGGCCGCAAGAATACTTAACAGTTAAGCACCATAATTACAATAGTAACCAGCATTACATATTCCACGGTACGGTTCCGCTGTGCGGACATCGAACCCGCTTCCGTTCGCTCGACCATTGATAATAATCACTTCTATATTGTCTATGCTGCGGTTTCAAGAAATTGCTTTCGATTACGGTGTATTCTAATACATTCATTTTATATTATATAAAATTTATGTAATTATAAGAGGAAATAAAATTTTAATTCTTAGTGTGCTTTCATGTATGATTTTATTATGAATTTGTTGCTCTCTGCTTCAAATGTTGGTATTATCCGATTAAATTAATCTAATGCTAATAAGCATGACTTTCAGTTAATCGGATAATAATAACATATTACTACAGAACCTATCTATGTACACTTATATAAGAGTTCAATTATAGGCAGGTATCTAATTATAATTGCGAAGTTAAAATTAAAACTATACTTAGTTTATGCGAATTGTAATGCAGTAAGTGTATACTTATATTAAGTTTACAAAACTAAAAACTAAGACGTTGACTAAGATGTAGAATTTATTACGAGTATTATTAAAAAGCATTAAAATGTTTATATAAATTATGTTTTTGATATCTATAGTGCTCATATAACGCCTCAATCATACAACAAAAACGGACAAACATACAATATAATATTAACAGTAAAGCTCGTTTCTGAAAATTGAAATTTGATTTAAATGAAATATTTCAGAAATGCGACAACGAATACGGAGTGAGATTATCTGGGATCTAATGTCAGCATAAAACAGTATCAGTGTAATAATTTAAAATTTATAAATGAATATAAATTTATTGACATAATATCTTTTTATTTGTACTAATGTTATTTAGTACAAATAAAAAGATATTATGTCAATTTAATTTAATTAAATATAATAATAACTAATTAAAGTTACACAAGCAACTATTATTTTTATGTTAAAATTTTACTAAATGAAAGGATCTTAAAGTATGTTCATCTTGCATAAAGAGAAAGTTAGAAAATCAAACATATTCATGCAATAATTTTATGATTCATTCAACCGAAGGGCTCTAAATCTAAAGCATACTCCACCACACTGCTCAACTGCGGATTGGCGGAGGCCAGTGTTTTCAAGTCGAATGCCACTGACTTAACGACTGTCATCTATCGACAACAACGACCTCCGAAGTTCGGAGAAGCACGTAATAAATCCATCCATGGACAGTTTCAGTCGACGCTGCTTACTCTGCATGTTCGGTTAGAATAGACACGAGCAACGACATCATAATACTATAAATAAGTAGGTATTTCTCCGTAAAACATTATAAAAGTAATTTTTTTACCAATAAGGTATATTGATTAAGCACCGCTAGGCGTACGGTATGTAATATAATAATAGTTAGTAGTAGGCACTTGTTTAATATCAGCGCGTTGGTAAGCATTTTGACGATGCCTAGAAACAATTCTGACGAAATTTGACTTCCCACAATTTGATATTGGTGTCAGCAAAGTGACTATCGTCATATGAAATGATATTATGTTTCAAAGAAATTGACGGAATTCTCAGAAATCCTATAATTCCTAGATCTAAATCTGTATATAAATACGCAAAAACCTTTCAGTAACCTTTTCCCCTATTTTTGTCAACCGACGATCTCTTTTAATTATGTTAATATATTTTTTATTATTATATTAACCAGCTTTAGTGTTAGGTATTATTATAAAAATCGGAAGAGGTTGGGAACATGCAAAATCATGCACGGTTTTCTCAAATATTAAATAATTTTCAAATATCAATATCATAGATAGATGGTAGTTGTGTTGCTACGAGTGAGTTAGGTTACCAGTAAGCGAGCGATATTTAATGTAACGCGAGTGTTCGTAGGCTACGTTAACCACTTTACATTAGGTGGGTCGTATGATTGCATGCCTTCTGACGTTATTGGCGCGAATACTAGTACCTATAGATACGTGATTAAATCTTAGACCGGACCAAATATGAAATAGTACACATGTGTACTTCTTAAAGTTTTGATATCTACGTCCAATGGACAATAAAAATGTAAAAATAATAAAAAACAAATGCGTCCTTCCAAACAAATTTATACATAAAATTTACTACAAGTTTACTATATCAGCATTTGAAAGTAATCCCGAATATATTTTTAGTGCTTTGTTTACATTCCCACGTCAGCGCGTGTCGATAGCTTTAAAATACAAACTTGAAAGACATACCACAAAACTGAAAAACATTCTAACGTGAGCTTTAAGGGCATTAAATTAAGACTGTATTGTTATCTGTTAGAGTACAGGAACCACACGTTGGGCGCCAGAACGCCACCGTCACTTGTCAATCAACTCGCAGCATTCTGACTCGAAAACAGAAACATAACCATAAAATCGTTAACTAAGAGCCGTATTAGGGTCTATTTGTACCGCGTTAATAAGAAAAACAGGAACACAACATTGCCACAGCGCATCGTAAGAAAATATTATATACATATAACAAAGCGAAACATAAAAGACACGCCGTCAGTTCGGGCATGTAGAAAGAATACAGACTGTAAGAATGACGAAATAGATACACTATGAGGGAAGGTTGTAGGAGCCGAGGAAGACCAAGATTCGTCAACCACGATCAAATTGGTCGTGTTCTACCTGAAGATAATGTCAAGAGACCTAGGAACAGGGGAGCGTGCATGAAAGAAGTTAAAGAAGGGAACGAGTATAAGTAGTAAGCGTCCCCAGAGGTTGTCATGACATGGAGAGAGATTTAAAAGTACTTTGTTTTTTTAAATATATATGGCAATAGTGTTGCTGCTTTATGCCAGTGTCAAAGTCTTCAGTATAGGACCATTTGAAAATCTTAATTCTATGTTCCAGCTTCAGGAACTGTGCTGAAAAAATATTTGGGAAGAGTACCTAGACCCAATCAACCCAGTTTAAATACCACCCGTAAAACGATAGTGATTTTTACAAGATGTTCTTGATGAACTTATCACGTCTTCCAAAAAGTACATAAACGAGTTATATTTGAGTTTTTTCGTTACTGTATAATTTCACTAGCACTTATGTTATAAAATACTATCAAAATTGTCACACAAAACTAATTTTATACTGAATTGTAAAAATTGCAAGTATAACAACAATGTCACTCGTCAAAAGCGCGGGAAGAAGTTCATTAAAAGTACTTATAACATGCCCAACAATACCAAAGATGTTGCCATATAGCTAGAAATCAAAAAAAATGTTCTACTGAAACATTTTACTCAAAGTTTTCAAATTTGTATGTCCATCTCATTTCTATTACGAGCTAGAGACTTGCAAACGAACGTACAACACTGCGGCACAATGCCCTTTAGCTACGGAGCCCTAAAAATTTTATGGCAATATAAACGAACTGACACATTAAGTCTAATAAGGTTTAAAATAAATGCAAGCGCCGAGCGGAAGCTTCTAATCAATTTGTAGGCCGAGCAATTTCTGAATTAATTTGCAGAGTTTATTTGCGTCGAGCTTTTACCATTTAGCTCCCTATATAAGTGAACATTGTAACAAGTATTTTCTGGGTATAAAAAGCTTGTCACGATCGTTAGAGATAACTTGACATAGACAACTCGATTGCATTTGAACCTGCAGGTGTTACATGCTGCATTTCAGCTTGGGGCTTTGGACAAAGAGAAGTACGGCGAGTACGATTTAAGCGGTCCGTTTGAAGATTACTTTCAACGTGCAGATAACCGCAGCTAAATAGCTAGGCTCCGTATGTAGTGATAAGGCACAAGCGATACTCATACTCCTTGTGTGTAGGCATATATAGGCTGCTTTGACCGCTTTAAATTGAGCTGAATGGACTCCTTGTTTGCCACCAGAAGTAACTTATTACTCCAATTTTATTTTATATCAGAATATCAATTTTTGAAATAAACAACCGCTTCAAAATTAAACTGATTACCATAACGTAGGCACTAAGAAGAATATAGACATGTAACTTGTGTTCATACAAAGACAACGGTCACGGATCGTGTAAGGAATAAAATGTTATCTAATTACAAGGTAAATGAGTATAGTTGCCCGCCCACCACCGCGGGTTGCATCACGGCACCCACGCGGACACACTCGCTGCAACCTTCGTGGATTTGTAGATAACTTGGACCTTGGTGCAAAGAAAAGACAAACGACAAATCAGTACAACGGGGTACTGGTTCCGGGAGAGTTTGCATAAGCAGATTTCCATTTGTAGAGTTATTTCTTCTACAAATTCAGACATTTATCGCACTTCTGGGATGCCACACATCTTTGTTCAATCGAGTAGTGTTCGCTAAACTGATTAGGCAGGTTGATGTAGTCCACGTAGGACATGACCAGACCATCTCAATCTGCCTTTAAATGTTTTTATCTTCGAACCGCTAAGCGGTGATCCAGGATTGCTGTATAGAACATATAAAAGAGACCCATAAAATCCAATAATACCTACATTTTGCTCCGTAAAAATCAGGTCAGGTTCATATTGTTTCGTAGCAATGCTCCGTAAACTATAATATTATTAATTTGATTATAACTGTTCGTTACTATTAAAATAGTAAACACGTTACAGCCCTCATAAAGTTCGGCGCTCACTTGGGAAGCTCCCTCCCCAAGTTTCCATTGCAGGCATTATCGTGTATGCAATGGACTGCTTACCATAGACGTAATTGAGTTGCCGGGTATGTTAAGACAATAGACAAGCGATTGAAGCAGGTGGTGTGGTATCTATAGGAGTTTTTTTTGAAGTTATACTTCTTTTCTTTTAACGAATTTGGTTGGTACTCGTAAATGTCCTACAAGTTTTGTTCGTGGCTATAACCAAGGTAGTTATTAAATGATTATGAATCTACCACATATGTTTTATATCAGTACAGATAAAATAGAAGCATAACTTCTTACGTGCCTACTAAAATAAGTACACACACACTTTTTCTTTAGTGCGCAGACACAAGTATTCTGCCCACCTGATAAAATGCTGTTAACCTATAAACGCTTTCCATACAAAAAGTACCGTTCGCGCGCTGCCACCCTTGGTGCTAACACAGCAACTTCTCAGGAGCTTTCTGGTAACCTCACTCATTCGCAGTTACGCAACAACCCTCCGGGGAGTGTTATTTGAGTGCGGTTTACGGGGAGGTGGAGGTGCTCCCTCATTGGGGCTTGTTGCGCCCTCTACCATTTAGGTTAGCAATGCACTGCACACTAGCTGAATGGTGAAATATAAGTAATAATTTATTTAAGTAAAATATTCATCATCATCATAAAAAACTAATAAAATTAGTCACTAAATGCTGTTACTAAAACCATTGCAAGCTAATTCTGAACGAATTCGACAACGTGCATTGAAGAAGAAGAAGGGTCCTGTGGCTTTGTGGTGGCCTACAAAACATTATTCCTCACAGGGCCCTGTATTATTCACTCGTACGTGACATATTTCGCCAGAAGGGAAGTGACCGTTATAGATAAAGCATAAAACATTTTATGCATAATGTACATTCATACAGTTTCGATAAGTTGCTTATCGTATTTATTTAGCAACTGACTGACGTCAAAATATACTCATATCGGATTTAAGGTTAGAAATAAATGTGGAGCGCAGGTATTGCCTTGGGGACCGCTATCTTTACCTAGAATAAAATCGAGTAACGTTGAGTTTATGGAATATCTTTACGAAACGGTGATGCAGCTAAACTCTACTGTCGACACGGAAGCTATATGTAGACCCCCTGCCACAAAAGGTAAAAACGGAACCTTTTAAGGCTACTTCCACATGAGTGTCTGTTGAAGGTATATAACTCAGATGTCGGACATAAAAAACGTGAAATTTGTATGTATGTATATCATCACGCGGGGTAGGCAGAGGCGCCATACGACGTGGTCCCTAGTAGTCCCTACACACTTCACTCGCTTTTCTAATATTCATAGCTCTTTTCATGCACGCTCGCAGGTACCTGGGACTCCTGACATCACCTTCTGGTAAAACACGACCAATTTGGTCATGCATGGTAGGTTAGTCTTCTGCCTACCGCCTGATTTAGCGTGAAGTTGTACATTAGATAGATTTTGAGTTATTTTTTTAAATATCCAAAACATGACCATCCCTTCTCTATCTTTATTTGTTGTTGTTTGTTATTACATACATCACAACGGTGTATATATAAATAGGCATAGACAAAACATCTTTTTCTCCTCTATTTGTCAACAGATTTCTTTTTGGTTTCGTGCTATTTATGAGCTTTAGTGCTTTATAAAAATGATTTTGAAAGCGTATAAAAAACAGAAAAAGTATGAGGTCGAAATTCTTTTCTTCAAGTTTACAATAGAAAATATCTATAATTTCTAAAGACGTATGTATGTTAAAGAAAATAGTGAGGTGTATAAGGACCGGGTCACAGTGCTCGGTTCTCTCTACCTACCCAAGGGACTTGGCGTTAAGATATAAACATATATAAATTTTCAATAATGATTATTATTTGGGCAAACACTAGATATACGATTAAATTTAACGTAGAACTTATTGAAATTCAAGAATGTTGTTTTTTTTTGTTGCAAATTAATGAAACGAGACTCCCACTCCGGAATGTACATTAAATTAATTAAATATACCTAACAGATTTTATTTTAAATCCATTTCAATTGGCAGCCATGTGGGTGTAAGGTCTGTTGCCAATTATGGTTTGTATCGAGCTTTGATTGCATTTCGTAACTGTTTACAGCGACGATTTACATGTCTACGTTGATTAATTATCTCATATTGAATGTTTATGATGACCGTATTAAGATAATGAGCATACAAGTTAGGACTAAACTATTTTGATTATATCTTTGACAGAGAACGAACCGTGATGGCTTACAAATGGCGGAATATCATCCACATTTCAAACCTATCCTTTTTCTTCACTAGCGACTCGCGCCGAAACGCTGTAAGTCCCGCTTTCACCCTGCCACTTGTGATTTTCTAATCCTGATGCATTTTACGATACAACGAGTTCTATAATTGAGCGATGCGGGAGAGAGATCAACACATCGTGGTCCATCTTTTTAGAATACGACACAAATAACATTCTATATTTGTAAATTTATACTCCACCAACTCTGAGAGTAAGCTACCTATCTATCATTTGCGCACGCCGCGATTTTCATTATTACTGCTGAGGCTTTAGAAGCGATATTCGTATGTACAATATTTCAGTGGCCACTTTGTTTCGCTTGAACTGGATGGTGATCCTGAGGTGCTACGGTTATGCGGCAGCCATGCCGATGACCACATGCATCAATGTTTGTAAATAGAACTGTGCGTATCACGAGAAACTTGTGATCTTTACACTACCAACCCGTGTCGCATCCATCGCTAGTTTGTTTTGATGTTGCTTCACAAGTCAAAATGCAAAGTCGGTGTATTATGAGGGACAAGCATTATAGTCGCCTAAATAACACACGGCCAAGATTACAGAGAGGGACGCGTGTATGTTGTCTATTGACATCTCTGCCGCGACTCGGATGCCACGTGCGTCGTCCATCTTCATTACGAGCGTTGTTTACAAACAACTTTTACTGTACTATTAAAAGGGATACCGTATATAATCATTACCGAGTAAGATATTCAAAGTTTCAAAGGTGTAATTCGAAGAAAAATTAGCTTAGCCCCGCGAAAGAACTCGTTCAAAGGAATGTAACATGTGTATTTGCTCATTCCATTATCCAGCTGGTTTGGGAAGTGAAAAATCACGCTTATCTCGGCACAAACACTAGGGAACGGTGGTCCACGCGAGCCATCTGTTCGTTGCACCCATAAAGATAACGAAAATGTACAAGCTGGAACGTTCATTTAGTATCAGGCCCTTCTAGTGATCGCTCCTGCGCTTCGTCCGATTTATTACGCGCGAAAAACGATCGGCCATTTTGCATATTTCCGATGTGTTCCATTTTCGACCGCACGGTGCGTATGCGTACAGCTCTCGCTTTTATATTCTGTTTTTGAGATGGTGGTTTATTTTTAATCCGGTTGTCCTATTTAATCCGTTATACAGCGCGGCAGCGCCCCATTCAGTCTTACTAGCAATCGTTGGTATTGACGTCGTGTTTTACGTTTTTAAAAATGATTAAATTAATAATTACCAAATTAAAAAAAGCGGTACGTGTGTTTATGGGATTTATTTGTTGGTCTATGACTTAATATCTGATGGTTTGTTTTCTTTGTTGCAGATATACCCGGATCCCGAGTCTGAGAAGGCGATAATGGGGTCTGTGGTGTACTGCATCCACCATAAGGATGGGTGCCAGTGGTCCGACGAGCTGCGCAAATTGAAGGTGCGTTTGTGTGAACTTGTAAATATTTGTGAAGATAAAGTTGAATACCTATTTGGCCGATTGCGGCCACGTCACGTCGACACATTTCTTTATCTGCAGTGCCTGTGCTGGGTGACGCATGCATACATTCTTCGATTTATCTCTATTATTTAATGAGTTATGAAATTAACAAAGTTGTAACTTGTTGTTTGATTTGAGATTTAGATGGTAGAGGCAATCATAATAAATTGCTATTTAAAAATTGGTTTGGTGTTGATAATGATACTAGAGGAGGTACTGCAATGGTAGTACACCAGGAGTAATAATTCTTAAGTGATACCTCTAATGTCATGGCTTTATTTTTTTTACATTACAATATGTACTTACATATTACCGTAGCCTATGAAGGCTTGTAAAATATTAAGTATCACTTGCGCGATGCTACTTCTGCTGCTATTACAGCAATTCCTTGGAAGCTTACTGGTAACCTTACTCACACGGAGGAACATAACAACCGTCCAGGGAGTTTTTATTTGGCTGCGGTTTTCTGTGAGGTGGAGGTACTTCTCCAGACGAGCTGCTTGTTTATAATGATGTTTATAATACTGAAATAAATCCAAAACTACCTTCAAATTCATTCCAAACAAAACTTGTACATTTATCCTACATATTTTTAAATAATCCAACCGGGTGCTGACATTTTTTATACTACGTTGGGTAGTAAGTGAAATTACGTCCCGGCTGATTTAAAGCGACGAGCGCTCGCCATGCAAAAGTATTGTTCGCGTGTTGCCTCCACCGCGGCGACTCTTCATGAGCTTACTGGTAACATGACTTATGCAGCAATAAAACAACCGTCCTTGGAATTCTTTGGCTACAATCTTCTCACTTTGATAGTTGGTCTGCTTGTTAAATGCCCCAGGGGCTAGGGCTGGCACTTCTTGCACTGCAAGTATTCGTAGGCTACGATGACAGCAAAGCATATGCTCGTCTGTATAAAAAATACTTAGATCAATTGCTGTCTCAAAGTCTATCGACCAAGATTAATTTATCTACTTACCCTATTTCTTTGTGTGTAGGCCCACCTCAACACATGCAAGCACGACGCAGTGTTGTGCGCCGCGCAGTGCGGGGCCATGATCCCCCGTGTGCTGATGCAGGACCACCTTCGGTACACCTGCCCGCGGCGCAGGGCCAACTGCGAGCATTGCCACAAGGAGTTCTCAGGGAGCGCACTCGAGGTATGTCTGGACGATATGACAAACCGTTAATTGAATCTAATGCAAATAGAATGAACCACGAATTGGACAAAACGCAAATATTACGGAAGGAGAATTAGACTAACCGTTACATGGACCAATCGCAAAATTGACAAGATTTTTACCATTGGACTAATCACGAAAAATTGGACCAAATGCCCCTAATGTTTCCTTATCACTTCCGGAACAAACGATCAAATTAGTATATCGCTGTATCAATATTAGGAAATAAATTGCTATGTTCATTAAAGATATTGTATTCATACTAATAGACATATGCAAAGTAGCTTTGTATGTCTGCTTGTATAATACCCTAGAACAATTAGATTTGGTAGAGGTGCAGGGAGGTGCATAGGCTACCTGTGGTAATAGCGGGTTACACGTCGACGAGGCAACTTGTTTTGTAGCTATGATATGACAAACAAACAGTAGTAGTAGTATATTGGTTTGGATATAAGCAAGTATGTATTTACCGGTAACATCACTCACTCCATCGCGAGAACACAACAACCCTCCGGTAGGCCCATTCTACTAAAATCCTGCAGCTGTACGTTTACGCTTGTCGTGCAGGAGTAATGCAGTGCCAATACGTGTATTCTATTAAAATTGCACTGCAACGGCATTGCAACTACGCTGCAACTGTGCGTATCCTGCAAATTAACTACTTAACACTTATCGTATCTCCATATTTCAATCTATTAAAGTGGTGTTTTACCTAATATTGACTCCTATAGTTTCAAACCCCATTGCCCTTGGTTGCCGGCGTGAAGGTATTTCTAACTGAAAAGAAGCTTTACTTAATCATATATTCCCACAGACATCTCTCAAAACAAAACAAATATCTTGTAATATACCTAAATCACCGCTTCACAATATTAGTTTCACTTGGCAAAACTTGCTTGAGACTAACGTTAGCAAAACTGCAAATAAACTCATTCAAAACCTCTGTCACCACTATACAAATATCAAAACAATTTATCAGAATACGATTATATTGCAGGAAACGTGCAGGTGCAGTGAAGGTATTTTCACAGAATAACGTGACATTTAGTGCAGCGTTGCTGTCACGTCGCTGCTGTCAGATCGCTTAACAGAATAATGAAAAGTCAAAATGTACGCATTTTGACACGCGCCGCGCAGCAGTGCAGTTGCAGTTTTTTAGTAGAATTGGCCAACAGGGCGCTGTTGTATGGATGCGGTTTTCTGTGAGGTGGAGGTACTTCAGCATAAACATACATGTTCATGCACGCAAATGTTTGTCATGTGTGGGAATCGAACCCACGGGCCAATAGTTTTAAAATAGCATTGTTAACCGCTCCACAGGGCTCGTCGAAATGCTATGTCAATCGAATTATACTTAGTTGTCCTGGTTTAATGTGCCTGTCTCACTTCTTCTTTTTAGTATTATTCCGTTTCCTAATCCATATGATGGACGGGGACCGCTACCTAAACCTAAGGATTTTCCGAAACTCTAATAAATATATTCTAGGCGATAAAATAAAAGTGATTTTTGTGTAACATTACAGGAGCATCAAGGCAACTGCGGACACGAGCCGGTTTACTGCGAGAACAAGTGCGGCGCCAAGGTCCAGCGCCGTCACACGCAGCAGCACACCCTGCAGCACTGCAGCAAGCGGCTCGTGCCGTGCAGACACTGCGGACAGCGGTACACGCAGGTGAGACACGCCTCTATGTCTAAGGTATCGGTCACAAGGCCGTCAGGAGCGGGCCCACTGTCAGAGTGAATGAGGTGATAACGTAAACAATACATAGCGAACGATTCACTGCTGACATGTTTCGATAGTCTAGTACCTATTGGAACTCGTAACTCCGATACTCTCTCTCTTGCATATACGAACTCAGTCTACAAGCGTTACGCCACAAATTTTCTGCAACTATCGCATCTCGTCCGCGTTTATTCTACTTTCGTGCTCTCTTTGCCAAATTCAGCTTTTCCTTGATCTTCGCGAACCGTCTGGCTCAAGTTTTTATTGCTAAGAAGTTTTCCCAGCGCTCCATTCACACTATTCCCTGCACTCACTTGTCTCTTCACATTAGCGGCGCACCTTCCATCCCTTGAAAGTGCAGAAAATAAAAGAAATCTTATACTTTAAAATATGAAGAGGCATGTTCCGTTGGTTCAGACATTTAGAAATAATGCAGGAAGAATGACGAAGCAGATATACAACGCAAAAGTGGAAGGATGTAGGAGCCGAGGATGGCCAAGACTTAACTACCATGACCAAATTGGTCGTGTTCTACCAAAAGGTGACGTCTGAAGCCCTAGAAACCGGCGAGCGTGCATGAGAAGAACAATGAATGTTAAAGAAGCGCGTGAGGTGTGTATGGATCAAGTCACGTGGCGCACGGTTGTCTCTGCCTACCCCGCAAGGGATTTGGCGTTGAAGTTATAGATAGATATTCTTCCCAATGTTCCATCCCGGTATTACACCAATATCTGTTGGTAGGTACGTCGTTGATCCAAATAAACAAATAACATACGCGTTACAGGACACGGTGGCGGCTCACGGGGCAAGTTGCGCCCGCGCACCAGTACCATGTCCTCAGCGATGCGCCGCCGCCCCCGTACCACGCGACGAGCTCGACGCGCACTTGCGTGACCACTGCGCCGCCGCCGGACTCGCCTGCGCTTTCAGAGACGCCGGTTGTAGATTTAAGGTGAGTTACTTTGAAATAAAAATAAAATATAATTGCACGTCAAAGATTTAGAGCTCGATGGCGTCGTTGCGCGTGTCATTCTAACCAAACACGCAGGTTAAGCAACGTCCAGCACAGCCTGTCTATGGATGAGTTTATCTATCTAGTTTCTCCGTGCATCGGACGGCATGGTACGCCGTCGGTCCCGGCTGTTGTCGATAGATGACAGTAGTTAAGTCAGTGGCCCTCGGGTGGCTTGAAAACACTGGCCTCAGCCAATCCGCATTTGAGCAGCGTGGTAGCGAGAATACTTTAAACCCCTTCGGTTGAAGGGAGACCCGTATCTCTGCAGTGGCATGAGTAAGGGTTGATGTGGGGATTTACGAGGACGATTACGATACGATATGTAGCGTGTAATCAAACATCCCTACAGCTAAGAGAGTACGTTTGACACTCGAAGTGAAATTATAACTCTTAATAAGTACGGTACAAAGGTGAAAGTGTAAGCTTGATCTGCACTTAGCTGCACGCACGTGCATATACGTAGACTGACGTTAGTACAGCGATATCGCCAAACCAAGTGAGCTGACCTTGCTTGACATACGACCAAGTCACGCAGATGCGGCGTCTATTTTTACTGGGGCTCTCATTACGAGCTAAGCCAAGTGAATTACCGAAAACTATATTGCGATTACTTAGCTTGGGCTGGAATCATCTAACCTGATGATTCCAGCCCAAGCTAAGTAAGCTATGATGCCCTTCTGCTTCACGATAGGCCATTGCGCGCCACCTTACATAGCACTCTCATGGACGAATCTTTAATCCATTGGACGGTTTACGGAATGAGTTGATTTTTTTTCTGTTTATCTGTCGCCAATTAACCCAGGTATGGCTAGCTCGCTTAGCTTCGTACAGGTATCTAAGCTAAGGTAAATAGCCTAGCTTAGCTCACGGTGTAGCCTGCGCTTGATACGCCCATATTTACGAGCTTCCAATAATTATCTCCATAATAGAGTGAACCTTCTTAAATTCATATTTATTTTTAATTTCAGGGCACAAGACAAGCTCTCGAAAGGCACACAGAAGAAAGTTGTCAGCAGCACCTGGCTCTCGTCTCCACGCTCGCCAGCCGCCAAGCCAGGCAGCTGGAAACCCTCAGAGCGGCAGTGGCTCGCCTCTCAGTCAACTGTTCAGGGGTCCTGGTCTGGAGGATTACTGATTGGACCGCTAAAATGGCAGAGGCTAAATGCAAAGACGGAGTGGAGCTGGTGTCACCTATTTTCTATACCAGTCAATATGGATATAAGTTGCAGGTGAGTTTAGAGGAGTAGTATGATAGATGGAGTAAGAAATAGCACGATACGAGAACTATGTGGAATGAAAGATGATAATAAATAAATATTCTTGGAAAAATTACATAGCGCCATCTAGCACCAAAGTAAGCGAAGCTTGTGTTATGGATACTAGACAAATGATAAACATACGTATTTTTTTTTTTTGTAAATACATACTTATTGTACATAGAAAATACCCAGACCAAGACAAACAGACATGTTCATGCACACAAATGTTTGTACTGTGTGGGAATCGAATCCACGAGCGTTGGTGTCAAAGTAGCGTAACAGCGCGTTCCACCACTGCGCCACCGAGCTCGTCACAGATGATGTAGTGACAAAAATTGAAAAGGGTATGCTTAGAACCTTAGGACATTTGGAAAGAATGAATGACAAAATAGTTACGAAAGAAGTGTATACTTAGAGCAAGAGTGAATAGAGGTATCGGCATAGCCTTCCTAGACTTTCACATGTAGATCAAATCGGTGATGTGCTGAAAAAGGGCCAAATCAAAAGCACCCAAAACCAACGAGCATGCATGAAGAGGTTGATGAGTGTGGAAGAAGCGAGAGAGGTATGTTTGGATCAGGGCACCTGGCGATGGAAGGCCCCAATCGAAGACAGGTGTGATGTTATATCTTCCTACCTGGTCCCTTGTGAGATAGGCAGAGAGAACCGAGAGTGCCAAGACCTTCACAGACAGTCCTTGTACACCTCGCTTCATTCCTAGCTCTTTTTAGCTACGACGAGCTAGGCGGCGCAGTGGTGAAACGTGCTGTTACTTTGACACCAACGCTCGTGGGTTCACACCCCACACAGGTCAAACATTTGTGTACATGAACATATCTGTTTCGTCTTGGTCTGGGTATTTTCTGTGTGTAGTATTTATTTATAAAAAAAATGTATTTACGCATATTTATCAGTTGTCTAGTATCCATAACACAAGCTTCGCTTACTTTGGGGTAGACGGCACTGAGTGATTTGTCTATAAAATAAATGTATAAAATGTAAATGTACATTCTTGACTTCTCATATCATCTCATCATCTTGACACCACCTTATAAACAGGCTGCGTCCTTGACAAATCGACCCTAGTATTTGTCCAGGTTTCGACCGCTTCTCTTTTGCTCTACTTTACTAGTAGAACAGTTTAAAAATAATAATTAAATAGCTTAGAAAAAGCTCTTGAAAACACCCAGACGAAGATGAACAAACATGTTCATGCACAAGAATGTTTGTTTTGTGTGTGAATGGAAAAGTGAGGTGTGTAAGGATTGATTCATGTGCCAATCGGTTCCCTCTATTGAGTTACTTGACGTGAAAATGTACTTGTAGGTAGATAGATAGATTATCTTATATCATATCTCTAGTAATCGTGATTCCTTTGTTAGTAAACAAAAAACCCGTATCTATATTTTCGTGTGAGTAACCAGCTACTACGAGCGTGGCGCAAAATTAGATTATTACTCATGGCAACCGCGACTCGATCATATCGTGACTAACGCATAATATTATTACCATCGCTTTTAATTATCTCGAGTGACAGTTCACTTGTGTCCTTTTTGTTATATTTTTGTGTTGGAAAGAAATTTTGTTAAAGTTTAGAAGTTTAGTAAAGAAATTTTGTGAAAGTACCTACTCCTTTTCGTACACAATACTTTATCAACCAAACAATGATATTAGATAAACAGCGTTAAAATTAGGGTATGTAGAACCGCGTCGAGGCGTACATTTTTGTTACCCGGTTCTAGATTTTTGATGCCCGGTTCTAACTGCATCTCTTCCGAGTTTTAGCTAGTTAGTGAAAACGGTTCTCCCGGTTCCGCTCATAAAAAATTATGTTATTTTTATGACTAAAATAAATCATACAAAACATGAGAGAAGAGGATAAGGCATTATCACGTGGAAGTGAAATATTAGTTTTAATTTATTTTATGAACATTTACATACATATATTTACTTGAAAAATATATTTTTTATATATGAAAAGAAAAAATGATACATAGGCAGACATGTATCACAGAGACAACATTGGGAGACATACAAGCATACGACCCACCTGATCTAAGGTGTTTACCGTAGTGTTGAATACAAGAAATACTGCTCGGATCTTGTCACCCTTGCTGTTACCACAGCAATTCCTTAGGAGCTTACTGGCAACCTCACCCACAGGAACAGTACATTACAACCCTCCAGGACGTTGTTATTCGATGGCGCTTTTCTTGCGGTGAAGATACTTCCCCATACGGTCTATTTTGATACGCCCAACCTCTCTTAAAACGTCCAAACCAACATAAACAGTTCATGCTCTCAAATCTGACGAGCTCGGTGGCTCAGTGGTGGAACGCGCTGTTACGCTACTTTGACACCAACGCTCGTGGGTTCGATTCCCACACAGTACAAACATTTGTGTGCATGAACATGTCTGTTTGTCTTGGTCTGGGTATTTTCTATGTATAATAAGTATGTATTTACAAAAAAAAAATATGTATTTACGTATGTTTATCAGTTGTCTAGTACCCATAATACAAGCTTCGCTTACTTTGGGGCTAGATGGCGCTGTGTAATTTGTCCGACAATATTTATTTTTTTATTTTTATCTTTGTCTTGTGTAGAAATCGAACCCACGAACCTCGGTGTTAAAGTAGCATTGCTAACCACTGAGCCACAGGGCTAGTCAATCGAATTAACCAGGATGTATCTGACGTTGTTTTTCTTTTCAGGCTTCGCTATTTCTAAACGGGAACGGGGCAGGTGAAGCAACTCATATGTCAGTCTACATCAAGATCTTGCCAGGCGAATACGACGCCATACTGCGCTGGCCTTTCGCCCACTCGGTAGCTTTCACCCTCTTCGACCAGAGCTCAAACCCTGACCGAGCCTGCAACATCGTCGAGAGCTTCGTGCCGGATCCCACGTGGAAAAACTTCCAGAGACCTTCCAAGGAGCCTGACGCGTTAGGCTTCGGCTTCCCAAGGTTTGTCTCGCATGAGATGTTGAAGAAGAGGAACTTTATCAAGGATGATGTGATGTTTTTAAGGGTTAAAGTGGACCCCAGTAAGATTGTAGCCGTGTAATGATACCAGGATTAGGATAAGAAGGAAACTAAAGATAATTTTAAGTTGTACAGATATTAGTGTGAACGGCGGTACCGCATGACGATGAAGAGTATCCTGCACGAAGAGTTTGGCGATTAGAATTTTCATTTAATGCCTACGATCCTGTAGCTATACTCCAGACTACACGAACATTTGTCCTGTAGAAGCTATACTTCATACCAATTACGAAGTCCCATAATGACTACACGAACATACTTTGCACGTTTCGCATATATAAACAAACAGCTATAAGAATTGTCATTTAATGCCTATTGTCCTGTAGTAGTTATACTTCATCCCAATTACGAAGCCCCATAATGAATACACGATACTCTGCCCATTTCACATATACAAATAAACAGTTTTTGTTTGTGATAGTCACCATTTAAATTTATATAAAATTTGAAGTTTAGAAATTTGAGTTTATTTCAGTTTTTAACGGGGACTTTGTAATTGGAATTGAGTGTATTGTTGTTTAAATTTGTGCGTGGAAAATAAAGGCTGCAGCACGCATTCGTGGACCTTTCATCTAACGGCTACGGCACGTGACTTCGAAAGGACTGGAGCCCCAGTTGTTAGCAAGTCATTATACATGTAATTTACAATGTCAATTAGCCAAATCAATTTACAGTACATGTTGACCGCTGTTCACACAACAAGCCCATGATTTCGATGAGGTACATTCGCTGAACGCAGCGCACAAAGAAATTGGGAAAAGTCAGTTGTTATTTAGTAATAGTTAAATTAAAAAGTCATAGCTCTTAAGTTGTACATAAGGTTAATTTAAGGTAGGCGTACGGTGTAAATATTGTAGATACTCGTAGCTTTAGTGAGCGCATCGCTGCATTGTTATCCTTTCACTGAAGATCTCTTGTATTCTGTGCCGGCTGAAGAACATAACGTGCTCAGCGCAGTTTCAAAGTATACTAGAAAATATTTCAAAACGTCCAATTTAGTTGAACTCGAGTTAACTCGAAGTTTAAGGCAGTCTTATTCTACGTATGGTTGATGTAGAGGTGAGAAGTAGACTTTTATGTATTGAACGAATGATGCATTCATTACTCCACTTGAACACAAAGGCAATGGCCGCCTGGAAGAGATTCCTCGAAGGAATAAACCGCTATTACAAAGCAGTTTCATGTATTTTAAGAATTTATATGCAATAAAATAAACAAACAAATGTTAAATTTCAGTTTAGATTCACTCGATTCTTATTTAGTTTGGGTCTAAAAGAGAGTGTCGGTGTTAAGATAAAAAAAGGCACGGTCCGTTGGTTCGGACATGTACAATGCGAAAGTGGAAGGATGCAGGAGCCGAGAAAGATCTATCAGAAGGTGATATCAGGAGCCCTAGGAACCGGCGAGCGTGCATGAAATGTTAAAGAAGCGAATGAAGTGCGTAAGAACCGCGTCTTATGGCGCTCGGTTCTCTCTGCCTACCACGCAAGGGACCTGGCGTGAAGATATACATATTTAATTTTGGCGAATTCACTATGTTGAAATATGTATAAGTATATAAAAAAGTTTAGTAATTGGCGCGTACTGAATTCGCTCTATTTTCTAATTAAATCACAATCATACACTTTCTTTGAACACACCGTGCCATATTAAATTTAAAATATTATTATACATATACACACATTTTTATAGGGTACTGCAAAAATTGTGTGTAAAAAATTCTAATATCAGTTCAACGCGTTTTTGTCTGCCTCGAGGAAGTCAGAAGGCTTTTTGAAAAATGCTTTGGACGCAACATCTACAATAAAAAAATAAATATATAATCCATTCACTCCCGACACAAACATCTAGTTATATACTGTTAACTTTATTTTGGAATCAGACTTTTTTTTAATTCCTCTGTTTTTAACTTACTATCTGTAATAAGTTACGCGCTATTAACCTACATGATATAGGCACTAGAATTTCAGTTTGAGATGTCTAGATATAGATTATATAGACCAGACCACCTCCGCCACACCCCAAGTGTGCTGTGCATACGAGGGGGAGTTAGTTACCGTTTAGAGAATGACAACTTTGAGAAGATATATTTAATGTAATATATGTTAGGAAAATATACGCCTTTTTCTACTTTGCATAATGAAGAGGTATTAGGCATGTTTATTTTAAAAATTGACTATTAAATCAACACTTATCTGCATTACATTTTGTATATTCTAATGGTTACCGTGTGCCATCGAGCATGAATAGACCTACAGACTAGCTAAACGTTATTGTTTGACTTCAAAAATGTGCCTAAAGGAGCAGGCAAGCGAATACAGGTCAGTTCTTAGCGCATAATTTCCTGCTTATTCAAAAATACGCTCTTTTCATGGGCAAACAAGCGAATACTGTTCTGTATTTATTTGTCAGAAGCGAATACCTTCTGACAAATAAATACTGGTCATTACTACGCTCTCAGACGCTACAGCTATTTCACCGGCCTCGTCGGGAAACGCGAATTTTCTTGAGCAGATAGTAAATACTGCTTATTCCTGCGCGCTCCGGCGCAATAGCTACTTCGCCTGCCTCTACGCAACCACAGAATTCTCTTAACGAAAAACCCTAGACTTTCTTTGTATCTTTGAGACATGTACAGCATCGTTATATCGGCAGATCTTTGTATATATCTATTTTTTAATTTATCAAATTAAAAGTTTGTTGTAAATAATAATCACTAAATCTTACATAAACCTGTCATATTCCTGTGTATAACAAGCTGGAGTTAGACCAAAGTGTTTTGATTGCTTTGCACAAATGTGAGGAGTGAAATCTGTAAATTATTTCAGCAAAGTTAATCGAAATAAATGTATAACACGGCTAAAGCTGTAATAAATATATATTATATGACATATGTTAGACATATATCTTCAACTTGGTCTCGTGTGTGCTTTTTTTTATATAATTTTAGATGATTCTTACTTAAGATTATGTGCGAGTACCTATATGATTTGTATTTAAGAATAATTTTCAACCTATTACGAATGAGTGGTGTTGTTTTAGCGGTAATAGTTGTAAGAACATAGCAACACTGTAAAGATATAAATACATAGATGGAATATCTATATCTATAATTAGTACAATCAAATACCTAGTTCGGCAGTATACACCTTTGATAGACTCACATCAATGACGAAAGATGCCCAAAATGTGTATTTTAGTATTATAAGGTACGCCTTGATACGAGAATACTAAGTTCAAATATGTCTAAATAAGTGGCGATCTCTAAATGTGTATAAGTTAAAAAGAAGTTGTTAAATGTTTTATCCATTCCTGTATATTACAACAAAAGAAGCTTAAAACAACACCACACTATAATATTATCTATAATATATTCTAAACTGTATAAAACTAAATCTTATATATTCGAGATCTCTGTTAAACGCTTCATAACTCTATTAATCTCAATTGAAATATTACATTCCAGAAAAAAACATTATAATTTAGTCCGGCTTTCATATAACAGTGTTTAAGATTTAAGCTAGGTATTTAGCGGCGGCATTTGGCAAAACTAAATTCATTTATATGAAGTGAGCACATAAGTTGTGTGGTATGATTCCATCTAACAATATAGTGTCAAATAGGCATTGTACATCTGCCATACCAACCCATACTCATACCCACTGCTAGGATACGGGTTTCTTTTCAACTGAAGTTACAATAAAGAACATACTCTGTCATGCTGCTGAATGTGGATTGGAGGATTATCTTTAAGTAAATCGTTAATTAAGCTTAACGACAGTCGTCTATCGACAACAGCCAGGACCGACGGCTTAACGTGACTTCCTAACTGCGAAGAGCTCTATATCCATCTACACACACGGTGCACTTGTGTTACATAATTAATTAAACTGTCTTTGATTTGTTTTTCAGCAAGAAAACCGTAAATGATAAATCCATATTCATTTATTCCCTTAAAGTTTTTAACATCTAGTACAATACAAAGTGATAAAACGATTGTGAGATATGTCACAGACCGCCTCAATCTGTATAAACCATGTAGTTATTTTCTGAGTTTTTGTAGGAGCATACCTAATTACAATAATTGATTTCTATAATATTCAAGAATTAACATTTATATCAATTTGTCTTCAGTTTATACAAGTGCGGTTTTCTGTGAGGTGGAGGTACTTCCCCAGTCGTGCTGCTATGATCCACTCTACATCTCTTTAAAACATTAAATCCAAGACAAATTGGAATGTTTATACACCCAAATGTTTGTCCTGTGTGGGAATCGAACCTACGAGCGTTGATGTTAAAGCTAGCATTGTCCCAGCTACCCAGTCCGTCACCGGGCTCGGCTTTTTTGGTATATTCGGTTAATTAAAAAATGCATTCAGTTGAATTTTAATACTCTTGCCGCTGCTGCGTACGTTTTACGTGAATAGTACATATGTTTAGATCTAGCTAGGCATATTGCAGAGTCTAGGTTATAAGCAACCTAATTATAAGGAGAAAGAGACTAACAAAGTATAATTAAGCCTAAGTTTACGCTAGTTTTGTGTGCGTTACGCTTAGATTTAAGAACAAATTGTACATGATTAGACATTAAGCTGAAAATATATATATTTTCTTTTTTTATAAAAATGATTTTTATTTACTATATAGTATATATATTTATACCACTAAGGTGGACCACAAGCGTACGGCCTGCCTGATGGTAAGTAGTCACCGTAGCCTACATTTGCAACACCAGGGGTGTCACTCGTGCGTTGCCGATCCTGTAAAAACCTCTTTACGCCTTTCTTGAAGAAACTCATACCGTAATGCCTTGGGAAAACTTCGGCAGGCAATTCATTCCACAACTTAGTTTTAGGTAGAAAACTTGTCTGAAACACACAGTACGCGACCATTGCGATTCTACATAGCGTGTCGGTGAGTCGTGCCATTGTAAAACGAGGCTATTGACTTCATACAACAACTCGGAACATGACCCATTGTTCAATCGATAGAACACAAGTGTTTGGGCTTAGGATCATTGACAATTCTCACAGCTGGTCTTTTTGCACCAAATCACAAGCTCCTGGCTCCTACCCGATCCAAACGCTCCTGCCCGAGCGTTCGGATGCCAGGTAACTCGCGAGAAAGCTGCCAGCGCGGGGATCTCCAGTTGTCCTCCCTCGACCGTTGACTGAGCTCCTTGAAGAACCCGTACGCGCCCCGACCCCACGGACCAAGGGTCTCGAGTTCTCGACGTCGAATGCAACAGATTCGTATTAGACTAGTAAATAACAGCAAGCTGTGTAGGCAGAGCTGATATTTTTTAAATTTAAAAAATAATTTAAATAATTTATTTTTAAATTTTTAATTTTTTTAAAATATATGGAACCCTGTACGACATCTAGAGACGAGTGCTGTTACTTTTTCTGTTGATGGGAGTGCAGTGCAGACTCTGCACTGCAGAGTGGCCGGCCATACGTTTTCCCATATGTTTTTTTTTCTAATTGGAACGATTTTGGACCGTTCTTCCTCACCAACGAACATTTAAATTTCAAATTAAAGGATACAAAACTACAATATGTTAGCTATTAGTGTGTCGATTTTGGAGTTTCTCACTAATACCGTCTAAACGCTAACTGGATGACATCAGTCTACCCCAAACGGCAATTTTGAGGGTAATGTGGCTCCGCTGGCTATCGCAGCTCTGCCAACTAGAGATAGACATCGAGACAACTATAGTTGCCTATCTTAAGCCGCTCACGATCCACCGCTGCACTGGCCTGTTTACTCGTCGCCGGGATAGGACGCCGTTAACGTATCGGTGCATATGGCATCCCACACCAACGCACGTCCCATATTCCACGGTATCAGATACATCCCGTCAGGATGCTTGCTATCGTTTCGCATGATCTCCGGCTCAAGAGCCACGGGAACGTTGACGGTGGCAAGCCTATCTAAGCGTGTCATTGAGCGCAGCGTGACGGGAGTGAAAGGCAAGCCCGTGGTGTCCGAGGCGATCTACACTGGCTCCACAAGAAGCGCTCGGTGGCTCAATCGTGAATGACGTGACTTTGACACCACCGCTCGTGGGTTCGATTCCCACACAAGGCAAACATTTGTGTGTTATCTTGGTTTTAAGAGAGGTAGGGCGCATCAAAGCAGCCCGTCTGGGGAAGTACCTCCACCTCACAGAAAACCGCAGCCAAATATCAACTCCCTAGAGGGTTGTTGTGTTCCTGCGTGTGAGTGAGGTCATCAGTAAGCTCCCAGGAGTTGCTGTGTAAGCAGCAGAGGCATCGCGCGAGTGATACTTAATATATCACTCGCGTTAATAGGCTACGGTGCCCGCTTTACATCAGGTGGGCCGTATGCTTGTATGCCTCCTGATGTAGTATATAAAAAAAGCGCAACAGTGGTCAACACAAACTTCAGAGCGCAACAGTGGTCAACACAAACTTCAGAGCGCAACAGTGGTCAACACAAACTTCAGAGCGCAACAGTGGGCAACACAAACTTCAGAGCGCAACAGTGGTCAACACAAACTTCAGAGCGCAACAGTGGTCAACACAAACTTCAGAGCGCAACAGTGGTCAACACAAACTTCAGAGCGCAACAGTGGTCAACACAAACTTCAGAGCGCAACAGTGGTCAACACAAACTTCAGACACCAATCACGATTCGGAGTGTACTGGAGTCAATGAAAGTTCCAGTATTGGGCGAGGGATAGGCGTTATTTAGTCGTCGCTATGTAATTATGATATTGTAACTTATTTTCCCTAGCCAACTTATTAAATGCCCCTATCTCCATCTCTTTTTTTAGACTCGCTTGCCAGTAAAACGCAAGCAGGTGAAGGTAAAGCGTTTATCGTAACCTACGAACGCTTATAATACGAGTACATTAAATAACGCTCCGCCGATGCTACCTCTGCTTCTAACTCCTTAGGAGTACTCCTGCTACCTCCCTCACTCACAGGAACACAACAAACATTCAGGGAGTTGTTATTTGGCTTGAGATACTTCGCCGGACTGGCTGCTTTGAGACGCCCTACCTATCTTAAAAATAGTAAAAAAAACCGGCCAAGTGCGAGTCGGACTCGCGCACCGAGATTCCGAATGAACTTGTAGGTATAGGTACTCAGACTTTTAAAATTCGATTCAGTAAAATGACAGTTGCTGTGGCACATATTAATTAATAAGTTCATAATTTAATAATATTTAATTTTCTAAGGTTCGGTTTATTCAAATAATTTCAATTTAACATTTATTGCTTTTTTTGTAGTCAATCAAAACATCAATCATCAAACGTGAATCAACTCGCGAACTACATACGATTCACGCATTTTGACGGACTAGAAAGTACAATTAAATAGCTTACCTACATAATAAAATTGAATAAATCTGGAATGAACAATTATTTGAATGAAACAATCAGATTCACTTATGTAACACTAGTCATTTTTATATGTGAACATTATTATGTTGTTTGACATTAGGTGACGTCAATTTACTGAATCGAATTTAAAAGTCGTATAAATAGTTCGTCTATCATGTATAGAACATTGCTCGAACGCAAAGATAATACGTAAATTTTAAGTACATCACAAAAACTATTTTATTTGCGACTCAAAGAGTAGTGGTAGATTCAAAGAGTAACCTACAGGCATTGAAACAGTCTTGAATACGAAATGATTTATTTGGATAAGGATTAATACCAAGGTACGAATAATGTGGCCTAGTTTGTACCGGCGTTACTATAGCATATTTTAACATGAAAAAGTAGTTATTGTGACGTAACTGTAATATTTAGACATATGGTATCGCGGACTTTTTTGTAGATATTGATGTCCTCTATAAAACTGTAGTACATTACTTTGCTCTATTGTCAATAATTTCAGCAGCGTACGCGGTATAAGGATTTTTTGGTATCTTTTTCACACATTATCGAAGTTTTCATACGGATCCCTAACTATTTTCAAAATATTTTATAGCCTATGTTAATCATTTATATTGTAGCATTCTAATGGTGAAAGAATTTTTGAAATCGGCCCAGTAGTTTTTGAGTTTATTCATAACATACATACAAATCTTTCCTCTTTATAATAATAGTATAGATTACAAACTTATTTGTAGTTGGTAAAATGGCGTACGGTCCTCTCTGCCTATTTGGCGTGAAGATATAGATAGTTCTATTTAGTTAAAGTTTTTGAGGCAAGGCATCCCCTCGTAACCAACTCCAGCTAACTTTACTCACTCCCGGAAAAGCAATAACGGTACTTTACTACGGTCTTTTATAAGAGAGGGTATTTGCTAAAGCGTATTCTCTTCCTCTCTTACGCCAGAGCCTGGATTGGTAATAGGCACAACATGCAGGGGAGGATGTTTTGTGCTCTAGAGCACAATGCTGATCCACTTTGACGAGCTCGGTGGCTCAGTCGTGAATGACGCGACTTTGACACAAACGCTCGTGGGTTCGATTCCCACACAAGGCAAACATTTGTGCGCATGAACATGTCTGTTTGTCTTGGTCTGGATGTTTTAAGAGAGGTAGGGCGCATTAAAGCAGCCCGCCTTGGGAAGTACCTCCACCTCACAGAAAACCGCAGCCAAATAACAACTCCCTAGAGGGTTGTTGTGTTCCTGCGTGTGAGTGAGGTCATTAGTAAGCTTCCAGGAGTTGCTGTGTAAGCAGCAGAGGAGGCATCGCGCGAGAGATACTTAATATATTACAAGCGATAATAGGCTACGGAACCCGTTTTACATCAGGTGGGCCGTATGCTTGTATGCCTCCCGATGTAGTATACAAAAAAAAACTTAGACCCCAACAGCCAACTTCTTTCTTTAAATATATTGAATAGGAAACATACGTTCCGCGTGATACAAGCCGGTTACCTACTACGGGTATTTTATAAGAGAATTAATCTATCTATAACTTCTTTAACATTCATTGCTCTTTTCATGCACACTCGCCGGCTCCTGACATCACCTTCTGATAGAACACGACCAATTTGATCATGGTAGGTAAGTCTTGGACTTCCTCGGCTCCTCTGCTTCGTCATTCTTCCATTCTGCATTCTTTCTACATGTCCGAACTAACGGAGCATGCCTCTTCTTATTTTATAACACTGACGCTATTATAGGGTCGGCAACGCAAGAGTGGCACCCCTGGTGTTGCAAATGCTCATAGGCTACGGTAACTGCTTACCATCAGGCAGGCCGTACGCTTGTTTGCCACCTTAGTGGTATAAAAAAAAACGCTCTCTTTCAGACCAACTCTGCTTGTAACCTCATCATTGCGATTACGGTCTACAAGCGCGTTACGCCACAAATTTTACGCAACGCTCGCATTTCAACCGCGTTTATGCTACTTTCATGTTCTCTCTGCCGTACCCAGCTCTCGCTTCCATAAGTAAGCGTTGGGACCATCACTGCATTGTGTATAGCCAGCTGCGATGTGACCCGCCGTTGTGAAAATATTGACAAGGTAAATGGTGTTGTGTCTGCTATTTTAAACTGGTTCACATGTAATAATCTGTTGCTAAACTCAGCAAAAACCAAATGCTTGATGCATTTGGTTTTTGCTGAGTTTAGCAAGTTAGTCTTCCAAATGTGAGTTCTGCCAATACAGAAGTTCTCATTGGGAATAATAAATTAGAATTTGTTAATAACACTGTATTTCTTGGAATTACAGTAGACTCTAAATTACAATGGGGCCCCCACATAAATAAACTAGCCGGTAAGCTCAGCTCTGCTGCATATGCAGTTAGGAGAATCAGGCAATTGACGGATGTGGCTACCGCGCGCTTAGTCTATTTCAGCTACTTTCACAGCATTATGTCGTATGGTATACTGTTGTGGGGAACGGCGGCTGACATTGAGACAATTTTTATCTTACAAAAAAGAGCTATTCGCTCTATTTATAATATGGGCTCCAGAGAATCCCTCAGGGAACTGTTCAAAGAAATAAATATCCTCACTATTACTTCTCAATATATTTATGAAAACATAATGTATGTCCGTAAGTCGTTTGTAAATTTCAGTGAAAAACTTAGAAGTAGAAATAAGTTGTGTATGCCGGTACATCGGCTTGCTAGGACTGGTAGGTCTTTTCTTGTAAATTGTATTCGATTTTATAATAAATTGCCTGAAACAGTTGTCCTTTCCTGACAATGTATTCAAAAAACACATTAAAAATACTCTCTGTAGAAGGGCTTATTATAGAATTGATGAATATTTAACTGACAAAGATGTCTGGAAATAATTCAGCACAGACTATCTGTCCTTAATAATCGTTAATTTTACGATATGATATCATTATTGTACCAATATGCTTATGTAATTTTATTTTGTAATACATAATTGACAATTTTAAAAGAGACCTATATTGGCAAGTTTCTTTCGGCATTTCTTCTTAGCCAATGGTCACTTCCAAAATGCTAGTACATTAAAAAAAAAAAAAGGAAAATAAGTTAAATAAGAGAATTAAACAAGTTACAATAAGATTATATTTAAAAAAAAAAAATGTAAGACGTGTCTAAGTGCCCGCGAGGGCCCAATGGCAAATAAAGAATTTTTATCTTTTTATCTTTATCTTATCTGCGCCTTCTGACTCAGATTTTTACTGCCAAGAAGCTTTCCCAACGCTCCATTATCAATATTCCCAGCACTCACTCGCCTTTCCACATCTGCGGTGTACCTTCTATCCATATGAGAATTAATATATAGTAAAACACAATATGCAGAAAAGACAATTTTATAGTCTTAAAAAATATCACAGCATTTCATTCTTCTATTTAAATCTTGTACAGTGAAGTGCACGTCAGGTTACACTTTCACCAAACGAACAATCGTTCAATCGAACTTCGTGTGTTACCCGTGATTTGCTCTACTGTTCTTGCCTATCAAAAACATCTTGCAAATGATTCCGTAGCATGGTATAATATTGAATAC
Organism: Pyralis farinalis; assembly: GCA_947507595.1. Taxonomy (NCBI): domain Eukaryota; kingdom Metazoa; phylum Arthropoda; class Insecta; order Lepidoptera; family Pyralidae; genus Pyralis; species Pyralis farinalis. The sequence goes on along the minus strand of OX382268.1, from coordinate 3,520,115 downwards.
TACATAATTCATAAGATAGTTTAGTATCAAAAACGCGGCAAAAGTTTCTTGTATATATGGGACCCTCTTTAATTTTTGAACTTCATTTTTAATGATTGTTGTTATAGAGGCCATAGTAACTGACACTCTGTGAATTTCAAGTGTCTTCTTAGTACCGTTCAAAATATATAGCCCTGTCACAGACAAACATATATACAAATGGACAGACAGACAGCGGAGCCTCAGTAGTAGTGTATAAAATTAATCACAAATTCTGCGAGCTGCCAGTCCCCGACTGACTGTGACTGAACGTGGAGTTATTCAAGTTGGTTGGTGCAGTCTTTTGTGCCATCTGAAAATGAACAAATATTGATTATAATTAATAGTAATAATGGATTTGGGTGGTGGTACAAAAGGTAAGCCTGATGATGAATGACTTTTATCAACCATTTTGAAGTATAAAGGTTTCTTACTAGCCCTGTTGTCAATGCAGTTAAAATTTTAAATTTCTCTTTCTATCTCTATATCCTCACACCAGGGCTCTTGTGAGATAGACAGAGAGAACAGAGCACCATAAAACGCGGTCCTTTCACACCATGGCCATTTCTTTAAAATTCATAACGCTTTTCATGCACACTCGCCGGTTCCTAAGTAAGCTCTGTAGGGACATTGTTAACTTCACTAATTTACAATCACATGCATAAATCGAATATTTAGTGTTAAAGATGGCAGTGAGTGAAATCAAATGACGACTTTACCCATTTGAGAACAGAAAGGTGCATGTGCTATTATTTTGCTGCAGTACTGCAGTATTGACAGTCATTATTTAGCAATTCGGGCTGCTAAAACATCGGAATGGTACCAGTATTGGCGAGTCTGGCGGCGAAGCTAGCTACTTTAATACCGAGGTTCATGGGTTCGATTTCACACAGGACAAACATTTGTGTGCATGAACATGTTTGTTTGCCTTGTTCTGGGTGTTTTAAGACAGGTAGGGCACTAAAGCAGCCTGTCTGGCGAAGAGCCTCGACCTCACAGAACACCAAATAACAACTCTTCAGAGGGTTGTTGTGTTCCTGCAAGTAAGTGGGATTACCAGTAAGCTCCTTAGGAGTTGCTGAGTTAGCATCTGGGGTTGGCAACGCGTGGGCATTATTTTCTGTATCGCAAGCTTTCATCAGGTGGGTAGTATGAATGTATGCCACCCATTGCACAAAAAATAGGCTATGAAAAGTGGTTGTGAAGTGTTAAATAGTAACACTTATGCTGTACTACAAAGTTCTGCGGTTATGATGTATTTGCTGCAAAGGCTCCAGTTTCATGTCAATATTGATGGATGCTAAGATGGCAGTATCCCACACAGCCTGGCGGCGTATACGGCGTTATAGATAGCGGTGGCCCGCTCTATGTGCCATATCCACACAATGGTGTTGATGTGGCCATCTATATCCCATCTGACCATGGATACCAGGTTGCTAATGTTAAGAGAGGCAAACATAGTGATATCTGGACATTTCTGGCAGAGGGATGCACATTTAAATATAAATTTATGTTAAGGAAATTACACACATAGTTGCATCGATCTCCTGTATTACTACATTGCTAACACATATCTATACACTAATATTACACATTTTTTATACAATGTTGCGAGGAATACAAGCATATGGTCCACCTGATGTAAAGTGGTTATCTTAGCTTATGTATATTATGATGTCTTTTTTTTCACATTACCACCCCTTGCCTACACAGCAAACCCCTAACACGGCAACTCCCTAGGAGCTTACTGGTAACCCCAATCACTCGTAGAAACAACAAATCTCCAAGGAGTTATTATTTGGCTGTGTACCCACCCAGTCAGGCTACTTTGATGCGCCCCTTACCTATCTTGAAAATACTCAGAATTTGGTGAAGATTTTGACATGAAACGACTATCGATAGACCTCCACAGTTGTAAAAATAACATAGGGAAGAGTTAGAAAACTGTCCTTACTGTCTTTATCCTGAGAAGGTCATCCATAGCTGATGGTAACACGGGCTTCACTGAATTGATCTCCATCATTGTCAGATGGTCAAGTCTACCGTAACTACCTCCAGATTTCATTAATGCATCCATTGAAGTTCTAAGCTTTGACATTCGTATATCCCAAATATCTTTAATAATTGTCTTAATTTCTGTAGCATTGGGTATGTCTTCAGCTGCCACTCCTAAAATTAATTTAGCTTCCACCATGTAATGTTCATTCGGCATTTTTGTGAAGAATCTGTAATAAAAGGAAATTACATATTGGTTAGCTATGGCTTTAGGATGTACAGCATTAACTTCATTGATTTAGTGTCACAGAAGCAATGCTATCTTCTCTAAATTTTTTACTACAGAAAAATTTATTGTCTAAGTCGGATTTCAAAACACAAACTCTTGATTGCCTGTAGAGTTTTCAAACTGAACTACTGGGAAGGTTTATGATGGTGGCAAATTTTGCCACTTCTATATATTGCCACCAGCATACTGCTATATCTTTATGTGAATCACTTTTAACTTATGACACTTTGTAAACAGATTATTTACACAATAAATATTTACTTTACATGTGAGAATTCATGCATTAGTAGCTTGTGAGAGATGACACCAATGCCAATGGCCTTACAACAAGGGATGCCGAAGATAACCCAACTAGCAAGCACACAAACTTCTTACGCCTATGCTTACGTACAGCTATTGAACTGTAGAAAGCCTATGTATACAGTTTGTACTATCTGGGGAAAGTTGAAAAGCAGACCCCAGACTTAGAGGCAAAACCATATGATGAAATCAGGATTTAGATTGGATGATGATGAAACAGAAGAATCACATGGAATTGGAGAGGTACAGTCATTGTACTCTTGTACAACAGCAAGGGTTCACAGAAAGATTGTGAAAAAAATGAAGATAGAAGAATAATATTTCAAGGGAGGAAACCAGAACAAGCACATGGACTATGGCTGATAATGTAGTGTTCGAACAAGTAGATGAGGTTGTATATCTTGAATGCATTTTAGCAAGGATGGAAAGTACACCGCTGATGTGGGGAGACAAGTGAATAGTGTGAATGGGGTGTTGGGAAAGGCACAACTGGCTGTACACAACAGAGTATAGCAGGGGGAGCATAAAAGTAGAATAAATGTGGTTGGGATGTGAGCTCTGTGTAAAATCTGTAGTGTAACCCGTGTAGATAGAGTTCACAATTAAGATATTTCAAATACCTACCTTTATTGCTCATCTTCTGCTACAATTTAAGGAGTTATCTACTGCCCTTTTCTATTATGTAGCAAGCACTTATAACTATACTGTTTTTATAATAGTTCTTTCAAGGGTAGTCCTTAGATGACTGACCTTACACAACATATTTTCTGATAACTAGACCACTTCTGTATATATGTATATCCTATTTAAAGAATTGTGGGTAATGTGTGTTGCTTTGTGAATTAACATAATAATAGAACTATAATGCTAGACAGACTGAACAAATATTTGTATAGACATACTTTGGTGAAATCAGTATCTGCAAACCATATTGTTCTCTTTTTAGTTCTTGCTTGCAGGGCATTCCCTGCACTGTTTACGATGCAAAGTTTTCAACATTATGTATAGTATCTGGGTGGCTGCCAAAAGTCTTTTTATGGTGATGTACAAAATATGTACAAACCAATGATATTGTATTTAAAGATGACGTATATTCATACTGCGCGTCGTTTTGTTATTGTTCCACTACGACATTATAATACTTACTTACTTATGAAGGGGATAGATAATACGGAATGCATGATATAGAGAGAGATAGCTATCTGTCAAGAGTTGCGCTTGAAATACGTCAGCGCATCATAGAATAGCGCATATTAGACCAATTGGGTTAATTTCATTGCCTCAGTTTTTGCGCGCTAGTACGACATCTACCTCTTTTTAATACAATATCATTGGTACAAACATGTTTTTTCAGGAGGTTAGGTAAATTTAAAAAGAAAAAAATTATGATATATAAAATTTGATCCAAATGATTAGCGTCGATTCCAAGATACACAAAATGTATATACAAGGTGTAACTGGACGGGTGAAAGTTATTGCAAAAAATAAATGTAGAAATATTTTTCAAGAAAACAGCATTTCTTTGAAAATTTTCAAGGATCAAACTCGAAATAGTATTATTGTCCATAAGGTCCACCATTAATCTCTCATTACCCGCTGACCCCTTTTCCGCCAAGAAATGTATGGAAAAACCTATATAACGGGGTCTCACAGGTTAAACTACTCCCCAAAAACACAATCATTTGTTTAGCTACACTTGATATAGTCAAAAATCAGATTTTTATATAAATTCTACAAAAATTCTAATAACTCTTAAACCATTGAATATCACTGAACATATATTAGGTTAATTCGATAGGTATTGAGGTCCCCCACTGCTCTGTCATCGATGATCTACCCCTGCAGTTACACCCTGTATATGCAAGAAATGCTTATTTAAAATAATATTATTTTAAATTATATGTCAGTTACATTACAGAATCTAGCTTATCTAGATGTTATTTATAAATTGTAGATTGTACATAGGTATCCTGTTTTGTCAGAAAGTGACGTCAGGAGCTCCAGGAACGGGCTAGTGTGTGTGTAAAGAGATATGAATGTTAAAGTGAGTGAGGTCGATAGATTACAATGGACCATGGCTTATAGTGCATGGTTCTCTCTGCCCACCCTGCATCTAACTTGGCACCAATGAACATATAGATAAATATATACAAACTCTAAATTTTCAGAATATCTGTAGCTTGATACACAACCAAAGAGCCTGTATATTTTAATACAGGCTCTTTGGTTTAACCTCAACACGATCTAGCTAGGTACATATAGCTGAATATGATGTAACATAAATATGTAATAAATGGTAAAAAAACATTTCCCACACAAATTGATAAACTTCATACTGTGGTAAGTTAGGAAAATCTCAGCATGGAGTTCATTCCACAAGTGTAGTTAATTATATTCTGAAAATTATTGGCTGTGGAAACGTATGCCACTTGGTTTTTTAATTCCAAATTTATTCATTCAATTTTAAACTAACCTGATCCTACTAATATTATAAATGCGAAAGTTTGTATGTATGGATGGATATTTGTTGCTCTTTCACGCTTAAAACGGCTGAACGGATTTGAATGAAATTTGGCACGTAGATAGATTATGATCTGGATTAACACATAGGCCACGTTATTTGACTCCACGCGGGCGGAGCCGCGGGCAGCAGGTAGTATTTAATATATCAGTGTGTTTTTGTTTAGAGCTCAAACAGGACATAACAAAACTTACCTCGATCTTTTCTCTTCCTCTTTGATATTCTCCAAATTATCGACTTCCATCCAGTCCGGTGGCACGATTCTACACTTCTGCTTTTGTTTCAACATTATAGCTAACCACAAAGGCACATTTAGCGGCAGACCGGCACGAAAGGGACCAAACTCCCCACAAATCAAGTAGATTTTGTCGTGTGAAAAATTTGGGATAATACTAACGATCCTGTTTTCCCCTATGAATTCTATTTCGTAAGGATCCATGACACTGTATTTTATTGTAATATTATCATCAAAATCAATATTTATTACTAAAAGACGTTAAAAAGAGTAAACTAATAAAATTCAAAAAAATTGCTTTAAGTAACATGACATGACTGCATGATAGGTACCTTATATTAAATGACATTGACAAAATTGACATTGACAGATACGAGTGGCATTTAACTGCTATGTGGAAATAGTAACTTACATTACCCGTTGTTGGTATGTACCACAGTATTATATAATACTGTGGTACATACCAACAATACATAGTATTATATATGAACGTACAGGGTCCCCAGTAATATTATCATGCTTTACGCTCTTTTTATTTATTTTTGAAGAACATGAATGTTAGGAAGGTTATTCCAGTACTTGATAGTAGAAGAAAAGCAGCCTGCCGGCTTCATATCAAATTACTCCTTTACAAACTGTAAGTTGGTTTGCGAGTCCCGCTGAAAAGAAACAACAGCGCTTCACATGTTCTTATACAACAAACATCTTCCAGGCTCCAGTTGCAGTACTGTTTTGCTCTGTCGAGCACACCGTATTACCGACGCCAGCTTAACCTAGGTACGAGTACTTACTACTACTTATGCGTGCAATTCGGAACTAGACGTCGCTGGAGATATCAACACCAGTCCAGACTAAATATAGCCCCCAGTCAGAATGCTCCGGTCCGGTCCGTTTTCATGGCTTCCACGCATAATCAGAGAGATCACACGTTTAAGAGAGGTAGGATGCATCAAACCAGCTGACTGGGGAAGTAACCATACAGCGCTACCGGCCCCATGATGAATGCCATCAATAGATAACATTATAACATAAGATATATTAGAAACAGTAATACGAGTGAGTGCGGTCAACAGAAGATGAGGAGTTGCTGTGTTGACAGCCGGGGTGGCAAGGCGCTAGCTATATTCTTTTTGTTGCTAGCGTTCATAGTCTACGGTAATTGCTTTACATCAGGCGGACTATATGTTTGTTTGCTATCCGTCGTAGTATATTAAAAATACAGTACAGGCACTGAGTACTGCAGTATCCTTCGAATTATTAAACTACTTACATAAAAGTAATCTGCAAAAAAACAGAGTAAGAGGGCACATTTTACTAATGCTAATTTCAGCTATACTTTATAATTTTAGCGCCATCTATAGAAACAAAAATACATCTCTTAATTTTAGCGTCCTCTATTATTGCAAGGCCAATCTACGACAGTAGGCACCGAAGAAAAAATGCAGATGCTCCTTCACAGATGGCGCTATTAAACAAAAAAAAAATGCAAAATAATAGACTGAAGTTGTTGTAATAGACCAGAACTATCGAAATTTTAATTTGTAATAGTTTCGAAACGTCTTACGTCATCACAATAGCCTAAAATGTCACAGTACCCGCTGTAATTAATTGGATTGAATTTTGAAGCTACAGACGATAAAATATTGGCACGATCGATGTAAATCGCTTTGGCAAAGTGCAAACTCCTAATTACTAGCAGTAAATAAGGGTGGCCGGTTGACAACGTCTCAGACGGATAATATTTATGGGCAGCCTCGTGCCTCGACGCGACGGGCTCCTCTGCTCCCATTTGCCCCCCCTTAAACCATCTGTCATTTGGTAGATATGTTGGTGCTAAGTTTCTACAAATTCTTGCGACAATATATTATGCAGTTATGTGACATTACGTTACAATCTAAAAATATATCTATCAATGTAAAAATATGCGTTCATAGAACGTAACATTACAGTTTTGCTGCTTTTGTCGCAGATTATACGGGTTTTAATACATTGCGTACAATACAGATTCTAATCAGATAGCACAACGTACTGCTCATATACGGATATAGCATGCTTTACGATGACAGCAAGACATAGAGTAAGGAAGGAGTATGGGCGTGTGTTAGCGGCCAAACTTGATTTCATTTAAAACTTTTACATGCATACGTATCCTCACACCTGTCTCCGATTGGGGTAGGAAGAGACTATAGAACGCCAGATGCACCGATCCAAACATACTTTTCTTGCTTCTTCCACACTCATAAACCTCTTCATGCATGCTCTTCGGTTTTGCGTGCTTTTGATTTGACCCTTTTTCAACACATCACCAATTTATTTATTTGTTTATTTATTACACCAGTTTACATAAACATTTTATAAAAACAATATTAATGCATTTTATAAACCACTGAGGTTCGACGCAAATGCAATGATATCACTACATCAAGACACAGTCATGTAATAATTACCTACAATGTAAAATAAGAATAGTATAGAATAGTGCGTACTTAACTACGAGTACAACAATAAGATTCATCGGTGACCGGGTAAGTACGTTCGAAGACATATATTAGGATATAAGTGAGTACCATAAATAATACATACACATACAATAAGCAACTAAGTATACGGTAAATATGAATTATAATTTAATTAAGATTTATTTTATTGCAGGTAATAACAATAATCATGTAGTATAATTAGTTTGTTTTCAAGTTCTTAAGTGAAATTAAATTGTTTTGACTACTTAAATTGTCCAAAACGTACTTTTTTAATTTATATTTTATATTATTCCTAACAAGATTTTTGTTTAAATCAGGTGGTAGTTTCTTAATTAAGCGCGGTACAATGTAACGCGTCGTTCTCTCGCCGTACACACAATTTATTATTTATTTACTTATATTATTATTTAATTTATTTATTTACAATTTGACCTATACGTGTGCGTCTAGGGCGGCCTCTACCGATATCTCCATTCACTCTTGCCTGATACACTTCTTTCGTAACTCTTTTGTCATTCATTCTTTTTAAATGACCAATCTCAGCGTACCCTTTAAAATTTTTGTCACTACATCATCTTTCATTCCACATAGTTAAACCTTTTACTTTATTATATACAAGAAAACAAGGACGACCGAAACTAAGTTGATGGAGCTCCTATTTTTGGCTGTGGGGTTTAAAATAACATCACTAAACTGCGATGAGCAATGATAATTGATCGGCGTATCTTATTTGCACGCATAGGATAAACCGGTCTTACTTTAATAATACTGGTAACATCTAGGGCAAATTAGTTGGCTTTAAAACAGTCTTGGCTGATAACTTATATACTTACTACGATCATTACATTATTCACCATATTGTCTCTCCTCATATCTCAAGCTATAATGGAAATCATAATGCAATATTTAGGTATTGTTTTTGCAGTTACAATCAAAGTGAACGAGTGTTCATGAACACATTTGAAATACCTTCTTTCACTATTTGCTATTTTTATATATTACTAAGTTAACAAGGTAGGTCCCGCCTAGTGATAAGCAGTTATAACAATTAACCTTTATATATACCAGCATGGACAGACTTTCTCTAGAGAAAGGACTAACTTTGGCCAGATTTGGGGATTATATGCTTAGAATTGAGAGAGAAAATAGAGTTTGAAGCAGATATATTATCCATAGCAGGGATTACGCTATGCTATATGCTTTTATATTTTTATTCGACTTGGAAGGTGATCATTAAAATATTCTAAACTATGCTGTGTTGTAAGCGATCATAGGTAATAGTTTTGTTTTCACGTAAGAAGAGGCACGTGGTTTTTTTTTATACTGAATAAGGTAGTAAACAACCATTCAGATCGCTCGCGATCGGAACATTGCCGAGCGTCACTCGCGTGTTGCCACTCCTGACGCCGACGCAGCAGCTCCTCGTAAGCTTACACTCGAATACAACAAATCTCCAGACAGTTAATTATTATACAATGCCTTTCTTTTGCTGGAGTCTAATTTGCTAGTTAGGCAGGGTGCAGCACGTGCAGGTGAGGTTGGATTTTAAAAGATGAACCACGCCGCTCATTTGCCACGGATGACGTATTAAAAAAAGTTTTCGTAATGTAACAAAATGAAATAACTTCTCTAGAGTATATTTATTTACTGTATTTTGTACTATACGGGCGCATCTCTCCAATTGTAGTCTGTATCTTACAAAATGCATATTTTTGGCTTTTTAGAAATGTAATTCCGGTTGTTTACTGCGACAGATTTGTGATTAAAACAGAAACAAGTCTAAAGATAACTTCTAGCGCGGGACGTATAAATAACAGATCTATCTGCACGAGCGAAAAACACATTGTCTCCTCACAGACATCTTTCTCCTTAAATCTACATACAAATTCGTGAGATCGCGCACAAACTCACACAGTCATTTAAAAGCCATTCCATTTCTAGCGAAAATGCTGTTTTTTGGCCATAAATATGTCACGAGGTGACATTTGGAGTCGGGCAGCGCCACCTACCGAGGCGATTTGTACTTTAGTCACGCCTCTCTACGATAGATGGCGCACCACGTCACTCAAATGTACAAGTTGAAATTTTATTCTTTTGTTTCGAGTTCCTTTTTAGTGCCTCTCTACCCAGTCTACCCCGCGTAATTTATTTGTTTTGTCTCCGAGTAAATTACTGAATTGAATTTAAACTCGCATAAAGGCGTATAAGAACTTTTTCAATACCTACGGGAATATTCAGATACGTAAGTACGCGATTCTGAACTCAAAAAGTTTTTTGTTCGTGGGACGTCTGTTAGAACAAAACAGGCGTGTTCAGGCGCCCAACTAAACTAAAATTTTATTAATTTCATGTTTCTAGACGGGTATTTAAAGGGCATAATGATAACAAGTACCGTTACGTGATACGCAAGAGAGGAAGGCTCTTCATGAGGTGCTGTTTTCTCAGCAGTGTAGTGTCATATTGAGACGACAGAAATCTTAGCAGTGTTGGGTAACTTTTCTTCTTCTTGGGCAAATGTTTTTTTAGTAGGCTCGTCGCTGTATCTGAGACATCTTACAAATTTGTATTTGTATGTATAATAAACCTCTCTTATCTCAAAGCGGACCATTAAAAGGTGAGATTTTATGATTAGTTGAAAAGTAATTTAAAGTTCATTGTCATTAACACTGTTTTGGTATATGATAATAATTTGATTTGGATGATAATGATGAATATTTAATTAGTATACTTACATCATCCTGCGACAGTCTTATATATGTGCGTTGAAAGTTATTAGATAATTTATGAACCATATTTTTTTAATGTAACATGCAAAACTAAGTTTATTGAAGTCAAAGCTGGCTAATAAATTTATGTGTTATTTTTCCGTAAGTCAAATTTACAGGGAATTTGATTGTACACCGTCTACTAGCCGCAATGGGTTACGGGCGCGTGTTCACATGTGCTAACTGGTGTCAGAAGCACGCCAAAAAACTGCAGACAACCTTATGGTCTAGCGTCAGGTGCTACTCCACGACAATGAGGTCCGTACATCCTCCTCCATTCCGGAATCCCCTTGTGCCTTCTACAGCATTCTGTCGGATGTCACCCTCATTTTCCTTACAATTATTTTTCCATACACTTTTGCTGCTAAGTTGATCAAACTGATGGCCCTGTAGCTGGCGCAGTCCATATGGGATCCCTTACGTACGATGACTGCGCTTCTCCTTTTTTATAATATATTCTATAATCTATAAGTTGAAAATGCATGATCGGCGGCTGCTTCTTAAATATATCTGTGCCTTACCTCTCTGTCGCCATAGCCGTAGTTGCTAGTTGGCAGGGTCCATCATGTACGCCTGCGCTTTGTAACAACTTTAAACAAGGTTGGTTTAGGTGATTTAGATGGTAGGTAGCAAGTTCACAACCACACAATCCAAATTACATAATTATAAAAAAAATATTAAAGTGAATGTTGAACATTCTATAATTACATTACAACACTGGACAAGAAAATAAATTAGTGTATGTTAACCAATTAGATTTAGAACAATTTGTAACTAATTAGACTTAGAACAAGTTTAAGGATGATAGAATTGATATTAGAAGATTTTGAATACGAATAGTTAATAATCCGTTTAATTTTCTTTGGTTTCAATAATTATATTTTACTTATATGAAAAAAAAAACGTATCCTGGTGGATCTACTAAATGCATGTTTTCGTATTTATGTATACTAGTGGTCGCCTGGTGCCCTAAATTCGACTATAATTTATTAAATTTTATAAGTTTGAATAACTAATATATAAAGCACAAATATCTATTAGACAAACTATGATATTATCATAATTATTTTTGACGTTCAGTGAGACTATAAACAAATAATATTATAGGCCAATAAAATTAAAATTTTCAGTTTGACCACAGATTTTAACCATGGACAAATGAGTAGGTATTTGTAATATCTTTCTTATTAATTAAATGTATTTTCCAAGCATTATTATAGAAAAATTTTTGCATTCTGCACTTCTTCTCCATGTATACTTTAACTGTGCCAATTTACTGTGCCAATTTCCTCCGTCCGCGTAATTTTCGTAAAAAGGGATACAAAGTTTTTGCTTCACGTATTAATATAATGATTTATTAATTGCTCGGCGGGGGAAAAACATCGTGAGGAAACCCGCACGTCCACGTTATATTTCGAAAGACATGTGACTTAACCGAAGAAAGGTCTGGTTTTCCCTCTGCGTTTTGGAGATTTGACAGCAGTCGCTCTACGTAAAAATCAGTGTCTTTGCCTAATTCTTAGTGTTAGGTAGCGGACCCCGCCAATCCCAATGAATTAGGATATGGGATAACGTGAAGCAGTCCATTTATTATGGAAAAAAAATCGATGTGATGTATAGTATTATAGTGTTAATATAAATCGTTCCTTATCATTTTATACCATGCACGCGTCAGTGAGTTCCCGTTGTAAAGTTCATCAGTAATTCGCTAGCATATGTGAGCTTCCATTTTCCCGATGTCGTATTATATTGTAAAAAAAACTTATTAGGAGAGTAGTATAATATACAAGACCCAGAATTAATAGCGTTATAATAAGGGTAGGCAGGCATTTCTTTTATTTATTTTTATACAACGTTGGAGGGCATACAAGCATACGGCCCACCTGATGTAAAGTGGTTACCGTAGCCTATGAACGCTTGCAATAAAAGATAAAGATAAAATAATTTATTTGCTTTTAGGCCTTCTCGGCACGTAAACATGTCTTAAATTCTTTAAATCAGATCTTAATGTTATTAATTTTTCATAGGTTCAATCTCTCTTTTTTAAACTATCAGCATTTCGAAAATGATCATTGTAGAAGAAGAAATGCCAGAAGAAATTTGCTAATATAGGGATACCGTAAGGATATTTATTTCTTTGAATAGTCTAAGTGATTCCCTGGCGCCCATGTTATAAATAGAGCGGACGGCTCTCTTTTGTAATATAAAAATAGTTTCAATATCAGCCGCTTTTCCCCACAACTGTATGACATAATGCTGTGAAAGTACCTGAAATAGACTAAGCGCTCAGTAGCCACATCCTTTAATTGTCTAATTCTCCTAACTGCAAATGCGGCGGAGCTGAGCTGACACAGGTCAGTTTACGTGGGGATCCCACTGCAATTTGGAGTCTATTGTAATTCCAAGAAATATAGTATCAAAAATAAATTCTAGTACATTATTGTCAATGAGAACTTCTGTATTGGTAGAAGTCACATTTGGTAGACTAAATTTTATACATTGTGCTTTAGTTGAGTTTAATAAAAGATTATTATATACATGTGAACCAATTTAGAATGGCAGATAGAATATTATTTATCTTGTCAATATTTTCGTACCGGCGAGTAACCCCACCCCCCATTTGAGACCCCATTGTTATCAACAGTCTTGGAATTTGACAATACATTAAGTATCACCCCCACGATGATACCTATGCTACTAGCACAACAAAACCCCGGGAGTTTTACTGGTAACATCACTCACCCGCAGGAACACAACAACCTACCAGGGAGTTATGATTTGGCTCCAGTTTTCTGTGTGGTGAACATACTTGCCTCGATATGCTGCTTTGGTGCGTCCTACCTGTCTTACGAACACCCAGACCAAGACAAACAGACATGTTCCGTCACACAAATTTTTGTCCTTTGTGGGAATCGGGAATCCACGAGACATGGTGTCACAGCAGCGCTATTAACCACTGTGCCACCGAGCTTGTCAATCAAAATTGGTACACAAAGGTATTGTTACAAAATTTTGTTTTCCAGTGTAATTGAATAATATATATTGTCGGACAAATTACACAGCGCCACCTAGTCCCAAAGTAAGCGAAGCTTGTGTTATGGGTAGTAGACAACTGATAAACATACGTAAATACATTTTTTTTTTGTAAATACATACTTATTATATATAGAAAATACCCAGACCAGGCCAAACAGACATGTCCATGCACACAAATGTTTGTCCTGTGTGGGAATCGGACCCACGAGCGTTGGTGTCAAAGTAGCGTAACAGCGCGTTTCACCACTGCGCCACCGAGTTCGTCAAACTTGGTAGTTATTACTGATTAAGTTTCACAGAGCATGATATTTGTTGCGGAAGTGTTTCCTCTGTCTAACTGCTTAATATATTATTGCGCACTTTCTCTCCTTCGCCAGAATCACATTTGCTATTTGGCAGGGTGCAGGTTTTTTATACAATGTCTGAATGTATATACGACTCACCTAATAAAAAACGGTACATTAAGTATCACTCACGCGATGCTACCTCTGCTGCTAACACAGCAACTTCCTAGGAGCTGGTGACCTCACTCACACGCAGGAACACAACAACGTTCCAGGGAGTCTGCTATTTGGTGGAGGTACTTTCCGAGTCCGGCTGGGTTGATGCGCCTTATCTCTCTTAAAACACCCAGATCGAGAAAAACAGATATGTTCATGCACACAAACGTTTGTCCTATGTAGGAATAGAACCCGTTGGTGTCAAAGTCGGATTATTAACCATGTCGCCACCGAGCTCGTCAAAAGGTGCGGTTGTCTTTGGCCCTAAAGATTATGGTGAGCACCATCTGTGTATTTTAATTCGAAATATTTAGGGAGATAATTTACACTAAATTGTCTACGAAATTTTGTTCAGCGATTTACCCTTAATATAAATGTGGCAGGCAGTACTTTGACAAGCGCTGTCCGGTTTGTTCAGCATCACAGGCTTAGCTGCATCGACAGCAATTGTGCTGCACGCACTGACCAACTCATATCGCCCGACGGCTGTCTATTTTCTACACTGATGGAAACAGACACGTTTATTAAACACGGAATCACAGAGAATTACGATGGGATGGGAATAGATGAGATATTTTTTAAGATTTCCTTTATGCTACTAAGGTAACAAACAAATATATAGCCTGTTTGATAGTAAGTAGTGCCATAGTGTTTCATTGTCGACAACGAAACCTCTTCACTGTTTTTGAAGAATCTTATACTGTAATCTCTAGGGAAAACTTCGGCATGGAGTTCCTATCTCAACGGGTTCGCGGTAGAAAACTTTTCTGGAATCACATAGTACGCGACCATTGCGGCTCCAGTGTGTGAGAATGAATTCTTAGCTGTCGGTGAGCAGTGTGATTGTGTATTGAGGCAGATGGCATCATATTGAACAGTTCCAATACAACCCATTATACACTTGGCGCACATGAAGGGAGCTCACTAAAACTTTTTAAGAGAAGTAGGGCGCATCAAAGCAGTCCGTCTGGGGAAGTACCTCCACCTTACAGAAAACCGCAGCCAAATAACAATTCCCTAGAGGGTTGTTGTGTTCCTGCGCGTGAGTGAGGTCACTATTAAGCTCTTAAGGAATTGCTGTGTTAGCAGCAGAGGAGGATTAAAACTTAATGTATTACAAGCGTTAATAGGCTACGGTAACTGCTTTATATCAGGTGGGCCGTATGCTTGTATGCCTCTCGACGTTGTATAAAAAAAAACTTACAAACGTGTGAGGGTATTCCTAGTTGTCAGCGAGAGGTGCGATTACAAAACGAGGCAGATGGCATTGTATTGAACAATTACTCTTCTTTTTTTTATTCTTTTTTATACAACGTCGGGAGGCATACTAGCATACGACCTATCTGATGTTAAGCAATTAGCCTATGAACCCTTGCAACACATTAAGTATCACTCGCGCGATGCTACCCCAGATGCTACCACAGTAACTCCTTAGGAGCTCACTGTTGACCTCACTCCCTCGCAGGAATTCAACAACCGTCCAAAGATTTGTTATTTGGCTATGGTTTTACGTGAGGTGAAGATGCTTCCCCAGATGGGTTGCTTTAAAATCACACAGACCAAGACAGACATGTTCGCAAATATTTTGTACTGTGCAGGAATTAGAATCCACGAGCGTTTATGTCAATCTAGCGTTACTTACTGCACTGCGACGCCGAGCTTCTCATATTCTGCTTTCACGCTGTCCTGCATTAACCAGCTCTCGCTTCCATTTTTATCTTCTGTTACAAATTTACTCTTGAAACATATAGCAGATGAGTGGCAGATCCAGTGTTCATTTACCTCTGTAATGCTAATAAACATTTGCAAATGACGCACAGGTTTTACTAACTCTTTTTTTTTTAACTCACTCAATGTTTTTTATTTAGATGAAGCGGCATAATGTTAGCTTGTGCTGAATCAATTTCTTTTGTTTGATTAGATACAAAGATACAACTATTTCTGTCCCGAAAACGAAAGTCATATGAAACTGTACCATGCACATGTAGCCCTGATGATCATGTAGAAAGACTCAGTTTGCGACTAGAATGTACGAGTAGAATCTACTTCATTGTAGGCGACACGTCTGTACAAATGGCAGCAATATCGACTTCACTACAGAAAAGTTGGTAGCGCAGCTTTTGACGAGCTCGCTGGCGCAGTGATGAAACACGCTGTTACGTTACTTTGACATCGACGCTCGTTGGATCGATTCCCACACAGAACAAACATTTGTATGCATGAATATATCTGTTTGTCTTGGTCTGGCTATAAGAGAAGTAGGGCGCATCAAAGCAGCCTGGAAGTTCTACCACCTCACAGAAAGCCGCAGCCAAATAACAACTCCCTAGAGGGTTTTGTGCCTGCGTGTGAGTGAGGTCACCAGTAAGCTCCTAAGGAGTTGCTGGGTAGGCAGCAGAGGTGGCATCGAGCGACTGATACTTAACGTGTTGCAAGCGTTTATAAGTAACCGCTTTACATTAGGTGGGTCGTATGGTCGTATGCCTCCCGACAATGTATAAAAAAAATCAGCTTTCAGCAGACTGTTTAGCTAATACCTATTACGGAAATAGATGAAGATGTTTTGAACTAGCTTTTGCCAGTCGAGAAATGACTATTTCCTATTTCCCAGTATTTGATTTGCGATCGCTTTTCCTATTTTCGTGTCTGATCGTGCCCTGCAGAGTTGAGGAAGATTCGAATAGCGGCTATCTTCATATTTGACGAGCTCGGTGGCGCAGTGGTGAAACGCGTTGTTACGCTACTTTGACACCAACGCTCGTGGGTTCGATTCCCACACAGTATAAACATTTGTGTGCATGAACATGTCTGTTTGTATTGGTCTGGGTATTTTTCTATGTATAATAAGTATATATTTACAAAAAAAAAATGTATTTACGTATGTTTATCAGTTGTCTACTACCCATAACACAAGCTTCGCTTACTTTGGGGCTAGGTGGCACTGTGTAATTTGTCCGACAATATTTATTTATTTATATTTGTTCACTTTATTTATACGCAATTCTTGTGTCACTCTGAAATTTTAATTTGTAAATAAACATTATTTTGAACATTTGTATATAAATCAAAACTTTCATAAAACCTTCATCCCTGATTCGAACAAAGTAACGTTCCGTATCAGTAAGTTGCAGTAGGTAATAAAGTTTCTATCTAGCACTAATTGCTCCTTGTAGGCCGGAGTTTTGGAGATCGGGCCTCCAACGATAAGTTCATTTAACCTTATTTTCTTACTGGCAACATGGTGCAGGAGTCGCCAACATTTATGAAATCACGGCGATTATTTAGTTATTCATTATAATTTTTACATTACTTTATAAAGAGCAGCTGGGAGGCATACGGCCCACCCGATGGAAGCTGTTACCCTAGCCTATGAACGCTTGCAATACATTAAGTATCACTCGTGCCATGCCACTTCTTAGGAGTTTACTAGTGACCTCACTCGCACGCACTGGACATGTAACACTAAATTCGTGTTTTCGGATTTATATACATACTAGCTTTACCCGCGGCTTCGCTCGCATTTTTTTTTAACAAAAAGTATCCTATGTTACTTCTGATACCTCCAAGAATATGTGTACAAAGTTTCTAGTAGTTTTCGCGTCAAAGCGTAACAAACAAACGGACATTCACATTTATAATATTATATATTAGAATAGGATTTGTAATTTTCACTTGCTCGACGGTGACGGAAAACATCTTGAGGAAACCGGCAAGATCAAGGAATTATATTTCGATAGACGTTTGACCTAACCTATGAAAGGTCTAGCTTTTCCCTCTAGGCTGTGGACGTGTGATGGTAGTCGTTCTATGTAAAAATCAATATCTTCGCCAATTCCTTAGGTTTAGGTAGCGAACCCGTCCATGCTATTGAATTAGGTAGCGTGGTAACTCTAAGAAGAAGGTTACCTATAAATATATATTTAATTAACTATTTTATTAAATAAAGGAGAAATTTATTAAATTCAACTGTATTTTGCTTTGCGTGTATGTTAGACTACATCTTAGCTAATTGTATACCGATTTAAAAAAAAAAATCTTAAAGGAAAGTGTGCCTTTTAATCATTTGCATATCATATGGTTTTAATATCTTAGAATAGGTTGTTAAGTATTTTTATGGTCACGTAATAAAGCCTGCTGTTAAGTCTTTTTATTGTGAAGTGTGTTAGGTATAATTGGGTACTGCATTTGGTGTTTCTACTGGGACTTTAAAAACAACACTAGCGTGTTCCTGATTTGAGACTCTAAAGCCCAGCTGATCCGAACTTAGCCGGTGTGCGCGTGTGGTGTAAGAAAAGGTAGCTTTATATCGCATTAAAATCATATTTTACTCACTTAGTTTATTTATACAATAGTTTTGTTCATAGCAATTCATGGTATTCGCGCATTGATACCAGCTAGGACCTTATGATTTGGTTCAGAGACGAGCTGTGAGAATTGTCGGCGGTCATGAGCTTCCAGACGGTATTGAAGCCTTAAATTTAAGGAGAGATTTTGCCTCCCTTTGTGTGTTTTACCGATTGTACAATGGGTTGTGTTCTGAAGAATTATTTGATACGATGCCTGCAGCTTCTTCTCCGATGGCGGCGAGTTCACCCTCACACACTGGAACCGCAATGGTTGCGTACTGTGCGGTTCCAGCGAACTCTCAAGTTGTGGAATGAACTCCCGGCCGAGGTTTTCCCAAGGGACTACAGCATTTGGTTCTTTAAGAAAGGCAGACCGACAGAGGCCATCTCTGTGTTATTGATAGTTATTTATAATTTCAATTCGCCTATAGTTATTGTAATAGCTATTTTTCATTATTGAATATTTCTCAGTTTGATTTACAGCAGTCATAAATATTTTTTGTATATATATACTTATATATACAAAATAGTGCATGAAAAGAGCTATGAATGTCACAGAAGCGATTGAAGTATGCAAGGACCGCGTCTTATGGCGCTCGGTTCTCTCTGCCTACCCCGCAAGGGACTTGGCGTGAAGATATACATACATACTTATAATAAATAGATAACACCTTCCCGACTGACAAACAGACATTGTCATGCACACGAATGTTTCTCGTCCGGAAGTCGAATCCACGACTCTTGGTACAAATAATTTATTTTGCGAACATACACGATACAAAGGTGTTAATAAATATAGAAGTGCAAGCGTGTTGCGCCAAAACATTGGCATGCAAAAAGATAATTTATACAATTACAATTTAAATGTCGGAATAAATTAACATAACATACGAGCTCTTTGGCGCAGTAGCGAAACGCACTATTATGTTACTTTGAAACCAACGCTCGTAGGTTCGATTTCCACATAGGACAAACATTTGTGTGCATGAACGTGTTTGTCTGTATTGGTCTGGGCACTTTTAAGAGAGGTAGGGCGCATCAAAGCAGCGACACGTATGAATTTAGTATAAAATTAAAGTAAATTAATAACAATTACCCTTCAAGCCAAGGAAGACCGAAGGTTTATCATTTCATAAAAATGAGATAGGAGCGAAAACTTTTGTGCAAATGGCAAAGGCTAAGTGTAATTATAATATTTCACTTTATAACCGACTGTTAAAGCAAAGATACGACAACTTGAAATATTCCTCGCGGACTTGAATCGTAATTAGCATGCAAGAAAGTGGAAAAACTCGGCAGGTACCTATAGACCACAAGCCGACGAGGTTCCTCTTCTTGGATTAGCGGGGTCCGCTACCTAAGCCTAAGGACTGAAGATACTGATGGAGCGATTGCCGTTGGACCTCCACAACCCAGAGGGAAAACCAGATCTAGCTTAGGTACGGGTTGCCTCACGATGTTTTCCTTTACCGTCAAACAAGTGACAATCATAAGTATGTACATGAATACGAAAACAAATTTGGTGGTACACGCCAAAATTCGAACCGTGGACCTGTTGATCTCAAGGCTAGTTCTTTAACCACTAGACTATCACTGTTCAATTCAAGGTTAATGTACTAAAAACGCGTCAAAAGCCTAATAAGAATTAATATCATGTTAGTGACGGAGATAGTAAAAAGTGATGCCTAATTAGCGTAATAAAGTTTTGGTCGACACGCCATCATACCTGATGGAAAGGAACTCGCCTTTTCATCAAGCATGGCGTGTCGATGAAAGATGATACCTTATCGTCTTGGTATAAAAGGTCAGGGTCGTCGCTGTTGGAGTATTTCTAGTAACCATGCACACGCAGGCACGTAACAACAGCGTAAAATGGAATCAACAGGAAGTCAAATCTTACGAAAAATTGGAGTTAATTCCCTAATGCTGCAGCTTCTAATCGAATATTGCAGTGATGTACTTCCACATCGCCAGATTTATTTGTTCTTTGTTGTGTTAAAATAAGAAGAGGCATGCCCCGTTCTTTCGGATATGTAGAACGAATGCAGGAAGGAAGCGAGACGAGCTCAGTGGCTCAGTTGTGAATGTCGCGACTTTGACACCAACGCTCGTGGGTTCGATTCCCACACAAGGCAAACATTTGTGCGCATAAACATGTCTGTTTGTCTTGGTCTGGATGTTTTAAGAGAAGTAGGGCGCATCAAAGCAGCCGCCCGTCTGGGGAAGTTACCTCCACCTCACAGACAACCGCAGTAAAATAACAACTCCCTAGAGGGTTAGTGTGTTCCTGCGTGTGAGAGAGGTTACCAGTAAGCTCCCAAGAAGTTGCTGTGTAAGCAGCAGAGGAGGCATCGCGCGAGTGATACTTAATATATATCAAGCGTTAATAGGCTACGGTACCCACTTTACAGCAGGTGGGCCGTATGCTTGTATGCCTCCCGACGTAGTATATAAAAAAAATATATACTAATATTAGTAGATATTTTAGAAATATATTTATAATCGAATTAAAGAATTCGATTATAAATATATTAGAGCAGTGATAGAGTGGATAAAGAACCGAACTATGGATCAACAGGTCGCCGGTTCGAATCCTGGTATGTACCACTAAACATGACTCATGTAGTTACGTATTTATAATTATCACTTGGCGAAGAAAAATATCATGAAGAAAACACGTCCAATAAATTATATTTCGAAAGATGTGTGACTTAACCTAAGATTAGTGTAGCTTTAATAACTAACTGATTCCCGGTTTTAACCCTGGCATGTAACCACTAAATTTTGGTTTTGGATTTGTACATATTTGTAATTGTCATTTGCTTGGCGGTGAAGGAAAACTGCGTGCAGAAACCCGCACGGCCAAGAAATTTATATTTCGAAAGACGTATGATCTTACCTAAGAAAAGTACTGGTCAGGAACACCGTTCCTATATGAAATCTATATGTTTGTCTCTGTGTGTGTCTGTCGCTTTTTTTCGAATATTCGAATTTTCACTCCAGATTTGGATTCAGCATAAAAAGTAGAATAGGAATATTCAGGAATAACGTTCCTATCTCTTAAGGAACATGGTCAAAATGGCCGACAAATTAAAAAAAGAAATTAAATTGTTATATAATTGACGAGCCAGGTGTTCCTCTGGCAATGCAAGCTTGCGCATTCTCAAATGGTTTTTATTCTGGGTTCTGGGGGCGTGACCGCAGTTTCGTCCGCTCCATATAAAAATTAGTTGTTTTCGTCAAACCCTTAGACCTTAGAGGTTCCCAGACTTTTCTTCTCATAGACCACTTTCAAAAGACCCCGTGCAGCTACATTTCTACCATATTCCCAAAACTCGACAAAAAATGTGAAGATTAGATTTTTTTGTCACGCCAACGTCGAGTTTCCCGTGGACCACTTTGGGAACCAAGGCCTTAGACTTAGGTATCGCCGCCCATCTTAGTGAATTAGGAAACGGGATAGTGCTAAGAAAAAGATCGATGATCGATCGATATTTATGTTCGAATTGTTTGTTCATCAATCAATCATCATCGGCAAGTCCCGCTGATCAGCGAACATACACAGGATGATGATGATGCCGCCGAGACGTGTCATTACTGCACGTTCTTCTCATAAAGAAGGGCAACACCTCCTCGGCAGCCCCAGTAACCGCACTTCAACAAATTACCAGTCACGGTTCAAACTCTTTGATATAATGTTATAAGACAAAAATTAATCGCCCACAAGTTACCCGATTTTCGATGAGTTATCACATCGGAATCGTCGCCTAACTCCGAACATTTGATTTGGTCGGTTTAATTTTAATGGTTAATTTTGTAAGTTATTTCTGTTCGTGAAACTTTAGTATTTGATGAAGTGTATGGAGACACATACTCTGGGTTAAATGGTTAGAATAGTTATATTATTTCCAGGGTTTTGTACTCAGAAAGTGAAAAGGGACCTGTTATAACTATTGCAGGCTTTTATCTCAGAGAGTCTCGTTACAGGCATTATCCCATTTGCTAATGCATTCCGATTGGCGGGGTACGCTACCTGAGCCTAGGTATTTGGCAAAGATACTGATTTTGACATGGAGGGACTACCGTCACACTTCCAGCACCGAGAGGGAAAACCAGACCTTTCTTAAATGACAGATCTTTAGAAATATAATTTTATAGATGTTCGAGCATGTGATAATTACAAATTTAACCTTTATCCCAGAAAGTATTTAACATATATATTTTTTAAGAGAGGTAGGGTACATCAATGCACTTCATCTGGGTAAGAACCTTCACCTCACAGAAAACCGCAGCCAATAACAACTCTCTGGAGGATTGGCATCGCGTGAGTGATACTCAATGTATTACAAGCGTTCACAGGCTACGGTAGCTGCTTCACATCAAGTGGGCCGTATGCCTCCCAACGTTGTATAAAAACAAAACATTAAAATATAACATTCCGCGTAGATTGTAACATATTTTAAATACATTTCAACATTGATTTAAAGGTTTTGAATCTAAAACGATACTACTTAACAGCTAGTTTATTAAAAGGTCATCTATCTATAGATGAATTTAACATTATTCTATAGATAGAATATGTATGACGTATGTATGACATTTGGTAAAGTAGCTTGTATCTATAGCTTGGATAAATGTACACCGATTTGATGTTTTAATTTTAGGTTTCCCTCGGTGTAAGTGACTCTAATTCGCTTTTGATATAGTTAATTACAGATTTTTTTACTAATAAGTCATGGGGGTATCTATTAGAAGAGCTTATTAAACACATTCCTTATTCCCCTTTTTATAATGGAGTTTGATTAGTATCTGTATGATAACAAAAATGGACTCCCCCTCACCTTTATCTTTTATCTTTTTAGATTTATTTTCGGGCTCCGAAAATATGATCATGTATCTGAATACCGTCAACAACTGAAGTGGCTTTCTATCCGTCAGCGCAGAAATATGCATATTCTTTCCTTTCTCTACTTCATACTCTTTAATCCTAAAGCTCCTTCCTACCTCAAAATTTGGTTCAAATTTTGTTCTTCCTCTCACAACTTACAACTTCGCTCCTGTGAAAATCTTATTCTTTCAGTCCCGTCTCATTCCTCTAAATTCTTCGATCAATCGTTTACAGTTCAGGCTATTAGGCTATGGAATACTTTACCTATAGTCATAAGAACAGCAAAATCTATCGCCGTGTTCAAAAAACTTGTAAAAAATCATCTCCTTTATTTGACTTCAAAAGCTGTACACTGACATTAAGTATGTATAAATATACTTATGTTTGTATATTTTATTTATGTATTTTATATATTATGTGTTTTTATTTGTTTATTTATTATTATATATGTATTGTTATTTAGTATTTGTACACAAATGTATACCTATGTATATATGTACACATATATAAGTAATAATATTAATAAGAATAAATTTTCCTTCCTTGTTAACCCTACCTTCTCTGTACGCCGATTCGTTACCTTAAGGTTGCCTTGAAAAGATTGCTTTTAGCAATAAGGCCGCCTTGTTGCATAATAGGTATTCATATTTTACTATTTTTTAAGAAATTTCCTGTAAAATTATTATGCAAATAAAGCTTATTCTATCTATCTTTATCTCTGAAATTTGTAATTCGAAAAATGAGATTAAGATCAAAAGATGTATCTACTTTTCTTCATACTTATTTTTTTTGTTTGAAAACTACAGACTATTTTAATGGATTTCGAGAATAATTGACGCCGAGCCTGGTGGTACAGTGGTTAGCAATACTGCTTTAACTTACACTTTTTGAAGGGTCGTGGATTTGATTTCCACACAAGGCAAATCTTTGTGTGCGTAAACTTGTCTGTTTATCTTGCATTGGGTGTTTTCAAGAGAGGTAGGTCGCAATTGGGGAAGTACCTCCATTACACAGAAAACCGCAGCGAAATAATGACTCACTACTGGAAGGTTGTTGTGCTCTGCGAGTGAGTAGAGTTACCAGTAAGCTTCTATTTAGTAGCTGTGCTAGCAGCAGGGGTGGCATAGGGATGGTAACCACTTTATAATTTTTTTGCTCATTTTTGTTTCGTGAGTGATAAAGATGTATAAATTAAATAACGTAAGAATCTAAAAAAATACGGAACCCTCAGTGAGTGAGTCCCACTCGTACTTGACCGGTTTATTGTGTCTATGTCCATACTGTTACATATTATAATGTTCGTTTCAATAACATCAAATATCTAACTCGTATTCAAACCAAGGAATCCTGGTTTGTGGCTCAAGCTACAGAATATACGTATTGTAATGCAACTAATAGGATAACTTCGAAAGAACGTTCTAGAATATATGATATGAATGATTTCATTGTTGTTTGTGATCCTCGAAAACAACTTGGAAATCCTCTAGATATTTTATAATGTAAAACTTCAGGCTGAATACCGGTTGATTGCTCTCTGGTGAAGTTTTCGAAATACTTAGAACTCACACAGATTCGCGCTGCTTCACGAGCCTAAGCGACATTTGTAGTTAAATCTTCGAACTTTATTTTTATTTTTGGCTTACCCAACACCCACCGTACGTAAATTCGAGAAGGTAGAACCACAGTGCTGTGTGGTGGGTGTTGGTAATTATGCCAGAAAGGAGCAGCAAGTCAACTTAGCTATCTTCTACTACTTGATACCTATGCAATACCGTTAATAAATCACATAAGCAAAACTTGTCTAGTAAAACATGCAAATAATCTCTCAATTCATACTCCCATTTTCATATTTATTAAATGAAGTACTTATCAATGTTACGACTAACGCTGCAACTTTCTACTTGCACCAAACCCCAATCCACGTCACACGTCCAAATCATCCTATCACACGAGGTCGTGACGGACACCCGTCCCTTCATACGTGACCTGGGAACCGAACCTAACGCTCACGATAAATCGCTAACATCGTTCCAAACAACCACTGTACATTGACCCCTTACATTATCTTACAAAACCCCTGATGCCTAACAAAATGTTTATTATGTAGAGACAGGGAAGGTCTTAGTAGTTTGGCTACTAGATATGGTTTCGTCATTATTGAACGCTGTTATTGCTATTATAAATAAGGATCTCATACTACAGTGGTGATATTAAAATGTTTTGTTTTGTTCCCGGGCGTGTTGGCCGTAGAGGGGCTACGCCGTAGATTGTCATAATGCTACGACATATTAACGTCTTTATTTCGTACACCCGTAGCAAGCTACGCTTTAGCATTTACTTTCTGAAAGAAAATTTAGGTGCGAGCCACACATAAGAGACGTAAGGCGAGAATTCGCTGTAGAGGCGTTGATATGACTTTTACAAAATTCAATAGATAATCAATAGACACAAGTTAAGGACAAGCTAGATCATTCATTCCCATCGTGTGCAAGCAAGAAATATCCCATGGGCTGGCAGGTTACACGCAGGATGAACGCTGTCACCCCACACCCCATCTGCACCCCTGTTTTGTATGAGAATGAATGAGATTTGTTAATCCGATTTTACATTAACCTGTAAATTTCAAAGTGTACTTTAGAGAAAAGAAAATAATTATTGATTATATTAAAGTCCGCCTTTCATATTTTCTATACCACTATGTTGGCAAATATAAACCTACCTGATGGTAAGCAGTTATCGAAGCCTAAATATATATACGCGCTTTGCCAATATAGAAAAAACCTCTTCACACCTTAAGAATCTCCATAATATTCAAATTAGAGATAATAATAAAAAAAATACAATGAAACTCTTTCTTTTCTCTTTCTTAATTTCAAGAAAATTTAATAAAAATATATTTTCGTATCATTACCAAGATGCACCAATCATTATCGTTATCTATTAGTAATCGTTCCAATCAACAGCGAAACTAAATTATTGATTATGTTGTCGACTCAAATCGAGAAAATTGAAAAACAGGTTATTTGTCGCGATATTTTGCTAATGTCGAGGTGCAAATAAGAAAATATGATACATATACTAGATGAAATAAGACTAGGTGAAATTTAAGAAGTAAAGTCGAATATACAATATAATATATAAGACGAATAATATATATACAACTAGCTGTGCCCGCGACTTCGTCCGCGCGGAATAGTTTTTTTTATTATTTATTTATATTAATATATTAATAAAAATAAATAAAATTTCTAAAATAAAGCCTAAGTTACTCTTTATTACATCAGCTATCTGCCAGTGAAAGTTCCGTCAAAATCGGTCCAGACGTTTCAGAGATTAGCCGGAACAAACAGACAGACGGATAGACAGACAGACAAAAATTGTAAAAATATTCATTTTGGTATATGTACCGTGTATATATCCATATGCATTTAGTAAAAAGCGGTTATTTTAATATTACAAACAGACACTCCAATTTTATTTATTTGTATAGATGTATAGATAATTGTACGTTGAAAGTAATAAGATAAACTGAAATAAATTTCCAAATTTAATATTCTCAATAAATCAAATTATAATCACTACCATAAATAAAGAAGTGTCCTTCTACTTTTGTATCGTATATATATTTCATCATTTCTCGAACCACCGGACCATGCCTTTTCTACCAAAAAAACTACCAAACGCTCTCTAATGTAAGTTAGCACTCGTATTTCCGTGGCGTAAATCTCGCCGCCGGACGTGT
Source organism: Pyralis farinalis (assembly GCA_947507595.1). Lineage (NCBI taxonomy): Eukaryota > Metazoa > Arthropoda > Insecta > Lepidoptera > Pyralidae > Pyralis > Pyralis farinalis. The sequence continues at coordinate 3,493,000 of OX382268.1, read as the reverse complement.
CCTATGGACATATTTCTTCAGAAAAACTCTGCTAATACCCTGTTTTTCACCTGATGATTAGCGTGTCCTCCCAAAGCTTTATAATTAAGGTAATGGGAGCTCGTCGGATGTTTTATTGTGCCGAGTTGAGACGACACTCAAGAACGTAACGAGGCTACAATTTAAAATTAAAAACCACCGTAAAAGATTTAAAACAGTGAAGGCATATTTTTTTATTTAAAGTCGGGAGGTAGTTTTGTTACGTCTGCCTACGCCGCAAGGGACTTGGCGTGAAGACGTAGTTGTAGTGGCCAAATTAGTCTACCTGGTGTAAAATGATTAACTTTATCTATAACTTCAGCCCAAATTCCTAAAGCCAAAAAGGTAGGCAGAGAGAATCGAGCGCCACGTGACTTGGTCCTTACACATTTCACTCACTTCGTTAACATTCATAGCTCTTGACATGCACGCTCGCCGGTTTCTAATGCTTCTGTCATCCTTCTAATAAATAGGATCAATTTGGTCATGGTAGTGATAGTAGGTATGGTCTTGGCCTTTTTCTTCCGATATTCTTTCTAAATGTTCGAACAAACGGAGCATGCCTTCTCTTATTTAATATCGACACAATCTTTCAGAGCAACTCTGTTTCTAACATCATCATTACAAACACGGTCTACAAGCGTCATGCCGCAACGCTCGCATTTCGACCGCGTTTATCCTACTTTCTTTTTTCGTAATTGCTTCCATAAATTAGTGTTGGGACCGGCACTGCATTGTGTACAGCGAGCTGTACCTTCTGGCTTAAGCTTTTACTGCCAAACTGTTTTCCAAAAAAAGTAAAATGGTTAACGTAGCCTATTAATGCGTTACGGGCCTCATGGGGAGACTCAAGTTCGCTTAGAGTGCTATGGAATGAGCTTGGGGTTTCTTTACGTGGGAGAATCAGAAATGAGGATAGTCACAGTAGAACTAAGGTTACTGACACAGACCAAGTGATAAGCAAACTGAAGTGGCAGTGGGCCCATTATTATCAGGGTGCACCATGTACTTACAGGCAAGGTAAGCTTTTACTCGTAATATGATAGTTACTCACTTACCTCAAAAATAATTATGAAATAATATATTATGCAATAAGGCAATGCCATTGTACAGCTAAGTGTACGTCAAATTCAACACTTTGACCTTTGTATCGCTCTTATTTCGTACATAATAATAATTATAAATAAGTTAACTATCAAGCGTAATCTGATTCTAGTTGTACTTGTAACAAACATTATGACTATTTTAGAGGATAGAACCGTATTAATTATGACAACAATAGCATTAACAACATTTGTATGTTAGGGGGAGTGTAGAGGAGGGTAGGATAAAGTGGGAGTGAGGGTAGGTAAGTGTCTAACTCAAATGTTTGGCACGCGTTCACGGAAGCGTGACACGTCTGCGAACTTCGCTTAGTCCGCCGCGCCGGGCGGCTTATGTTACGGCCAGCTATCACGATTTTTGATATAATATTTTTATTTTGATATAGTTATCAAAATAAAATATACCTTCGAATACATGCTATACAATACATTGAATAGCCAAGGACTAATTATGGATGGATAAAGGATGATACTGTTTGAAGGAGCACAGCTGCTTAATAAGTTGCCAGTGTTTATGACTTAAAAAAAACTTAAGTTAAATATCGCAACAAGTACCAGAAATTAATTAATAATATAAATTTGTTGTCTATGTACTCTTTTTTTTTTCTAACCTAGCCCCAAAGTAAGCGAAGCTTGTGTTATGGGTACTACACAACTGATAAACATACGTAAATACATTTTTTTTGTAAATACATACTTATTATACATAGAAAATACCCAGACCAAGACAAACAGACATGTTCATGCACACAAATGTTTGTACTGCGCCACCGAGCTCGTCAACTTATCTCATATATATTACTTATCTCATTATAAGTGAAATGTAATTTCTTATGAGAATAAAGTTCTTTAAACCTAAACCTAGGTGTCACAATGTACAAGTGTAACAAGTAGGACCTATATTTTTAGGTATAAAATACATTAATTTTATTTGTTATCTATCTGCCTTCACGCCAAATCCCTCGCAAACAGGGAGGACCTCGTGACTCCGTCTTTACACAATTCACTCGTTTCTCGGACATTAAAAAATATCCATTCTGGACATATGCTCACTGAAGTTCTAACAGAGCGTAAGTCGAAAGAGGCTACTTAACAAGAGAGCAAACTAACTGTAAAAATATATTGCAATCGACGTTGGAAGCATTATTTTTAACGTATTTAAAATGAAATCTGTAAAGAAATCAATTTAAGTACATATTCCTTTTTTTCATACTAGGCTTTCGCAAACGTTTTCTCAAGTCAACAGTACAATAAAAACTATACAACACATTTGCGCAGTTCGAGTATTTATTCATCAACAATTTACATTGTATTTGATTTTTTTTTCTATCACTAAACTAGGTATAAACACTGAAATATTATATTAATTTAACAATCAACTATTGACATAATTTATAATTAGTATTAATAATACATAGTTATTTTAAAAACATCAAGTTTTTACGTATACGAACATTATGTTCATGACATGTGAAATGCAAAATACTTTCATCTTTTTTGTTTTCAATACTAATTCTGTAAATTTTTTTTCACACGAGTACCATCCAGAATTTTTATTTAAATATGAATTGACAGTGTAATAGGCTTTGCTTACTAAGAACATTTTGACACAATTTTATTGTACATCTGTTAGACTTGGCAACTTTCCTCAGCCTGTATTTAAGGACAGTCAATTTATATTTGTTGCGTGTATTATAATCATGTACATTACCAAGCTTTTTAAATAAATAAAGATTTTGTGTGCAAACATAATGCTTTCATAGGGAATTTACACCACGTTTCCGCCATTCACAAGCGATCTTTCTTAATTCAATAACACCAGAATCTTAGAACTGTCAAAAAAATATTTACACACTCAGAACTTACTGCCAAAATAGTCTTTGCGTAACACATGTACATAAACAAAACATATATAATTAACGAAAAATATTTCCCAGACAAAAACCAGTTCGATATCCATCGTCACCGGAGATGGGGCCGTCTCGGCCGAAAGGGGGTAGCTCGCAAAACTATAAATTGTCGTTTAATTACCCTCGGGCAGCGTCACATCATGGATCTAGACAGTTTTATGACGATTTACGGCACATTTCGATGCGGGGACTGGCCCGCTTAGGGATTCCAACCGGCCAGCACGACGGGACCCCACCCTCCCCTTTTTAAACGCACGTCTTTAAGACGAGAGCGGGGCCGACTGGATAAAACTTGGGGATCTTATTTTATTGGTCGGTATACGTCACTTTTACACTGCTAGGGGGGGTTTTAAGGCCTCCAGTTCTTTATGGTAATGAAATCTGAGCAGGGTGACGGCGAGGTGATGCTTGTGAGAGTTTTTGTTGTACCCCCTTTATTTATTGTACGTTTGAGGGTGGGAGTGTGAAAGTTTCTCGAATAGAACGTGTTCCGACATGTTCAATGTTCGGTTTTGATTATATTGTGTTGGTACGCAAAGAATTGGCTTCGGTGCCTTTTCGGTAGAGAAGCTATTAAGCTTAGAAGGTAAGATTTAAGCATCGAACAGTGCAGATCCTTCGAGATTGTAACGTTTTTTAAGTGTTTTGTTTAATTTATTTGTATAATACATACCGCATAATGGTATAACATAGGTACTTACATATAACATGTTTATACATACTCTACCTACTGCAGGGATTTGGGTCTCCCTTTATTAACTGTAGGGGTTTTTTAATTACATAATATAAGGAACACAACTCTAACGCTTTTTTTCAATAGGTCGTCGGGAGGCAAAATAGCCTACGGCTCAGCTAAAGTGATTATGTGGTACTTTATTCATATATGCCTATGATATAATTGTTTATGCAACCACTTTACAAGTACTAATTGGTACACACACCAATCCTCAAGAGTTGGTACATGGCGATCTTCTCCAATTGTAATGAAGCTTACTGTAATAAAAATATACGAGTATCAATTGCTAAAATCCCCCAGTCTCAATAAATTGTATATTTATGGTTAAGTTGCCCAGACCAGGGAGCTCCTGAAGTGTAGCTGAGTTAGCAGCGCGACGCGCCGTAACAACGCGCGACTAAGTTGACCACTTTACATGAAGTCAACTGTATGCTTATTTGCCTCCCGACGTATAAAAAAATAAACTTCTGTCCAGAAATGTACAAAAGCCAAAATCATTGTACAAATCATTTTCTAACAGCCTATCCCCTTTTTCGTTTATTTTGAAACATCTTTAAGTTTCCATCTTTCAATCTACCAAAGAAATCGAAGCCAAAAGATACAATAAAATAAATTGATATTCGAACACAACCCACTAACAATCATAACCGTTTAACTGCCAATTTTATTTGTCGATACAGTTCGAATCGAACGAGAGTTTATAAGCAATAAACGCGCAAACAGACGTTTCGGTGTAACATAAAATCAAATCAACAGTTATCCTGCGCCTACATCACAATCAGGTTTAATCGCGTATGTGACAAGTTGCCTCGTTTCCAACCCCGTCCAGCGACGCGTGGTCTTTATAAATACTTCGGTTTACCCCTATCGCTCCCGTGTAACCCTGCGGGCGTCGGGATGGGACGGTTCTTGGGGATCTGGCGGCTGAGCAGCACGCGCTTCGCTCTCTCTCTGCCGATATCGTCTTGACTGACGGACAAGCATGCATTCAAATGGGTTACTTTACTCTCTACCACCCCTCAGAATAAACATCGCGCCCGGTTTTGGATCCGCCAATTTGGTACAGAATTTGTTGTGGAATGTCGAAATGCTTTTTGAGGGTTAAATTGCATTTAATTTGCACTAAACAACGTTGCTGTTGATGGAATTGGCTACGAAGTGGAAACATAACGGTTGTTTAGAATGAACTCGAGCGTTCTGTTTGTTAAATATTTTTAAGACTTTCGAGTTTCAGTTGCTGAAATTTTATTTATATTACAATAATATTATAACGCCAGATAAAAATGAGGGTGCAATATGTTTGAAGTTTCTGTATATTTGTGACATCTTAAGCTTTCAAACGCCGCTGATTTTGAAATGAATTTTATTTTATAAAAGATTTATGACCTGTTTATAAACTGGGCTACAGGAAATCACTTCAGGATACAGGAAATCAGAATACACTGTTCAAAGAAGTAAACATCCTCACTGTTACCTTTCAGTATATTTATGAAGACGTATATGCTTGGAAAAATATAAAGTCGTTTTCAATTTTCAGTGAAAGTCTTAGTACTCGTAGCAAGAACAAGTCTAATGACAAATAAAGATCTTTTAATTTTTTTTTAGTAATGAGTCGATTAAATTTAATGCGTTTTTTTATTTGATATACGACCTTCCCTTCCCTTTCCGTCACTTTTTCTTCTTCTTTTGTTTTCTTTTCTTCTTCCTTTCTTTCATTCTTCGCCCTTGCCGGAGTCGGCACCTTAGTTTTTCTCGTCAGGTTGATCTATCCTGGTCTGTTGTCGTTGTGCCCTATATTATATTCATTCATCATGTCTTTTTATATTACTTCGGGTGGTAAACAACTACGCAATGCTGAATGTAAACACATTTATGTATATATATATATATATGTATAATAATATGTAGATATAATTGTATTATTTTACTAATATTGTATATTTGCATGATGTATCTATGGCTTGCACTTTACACGCGTAACACAGCTAATTCTTTGGAGTTTACTGGTATTCTTATTTATCTGTAGGAACACACTAGTTCTAGAACATTGTTCATTGGCCGATTTTTCAGTAAGGAGAAAATAGTTGCACCTTCACAGTCTGGCGTCTTATTATATATCTCTGTATTCTACCCTTCGTAGGTAAATGAGAGGTAGGGTTAAAGACGAAAATAGAAAAGCCACATGTAAAATGTGGAAAATTGATTATTCGCATTAAAACTGAAGCAAGAAAATGTACATAGTCGATTGAAATATAATCATCAAATTTCTTCAAAGCAGGTCAGACATACTGTCTGTACATCTAGATCTAAGATACATAATGTCAGTTTGAAATGCTTAGCTATTTAAATTCTGTATAAAGGTGGGTCTGTAAATCCTAATCTGAATGTGGGTTCAGCATTCTTCTTCTTAGAGTTATGCCGTTTCCTAGTCCATTAAGATTGGCGGGGTCCGCTACCTAAGCCCAAGGATTTGACAAAGATATTGATTTATACATGGAGCGACTGCCATCAGACCTCCACAACCCTTAGGGAAAATCAGACCCGTCTTAGGTAAAAGCACACGTATTTCGAAATATCATTTCTTGGACGTGCGGGTTTCCTCACGATGTTTTCCTTCACCGCGGAGCAAGTAATAATTACAAATATGTACATAGATCCGAAAACACAAATTAAGTGTTACATGCCCCGATTTGAACCGGTGACCTGCTAATCAATTGGCCGGTATTTAATCCACTGGGCGATCACTGCTCAATGTGGGTTCAGCATTATGGCTAGGTAAGTTTATTGAAGTTGACTTTAAAAATGACTTAGTAAAGTTACAACAACAATATACTACAGCCAACCTTCCACAGACACCATAACTTCAATTAGAAACCCTACCCTAAAGACATAAGTTGTGGCACATTTCACTTACCCAATAAAAACCACACTCCTCTCAGATCAGGGTACACCCTACAGGAGACGCCATTAGCTGCATAGAAACTGCAATAAAGCGCCGCATAATATGCATTATAACATTAAGCTGAGAGCATATCAATATTTTTGTAGCTTTCTTGAGGGGTAGGATGTGGTAAGTGGCCTTTTGGAAGTTACAACTGTTTGCTGAATTTAAGAGTTTGAATACTTCCAAAAATAGTTCCAAGTATATTAGAATACTAATTCTTATGCGTGTACGATCAGCTGAGCCTTTGGGGTAGCGCTGCATTATCGGCGGAGATAGCAGCAAGTTTTGATAGGACGCAATAGCTGGTAGTTTATTAAGTAGACTTTATTTTAATATATATGCTAAATTAGTCATTATCTACAGCGAAAATGTTATTATAATACGACGCAGAAACTGACGAACGAGTGAATATAAATTAGAGGTTCAGTAAATTTATATACATTATTTCGGTCGAGTGCGAGTCAAACTCGCACAAGAAAGGTTTCCGTGGTCGTGTAGGTTACATAACATTTATCGAGTTATTTTTGCAGTACAGTTATTATGATTACATGACAAATTATATCCTAGAATAGCGAAGTTAAAATAGCCGAAGACAGTTATATCAAATTGTCGAAAATTTAATTAATTTTACGTACTTAGTCAAATATATTGAAATTATTTGTGAGATTAAAAGTTTAATTAAGGAATCTTTTTCCTTTTGGTGCTTTTTCTGTAGATTGCAGTTATCTTGTGATGCGTAACAAGAAACACGACTGGTCAATAGACGATGGTCATACGAATATTGGTAAGTATCACCGTTGAATATTATATTACCACTACTTGCATATCTCCAATTTGTTCATCATCAAAGACGATGAACTGTATTTTTGGCTGCGGCTCACACCTTTATGAAAAATAACCATAACCTGCCTGAATTAGTTGAGAAAGCTTCATAATATTGTGCTTAAAAACATGGTAATTGAATGATCCGTTAGGTTGATCGCTAGGCATTTCAAACTAACATAATTATATATTTTAGACTTGTTCTGATAGTATTTTATTCCGTCTATCCCGTTTGCTAATCCATTAGAATTTGGCAGAGTCCGCTACCTAGGCCTAATGATTTGGCAAAGATATGTAGATGTACGGATAGTATATGGAAACAATTGTAATTTAAAGTTTCATTTCAAATTTATGTACGAGTACATACCGTAACCGTACTATTATCGTTTTAGTATAGAGCATTATATACGTATCTATTATTCTACCCTAGACGTAAATAAAAATGTCAGATACATCGTTATATTTCACTGGATATTATGACATAAATCGTTGTTTATAAGTACACCCGTGCCTCCGTTAGTGATGTGATGAGTTTCACTTTTTATTGGTTGTCTAGTAATAACGAGTGGGGAACAGCGCCATCTATCAGACAGAATATTGCTCTTTATTTGTTTTTGTTTGAGTCATAATTTAACAAGAGCTATAGAACTACTATAGCTTTGAGTTATTCGATAATTATAGTATACTAGCTATTTTCCGTGACTGCACTCGCGGAGGGATTCAATTTTAAGTCGCATAGGTAACAGTTTGTTATATAAAAATTGAAAATATGTTTTGACGATATTTACATGCAATTTGATCTAACCTGCTTTGTGTGCTTCCGTCACCACAGTACGGTACGGTACGGTACGGTAGTGGCTGGGTGCCGGCCGGCGCTAGATCGCATGTACTGTTATGATTTTGTAAGAGTTCACCTTGGCAAACTTAACATCATAGGAAGTCTACTGCGGCTTTATCGTGGGAAATTCTGAGCGCAGTCGTACCTGTGCTTTGGTTTGGTGTTGGTTTATATTGGAAAATTCTGATAACATAACAGCAATACCAGCTCTATGATTTTGTAAGGGTTCAACTTAGAAAAATCTGAATATCGCCATAGCAATGCTACTATTTAGTGCGGCTTTACCTTTTCAGGAACACCATTCCTATATGAATTATATATGTTTGTCTGTGCGTTTGTCCGTGCCTTTGTCTGTGCGTATGTCTGTCGCTTTTTTTTCGAATTTTGACTTCAGATTCGGATTCAGCATAAAAAAGTAGAATAGGAACATTCAGGAATACCGTTCCTATCTCTTAAGGAACATGGTCAAAAGGCCGTAAATTAAAAGAAAAAATTGAATTGTTATATAATTGAGGAGCCAGGTGTTCCTCTGGCAATGCAAGCTTGCGCATTCTCAACTGGTTAAATTCTGAGCACTGTCATTCGAGTGCTTCTGTTCGGTGTTCATTTACCTTGGGAAATTTCAAATAACAGCAATATCAATTCCACGATCTGCATTCTTGCACGTGTGGTTTCCTCACGATTTTTTCCGCAAGCAAGTGAAAGATATGTACATTAAACAAGATACCGGCCAAATAACAAGTCCGTCCTTGTCGGTTTTCCAGCGAATATGAAAGGTTAAGGACGTCGTACAGTGGTTTGAAACTCAGCTTTCATACTCATAGCATTTCAAAACAATAATGACGTTAGAAACAGAGTTGGTATACTATTGGTTGGTAACATAAGTTCGGCGTCCATTTACCTTGGGTTTCAAATAACTGCAATATCAATTCCACGATCTGAATTCTTGCACGTGTGGTTTCCTCACGATTTTTCTGTCACTGTCGAGCAAGTGAAAAATATGTACATAAAACTGAAAATATCAATTTTGTGGTACATGCCTTTGCCAGGGTGTGAACCGGAGACCAGTTGGTCAATAGGACGGTAAACTTGCACTAAACACTACTTAATGCGAATTTCTACACACAGTAATGTCCAGTGTTGAGATTTGGCGTGGGTCGGCCTCAAATTTGTGCTGAAGGGTCTGTCGTAAACGTACAATTTATCCCCACGTTCGTGATGTTAAGGGCTATAAAATACTAGGGAATTTTTACATGCACTTAAAACTAATAATCCATTTTCATCCGTGCGTATACTTTCATAGGCTAGATATTAAAGTCCTTAAATGAATGTGATACACATGGTATCAAACAAATATTTAATTTAATGGCACTACGTTACGCTTGTTTTAATGGGCTTACGCTTCATTTTTACACTCGAACTGTCAGTTAATGAAGTCAGTAATGAATGTAATTTAGCATACAAATAGAATATACTCTTGACTTAGCTTTTTATATAACGTCGAGAGACCGTCCACCTGATTTAAAGCGATTAACGTAGCCTATGAACGCCTGTAATACATTAAGTGTATTATTTATTTTTATTTTATACTACGACAGGAGCCATACAAGCCTACGGCCCACCTGATGCAAAGCGGGTCCCGTAGCCTATTAACGCTTGCGATATATTAAGTATCACTCGCGCGATGCCACCTCTGCTGCTAAAACAGCAACACCTTAAGGGCTTTCTAGTGACCTCGCTCACATGCAGGAACACAACAACCCAATAGGGAGTTTATTATTTGGCTGTGGTTTTCTGTGAAGTAGAGGTACTTCCCCAGACGGGCCGTTTAGATGCGCCCCACCTCTCTTCTCCTCATAGCCTTTAGTCATACTATAAATAAAATTTGTTGTGAAAGCGTTCCGAACAGTGAACGATGTTTCTTGTGTTTTACGTGTCGTAGGTATTACGAGAAATACATCGCTCTTTATTTTATGTCAAGTCATTGCAAGCCCGCTCGCAAGGCTTTGCTACCGAGTCCTCTCCAGGACCAGCGCAATGAGCAAAGCTTCTTAAGAATGGTAAGGAAGAAGAGGAAGAAGTCGTCCAATCGCAACTACTGCCGCACAAGCCGGCACAGCTGCGCGTGGAAATACCGTCGATGCCGTTAAATGTTTCCAAACTCCACTTACAAAGGTCGAGGAGGTTGTAGAGTATGTGAAAAAGTAGATCAACTGCACCTTGAGGGTCGAGCGATTGGAATCTTGCTGTAAAGTAAATTTAGTCCCTTTGTGGTGAGGGTCCCGACTCATCACCTATCGACCTTCATGAAGGAGAAGTCTGTACGGAGCAAGTTCTGAGGACGATTGCCCAACGTCGTGCGAATCGAAGTGGAATTAGTATAAGTTAATTATCATATATATGTCAAATAAAGGTATTTATTTATGGACCTGTTGTCTGAAATAAAATTATATGAATTTGAATTTATGATACATACACAAAAAAGGTTTTACTTGCACTTTTCTACTTCACATAGAGTTCTGTTTGAAATCCTCAGACCCATAAAACAAATTTGATTAGATAGATGGCACCACAGTCGCACCCTAACCCGTAAAACTTGACGACATTTCGCTATAACCCTTGTTTAAAACAGAATCGCGCTTTTAGCGAATATTAACGAAATTAAGTGCATACGCGTCGACCATTGCCGTACGAAGCAATTAGACGTATAAATAAATTCGTTTTACAGTCGACAGATGGCGCGAATGCGGCAGCCATCTTTGCCTGCCGTATTCATAGGTGATCTAATTAGGGCACAATGGTAACTGTGTTTGTTTTTGTTTCATATTAAGTGTGGTTATAATGATAAGTAGAAGTTATGTTAATTAGAAAATGCGAGGACTTTTATTAGCTTTAGAATTAATGTTTTATGGCAGATATTATCAGAGTATGTGACAATATATAAGCTGTAGAAGATATTTCGTTTATTTCAAGTAGACAAGTATATGACTGTGAAATGAATACGGATGTGAAATGGTTATTGTAGCTTATGAACGGTTGGAAAACAAAATCCACAATGCAGTAATGTAAAAAAATGCAGTAAAAATGCTAATGCAGTAACTTCTTGTCACCCTTCTGGCCACATTATTAATCCGCAGGACACAACAATCCTCTTATGAATTGTTTTCTTTTTGTTAAGTATAGATTTTTCTCTGTAATGTACACGTATTCTAGGAGCAGAAATATTAATATCACACACACTTAACACAAGCCAACAGACTACTTCATAATATGTACATATGTAATTATTACAAACCTCATCTTTTCATGCCTTTTTAAGAACCTCAAGCTGTGGTCTCTTACCTGTTTGGATATAAAAATACATTAAATCACTCCCTAGGACCATACTTTTAAGCCTACCACCTCTTAGATCTTCTTAGAATACCTATCTGTGCTCTTACTGTACCCTACTTTGGATTCAGGACTCATGTTCGGTTTAACGACGTCAAGTAAGTAAGTAAAGAGCATGAAAAAAATAAGAGTAAACGAAGATACCTACGGATCGAAACAATTAGCAAGAGACAAACAAATCCGTAAATCGAATAAGGCAATAACAATTCGAGCAATAAGTAAAACCCTACACATTAGCCCCCTAATTCCCAATTAGCAAGCAGGTAGCGTAAAAAGACGCCATTACAGAGACAACGATTCCCGTTTCCCGCCAAAAGGTCGGCGGCCATCTTGGCCGGTCACGTGGTGCGTTCGGATACGCGCGCGTGCGAATTATTGGCGATGGTTGCATATGTGATGTTGTTTATTGAATTAATTTCGGTCACCTTTTTCGTAACACTTAATATTTCGGATTAAGTGTAAAAGTTCTCTATGCACTAAGCCTTATAAATAACTATTATTTTTATTGTTTTCTTCTTAATATTTCACTTTGGCCACAAAAGAAGTGTAGGCTAAACTAATATTTTTGAACTTTTACTACTTTATTAAATATAAAGGAAATATGTTTAAAAATATTTCTAATTTATTCAAAGAGATGCCAAAACTGATTCCACATTTAACTTCAGTACGGAGATAGCAAAAATGATTTTAGAATTTACTTAATTTTTGGAAGTACTTCGAAGATCTTTCACGAATGACAGATAGGGCGCCTCCAAGGTAGTCAGACTGTACCTTTTCTTCCTACCGTTACCCTGTGTCCTAATCCCTTAAGTTTGGCAGAGTCCGCTACTAGACTATACAATAAGATACTGATTCTGACTCGAAGCGACTGCCGTGAGACCTTTACACCCCAGAGGGAAAACCAGACCTTTCTAGGTTAGGTCACACGTTTTTCAAATATAATTACTTAAACTTAGACCATGTTCTCCTTCACCGCCGTGTAAGATAATTACAAAAACACGAATTTTGCGTTACTTTAAAGACAATCTACCAAAATTAACAGAAGTTTGTGAAATAAACGTAACAACTTGCAGTCTAATTATCCAGTGACGTGATTTCAAACGCCTAAAAACACTAAAAAACCGGAGCCATTTCCAACAAACCAGACAACATAATACTTTGACAAAATTGCAACGGCGAAAAGGGACATCACATTTACAGTAATTAGAAAAGTTTGATACGTTTTGCGAAGGAGAATTAGTATTTTGTGGCGTGACTTGTGCTGGAGCCGCGGTTGGATGTAACCGACGCGGGTGGACTGATTTGCCCGAAAATATTGTTCTTTTTAACCTATTTCACAACAGGGGTAAGGTTTTGGCATGAAGGGAACCTATGGAGAATCAGTGAGACTGCATGGTACTCGTAATTAATTTCGCCACTGCGAGTCGGTACATTTTTTTTTATATTAGTTCAGCATAGTGGCTCCTCTTTGCCCGATGGTAAGCGAAAGAGGAGCCCAAATCGCAACTGCAATTAATAAAATACTACACCGTATCCTGTCAGTTGACGTTGCCATGCTGACCCGCAAGATGCTTCTTCACGCTTCGTTTGAAGGATCCCATATTGTAGGAAGGAGGGAGCACATATGCAGGCGAGGCGTTCCACTTTTTAATGGTACAACAAAGATAGGAGTTGCCGAACTTTTTGGTACGCGAAGAAATATTCTCAACGGTGGAACGATGACATCGCAAGCCAAGCATAAGCAAGATAGAGTAGAACGCGCAGTTCTTATTGGTTAGTTCACGGATAGACAACGCGTCGCTTATCGGCTTTTTTTAAAATATTCTCTTATTGGTCAGTAGACTTGAATCGCTGTAATACTTAAGCGGTAAACTACGTTTTTGGTGAGGGGTTTATGTGCCGTCAAGTAGGTTTTTGGTTTGTGGACAGGAGGCATACGGCCCACCTGATGTAATGTTGACCATATTATATACGCACCATAACCTATGAACGCTGAATCAGTTACTTAAAAAATATTTTAAGTAAGGACAATAAGCAGAAACACTAATAAGTCGGCGACACAAAAGTTTTGTGACACAAACACAACCTTCTACGTTAATTATGAAGTTAAATTTTAACCACAGAACGTTAGAGCGAGTCAACTGGCCATTAAATAGGACACACGTGTATACCCGGCCTCAAATTGGTCGAGATTTTAAAGGAGCTTACTCCCCAGGTCGCATAAGTTGTGGAATGTGCATCCTAACTTTTTACGAGATAATTCTACAACCTGCGATTTTGTCGAGATTTTCCACGACACTATATAATTCTTTTTTATGTCACTAGGGTAGCAAACAAACGATAAAAGAATAGCGCATAGCTACATTTAATAAGAAACATTTGGCTATCTGTTGGAAAACCCCATGAGGAGGGTCATAACGTGTCTCTACACTAAGGTACTCTGCACGTTTTTAACATACCTAGTCTGGCTATAAGTTCTGTTACAAATAAATATGCATTTATTTTTTTATGAAGTAATGTAATCTTAATAAAACTTATATGTAAATATTTATGGGAGTCTCAGCAAAAAAAAAATGATTCTATCCGAAATGGCCACCTTTAGCTTCGATACAGGCCTTTTATTTGTCTGGGCACGAATCTATGGATTTACGCACTGTTTCCATGGGAAATTTAGCTACTGCTTTCTCCAGAGATTTCATAAGAGACACAATGTCGGCGTATAGTTTCGAGCAGTCTAGGCCCTCTAAAACTGACAATAATTTGTAGTCTAAGGGGTTTAGATATGGGCTAGATGAGGGCCAGTCTTTAGCTCTTATAAAGTCCGGAACGTTGGCTTTGAACCAGGTTCTATTAGTTCGTGCCTTGTGACCAGGTGCAGAGTTCTGCTGGAAAGTTCACGCTATATTTTTAAAAAGTGTATTGCTGAGAGGTTTCACAACACGACCCAAGACAGTCTCTTGATACACTTTGGCTGAAGTCTTCACTCCTTTTTCACAAAAATGAAGCTTTGTGATTCTCTCGACGCCTCGATAAGACACCCCCAACCAAACCATTATAGATGCAGGTTGACCACGTTGTACCTTTCCGACTACTTGAATGGCTTCTTTAGAACTGTGTGGGTACACTTTGTCATTTTGCTTGTTGTAATGCTCTTCGATCGTGAATTTGTTTTCTTCAGTAAAGAAGGTATTCTGTGCCTTTCATAAGCGTATCGAATTTGTTGAGAGATTTAAAATGAGAAATTAGTTTAAGTTTAATATGTAGTAAATCAACGTGTTCTCAAATCAAACATTTTTAATTGGACTTCAATTAAGAAGTCCCATAAAAAATAAAAAATATGAAGTATAGGAAGATATTTTAATCTCACCACATCCAATTCCCTGTTATTGTGTCATTGGTACGAGTAAGATTATAAAGAAATTGTTGAGGGGATAATGTAATATTCACCGTTTGTGGTATTTGTGTTATGCTAATTATGACGCGTCTATAGGCTACAGTCAACGCTTCACGTGAAGCCGACCTACCCCTTGGCAGCAGTTTTGCTTCAGCTTCTCTAATAAGTCAAATCATCACGAATTCATTCTCACTTTTCTATTAATATTCAGTTCAGGTCACTGTTTTTTAGACCACTAAGGTGGCAATCAAGCATACGGCCTGCTTGATGGTAAACAGTCACCGTAGGCTATGGACATTTGCAACACCAGGGGTGTCACTCATGCGTTGCCGTTACCCTAAAACTCACTTTTGCTATAACCTATTAAATATATTTGTAATTATCACTTATTTGGTGGTGAAGAAAACCATCGTTGAGAAAATTCGCGCGTACTAGAAATTATATATCGAAAGACGTGAGGCCTAACTTAAGAAAAGTCTGAACCTCTGGGTTGTGTGGGTTGTGGAGGTTGTGGAGGACGGCAGTTGCTCCGTATCAAAAAGACTTAGGTTGCAAACCCCGCCAATCCTAATGAATTAGGAAACGGGATAACGATTGGAAGTATATACCTCTTCTTACTTTTCTTTTAATCAACTAAAAAAGAAAAAAAAAGTTCACCTTGGCCTATAGTAAATTTATAATTTTATTTTAAAATTACTATAGGCCCAACAACTTTACCCATAGCAAAGCCCCTACGCAAAGCGCATAGTTCATAAAGCAGTAATCAAGATTGTCATTTTCGTTCGTTAGTTAACTAGTTGTAGAGGGCGTGACAGCGTCGGTCGGCCAGACCAAATGTTTTATTCTTCACACACAGTAGTTAATTGCAGGACCCTTGTCCGGCCTAGTTTTAAATGACAATTTATTTTGAGTACACCACTACGCTACAGGCTGATACCAAAACTAAACTACTAAAAGCTGAAATTTTCGTTTGTTACTTTATGATTCGATTTATATCCAGGCCATTTTTTTTCGGGACGGTTAAAGATATCAAGCTGATCTTCGTGTGAATTACTATGGTTAGTCTAATACGATAGTCTTATGAAATACAAGTTAGTAACTCAATTTAATAATAAGTTATCGACTATCAAACACAATATTGTCAGTCAATAAGATTGTAGCATCTGATCAGACATCCAAAAGTTTGTTTGCCATATATAAGTACGGTAATAGGTCATTTTAAAAATACATTAATGTCTAATATTGTATTTACAGTTCAATCTGGGAACCTTAAACTAAGAACCTAGCTGAAATGCTATTACAAATGTGAGGATAGGAATTATAAATAGCAATAAATCTTAAACGGGTGGGATCAAAACTTTTAGGGTGCAATGGTACCACTTGCATTGTGAAATTCGTACAATTTTTTTAATCACCATTAAAAGGTTTTGAACTTCGCAGTTAATGTAGTTTCATACCAAAAAATATAATTGAACAAAATGTTGTCACCAAACAATGCTAAAACGTTTATTATTTGACTTTAGTTAAGTTGTATCTTCACGGATTACATTTACACGGGAGCTTTGGGATGCCAGAAACTTTGTAAAAAAATTCGTTCACATTCTATCGACCTTGTACCTTTTTAATAAGTTAAAAACAAGAACTACGATAATAAATGGTTAGTTTTTTATAATTTACCATTTTACACCTTACATTTCATTTGGTATACGCAAAACTACATGCGTTTGAATTCGTAAAAATAATGCGTTACTTTTTAAATAACAAGGTAAAACTTTTTTGTTATAGTCATTAATCTTTTTAGTTTTAAGCTTTCTCCACATCTAGTAAAATATCAATAAATGTTAATAGGCAAACAGTAAATGTTAATAGTAAACAATACCACAATAAGTTACATTTTCCTTTGTTTACAGGTTTATTCTTATTACGTTATCTCCTTTAAATTATCTATGTACCTACACACCAGTTGATAGAAACTAAGGTGAGCAGATGTTTACTAATATAGGCTGGTAATAATCTCTGAATACGTACTGATATGGGCCGTGTGAGGCGTAGTAATTGTATGTTAGCTTGGGATCTGATTACAGAAAGAAATGAACACACGATAAAAAATATGATTTTAGGTTGGCAACGTGGACATAAAAGAAACCCATATTTGTGTACATAAAGGGCAAGGATATATAGCTAACTAAAACACAAATTCTAAAACTTCTAAAAATGAGTAAATGTCACTCAAGTTTTGCTCGTATTTATGAATCTACAACACGTGTTTTATATGTATATATAAATTGAACTTGAACCTTAACATAAAGATGGCAAGGTCTCGCCTGGTGAAGTCTACGCTCCGTCCATCTCGTGGCCTGATCCAAAACCCCGAAAGTTAAATTCAAATGCACAGACAAAGTAAATTATTCTTTTGACGAGCTCGGTGGCTCAGTCGTGAATGACCCGACTTTCACACCAATGCTCGTGGGTTCGATTCCCACACAAGGCAAACATTTGTGTGCATGAACATGTATGTTTGTCTTGGTCTGGATGTTTTAAGAGAGGTAGGGCGCATCAAAGCAGCCCGTCTGGGGAAGTACCTCCACTTCACAGAAAACCGCAGCCAAATAACATCTTCCTAGAGGGTTGTTGTGGTCCTGCGTGTGAGTGAGGTCACCAGTAAGCTCCCAAGGAGTCGCTGTGTAAGCAGCAGAGGAGGCATCGCGCGAGTGATACTTAATATATCGCAAGCGTACCCGCGTTGTATCAGGTGGGCCGTATGCTAATATATTTCCCGACGTAGTATAAAAAAAAAATCATATTTTGTGAAATGATCATAAAATGTATCAAATTTTCGTGACACTAGTACACGCTGTATCAGAAACATGGGACATTAAATTAAATTTATATGACAAACTATTGTTTAAAATTCAAATCGTACGTGTGAAATCTTGCCGGGCTTAATTGTATTGACCAAGCGAACCCAACGAATTAGTGGGGGGTTGCTAGAGGGGGGTCACTTTCTGTGTAGGATACACAATAATATCGTGATGTAGGAGCCTCCGACCCTCCTAATGGCTTTAATAAAGGTACGAATTTACGTCCCTTAATATTTATGATTTTATTTCGATATATTTAATTAAAATTTTAGTGTTACAGTTTGGTTACACTTTAGGGAATTGATGTTGGAACATTGTATAACAGTACGCTGTCACGTTTATTGTTTTTTTAATGGGTACAAAGGCTTGTGTTGTGTAATTTTTATGCTTGAGATTTTCTTGAGTTCTCTTCCCACATAGGACAAATATTTTAGTGCATGAGCATGTCTGTTTGTCTTGATTTCACATTGGGATTGAATGGATTGGGATTAAAATAGTCCGTCTAGGGAGGTGTCTCCTCACAGAAAACCGCAGCATTTAAAAAAAACCAGCAGAGTTGTTATGTGCGATTACTAAGTAAGCTCCTAAGGAGTCGCTGTGTTGCAGCAGAAATAGCAACACGCGCGCGGTACGTCCTGTATTGCAAACGTTAGGCTACTAGGTTAATCCCACGTAGTAAAAAAGAAGCTTTTTTTATACAACGTCGGGAGGTATACGATCATACGACAGCTGCAGTAAAGCGGTTACCGTAGCATATGAACGCTTGCAACACATTACGTATCACTCGCGCGATGCCTCCTCTGCTGTTAACACATCAACACCTTAGCAGCTTACTGATAACTAAATTTACAAAACTACAACAACGCCCTACCGTTTTAAAAAACATCGAGACTAAGACAAACGGACATATTCATGCACACAAATGTTTGTCCAGTGTGGGAATCGAACACACAAGCGTTGGTGTCAAAGTGATGTTATTAACCACTGCGCTCCACCAAGCTCGGCAAATTGTCGCGATTAATGATTTCAGAGATAGGCGTCTTAAAGAAAGCCTTTTAAGAGAGGTAGAGGGCATTAATACAAGTCTGCAAACGCCTGAGGAAGTACCTCCACCTCACAGAAAACTAAATAGTCAAATAGCAACTCCCTCGAGAGTTATTGTGTTGTGTGAGCTCCTAAGAAGTTGCTGTTAGTAGCAGAGGTGGCATCGGGTGATACTTAATGTATTCCAAGCGTTCGTAGACTACGGTAACCCTTTACATGCACAAAAAATGGTCTAAGACATATTTTTAGTAGGTACGTATTATATGACTATTAGATTTAACAAAAACTCTGTACAAGCGACACCCAAAGTACTTAAACCGAAACAGCGTAGTGTAAATCTCCGGCCCAGGAGCCTGATAATGTGCATGACCATCGATTACTGTACCAGCTGGGCCCAACTGCCGCCCTGAGTTATGGTTATATTTATGTGTGTGTACGTCCGTAACTCAAGAACAACAGCCATTTTGTAGCTGTTTCGTATGCCGGTTCATTTGGGTCTTGGTAATTTTTAACACGCTTTTGTATGTTGAGTATGATTTGTCCAGTTAAGATAGTTTTATGTATTGTGTTCATCTATATTCACGACAAGTCATTGTGTGGTAGGCAGCACGAACAAAGCGCCATAATTATGATTTGATCCATGCACTTGCTTTTGAGGAACACCGTTCCTATATGAAATCTATATGTTTGTCTGTGTGTGCTTGTCTGTCGCTTTTTTTCGAATATTCGAATTTTGACTTCAGATTCGGATTCAGCATAAAAAAGTAGGATAGGAATGTTCAGGAACACCGTTCCTATCTCTTAAGGAACATGGTCAAAATGACCGACAAATTAAAAAAAATAAATGAATTGTTATATAATTGACGAGCCAGGTGTTCCTCTGGCAATGCAAGCTTGTGCATTCTCAACTGGTTTAACTTGAATATGTAATGTATTCATCTATATTTACGACAAGTCATTGTGTGGTAGGCAGCAAGAACCAAGCGCCATATGATCCATACACTCGCTTTTTTAACACTCATAGCTCTTTCACGTAGTTGATGTCCATGAAAATTACTAATTTTGTTATACGACACCAGCGTCAAGGTGCATACAAGCATATAACACACCTGATGTATGTGTTTACCATAGCCTAGCCTCTGAATACATACAATATTGGAAGTATCGTGAGTATTTTGTTACCTGCGCTCATAAAATTTACTCGAAGACTTGTTCATGAACTAACTTTTTTTTATATATTAGAGTGGAGCAAACGAGCATGTAGGCCATGTGATGGTAAGTGGTCACCACAGCCCATAGACATCAGCAACACCAAAGGGTCACTGATCCGTTGCCAGCCTTTCTAGGGAAACATAGGCACTTTTCTTGAAGGCACCCACATCGTATTTGTTCGGGAACACTGAGGGTAATTTATTCCACAATTTCCCCGTCCGTGGTAGAAAATGCTGGCTGAACACGTTTATATCGATCAAACTGGTCGTAATTTTCAAACACGTATCGCCATATAAAAACAATCGCCCAGAAATGTCGCAGTTTGCCGAACAACTCATAGACAAAGGACATAATTTATCACCCACTACTACATATCAAATTTTACACACCATAGACAAAGGTTTAAAACTAAATATTAGGGAATAATTAGAAATTATTAAACATAAAAATTCTAAAATGACACCACATGGCGGATGATCGCAGCAGCCGAGGCAGAGACTACCGGAGCAGCCATGAGGGCGGGGGATGTTGCATCTACTAACGGTAGTGGGTGGGTACCAGCCGGCGCTATGCCGCATGAACTAATTGGTGGAGAAAGCACACAAATCGTGTTAGATCAAATTACATACTTAAATTTTATCCGAAATCAGAAATGAAGATGCTCACAGATCAAACGATAGGGTAACCTCGCACCAGGCTGTATACTTGTAAATCTACATTGTATAAAAAATATGGCAATTACCTGTTTTTATACATCCGGGAATAAGAAGGTATATTTACAGCTTTTTCTTAACCTTTAGTAATATTAACAAATCACGATTACAGAGTAATTGTAATCAAGGAAAAAACATTACCGAGTCAGCGCATCGGCCTAATGACACATGTTAGATGTTAAACAATGTTTTAATGCGGCCAAACTCCCTTACGCAGATGGTTGGCGTATTTGTTTAGGACAAGCTAACTGCCGACCGTTTAGCGACCTGCCCGGGAGTTGTGCGGCCCAAGTCACAAGCTGAACGAGATCTAAGACTTTAAACCAATAATTTTCAATCATATTGACCCTTAGACCCCTTGCTTATATATTTTCTGCTCTGTAGGCCTCCTGCCAAACTTATGTTTGAATCTGATGGACTCCTTACTTATTGCAATCGACCCCATATAGACGACTCTAGCAGTAGCAAAGTGCGCAAGAGACAGGCCTGACGGTAAGCAATTACTGTAGTCTATGGACATTTACGACACTAGGGATATCACTAATGCGTTGCCGATCCTTTTCTGCTGCAAGTCTTAATTACACAAGACATTCCCAAAATCGCTCAAATATACCTGCTATTAATATTTCTCTTTGCCTACCCCGTAAGGGATTTCGCGTGATGTTATAGATAGATTAACAGTGAATGGACGTTATACTAAATCAGGCAGGAATTCATCGACATCGTTGCGCGAGTCTGTCTATTCAAATACGTAAGTTTAGCAGCATCTGTATCTCTCCATGCTACATGTGGATAAGTTAAGTTTCATCTTCACTGTTTCTTGGGTATAAGTTTAGTCGTCGGATCTGTTGTGGAGAGAAGACAGTAGTTTTAGCTAAATCAGTGTCCTTTAGGTGGTTAGAAAACACATTACTCGTACTTCAATAATCCGCAAGTAAATAGCGTACTGGAGTATGCTCTAATCTATATCAAGGTTGATCCATATCCCAGCAGTGGGATGGGTATGGTTGGATGTGAAACCTTAATTAAAACATTAGGAACTATGTGCAAATATTAAGATTATTATGTCGCTAAATCTATCGAAACAGTTTACTGGAATTCAAGACCTGGTTGCCCTATCTTTTTATACTTTTACTTTATACTCTGCTTTCGCATAAGACTTTTTGATGAGCTCGGTGGCGCAGTGGTGAATGACGCGACGTTGACACTGACGCTCGTGGGTGCGATTCCCACACAGGACAAACATTTGTGTGCATGAACATGTCTCTTTGTCATGGTCTACGTATTTTTAAGAGAGGTAGGACGCTATAAAGCAGCTCGTCCGGGGAAGTACCTTCACCTCACAGAAAACCGCAGCCGGATAACAACTCTAGCCTAGAGGATTGTTGTGTTACTACGTGTGAGTGAGGTAAGCTTCTAAGGAGATGCTGGGTTAATAGCAGAGGTGGCATCGTACGAATGTTACTTAATGTATCACAAGTGTTCATAGGTTACAGTAACGGCTTTAGATCAGGACTCAGTGCCGGCCAGAATACATGGTTTGATTTAAAATATTAGAAATATTGGTGAACGCCATAGCTTATGCTTTGTGCCATAGATTATACAGTGCGATACAGGTGCGAGATTAAATGGCCGCCGTGTATACAGGGTGTTCATTACGATATTGCTGCAAGTACAGCGAATATTGCGAGCGTTTTTATTAGGGACGTCATAACGTTTCACTTTTTGATGAGAATTGAAAATGTGTTTGATCTGGGTGAAGGGACAAGGGACTCTTGTTTGGTTTTTGTAAACCATTGTCCTGATTGTATATGGCGGCCGACGTCTCGTGTGGGTGACGTTTTGTTTAATTATTTTTGTTGTTTGTTTTACATTACCTTAAATAATATTTTTGCATAGACACTATTTAACCATACAGCTTATATTTATTAATGAAGTCTTTAATTCAACTATAGACTCGCGATTTGTTTTAAAAATCAGGTTTTTGATGTAGGAAGCTCCAGAGGAGGCGATGCGTTGGTAGCGGAGCAGCAACACGCGAACGATTCTCGTTGTGTTTCAACCGTTTTTTAACTACGGCTCAGGATACGGGCTACATGCTTTTACACATGTGTAGTGGTATAAAAAAGAGAAAATGTAGATAAACATTTACCAATACTATTTATTTTTAAAGATACGGATGAGGTATATAAGGATCAAGATATGTAGCGCCCGGTTCTCTCAGCCTACCCCCCCAAGAGACCTAAAAGAATGAATATATAGATATATTGAACGATTCACCGCGAATACTTGATAAGAACACGATATAAGCAATCTGTTCAATGAACTTTAGAAAATAACGTTCAAAAATACACAATCCTCTACTTTGAAGTAATTCCAAAGTTATTGCCCTCCAATCTCAATAATATCTCGAACGCGTCCACATTCTGAAACTTCGCGTTATCTGTGCAATGTAACTTTCCCGCCAATCGCAATCGAACGTCAATGTCTGCGGTTGAGGAATTAAAAGTTCGTCAGTTCAGTTTGCCTCGAGCGCTCCACGGCACCGGTCGTTCTAGGTGTAGTTTAGTTTAATAATTTTATTTCGTGATTAAATAAAGCACCATGTTGCTATCTATTTGTTTAATTTTCATCAAAACTGCACCTGGGATGAATTGTACAACTATTCGGGATAACCTGAATAGGCAATTTTGATACATAATAGAAATGCGGGAATAATAGAAGAAAAGGGAGGTTGACCAAGTTTTATTAATCAAATTAACAAGGGTGTGTTATTAAGATGTCAATAGATTGAGGAGTAACATGAAGTTACAATACCACTAATTGGAATGCAAATAAAAACTCACCCATTTAGACGAGCTCGGTGGCTCAGTCGTGAATGACGCGATTTTGACACCAACGGTCGTGGGTTCCCACACTATGTGTGCATGAACATGTCATGTTTGTCTTGGTCTGAATACTTTAAGAGAGGTAGGGCGCATCAAAGCAGCCCGTCTGGGGTAGTACCTCCACCTCACAGAAAACCGCAGCCAAATAACAACTCCCTAAAGGGTTGTTGTGTTGCTGCGTGCGAGTGAGGTCACCAGTATGCTACTAAGGAGTTGCTGTGTAAGCAGCAGAGGAGGCATCGCGCAAGTGATACTTACATTGCTTGATTACGAGAGCTAATAAGCTACGGTAACCACTTCACATCAGGTGGGCCGTATGCTTGTATGCCTCCCGACGAGCACACAGTGTTATATATACCTTATTTTATTTATCATTTAAAATAATCCATACAACATCCTTTAACGTTGCGTAACAGAAACTCCTAACGTCTCAAACTGCAATATCGCCGAAACATCTAAAATAGACCAAAACAAATCTCTATAATTCTCGCTGTTAATTATCCATTAATTTATGATCCAATCCTAATCATAAATTTTTGTCGTTATTACCAAGTATTATTTTTCACGTTTCGGATGAAAAATATTTCTCTATTGACCACCAATATTATCAGCAGAATCTGCAAACTGCAAACACTACTAATGTTGACTGAACTAGACCAAATTGGTCGTTTTTTATTAAAAAATATCTTATTAAATGTGATGTCAAGAGTTTGTGATTTTATTTAATTTGTAAGCTCATGTGTGTGATTAAAGCAATTAAATAAAGCATGGTGATGGTAGAAACAGAGCTATCTACAAACTTGGTCCCCGGGCCTTAGAGAAAAATTCAAAGAAATAAATATTCTAACAGTCGCATCGCAATATATCTATGAAAATCTTTTGTATGCCCATAAAAACATAGACTCATTTTGTAAAAAGAGTAATACTCATAACATAAATACTAGATATAAGCATAATCTTGTGTTACATGCAAGCCGTCTTCACAAAATAAGTAATTCTTTTATGGGGCAATGTATACGGTTCTATAACAAACTTCCCAGCAATATAAGGGAATTGTCAATAAACAAATTTAAAACTACTATTAAAGCCAAATTGTGTAGCAGGGCATATTATAAAGTATCTGACTATATTAATGATAAAAATGCCTGGGATTGAGTCGATCCAATTATAATGTAATTAATAAATTATGTAAATTTGTTTGGATACCAAAAGAGGGATATCTGAGTTTCTGGCAGTATTTTTATCAGTGCTCACCTAGTCATGAACTGCACGGTAGGGAAAAAAATTGTGACGATTCCAAACAAATGTAGCCATTTTTACGAAATAAAAAGATTTTGACTTTGACTTTGACTTAGAGCTGGCCTGAAAGAGAACGTCGGTGTTAAAATAAGAAGAGGCATGCTCCGTTGGTTCGGAGATGTAGAAATAATGCAGGATGAAAGAATGACGAAGCAGATATACAATGCAAAAGTGGAAGGATGTAGGAGCTGAGGTAGGCCTAATTGGTTATTGGTAATTGGTTGGACATACCAAATTGGTCGTGTTCTATCAGAAGGTGATGTCAGAGCAACGAATGTTAAAGAAGCGAGTGAGGTATGTAAGGATCGGGTCACGTGGCGGTCGATTCCTTCGGCCTACCCCGCAAGGGATTTGGCGTGAAGTTATAGATAAATAAAGCATTTGTCTATGACCGAGTCATGTGGCTCGATCCTCTCTGCCTACACCGCAAGGGACTTGCAAGCAGTAGGAATTGAAGAAAAGCATTTACCTTTTAACTTCCACGTAGTGAGTGCCGTAACAACAGGGTCAGATACGTGTGAGCGATACGCGTTGTATTGCAAGCTATCATAGTGTTAAAAGAGGTAGGGCGCATCAGAGGAGTCCGTATCTTGAAGTACTTCCACCTCACACAAAACAAAAGGAATGTCGTTAGCACGTTGCAACCTCCGCTGTCATCTCAGCAACTCCTCATCTTATGGTGACCTTAGTCATACAGGAATACAAGGACATTGAGCGACTTACATCCCAAACACTTACATCCAATGCTTTCTGATGCAATTCTCTTTCCAGCTTTTCTTCTGTTAACCCTTCCGAAGTAATATGAAAAAAATAAACAGTAATAAACTTGTGTAAATAAGGAATATTTAGCGGAAGTGGGTTGTATAATTAACCCGGCACATATCGACGGCTGATTTCTCCAGGGCGCCTCTACCGTTTGATGGAGCCCAACGTGGGGCACTTTTATTGCAGCGTGGCCACGAAACCGGCGGAGTGAACAACGAGAAAGAAATAAGCGACGACGATTATTTCTTTCCAATTATACCCTTCTTCTGTAAAACTAGTAAGTTGCCGGGAGTTTCTATCAAATCTGGGTTACATTACATCATTATAAAATCGATCTTAATATATGTATGGTTGCTAGAACCAGTTAGTACACCAGATGGTAATATAGGGTATATTACCGATGGGTTCTGTAACTGGTTCTAGTGACGGGTTGAAAGGAATATTTGTTTTGTATCTAAGCTTTGTGTTTAATTCCACAGAGACTTAACCGCTTTCCCGTGTTCTGTTTTAACAGACCGACAAACTGCCGTGGGTTCGATATATTTTGATTACCATCTGATATAAGGCACCCCTTAGATAATGTTACAAGACATCATACAGGCACTAATTTTTTATGACGTAAGCTCACGTACCGAACCGGCGCCAGTTGATCAGGCCGGTTCTGTATCCACTGGTCTATAATGTACGAGTATCTTATCTTTGCTAAATCGATTGCTTTAGGTATCGGATTCCGCAAACGGAATAACACTAGGAAGAAGTACATATCTAATATTACAAAACTTCTAGAACAGTTATAATTGTATTTGAATGGACACATATGACGAAAAATTCACCAGAGGGAGACGTTGTACAAAAGTCGTCTGCGTGTGTACCTCTGTCTCACCTATTTATACCGCCAAGCAGCTACATTTATATAGCTGTACTCCGGTTTGAAGGGTGAGATATGGCAGAGAAATTACTACGTACTGTGAAGAGACAGCCTTAACTCACAAGATTGGCAGGGCGCGGGTAACATCCCCGTGGTGTTGCGAGCGTCAACAGGCGGCGCGCGGTGATCGCTTACCATCTAATACTGGTCGCATGCTTGTTTGCCAATCTAGTTGTATAAAACAAATATGTTTGTTTATCCATCGTGTAGTACCCATAACACACGAGCTAACTTTAGGCCTAGATAGGGCACTGCGTAATTTCTCCGACAATATTTATTTATTTATTGTAATAGGAATTGCAACTGTGCTACCTCTGATTTCCTGGCCCCAACACTATGAACTTCTCGGCACAGATTAAACAGTATAAAACGCATTATCTGCGGCTGCCGTGCACATACAAAATACCTTTCGTTTGCTGTGCACCACCTAGCACTTTATGTAGTCTATATTAGAACTATATACTGAAAGTATATTATATTATAAATATAACTTGTAATATTAGAAACAGGAATAGATTACTTATGCCGGTACATCGGCTTGCTAAGACTAGTAGATCTGTTGTTGTAACTGGTATTTGATTCGATTCTATAATAAATTACCTGAAATAACAACACTCTATCTAAGAAGGCTTATTACGGAATTGAGGAATATCTGACTGACAGAGATGTCTGGAAATGATTCAGTGCATGTATAATATATCTTTCTATCTATCTATAACTTCACGCCAAATCCCTTGCGGGGTAGGCAGAGAAAACCGAGCGCCACGTGACTCGATCCTTACATATTTCACTCGCTTTTTTAACATTCATTGCTCTTCTCATGCACGCTCGCCGGTTTCTAGGGCTCCTGACATCACCTTCTGTAGAACACGACCAATCTTATTATATCTTTAATATATTACTATTTATTGTTAAATCAAATCCTATTGTATCTTATTAATTTTTCGTAGTTATAGTTGTATTTAGTTTGAATGTCTCTTTTTAATCTACCTGCACTTCCAAAATTACTATTGGCGAAGAAGAAATGTCAAAAGAAACTTGCCAATATAGGTATTTTTATAAATCGTCAATGTCTATTACAATAAACAAATGCTCTGTACGAATACACTGTCATATTTATTTATATATAACACTGATAACTATGATGCACCAACGTCATTGTATATCTAATAATACATGGGGCACACTAAAAGTTTTGCACTTCTAGCTAATCGGAACTATTTGAATTTCGAATATTATATTTTTTGAAACGTTGCAACCTACTTAGTCCGCGGTGGTTAGGTGGAGCTGTGAAGCTCTCTGTCGCCCGTGGCTGGACTGATGCAGTATGGGGAGGGAAGTTTGGAAATAGCCACTATCGTTTCACCGACGTTCTAAAATGGGCAAAATCAAATTTTAGAAAATAAAATTGAAAGATGATGAATGGAAGAATGAATTGCGGAATGGAAGAGAGTATGATGAATGAATGTGTTTATTACTTACAATAGAATATTAAAAAAAAAAAAAAAAAAAAATAAGATTAAGAAATTAAAAAATGTATATAAATAGCCTTGCCCATGGCAGGGGTGCACGTATTAAAAAAAAAAAAAAAAAACCTACTTAGTAATAAAAAAAACAATTGGCGGGAAATCATTTGTCAATTGTTTTTTATCACACATCAAAGTTCTACGTACGCAACGAAAATGGAATTGAGTCGAAAAGATTTTAGAGCGATGATGTTTTATGATTTTAAAAGTTCTCTCTCTCCGCAAGACTGTGCTGCTCGTCTTCAAAATGCTTTTGGGAGAGAAGCACCTTCTTTGAGCACCGTGAGGCGATGGTTTGCTGAATTTGAGAGAGGTCGAGTTTCTTTACATGACGAATTTCGTGAAGGGCGGCCTTCAACTGCCGTCAACGTAAATAATGTGGCTACTGTTAAGCGGCTAATTGAAGAAAACCCGCGGATTACCTATGAGACAATTCGAGAACTATTGGGGATTGGTATGAGCCAAATTCAGAAAATTTTACACGAAGAATTGAAAGTTCGGAAACTTTGTTGTCGTTGGACCCCTCATGAACTGACAGCGGAGCAGAAGCGGGCTCGCGTGGAATGGTACTGAAGTACGACCACGGACATTCTAATGCTGTTTATGACATTGTCACAGGAGACGAAACGTGGATTTATTGTTTTGAACCCGAAAAAAAACAGCAATCTTGTGAATAGGTGTTTGAAAATGAGAACAGGCCAACAAAAGTGAGGCAGGCGAGAAACGTTGGTAAAAAAAGATCGCCTTTTGTTTCTCAGCTACGGGTCCCATCTGCACAATTCCACTTGAAGATCAAAAGAGTGTTAATGCCGAGTGGTATTCTACCATTTGTTTACCCAGGGTGTTAGAAAAAGTTCGCGAAAGACGACTAAAAAGCCGCGTTCTCCTACATCATGACAACGCTTCCTCACACACGGCCAACAAAACAAAGTCATTTTTAACTTCCGAAAAAGTACAACTCGTTACCCATCCTGCGCATAGCCCCGACCTAGCACCCAGTGATTTCTGTATTTTCCCCAAAATCAAAGATTTGATGAGAGGTTTCACTTTTACCAACTCCGAAGAGGCAGTGATAGCGTTCAAAAAGCACGTAGAAAACATGCCTACAGATCTGTGGTCCTCCTGTTTTAAAAAATGGTTCGATCGCATGAAAAATGTTTAAAATGTAAAAGAGAGTATTTTGAAAAGCAATAAACATAATATTTTGGTTATAACATGTTGTTTTTTTAAGTTACGCAAAACTTATAGTGTGACCTACGTATACATTGAGATATCACAAACAATCATCTTCGAAATTCACAACCGGTGAGTAACCCCATATCAAAGCCAATGTAAAAGTTGTGAGGAGACATAAGCGAATAATTCCGATAGAAGTACGTAATACCTTTACGGTGTAATATAGCTAGGGACACGTGCATACGGCTTATAAAGGCGGGAGCTGCGCCCCTGAGAAATCACGGCCGAGATATAAGGAGTTAATGAGAACATTGCGCTGCGGCTCGGATTAATTGAGCCGCGTGAATTTAGTGAATTGGCTTTAACGTTCGTACAAAAAAGTGCTCCATACGAATGAGATATGTAATCTACTTAGCTTTGGTTTCATTCTTGCATTGGTGGTAAATTTCTTTGTTCTCTTTCGTAAGAGGTGCAAAGATAGCATGATCTAATGGCTTTTCTCTTTTTTTCCACGGAGGGTTCAACCTCTGCATCCCGCTAGGCGTCTCCTTTCAAGGTATTAAACCTCTTTGCGCATCCACACGGGTCTTTTGCGCTATACTCCATTCTTTCTTTCAGATCTTTCGGACTGACTTGCTGCACTTGCATGTATCTACAAACACCTAAGTTTGAAAAACTGGCGTTTTCAAGTTTATATATATCCACCTTACATAGGACAAACCGAGTACTTGAAGGGTTATTGAGTATTCATTTTTCTGTGAGATGGAGAGTAACTCCTAGAGGGATGTTTGTTCCTGCATGTGAGTGAGGTCATCAGTAAGCTCCCATGGAGTTGCTGAGTTAGCAGCAGAGGTGGCATCGCGTGAGTGATAATTAAAGTATTGCAACTTTTATAGGGTCCCTTAACCGCTTTACGTCAAATGGGCCATATGCTTGTATGCCTTCCGACGTCCTATATATGAAAAAATATCAACAAGTGTATAATATAAATATGTCCTTACACTGTATATAAATATGCTTAAATATTAATTAAAATATTATATTTTCGTTTCTAAATTTTTTCGGTAACAACGTGCTGAAAAAAGAATCAAATTAGTGGAATCATTTTCGATTTTCTCCGAGACAAACACACAGGAATTGATTTTTATGCCATACTGCAGCAGCAGCTGCAGCAGTCGCGTCGTCGGCCGCGCGTGTCTCGGTATCCTGTGGGAATCACGTTTTGACGTGATAACGTCTTATAAATCGATGAACGCCAGCTGCACGCACGCAAAAGCATGACTCATTGTTATGTTCCCCCTTATAGATCAAAACTCTAACCCAGTTCCAGATGTCCTAGAAAGTTCAAATTTGGCATACAGAGAGCCGAGCGTGTCAGCGAGATCTCGGAACAAGCGATAGAGAGGCATGATGGGCCTAAGCGTTCGGCTTGTGACGCATCTATCTCTCTTCCACTCCATCGGCCGATGCGTCCGAGTAGAAGAGAGACAGCGGCAGCTCACAACCTACACGTGAACTGTTTTGTCAACTATTGAATGTTTTCTTATGACGTTATCATGTAAAATTATCGTCCGTAAATCGAGTTTACAGACATCCAACCAACCCTAACCCGTCACACTGCAGGGATACGAGTCTCTTCGACCGAACGGGTTTAGAGTCTACTCCATTACGCTGTTCAACTGAAGATAGGCGGAGGCCAGTGCTTTCAAGCCGTCCGAAGGCCACTGACTTAGCTTAATGACTGTCATCTCTCTAAGACTTATAAATTTCTCTGTATCGTAATAGTCTGTGGTAAGTAGCCATTCTGTTATTGTTGTGTTGTCAAAATGCAAGACAACAATAACAGAATAGCTATTTACCATAGACTATAACGACACAGAGAAATTTATAAGTATTCAGTATGCTAACTTACATAATGGATATATAAATAGAAAGGTACTAATTAAGACACCTGAACAACTGGGAACATTACACTGATATGACAACTAACCTACCTCCCTTCACACATAGATACAGGAATATACTCAGTGGAAGCCACTGAGCTCATCGGTGGTGAGTATCTGGTGGTTTCCAATCCCAAGAGTCAATCGTAGAGCTGGTGTCTACACTACAAATATCATTTCACTTTGCCCACCACACAAGCGAATTTCTTATCTTTGTTGATTTTATTAAATATTATAATTGGGCAAAGGTAACAAAGTTGTTTTGAAGAGCAGGATTTCCTGTCACAGGCTTTTATGAAAGCTTGCTATGAAAGTCACGGAAATTTGTATAATTATTACTGTAAGGCTTTTGGAAAATAAAGATTCTTTTGACTGCAGTCGGCATAACGTGTCCTCTGAAGCACGGATAAGCTAGAGAAGCCTATCTATAGACAAGCAGCGATCGACGTTTCTTAACTTGCGTGTTCGGTTAGAACACGCGCAACGATGCCATCGAGCTCTCTATAAGTATTAAAAAAAAAAACTCTGTTATCGAGTCCCACGTTGGGCGCCATGTTAGGGTTATGTTTAAATAATTACGTACCTGTTCATGACCTCGTCAAATCATAACTTGTGGTAGTCATCATTGAGAGAGACGAATGAATAAGACTTGTATATAGTGAGTGTGAAAGAGAAAAGTTTCTAATCTCCCGAGTCGAGATTACGTCCGGAATATGCATATTTTTAATTAATCTTTGGAAAGTTTATTTTAAACTAAATTTTTATCTTCGAAGGAACGGTATGAAGTTTAAAACTATAATTCCATGTAGATTCACTATGTATGGTATTTGAAATTTTACTTCTAAGTATATGCAGGTACCGAACTGCTCATCTAGAAATTTTGTCGTTACAAATTCTAATAATTGAAAGTCCTGACTGATACAATGTTTCTGTGTCAAGTATAGTTATATATATAGAAATTTTTGTAAAAGCAAATCTATTTTCGTGGTAGTCCACGTTGCAGTTAGACAGAGAGACGCGAGCGCCAGAAGACGAGGTCTTCCACACCTCGCTTGTTGTATTCATAGTGCAAACGAAAATAGGACCCTTAGCTAAAAATTGTAAATATTACAGTCGTGTTGTCGTACAAGTTAATCACTTAGTAATCAGAACATTTGGATTATCATCATTGTGCAATCATGAATCATAACGCCTATCCAGACATTATGCCAACAGGATAAAGCAATTCGCGATTAGGACGTTCCGCATATTAATCAATTTTACTACATGGGCAATTTGTCAATAATGACTATTTGACATTTATTTTTAATACTACGTCGGGAGGCACACAACCATATGTCCCACCTGATGTAAAGCGGGTGCCGTATCCTATTAACGCTGACGATATAATTAAGTATCAGCGATGCATCCTATGCTGCTTACACAGCGACTTCTTGGGAGCTTACTGGTGACCTCCCTCATTCGCAGGAACACAACAACCCTCTAGGGAGTTGTTATTTGACTGCGGTTTTCTGTGTGGTGGAGGTACTTCCCCTGATGGGCTGCTTTGATGCGCCCTACCTCTCTTAAAAATACATCTAGTCCATATAAACCTAATCCTAAATTGAAGTATTAAAATCAGCAAGAGCTGTGGCTATGAATGTTAAAGAAGCGTTTGAGGTATGTGATAATGTAATCATCTAATGTTCGGTTCTCTCTGCGCCACTCCACATGAGACTTGGCATAAAGACACATATCTGTACAATGATTTCTACTAAAATAGAAAAATTATAAACTGTATTTCATTAATTGGGTTTTTATTATCAAATGATGTCAATTACTCAGGCTAGTCTTGTCCATTCCAAAATGAAAACAAAGGAATCATTGGAAAATTTGAATTTGAAAAAAGAACGTTCTGTCAAACGTGCACTAACAGTTAGCGTAAAGGCGTTGCGGGATCGGTGCGCAGATACATTTCAGACGGGACGGAATGGGGTGCATTTGCACAAGGTACAGAAATATGTGAATGGTGCTAAACATTAACGATTATAGCCGCCAAGTCACGTCTAATTGCGAGCGGGGATGGCGTTATGCCACCATTTACAATTTTAAAAGTAAATAATAAACTTTATACCTACTAAGAATTATACTCCACTATATTCTTTACGCCTTGCATTAAAGGTTTTTATAGAATAATGAAAATATTAGTATCATAAATGGACCTTTTTTAAGTAGCATGGCACCTGTACTGCATTTACTACTTTTATTATGACTCAGTGGACATATAAACGTGGTCCATTTGATGGTAAGCTGTTTTTAGTGTTTGGTATCATTGGTTATAGCTACTTCCGATGCCCACGTAACATCCACTTAGGAGTTTTAATAAAAGGACGGAAAACCTAGCGACCAAGTTTCAGTCGATGGTTTTTTTTTATATTTATAATCGCGTTTTTTCAATAAAGATAGATAGACTTGAAAGCAATACGTAATTTGATCCAAATTGTTAGAGCAGTTTCCGAATTGCTCGTTTTAAGGAATAAGATTAGTTATATAACATATATATATATATAGGGGATGTATGCCACTACTATTGAATACGAGGAAGACAAAGATATTTGAAAGAGAAGAAACCGGAACCAATGTAAGGATTACGGTTGATGACTAAGTGTTGGAATAAATGAAAGAGATTATATATCTTAGATGCGCTTTCAGCAGGCATGGAAGGTACACCGCTGATGTAGAAAGACGAGTGAGTGCTGGGCATAGTATGAATAGAGCGTTGGGAAAACTTCTTGACAGTAAAAGCTTGAGCGAAAGGGCACAGTTCGCTGTACACAATGCAGTGCTGGTCCCAACGCTTACTTATGGAAGCGAGAGCTGGGTATGGCAGAGAGAGCATGAAAGTAGAATAAACGCCGTCGAAATGTGAGCGTTGTGCAAAATTATGGCGTAATGCTTGTAGACCGTTTTCGCAATGATGATGATAGAAACAGAGGTGGTATGAAAGAGAGTGTCGGTGTTAAAATAAGAAGAGGCGTGCTCCGTTGGTTCGGACATGTAGAAAGAATGCAGGGAGAATGAATTACGAAACAGATATACATCGCGAAAGTAGAAGAAGGCAGTAGTTGAGGAAGGTTGAGACTTACCTACCATGACCAAATTGATCGTGTTTTATCAGAAGGTGACTTAATGTCAAAGAAGCAAGTGAGGTTTGTAAGGATTGAGTCATATGGCGCTCGGTTCTCTCTGCCTACCCCACAAGGGACTTGGCGTGAAGTTACAGACAGATAGTAAAATTGAAGCAAGAGAGCGACAAGTGGCCAATAACACGATTGTATTTTTTTTTTCGCTCCAAAGAAGTGTACCTTAGATGAATGCTCTAGTCTAATCGCTGATTTGCGCATATTTTACGTTAAATTCTTTACGTGAAACACATTAAGTTTACATTTCTTTCATTTAGAGGTCTCGCAAAGCTTATGCATGCATGTAAATTCTCTGTTTCTACTCGTATATGGGGTCAGATATATAAATTCTATCACTAATATGATTACAGTTTGGAGTAATCATGAACTCCAAACTGAAATCAAAGTCATCTTGGAGACAAAATCAATTTTATTTGTAAGTGGTGTCCCCAGCGGATTTCGCAAACGAGGCAAAGACCACGACCTGAATACTGTGTGCATAAAATCGTCCCAGTTAATTGTAAGCGCGCGTTATCGCGAGACAAACGCGCCTCTGCAACGCATAACCATTACACTCTTTGGTTTCGCGAAATTAGCGCCTTTTTGCGCCACTGCCGCCGCCTCCCGCGCCGATTGGTCGCTCTATTGCTTTTGTACTTCTTTTTCGACGCCATATTGGCGCATGTTATTGAAGACTGCATGTTGTAGGGTTCGCCTTTGTTTTGAATTTTCCTTTTAATTAATCAGCCATTTTTGCCAAGAATTAACTTATTCACTTTTCAGGTATCAGGTATAGCAGTACTGATGTGGTAAGCACTCAAACCTGCTATTTCGCTTTTAACTGCACAACTGACGGGTGAATCCTGGAAGGTTCATTCAGCAGCAGCTCGTCTGGGGGAGTACCTGTGCCTCACAAAAAAACGGAACCAAACATCAACGTGTGACTGGGGTAACCAATAAGCTCCTAATTAGTTGCTACGTCAGCAGTAGAGGAGGCATCCGCGAGCGATACCTAATCTGTTGCAACCATTCATAGGCTACGGTAACCGCTATACAAGCTGGGCTGAATGCTTGTATGTCTCCCGAAGTCGTATAAATAACGTTGTTTGAAATATTCTCCTTTATATTGCAAATTTTTTTCATTTTTCTTCTTCCTAGCGCTATCCCGTTTTTCTTAATCCATTGGGATTGGCGGAATCCGCTGCCTAAGTCTAAGAATTTAGAGAAAATATTGATTTTGACATGGAGCGACTAACGTCTGATCTCTACAACCCAGAAGGAAGATCAGAACATTCTTAGGAGAGGTCACACTTCTTTCGAAACATATTTTTTGGACGTGCAGGTTTCCTCGCGATGTTTTCCTTCACCGCCGAGCAAGTGATTACAAAATATGTACATAAATACGAATACACGAATTTATTGGTACATACCGAATCGAATCGAAGACTTGTTGGTCACAAGGCCGGTCCTTTATCCACTGTAAAGTCTGTTGCTGGCAGGTTGAGTCAAATATTTTTCATTCTGTCTCATCAAAACCTAGATCTTCGGGACAATAAAGTAATATCAGGATTCCAGGTCGGGGAAACCTGGAATCCTACGACACAAGGTCCACTTTTACGGCTGAAACTTACTTCACTGAAAAAAAAGATTAGTTGAATTTACCAAAGAAGCAAAGGTAGGCTATTTTACTAGTAAATTTTGTTAATTAATACAAAAATTTGTAGTTAAATTTACAAATATATTACGGTTGGTCTTCATACAAAAGTATTTTGTAGCTATCACTATTTTAAATGTATAATTTACCGCTAATAAATGGATAGTACATATAATATGGTACAGTTTATCATACTAAATAATAATTTTTATTATTTTTACTGGTACTTCATTAACCTTTTTTGATTGGTAAAATCAACTTAAATCAAAGGTAGGACCCAGTTCAACCGTCGACTTTGGTGAATTCTATTAGGAATCTGGGAAATCCAACTAAACATTTTTTTCAGTGTTTGACACCTTCACCGTGCGCGAACGAGCATTGCATGGTGCGGGAGGATGCGGCTTCTCAGTCGTCTTTCTCGTACTGTTCTAAGTGCACAGTCAGCACACTTCTTTGGAGCGAAAAAAAATACAATCGTGTTATTGGCCACTTGTCGCTCTCTTGCTTCAATTTTATTGGTCTGGTCTCCTTTTCGAACACATATTCACAAGATCGTCGTGTTCTCCAAAAGCAATAAATCCGCGTTTTATCTACCGTGACAGGGTCGTAAACAGCATTATAATGCCCGTGGTCATACTTTATTTTTGTGCACCAATTAACACGAGGCCATTCCAATGAAATCAATGTTTCTGTTCTGGCATTAGTTCGGGAGGAATCCTACGATATCAGAGTTACCTAACTTTTTAATCTCAAATCACTGAAGAACAAGGAGCGGTTACAGAATTATACAATACCTTCTTCCTCGCGTTGTTCCTTTCGTAATCCAATAGGATTGGCGGGATCCGCCACTGTCAGATCTACAGGTTTATTCTCAATGTTTTCCTTCATCGCCAAACAAGTGATAATTACAAATATGTATTTTTTTTATCAACGGCGATAGTCATACAAGCACACGGACTACCTGGTTAAAGTAGCCTATGAACGCTAGCAATACATTAAGTATCACTCGCATGATGCCACCTATGCTACTAACCACCACCATCACATCAACCCTTAGTCATTCCACTGCATGGATACGGGTCTCCCTTCAACCGAAGGGGTTTAGAGCATACTCCACCACGCTGCTCAAATGCGGATTTGCAGAGGCCAGTGTTTTCAGGCCCGAGGGCCACTGACTTAGCTGAACAACTGTTATCTGTCGACAACAGCCGGGACCGACGGCTTAACGTGCCCTCCGAAGCACGGAGAAACTCGAGATAGATAAACCCATCCATAGACAGGCTGCGGTCGACGTTGCTTAACCTGCGTGTTTGGTTACAATGACACGCGCAACGACGCAATCGAGCTCTCTTGCTGTTAACACAGCAACTAATTAGGACCTTACTGGTGACCTTAGTGACACGCACGACCACAATAATCCTTTATGGAGTTATTATTTATCTTTCTTTCCTGTGGGTTGGAGATACTTCCCTAGAGGGCCTGCTTTGATGCGCCCTACCTCTCATAAAAACTCTGACCAAGACATAAATGTTTGTCCTGTGTGGGAATCGAACCCACAAAGTGTATATGCGTTTCACCACTGCGGCACCAAACTCGACAAAATCCGAATATAAATTTAGTGACACATGCCAGGATTGGAACGGGGGACTTTCACTCGTAGGAGGACAATGAATCCTCTAGGAAGTTGTTATTTGGCTGCGGTTTTCTGTTAGGTGGTTCACATTAAGGTGCACCACACCTCTCTTAAAAACATCCACAACTGTTTATGCATGGGAATGTTCGCCTTCCGTGGGAATCGAAACTCAAAGCAAAACCAAAGAAGCTTTTGCTAGTTACAAGACCATAGGGCTCATCGTCGGTATAAATGGAAGCTAGGTACTTGTTACTTACGTTACTTTAATTTGTTATGTAACTATTTTATTTTTTATTAATTAATTATTTGACGAGCTCGGTGGCTCAGTGGTGGAACGCGCTGTTACGCTACTTTGACACCAACGCTCGTGGGTTCGATTCCCACACAGTACAAACATTTGTGTGCATGAACATGTCTGTTTGTATTGGTCTGGGTATTTTCTATGTATAATAAGTATGTATTTACAAAAAAAAAAAATGTATTTACGTATGTTTATCAGTTGTCTAGTACCCATAACACAAGCTTCGCTTGCTTTGGGGCTAGGTGGCGCTATGTAATTTTTCCGACAATATTTATTTATTTAACACATTTGTTATTGGAATCAGGTATTTTTTTTTATTATTATTTTTTAATGAAAAAAAATGAAAAATGCATCATTTTGAAAAAGTAAACTAATCTAAGATCCTTTCGAAGTTGCCTTATCTTCTGTTGGCAAAGAATAACAAATTACTATTTGCTATCGGATTGGTCCTTAGTGTGGTGATTAATTTAAAACTTTTCTCTGCGAGGCTGTCCTAACACCCCTAAATATTGAAAATAATTAAAATAAAAAGTCAAATCATTCGTAAAGTTTCACTAAGGGGACACTTTATTTGAAATTCATTTTACCGATTGCCATTAGGGGTGAGGGAAGAAAGGGTTTGTCCCTTTTTGCGTGTCATTGTCTTAGGTGTGTCTTTGAAAATCTATATGATGAGTATGGTTAGGTAAAGGGCAACTCAACTTCTCATATGACGAGCTCGATGGCTCAGTCGTGAATGACGCAACTTTGACACCAATGCTCGTGGGTTCGATTCCCACACAAGACAAACATTTGTGTGCATGAACATATCTGTTCATCTTGGTCTGGATATTTTAAGAGAAGTAGGGCGCATCAAGGTGGGCCGTCTGGGGAAGTACCTCCACCTCATAGAAAACCGCAATTAAATAACAACGCCCTAGAGGGTTGTTGTCTTCCTGCGTGTGAGTGAGGTCACCAGTAAGCTCCCAAGGAGTTGCTGCGTAAGCAACAGAGGAGACATCGCGCGAGTGATACTTAATATATAGCTAGCGTTAATAGGCTACAGTTACGCTTTACATCAGGTGGGCCGTATGCTTGTATGCCTCCCGACGTAGTATATATAAAAAAAATGCGTTACACTCCGGGAGTACCGGCAGAAGTGAAAACTTGAACATTAACGTTGTGCATTTTTGAATGGTTAGGGAATAATTTCGCACGAATTGCTTTATTTATCAGTATAAAAGTACTATGTCGAGCCATCAGCAGTCACCATCCGTGGATACGCGTAGCAGGCTGTAGTATAATGGCGCTTACAATGTTTTGGCCGCGAGAAAATAATGCCCTATGAACGATCTAGCGCTTCATGTTTTAATTGTTTAATTAGAGGTAACTAATGTTTTAGCGCTGCAGCGAACTTAAGTTGTAATGCTCACCAAAATCTTACGGTCAGGGTCACGTGTCTTGATGCGAGTTTAACATTTTTTATTCACCCGAAAAGTGCACAACGCTGCTAAAGAAGTTTTCACTTCAAAAAAAGATAGGTGCACAAAAATACGCCTTTAGTTCAAACATCCTCGAGCAGAACTCATTGGAGTTAAGAAACAAAATGGCGGTGGGCAGGTATTAGATCAGCCATCAGTCTGTCTGTTTAATTAACATTCCGCCACACCTCGCCGTCAAGGCGTCGGAATTAAACCGATATCACTTCGGCACTTATTGACAGCCAGTCGGGGGCTCGGCCTAAGTCACAAACATTGTGCATTCTGACAACTGGAACTTTTTGTAAAACTAACTCACAAAAATTGAGGATTTTTTGTAAAATTACTGTAAACGTTCTGCACACAGAAAAAAAAACTGGCCA
Source organism: Pyralis farinalis (assembly GCA_947507595.1). Lineage (NCBI taxonomy): Eukaryota > Metazoa > Arthropoda > Insecta > Lepidoptera > Pyralidae > Pyralis > Pyralis farinalis. The sequence goes on along the minus strand of OX382268.1, from coordinate 3,452,901 downwards.
TATTTTACATAACATTACACGCGTTGCCATCTGCAGCTAATACAGCGACTCCTTATGATCTTAATCCCAACCCCACTTACTCGCAGGAATGCAACAATCCTCCTGTTGGCCGATTCTACTAAAAAACTGCAACTGCACTGCAGCGCGGCGTGTGTCAAAATGCGTACATTTTGACGTTTCGTTATGCGATCTGACGTCAAAATGTACGCATTTTGACACACGCCACGCTGCAGTGCAGTTGCATGTTTTTAGTAGAATCGGCCTACTGAACTTGACCGCTGTTATCTGTATGGTACTTCCCCAATCGGGTTGCTATGACTCGCTTTTCTATTTTAAAAACATCCAGTTCAAGAGAAACAGACATGTTCACGGGCACAAATTTGTCCTGTAGACTCCACCACCGGACTATTTCTGTTTTGTGACCAGTTCGTTCCTAATGAAGAATGCTAACACCGCTGCTGCCTCTGTTGCCTCTTTTGTTACAGATGATGGACAGATGCTGTGCATCATCTGTAACAGGAGATGCACCCAACTGCCGTCGCTGCTGTTCTAGGCTACTGAAGGTAAACACGACTAAAGCCAGTCAGAGCCAGAAAAGGATCGATGGTGATCGCATCCGTCTTCTGTAGAGAGTAGCACACTAAAATAGTTTTTGTAAGATACTCGAGATAGATCTAGTAAGAGCACCGATATGATAGTGGATAAAGAACCAGAGGATTTTAAGATAGGTAGGGCATATTAAGGCGACCCATCTGGGGGAGTACCGCCACCTCACAGAAAATCGCAGCGAAATAACAACTCCCTAGAGGGTTGTTGTGTTTCTGCGTGTGAGTGAGGTCACCAGTAAGTTCCCAAGGAGTTGCTGTGTAAGCAGCAGACGAGGCATGAGTGATACTTAATATATCGTTAGCGTTAATAGGCTACGGTACCCGCTTTACATCAGGTGAGCCGTATGCTTGTATGCCTCCCGACGTAGTATAAAAAAAACCAGTCTTTTTGCCGACTTGTCTCTTGTTTGGATCATGGTATGGGCATGTACTACCAAATTAGTGTTTTCGAATTTATGTACATATTTATATAGTTAATTGTAGCTCGGCGGTTAAGGAAAACATCGCGAGGAAACCTGCACCAAGAAACTATATTTCGAAAGACGTGAGAGTCAACCTAAGCAAGGGCGGTTTCCTCTCCGGGTCGTGAAGGCCTGACGGCAGGCGCTCTATGTCAGAATCAGTAATTTCGTCAAATGCTTAGGTAGCGGAACCCGCCGATGCTAATGGGTTAGAAACGGGATAACACCAGGAAGAAGAGGAAGACTCGAGATAGATCTACTATTACGTAAGAATGCAGAAGTATATCTTTTTTTTTTTTTTTGTCGTACAAATTACACAGCGCCATCCAGCCCCAAAGTAAGCGAAGCTTGTGTTATGGGTACTAGACAACTGATAAACATACGTAAATACATTTTTTTTTTGTAAATGCATACTTATTATACATAGAAAATACCCAGACCAAGACAAACAGACATGTTCATGCACACAAATGTTTGTACTGTGTTTCACTACAGCGCCACCGTGCTCGTCAATTTTGTATTGTTTGCACCACACTACAAACTCAGAGTCGGCACGCGAGACGAGCATTCGACAGGCCCCGTTACGAGATCGACGCCAGCATCTAAAGTAATATACGTTCAGCAAATGTTGCTGCATGGTTTTTAAAAAGTCTAGAAATTATTTTTTATGTATTTTTTTATACAACAGCGGGAGCCATACAAGCATGCGGCCCACCAAAAGCAGTTACCGTGGCCTATTAATGCTTGTAATATATTAAGTATCACACGCACGATGCCGCCTATGCTGCTTACACAGCAACTCCTTAGAAGCTTACTGGCGACCTCACTCACAACACAATAACCCCCTAGGGAGTTGTTATTTGGCTGCGGTTTTCTGTGAGGTGGAGGTACTTCCCCAGACGGTCTGGTTTAATGGGCCCTACCTTACTTAAAACATCCAGACCAAGGCAAACAGACATGTTCGTGCACACAAATGTTTGTCTTGTATGGGAATCGAGCCCACGAGCGTTGGCGTCAAAGTCGCATCATTCACGAGCCACCGAGCTCGTCAAATAATTATACATACATCACCCCGCGACAAACAAGCATTATTTTGAACGCTTGTAATACAATTAATGTCATACACGCGTTTTTGGTTGCGATCTTCTATGTAGTATAGGTATTTACCCAGTGGGGCTGCTTTGATGCGACGTACTTCTCTTAAAACACCCAGACTAAGACAAATAACCTGTCTGATAATTCAAATAAATGTTTACAATGTATGGGAATTAACCAGCGAGCCTTGTTATTTTAAATAGTCATTGACAACCACTCGGCCACTCGACTACTTTCTTACAAACCTTCTAATAATTCAATCCATTTATTTAGGAAGTCCATATGTAGTGCTAGTAACAATACCTCTTACATAATAATGTTATAAACTAAATCTTACATACTAAAGCGCCTTGAAAGCGTTATTGTACTGAACACGTAGCTCGCTGTACGTCCTTTGCGTGAATTTAAAAAGTGTGACTTACTGATTCTGTACAATGCACCTAATAGCCAATATGCACCTAACAGCCAACCAATAAGAATATGATATAAATATCATAATGTAATAATAAAATAATCTTGTAATTGCTCGATGAGCTCGGTGCCTCGCGGATGACGCGACTTTGACGCCAACGCTCGTGGGTTCGATTCCCATACAAGACAAACATGTCTCTTTGTCTTGGTCTGGATGTTCTAAGAGAGATATGGCGCATCAAAGCAGCCCGTCTGGGGTAGTACCTTCACCTCACAGAAAATAGCAGTCAAAAAACAACTCCCTAGAGGTTTGAGGTGTTCCTGCGTGCAGTAAGCTCCTAAGGAGTTGCTGTGTAAACAGCAGAGGAGGCATCGCGCTAGTGATACTTAATATATTACAAGGGTTAATTGGCTACGGTAACTGCTTTACATCAGGTGGGCCGTATGCTTGTATGCCTCCTGACGTTGTATATAAAAAAAAAGATAATGGCTAATGTGTGATTTTGATGACTTCTGTGATAGTCAACACCTTCGCGTGATCTGGGATTTCATTCATTACTAGTCATTACTCACAAAAAATGTTATAAGTCCATTATATAGATATTCGATACAAGCAACGTGTAGTGTTGAGTACCTCGCGTTTAATTCCCGGGCTATAGCACCTGGCTTTGTTATGCGGGCTATAGCCCTTGTCTATATTAATGCGGCCAATTTGTAAGAGGGCGCGATCACCTCGTTTGTCGAGGGATGGCGGGGCGCGAGACGATCTCGCGAATGTAGTGCTGTCTGTAGCGGGATCGCGGGATTTTTAGATTTCATTTAATTGATACCTACAAATTTTTTTATACAACGTCTGGAGGCAAAGCATATGGCCCACCTGGTGGGAAACGGTTACCGTAGTCTATGAACTCTAGCAATACATTAAGTATCACTCGCTAAAATAGTTTTTGTAGGACACTCAAGATAGATCTATTAAGAGCACTGATAGGATAGTGGATAAAGAACCAGAGGATTTTAAGAGAGGTAGGGCGCATCAAGGCGGCCCGTTTGGGAAAGTACCTCCACCTTACAGAAAACCGCAGCCAAATAACAACTCCCTAGAGTGTTGTTGTGTTCCTGCGTGTGAGTAAAGTCACCAGTAAGCTCCCAAGGAGTTGCTGTGTAAGCAGCAGAGGAGGCATCGCGCGAGGCCGTTGTATGCCTCCCGACGTAGTATAAAAAAAAACGGGTTGCATTTTTGAATTTTTTGGAATGGTTAAGGAATAATTTCGCACGAATTGCTTTATTTATCAGTATAACCAGCCATTGACTGAAGATGAATTAATAATAACAATAAATGTATTTTATAATTATATTAGTATATTTAAAAATGAAAAAATGAGATGAATAATAAATAAATGAGATAATAATAAAAAAGTAACATCAAATTGTGATAGTTATGGCAGGCTTCCGCCCCTCTTCTGTAATAGCCCCGTTCCAATAATACCTCCAGATCTCATTTTAATAGCCCGCTTTTTTCCGATATATTTTCAAAAGTCCAAATACCTGCCGTGACCTGTTCATGGGTATATTATCTCATTAATATCCCCTGAAGCAGGTCACGGCAGGTAAATACATTACATCATTTCATCTTTTCGAAGGGGCCTCTACGCGTTGGATTCATATCTCCGCGCACGCCTATCAAATGACCGGGATTAAAACCCGTGAAATAAAAGATATAATAAGTATAAGTTTATTTATTTAACAAATCATTTTACAGATTTTAGAGGTTGACTCCTTCTTGTAAGTGTATGACACATGTGCCAGAAGGAGCCGCCCTTCCATACCATGAATACAATAGGTTACTTATTTACTAACTAGACAGAATATATTTATAAATTATATGTTTAAGTATTCAAAACTAGCGGATGCGTCTTGCATCCAATTACTAATTATTAGAAAATTATGTCTCGCAGTATGTCCAAAATGAACATTCAAATAGAAGATGGGCAATGTTCGAGCGTATTGATGCTAATAGTCAACATTTAAATGATTTTAAAACTCACGTTAAATAAATTAAAAGCTATCGCATTGGGCTCTTATCAGTTAAAATAGGCTACTTCATATCATGATGAACATGTGGATAATACGGGTGAATACATAATTGAAGTAGCTAATGTTGTTATTGAGGATGACATGCCGCTGATGTTAGGTTTCAATAATAAATTGGTTAGGGGACGAATAAACTCCTATATGACCGTATTATAGTACTTAAGCTGGGACCGTTATAATAAGATTCTTGCCCCAGCCTCATTACTAAATGAAATATTAGTTGATGTAATATAATAATAATTCTTTTTTAATAGACTACTCTTAGTCATGCCTATTTTACATGCGTTTTACTATAGAATAAAACTATTATAATTATATTGGTTCTTCTTAAAAAAAGATGCTTGAAATTCCCGGGTTGTCACTGGTAAAACAAGAAAATCCCGGGATATTCCAACATCGGCCATCACTAAGCTATATTGCGTACACATTCACTTGTTAATCGACAACACTAATTCGCGTTTAATTAAATGAAATAGTAGGTACTTTGAAATAGAAAAGCAACGGTCTACTAAGGTTATGGTTGCTATACGAAGAGGCATATTCTTACATTTGACGATCTCGTTGGCGCAGTGGTTATCAGCGCAGTGGATATTAACGCTCGTGCGTTGATTTTCACACAGGATAGTCATTTATGTGAATGAACATGTCTGTTTGTCTTGGTTTGGATGTTTTAAGCGAGGTAGGGAGCCTGCCTAGGGAAGTATTTGCATCTCACAGAAAACTGCAGCAAAAAACAGCTCTTTGGAGGGTTGTTGTAGTACTGCATGTGAGTGAGGTCGCCAGTAAATAAATAATAAATAAATATTGTCGGACAAATTACACAGCGCCATCTAGCCCCAAAGTAAGCGAAGCTTGTGTTATGGGTACTAGACAACAGATAAACATACGTAAATACATTTTTTTTTGTAAATACATACTTATTATACATAGAAAATACCCAGACCACGACAAACAGACATGTTCATGCACACAAATGTTTGTAATGTGTGGGAATCGAACCCACCGAGCTCGTCTAGTAAGCTCCTAAGGAGTTGCTATGATAGCAGTGGAGAATACAGACACACATACGACCCATGATGTAAAGTGGTTACGGTAGCCTATAAAGACTTGTAATATTAATATATATTACAACCTTTTTTTTTGTCTTTGTATATGTCGATAAAATGTCATTGTCAAAATTTGTAATCAAAATTATTTTGGAACATTTAAATATTCAAAATATAAATGTTCTGTAGACCACCGACCAAGAAACAAGGGGAGTCTACGCTGTGATCTGATCAGCAATCCCCAGAGTACCGACTACCGCGCCTGTGACCGGCGGCCCCTGCTGTGTTGGCTACGCGGTGTACAGCCGGCGGCGGCACCGTCTGACCGCTGCGGTGTTGGACCGCCAGGCGGTCCCCACCAACTCCTACTTTCTACTGCGCCTTGATCTTCGACGTCCGTGAGCTCCTCACGGATCTGTTCTTTTCCCTTTTAGAATTCCCTTTTAGAACCCCCTTTTTCTTTTTAATAAGTAATATTACAGACTTGCAATATATGAAGTATCACTCGCGCACCATCTCTGCAGATAATACAGCAACTTGGTCCTGAGGAATTGCTTGTTCGCAGCGGTGCAACAACGTGCGGGCGATACTTCCTGTATTGCGTTCATAGGTTACGGTAATTACTTTACATCAGGTGGGCCGTATTCCTGACGTTGTGTAAGCAGTTGTTCCGAAAAGGGGAGTGTAAAACTGGAAACAACTCAATATCAATCACTGGTACACTTGTTTAATATCTTTCTTTGGTTTTGGCCACTATTATAAGCTCATTGTATGTTTTATCTATTGCCTTCACGTGATATGAGAACTATAATATACAACCATTTCTACAATACCATCTGTTCAAAGTAGTCACTTAGAACATTATTATGCAAAAATATGTAAACCGCTGACAATGCATATCACTGCAATTACATTTTGTTGTATTAGCTTATAACTTCAGTCGTATAATAAACGTGGTCAAACACACATCTTGTTTTGTTCCGCCTGACATTTTACATAAGTTTTTTTGACATTTTCTAGTTCGGACCCTTGCAGGGGCCCGAACATTTTGGTCCTTCGAGCTTTTGACCTTGCGTGCGGTGTGGTCAAAAACAGGATCACTCGGTACTCAAGTGAATCAGTGACATTGGTGAAAAGTGCAAATTGACAATTTTATACGGCGGTGACACAGTACGCGTGGAACAACGGGGTTACACGTGGAACATTTTCGTGACATTAATAAAATATATTGACAATAATTGTGACAAATAAGTGAACATTGACAATCTATTTTTTTATTATAAAATAGTACAGTGCATATTTTTATCTTTTGACATTTTAATTTGACATTCTATGCTATGCTATAACTTCACGCCAAATCCCTTGCGAGGTAGGCAGAGAGAACAGTGATTTTGACATTCAGTGCATAAAAAGGATATTTTTGACATCTTGCGTTGCGGCTGAACTATACTATCCAGGGTAGTTCACCACCTCATCAACAGCGTAAATATTGACAGCTAACAAGTAAGATCTTTCCATTATTTCTTACTTATTGCATTTCTATACAACTTTCAATTATGGAAGCGACGATTCAACGTCAGCAGGAACTTATTCAAAGTCTTGAACAAGTTAACACCAATTTTAAAAAAGATTCGCCTGACAGGAAAACTGCTGAATACATTGCAAAACGGTTAGAACTACTTGATAACTATTGGAAGGATTTCGAGTATAATCATGAACAACTTTTGACATTTCCGGAAAAATCTCATGAGTATTTTACTAAAAATATGCATCAACAAGTGTGGGAGTATTATCAAGGGACTCGCAAAAAAATCGCTACTTATTTACAGCCATCAACATCAGGACTGACACAGAGGGTACAGGATAAACCTACTCCTGAACCTAGTGTTAAGATTCAGGGTCCGAGTACACATTTAGAACCAAGCGGTAAAGTTCGCGATCTCATTAACCAACAACAAACGAATTTTAAAGCTTTACGTAGGCAGATTCAGGCTATTTCTGTTGAAGATATTGACGAGAAGTGGGAGTTAGAAGATGAACTACGATGCCTAAAATCAAGATGGGAACAAATTGACAAAATGCATTGGCAGATTGACAATCTCATGGAGGACATGGACGTACTTTATGAGGCAGACTACGTAGAACACGAAAGTCAATACATCGATATGAAGAAGCAGCTGAGCCGAAAGCTGTCTTCGACTGCACATCTAAAGGAAGCAACCCCTAAGTTGGAGATTCCAACATTTATCGGGAATTACACACAATGGCCAACATTCCTGGACCTTTTCAGTGAAACTATCCATAATAATCCTACTTTGACAAAAACGCAAAAGATGCAGCATTTAAAGGGAAAGGTTAAGGGTGAACCCCAACGTCTTATTCAACATCTGTACATTTCTGCAAGCAATTATGACACTGCCTGGGACATCTTATATCAGCGCTACAACAATCAACAACTGCTGTTCACCAAGCAAATAGAGGTTTTTCTCAATCAGCCAGCTGTCCAACATCAAACATCATTCGAGCTAAAAAGAATACATGACACCAGCATCGAATGTCTGCACGCGATACAAAATCTTGGCATTGACACGAAGACATGGGATCCAATTATAGTTCATCTCATCTCAAAGAAATTAGATACTGACACATACCGTGACTACAAGGAGTCAAGAAAGTCGCCACGGGAACAAGCTACACTTTCAGAATTTTTGTCATTTTTAGAAGCTAAATTTATGGCATTAGAGCCGATAAGGAAGAGAGAGGATATGGCAGTTCAAAAGCCGAAAAGCTATCCTGCAAACACTGCAAAATTTCCCCGAAACCCTTATTTTAACTCTTATTATAAACAAGAAAAACCGCAGAATTATAATAGAGCATTTCACTTATCATACAAAACCAACACATGCCCATTGTGCAATACGGAACATGCATTATACCAGTGTAAGAAATTTGAAGCGATGACACCGGACGCTAAGCTTGCAACTCTTACGAAATATTCAATTTGCAAGAATTGCTTATACATGCACGAGAAAAATATTTGTAATTCCACCAAAAAATGCAAAATGTGCGGTTCTGCACATAACACACTTCTACATGACATTTTGGGTAGCAACCAGATTGCGAAACCCAGCACTTCAAATACATCTCCAAAACTACAAAATCAGCAGAACCGACATGTGAACCACGTTGACAATCAAAATGATGAATTAATATTAACTGCAGTACAGATAAACGTGCAAGCAGTAGATGGAACATATTTGACATTACGAGCACTTTTAGACCAAGGGTCTCAAATCTCTCTTATAACAGAAAACGCAGCGCAGCGACTGAACTTGCCTCGTCAACACATTAATGCATCTGTATGCGGTGTAGGGATCGCACCGAAAAAGGGAAGGGGCAAGGTCGTATTGACATGTCAATCCATTCATGACAATTTCACTTTTACAACTGATGCTCTTGTTATGCCACAAGTCATCAATAATCTTCCCAACAACACATTCACTAAAAAACAGTATGCTCATTTAAATAACATACTGTTAGCAGACCCAAACTATCATATTTCTAAACCGATTGACATATTACTCGACGTGAAAGTCTATTCTGACATAATTATGGGGGGATTGTTGAAGGGCAAGTCTCATGAACCCATCGCACAACAAACAACGTTGGGCTGGGTACTGTCGGGAAGCCATACGACTACATTCAATTGCCATGTTCTTACCAATAACAAGGATGACATGTCTCGCTTTTGGGAGATGGAAGAGGTGACAGAAAAATGTAACACTTTGACACCGAGAGAGCAGTACTGTGAAGACTACTATGCTTCAACAACCCGAAGATTGGAGGACGGAAAATATGAAGTTCGTTATCCAATGGTTGAAAATTTTGAGGAACGCCTAGGTTCGTCCAAAGCTAAGGCGGTAGCACAATTTATACAATTAGAGAGCAGATTAAATAAAAACAGCGACGTAAGCGAAAAATACCATCAGTTTATGAATGATTACCTAACAAGAGGCCACATGAAGAAGTGCATAACTCATAAAGAACCGAGTTGTTATCTTCCACATCATGACGTGCATAAAGCAGATTCAACGACGACCCGTCTACGCGTCGTCGTCAACGGTTCGTCCAAGACAAAGTCGGGGTACAGTCTTAACGACTTAATGGAATGTGGACCTAAACTTCATACTGACATCAAAAGTTTATTGATTAGCTGGCGAGCATTTAAATACGTCTACATTGCAGATTGTGAAAAAATGTACAGGATGATTTTGGTTCACGAACAGGATCAACATTTACAGAAAATAATTTGGCGGGAAAATAAAAATGACAACCTTCAGGAGTATCAATTATGTACTGTAACATTTGGGATGAAAGCAGCCCCGTTCTTAGCTATGAGAACTATGCAACAATTAGCTATTGATGACTCATACAAATATCCCTTAGCTTCTCATACATTGCTACACAATGTTTATGTCGACGATCTACTGGCGGGGAGTAATGACATACAAACAGCAAAAGAAATCCAAACTCAATTAATTGATATGTTGCGCGGAGCGGGAATGAACATGAGAAAGTGGTACAGCAATACACCCGAACTGCTGCATCATCTTACTGAGGATCAATTGAATAATACACCAGTTGACTTCAAGGACACAGACTCTACAAAAACATTGGGACTTCGATGGGATACCGTATCCGACACCTTCAAGTTCCAGGATAAAATACACTCTGGTACCAAATCTGACACTATTCAAGCTTGGACCGACTCAATGGTGGTCCTTGGATGGCTACATGGAGACATCTCACGGTGGAAAAGCTTTGTGGCCAACCGTGTTAAAGAAATTCTTGACATTGTACCAGCATCTCGTTGGCGTCATACGAAATCGGAAGACAATGCAGCAGATTGCGCCACTCGAGGACTGACAACTACACAACTAAAGCACCATCACTTATGGTGGCAGGGCCCTGAATGGCAAAAAACTTACACTCCAGAAGATTCTCCTACTACTGTTGACATGCCCAACTTAGAAGTAAAAACTTCCAGAGTGTGTGCAGTACAGACATTTACGTCACCAATCATATATGACCTACTTAAATCACATAGTTCAATGTCACGACTAGTTCGTGTCATATGTTGGGTACAGCGTTTTATTGCAAATACACGTCAGAAAGGCACCGTATGTAAACAAACTCACCTTACGGCGAACGAAATGCATTCGGCGCGACGTGTAATTATAAAGACAGTGCAATCTCAGCACTTTCAAAATGACATCGCTGCATTGATAAAGGGCAAAAATCTTAGTTCAAAGAGTGAGATATTGACATTGAACCCGATACTTGATGAAGACGGAATTCTACGCGTTGGTGGGAGATTACAACATTCACATCTGACATACAACCAAAAACACCCCATGTTGCTACCCCGAGATTCACAACTGACAACGTTACTTATTAAAGAAGCTCATATGGCAACATTGCACGGAGGCGCGACACTTACATTAGCCCTCCTTCGTGAGCGCTACTGGGTGATTGGAGGAATGAGAACGGTTAAAAAACAGATACGACAGTGCATTAAATGTAGCCGGTTCTCAACACCTTCTAGAACACAGCAGATGGCGGATCTTCCCGAGCCCAGGGTAACACCATCGCGACCCTTCACTCACACGGCCTGTGATTTCACGGGTTACTTTGACATAAAAGCCAATAAGGGTAGAGGGATAAAAACGACCAAAGCATACATTGCCGTTTTTGTATGTCTCGCTACCAAGGCCATCCATCTGGAATTGGTATCAGATTTGACATCGGATTCTTTTCTCGCGGCTTTCAAAAGAATGTGCGCACGAAGAGGACTGCCTAAGCATGTTTACACTGACAACGCGACGAATTTCGTTGGAGCAAACAGAATTTTATGTAAGGACTACAAAGAAGCTCTGCAGCGAATTGACACAGAGTTTCTCGATGAAATAAGCAGCATGGGCATAACCTGGCATTTCAATGCTCCAGTCTGGCCCAGCGGGGGCGGTCTATGGGAAGCTGCCGTAAAAAGTACCAAATATCATCTAAAGCGGGTCATCGGTGAGCAAAAATTGACATTTGAAGAGCTTTATACGCTATTGACACAAGTAGAGGCGTGCTTGAATTCTCGACCTTCATATGCATTATCCGAAAACGTAGAAGATGGATATCTGTCACCCGGCCATTTTCTCGTGGGAGGTTCCTTAATATCCTCTCCCTTATCTGACAACATTGGACCGAGCGACTTACATACACGATGGCAGTTAGTAGAACATCTGATAAAATCATTTTGGAAGAAATGGTCGAGCGAATACCTACATCATTTGCAGAAGAGATACAAGTGGAAGAATATACAAGATGACATGAAGATTAATGAAATTGTGCTCATACATGAAGATAACATGCCTCCATCAAACTGGGCACTAGGAAAGGTCGAAGAGTTACACCCGGGGAAGGACGGGCATGTTCGGGTCGTGACACTAAGGACGAAGACTGGATTGATAAAACGACCTATCGTTAAAATTTCCCGGCTACCTGTGAATCATGAATCAGAAGCTTCGATAAAAAATGTCAATGACATCAAGGATGATGATACCCCTGACAACGGTCCTTGCCAACCCCCTAGTCCTGTACGAACTCGTCGTATGCATAAAGCCAAAAGTTACTTGGTCTCCACACTTCTATTACTGTTTTCAGTAATCACTCCATCCCTTCAACAAATGTGCACAGTCACACCTTTCAAAAATAATAACACTCTATATTTTGATAAAATTACTGACATGAGAGTAGTTCAGGACCAGTGGAATATGGTCGTCTATTACAATATGACAACATATTGGCAAAGTATGGCAGATATACAACAATATGTCAACCACATTCAAAGCATTACCTACGACGAGATGACCTTCAAACCAATTTTGACACAGTTCCAGCATGAACTCAATGAAATGGATCACTACAATAACATCATGATGAACAAACCCTGGAATCGAGTAAAGAGAGGCCTAATAGACGGGATTGGATACATTGCAAACTCGCTGTTTGGTGTGTTAGACGAAAGATTCGCAACACAGTATGAAAAGGACATAGAAACTGTCAAACACAATGAAAATCACTTATTGACAATGTTTAAAAACCAAACTTCAATCTTAGAGGCTGAAAACAACATTCTGAAGAGGAACGAAGAAATTATGCATAAACATTTTCAATACATCAACGATCATCTCAAAAATATATCTCAAGAAGTAGTACACGCCGAACAGGTATCACAAAACGCCCTCAAATATATTTATATAATGGCGACAGCATTATCAGCTGATGTAATTATATCCAACATCAGAAAGGTACAAGAGACGCTACTTGACACCATAACTAATATATATCACGGAAAAGTTGACATGCATTTAATATCTCCAAATCAATTACAGTCTCAAATAAATATCATTTCTGGTCAAATGCAAGGCGAGCTAATGTTACCTACAGACAATGTGCGAGATATGTACAAATTACTCCAAGCTCAAGCAAGAATGACACCTAAATACTTAATAATTGAAATAAAAATTCCTCTACTGAGTCATGACAAATTCGAATTGCAAAACGTTATTTCCCTTCCACTGAAAAGCAAAGGAAAAACTATGTACACTATTCCTGCAACAAATTACATGGCGTTTAACATCAAGAAAGACATGGTCATGCCGATGACGGACAAAGATATACAAACATGCATTAAATATGACAAGAGTAGATTATTATGCAATGAGAATTATCCAATTTATAATGTTCAACTCAAGCAATCATTATGTGCGGTCAGATTGTTTACAAACACTGATAATAAAACATATTGTCGGACTGTATTCGGAGAATGCGCCGACAAATGGATCAAATTACAGACGAGAGGAGTATGGTTGTACTCGTGTTGCAAACAATGTTCAGTCAGCATTTTATGCCCATCTGGATTAATGACAAAGCAATTATATGGAAATGGACTAATTAGTATAGGTCAAGGTTGCACACTTAAAGGTGACACATTTACTATCCACGTACCATACGATTTTAAGAATCGCGTTGTACTACAGCCTGACATCGAGATCCCCACAAATGGTCTTCAATATCCATCCTCACTTAATGACCTCATCAAAACATATGTACCAGATGACAATCTTGACAACATAGAGGATCATAAGTCAACATTTCAAGAAATCCACCAGCGATTAGATCAGTTGAAGACACAGAATCTCCAAAAGATACATGACACCAATACGACTCATTGGACTGTCATATACTCACTCTTATCTATCATGGCAGTCATCTGTATCTTCTATATCATCGTCAAAAGGCGGCCTACCTGCAACCTGCTTCCAAGAAGAAGGCCCTCGAGACGAGAATCACCCATTGAATTAGCAGACTTATCAACCAGACCTGGAGGAATTGACAAATACCATCAAGAATCAGAGAATCAGAATCCAATTCGCCGTGCACACAGTGAATCAGTGTTGAGTGTGGACCAGTGATCGGATAATCGGGCGCTTATATACCTAAACTTCTTTCCTTGAAAGAATAATATGGATATTCCTTCCTGAATTAATAAGTAATCCGGGATACCCGGGATTGAACAATTTAGTAAAAACAACTATAAGTAACATAATGAAAATATAGCAGTGGTTACTACTAAAAAAGTTCTCATTCATATTTTTTGTGAAAGATTTTATAATTATAATTTGCTTTTGTACGAAAATAAATGGTGCTACACATAAAATTACAATTGTTTCAATTCCATAAGTAGTTTAGGTTGCTGGCCTGTTACGAAACCAGTTTTCATAAAACTTTTATTGTAAATTAAAAGTTTCATTAGAATCGGCTTTTTAAATCTAAAAAAAATACAATAAGAGTTTAACAAGGAACAGCCGTCTTGAAAGTACGAGAGGGTATGTAAGCATTATTCAATGAAAATATATCATTTTCACAACGAGTTCTAACTATATTTTGTATGCAGGTAACATTTTTAGCAATCTCAGGAATTTCAAACGACTCCGGGATCCGGGGTTCTGAAAGGCATGTCCGTATTATTCTTTTGTGGGAATAAAAATGAAGTTTAGGTATATTAGCGCCCGATTATCCGATCACTGGTGTGGACAAATCTACGTCCCCTACTATGACTAGAACAATTACTTTTGAGAATTTACCTAAACCATAATTTTTATATTCATTCTTGCATTTTCATACACTTTCGTAATTATTGCATATGAGTTGTAAACTTAATTTTTCTTTTTTTCTCTGAGTGGCAGTATGTTCAAAGTAGTCACTTAGAACATTATTATGCAAAAATATGTAAACCGCTGACAATGCATATCACTGCAATTACATTTTTTTGTATTAGCTTATAACTTCAGTCGTATAATAAACGTGGTCAAACACACATCTTGTTTTGTTCCGCCTGACATTTTACATAAGTTTTTGACATTTTCTAGTTCGGAACCTTGCAGGGGCCCGAACATTTTGGTCCTTCGAGATTTTGACCTTGCGTGCGGTGTGGTCAAAAACAGGATCACTCGGTACTCAAGTGAATCAGTGACATTGGTGAAAAGTGCAAATTGACAATTTTATACGGCGGTGACACAGTACGCGTGGAACAACGGGGTTACACGTGGAACATTTTCGTGACATTAATAAAATATATTGACAATAATTGTGACAAATAAGTGAACATTGACAATCTATTTTTTTTATTATAAAATAGTACAGTGCATTTTGTTTCTTTTGACATTTTAATTTGACATTCTATGCTATGCTATAACTTCACGCCAAATCCCTTGCGAGGTAGGCAGAGAGAACAGTGATTTTGACATTCAGTGCATAAAAAGGATATTTTTGACATCTTGCGTTGCGGCTGAACTATACTATCCAGGGTAGTTCACCACCTCATCAACAGCGTAAATATTGACAGCTAACAAGTAAGATCTTTCCATTATTTCTTACTTATTGCATTTCTATACAACTTTCAATTATGGAAGCGACGATTCAACGTCAGCAGGAACTTATTCAAAGTCTTGAACAAGTTAACACCAATTTTAAAAAAGATTCGCCTGACAGGAAAACTGCTGAATACATTGCAAAACGGTTAGAACTACTTGATAACTATTGGAAGGATTTCGAGCATAATCATGAACAACTTTTGACATTTCCGGAAAAATCTCATGAGTATTTTACTAAAAATATGCATCAACAAGTGTGGGAGTATTATCAAGGGACTCGCAAAAAAATCGCTACTTATTTACAGCCATCAACATCAGGACTGACACAGAGGGTACACGATAAACCTACTCCTGAACCTAGTGTTAAGATTCAGGGTCCGAGTACACATTTAGAACCAAGCGGTAAAGTTCGCGATCTCATTAACCAACAACAAACGAATTTTAAAGCTTTGCGTAGGCAGATTCAGGCTATTTCTGTTGAAGATATTGACGAGAAGTGGGAGTTAGAAGATGAACTACGATGCCTAAAATCAAGATGGGAACAAATTGACAAAATGCATTGGCAGATTGACAATCTCATAGAGGACATGGACGTACTTTATGAGGCAGACTACGTAGAACACGAAAGTCAATACATCGATATTAAGAAGCAGCTGAGCCGAAAGCTGTCTTCGACTACACATCTAAAGGAAGCAACCCCTAAGTTGGAGATTCCAACATTTATCGGGAATTACACACAATGGCCAACATTCCTGGACCTTTTCAGTGAAACTATCCATAATAATCCTACTTTGACAAAAACGCAAAAGATGCAGCATTTAAAGGGAAAGGTTAAGGGTGAACCCGAACGCCTTATTCAAAATCTGTACATTTCTGCAAGCAATTATGACACTGCCTGGGACATCTTATATCAGCGCTACAACAATCAACAACTGCTGTTCACCAAGCAAATAGAGGTTTTCCTCAATCAGCCAGCTGTCCAACATCAAACATCATTCGAGCTAAAAAGAATACATGACACCAGCATCGAATGTCTGCACGCGATACAAAATCTTGGCATTGACACGAAGACATGGGATCCAATTATAGTTCATCTCATCTCAAAGAAATTAGATACTGACACATACCGTGACTACAAGGAGTCAAGAAAGTCGCCACGGGAACTAGCTACACTTTCAGAATTTTTGTCATTTTTAGAAGCTAAATTTATGGCATTAGAGCCGATAAGGAAGAGAGAGGATACGTCAGTTCAAAAGCCGAAAAGCTATCCTGCAAACACTACAAAATTTCCCCGAAACCCTTATTCTAACTCTTATTATAAACAAGAAAAACCGCAGAATTATAATAGAGCATTTCACTTATCATACAAAACCAACACATGCCCATTGTGCAATACGGAACATGCATTATACCAGTGTAAGAAATTTGAAGCGATGACACCGGACGCTAAGCTTGCAACTCTTACGAAATATTCAATTTGCAAGAATTGCTTATACATGCACGAGAAAAATATTTGTAATTCCACCAAAAAATGCAAAATGTGCAGAACCGCACATTTTGCATTTTTTGGTGGATAACACACTTCTACATGACATTTTGGGTAGCAACCAGATTGCGAAACCCAGCACTTCAAATACATCTGCAAAATTACAAAATCAGCAGAACCGACATGTGAACCACGTTGACAATCAAAATGATGAATTACTATTAACTACAGTACAGATAAACGTGCAAGCAGTAGATGGAACATATTTGACATTACTCGACGTGAAAGTCTATTCTGACATAATTATGGGGGGATTGTTGAAGGGCAAGTCTCATGAACCCATCGCACAACAAACAACGTTGGGCTGGGTACTGTCGGGAAGCCATACGACTACATTCAATTGCCATGTTCTTACCAATAACAAGGATGACATATCTTGCTTTTGGGAGATGGAAGAGGTGACAGAAAAATGTAACACTTTGACACCGAGAGAGCAGTACTGTGAAGACTACTATGCTTCAACAACCCTAAGATTGGAGGACGGAAAATATGAAGTTCGTTATCCAATGGTTGAAAATTTTGAGGAACGCCTAGGTTCGTCCAAAGCTAAGGCGGTAGCACAATTTATACAATTAGAGAACAGATTAAATAAAAACAGCGACGTAAGCGAAAAATATCATCAGTTTATGAATGATTACCTAACAAGAGGCCACATGAAGAAGTGCATAACTCATAAAGAACCGAGTTGTTATCTTCCACATCATGACGTGCATAAAGCAGATTCAACGACGACCCGTCTACGCATCGTCGTCAACGGTTCGTCCAAGACAAAGTCGGGGTACAGTCTTAACGACTTAATGGAATGTGGACCTAAACTTCATACTGACATCAAAAGTTTATTGATTAGCTGGCGAGCATTTAAATACGTCTACATTGCAGATTGTGAAAAAATGTACAGGATGATTTTGGTTCACGAACAGGATCAACATTTACAGAAAATAATTTGGCGGGAAAATAAAAATGACAACCTTCAGGAGTATCAATTATGTACTGTAACATTTGGGATGAAAGCAGCCCCGTTCTTAGCTATGAGAACTATGCAACAATTAGCTATTGATGACTCATACAAATATCCCTTAGCTTCGCATACATTGCTACACAATGTTTATGTCGACGATCTACTGGCGGGGAGTAATGACATACAAACAGCAAAAGAAATCCAAACTCAATTAATTGATATGTTGCGCGGAGCGGGAATGAACATGAGAAAGTGGTCCAGCAATACACCCGAACTGCTGCATCATCTTACTGAGGATCAATTGAATAATACACCAGTTGACTTCAAGGACACAGACTCAACAAAAACATTGGGACTTCGATGGGATACCGTATCCGACACCTTCAAGTTCCAGGATAAAATACACACTGGTACCAAATCTGACTCTGACAAATACGTATGCACGACACGTAAAATGCTATCTGACATGTCCAAAATATTTGACCCTTTAGGATGGTTATCACCCGTTACAATAAAGGCAAAAATGTTATTCCAACGTGTATGGTCTGTATCAAATATCGGATGGGATGACGTAATCCCTGACGACATTTTACAAGAATGGCATAAATTACGAGAAGATCTACAAAATATTAACACAATTGACATACCACGATGGCTTGGCAATACAAGTTCTACCATCCAAATTCATGGGTTTTCGGATGCAAGTGAGAAAGCCATGGCATGCTCCGTATACATCGTAACAACAGATGAAAATAATAAAATCATCAGTCGGTTAATCGCAGCAAAAACAAAGTTAGCTCCGTTGAAGAAACCCGAAACCTTGCCGCGGTTAGAACTATGCGCCGCTCTGTTACTAACCAAATTATTGAAGAAAATTTTAGCCTCTTTACCTTCAAAGGTGAATATTGATATTCAAGCTTGGACCGACTCAATGGTGGTCCTTGGATGGCTACATGGAGACATCTCACGGTGGAAAACCTTTGTGGCCAACCGTGTTAAAGAAATTCTTGACATTGTACCAGCATCTCGTTGGCGTCATACGAAGTCGGAAGACAATGCAGCAGATTGCGCCACTCGAGGACTAACAACTACACAACTAAAGCACCATCACTTATGGTGGCAGGGCCCTGAATGGCAAAAAACTTACACTCCACAAGATTCTCCTACTACTATTGACATGCCCAACTTAGAAGTAAAAACTTCCAGAGTGTGTGCAGTACAGACATTTACAGTTATAATATAGTTCAATGTCACGACTAGTTCGTGTGATATGTTGGGTACAGCGTTTTATTGCAAATACACGTCAGAAAGGCACCGTATGTAAACAAACTCACCTTACGGCGAACGAAATGCATTCGGCGCGACGTGTAATTATAAAGACAGTGCAATCTCAGCACTTTCAAAATGACATCGCTGCATTGATAAAGGGCAAAAATCTTAGTTCAAAGAGTGAGATATTGACATTGAACCCGGTACTTGATGAAGACGGAATTCTCCGCGTTGGTGGGAGATTACAACATTCACATCTGACATACAACCAAAAACACCCCATGTTGCTACCCCGAGATTCACAACTGACAACGTTACTTATTAAAGAAGCTCATATGACAACATTGCACGGAGGCGCGACACTTACATTAGCCCTCCTTCGTGAGCGCTACTGGGTGATTGGAGGAATGAGAACGGTTAAAAAACAGATACGACAGTGCATTAAATGTCGCCGGTTCTCAACACCTTCTAGAACACAGCAGATGGCGGATCTTCCCGAGCCCAGGGTAACACCATCGCGACCCTTCACTCACACGGCCTGTGATTTCACGGGTTACTTTGACATAAAGGCCAATAAGGGTAGAGGGATAAAAACGACCAAAGCATACATTGCCGTTTTTGTATGTCTCGCTACCAAGGCCGTCCATCTGGAATTGGTATCAGATTTGACATCGGATTCTTTTCTCGCGGCGTTCAAAAGAATGTGCGCACGAAGAGGACTGCCTAAGCATGTTTACACTGACAACGCGACGAATTTCGTTGGAGCAAACAGAATTTTATGTAAGGACTACAAAGAAGCTCTGCAGCGAATTGACACAGAGTTTCTCGATGAAATAAGCAGCATGGGCATAACCTGGCATTTCAATGCTCCAGTCTGGCCCAGCGGGGGCGGTCTATGGGAAGCTGCCGTAAAAAGTACCAAATATCATCTAAAGCGGGTCATCGGTGAGCAAAAATTGACATTTGAAGAGCTTTATACGCTATTGACACAAGTAGAGGCGTGCTTGAATTCTCGACCTTCATATGCATTATCCGAAAACGTAGAAGATGGATATCTGTCACCCGGCCATTTTCTCGTGGGAGGTTCCTTAATATCCTCTCCCTTATCTGACAACATTGGACCGAGCGACTTACGTCCACGATGGCAGTTAGTAGAACATCTGATAAAATCATTTTGGAAGAAATGGTCGACCGAATACCTACATCATTTGCAGAAGAGATACAAGTGGAAGAATATACAAGATGACATGAAGATTAATGATATTGTGCTTATACATGAAGATAACATGCCTCCATCAAAATGGGCACTAGGAAAGGTCGAAGAGTTACACCCGGGGAAGGACGGGCATGTTCGGGTCGTGACACTAAGGACAAAGACAGGATTGATAAAACGACCTATCGTTAAAATTTCCCGGCTACCTGTGAATCATGAATCAGAGGCTTCGCTAAAAAATGACAATGACATCAAGGATGATGATACCCCTGACAACGGTCCTTGCCAACCCCCTAGTCCTATACGAACTCGTCGTATGCATAAAGCCAAAAGTTACTTGGTCTCCACACTTCTATTACTGTTTTCAGTAATCACTCCATCCCTTCAACAAATGTGCACAGTCACACCTTTCAAAAATAATAACACTCTATATTTTGATAAAATTACTGACATGAGAGTAGTTCAGGACCAGTGGAATATGGTCGTCTATTACAATATGACAACATATTGGCAAAGTATGGCAGATATACAACAATATGTCAACCACATTCAAAGCATTACCTACGACGAGATGACCTTCAAACCAATTTTGACACAGTTCCAGCATGAACTCAATGAAATGGATCACTACAATAACATCATGATGAACAAACCCTGGAATCGAGTAAAGAGAGGCCTAATAGACGGGATTGGATACATTGCAAACTCGCTGTTTGGTGTGTTAGACGAAAGATTCGCAACACAGTATGAAAAGGACATAGAAACTGTCAAACACAATGAAAATCACTTAT
The DNA here is from genome assembly GCA_947507595.1 of Pyralis farinalis. Taxonomy (NCBI): domain Eukaryota; kingdom Metazoa; phylum Arthropoda; class Insecta; order Lepidoptera; family Pyralidae; genus Pyralis; species Pyralis farinalis. Next base: position 3,431,423 of record OX382268.1, on the reverse strand, counting down.
TGACAATGTTTAAAAACCAAACTTCAATCTTAGAGGCTGAAAACAACATTCTGAAGAGGAACGAAGAAATTATGCATAAACATTTTCAATACATCAACGATCATCTCAAAAATATATCTCAAGAAGTAGCACACGCTGAACAGGTATCACAAAACGCCCTCAAATATATTTACGTCATGGCGACAGCATTATCAGCTGATGTAATTATATCCAACATCAGAAAGGTACAAGAGACGCTACTTGACACCATAACTAATATATATCACGGAAAAGTTGACATGCATTTAATATCTCCAAATCAATTACAGTCTCAAATAAATATCATTTCTGGTCAAATGCAAGGCGAGCTAATGTTACCTACAGACAATGTGCGAGATATGTACAAATTACTCCAAGCTCAAGCAAGAATGACACCTAAATACTTAATAATTGAAATAAAAATTCCTCTACTGAGTCATAACAAATTCGAATTGCAAAACGTTATTTCCCTTCCACTGAAAAGCAAAGGAAAAACTATGTACACTATTCCTGCAACAAATTACATGGCGTTTAACATCAAGAAAGACATGGTCATGCCGATGACGGACAAAGATATACAAACATGCATTAAATATGACAAGAGTAGATTATTATGCAATGAGAATTATCCAATTTATAATGTTCAAATCAAGCAATCCTTATGTGCGGTCAGATTGTTTACAAACACTGATAATAAAACATATTGTCGGACTGTATTCGGAGAGTGCGCCGACAAATGGATCAAATTACAGACGAGAGGAGTATGGTTGTACTCGTGTTGCAAACAATGTTCAGTCAGCATTTTATGCCCATCTGGATTAATGACAAAGCAATTATATGGAAATGGACTAATTAGTATAGGTCAAGGTTGCACACTTAAAGGTGACACATTTACTATCCACGTACCATACGATTTTAAGAATCGCGTTGTACTACAGCCTGACATCGAGATCCCCACAAATGGTCTTCAATATCCATCCTCACTTAATGACCTCATCAAAACATATGTACCAGATGACAATCTTGACAACATAGAGGATCATAAGTCAGCATTTCAAGAAATCCACCAGCGATTAGATCAGTTGAAGACACAGAATCTCCAAAAGATACATGACACCAATACGACTCATTGGACTGTCATATACTCACTCTTATCTATCATGGCAGTCATCTGTATCTTCTATATCATCGTCAAAAGGCGGCCTACCTGCAACCTGCTTCCAAGAAGAAGGCCCTCGAGACGAGAATCACCCATTGAATTAGCAGACTTATCAACCAGACCTGGAGGAATTGACAAATACCATCAAGAATCAGAGAATCAGAATCCAATTCGCCGTGCACACAGTGAATCAGTGTTGAGTGTGGACAAATCTACGTCCCCTACTATGACTAGAACAATTACTTCTGAGAATTTACCTAAACCATAATTTTTATATTCATTCTTGCATTTTCATACACTTTCGTAATTATTGCATATGAGTTGTAAACTTAATTTTTCTTTTTTTTCTCTGAGTGGCAGTATGTTCAAAGTAGTCACTTAGAACATTATTATGCAAAAATATGTAAACCGCTGACAATGCATATCACTGCAATTACATTTTGTTGTATTAGCTTATAACTTCAGTCGTATAATAAACGTGGTCAAACACACATCTTGTTTTGTTCCGCCTGACATTTTACATAAGTTTTTGACATTTTCTAGTTCGGAACCTTGCAGGGGCCCGAACATTTTGGTCCTTCGAGATTTTGACCTTGCGTGCGGTGTGGTCAAAAACAGGATCACTCGGTACTCAAGTGAATCAGTGACATTGGTGAAAAGTGCAAATTGACAATTTTATACGGCGGTGACACAGTACGCGTGGAACAACGGGGTTACACGTGGAACATTTTCGTGACATTAATAAAATATATTGACAATAATTGTGACAAATAAGTGAACATTGACAATCTATTTTTTTATTATAAAATAGTACAGTGCATATTTTTATCTTTTGACATTTTAATTTAACATTCTATGCTATGCTATAACTTCACGCCAATTCCCTTGCGAGGTAGGCAGAGAGAACAGTGATTTTGACATTCAGTGCATAAAAAGGATATTTTTGACATCTTGCGTTGCGGCTGAACTATACTATCCAGGGTAGTTCACCACCTCATCAACAGCGTAAATATTGACAGCTAACAAGTAAGATCTTTCCATTATTTTCTTACTTATTGCATTTCTATACAACTTTCAATCATGGAAGTGACGATTAAACGTCAGCAGGAACTTATTCAAAGTCTTGAACAAGTCAACACCAATTTTAAAAAAGATTCGCCTGACAGGAAAACTGCTGAATACATTGCAAAACGGTTAGAACTACTTGATAACTATTGGAAGGATTTCGAGTATAATCATGAACAACTTTTGACATTTCCGGAAAAATCTCATGAGTATTTTACTAAAAATATGCATCAACAAGTGTGGGAGTATTATCAAGGGACTCGCAAAAAAATCGCTACTTATTTACAGCCATCAACATCAGGACTGACACAGAGGGTACACGATAAACCTACTCCTGAACCTAGTGTTAAGATTCAGGGTCCGAGTACACATTTAGAACCAAGCGGTAAAGTTCGCGATCTCATTAACCAACAACAAACGAATTTTAAAGCTTTGCGTAGGCAGATTCAGGCTATTTCTGTTGAAGATATTGACGAGAAGTGGGAGTTAGAAGATGAACTACGATGCCTAAAATCAAGATGGGAACAAATTGACAAAATGCATTGGCAGATTGACAATCTCATGGAGGACATGGACGTACTTTATGAGGCAGACTACGTAGAACACGAAAGTCAATACATCGATATGAAGAAGCAGCTGAGCCGAAAGCTGTCTTCGACTGCACATCTAAAGGAAGCAACCCCTAAGTTGGAGATTCCAACATTTATCGGGAATTACACACAATGGCCAACATTCCTGGACCTTTTCAGTGAAACTATCCATAATAATCCTACTTTGACAAAAACGCAAAAGATGCAGCATTTAAAGGGAAAGGTTAAGGGTGAACCCGAACGCCTTATTCAACATCTGTACATTTCTGCAAGCAATTATGACACTGCCTGGGACATCTTATATCAGCGCTACAACAATCAACAACTGCTGTTCACCAACCAAATAGAGGTTTTTCTCAATCAGCCAGCTGTCCAACATCAAACATCATTCGAGCTAAAAAGAATACATGACACCAGCATCGAATGTCTGCACGCGATACAAAATCTTGGCATTGACACGAAGACATGGGATCCAATTATAGTTCATCTCATCTCAAAGAAATTAGATACTGACACATACCGTGACTACTATGCAAAAATATGTAAACCGCTGACAATGCATATCACTGCAATTACATTTTGTTGTATTAGCTTATAACTTCAGTCGTATAATAAACGTGGTCAAACACACATCTTGTTTTGTTCCGCCTGACATTTTACATAAGTTTTTTTGACATTTTCTAGTTCGGACCCTTGCAGGGGCCCGAACACCATCGTTTAGCATATAATGTATGATATTAGATACCAGAAAAAGACTTTGTACAAAAGTCGTCTGCATGGTTTCCCCTGTCTCACCTATTTCTACCGCTAAGTGAGATATAACAGAGAAATTACTGGGTACTGTGAAACAGCCTTAGATCACAAGAGTGACAGCGCGCGAGTAACATCAGCATATTGGTGTTGCGTGCGTCAATAGGCTGCGGTGACCGCATACCATCTAATGCGGGCCAAATGCTTGTTTGACAATCTAGTTTCATAAAAAAAATCAGCTGAACATGGTAAAATACAGAAAACCGCAGCTAAATAACAACTCCCTAGAGGGTTGTTGTATTCCGGCGTGCGAGTGAGGTCGCCAGTAAGCTCCCAAGGAGTTGCTGTGTAAGCAGCAGAGGAGGCATCGCGCGAGGGATACTTAATATATCGCAAGCGTTAATAGGCTACGATATCCGCTCTACATCAGGTGGGCCGTACGCTAGTATGCCTCCCGACGTAGTATAAAAAAGTAAAAAAAGTTGAACTATTGAATATTGAATGCATTCGCAAAGTATGGCAACGTGTGACGGATAGATTGATAGATATATTTTTTTATACTACGTCGGGAGGCATACGGGCATACGATCCACCTGATGTAAACCGATTGCCGAAGCATATGAACGCTTGCAATACAGAGCAACTTTTTAGGAGCTTACTGATGACCTCACACGCAGGAACACAACAACTCTTAAGGGAGTCGTTATTTGACTGCGGTTTTCTGAAAGCTGAAAGTATGAAAACAAATGAAATCTAATTATGAAGGTTGGTACTTCATGGTATGAGGTTACATTATGGTAAAAAAAGGAAAACTTCTTAGAAGTAACTAAACTAATGTTCTTTTTCTTCGCGTTATCTCGTTTCCTAATCCATTGAGATCGGCGGGGTCCACTAAGCCCAAGGATTTGGCGAAGACACTGATACGAGGCTGCCATCAGTCCTCCACAAACCAGAGAATCAAACGTTTCTTTCGAAATATAATTTCCTCACGATGTTTTCCTTCACCAGCAAATGATATGTACTTACATAAATACGAAAACACTAATTGAGTTGTACATGGAATAGAATAGAATAGAATAGAATAGAATAGAATAGAATAGAATAGAATAGAATAGAATAGAATAGAATAGAATAGAATAGAATAGAATAGAATAGAATAGAATAGAATAGAATAGAATAGAATAGAATAGAATAGAATAGAATAGAATAGAATAGAATAGAATAGAATAGAATAGAATAGAATAGAATAGAATAGAATAGAATAGAATAGAATAGAATAGAATAGAATAGAATAGAATAGAATAGAATAGAATAGAATAGAATAGAATAGAATAGAATAGAATAGAATAGAATAGAATAGAATAGAATAGAATAGAATAGAATATCTTTATTTGCACCTGTTAACAATGATGATATTTAATTATAATTAATTAGACAATGGTTCTGATGTTTCGTCATTGAATAAATTGACATGCAAATACAAAAAGAAGAAATTTAAATAATTAAAGAAGAAACAATAATTATAAACATATTCTACTTAAATTAATTCGTTCCTTATAATAATCATATATAAAAAATTGGATTCCATTACAGATATTATTAAATTGTAATAATTAATAAACTTTACAATATTCATATATAATTAAGTCTAAGAAAAAAAGATTTATCTTTCAAAGGACTCGCCAGAATTGTAAAAACATCGTTCAATTAACCACCGTTTAAGTTTTAGTTTAAAATAATTTAACGGCTCTTATTTCTATCGGAATTCTATTGAACACTTTAACAGTCATGACATTGCAGTTACGATAGTAGAGTGCAGTTTTGCAAGTAGGAAATTTTAGTTTAGTTATATCTCTAGCTACAAGTCTACGATTTTCATAAAACTTCCTAAACAAGTGAGTGTGCTTTGTAACAAAAACACCAACCTCGTATATGTACAAACATGCCAGAGTCATAATTTTGTGCTTGTTGACAAGTGTCCTGCATGATTGTATCGGTTTTGCATTACATACCGCACGAACACACTTTTTTTGTGCAATAAAAACTTTTTGGCTCCATGTTGAATTTCCCCACAGTACAATTCCATATCTCAATATAGAAGCAACGTAGCCGTGATACGCCATGAGAGCGGCAGCCTCCCCCGTCTCTCTCTATAGCCGTCTCAGAGCAAATACAAAACTATGAAGACGCTTACACACATGTTCTGTATGATGCTTCCAGTTACAATTTTCATCAATTGTAAACCCCAAAAATTTGATGTGATTGGTTTTGGATATATTTTCACCATTGCATTTCAAAGTTATGTTTTTAGGTCTCATAAAGTAGTTGCGAAATTGTATAAATTTAATTTTTGAAGGGTTTACACATAACCCATTCACATTAAGCCAGTTCCCTATGATTTTAAATGTATTATTTAAACTTTGTTCGTAATCTTTGGTTTTGTCACTATCAGGGATCATGACTGAAATGTCGTCCGCAAACAGAGCACACTGGTATTCTGTCACATCTGGCAAGTCATTAATGTACAAGATAAACAAAAGAGGGCCCAATATGCTACCATGAGAGCTCGAAGGCGTCGTTGCGTGTGCCATTCTAACCGAACCGGACTATCTATATCGAGTTTCTCCGTGTTTCGGAGGGCACGTTAATCCGTCGGTCCCGGCTGTTGTCGATAGATGACAGTAGTAGACAGATAGGAACAAACAAGTTATCTGGCAACATTATGGAATGATAAATGAAATTTACCTATAAGCAGTACATAACACATTCAGGCAGTTTTATAATATTCGTTTTCCTTTCTACCTTTTATTACAAACATTTCAAAAATATTCTAAACAGTGACAATCAAAGAATATAGTGACAATCAATGACATGACATAGCAACTGACACTTGACAGTAACTTAGAACTCTTCTTCTTTGTATTTTCGTTGTGGCAATGGCCTGAAGATTAATTCTACCAATATGATACATAATGTAATTTCGTATACCAGATGTTTAGTAGATTTTCTTTTCAAGTTTGTTTATTTTTTTATTATTATTTCCAGATTGGTTAAGAATCACGAGTATTATATATATGTCTGTAGTAGTAAGTGTGCTGTATATGTGTATAATATTAACCCTACTGAATGGAAAGGAAAACATTTTGTATTTGAAATAGCCATTGTGTCCCGTTTGCACATAAATTTATCAGTGGTGCGATTTCAATGTACTAGATATTTATTCATATTGTATTTATTAATATTGTATTTGTTATTATTTATTTCTATTTATTTATTTATTTTCAGCTGAATAATGTTCGATTTTAGTGAAAACATCAATGATAACTGCTTCATGTCGTGCTCCTCTGATGAGTATGATAGTGCTCTCAGTGATACTTCATCAACTTCCGAGTCTACTCTTGAAAGCAAATTACAATCTGTGTTTGAAAACAACTCTCGCTATCTCAATCTTGTGCACATAAATGCTCAGAGCATAATAGCTCATTACTCCGATTTTCTTGCATCCTTTAGTAGTGTTGCTGTCGACGGTATTTTAGTCTCCGAATCCTGGCTTAAGCCATCACTTCCTTCTACTATGTGCTCTCTTCCCGGCTTTCGTCTTTATCGTAATGATAGGACGGGTGCTGGTGGAGGCGGCGTATGTATTTATCTTCGCGATCATATCCCTTGTGCTGTAATCTCACATTCGCCTTCCGAATATACTGCTTCGCTTGAATATTTATTTCTGGAAGTCACTCTCCACCACACCAAAATTCTATTAGCAGTAGTATACAGCCCAAATGACAAAATTGATTACTTTCACACTTTTGAATCAACGTTGGAACACTTACGTCCTATGTACGACCATTTTATTCTAATCGGCGACCTTAACACCTGCCATTTAAAATCGGATTACAGGACCCACAAACTTAATGATTTAGTTTCTGGGTTTGATTTACAACTTCTGCCACTTTCTCCAACACATCACTTTCCTAACTGTAGACCTTCTCTCATTGACTTAATGTTAGTTTCCGACGTTGATTCAGTCATCAAACATGGACAACTCACAGCGCCTTTCTCATACCACGACTTAATTTTCCTATCATATAAGGTGCGTCCTCCAAAGAGAAAATCCAAAACTATTTCCCAGCGTAACCTTAGAAATTTGGATGTAGATCGTTTGAGAAGTGATTTTTGTAATGTTGATTGGTCCGACCTTTACTCTACCTCATGTATAGATCATAAAGTACATTTATTTAATTCAACGTTGACGTCGCTTTTTGATACTCATGCACCATTTAGACCAGTAAAAGTGAAGCACTTACCAGCACCATGGTTGTCTCCGTCTATTAAAGAGGTTATGGCTAAACGAGACAAGGCTAAGTCCAGAATTAAAAAATCTCCTACGGAAGTAAATCTTCTAAAATATAAAAAACTGCGTAATGTCTGCAATAGGATGTGTAGGGATGCAAAACGCCATTATATTCACTCCTCTATTGATAAAATGTCTACCTCGTACATTTGGAAATTTTTACGATCACTGGGTGTGGGTAAACCTCATGAAAATATCAATGATAATCTTGATCTTAACTCCCTAAATAAACATTTTTCAACTCCGCCAATCGTAGTTGATACGACGAAAAAATTGTCCACTCTACATACACTTTCCCAACGTTCTTCACCCACAAGTGATTCATTCATTTTTCGCAATATCACGGAGGAAGAAGTTAGGAAAAGCATTGATTCTATTTCTACAAAAGCTGTGGGCAGCGATGGCTTGAGTCGTGACATGCTAACACCTGTTATTGATCTTGTGGTTCCGGTGATTACACACATAATTAATTTTTCTCTCACTCACAACGTGTTCCCAACTGCTTGGAAAATGGCTCAAGTTATCCCCCTTCCTAAGACGTCTAATCCGTCGTCTTTTTCTCAATACCGGCCTATTTCTATACTTCCCTTGCTTTCTAAGGTTCTCGAAAGTGCTGTCCATAAACAACTTCACACATATCTTTCTTGCAACAATCTTCTCAGCCCTTACCAATCAGGCTTTCGTCCCAACCACAGTACGGTCACTGCATTGCTCAATGTCACGGATGATGTACGTTACGCTATGGACAACAAAAAACTTTCCTTGATTGTACTATTAGACTTTAGCAATGCATTTAATTCTGTCGATTTTGACATTCTCCTAGGTATACTTCGCTCGATTAACTTTTCTCCTCCTGTGATAGCATGGTTCGACTCCTATCTTCGTGGGCGCCGGCAATGCATCAAACTCGATGAAAGGTCATCAGAGTGGATTGATCTAGTTGCAGGTGTGCCACAAGGCGGTATCTTGTCTCCACTCTTATTTTCTATTTTTATAAATGAAATATCCCAAATCCTCACTTCTTCCTACCACCTATATGCAGACGATTTACAGATTTATAGTAATTTCTCAATTTCTGAAGCCCATGAAACTATTAAGATTATAAACCATCAACTATGTGCTATCCAGGGATGGGCTGAAAACCATGGTCTTCTAGTTAATCCATTAAAGTCTCAGGCTATAGTCGTAGGTAGTAATCAGTTACGTAGTAGACTCAATTTTAATGACTTGCCTAAAGTTTACTACAATGGTCTGCAGATTCCCTTTGTAGACAAAACGAAAAACCTTGGACTTATCATTGATGGAACACTATCCTGGACTGCGCATATAAATGACATCAGTAAGCGCATGCATTATACATTTCACTCTCTCAAGCGACTTCAAAATTTTTTGCCCTTTAAAACTAAAGTTATGTTGGCTCAATCTCTCTTACTTCCCATTCTCGACTACGCTGACATCTGCTACTTGGATGCAACAGAGGAACTACTCAACAAGCTGGAAAGATTGCAGAATCTAGCTATACGTTTTATATTCGGTCTTCGTAAGTACGACCATGTATCGGAGTTTCGTGAACAGTTGAAGTGGCTCCCTATTCGATTTCGCAGAAATGTGCACATACTATCCCTCCTTTTCAAACTAATTACCAATCCCAATTCCCCTCAATATCTCTGTTCTCGTTTTCCACTCCTTCCACAGCCAAATCGATCACAACGTTCCTGCCATATAAAAACTATAGACTTCCCCTTAGCCAACACGAAATTCTTCTTCAATTCGTTCACCGTCCGCGCTGCCCTACTCTGGAATAAACTACCACTGCAGATACGAGATGTTCATACTGTGTCCACTTTCAAGAAAAAATTGAAGGAGTATTATCTGAAGACACTATTTTCTAGTGAAAGATAATATATATAATGTGGTTATATTGATGTATATTTGTATATATATAGGTCTGTGTATATGTGTATATATGTATGTGTATGTATGCGTGTATATGTATGTATATATTATATGTATTTTTACAGAAGTAGTTTAACTGTATCATAGTGTAACTGTTTTTATTGATGCTTGTTGGCACATATATTTTGTTTACGGCCCTATACAATGTTTTCACATTCATTGGGGTTGGCTGGAAGAAATCTCTTAAAGAGATAAGCTCACCTTTGTACACAAAACTTAGAACAAAGAATATTTTGTATATTTATGTGCAATAAAGAATAAACATAAAAGAATAAAAGAAAAAGAGTAATAAAAAAATCTTAACAGAAGAATATTATTATTACACAGAAGAATATATTAAAAGGATAATGTACCATTTAATTTTTATTACTTTTATGTTTAGTTATTTATTGCCTTTTTATTTTTTATTTTATTCTTTTATATATTTAATAATTTATTACAGTGAGCGTTCTACATGTTTGCTGAAAAAAAAAAAACACAATTTAAAAAATAAATAATGAAATAATACTCTTTATTGTAGAAACTAAATCACAAAACAGAACAACAAAGGACATCTCCGGGCGCCTATTCAATACAAAACCGATTTAAGATATCCTGAAACTTTGAGCATAATGGCTGGTGGAGAAAACTCATTTATCCACCTCAGTGGAACAGTTGCGATGGGATCTAAATGTCATCAGAGATATCATATTAAAAGGGCCAAAACGTCGATTAAACATGGACATACAGTTGTTGGAAAGTGCAACAATATATACGTAATAAGGTAATTCAGAGCTTCTGTCCCTGTCTGCGCCATTCCGTTTCCTAATCCATTAAAATCGGCGGGGTCCGCTACCTAAGACTAAAGATTTGACGAAGATAATGATTTTGACATGGAGCGACTGCCATACAAAGTCCACAACCCAGAGGGAAAACCAGACTAGGTTTTTTAAGAGAGGTAGGGCGCATCAAAGCAACCCGTCTGGGGAAGTACCTTCACCTCACAGAAAACCGCAGCTAAATAACAACTTCCTAGAGAGTTGTTGTGTTCCTGCGTGTGAGTGAGGTCACCAGTAAGCTCCCAAGGAGTTGCTGTGTAAGCAGCAGAGGAGGATCCTACTAATATTATAAATGCGAATGTTTGTATGTATGGATGGATGTTTGTTGCTCTTTCACGCTTAAACGGCTGAATGGATTTGAATGAAATTTGGCGCGTAGATAGATTATGATCTGGATTAACACATAGGCTACGTTATTTGACTCCACGCGGGCGGAGCCGCGGGCAGCAGCTAGTACTTAATATATCGTAAGCATTAATAGGCTACGGTAGCCGTTTTACATCAGGTGAGCCGTATGCTTGTATTCCTTCCGACGTAGTATAAAAAAAAAATCGGCCAAGTGCGAGTGGGACTCGCGCACGAAGGGTTTCGTACCATTATCTATAAAAAAGGCAATAAAATCACGTTTGTTGTATGGGAGACCCCTTAAATATTTATTTTATTCTATTTTTTAGTATTTGTTGTTATAGCGGCAACAGAAATACATCATCTGTGAAAATTTCAACTGTCTAACTATCACGGTTCATGAGATACAGCCTGGTGACAGACGGACGGACGGACGGACGGACGGACGGACAGCGGAGCCTCAGTAATAGGGTTCCGTTTTACCCTTTGGGTACGGAACCCTAAAAAGACTTTTCTTAGGTTAGGTCACACGTCTATCGATATATATTTTCCTGGACGTGCGGGTTTCCTCGCGATGTTTTCCTTCACCGCCGAGCAAATGATAATTACAATAAAGTACATAATCCGAAAACACGATTTTTATGGTACATGTCAGGATTCGAACGGGGGACCTGTTGCTCAATAGACCGGTTCCTTATCTACTGGGCTATCACTGTTCTCCTTTAATACCTGACCGTGGCGAAACGCTTCTAGAAAGAGTTCGCAACATGGATATAAGAAAAAGAGTTTGTCTGAAAGAAAATTTCGGTGTCATGATAAGAAGTATGCTTCGTTGGTATGGATATGTTGAAAGAAAGCAATAGGAAAGCGTGATGAAACCTAAGATGTTTTTATAGTTATAGATACGTCGTACACGCTCTAGAATGACAATACGACTCCCATACGACATTCGACAATACTCCCTCGCATGCGTCACAGAAGCCGCCCAAAGCCACCTACAGTTGAACGTCAACCTGCCATCTTACCATACTTAAAGGGAGTCACAGACAAAATTGGCAACATCTTACGGCGAGCTTCAATTAAAACTTATTTCAAGCCCCATAAGAAGATCAGTCAATTTCTAAGACCTATCAAGTGTAATATCCCCTTACAAGATGTAGGAGGATACAAATTAGACTGCGAATGTGGTTTATCATACATAGGGCAAACAAAGAGAAGCATAGGAACTCGTGTGAAAGAACACATTGCTGACATGAAGAATAGGGGCGATAAAAACTCTGCAGTATGTGAACATACACTGGACCAGCCAAACCATTACATCCGGTTCGATAAACCACAAATCCTCGCCAAGGAGAATCGCTACATGCCGAAAATGTTGTGCGAGGCTATAATATAAGCCTAATAATAAGAAAACACCCCAATTTCAATAGAGAAGATGGTTGGCAAGTACCACCTGCTTGGGATCCAGTCCTAAAAATAATCAAGTCACAAACCCAAAGATCTACTAAAAAACGTTCGGACAATGTGAGCGATTTTTGTGTGAATCGGAACATGTATAATTAATCCATCCATGTCGGTAGATGTAATAATTGAATAACTAATGTAAGACAAATATCACCTTAGTCTTCCTGCGACCACGGACGCTGCAAAGCGTTCGAAACGTCAGGTTCAACAAAATAAATAAAACACGCGATACTTCCGTTAATAATTGTTTAATTCTAAATGACCGTATTTATGCTCAAAGCTCTAAGGAAGCTTCCCAATTAGTCGACAGAGTGCAACATGGGCACTATCCGACTTCAGTGATGGTTTGGTGGGGATTAGCTATGAAGGAGTGACTGAGCCATACTTTTGTGAAAAAGGTATCAAAACATCGGTACAAGTGTATCAAGATACCATTCTTGAGAAGGTAATGAAGCCCCTTAACAACACCATGTTCAATTACCAAGAATGGTCCTTCCAGCAAGACTCGGCGCCGGGTCATAAAACTCGGTCTACGCAGTCTTGGTTGGAAACGAACGTTTCGGACTTCATCAGAGCTGAAGACTGGCCGTCGTCTAGTCCCGATCTTAATCCGCTGGATTATGATTTATGGTCAGTTTTAGAGAGTACGGCTTGCTCTAAACGCCATGATAATTTGGAGTCCCTAAAACAATCCGTACGATTGGCAGTGAAGAATTTTCCCCATGGAAAGAGTGCGTGCTTCTATTGATAACTGGCCTCAACGTTTAAAGAACTGTATGGCAGCTAATGGAGACCACTTCGAATAAGCTTTTTATATTTTAAATTGTTTTATATTTATGTATTAAACTAACACACTGTAAAAAGTAATAAATGTTATTTGCAATAGAATTTTTTTTTCCTTGTTTCAGTATTTATGGCAAGACTAGGCATAAGTGTTTATGTAGGGATTCGGCCGGGACTTTGCCATTTAGTCGTAATAACCGATCCGTCGTTTATAGCGATGTCGTTATATCCGGTTTTGACTGTATAACCTTGTGACTTAGTTCAGAGACTAGCTGTGACAATAGTTGATGAACCTAAGCTTACATACGATACGATTTAAGTTTAAGAACCGTGCCTAGGCAGGTTTTATCACAACGGGTTTCCAACTTTAGTGTATTAAAAAATTTAAAAAAAGTATTGTACTTATTTATTTTATTTTATTTGGATAGCTAACAGCATAATTACATTGAAAAAAAGATACATAAAATGTTATAAATAAAGCCATTTGTAGGCAATCGCATATAAAATACGAGTATATCATAATACTACCTTCTTCCTGCAGCTTGAGCCAAAATATTTTATGCTGAAGTAGTAGTCACTCATCCCGATGTTGCCCACAACCGACTTACTTCGGGGGTCCATTTAGTGAGTGGCGACCCATCACATTCAGAGCTCTTTGCATGTATACGCGTCAGTTCCTAGGGCGCGTCATATCACCCGCTGATAAAACACGACTAATTTGGCCGTGATAGATGAAAGAATAAAAGGATGCAGGAGGGAAGAATTACGAAACAGATGTACAACGCCAAGTGGAAGAATGTTGGAGCCGACGAAGGCCAAGACTTACCTACCATGACCTAATTGATCGTGTTCTATCAGAAGGTGATGTTAGGAGCCTCAGAAACGGGCGAGCGTGCATGAGAAGAGCAATGAATGTGCATAAAGTGTGTAATGATCGAGTCATGTGGCGCTCGGTGCTCTTTGCCTGCCCCGCAATGACCCTGACATAATTATATCTGATATATAGATAGATTAATGGCATTAAGCGACGCAGGTTTTATATGTTTGAAGTTATGAGATATGTAATAAATTATTCGATTGTTAGTTTTTCACTGCTGGACCTTGTTGAAGTTATAGACAGATAGATGAGTCTTCCTTGGCACCTAAATCCTTCCGCATTCGTATACATTGTATTGTGATTCTCTCTTTTTGCATTCACTCTATATACCCGAACCAGCGGACCTGGCCATAAATGTCATACAATATACAAAGAAGCTATATAAACTAATCACAATTCACATTTTGTAGAGTTCCATAGTTGTATACTGTTGTCTTTTTGCAATGTAATTATTTCCCCAGTTAAGCAGGTTCTTATTAAATATTGCCGTATCCTCTATCTCTTTCTCCAGAGCCGCGTTATGCCTACTAAATGGCAGAATGCATCACGAGCAATTGACGTTTTCACGTGTGTTTATTTACCGCTAGCACTTATCTGAAAGTGTAATAATCAGGTAGAGCTAGGATGAGCTTTGGTACTGTGTTTGAGAGTTTTTGATGTTCTTTCTAGGAGCTGTATGTCTTGTCCAGCCCTATTTTATCAGGTATCGAATAGTCCCAGTTAATCCGCCGATATGAGAGACCAACAAAGAGATTCAAGATACAGTCCGACACGACTGACACAGTTATTGGTACATGGAACTACGAAGCGTGACGATGTGTATAGAATGCCGAGAGTTTGTTGTGTTTCTGCGAGTGAAG